>CM041548.1:3070292-4454042 GCA_023238725.1 Scortum barcoo | reverse complement strand
AGATGAGAATAAGCATTATTTCCTGAAATAAGAATAATAAAGTATTCTTTTAATGTTTGGTTACTGTGATCAAAACTACTTGATCTCTAGATATGCAAAGTATAATGACAACAAAATGTTCAAAAAGTAACACTGAGCAGTGCAGCACCATGATACAAAATTACACAATGAAATGTATGAAATATATACGATGAAATGAAAAAAAAAAAGTTCATTTAAGACTTAGAAACAATGGCTACCTGAAGTGAAAGTTTCATGGCATTGTTTTGGTTTTCCCAGGTCAATGTGTTTGGATTTGGAGCAGACAGCAATGGAAACTGGAACCATTACTTTGAAATCCTCAAAAACAAAAATCTGAAAACTGGACCTCACCCTGGAAATCAAGAACATGAAATTATTCAGACACTACATGAGCAAGAGAAAATCCATGTTTTTAAAGGACGGTAAAATTGTGTTTCTCTTTTTCTTTTTGGGTTTTTCTTTGCCAGCAGCAGGAGCAAACCCATCAGCAATGTGCTGCATCACTGTAAAGATGTCTATTTTCATTGTTATTTGTTGAGTGTGTTCATGTTTTTTGTCAGTTTTGGTTGGATAGAATCAGAACTCGGCCTAACATGCATGTTTCTCAGCATGCTGATCCACTCGTCTGTCTCCTGTGCAATTTTTTTACGTAGACAGACATGTTCTTGGCAGAAAACCAAGGAATGAGATTACGTTTACATTGCTGACCTTAAATGTTCCTTACAGCTTTGACAAAACATTAAAAAGGACATTTTGAAGGAAGTGCCATGCATCTTAAGAATTGTTGGAGCCTGGTGGATTTTAAAATGTATTTGGCTGTTGAGGCCTTAATTTCCCTGGTTATTCATTTGTTATCATTGTATATTATTTTTACTGTCAGTACACAAGGAAAGACTGACAAGGTGGTATGGTGAAACTGTCACATTCCTCACACTTTTATGTGACTTTTGTGTGCTGTATGTATGTTCTTTTTGTTTATCAAATTTCTGAGTGTTGAAAAAAATGGTTTGGTATCACATTGGATGGGCCTGTATTTGCCGTCACACTCCATGTAAAGTACATTTTAAACCCTGGGTGAACATGCAGTTTGCAGGGGTGAAAACTGAAAATAAAAGAACTGTGTGATGGTCTGATTATCAGTAAGAATGACACTGCAGTCTAACAGAAAATTTCCTGTTATATTTCCCTCCATCTAAGGTTGTGGATAATTGTTCTGCTTGTCTTTGTGACCTTGTGTATGCCAACATAGATGCTGTTCAGTATAAAAGTCAAAACCGTATTGAAACAAAGTAAATGAGTTATGGCTTAACTGGTTTTGGTTTTGTGCAGGCAGGTAAAGGAATGTAAAAACTTAATTGAAACACTTAATTTAATTTTGATGATCAGGTTTTCTGACAGACATTTAAGGATAGAATAAACTCTCCATTTTAGACTAGTCTTCCTGTACTGAAAGGTGAATTCCTTTCAAAATCTGTAAAGTATGAGTGTGAAAATGGAATGAGTGAATAAAGAGCTCACATTTCCTAAAATGTTCAATATTTTATAACAAAATGCTTTCAAAATGGTACCTCTCTGTCTGTATGAGCTTTGAGAGTTTTTTCTTTTTCAACAATTTTGAAGCTGAGATTTAAATGTAGGCTCTGTTTGTTTTTATGGCGCAGGAATGCAAGGTGTTACAGATGCCACAGACAGCACCACCATCCAGAGTTGAGCTGTGACGCACTTTTTCAGGGTACATAAATACATTGCGATATGGGTAACTGAAAGGGGACGTGGGAATGGGAGTTATGCCATTGTAAAAACAGATGACCGATAGTGAGGCCGTGGAACTGGCTCGTCCAGGTGCTCAGGGGAAGAATAAAGCACAGATTATCCTTGTGCAAGAAAGCATTCTAGTAAACTACTAAAGATCCAGAAGAAGTAACGCACCAAGGAGATTTGGAATAAACCACAGGTCAGAAACTATACTCAAATCAAAGATAACTACGCATAACGTACTCTACTGCTGGCAGAAATAAAAGCATTCCCGAAGACCAGCATTTGTGTGTTTTTTGTGATCTCAACATGAACCAGCAGAAGAACCCCGATTTGTTTTGGCTGTCTTTACATGTGTCGAGTTGGCACTTGATTTTTCTCTTTATGAGGTTTACAAAAAATGCATAGCAACTATGGCAGAGAACACTGTAACTGTTATACTGGATAATAATTTTTATTACTTTTTTAAGTGTAGGAGATGTTGTGCAGTGATCATTTAAACTGTCAGTGCTTGTCAATATAAATATTTTAATAAGTCCTCCAAAAATCTTTTCAGATATTTAAAAAAAATACCAGTGAAGCTGAGATTTAAATGTAGGCTCTGTTTGTTTTTACGGCGCAGGAATGCGAGGTGTTAAAAGATGTCCCAGACAGCACCACCATCCAGAGTTGAGCTGTGACGCACTTTTTCAGGGTACATAAATACATTGCGATATGGGTAACTGAAAGGGGACGTGGGAATGGGAGTTATGCCATTGTAAAAACAGATGACCGATAGTGAGGCCGTGGAACTGGCTCGTCCAGGTGCTCAGGGGAAGAATAAAGCACAGATTATCCTTGTGCAAGAAAGCATGCTAGTAAACTACTAAAGATCCAGAAGAAGTAACGCACCGAGGAGATTTGGAATAAACCACAGGTCAGAAACTATACTCTTCAAAGCAGCTACTTTTTCCTCATTTTTTGAATGGTAGTTTTCAGGAAAGGTTAAGTATAAATTTACCTTTAGGTTGAAATTATATAAATTCAACCTGCAAGTTGCTCTTTAAAATAACACTTGACTTAGTTAAGATTTAACAACATAAAGTTATCTAAAGCAACAAAACAAGTTTAAAAAAAACAAACCCTATCCTCCCAGGTGGTGAGAAAGGATTCACCCGACGCCCTAAAATTCCCAAAAATGAAAATCAAAGAACTTGAACTTAAATTGAAAAAGCTATAAAACCTTTAGTTTGGCACATGAACATATCACTCTGCTTCAATGACGACAATTATAAGGCGGACAGATAAATCAGTGAGAGAGTATAACACGGTTATATGGACTTTTTTGGCCAACTTTGTCATCTGTGGCACTGCAAAAGGGAGGATCTGGCCGCATCTGTTTGATCAACCAGCTTTTTCAGAACAGGATATGGTTTGTTTATACTGGCAACCATGACTCTGTGATAGTATAGATTACAATTGTTAATCCTTCTAAGATTAGACATTCTGTGGATGTTAGGCCATTTGAAGAATGAATGTTTTGACTGTCAAAGTCACTTTATCCTGCAACAAGTAATGTAGGTCTTCTACTTTAATCCCAATAAATACACGCATCATGCTTATATACACACTGCAATGATCCCTCAACTACTTATAGTTTACTTTACCTGTCTCAGTGATGACAATAAAAAAGGAAAAGCTGTATTCTATATTACATTATGGTTGTAGCATGCTTTGACCGGCTCACCAGTCAATTTTATCAGTACGCCGCTCATCGAACAGAAGAACAAGTCTGACATCTAGTGGTAAATGTATAGTATGTGCTGCAGTTAGACTGCACATGTTGAAAAGAAAATCTTCAGCTTGTTGCAATTATCTTAGGCAGTCATTAATCCAACTGACACTTGTATGAGGCAAAAAGTGAAAAGATAAAGCTTAAATATATCTATACGCAAAGACAGACAGAGTATCTGATTATGTTCCCATTACTCTCTACATGTTTTATTTTAGAGGACTTTATGTCCAGCCATGTGTGTTACATGGAACATACTGTATTTACCTTGATAATACCTTGTTGACTGCCCACTGATCAACACCCCATTAAAAAGTAAGATATTGAAGTCTATACAGCTTTACGTAGCACCCATGATGCCACAACCCTGATCACATCATAGTCAACAGTTGGTGGTGCACTGGAGTAACACACACACACAAATGATGGTGACAATGAAACACACTAACCGACCTACTCTTGCTGATTGATGGCTGAATCCAGAAATTAAGACTGCTCTATTAGGCATGGCAGGGTCCCTATTTATAGAACTTGATTTAAGAGGTCAACATGAAAGCAGGAAGTTGAACTGTAGCTCATCCACTGAAACAAACCTCTTTTATCTTTTCCTCCTGTGCTGTTTCCTACTTGTAGCAGTAACTTCATGTTTTATCTGATTATGTTCCCATTATCCCCTACATGTTTTATTTTAGAGGACTTTATATCCAGCCATGTGTGTTACATGGACCGTACTGTATTAACCTTGATAACAAAGAAAACATATCACACCAGTGATCTTTAAACTGTTTTACATAGTTTTCATGCAAATAGAAATATTCTGCACCATTACACAACAGATGAACTTTGTATGACCTGTGCTTTGTTTTGCCTGACGAGAAACAAGGTAATGACCAAAGTCTATACTCGTCATATTTAAATGATTTTTCCCAACATAATTTAACATTAATATATATATATATATATATATATATATATATATATATATATATATATATATATATATAAATTTGTCATTAATTTGTCATTTAGTATTTGACATGTCAAACAAAAATATGCGTCTGTGAATTCTCAAAGTTCTCAAAACTCACATGACATCTTGAAAAAAAAAACATTTTCTAGAAATGGTAAAAAAACAAACAAGCACAATGTTTCAATTTACAATGGTTTGAAATACAGAAAAGTACAGACTGCTCAGGTATTCTTAATCGCAGTAATTTGGTCATGTTATTACATTTGATTTAATGATCTTGATGCGGGTGCCCTTCGCCCAGCTCACTTAGTTTCAAAGCGTCACTTCCAGCCAGTTCAGGTAAACAACCTTCTCTCAGCCTCTGCTGCGACCGATTACAGCTGAGTGTAGGATGTTTACATGAACTGAGTCTGAACAGCTGATGTTGAGGATGTAGGCCACCAAACCACAAGGTTATGCTTCAAGCGTGGCCTATGGGGTGTAACTGGTATGTTTCAGTGATACAACCTACCCAGACTATTAGGTCTGGATGGTAAACAATCAGATCAGATAAATGGTCACAGGACTGTTACCCCACTCTTCACCTTTCTGCGGTGCTTGAGGCGGCCGGCAGCAGCAAACATCAGACTGAAAGCTCTGCGGATAGACAGCTTCCAGTCGGGGATGTTTACAGTCCCAAACCACCGCAGGGACAGGACTGTCCCAATATTTTCCTGACTTGGGATCGACCTATCAAGTGTGCTACAGACTGAGTGGGCTTTTTACCTGCAGGTGTAACTTCGTAAGTGCAGGACTCAGTGGGGAAAATGGCCATCTGACCTGGACAGCAAACCGACTGCCACTGTAGCTGATGCCTGTCGTGAATCCCCGCTCCAGTGTCAGAGGGATTATTGTCTGCAGGCTTGTATTTTCCCTGAGAAAAAAAAAACCTGCAGAAGAAGACAAGTTAGCCTGACCTCATTTCCATTATATGACTCTGACTGAACAATCACACTGATGCTGAGGACGACTACTTTCAATGACAGCGTGCAAAGACATTCAACTGCAGGCTCGCTCATTCATATCAATCGGCAAATGTATGTTCCTGTGAATTATGAGTACTTTATCCATCTGACTGCACTGTTTTGGCAGTGAGATCACCAAGCTAGCTCGCCGTGCCACATAAAGCCACAGCATCCAGTGACATTAGCAGTGACAGTGGGCTTTCCATGCAAGGCATCAGGCAGTGTGTTGCGGTCTAACGGTGCCATATTGTCAGTGAAGTTACACAGCTGGGACACATCCACTGCTGCAAGGCCAGCCACTGTGTCCTCTCCTGTCCGGCTGCAACACTGGAAAAAGGTAACTTAAATAGCAAGGTAGCCTCCGCCGACCGGCTTCGGCGCTCTTCTAAGTTAGTCGCTGTCGCCGGCGGACCTCTCAAACTAACTTTGTCTCGGCCTCTCCGGAGCAAACACTGCAAATGTGCTAGCTGTTAGCACTAGCCGCTGTTAGCCGACGACCTGGGCTAGCTGGCTGACACGGCTAGCTCGCGTTAGCTTGTGTGTGACCCTAACCTTCTGCCGTCTGACGTCTCCTCGCCGGCCGGATAAAACACGACAGTTCTGACCGAAAGGCCGACTCTCGCCGCGGTGAAAGCAGAGGGGGGGGGCGAGGTTTGGGTCGGTTCGACGTCCCCGTTTCTGGGCAGCCTGCTAAGTTTTCCTTCCGTTTTCATTCACTTGTCTTTATTTTGACCTTTGGTTACTCGACACCAACATTGACGTCATTGTCATGGCAACGGAGCCCCGCCCCCCGTGAGCCCCGGACAGACGATCATTTTCTTTCCATTTTACACCTGAAGTCTGAGGCCCACATCTGAGAGCTGTTCAAATAATCACACTGCTACAGGCAGACAGCTGACTGTTAACAGTGGTGGAATAAATATTGAGATCCTTTACAAAGCTGTGTAAAAGTAGAAATGCATCAGTTTAAAAAAAGTTATGCACCAAATGTGAGTGTGATATTGCACATGCTGTGTATGTCTGCATTTATTTGATATAAAAGTAAATATTTATATAATAATTTAACTTCCCATTAGTACTCCATGTAACTGAGTGTTACATATTATAATTCTGGATTATTGTTACTGATGCGTTAATTTATCATGTTAACGTAGCCATCTGATATAGAGGTAATTTGATTTTATATACTGTGTGTTTGTTTGTGTCATCTATAATTTACTATTCTGAAATTGAACTTTTTTCTGTCCGTTTGGTTCTTTTATAACATTATTTATAGAACTGTGAATGATGCTTGTTTTGGCATACCTGAAATTTTTGTTGGAGACATCAACAATAAAGCTCTCTTGAATGATCAATAGAATGATCAGATATTTTGTATGTTTATTATTAATCTACACAGTAACAAGTAGCTGTGGCTATAATATAATAGTATAATATTTGCCTATAAAATAATTGGAGCAGAAGGAACAGAAAATGGAAAATGAAAATACCAAAGTGAAGCAAAGCTCTCCTAAAACTGTATTTAACTGCAGTATAGAGAAACTCCACTCCACAGAAAAATATAATTATTATACAGAGCAAATTTCATTATTTATAGAGTAAATGTTTAAGGAATAGGTCAGCAACCAATTTGTTAAAATAACAATTTGATTGACCAAATTAAAATTAGTTTAAAGCCTCATCCATTATGAGTGCCCACAGAGTGATTCATTTAATCACCATCAATAGCTGGTCTTTCTTTTCAGTATCCCATTAGCAGTTATTAAATAAATGTACCTAAACGTGTAGTGAAGTAAGACACTGTTTCAGAGGCACACATGCAATGTGTCAGATGCAGACAGGTATTTACACTCTGTAGTCACATGTGGAATATATTCCTAATCTCAAACTGCGGTAACTATATCATATTATGTTACACGTTATACATGTTATACACTTTTAAAACACTTTAATAGCCTTTTTATAAAAAGTTTTGCTAATCTTAATATAAGTACATTATTTAGCTCTTAGACTGGGAACTTGTACCTCAATGTAGCAACACTTTTTATATTTTCATCTTATTTTTATTGTATGGCATGTGTAATTCACTATGTTTAGTTCACTTGGTTTAGTTAGTATGCTGTGTTGAATGTCTCTCCTGAGCTCACCAAGAAAAGTTAAATGAACTCTAAAAAGGAGATCTATAAATGCATATTTTTTGGATAATAAATTGCATAAGCAATTTCTTAATAAGAATATACAAAAATAGCTACTCATGGTTTCAGGAGCTTAAATATTTGCTAATTGAATCACTTTGGCTGACTGTCACATTAGCTTAGTGATTTGAAGACATCACTTTGGGCCTTTATTCTTAATTCAAATCTCATCATAATGTGAGACAGAAAACAGCTCAAGTATAGTCACAGTTAGTTTGAAGGCACACAGTGGTACACGGTGGCTCTGCCTTCATTTCCAGTACTTACTTAACAGAGTTTGAACCAGAGCTTGAGGGAAATTTTCAGTCTGAAACAGTTATGTGGTCTGTCAATAACCAGCTGCCAATCACTCAAAATTAACATCACTCTCACGAGTCACCTGGGGGAAATACCTTGTGAGATACCTTGTAGCTTTGAGCATTCACCTGCTGATGTGCCTCTGCTTGTGGCCGTCTCCTTCGCGTTGCACGTTATGGATTTTTTTATCTCATCCCCATGTTAAATGATGACCAGCATGTTGACATGTTTGATAAGTACTGCTTTCATTAGCCTAATTAATGGCTTCAACTACTCATATTTAATACATCAGAGTGATCAGTTTGGGCGATTGGACTCTCTTCTTTACGTCTGTCATTGTGAGCACACACTGCACAACAGGAGGCAATAATCTGAGCTTTTCAGTGGGGGAATTCATGGAGCAGTGTCTTGCTTAAGGACATATTGATTAAGAGGTGAGACTGAGGACAGGGGAGAAATCTAACCCTCTGACATTACCAGAGAAATAAGGAAACCATCAAGCCCTTATGTGGACTATGCTGTAGTTTTTCAAACTGCCTTACACACTATCCTCCACATGAGGTCAGACTGGATCCATCTACTCACCATATCTTCATTCTTCAGTGCAACTAAGTTAATCGTGAACTCTTGTGATGGATTACAAGACATTTATTCACTATTTAATATTCAGTGCACATGAATATGCTGCCCGATTACTTTAATTTTTGGTCCAAAATGTAAAGCAAGATCAGCAAATGCAAATGTCCAAAATTCTCCCTGAATGTATAATAATAACAATATTCATTAGGTCTGAGGAAAGTGGTGTACCTCTCAGTATGTAACACTGCTGAAGATTCCTTAATAATTCATATAACATATCTCAGTTATTTCTTATGAAAAGACTGGGTGAAGAAAATCCATCTATAACCTAACCAGGAAAATTGATTCCCTTGTCATTCTGTGTGGTCTGAAATTGCCCAGAGCTATTATGAGAGAGACTGATTTCTCTGTGCAGTGGAGTGGAACATTTTCCTCCTTGTAGAGCTTTTTGCGAGATGTGAACAGATTCATAAGCAACAGTACTGCTAAAGAGGTGTGTTGTCGTGTGCTCTCAGCCAGATATCCTAAACATTTTAAACCCCGTGGAGTAATTTAACCACACGTTGTCTCAGGTAAAAGGTGCAGTTCATGTGTGTATATGATTTGTGCTTTTATTTTTCTGTCATATGTATTCTGTAAGATTTTCTGATTCCTGCACAACTGATTCACATTTTGTTTTAAAAATGAAACAATGAAATAAATAGTGTTTTTTTAGATTACTTTGTTATCTACTGAAGTAATATCCAGTAAACGTGTATTTTTTTACATAAATCACTGTAACATAGACGGTTTTCACTTTAAGGTCTAATAAAAGACATGCACATGAAACATGAATACAACATAGACTGACTTATTCAAAGGAATTTATACTTTCAATTGCTTTTCGCCAAAGTAAGTGGTTTAGAACACAACTGGAAAAAAAATTAAAAAATAGAACAATGCTGAAAAAATAAGCATCAACGTAACACTCAACATAATATAAAATAAAAGAAACAGATATATAATACCAAAACATTTTGTTGTTTTTATAGATTACTTTGTTATCTAGTAAAGTAATAGCAAAGTATTTGCAATTGCATTTGTATTATTTAAAATAAATCACTGTAAAATGGATGGTTTCCACTTGAAGGTCCAGTGAAAGGCATGCATATGTAAAGTGAATGCAATGTTCATTGACTTATTCAAGAGACTTTATATGTTTTTCACCAAAATAAGTGAAACTGAAAAACAAAAGCTCAAGAAATAACTATCAAAAAAAACCACTCAACATTATATGAAATGAAAGAAATATATGTAAATATTAACAAAATAAAACATTTCATTTGTTCTTGGCTGCATTTTGTTGGTATGAAATCGTGAAACATGACAATCTGTGATATCTAATTTTTGTGAAAAAAAAAGTTAATAAATCATGGATTTCACCCACGGCTGTGATATTGTCACAAAATGTGACTTTCTAACCACACAAAGTATGTTTGGTGATTTCAGCAACAAATTTTCCTATATGGTTTTAAAAGTCAGTGTGTTTGTGAAGTGTACAGCATGTACAACAATCAATACCAGCTCTCAGTCATTTCAAAGTTCCAGTGAAATGTGTGTCTGCATAGTTTTACTGGGAGGCTGGATCTTACTAAAGCTATCTGGGGTCAAAACTGTATGTTTGGATGTTTGTGTGCTTGACTGACAGGTTTCTAAAGCTTCAACACTTATACTGTGGAGGATGTTGCTTAAATGCTCCACCTCAGTTCACCATGCTTCAGCTAATTGCTGAAATATGTGGACATTACAATTACAACTGTGGATACTTATATTAATAACTAATATTTATTAATTTGTTTAAAAACTAATAGGGTAATTTAAGGGTTATAAACATCAGTTTCACAAAGACAGTGGAGAAGTTGTGAGGTGTGTCTACTGTAGCTCAGTGCAGGGTGTGGGTGCAGTATGCATATTCTTTTCTGTGGGTAAATGAACACATCTGTCTGTAGTCTAACCAGAAATAATGTGATGGCTGCACCCAAGTTAAATCAACAAGTCTGACATAAGCCTAGAGGAGGTAAGCCATAAGTTCTGTGCTATTAAATCATATATACAATATTCATTTTAAGATAAAATCGTTCATTGTATGCAAATGCTTTATACCAGTTTCACCAAGTCTGATTTGAATGCGCATACACACACACCCACACACACACACAGAGCAGAAAAATTTTATTTTATAACAAATCAGGAAACACACTTATGCATAACACAACACTATATTGGGGCAGTGTTGGTTCTGAACAAAGTACATGATAAGCTGAAACACCCGAACATCACAGGCTAAGAGCCACAGCCTGGTCACATCAGCATTTTAAAAGGCAAAACTGTGCCTGTCAGAAAGCCAGAGAGTCTGAAAGTGTAGGAAGCTATAATTTTTGTTAAGCTGTAATGTTTGTTTACACATTTTCTCTTCTTGCCTATAAGTTGATGTACAATGGAGAAAACGCCTGCAGGTTTACATGTTCATGTAGTAGAACTACACAGGGGACGCACTGTGTTTCTGTGTGTTGCCATACAGCAAGGACCCTGATAATGCTGTAAATATCTTATATCTTAGCAACAACCCTTTTGTTTTTCTGGTGTTGTGTCATTTATAGTGTTTGTGTTTCTTATGTACCTTCTTGTCTTGTCCTGTTAAAAAAGGCAGTGACAGAAATAATGCTCATGAGTCTTTTCTTTTTCCGTTACAGGAAAAAGAAAATCCATTGCCAGTTCTGACTAAATTACTCCAGTTTCAATAATGTCAAAAAAAAGAGAAAAATTCTGTTTAACCATCCTCTGTATCCTATTCATTGTGAACCCATTCCAGCATGACCTGGACAAAAGGTAAGGTCACTTCACAGACAAGTCACCAGCCTATCACACCCTTAACACACATAAAGACAAATACAGCACATCTGTACCTTCCAATTGAAAGTGTCCAATTCAGCTGACGTGCATGTCTTTGGACTTTCAGAGGAAACTGGAGCACCTGTGTGGACATGTGACGAGCCACAACCTTCTTGCTGCGAGCGGACAATGCTGACCGCTGGGGCCACTGTGTGCCTGAAAATCAACAGTAACACAATGGTGCTCACCTGAACTGTTCAACATCATTGTCCATATAATGGAGGCATCTGTATGTTCGTCTCTAAGTCAGAGTTACCTCGGCAACCACACTGACATTCACATATATTGCACGCGTGTACCATTATAGCATTTTTCAGCCCACAGTGTGAACACGACATGAACAAAATGTTCTACCATCACCTCCCCAAAGGACTATGGGAGCTTTTTATACAAGGGCTAGTTCAGGCCATTAGATTTGATTGGTTAACATAGATATTAGCCGCAATGTTCATTCCCTTAGCTTCGTGTCCCCTTCACTCTCTCCTTCAAAGAAAATGGGTTACTTGGGGGCTGGGTGGGTAGCAGGATGGGGTAGGCGACATTCAGGGAGCAGGGAGCTCCAGTTTGAATTCACTCCCAATATAACCAGAGAAAATGGCTTACAGACCTTGCGACCCAGTTGATGTAACGGAGCACAGAGGCCTCACGTAGGTGGTCTGTGAAGAAGGGTGGGTTTCTAGTAAAAAAAAAAAAAAAAAAAAAAGAACCTTATGTGGTGGGTCTTTTTCATGTTGAAGGTGTACCGCTCCCAGAAAACAGCTCACCCCTGTTCTCCGAGTCTGACACTGACAAAACTTTCACCTTCTCATACATCCTGCGGTGTTGTGCATTACTGAGCTAAATGCCAGAGATCGAAGTATCTCAAGTATTAGAAGACTCAAAGAAGTCATGCAAATGCTCTGACAAATGTAGCTATAGCTTTAAACTGGCCTTATTGAGATCTTGACCACTTGGTGCATCAGTGTTAGTAGTTGCATTCACATCCAGCAGACACAGAGCAACATTTAATGTTCATGTTACAGCTGTGTTCAAATACTTATTTAAGCTCAGTTTTGCTCTTCACCGACTCCTAAGGGAAATATCCTAGGCTGCTAAATGGCGCCGTATCTGACTTCACTAGCTGGTTTGGTCTGTCTGTTGTTTGGTGATTGGCAGGGTAACGTATCGTAGGTTTATTAGAGCTTTTTTCACCGAGAACAGCTGCTTCCTGTGTGCCAAAGTCTTTCAAAGATACCACCTGGGTTTTTTGGGGGGTTTGCCCAACTTTTTTTTCATGCACTCGTGTCAGATTGTATACTAATGTCTTGTTAGCCTGTGGATATTATTCCTGGCTGCGTGTGGAAAATGGTGAGACTCACTGCTGCAGTACGGCTGATAGTTAAACTGTGTATTGCGCATCTCAGTGCTAATGATTGTTTTGCGAAACCAATTAAATACGTAAATCGTCTCCATTAATTTCTCATTTCTGCTGTTCTCATAATACATCAGGCTAAAGTTTATGTGGATAAATGTAAAGTAAAATCAAGAAAATGATCACATTAAGTTAAACACTTCCATATTTGTCCACTAAATGTACCCTAAAAATTTATATTTTGGAAGGCTGATTAAACATTAATTTCTTTATTTATGCACAGAGCATTTAGCCTTGCTGTCCTGTGGCCTAAAAAGTGCACAATATTGGAAAACTCGAAGGTTTACTTTTAAATGTCTTCACTCCAGGTATCACTAACTAAAACTGTTTTTTGTAACATGATATCAGGGCTACCAGAGCCCAGTGTCTTTTTACATAATTCAGAATACACAGGTTAATATACACTGATCAGACACTTCATTAAGTTCACCTGTACAGTCTGATGTGATCCAATACAACAGCTCTGCCTTGAATTCTGCTTTTACAAAACTTATTATTTTTTAGTTTCTGTTGACATAGGAAGGAAATGATTCTGTTTTATTTATATTATTGCGCTTGAAGTTGGTAGTGGGGTTTATGGGGTGATATTCTGCTTCTCTCATGTATGTAAATGGTGTGAACAAAATACTTAATGAAGTGGATGGTTGGTGTATATTTCTTTAGGGCGTGCAGCCACCTACTTCATCGGTGTTGGATCTACCAGGAGGTCTTTTTCTTTCATCTAAAAGCAAGTTTAAAGTAGATCAGTCTCATAAGTCACGTTACAGCACACCAAATCCTGTCAAATCCAAAAGTTCAAAGTGGGCTCAAACAGTGTATACACTACGTGGCACTGTGACAGCTTTTATGAAGGATCAAGCAGATTAGACCCCAAGTGCACCTTTCATAAACTGAATGTCAAGGTGGTATTTTTCTCTCCTTTTTCCCCCTCCTCAAGCACCATGAGGACAATGACTAAAACAGACTGCCATTCAAGGATGGTTCCACTTTTAAACATGAGCATGTTCATTTTTTGTTTTCAAGTATTTTTATCCATTCGGTAAGAGAGAAGATTTTGAGTAGAGAATCACAAGGTCTAATGGGTTATCTTCACTGCTTTCTGCACTTCCACACTCTTCACTAAATGGTGTTTACCACTTTACTGTTCAATTGTCAAGAAAGCAAAAATCCTGAATGAAATCATGTCTTCCAAAGTAGTGCTGTATTCATTCAACATTTGTCTTTTGTCTTTTATAGTGGAAATCAGGTGAAGATCAATAAGTTGGAGTCGTTCTGATGGTGCTTGTGGTATTATTCACATTAATTAAATGAATGTGTCTGTGTTGTACTTTGCTAAAAGCTCAAAATAACTCACTGCCCATACTGCTCCTCCTCAATGGCCTTGGAGGATTTATGTTTTGTGTTAAGTAAGGCTGAAGCTACTCATGTTATCTCACTCCATCAATAGCAAATACATTAACAATATCTAGTCGCTGCAAGCACACTATTAATTTACCACGACCTGTCCCTACAGGGGCAGAATGATTGTTGGAGGCAACGGGGTGTATCTGCTTACCCTTCCCTGGGACACGGTGTCGCTGCTGGGGATCAATGTCCATTGAGCTCGGAGGAAGAGGGGCAGGCAGGCAGCCAAGCAGCCGGCTGGAGGAAGCCCTCAACCTCAGCTCGAGTGACGCTGTCACCTAAGAGGTCCCAGCAGGCCCTGCAGAGACAGAGAGGGATCTGCCGCCTGATGCTGGAGCCATGTCCTTTCACACAGAAACATGGGCCATCGCTCCTCAAAGGTTGAAGAGGACAGAGGTAATAGATATTGCGAGCTCCGGTTCATGACAGAAAAAACCCTTACTGCCACTGACAGTTAATTGTCAGTCAGACGTTATGACATTCATCATGTAGAAAAGTGCAGTGGCTCTCAATTAAAGCAAGACGACAGTAAGTGACATTTGAAAGAACAAATAACACATTCGTCCTGTTAGAAATAAAAACTTGAAGTCGTGAGCAATTAAATACATCCTTGCTCAGTCCAACACACTTATGGGCCAGTAGTTTACAGAAGCTACTTTAGTTAGCTAATGGTAACAAATTTCAGGCTGATAGTGCTGTGTCACTTATGTTATGCCCAGTGTTGGACACATTAACATGTTACAGTAATATGATTCATGTTTTAGTTAAGTAGTAGTGTGAGGGATGCAATTTTTGGACAATATGCAATAAAGAAAAGCAATTATATTACAGTTACAAATGCCAGTAATCTCCTTTATTCACCTTTTATTTCACTATTTGGGACTAAGCTTATTCGCTGTGTTACCAGAAAATTGATGCAGGTGTACCAAATGAGGACAAATGCTCCCAGTAGTTTAAAGTAGTTGTTGTGTTTTTAGCTGGCTTACTAATGTGACCCAACTCAGAGTGTAAAAGGGCCTGAGGGGTCAGAATCTTAACCCTCAAGGCAATATAACTTACTAAAACTGAGTGGTGACACAAATAATTGAAACAAGTTCAAAAAGGAAGAGCAGCAGACATGCATTCAAACAAAAAAATGAGTTTATTTAAAGCCAAGATAATTAAAAACAGGAAGTGTTAAGAGCTACCAAGCCTAAAAGAACAAAGGCGCTCAAATAAGTATGAATAATAGCCTTTATTCTACCAATATAAAAAATTAGACTAGATAGCACCAACTGAAAACTATGATAAAAATTTTAAAACGAGGGCAGAGTGCTGGCTGTGGGGAGATCCTATCGCAGTCTGCTAATATTCACACCGTGTGCTCACCTGGTGCCCACTAGGAAACAATTCAAACACTACAAAGTTTTAAAACGCACTGCACTGCACATGAGCAAGTTCAGACATGACTAAGTGACCGCCACCATTTATATAACCACATAGCATGCAATAGTGTGACCCCAGCGAGACTACTCCCCACAGACTGGCCCTCTACCTAAAAATAAAAACAATTTAAAATCAGTTGGTTCTAGTAAAACAAAATGAACAAGAAAGGATGTGTATAGATAAATAAATAAAACAACTCGTAAAACAAATACATTCAACCAATAATAAAAAACGCTCAGGCAAAACAGCAGTCTGGATCTGGGCCTGAAAGAAGTGACAACAACTATTAAAAAATGTGTTAATACATTAGGATATAGCCCCAACTACACTGCCTTTAAATACATTTCATTCTTAAGGATGTAGGGGGCCTACTATGGAATCCCCTGGCTCTGTCTGGCTCAGTGGTCAAAGCTCAACAAGGTGCACTCCTCAGCCTTCCTGTCAGATGGAAACACATATTACTATGGAGCACAGGGAAAAGAGCTAAGTTTAATTTAGCCACAGCCTACCTCTTGAGAAAAGCATCCACAGCCTACAGATTCACAGGACTGCAAAGATCTGTATGATCAGAAAGTACCTCTATCAACAACAAATCACCTTTTCCTTTTTCTCTCTCTAAATCAAATCTTCCCTCACCTGCACACACCAAAGCACAGCTCACCAGAGGCCTCAGACAAAGGAAAGTGCTGCACCCTCACCTGGCCTTTTAAAGGCAGGCATATCTATCCCCACCTATTACTGGGTGGAGTTACAAACCTAAACCAGGCTTCTAGGCCTAATTCAACCCTCACACTAACATAAGTAATCCTACATCGCACAAGGGTTTGGTCCAGAGCTGTAGAGCGTGAACCCGGCAGCTTCACCATGGGGATGGAAGTGCTGCATGCAGTCACTGGGGGCGAACGTTAAACTAGCTGTTAATGGACAGTAAGTACCTTCCAAGCATTGGCTGACTGCTGGTTAAAACACAATGTGTCATTTTCTATTTCCTCATGGGTTAGACATACAATATGTGATGTGTGGGTTGGGAAGAGTTGTTGGAACCCACAACTACTACAATTACCCTGTAACCACCACTTGATGGTTACATTAGCTCACTTAAGCGCTGAGTTCAGTTTCCTCAAGCTGTCAGAGGCTAGTTCTTGCCTCACATTGAGATATATGGCAGGAAAATAATCTTCCACCCACAGCCCTATAAAGGGCTGTCAAGGAGTCAAAGAGTTAATGTTTCATGTCTAAAGCCTCTGTTCAATTTGAGAAAAGCAAAGGCATATTCAAAGTTGCTGGAAAAAAAAGGAGAAAAACTTGATTACCGATGTAAGAATAATTTTATGGCTCCTCTAAACATAAACCTCTCCTTTGACCTCCCCAATTCTAAATAGACTAGTGCAAGTTTTCCATTTCCACCCCTGCTGCTATATAAATAAGACTGTGTGCTGGAGCTGATAGCCCCTGGAGAAAAGCTACTGCATCAGTGAGTTCGTCAAACCCATGACTGTTGCCCTCAGTAAGGGTCAAAGGTCAATAATAGAGCAACCCCAAGCAGAAGATGTAACAGTAGGGTTTGTGGTAGTGCCTGGTTCAAATTCACTCGGTGGAAGTGTGTAAATACAGGATGGTGGTACGCTACGAATCCCAGGAAGAAAAACTGGTCCTCTGCAGCAAACAGGGCACATAGTTATTCCAGTGGGTGGTCAGCCTGTGAGAGCATTGATACAAACCATCCCAGCAAATAGTTTTGACATTGAGATATCAGACAAGCAGAAAATGGAGTCTTTGATCTGCTCCATCACGAGGGATCTCTTGGCCATATCAAAATCATGGCTCAAAGGATGTGCTATGAATGCAGGACCACGTCACGAATCAAAGGACGGATACTTGCGCCGCTCTGATAGGAGCAGTCAAACCCAATGTGATTTTACGGCAATAAATCCAAACTCTTTCATCTTTTCCCACTTAGCCGTTTCCCTCCAAAACAGGCTCGCGCGCTCTCTCCAAAAAAGTCACAATTCCTTGCGTGTGACGCTCCCAGCCGCCAGCCTGCAAATGCTCTCGCAAGGCCTTGGTTGATGTGCCTTTGTCTCCTCTGTTGCTCTGGAGGGGATTGAAACTCGTTGTGTGAAATTATATTTGAAGTGATTAAAGACAGTCATTCAGTGGAGCTGACAGTTCTAATGGAGAGCAGAAACCGCTCGTCCAGCCCTAATAGCCAGACAGGCCTCCTGACAGCCGCTGGAGGAGCTCAGAAACACTCTGCTGTGGGACAAAGTGCCAAGAGGGATGTGTTCTCTGATTGAATTTACAAAGGCATTGTTTGTTAAGTTGGTTACGCTGTATGAGAGGCAGGAAGACAGAGACAGAATAATGTAAACACAGTAAACACAGCGCCTTTATTGAGTCTTCTTGGCACCATGAGCTTTAGAAATATTGTGTACCAGTGCGCTGCTGGTGGCTGCACACTAGTTTTTAACTGAAACTGAACCCATAAATGAAGTCCAGTCTTTCTTCCTAGATTTTTCAAATACTTAAAAATCCTGATTTTATCCTCTTGCTTCCATCCGCCTGCTTCTGCTTCACTGAGGTCACAGCACAAACTGTGGCTAGTATGTCTGAACCAATCAAACAAACAGGTGGGTCGTGTTGTCTGGCACTTTGAAAGGGATGGTGAGCAATGCGATGGCTGAAGGCAACACTTAAGCCCATGCAAACAAAATGCGGAGTTTTATCGAGAAAGTCTTCCCTTCCACCTTCTCTCCTATTACAGTGACCAGTGGCTGGCATTTTTACTTTCGCAGCTTCACTTACTGGGACCTGGTAAGCCACAAGGAAACACGAGCACACACACACACAAGTGCTTTAAAAGAGAATCATTTGCTGTTCAACAGTTTTACCCTCCTTCTATCACTCAAGTTTCTGATTCTCACTGTCCTGCCGGGTCTCCTTTTGTTTTCTCAAGCCTAGCCTCTGGAAAAATTAACCATTATTGCTAAAATAGAAATTTGTGTTCTGTACTGTACAGAAGAAGTAAGGGAAATTACAAGGTTATACTTTCCGGCCTTGAAAAGATGATGTAGAAGATGTCTAGAAATGATACATAGTGAAATACATACTGAAATGATGGAAAGTAAGGGGTGTATTAACAGGTCTCATTCACTTTTAATTTATTTTCACTTTGTAAATCATGATGACCACTAAGGTTTCTAAGAAAATAATGGAGGTGGTGGGCGCAAAGAATTGTTCATATTCATGAAGTCCGATTTGTGGTGGAGCAATGTCACCTTCGATAATTGGTGTCCAAAAACACGATTCCCACGTCATTAAGGTCAAACTTATCCAGATCCATTTGATGACACTGCATCAGTCTAGTTTAGTCCGTGTTTGAGATGAAATGTAGTCATTTCCCCTCATTTGGACAGCAGTTTACAGCAGCTGACTTGTCGAACAAAAGGTGCTATTAATAACTAACTAATCAATAATGAAGTCCATTCAAATGTGGCTAAGCAGTCGTATTGTCAGTGCTGCTGATTAATGTTGTAAGTTCCACATGTGTCTTTTTCCTGTGAGGAAAAGAGACTGTGCTGTTCAATACTCCATACAAACTGTGTCCAGTAATGCTCAGAGTTCATCTTTTTGCTACGCAGGAAATGAGACAAAATGTGCATGTGACAATATGGGTGTCAAACAGTGATTTTGGAAGGCCTCTGCCAGTGTTTTTTTTAAATATGCAGGATGATCTTTTTGATAATATGCTTTTCAGCCTTTACACCACTTCTTAAAACACAATATGTATTTGTCTAGATAATGTATGTTTTTGTAATGTGTTTAACTTTAAATTTAAAATCTGCTGTTTTAGTGCTCTTTAAGGACAATGAGGTATTGCCTTTTAATTTCAACATTTAAATGTTTAATTGCGTTTTTAACTTTCATCATGGCTAGAATGTTTCGCTGCTCCTTCACATCGAGAGGAGTCAGCTGAGGTGGCTTGGGCATCTGTTTCGGATGCCCCCTGGACGCCTCCCTAGGGAGGTGTTCCAGGCATGTCCCACTGGGAGGAGGCCCCGGGGAAGACCCAGGACACGCTGGAGAGACTATGTCTCTCAGCACGTAAGTACACAAGTCAAAACAAATATACTGCATGTACTGATTTGTGAGCAAAACTGGATTTTTTAAAAAATTTCGTTCAACTCTAATCATTTCAGACAGCCACCACACTGAAATACCAGCACTGGATGACTGTCACTGAATATCGGTTCTTACGTAAGAAATCTACACGACTTTACATAGGGTGACATCATTTCACTATAAATCACCGTACCAGTGTAATTTCCAGGCTTAGATCATCACGCAGGTGTGAAAAGGCACATTCTTTTCTCCATTCGCTGACAGAATGCTGTATCCAAACTGTCAAGCACCCTACCATTAGCCCGGGTCTTCAGGGCTTGTTTCGAGCATTCCCACTTTAAGGGATAATTATCATTCCTCACAATCTCCACCTTTGTACCTGCCACTCAGCGCTGCTCCCTGTGTAATAAGCTGCTCTCTTCCCTGTGCTGACAAGGATGTTTCCCAGTACAAGCCAACCGCTGCACAATCACACACACACCGTGGCTGCTTGCTGGTTGGGAGAGAGTTGTGGCCAATTATCTTTTTTCCCCCTAGCACTTCCATCTTTTTTTTTTTTTTCCTCTCTGTTGCTAACGAGAGCTAATGGAGGTTTGCTGTGGCAGATAGCAGAAACCTTTGTCCATGTTAATGTATGGCTTCTTTTTTTCCCGCTCCTCAGCTGGTTTGCATACATTTGTTTCCTTAATTTATGGATTATCAATGCTAAAATATCAAGCTCAGCCTGAATGTATGCACGTTATATTCTATTCTAGTCTATACTATGTTATTTGATATTATGCAAGTTAATTTCCCATCAAAAAATACACCTTAATACAGATATCTAATGAATATGTGTCCTTTAATTTTACATTAACTTAAATTCAAATTCAAATTTATTAATTTAGAGCCCAAAATCACAAACATTCATTTTGCCTCGGAGGGCTTTACAATCTGCACTTAGGCAGGTGTTCCAGATGAAAGCTCTTCCTCTCCATCTGCAATTGCCTCTGGACATGAAACATATTCATTCCTCAAGAAAATACATGGAACTGTGAAAGGAAGAGGCCTGTGCACTGTGTGATTTTCACTGCTATTAACAGTGCTTGGAGACATTTCATTCTCAATGGTTATTCTAGAAATTGTTCCCTTTTCTTTTCACTGTGTAGGCCTGTAAAAGTGTTTGATCTCTTGTTCACAAACCCCCCTTGTGTTTGACATTATAATTCCTGAGGCCAGATAAATGAAAGTGCCTCATCTCAGTGTGTGCTGCACACACACGGAGAGAAGCCCCGACATGCACGCTCATTTCTGGATGTGAAAATGCTTCTTTGCACCGAATAAATACTTTGGAATGAATTCACAACGTTCACGTACAGTACAGCTTCAGTCACGACTGGTTGATTTATAGCATCCGTCCTTATTCACATCACATCCCCTCATTCATTCAGGATGCGGAGACAGTGAAGACAATAACAGTCTTACTGCAGTTGTTAAGTTGATAATTACACTGTGGCTCAGAATAACCCCCGGATAAAAAAAAGATTTGGAGACACGAGTGCAATGCTAATAAATGACAACATCCTAAATTATAAGTTGGTTTAAAACTCAAGCTTTAAATTGTGCATTTCAAGAAATAAAAATGGCGAGACTTTTGACTTCAGTGAAGGTTGAAGTTGATTTTTCTTAATAGGCAATGACAATGAAATAAAAAAAAGTAGACTGCTACGTCAAAACCTTTAAGCAACAATGTAATCAGTATTACAATTCTGAACTTTTAATTATTTTGTTTATAAAAAAAAAAAAGAAGATATTTTTCAGGAGTTTGTGGAGACCAAAGCAGAGCTGAAAGAAGGGTGAATATTGGAATAAAATTAATCCGGCTGACACACATGCAATTTCTTAGTTTGGTATTAATAATTTTACTTTAATTAAAAGTTCTGAGAGCTTCTTCTACTACTTTCTGTAACTCACATGCTTACTAGACCCATTTATGTGATTTGAGTGTTACCATGTCCCGCCACAAGGTGGCACATCAGCTCGGTACTCATTGTGCTCATTGTCATGATTACTGGGAGCATTTGCGCGCTGACCTGAGATACAGAGAGCTGATGAACCCGGAGTGAGTCTTGTTATAGTGAATGAGAGGAGCCACTTCACTGTGCGCGAGCCCTCTGTGTGAACTCCGGTAAGAGTGGTCACTACGTATTAAGATGCTAGGCCTTGTTGTTAGCTGGTTGATGTTAGGTTGTTGTGAAAATGCTGTTTATTGAAATACTTTAATGAAACCAGTCGGAGTTGCAGAGATGTTATCTAATGTTTTAGCCCACCGTGGTACTATTTGTATCGTTGTGTTGTGTGTAAAATGACTTGAGTGATCGCTAGCTAAGTTAGCACGATGCTAACGCTAGCCGCTACGCTAGCTCAGGTGTTACTTTTACTATTCAAAGTGGGTGCTATAGGAGACAGATGGCACATGATGTGATATCAGGTTATGATAATATTTGTTCTGATGTGGTGTAGATGATGTCATTAATTTCATTGTAGTTATTTAAATAAGTATGTCAGTTAAAAGAGAATGTTAAAAAGAAATATATGCTACATTTAAAAAGATAAATATTGATTAAAAGAGCTGTTTAAAACTATAAATAGCACTTAATAAAGACTATTAAGTCTATGTTAAAACATAAGTTCATGATGAATAATTATGTTAAAATTTACCTGTGATACCTTCACACATGGACTAAACCCATCAACTCAGTATATTGATGATGATGTTCTCTGTACATGTGGCATCTATTGCACGTCTGTCCGTCCCAGGGAGAGGGATCCCTCATCTGTGGCTCTTCCTCAGGTTTCTTCTTTTTCCCATAAAGGGTTTTTTGAAGTTTTTCCTGACTCGGTTCGAGGGTCTAAGGACAGAGGGATGTCACAACTGTACAGATTGTACAGACTGTAAAGCCCTCAGAGGCAAACGATGTTTGTGATTTTGGGCTTTAAATAAATAAATTTGATTTGATTTGATTTGAAAATCCTACTACTATAAATATGTACAAGGTTATTTACAACAATTGGAACACTATATTTTATATCCTGCATCTGGGTATATATATATAGGGGATAGTCAGAAGAAAAAGAAAGAGAAGAAGAGAAGTAGTTAAGGTCACGTGATGAATGGTGATGTGGTAGTAATGATAATGTTTTCTGTATTACACGTGTAGATTGGTTTCTTTGCCGGATTAGGAATAGACCATTCTGATTCTGAACCCTCGGAGGTTCAGTGGCGAGCCAGGAAGAGCGATCGACTGGCGGACGGAAAGGGAGCACGGTGTGTGGCCAGCCATGGGATCTACTCCGGAGAACCACAGACCATCAACTCACTTCACTCTCTGTCACAGATAAGAATTTTACACTACAAAATCTACCCGGGTAGTCATATGAACATTGGACAGACAATACAGAACTGAACTCTATCTCCTAACACAGAAGAGGAGACACTTTTATTTGAACTTTATTGTTTTTTTTTTTTTTTTTTTTTTTGAAAGAGCTCTATTTTTTGTATTTTATTTTCATACATTGGAAATCTTTCTTGTGAGGAAATAAATTGTCTGTGTTCAACTTCATGCTAACCTCGTGGGTTAATCAAATAATTAAGGAGTCCAACTTTCCGAACCTAGTGGAATGTGGTATGCTTTCTTCCAGTAGGGCAGAGGGCGCTACGTGTCAATACCAATACTCAGTCAAAAAGTGTGAAAATAAGGCCTACCAAAGTTCATATCCTTGGGTTTGCCTATGGCCTCTAAATCACCAAATCCACCCCTGAGTGCATCAAATAACTACCTTTAATGTGAAAAAGAGAAGTATGAGCTCACTCTACAGTTCCCCTCAGCTTTATGGAGAATTTAAATGTTCTTTAGCTCAGCACTTTGGTTTTTAGGCTTGTGACCTCATTGTTTTTGCTCACTCTCCGCCTCTTTAAATCAATTATTGCTCCTTTAAGGTTTCTAACAGGCTCAACTTCATTTTCTATATTTAATATCTTACCAATTCATCAAAGCAGACATCAGAAATCACAGACACTCAGCTCTGCTTAGTTACACTCTCTTAGCAAAACATTTAAACAATGCATATTTATTTTTAGTGGACAGTCTGTAACTTCAGACACTTAGACATAATAATTCCTCTTACTTTAGTGCTGCTGAATAGTGAATTATGGGTAATGATTTTCCTTCCTCTGAAATGAATACATGGCATTACAAATAAAGCTCTTGGGCGTGTTATCATCTTTACCTTACAGGATGTTTTACAGTAAGTGACTCTTCTACCCAGACTTGCTTACAGTGAGTGAACAGCTTACCGTTTGATATGGTATTGACATTCATGGGGATCGAACCTGTGACCTTCCTGTCACTTCTCTGTTACAGGGTGAACTCTTGAACCACCAGGCTTCCCTGCCACTTAAGGAAACCTTAGTGGTGAATACTGCGATCCATAGTTTCTTGACCCTAGGATTTTTTTCCGTCTTTACAATTTTCTTTTTCCATATATCTTACATTTTCAAGGGGATTTACTTTAGAGTGGAGGAATTCTCTGTTAAACTGTCTTCAACTTCCTCTTCAGAATTCAAACTCATGTTGTTTGTACGTCTCGGCCCCTGCATGAAAAACATGCCCTTTTCTTTTGCAGCACAGGTATGAAGGGAGATGGAGGATTTGGCTAACAGCGGTCTTCTTCATCCCCATAGATCACTTGTCTAGACTGGGTAGGTAAATCCTTTTCTCAGCCCCATTCTCTTTCTGCTTTCAGCTCTATCTTTGATCTGCCATTGTAGGACCTAATGGCTCACACAACTAGGAGGATAACTAGTTTAGGTTCCTCTTTTCCCATCTTCCTTCTCTTTATGTTCCTCAAGACATTGATTTCTTATGTTGCACACAAAAATAAGCCAGAATTCATACTTTTAACACTTGTCAGACAATGTTTCATTCTGCATGTTCTGCGAATTTCACACTTTTTTATATATTGTCACTCGCCACAACGTGAAAATGTCTGAGCAGTGAAAAATGATTTTACATGTGATCTTATGGTGCTTTTGCCTTCACATGTGCATTTTCTCTGTATTTTGTCTGCAAAACATAAGTATTTAAATATGACCCTAACAGGCTCTTAGGCACTTTATCCCTTAATTTAGGACGTCACAGGCCCGTAATGCCCCATTAACAACTGATTTGATCATTTAAAACAGATGATTGTGAGAGCACACATGTTGGATTTCTGGGCATATGGCTACTGTTCTGACAAATAAATCTCAATTAGAGTCAATGGATAATACCTTCTTTCTTTATTTTGTTTCCATCTTTTGTGCAAGGTGGTCTCATGACCAAGAGATCATCTGGCAAATCTATAACAGTGGGTCAGTCTGTACTGTGATGCATGTTTCCATAGATTTCATGTGCGTTTCTTCTCTTTTTTTTCCTTTAGCCATGGCCTGTGGTCCCCCACGGTTATTCTGTTTGTTTCAGTCCAACGGGACATGTAAAACACATTAAATCCACTGCGCCAGAGGTTTTTATTGGAGCCATGACATTTGGATTTTCGTTGAATTTATGTAAATGTCTTATAAACAGATATAAAAGATTTTGATTTGTTAGCTATCCAGAAATACAACTCTGAAGGAATTTTATTTTGCTAGCATGTTAGCCATATCAGCTCTAAAAGAGATGATAAGTCACCATTATATTCACAGCTTGTTGTGCTGGCAAAAAGTGGCCAAAATATGGTAGAGCTCTTTTAGCTTTGATTCCCACAGCTGTATCAAAATGACACCTGCATCATCTCTTATATTTAAAAAAGGATGCAGGAGATGGGGTGCTCATGATGACATTTCATCTAATTTGATAATTAAGGCAGGCAGAGAAAGCCTTCAGGCCAGCTGAATACTACAGGAGGGTTAACACATGCAAAGCAACATTTAGAGGTTATTGGAGAACACTGAGAAGAGCCTGGGGCTGTGTGGTGGCTGCCGATGCTATCATAGTATCATTGTTGCCATGCTTAATCGCTGTGGCTAATGACAGGAAATGAAATCACCCACTGAAGACCAACACTCTTCCCACAGAATAATTACAGCTGTTGACCTTGTGGCTCTCTCTGGTATGTAAGTGCACTATGATAACTCTCACACTTAGTCACTACATATCATGGACTACTTTAGGCTGCTCTATTAAGCTCTTACTCATTACAGACAAACAGCTGACCTCATGTTGTATTTGTATCTGTTAGAAATGAAAGGATCTGTGGGATAAAACCCAGCTGACATCAGGCACCACTGCAATTCTTCAGTTTTCAGATTTTTTGTAACAACAACAAAAGTGTAAAAGGGCAAAAATGTCACAGTACCCAGCTTCTTAAGCATTTTAAATTGCTGCTGTAATTGCTTTTGTCTGAACTGTAACTTCATATTCAACATACATACATGAGAGTGGTATCAATATTCTCTTCTAACTCACCCAAATGTCAAACTGTTCTTTTAAAGATAAAGCACAGATCCTAACAAAGAAAAAGAAATCCCATCTGAACCATGTTTATCTGATAAAAGTCAAATCTTGGCAGCGCCCTTTAAACTATAGATGCTTTGGCTGCAGCTCCATTGAGGGGGGGGGTTTGTGTGTGTGCATGTGTGTGTGGCTCGACCTTGGGAGCACTGCTGGGTGCCATTGATTTGTTTACCTGTGCGCTGCTGACAGTTTCTCATTAGGTTTCTTTTGCACAACACTTCCAGGAGAGGAGACCAGAGTCTGCACTTCACAGCCGATGATGCGTGATCAATGTACCTGATAGATTGGTGCTGGCAATATAATTCTGTTGAATGGCTGTTTAATGGATGTGAGCGCTCCATTTAGTAGCCACAATAAGGTACCTTTTGTGACTGAAGCAGCATTGTGGGGCTGTATCAGGAGCAAAACAATATCTTGAAAGAAAGCCATTGTTAGAATTACTTTAGAAGACAAGAGAGACAGCAGAAGAAATTGTGTTTTATTCCACTGTTATTGGAGAGTATTTGAAGTATTTGCAAAGTATAAGAGAAAATGCAGTTTAGCATCATTAAGGCTTTTTCACATTATTCTTTCAGATAACATGCATGCAGTTTGTATAACCTTTTAAACACAAGCAAACAGGATAAATAAAAAAAAAAGGCCACACAACGACATAAAAACAATTTCCTCTGTATTTGTGGACCTCTTATAATTCCATTCTCATTTTGTTGTGACCCATTAGGTTTTTTTTTCCCAAAAAGCCTCCAGTTTTGTATTTAAACACCGAAGCTCTGGATCTCTGTAATGATGCTTTTACCAACCAAGCTGCACAGTACACATTGTAGTTCCTGATAAATAAACTGCACCATTTAAAGCAAAGCTTTGTGATAATTAGCTAATCTCTAGGTTCTCTAGCTCCAACTGTTTTTTCCCAACCCACCACAGGATTTTTCTCTCAAAGTACCTCATGTTCTCATGTCTGTCTAAATAATTTGACATGGTCACAAGGAGGCAGTGTTGCCACTCTCCTACCAATCCCTCTGCCAGCAGTGAGATGTGGTGATGGAAGGAATCCACTTATTTAAGGTGGTAAAAGTGCCCCTGACTTGCTACTGTAATCCTGTCCACCTCGGAGGGACAAAACTGAGTGGAGACACGGCGAGGCCTTCTCACCCCAGAATCCCAGTTCACGTTCTCTCCATGACATAAAGTGACACAGCAGTCAGCTTACGGACACATCAAGGTCTAATTACTCCTCAGGTGACAAGACCCACCCCCCCACCCCCCGTGACATCCTCACGCTGAAATGGGACTTTATGAAGATTGAAAGCTGACGAGACAAGTGTTTCCATTTAAATCAGTTAGGATTTACATCAAGTCACTGGGAATAAGACCACAGCCATGATTAGATTCCTGCCTCTTGTTAAGACAGGGGGAGACATTGCCTCTGAATGCAGAAGTTGCAGATGTAATAGTATGGGTGTATATACCATATATGACACCCCGGGGTGCTGCACAGGCTGTCTAGTTCTAGGTGTAGTCAACATCATATTTAGTGGGCTGGGACAGACTGGGGGCCGAGAAAGGGGGCAGCCATTCTCTAATGATCAAAATAACACTTTGTCAATGTAATAGCCCACTGTTCTTCATTCTTTACACCCACCTGACAGAACATTTCTCATGGCTTTGTTTACACCAATGCTGCTGCCCTTGTGGTCAGCTGTGACATATATAAAAATGTTGCCCCATAAACCATGATTATTTTCATTGCAATTGACGTATCGCAATCACTTAGCGAATTCCCTTTGAAAACAAGCGTCTGGAGGAAGACGTATAGGCCTGCAACTTTGATTCAAACATCAATGACAATGTGGGGCTTTGTTTATGAAGACGGGGAGCAACAGATGGCAAGCATATCTATAAATAAGTCGCTCTTCTGAATAGGAGATTAGTGCATTTGAGCCGGTTTTTAATGGTCTCTGGGAGAGATTAAAAAGTAAGCTGATTCATAATGCGTTTCTCTTTGCGGTGAATCACTCATAAACAAGAGTCTGGAGAGACTGTGGAGGGAAAAAAAATCTCCAACATGCTTAAGACAGGAAGTTACATGAAGTCAAACCTGATGCGTGTCTTCTCTGCGTGGCTGCAATTTCATGAATCTCACATTATTGCCAGATGCATCGCTTGAAATTATTAATGAAAGCGTTTTATAACTCCACGGATAACAAGCTGTCTCCATTTTGCATCTAGATCACCGCACACCTTTGAACCCTGCAGACCTCACCGAGCAACGTCCATATTTCCACCCATTTCTTCTCCATGCACACTATTTATTTATATATCTGTATGTATGTAAACCGTCATTAATGCCTGCAGCAATTATTCCAGAGCATAAATCAAACCACAAAAGCAAAATAACCAATAGCACATTCCAGTTCATGGAGGATATAATGTGATAAATATACATAAACCCATCTTGGTTTTAGCCTCTGGGTCACATTTTCTCCAAGTTATTGAAATAGAATAGAGAAAAAAAAAAATCTCAATTATATAACCAGTGCTGATCAGCCTACAGATAGCCGCCCACCTGAGGCTACCTCAGCATCCTCCACAAATATTGACAGAAATCTTATCTTTTTTCCACACTTTATAACAAACATGAAGCTTGTACACAAATTCTGTTTTTCCCCGGCCGTAAAATACCCTAAATGCCTCACAAAGACACTTTTGCATTCATTGTATGTTCCCAGGAACTGTAAAACTCTGATAAAGTGGATTTTTTGGCTGTATCTTTAGATATTTGCTGTCCGGATAAACTCTACGTCTCTCTTGTGCCGCTGACTGTTCTCTGCTGCAGAACTGGAGGCTCGCCAGGTTTGGCTGTGATAATGACCAGGACTTTATGTGGCTGTGTTTCCTGAACAACGAGGCTTTCTCATTTAATAAATTCATAAACACGCATGGGAGAAAAGCATGCTTGACCTATGAGAAGGTGAATGGATTTCCTGAGATCTATTGACAGCTTGTCCTAACAAGTAAAAGCAACCTAAGGAGGAGTCATGCAGTCCTAATCAATCGCTTAAATGAGTAAAGGGGACAATTATGCAGCCTCTTGAGATCAGATCTAAATGTACCCCCTGATTTGAACAGTTTTTCAACTATATCTTGATTAAGAAACATCATCTGAACATAGGCCCTTTTAAATACCACTAATGCAGCAGTAATTTGCAGGCTGAAGGTCAGTCAACTCTCACCTGATTCACCCACAGCCTGCATGTCTCAGTCATCTGTGCCAACATAAGAAATGATATATTTTCACATATTTTGGTGGTTGGATCTGTCAGCAATGCCTTCTCTTTATATTTAAAAACTCAATTGTATGTGAAACCTTGAAAAAGTATACACAAATGTGGAATAGTTTTAGTCTGCTTAGTGACTCACTGTGTGTCTGACTTACTCATCAAGGAGTTTACTGATAGCATAGTTTATGGTTTTTACATGGTAGAGTCGTGGTCCTGGAGCTTTATTTGTATCCACATGATGTCTATTTTTAAATCCTGTCTGTGAGGAAGAGACTGCTGTTAATTGAGGAGAGGTCCCCGGGGCCCCAGTTGCCCTGGGTTTTGGTAGGTTTTGGGTCATTTAACTCCCAAACCAGTTTGGCTATTTGCACCACAAATACAACATCAAACAGACACTGCATTATTAACTTAACCTTTTGCCCAGATTTTTTACAGCAGGTCTGTGTCAAAACATAGTTCTCAGGGACTACTTTTTTTTTTTTTTTTACTGTATAAATAATAAATGTGTCCCATCAGTGCCAGTATGGGAGCACTGGTTGATTTCTGGGCTGCATAGTGCCATAGTGCCAAATGCATTTTTTTTTTCTATTTTCTGTCATTTTTTATCTGGCCCATTATCACATCTGTGCTGTAATCAGTCACTGGGTCAGTTTGACCTCAGTTCGGCTCCTGCACTAAGAGGTGTGGCGGTTGCGGTGATCAACGTCACTGTTGAAACTGTACAAATAGGTTCCACCTTTGTACCCGAAACAAAGTCGCACAGCCTTATAGTGGTGCGTGTCTTCAAAAACACAGACCCAGACGATTTGTGAATTATTTCAAATTCAAATATCAAAATATTCAATATATTCAAATATTAGCATGACATACCAGACATGTATATTGCCAAAGCAGCAGAGAAAATGATGAAGATGATCAGATGATAACAACAGAATAAAGGCGTTAAATGACAATAACGTGCTGCTGTCACAGCTGTAGTCACTGAGGAACATTCACCACAGAGTGAAGGTGTGTGACGTTAGTTTTGGTCTATCTGCTCGGACACCCCGCCCTCCCTCCTGCCTGTGTGTCCGCCCCTGATCAGATGGTGATATCGGGCTTCAGCACCGCGGACAGCTCCCTCCCGTAGCTCCGCCCCTCTCGCCGGCTGCGCGTCGCGCTCGGTGACCAATCAGGGCCGCCGCCTCCGTCTCGCTCTGGATACAACAGAGGCAGCCTGGAGCAGCCCGTCCGCCCACAGAGGACCGGGGACCTGCCGCCGCGCGCACCGGGCTCTGCTGGCTCTACACCTCCATGGGATAAAAAAGAGAAGAAAAGAAAAGGTCACACTGCTGCTCACTGTGTGTGTATGCGGCCGCGTGTGTGTGTGTGTGTGTGCGCGTGCGCCGCCAGGACTGAGAAATGCTCTTGTAGCGCGAGCGCGAATGCCATTCTAGTGCGTGCCTCTGAGAAAAAAGAGAGAATAAATTGGAGCTAATAACTTGGAGCCTTTTTGGACGCTGAGCAAGTTTTTTTTTTCTTACCGCCCCTTTTTTTATATAAATATTAATATTAACTTGAACCCGCTGTGAGCCGTGCACCTGGAGCCCGAGGCGCAGGACGAGATGGAGAGCGAAAAGTACTTGCCGGAGCTTATGGCAGAGAAGGACACGCTGGATCCGTCCTTCCAGCACTCCCTGCGGCTCCTGGATCAAGGTAAAGGTCCGCGGTGAAAACCGAGCTCCGAGCCTGAGCCGGAGTGTGAGAGCTCGGTGCGGGGCTGCAGGAGTCCGGCGAGCCCGCCTACCTCAAGTTATAAATAAAAGCTTTGTGGGTCTGCTTACAGTTTCCTGTTTGGTCACACTCAAATAGCGAGGTCCTTTTTTTCCTGACAGTGTTGCCAAGTTGTTATGCAGCAAAGGTGCCACTCTGTGGACTTTAAAGGGTGACAAACTTTTCACCTGAACAGGAGGAGCACATGAGAGCATGAATGGCAGCTCTGAATGAGATTTTGTTGTTACTGTTGTTGCTGGTTTTGGTGTTGAATGTTGATGAAAGTTACTGGGTGCCAAAGTGGATGTGGGTGCAGAGAATTTCAGTGGCACAGCACCCAGATTGTGGATGGGAGCTTTGGTGGACCCGCTCTGCAGGCTGCAGTCATCCTCCACGCCACGCTGACATGTGTAAGCTGCTGGTGTAATATTCACACTCTTATTCAAATGTACATGTGTTTCCTCCTTTGAAGAAATGGACGTGACTGAAATGGAATTGTGAAGGGATGGAGCAGAGGCAGACGCTTTAATTAATCCGTCGCACAGCCTTCTGCTTTGAAGCTTCTTTCCTTTTTTTTTTCTTCTTCTGTGCAAACACTTCTTGCTCAGACTGCAGCCCTATGGAGCTCCTCATGTGGGAAGTGCACTGCAGCAGCATCCGAGTGCATCTTCCAAGTAGCACTCATGGGCTTTGTCTAGAGAGAGAGGGCTTTAAAGGTAACAGGCTCGAGCACCGGTCTGTAAACAGCCCCGCTGCACTGTAACTAATTCTACTGAAGCCCCGCTGCACTGTAACTAATTCTACTGAAGCCCCACATGCAGCTCCAGCACCAAGCTGTTTTTATCCAGACGGCCGTGTCCCCTCTAGACGCTGCGCCCCGAACTTGGGACCATGAGGGAAGCTTAAAAGGCTTCCAAAGGGGCTCCAGCAAAGTGGGGCATGATTTAATTTTAATGTTGTTTACTGGAGTTTACCAAAGTGACGAAAAAGGCTTTTCTGGATGTGCTGTCACCTTCTGAGCCTCCAGTGTGGATATATACAATAACTTTAGGGCAGCAGCTGATGTTTGTTTTCTGCTGATTATTAACTGCAAAGTCAAGTAAAAAAATAGTGAAAATTGTCCCCTCGCAACCTCCTAAAGCCAGGTGTGATGTCTCCAAACTGATTGTTTTGTTTTATCAAAGGTCAAAGCCCAAAGATATTCAGTTTATTAGAATATCAAAAACAGGAAAACAGCAAAACCCTCATATTTGTCAAGCTTGCATTTAGAAATATCTGGCATTTTTGCTTGAAAAACAACAAAGACGAATGGACTACTAATTATTAATGATTAATTTTCTGTCGATGGACTAATCGATTCATTTACGTGTGGCTGAATAAAACAAACTGAATCATTTAGTCTGTGAGTTACTTTCTCAAATGACCACAAATGCAAAAATCTTCCTCTCTGATATAATCAGACTGAATTATATTAAATTGGTTTTGTGGTCAAATGAATTGCATTTTGAGTGTTTTGACATGAAGTTTGGTGTCCCTGCTGTGTCCTTAGACTACTTTCTAATAAAGTGACAATCTGCTTTTAAATGGTTTTCACCATAGTGGAGAGAATGAAATCCATACAGTAAGACCCACTCACTCCAATTTGAACCTTCATACAGTAAGTTATCAGCTTTTTAATACAGTGATGTGTAAAATGAAATCCCTCTGTACTTATCCAATCACTGTCTTCTAGTCATTCAGTGCATGTCGGAGTAATGGACGTAATGGCCTCGACAGTATCAGTTGCTTGTTTGAAAGAATAGATGCAGGTTAATGCGTCTTCCACTGAGCCCGGTCATGTACAGTAAGGTGAATTCATTCCAGTCCGTGAGGAAGATAAGGCTGTGTTTTACTTAGCACTTTTTCTTATCAGCTGGTTTTCTTTTCAAATCTGGGTTAGTCTCTTTTTTTTTCTCATAAGAACACATATTCCCCTCACTGATAGAAAGAGCACACTGAATACTTAATGCGCGTTGAAAGACACTTAACAGCCACTTCCTTGACAGAGTCTCTTAAAGTCCTTTATCCACACTGCAGGTCCTCTGTAGAGTTAAAGCAAATATTGGCCATTTCCCAAAATCAAATAGAAATGATGGAATACTTAGAGTATGAAGCAGGACAGGCCGGAAAAACAATTTCAGAGCGACTGTTCTTCCTGTGTTTTACATTCAGATAGTTTTACCTAACGCAAGTTCTTGTGCGCGCAAATGTTCCAGTAAAGTTAGTTTGTGATATTTCTGGTGGGGGCAAAGATTGCAGTTGGACACCATCGCAAGCGGCAGAATTAATCCGTGACATTTTATGAAGTAAGCAGAACTCTGCGCTGCACAAAATTTGGCCCGAAACAGTCTGCCACAACTCCAAAACTGTAAATACTGTTATCTCTCTCTTACACAACAGATGGAACACGATGCAGCTTAATAGAGCACTTCTTCTGCCATCTTGCTGATGAGTTCTGGACTTGATTATGCAATTGGCAGGGGATGCAGGGAGCAGAACTAGAGTAACTAGAGTTACTGCGCGCAAGCGGCAAATATGAGATTACTCCAGGTCTGGAGAGACTTCCATTCAGGAGAAATTAGGGGAGCATTGTGTTCGAAGCTCGGGGACAGGGCGGGCTGCTTTGATAAGTTTGGGCCATTCGCAGAGCTCCTCTCCCAAAAGGGCTATATCTCTGCCCCTGTGACAAGCCTCATACAGTCAGCAGCAGACACTTGGAGCTGGAAAAATATCTTAAGCCAAAATAAGAGACAAGCAGGACCAGCAGCCTACGTGGACTGAAAAATCCTCAGCAGCATACTAATGACAGAAACACCTCGGGTGGCATGAAGTGCATCTGTTATTTACATTAAATCAGTACTACCCCGCAGTACATGGGAGCACAAGGGCTGCAAGTAACACTTAATTTCTAATATTCATTAATCTGTTAGTTTTTTTCCAATATCTAAGTTCATCTTTGTCCTTGGAAACAGTATTTTGACTGAATAAAAAATCACTTTAGGGCTGTCAGATTATTATTTGAAAGTCTAATCACCATTCTTACATGGAAAAAAAAAAATTCAATCTGACCCATTGGCTGCCCCGTTGCTATCAGTAAATTAGGCTACTGTTGTCCTTGTTAACATAAAATGGAGAAAGCTGAAAAACTGGCTAGTCATGACACCAAAGCAAAGTTGTGGATAAAGGTAAGGCCGTTTGCTGACTTTGTGAAATGTAACTGCCTTACAGTAACGTTATGTTAATTAGACAGCCACAGTCCACTCACTGACTTTATCTGCTCATCACTCATGACCAGTGCCTGTCGCAGTTTCCCAGAGCCCAGGGTGACACCCAAGAAGTTCAAAATGCAAAAATATTCAAATAAAATGAACTAAAATAGAGAAGAGCATATTTGAAACAAATTATGTAAATGACAAAATGACTGTCAGAACTTTTCTGAAAACGCCTTCACATTGACGGCAAACCACAAATGTATTTAAATGGACTACATTTTGATTCCAGTAAGGTCAAATGTTTAATTGTGGACTCTGCAGCCGTGTATATACCAATAGGCTGACAGGCTGAATGAGGACAGATGGTGGTTAACTGCTCAGGGTGAGCGAGATCAGTTAAGATGAACACAATAAAAGAAAAAAAACAACAAAATCACACAATATCAAATTGTGGGTGCACAAAGACATACATCAGCTTTCTTTTAGTTAAGTTTAAGTTACAGGAAAAAAAATCCAAAAATTATATATATAATACAGTAAATGACAAAAAGTGTTTAAAATGATTTTACCTGAAAATCTTCACTCATATACATTATATATCCCATTAAGATACACTAAAATAGATGCATGTTATCATGGACACTATTAGCAGATATCGTAGTATATAGTCTCAACAGTAATGCTTTTTTAAATTCCTTTTTGCATTTGAATTGTGTATTTTTGGAGTCAGTGTGCAGGCATTCTTTTAATTGACGCTGATTTCCAATAGTCTTGTTATGCGTGTTGACCTGCGCTCCCTGTGATTAAACTTTCTTTAGCAACTAATTAAATGATTGTTGCAGCTCTTGATTGAAGTGTTGATGAGTCTGTGGCAAAAAAGACAATATAATTAATTGCATCTGGGCTTATGACTGGTGTGATATTGCAGTTATGTATTTAATATATGTTCCCTCTCGGTTTGACTCCCACATCATGCAAGCAGAATGTCAAACCCCCCCCCCACCTTTTTTTCCCTAACTATCATTATTATGATTGTCGTGATTATCACAGCTGTTAAGCCCTTTATTATTCAACTCATTCCATTCCCTAACAATATAAATGAGTATTATAATTGTGTGCATTTCTACGAAAGGTTGTGCAAACAAAAACACGTTTAAAATGTAAAGTCACTTCCTGCACCAGATGTATTCTGTTTGAATTTGTTTGTGAGTTTGTGGAGGCAGAGCAGCGTGCGGCCCACTCTCAATGTTTCAGGACCTCTGGCCCACTTTGGACGTTGTGACCTCGGTGCTGCACATCAGCTCCATATCTAGTGCTTTTTAATTGGATATTCCACAGCAGGAAACCCAGCACAATGTTTGCATTACATTATCAGCCTCAGCTAGCTTACCCACAAAGAAAAACAAACAAAAAAAAACCAACCATACATTATCTGCACAGACTGAGCAGGTTTTGGAAATGATCCGTGTTTCAGACATGGTGCCCCATCGTTAATTCATACATTTCCATCTCATCAACAGAACAGAGAGGTATTTTTAGCTCTGCTTGAGTTTTGCCCCGAGTGAGATCAGTTCCTGGGTTAGAATGCCCAGAAGTGAACAAAAATAAGCTTTGGCATAGGATCAAAGGCAGAGATATCGTTTTGTTGGGGAAACAGTGCTTGATAGCGATAATGATCTGTGAATCCGCGGCTGGCCGACACGCTGAGCCACACAGTGAGGTGGAGGCGCAGCTGCAGCCCCGAACCCGTCTGAGGCCGAGAGCTGGCTGACGACTTGACCCGCAGATGTGGTGAACCTGCGACTGAACTGTAAGAGGGTAGTTGGGGGGGGGGGGGGCTCCAGCGGCCCTCCTTGCATTCAGACGAGCAGTGGAGGGCTGCTGATCTGTGGTGTGGCTAAGAGGTGTTTGCAGAGCTCTGTCTCCAGCTCCCACTGGAACCCAGGGGCGAAATGTAGGCCAGGACTAACACGGGCAGACCCCAGCTATGTAAAGCTAACGGCACCTCATTAACAGACGCCACGAGTCACATGGCTGCATTGATTCCATGGCTAATGTGGGAAGCCACTCGTCATAGAAGCAATAATGAGCCGATGATTAATAATTGGCCTCTTTTCTCACTTAGACTGAGCACTTGATAGGCTTTAATACAGTTGAAAATCTCAGATGCATGTTGACATGAGTCACCCGCATCCCTCTGCATGTAAACAGTACACAGTAGGTCTCAATAAGAAGTAATCAGATACATCAGCGCTGGAAGACAGCCATGTGCTGTCATCTATAGCTTCACCTGGATGTGCATAATTGACCCAGTCTAACAACTGGAAAGATGCCAGAAAGAAATATGCTTAAGAATTAAAAACCTGACATGTAATGCATATTCTAAAGCTGCTCTGATCAAAGTTCCCACATGAACAATGGATCAAATGACTGTGTAGTATCAAATAGTCCACTTATAGTAGAGAAGTATTAATTACCCGACTCTTCAGTTTCCCTCAGCTCTTTGGGGTGTTTTAGCATCTTTCAGCTAATTTTTTGGTTTTATTGCCAACGTTACTTGTTAAGCAGGCAGCTTTTCAAGAAGCTCTGATAATCCCACTTTAGACTACTTGTCCAGCATCAAACTACATAAGTTAGAGAGTAGTGAGTGAACATAATAAACAACAAGATATTTGTCTCACAGGGATAGAAGGAGAGTGATTACTGGGCCTGCAATGATCTGGTCAGTAGAAACAAAACTCGAAATGAATGCTAATGTATAAACAGGCAGTATTCTGCTACCACGTTGGCTTATCCAACTTTACAGCGCCATAATGTGTCAAACTAGTTGGAGTTCTGCCCTCAAGTGTCAAAAAAGTTTTAATTTCCAGTATTATACACATTTCGAGTCAAAAGCTCAGTACTTTTTGAGTACTGTCAAAAATGTGTCACTGGCAAGTATTGAAGACAGACAGTTAAAGTTGGAAACCTTTCTAATTTTAGGCAGCTTTATAGACAGACAACATTAAACACTGATGCACTAAAAAAATGTATCATATTTTGTGAAATGAGAAAGAAAGCGACCAGAAAAAAACATGTCTATATTTTTCAAACTAAGGTTTTAAATAAAGTATAGTGATAAAATTCAGGTATCGCATTGGCCTCTGCTTTGTCGTGAAATGTGTCTTTTGAACAGTAGTATTAGTATTCAGTAACACGGCACCTCCTCTCTCTGTTCTGCTCTAACCTCTATTAAAGTCGTGCCATAACACAGAACGTATTAATTGCATTTGCTCCTCTCCAGCTGTTGGTTCGTTGGTCCTTTCTTACATCTCCAAAGCGATTCCATCATCTTGCATGCAGTCCCATCACCATATTGCACAGACACAGCCTCCACCTGGTGTGAAGCTCGCCTTGGGCTCGGCTTGTTGATTTAATGTTCAGACTGTCAAATTTCCATGTTGAACATGCTGCTCCGGTAGAAATGCTGCATTCATATTTCAAATAGCACAAAGATGGGCATTTTCCTCCTCCACCTGCATGCACACATTGCTGAGGGCCTGCCTTGAGCTGTCTGCCTGGACGGCTATCCAAGAGGAGACTCTCAATTAAAGCGGCCAGCCAGGGCAGCTTAAATAATGCAAACTGCACTTGTTTAGGCAGGAGTATGCTGAAAGCTGATATTCCACATCTCTGGTAAGGAGATCATGTAGAGCTGTGTGTTGCTAGGTCTTTGGTACTGCTGGGTCTAGTTAAAATCTTCTGATGCTGATGCAACAAAACTTTTAAAAAAAAAAAGAAAACTTTCCCTTGAGTTTTTCAACAAATGCTTTCATTTAACAAAGAAAACAAAGTTCTCATATGTTACTTTCTAAACCCAAAACAGCCATTCAAGAACATTAAAAATTAAATTTGCAGGGTGCACAGGTGGCTCAGTGTGTGCGCCCATGTATGAGGCCATGGGCCACAGTGGACCCTGGTTTGACTCCCAGCTGGGGTCTTCTTGCTGCATGTCTTCCCCTGTCTCTCTTCCACCGTTCCTGTCTTCAGCTGTCCTATCTATAATATAGGTACCCCCCAAAAAAAAAAAAAAAAAAAAATTTAATTAGCAAAAACAAAACTACAAATTGGCATTAAGTGATAATTAAATATATAATATAGACACATTTTGTTCAGTACCAAAAAAAATAGACTTAGTGTAGAACCAGAGCAAGCAGCATGTTTAAATGAAGGGTCAATATTCTGAGGAACCACTGCTTTCACCTCCCTAATAATTTTATTAGATGATATTGTGTTCCACGATGCTGCCCAAGACAGGGACGCAGACAGACTAGGATTACACTGGATTAGTTTGAGACGCAGAAGAAACCCCCAGACTGTATCAATCTGTTTACTGTGCCCGAGGCTGAGAGACAAAGGGAGATGGTGATGGAAAAGAAAGAGAGGGAAGGAGCAGGTTGGCAGAGCTGCAGAGAAAGTAAGAGTCTTTTTCCCCAGGGAAAGGTTATTTGTAAGGAGATTGTACCAAAGTCAGTTACAAAAGGGAAAATGCAATCTGAAGGGGGGGAGGCAAAAAAAATGGAAGGTGCGGGGGGCTTTGGAATGGGAGTCGAAATCGAAAAAAAAAAAAAGAAAAAAAAGGCGGCCATGGGATTGCTGTCGTAGATGTGTTAGTGATAAATAAGAAAATTCAGTCTTAAAAGAAAATAAAGAAACCCCTGGGCTACTGTTCCCCACTGCTTTCACATCTTACACCTCCACCTCTTCTTCTATAAGTAACACATTTTTTCGGTGAGCGTATTCTGCACTTGCAGGTGAGGAACAAGAAGAAGAGTGGCACATCTCATCTGCGGCTAAATCGCAGTCATTACCGTTGCGAGGAAAGACAAGTGTGATTTCCCACTTCCTTGAAGGTTAGGAGTGGTGTAAATCTATTGCTTATTCATATTTGACACCGTGGAAGCTTTCCGAACACTTTCCACATCACGCACACATACAGTAACATCCTTCTTTGATTAAAGTGTTTGTATTTTTGCTGCAGATTCAGTACAGAATGAGAAGTAGTGATAATATTTGACTTTGGAGCTCTTTTTGACCTGAAAAGGTCTCTTTCTGTGCCCCTGCCTTGATCTCCCCGCGACACTCACCGCTTCCCTCTCCCTCTCTTCTTTATTTATGTCGTTTTGTGTGGTTGGCACCTCTATAGAGTGGATTGCACTGGATTAGCTTCTCCGCCTCCCCAACTGATCCGATCCATTTTGTGTAATCCAAGTCAATTTAATTATGTTTATCGTTCCACCTCGCTGGTGCCGAGGTGCAGCAGCACACCTCTACCAAGATAAGCCCGGGGACCTTGTGCCTTTTTGCTGGCAGAGTGTCTGCCTGGGCCTGTTGCTTTATAAACAGATGGTGTCACCTACACTCTCAGTAAATACTGTGTTAGGTACAATGTTATGATTCAGAGCTCCCCTCAAACATCACTGTGACATGGAAAAAATACCCAAGGTTGAAGATCACAACCTCGATTTTTTTTTTTTTCTGCTGTTGTTGTTGTTATGGGAATTTGTACAGTTTAGCAGACTCTCCATCCCTCGCCCCCTCCTGATGAATGTGGAAGAATGTGCCCACTGTCTTTACAGTCTTCTTTATTATTTCTATAGGTCTAATCTTTGGCATTAGAGGCTCACAACAAGAAAAGCCTAAAGATTGTTTTTCAAGCACTCTCCAGTCCGTAGGCACAGTTCAAGGGCTCAGCAATCTCCCGATCAGGGTGAAAATCAGAGTTTTTTATTCCCTCTGAATGTGGCAATTGTGCAGCAAAAGGCATTAGATTTTGTCGCAGGGTAAAATGTACTCGTGCCCTCTCAGTGCTAATCTCAGAATTTCTATATGGGCGAGAAATGCCTCAGACCAGCCTCAGACGTTCGGCAGTGTCGGTGTAGCCGACTGCACTGAGCAGCAGATGTTACAGCCCAAAAAGTCGTGAAGATAAAAGGAAAGAACAGACCCTGCTCAGTTTTCTGTCCTAAATACTTTATTGTTATTCAGTATTTTAATTGGGGAGCTGTGCTGAGTTACACAGCACTCTTTTCCAAGGAGCCTAGTTGCAGCACAGCATTCGAAGAAAATAAGAGAATGGAATTTGAACATACTGTATGTCGCGTGCAGCACGTGTGTCGTGTCTTTCTTTCCTAAGTAGCTTTGTTGTCTTTGTGTTGGTGTTTGATTGACAGCCGCTGGCCGGAGTTACACCACAGAGACAGTAAGTAAGTAAACAAACCTGCACTGTAGCCTGCATGTCAGAAGCAGACAGCATGTTGTAAGAGGTACTGAGGAGTCAGGGCCACAGCAGCATCTGTCAGACCTGAGTGACACTGCACTTCACTTTACGTGCTGTTTGATAAGCTGCAGCTGAGCAGCTAATTAGCTATCCAGCCTGCACGATGACTATACCAGCTCGGTGCGCCTGAACTTTTGTGTGGTTGATCGTTCAGTGGGCTAAGGTGCCGAACAAGACGCGTTCATGTTCGCGTACGTTAGATCATTCCTTATTCTTTATTTGGTACTTTGACACGTCATTGTAAGTCCAGTATAAGTATTTATAAGTCCACGATATGAAGGAGCAGGAGAAGTTAAGGTGGTTGTTTTTTAAAGTCTGTCTCATGCAACGATTTCATTGGTTGTTTGAAAATAAGGTGCCCTATCTATATAAATGGTATTGTGTTGAATCAAAGCAAAACTAGGGGAAGCTATGATGATCTTAAAAAATACAACATTTTAATTTCTTACTTTTGGTCTCTCTTTTTTTCTAAGAGAGGAAAAAAGGCCAGATATGCCAGACAGCAGATATGTGAGACCGACATCATGCAACTTAATTTTGGTTGGACTGAAAACATAAAAACGAAAACGTCAGAGCCTTTGGTGGCGGTGGGCATGAATCTTTAATGAGCGAGGGTGGTGGGATATCAGTAAGTGAAAGGTAAGTGCGTTTTCTGGGTTTTTGGAGCAGCAAAAGTTATCTTGTAATGTAGCAAGAGGAGAAGAGATGGATGCTCATTTACCACCAGTGCCAAGAGACCTTTCCTCGTGTCCTGCTGGGCAGCTCGCTGCGCTGTGTCCCCCCGCCTCTATTTTAAGAGTCTGATATTAAAGCCTAATTGTGTTCAGTTTTCAGGGACACCTCCCTCCGTTTCCCGTGCCCCTTTTTTCTCCGTCATACACCGTGCAAACAAAATCGTTCAACACAGACTTAAACAGACTCCCCGAATGATCTCATCACCTCATTTCCATTAATGCAGCATGGCGGGCAGATGCAGCATGTGCGCTGCATTTTATCAGCTTGTTAACATGTCACTGCTGTTGCAATTGGTTGTAAAACATTCATTAAGTCTTACAGGCAAACCATAAACAAGGGGTCAAGTCAGGATATACGACCCTCGTAACAAGCACAGTTATCCACTCTCTCCTCGATGATAAAATCGCACTGCTGCTGTCTGTTTGACGCACAAGCTGATGGCTCATATATGCTTCTTCGCTGTGCCATTTGGCAGCACTTCTTGTTAAAGTTTGACCTAGGATTTGCCCAATAAGACACTTGTTAAAGTTTGACCTGGAAGTGGATCCGTGTCTGTCTTCTTGTTAAATCTCAGCCTCTCTCTCTGGCCATCATTAGTCTGCAGGAGATGTTTGGAGCCTCTGTAAAGGTTTTTTTTTTTGTGTGTATACCTTCAATAACACAAAAGCCTTGCAGCAAACTGTGAGGAGTGAATGCGCTCTCACAAAAGCAACAGATTGACATTGTAATTATACAAACCTTTATTTAAAACAGACAGGTGCTCTGCAAGCAGAAATTATCTCAGCCATAGAGCTGTAGTTTATTGTTACTGAAAAAAAAAACAACATTTTTAATATCGGAACTTAAAAATACTTGAGGAAACAGAATTATTCCAAAACAATTACTCTGGTTCACAGTTTAGTTTTCCCTCCTCCAGGCCTTTTCCTATAAATAATGCCAGTATTTGACGAGACCGGATGAGGCAGCTGCTTCATTTGAATCCATGAAATGATGCTCTGTTCTAGGAAAAATTTTAATTAAAAATATGACCCCCTTGTTGTGTTTGGTCCAATGTGACCATTTTAAAAACATAAAACCGATATTTATGAATGGAAATCAATTTGGTGAAATTTGGTGAACTACCTATTTTAATGGGAGCGATAAAACCATGAAACAAACACAGCAGAAGGGTTGAATGATAAGGCTGTAATTATTCTATACTCTCTCTTACTGTCAGTGAATCCCATTAAAAGTATGTTAGTCTGTCTGTGTGAGATTCACTTAAATGACACAACAGTGTGTATGTGTTGATGGTAACAAAGCATCTTGTCAAATGGTGCAACGGTGTGGCTCCTTGCTATGTTTGGAGCTCTGTGGACACAGAGGAATTTATTGATCGCTTTGGTCTTTTTTTGGGATTTGTTATTAAAGAAGAAAATAAATCACTGCCAACCTTATCCTTAAAATATTTTAAAATAAATGACTCCATATTCTTTTCATTGTTTTCTCTTTAGGATGCCTTTTTTTTTTTGCAGAGCACAGCAGCTCTGTCACTCAGAGATACGTATAAAACTGAAACTCCCGTCACTGCAGCTGTGGCTATTATCAGGAAGCTCTTTCATTAGTGACAGGATCGCCAGCATCACCGCTCAATTCTTCCCTGTCATATGTAATGCATCTCCGGCAACGATGATTGTAATTACAGCGAGCACACAGTCCACACAGACAACGCTTCCTGAGCTGGCGTGTCAATGGAAGGCTGCAAGAGGTGAATGGATAGAAATCAAGTTTATAGATCTGTGGTCTGCACACGCCCAGCCCTCCACCGGAGGGCCGGGGGTTTTAATTGCTGTCTGACCAGGGTTGGTTCTGTGTGAAGATAGGCCGCGCTGATACAAGGAGCAGGGGGAAGGAATGGTTTTCTTTCTCTGTGGTTGTTGTATTGACAGCCTCTCATCCTGGAGGAGCTGATAAGAACACAGGATCCACGGAGATGCCCAGAGGAGTGGATTGCATTTCAGGGCCTGGAATCAGAGCTGTTTTTCGGGGTCTGGCGAGCCTTAGAGGTCCCGCGTGAAAAACATCCAACGTCTGAGGACACGGGAGCAGGTTGCAATCTAACGGTATTACTGCAAGTCCACAGCTGATGGAGAGAGCGCCAGAGCAGGTGGCACGAGCAAAGAGCCTGTAACCTTGTAACATAAATGAAACAGCTGCAAGTGCGAGGAGCATCGTATTCAGAATCAATGCGGGAAAGTGCATTGATTTACTCCACAAAACACAAACACAGGGGACCTTGCTGCATGCTTTATGTTAGGTCACTGTTTCAGCGCTGCTTTGTTTACTGGACCGTCTGCTCAGACACATTTAGGTGGAAACAAAGGAGCATGTCTGCTTTTTACTTTTTGTATTTAGACCTTCACTGTCTTTAGCGTTTCAAATTATTGAACTCAGTTAAGCGTTGTGTTCATTTAACAGTTTTAACAGTCCAAGGATGTAAGCGCTGAAAGAAATTATAGAATCATTACGACCGACATAATATAGACTCATTTTGTAATTATCTAACTGTATAACTTATAATCATTCATAAACTATAAGCAATAAGAGTGTCCTCATATCAGTAATGTTTTATTGTTGCTGCTGACAGTTGAAATGTTTTACCATTGTTTTATCTCTTGAGCAATGTTTCAACTCTGAATATGACCATGTGTATGCCAAAGAATTACACATATTCAGTGCTCAATTTTTAGTTCTTTTCATAGTGGAAGAGTCTCTCATGCAAGCCTGTAAAACATCACAAGACACAGAACTCTACGCATGAGTTTGCTAACAGAATGAATTAATTATGAATTGATAATTAATTTACTGAAGAATTCTGATCAAAAATATCTGATGGGGAGAAAATGAAATTTCACTGCTTACATTTCAAACAGCTGGCGCTCCGGTCAGGGAGGAACCTCTATGTATCAGAGCAGGATCACATCACGGATCAATATTTGATGTGTAACAGAAGCCTAATATTGAGGCACACTAATACACGTATCTGACCCTCGTAAAGTGTAAAGTGACATAACTCCAAGCACTTGACTTATTGCTCCGTTTACTCCCTTACACAATGCCTCTGAGGCTGGAGAATCTACAGTGCTGTAGGACAAATTGCACTATATATGTCATAGATCTCACTGTCAGAAGTACATTACCCCCACTGAGCTGCTCGGGTTGCCCAGTGAGAAATAATTGTGACCCCCGCTGAGAGGGAAGAGCCCAACTTACTGGAGGCACCTTGTGTTCATCACAAGGCGCTCGTTTAAAGCCACTTCCTTCAGAGTTAAAGTGGTCATCCTGGGCTCATTCCTGTGACGTTTTTTTGAGGTTGAGGTTTTTACAGTTGGCAGCGAGGGTCCTCAGCAGATTTCTAATTCAGCCTTGCCGCTTCTTCACAGCTTGCAGAAATGAAGGTCTGGGCTTTACATAAGAATCTAAATCTTTCATGTCTTCCTCTGTGACATGTGGTACCCTTGTTTTTAATTCAACTGTCAACTCTGGAGCTGTATTAGCTTTCTGTTTATATTAAATTGAAGTGTTTCAGATGGAAAAATAATCTTGTTTTGAACCTGATCTTTTTTAAACAAAATGTGTCCATATCAGAATTCTGTGTGTGCCACAAAGCACTTATTTATTCATCAAAAACACAATGGAAGAGTGGAAATCTGTTCTTCTGTTTAGTCAAACTGTATGCCTATTACACATCACTCCCCGTGTTTTTTTTGTATTCATGAACAACAATAAATTGCCTAAGTGAGACAAGTGTGCTGACATATTTTGGTGTATTTTTAGAACATATTAGACACATATTTACTAAAAGCTTTTTGTTTCTGAGCATAAACACTGTGCATATAGGCATATTTTTTTTCATATTAAAGCCACACTGTGTCCTCTAACAGATAAAAAGTTGAATTTAAAATCAACAAAATGCACCCTTGCTCAATTCAGTGCACATAGGAGCTTCACTGATACACCTTTACTTGGCCTGGTATGACGGTGGCCAGTGTGTGCAAACTTTAGGTTAATAAATGGATTTCCTGCGCTTGTATTGCTGACTTCATGACTCAACTCAACTTAGTGTTGTGTTACACTACGTTTTATTATGCTCATCATCGTTACATCCCCTGGTTTTATGATTTTTTCAGAGCCCCGGTAGATGTAGGTAAGGGACACCATGTTCCCTTTTGTTTCAGCTGTAAATTATTGTCATTGTGTCTTTATCAGTCAGAGCAAGTTAATAATTAGACATGTCTTATACAAATATTTTAGCCTATGAAGTACACTAGAGAATTTATGACAGTTCAACATTTTTGCGATGTTCATTATGTGAACACACTGAAGCATTTTCATGCTGAACAACAGGCTCATTGACATGTACACAGACCACTTACTCTCATGTGCTGCTGTACACCACTTTCCGCTCTCACTACCTTTCCACTGTAGCAGTATTATTCAGTTCCAGTCTACCTGCTGTTCTCTCCACATAACACAAATAACCCCCCTGGCAATAGTGTCTGTCTCATTATCATATTTATTTAAAGTATCGTATGACCCATTTCATTCCAACATGGGTTCCTCTCGTCATGATTGAGTAGTCCCATATTTAAGGGTAGTCTCCAGAGATGCTGCTGTGCATAATGGGAACATTACTATTAAGCATAGTCACAGGCCTGCCCTTGTCATTAAAATGAAAGAGAAACTCTTTTTCTGTTTCTAACTAAGCATTGTTTTAGGTTACAATGACTTCATTATCACGGATACATTCAAACCCTGCAGACTGTACAAAAGGAGCCCTCGATCCTTCGATGGAGGGAATGTTGGAAATCCAACGCACGCGATCAATGATCTGTCATGTAAGCAGTACGAGATGAAATACTGAATATGTTTGCCCGGTGGCTAGTGATATAGTATATAGAGTCATGTTGGTGGAAGGAAAGGGCTGCGGTGCCAGCCTCTGTAATGTGACCACTCTAATGGACCGCATCTGATGAATGGTCATGATTGCACCAATAATATACGGAGAGATCTGTCCGATTGCCAGGTGTACACATCGGTGCAAGCCTTAATGGCCGAATCTGTCACTAAACGTCACAAGCTCGCTCACAATGGCTGCTGTCCTGTGGCTGGTAATGGAAGATTAATAGCAGGCTACCGGTCCATCTCTGATCGGAATTATCGAATGGTTTCCCTTGGATACGTTTCTCAGGACTTGGCCACGTCTGAGCTGTATTGATCTGCCGCTTGCAAATTTATGGTTATGTTTCTTCAATTTGCACAATGGCAAAAACATTGTTGTCTCTGCTGGCATCAGTCATTGACTTCCTGCAGATGTGGCTGCAGCAGAAGGTCTCAGCTCTATCTGTCCCTCGGTCCCAGAGGGTCGAACCCTCTCCTTTTGTGACAACGTGAATGTCATCGCTGTTATTTTATCCACCTAATTGACTGTGACCTTCTCAGTTCTTTACATTTAGGAAACATTTATTGATAGATTTTGCTCTCTGGTGCTTTAAATACTGCACATGCTGATATGATATGACTGTCTGCATGGGGGGGTGAGGCCTGCTGTGTCGGACTATTCAGCTGATTTCAAGCACATAATGTCCAGACTGCCGTACTCTACTTGAGTTGGGGTGATGACTTTCTTATAGGACTTTGGACACCAAAGCCAAGGAGTTTCCCCTTGAAAACCTAGCCTAACCCACTTGCCCTTAGAGCCCCAAACTTTAGCCTCAAATTGATTTAACCTCAGCTCCTGCTTCAGCTTCAGATTTAGCTCCTTCCCAACCTGGCAACCCCCGCTCACCGGCAATCTATCCCCACGCTGTCTCGTTTAGCTTCAATGCACGAGGTTTCATTACCTCTACCTTAGTCAAATGGCTTGGAGCTCTGGACTGATATTTCAACTGAGACATAATTAATGAGATGTGCATGTCTGGTTCTCTCTCCTCTGAGCAAAGCACTGTAAGACGTCTGCTGGGACTAAGTGTAGGAGCTAAGAGCAGCAGGAAGAGGAGTGAAGTGTTTTACTGCATCTACAGTGGTGCAGCAACGGTACAACCACAATAAAAAGTCATTTCACCAAACACATCTAGCTCAGTAATCATAGAGAACATATTGTGCTTTATATAAGACTGCCTTTCACTACATCGGATAAACATAATCTACACTGTATGTTGTGCTGACCTGTCTGTAAATGCAGAATTCAATAAGGATAAAACATTTTCTAGGCAGTCGTAGGCAGAGCAAAGAGGAAATGAGTGTAAAAAAAAACCCTTTATTTTGGGCATAATGGCGTAATAGACCAACCTCACAGTCTTCATTAGGGTGGAAATAATGTAAAAACCTTCTGTAATATATAGACAGTACAGTGGAAATGAATAATATTCCATCACTAAATGAATGGGCAGAAATAAAGGAAAAAGCGATTATAACAATGTTATGAATGTATAATGAAAACAGAATAAAATAATACAAATCACATCATGGCGGATACATTCCCAACACAAGCGCATGAGAAATTAATGACAAAATGATTAATGATCTATTTTAGCTCTGAATTGATTGGTGTTCAAGATGTTCAGCACGGTGTCACGCCATAGGATGATGTAGAGTTGTGTCGATGGGGGTGTTTACTTACAGTGTGTTGCCTACACAGTGTACAAGTTTTAATCAGTCTGTTTTTATTATTTCCGCACTGATGAAGACTCTGTGAGGTATGAAGTGGCTGGCAGTTGAAACACTTATGTCTGACTAAATTAAGGCTTTCCATTTACCGTTCCTCCTCCCTTCTGCGCAAGAGAGCCTGAAGAACATTTTCCTTGTCTGTTGTTCCATCTACCTAAAGGCTCCCTGTATGTGAAACTCATTCGGCACTTGGCTTTCTTCATCCCTTCAGTAAAAGGCACAACTTTTCCCATCACATGTTAAATGTTTCGCAGCCACAGGTCTGAAGAGTTGAATTTTGTCCAAATTGCTCTCAGACACTCGGAGCCAGGAATGGAAGTGGTGAGACTTGGCATTGTATTTCCCGAATTTAAAGCCAGCTGCAGTGCTAAAAGGTGGCGAGGGAGAGCATCACCAGTCAAATACGTGTTTCGAAAATGATATTTTAGTCAGTATTGGCTGTCTGACGCTGCCACACAGCATTTTAGTTGTTTTGCTCGTGTAGTTTATTCATTGAAAGCTCAGGATGACGGTTTAGAGACACAACAACACAGCTTCTTTAGCGAATAAAGCCTTGCGGCAATGTTAAAGTCATCATAAACAGGATATGCTGTGTTTTCGCATAACAATGTGTAATGACGGCTTTGGCACTGCATAACAACACATTTGTATTTAGAAGCAGGTTTCTGGCCCTTGATCAACATTGTTTTCACTTTTACCACTTGACAAAGCCTCTTTAAAATGAGTTAATCCAGTGGAGAGACTCAAAAATAACTTCTTTGTTGACTCAGAGGTAACCTTCCACTAGCTTTCACGCTCATTTTTTTGAATGAGTTTGAGGATTAAATGTTAAGCAGGGAATAGATCTTAGTAAAGAATATCTTCCACAGGGTTTTCAGGACTCGATTGTAAAGGTTTCACTGGTACATTTTGATTTTCCGCCATTTAAAATGAACAAGATTGGAGGATATTCTCTACCAGCAGCAGAGTTAGCAACACCTAACACGTGCATGACCTTTAGCTGCTGAGATTCCATCCCATTATCACCTTCCCACAGTTGGCATGTATGTGCTTCAGAGGCGTGTTTTGCACCCAGACTTTCACAGCAATCCTTTAATGGAGAGTTTTCACTGCCAAGTCTCATGCAAACACACTTTCTATTAACAGCCATTGTCACAGCACAACAACAGTCCAGATGTTTTTTGTGTGGACTCAAATAAGCCATTAACCCTGTAATGTGCAGTGTGATACTGACCGCCTTTAAGCACCGACTCAGACCCTGACTGGGCGAACTTGGCGACAGCGGCGGACAGCTGCCTCCTATATATTTCAACTTGGAGCTGCCATGCTAATGATGTGCGGTGGGTGTTGATGCACTGAGTCATTACACATGCCACTGCCGTGGTGTGAGAACGGATTCTCTCTTTCAGATGAGACAAAGACACGTCTGCGATGTGTTATACTGTGAACTGTCATCCTGAGGAGTATGCATACTCTTCACAGTCCCTTTTTTTTCTCATTCTTACAGCCTTATTTGCTCATATGTCTCAGGTCGCAGGTCTGACATTGACAATGCTGTCAAAGATTACTGTCAGACAATATACCCAGAGCTGCAGTGCTTGTCTTAAACAGCATGTCTTACCTAGGGACTAAGATGCTTAATAATTGGAAAACAATGCTATTATTTCAGCTTTTCCTTCCTTCCCTTGAATTTTTACTCCTGTTGTTGTTTTCCCTGCTCTGGGTGCCTGAGTGAAGTGACGTGCCAGTGGGTGACAACATGCAGCAAAATATGGTTAACATGTTTCATGTGACACTTCAATTTCCTCTCTGTCAATCAGTGCAGCTGCTGTATCTCTCTTATTGCTCTGCTAGACTGATAGATCTAGTTCTCGGTTGGCGGCAGAAACCTGTGATTATACAGACAAGCATGCAAATACATGCATATGTGCAAGTGAGACCTACATACAAGTGTGCTTTCTGTGTGTGCACACCACCAAAACTCCATTTTTAAACATAAATTTGGTCAGGAATGAGTCAATAAGAAATAAAACTAATTGCTACATTGGTATCAAGACTTGAATCAGACAGAAATAATTTCTAGCAGTGAGTGTATTTTAATCCTGGACTAAACCACTTGTTATTTTTTGCAGTGTGCCAAAGAGCAGCACTTGATTTATGTCAACAAACTGGTTCTAAAATAATCTGAAATTCCCTGAAAATGGATTTTGTTTACAGTAAATCCTGCACAATCTGGGCACAGAGGTGACGGCTCCTGGGCCCTCCTGTACGCCTGCTGTGGCCTCGGAGAGATTGTCAAAAAGATGGTGCGTCCTGAAGAGACAGCCGGCGGCGTTGCTGAGTCGACAGCCCCACTGTGTCCTAGAGTAGTCCATTAGCTCTACCTGCCCCTTTTCTCCACAGGATCCCCACAGCACTAAATGAAGCCAGCCATATTTTCATCTTCCTGACAGGCTGGCTGCGGCTGCAACCAGGGGAGATGGAGGCCTGTGTCAGCCGGCAAATTCTGCCGCATTTCAGCTAGCAGGATTGGCCCAGATGCCAACACGCAGACCACTGTATCATTCATGCAGGACTTATGCTTTTGTTGTTGTTGTTGTTGCTTTTTCAGGACAACAGATGTCATTACAGTGAGAAAGTGTGGTCACCGTATAAAATCTGACTGTACTGAAGTAACCTCCAAGTTCAAATGAGCCATACCGGCCCGCAGCTACCGTATCTAGGCAACATCAGAAATGCAGGGGAGTAGGGGTAGCTGCACACTTTTACACACATGTTCACAAACCACCTACAGTGTGTCTACTGATGTGCTCTACTACAGAAGCAGTATGAGTCCTAAATGGAGCGGTACACCTTTCTGGAAAAAGACTGTTTTTCATAAAGTCCACCCTCTGCTCGAAGCTGCTCATGGTGTGTGACTCACTTTTTGGATGACTTATCATCATTAATTGTTAGTAATTCATGAGTTGAATCAGTCTTTGAATCACTGTTTTCATAGTGCTGTTTTGATTCATGAAAACAATCCTAATTAATTTCCTGTAGAACTCTCAGCTGCAACGTTTGCTGTTCATTAGCGGACTGAGTCAGTTTGAGCAATCTCCATCCACTGATGAAGACCCTAAGATACAGTTAAATCTCTGGAAAAATGACAGAATCAAACCTCTCTGAAAAACATCTATGCTTCTATGCATCTATGTTTGCTTACACGCAGCCAGACAGCACATTCCAGCCTTCACGAATCAGAGGACATGGGTTATAAAAACTTTGAGTTGGCTGTGTGCATCATTTCTTCATGAATGGTGTTTTAGCAGGTAAACACATCAGTGGCCTGTTGAGGAGAAGTAAGTAATACACACGGAAAAAGAAGTAACTTCCACTGCTGCATAGGGTTCATGTAGGCTATAAATGGAAAAACAAGTCATTGTATTTTTATTTGTATTCTGACGAAGGCTCCTTCACTGCCATTTAAGTTTGCTGCTGATATATCTCCCAAAAACATTGTTTTTTTTTTCTTCTGCACACTGGGAGCGAACCAAGCCATCTGCCTCCAGAGTAGCTCTGCCTCTGAAAAATGTTTGTAGAACAAAAACTCCAATCTGCAGAATGAATGCCACCCCATAACACTGGCTATACCTGGAGTATTTATGTGCATTTTGCTACAGATGCTCGGGGAGAAAGCTTTCAGAGGTGTGGAGGAGTTGGTGCAGCAGCTCAATCTTAAACCATGGTGGCCTGTACAAAGCTAACCACCCACTCAAGTTAGAGATACGTTTAAATGTGTGTTTGCCAAAATGACTAAGTGAGAGGGTGAAAAGAAAACAATGTGCACAGTCAAGAGACATACATTCACTCGTTTGTGCGGCATGTAAACCAACAGAGACACCTCACTCTGGCGCTTCTGCAAATCATTTACTGTTTCGTCTCTCTGAGAGCTCTCATGAAAATGTGTTAATTATCTTTCCCACAATGCATCTCAATCCACTGTTGAGTTTTGCGCACTTGTGAACACAATCACAAAAGCGATGTTCGGAGGTATAAAGGGTAAATACACTCACACCCACTGCGGGTTTCCAGTCCACATTCAAGCTGTCAGTCAATACAGTGAAAGGGTTCAACGGAGCACTGTCGTTATAGCTTTCCCTCCCGCCACTGCTCCCCCGCCTTGTTCGGTTGCAGCTTTAATTTTCTCCGTTGTGATATTGTTTGGAGTCAGGGCGAAGTTAGTGCGGCTGTGAGGACGCAGGTGCTGAGAGCCTAAGTGTCATCCCCTCTGGTGTGTGGTCGATAATGAGACTGGGAGAACACATGAATAACTCCATGAACTCTTTTTCATTTCCTTAATCTCTGCCCACAGGCCAGTCCAGTAACACTGAGTCATTATTTTCCATCAGTTTGCTCGCTACTTGATCACACATATCGCCTCCTATGGGGTCGGATAAAGAAGGGAAGAAAATCCACTGCTCAAATGAAAAACCCTCTGTAATTCAATATCTTTAATAAAGATGGTGAACAAATTTCCTTGTTAAGCCCCATGTAGAATGATTAATTGCAGACTTCCTTGCGACTTCAAGCCCGCGAGCAACTTGTGACCTCAGGCTACCAGACCATAAAGGTATAAGTGGCTGCAGGACAAGCGCCCCCCCTCCCCGCTTTGGGCTTTGACAATGAGCACAAAGGCGCATATTCTTTTTTATTTTCTTCCCCTTGATCTTGTCACCAAGCCTGCTCCCCATCGTGGGTTCTCTGCAGTATCCTTTTTCATAAAATCCCAGGTTTGATGTGCTTCCCAGGGATCTGGTAAGTGCTTGGCAGCGTGCGCAGGGTGACTCAGCGAACACGGATTCAGCAGGCCGACACTATCGCTCCTACAGCAAGGGCCCGAGGCGAGGCTAAGCACTCACAATTGATTTAATCACTTCGAAAAGGAGCAGAATATAGGGAGGCTCTGTTCATGTCTCCCCCTGCTTTTAAAAGCTTGACCTCACACAAAAGGTTAATCAGATATGGCGACCTACTGGAGACTGTGCTATCAAGGTAGCAAGGGTTACTTTCAAAAAGGACTGCAGATTAATCAATCAATAATGCCATCCACTGGGTCACTCCAACCCAGTAACATACTCTTTTTGCTTTGAAATTAATGTCCAAATGTGTTCAGAAATAAAGGAAAGGTGAGTGATACAAGATGAAATAGGTGATCAGGTGTGGGATATAGTGGGAAAGAACATTGTGACACAAAGCAAGTGATCTTTCATGTTTATTATACCATGAAATGTTGATAGAATTTTAGTTGGCAGACAGAAAATAAATGACAGAAGTGCTCAACATTTTCTGGTTCTAGGTTTTCAAATGTGGAAATGCCTTTTTTTTTGGCTCTTTATTATGTCATTTTGAATGTAATATCTTTGGCTTTACCGTTGGTTGGATGGAATAGGCAATTTGAAGACATTACTTCAGGCTCCGGGAACTTAGGATGTTACTATTTCATTATACAGGAGACAGTGCTCAGGAGACAAAAGACACCGTAGGTGAAAATGAATGAATGAATTAGTGAAAATGCCCGATAACAGAATCAATGTTTTTCCCAGAAAGACCTTCAGCAGCTGGGCAAATTATGACTTCTGCCTGTTAGAAGCAAAGGTGGATGGAGCATGGTGTTCTTACACAGGCTCGGAGTTTGCCAAAAGGAGGAGGCTGAGGTGGACGGATGGGTCAGAAAAACATCAGACTCTGACACAGGAGATTGTTGTTCATTCCCAGTTTTCTGTCAACAGTCAACATTGAACCAAGACGAAGGTGCCCTAACCCGAACGAAGCAGTGGTTTCAACTCAAACCATTGACTTTTTGTGCCTAAATCTATCGTTCTCCTGAGAGGGGTATAAAATATTTATATTTATATTTATGACTGTTTGGAGGTCAAAGGCACACAACATATTTTGTCATTTTGTATCATCAATCAAACAGCTACATTAATTGTGATTAGCCAAGGACCTACCGGAAAATGTTGGAGTCCTCTATCACATTTATGACATGGCCACTTAAGACAGGGAAACTGAAAGCTTTCGGCCAGCTTCTCTTGATAAATATATTTCGCTTAAACGTCATTTAAACAATTGGTGAGTTTGATCATTAATATAACATCTGTAGTGTTGTGATGGTTTCTTACAGTCTAGCCTGAGGAATGATTTACAATTAGCAATGATGATTAAACTGTTGACTAATGTCCCAGCGTGCAGCGTTAATGGACACTTGACAACCATTTGGAGCATTTTTCATGAAAATAGTCTATTACAATTACACAGCTGCTACACGAATTATGTTGAAATTATTTACAGCCATAATTGTTTCATCTATAATTTTACAGGTCTTTTGCCTCCAGACAAATTTTTAGGGAATCTAAGAAATGAACAATTAGAGCCTGGCTTTATTTTATGTTTTACTATCTGGCTTCAGTTTATTTCCTAAACAAATCTAGCTCTAATGTAAGTGTTTGACTGTAAAAAGGGATTACAGTTCCCGTGATTGAATTACCGCTTACTGTAATTTGTTCCTCTGCAATCCAGCACAGGAAAACATTCAGACAGGGGGCATGGCCGTGGGATTTCCTTGCTTCAAAGCTTGATGAAGTAGTTGAGTAAATGTCAAGGGCTTTACAGAGGACTCAGTTTTGTAGCTGTGAAACATGAGGACAGCCCCCGACATAGACACTATGAGAGGAAATGTGAAAGTGCGTGTGTTTAGCACAGAGGGGGGTGGGTGGGGGGAGGGGGAGGGTTAATTTGCACTACTTTGCTCTTGCGCGTTCCCATTTCTCATCATTTATTTAGTCAGAGTACACTCTTAGGCGGCGTGACCTTTTAGCGGAGAAGTGATTGAAGTGGCTTGTGTAGCTATCAGCAGGCCCTAAAATGCCTCAGTCATTCTAGGAGAGGCAATGATGATCCCTGGTGTCATAACCTGTAAAACCACATGCCACGCCACGGCACAGGAGTCACTCTGCTCATAGCTGCCCTGCAAATGACAATGAGATAGGATATAAGTATGAAAACAATATGGGCTTCTTTCCCGGCAATTAGTCTTGACTGAATCGATGGGCGGCTGGATTGTCTTGTTTTCCAGCGCTGCTCTTGGCGTGCAGATAATATTGGTATTGGTAGACAAGTCGAAAATGATATCAGATTTGTTTAGAAAAGTTCTTTTTGCAGGGGTCTCACCAATCCACTGCTTGTGGTAGAAATGTAGCCTCTCAGATTAAGTGGCTCAGCTGCATGTTCACCTCCATCTTTGGAGACATTTCAATGACGATACAGGCTGAGACATTGTTAAAAGGGGAGGGGTGGCGGTGTCCGTTTACCCAGGAGAGAGCCGGTGTAATCCATCAGCCTGGCTGCTGCCCGTTCAGCACAGCCGGCCCCAGCTGCCCGCTGCTAACCACCCTCCACCTCGCGCTCTGACTTCCCTCCTTCCCCACCTCTATCAACATCTCTCTTTCTGTCATTCTCTGCCTCTCTGGACTTGCTGTGTAGCACTACTGTGCACTAAAAGCTTCCCTAGAATTTTTTTTTTTTATCATATCTGATCATCTGCGGCTGACCCGACCACTGAAAACAGCAAATAGAGATACCGTACAAATATTTAATTGTTAAGTGGTGTATTATATACCACAAGCTGGCTTGCAGTAAGCTACATTTTTCTTATTGTCAACATTTCTTATGTAAAAACCCAAATCAATAAAGTTTTGGTGCTAGTCTTTCAATATGTTGCTACTCTGTGGCACTTTGAGCCCATTTGTGCCAACTCAAGATGTTATTTTCTAGAAAGGGGTCACTAAAAATTTGGTTTCATTTTTTGAAAAGGGGACATGATTTCCTAAAGAAACTGTGGACTGTACTTTTTTTTGTAGTAGACATTAAAAATGACTCATAATTGGTGGGAACTATTTTCAGTGGTGGACCAGGACAGTGTGTGTGTGGTGGATTCAAAATATTTGGGACTTTTTGGGAAATATCGTTTATTACCTTCCTGCCCCCCAATCCCTGCTGATGTACTTTTCAAAAACATTTTCTGAAAAATCAAAAGTCAGAATATGTGTCAGTAGTCAGTATGTAGTATTTTTCATCATTCATATGAAAAGAACTGAACTGCTCATTATATCATTGTTTGATCAATGGAAATATTCCCAACGTTCAGTGATGTCACAGTGGTGTTTCTTTCGCCATTGAAGTCTCTGGTCTTTGGTGAAAAGCCTGAGGAGAACCTGAAGTTAATTCTCCACATTTGCAAGTAAAACAAGCTAAGGCAAAATAAATGAAGCTACTGAACGACTATAATTAGTGTGTATGTAATTCCACTCTGGAATTTATAATTCATGGGTGAATCTTTAGCATCCTAATTTGCTGCCGCAGATTAAACCCGTGTTCCTCCACCTTGGATGTAATCTCTTTGGTTTCCTGTCCCACCCTCACTCTTTCTACTAAATTTAGCACCTGTGTGCCATTCGAAGTAGCCTCGGTTTCCAAGTGAAAGGTGCACAGAAAAGTGAAAGTGAACAATGCTTTCAGTGTGTGTGCCTGGAAATAAGAGAGCGGTGTGTATCAGTTTCCTGTCCAGTCAAGGATATCACTTACTGTAACTCCATACGCCGTCATGGGGCACTGGGTAGGCACTGATGTACTTTTCACTGTTGTCCAAACCTTGTTCAAAGCTGCGAGGAGTACATATCAGGACTAATGTAGTGTTCGTCCTTAGCTGAAGTGACTCTCGGACTCTCCTGTGAGGGTAAAAAAAACAGAAAATCAGATGGCTGCAAGTTGAGAGGTGATCATACACACAATTAACTCTCCTTTGACGCTTCAAAACTTCAGACAAAACCTTCATCTTGAGTAATCCGTGGCTGCGCTTTCATCGAGGTCAAGTCTCCCGCAGACAAATGACATAGCAAGAAAAAAATACCCCATACAAGTCAAGTCATTATTAAGAAATATGAGAGCCAAGAGAAATGATCACACTGGCTGTATTAATATTTGATCATTGTGAAATCATTTTAATCTCCTTTTGTAATTAAACTTTTGACAGTCATGTAATGGAGGTTCGGCAAAAGAAATGTGGAAAATATCACATAAGTATTTAATTAGTTCCCGAACTCATTAGAGAATTTCTGCATATACATTGCCTATAAATCTGATGATTCATATGAGAAAGACACGGTGGGTCATTTTGAACAAAAAAAGATAGATATTATGCTTTGCTGTCCTTCATGTCAAACTTGAATAATTAAGCTGGATAATATAAATAACAATAATACTAATTAATTATTTGTCAATTTATTGAAAAAAAATAGCACAATAGATGGATGCATATGCATTACCAGCTTAATGGTCTCTTTTTCCTTCTCCTCTGCTCAGGCTCTTGTTGCAGTCTCAATAGGGACAACCTGTCACAGGGCAACAGGAAAAAGAAATGGAGTGTATTCAACAAACACAAAATAGAGCTGTTGGTTTTCCCTCCCCTGCGGAGTTGAGTTCATGGTCAAAACACTTTCTTTCAGTAAGCATTTATAAACTCTAAGCCTGAGATTTCTCCCGCTGTGTATCTGGGAGCTCAGATCGTGACATCTTCCACATACCATTTACGACATTTTACATTTTCAGCCGATGCTTTCATCCTGAGTGATTTAACTTTGAGTGCAACAGGAGAATAAGCTTCAGTCCCCCAGATCACGTAAAAAAGAAGGAAAAAGAAAATTCACAAGCAACCAAAAATAAGGTGCGCAAAGGTTTTGGAGCCTTAGTGGCCTTAAAATAAGTTAATAAAAAGTGCAAAGCGGAAGAGGAAGGAGAAGAAATAAAATCAGAGCTAAGAAGGGATTTTTCCCTCATAGGAGGCATATCATCTGTGCAGCTGGCCTAAGCAACTCTGTTAAGGCAGTATGGAGTCACTCAGAGCCTTCTGAGACTCATTAGGACCTCCTCATAACTGTAAAACTCGTCATGGTCCGCTCCCTGAGCAGCAAGACTGGAATCTTTTTTGGCATCTGGTCATGCTTCAGGATGTCTGACCCCTGCTTAATCAAGACATTTTCTTTTAGATCCTATGTCTCGTCTTACTTTGCTTACATGTAACTTATTCTAACTTATCGTAACCATTCTGCGCCCGCACAGGTCAAAGTCAGGACTGAGTAGATTTTTTCTTTGCCATGATTATGAACTGTTCACAACCTATTAATAAAGGATCTCCTCCCAAAACTCTTACCTATAATGGGACTTTTAATGTTGAAAGGTGTACTGAGAGTGTGAACAGGGAAATTAAAGTTAACAGTGGTGGTGCTGGCCCGTGTCACTGGCACTAAGTGGTCGTTAAATTAAGGGTTCATTTGCCAGCGAAATGTCAGCAGATTCTGACAAACATGAATTTAAAAACCCAAACTAACAAACTAAAACTAAATGCACAATCTTACTGTTTCTTTAATAGGAAGGGACAAAATTAAACTCCCATAATAATTAAAAATGGATTTAAGATTTTCCACCTCATTTTGACAAAAGTGGTACAACAAGTATTATCTGCCTTGGCTTCTCTCCACTGTATTTATTTTTAGTTTTTCAGAAGTACTGTGTCTTGGGTTGAGTGTAAATGTTATGCTAAATATCGGCATCACTGTGCCTCAGCTCATAGGTTTGTTACAGTAGTAACATCTTTAATGTTATGGTTGGTTGTCAGTGCAGTCACAGAGAGCTTGAAATATGCACCAACATCATGTTATACCACATTACCTCCATTTGATGAGTGTAACAGTATCCTCTGATACAGCGCTCTTAACCACCTCTCTATTAGCACAACTCTTAATGCACTTTTTATAGCAACTCATTACTGCCTGCCAGCTATAGGCCGTGTAAAATATCACTCACCTCCGGTTTTCCACCAGGTAAACATGAATTTATCTGAACAAGCGAGTTTACATTTTGGTGGGAGATGCCGTGCCAGTTGGTGTCGATATGTTTTCCTGTATATGTGAAGACTCCAGCACATCGTACAGTACGTGTTCACTAGCTAACAGACAGCAGCTCCTTCTGCTGCTGCACTAGAGGCTGAGAGATTGTGACTGTGACACCTCAACATCAGGAAGGGATTTGATCATTCAATAATGATATGCCTTTCTGGGATCAGAATTACATTTCTCACTAACTTGTTGTTATTCAACAAGATTGTGTATACACTGTATAATGTGTTTAAAAATTATACAAATTAATATGATTATACATTACAGTATGTATTAATACACATTTACATTTGAAAGGTGTAATTTACATAATTATTGTATACTATGCTTGTTACTAAATAATAGCAACATTGCTACAGTTTGTGCTTTCATTGGGATTCACAGGGTTCAGTTACTCTTCAGTAAGTTATGTAATAATTTACGACTGCACATCAAGAGGCAGGTTTGCAAGAAAAAGGTTAAGTCCCAAAAATGACAAACTCCCCACGTACTTCCCATGATGCAACTCAACAGTGTCTCTAATTAGAACTTCTTTACCTGGAAAATGCTCACAGAGTTTAATCTCAACACCTCCAGCTTGTAAGACCGACTTTCTGTTAAAACAAAGATCTCAAACCCAAGCTGAAGTGAGTATGATGATATTTTTTTTCCTCAGGCCAAAGCTCCCTTCACAGCCACAGATGACATGTTACAACTGTTTTCACAGACTCGCTGGTACTCCTCGTGACGAGTAAGATGCACCTCACATAAATCGGTGCAGCGCCCCTTTTGCGTTACCTTTCAGATATATTTCTTTGGTGTTTTCTGGTGAAAAACTGTTGGCTCTGCCCATTGAAATTGAGCTGAAATGTCTGCGGCTTCTTTTTTTAAACAGGGAATATTGCTGTGAGTTCATCTGCTATGAATCATATGTGCCCCTTTGAGGAGCTGATGTAAGTCCACAGTCATGTTTTGTGAGGAAACACAAAGAATAACCTGTGATAGATGGAAATAAATTGGATAGATGGATAGATGCAGGCGTGTACACATCTAATGTGCAATCGTGTACTCAAGCCGCGTTGCTTCGTAATCCCAAATACAAAACTGTCAGATAATCTGTGGTAATAAAACAACAGAGAATGTGTTTGTAGAGCTGATCCAGAGAGTCTTTGCCAGCCCCTTGCAGCTGATGCCAAACACTGTCTCTGTCTCTGTGTAGAAGTGAGTGCATCTCTGCTGGAGAACATCAAATGCCTTATTTCATTTGCAATATTGATCTCCTTCCTTCTTGAATTGTTTGATGCTCTCTACCATGAAAAGATGACAAACAGCAATCTAATTGATTTGACTCAGTTAGGAACAGAGGCTGAGTGAGCTTGTTGCGATCAGAGGACAAGCGATGCTGAGAGGCAGCCGATTTGCTCAACACCATGTTGGAAAAATCTTAGAAAATAATATGCATGTGATAATATCATAGCCACTCGTGCAGCCTTTAATTTTTCCCTAATGCTGGCTGAGTTAGTGTGGAAATGAATTTCTCTATTTTCCAGAAAGGGAGACGCAGCATGTGTGAATCCAAACCAGCGCCGAGTGCTTTTAAGAGGCACTTACGCGCTTTCAGGCATTTGCGGTTTTAATTGACACATGACGAGTAATTGAAATTAAAAAAATGAAGGTGGTCTGGTCATTATCAGTTATGATGATTCAGTGTATTTTGATAATACAGCCTGAGATGAGTCCCAGATAATGATGTACATTAAGCTGCACAGTTTTCATTTTCAGCCTCAAACCCCTCCCCCCCCCCACCTTTTCACCGCCTAATGACAGTTTTATGGGAAACTTCATTAGGCGAGGGGATGTCGAACCGATAAACATCAGCTTATGTTAATTGTGGGATAAAGTGGCCTTGCTGTGGTCCTTTCATTTTGAGGTCCACAAACAAAAAAAAAACAAAGGTTTATTGTTGAGGTCAGGGTGTGACTAGATGGGTGATTTATTGTTAATTAATACATGTTTTAAATGATTTATCTTTGCAGCTGCATCCTTTTCTCTCCTCCCTATTCATTCGGACACATTACATCTGCTGGGGCTCGGTGCTTTGTTGTACACAGTGGTCTGCAGATAGCCTAATGAAGAGAAAGCATCACAGGCTGCACTGGTACCGTGGATTCCAAAACAAAGACAGTGATTCATCTGCTGTAATCTGAGCAGAGAGCAGTACATGGGTGTCTCTCCATACCTTTTATTAAGTAGCAGATCTCGGCCGGTCATGTGCTCCACCTCTGGTATAAAAGCTGCTCCTCCTTGATCACAGATTCATGAAAAGACCCTTCAATTGCATTGCAACCTCATTAAATATGTAATTATTTCACTTAATTTTACAATTTTTTGTAAATGCATTTTTCCTTTTTCTGCCTGATTTATCCCAGTTTTCTTCACCATTTTCTTTACCAACATGTACTCATAGAAGACAAACTAAAACATGAGCATAATCACTGAAATACTTGCCTTCATATTTTCTGTGTACCTGATGAATTAAAAAGTGAATCCAAAAGGCAGCAGATCGAGGCCAGATTATCAGAATATATTCCAGGTTACATGCATTTCCTGTTGAAACAAGTCAGTAAGTGCATTTCCATCTACCTGTTTTTATCAAAAGCACATAATGTAACAAAGTGTAATGGAAAGGGACTAAATAAATCATGACTTAAATGTCCACTGAAGAGTCCGCCCCACTGAAGAGATGAAAAAATGGAGAAACAGCAGGTTTTCCATATTCTTCATTAGTTTCTCTTCCAGACTTACTGCTGTTATTCTTATAGAGTGTTTATAATTTGCTGTTTGCATCCTAAGATACTTTCCCCAGTGTTAGTCTGCTTAATTGCCTCTCTCAGACGTGTTGATTTCTGATAAAACGTACAACCAGCAGTCTGATGAAACGCAGGATATGCGTGGTTATTCTGAAGGTCATTTGCAAGTTTCAGTTCAGCTCCATCCTCAATGACTGTCTGACTACCTCATCACTCAGTTACACTCTGTCCGTGAATGAATCCTACATTATATGTGGTTTATCTTCAGTCTACTCAATATTGTCTGTTTCAGTGGTAGGCTTCACTTCATCCTGCTGCTTTCAGGAAACTTCGAGAAGTTTGATGCTTCCTAGCGTATTGTGTGAAAACAGAATATTTTATGATAAGAAATATTTTGAATTATGTATGGAGGAATATTATTAACCTATAAAGGATGTTTGAGGATCAAACTCATTCCATATTCAGCATTTTGGTTGTTCTATAAATGTGCTTTGGATCCTGCATCCACCGTATATAACATTGTCAGCAAGTTATACAGTGTGTCCTATTATAATATTCATAAATACACTTAGCACTTCTGTCGTGATTTGATGTGACAGCAAGGTCACTGAGACAGATCAGTTTTCAAATTCAAAGTTTTTTGTATGATCAGTAGGATTTGTTTTCTCTAGTATATTATGCATCAATGGACATTTTATAATTTCTTAAGAGCTCAGCAAAAATGTCCTCATCAGCCAAAAAGTCTACTTTATCAAAGATGAAGGATATGATATGGTAACTTTATGGAATCACTGAGTTTGTGTTCAATATTTGTATCGTGCCACTGACATATGAGGTGGGTCTTTGTTTTCATCCCTTCAGTCAGGCTGTGGCTAAAAACTGAATACTTTCATGTCTCTTGGATTCCTCTGAACCTCATCTGCAGCTTCTCAGTGAAAATATACATTCAAATGCATTTAAGGGCTTCTTCTTTTTCTTCTTCTTTTGTCAAGAGGGCTGGAGATTTCTGGAAACTTCTTGAAGGGGGAACCTTTTAAGGACACAAAATGTTTTTTTCATGAGCTGAATATATTCTTGGCTAATTTTCATTTAACTTTTATTTCCCTGGTCCTTCAGCTGGTTAAAAAAAAAATTATTGACCATGACCTCGAGTAACACCAGAGACAGCAGGTTAAAAACTATTTGCAACACACTCACCGTCGCTGTCTATAAAACCTCGATCTATTACACTTTGCTATTTCATGCAGCTGCTCATGATTTCATGGATGAGGGCAAATTTGTAAAGCAAAATCCTCTGGCAGGTTGAGAACACTTTGATAATCTGCTTGCGAGCAAGTCTTTAAATGAACAGGTGCCAAGATAAATGCACCCTGCAACTATCCTAATGATAAGCAAACAACACAGGCCTCAAGTAGATGGAATGCAGTCACATGAGGTAGAAGCCGTGAGCTATTCTGGCATCTTTAAGGCCTTTAGGGTTTTAACTTGCCTTAAAAAAAAACAATCTTGTGCACTTTGAACAACCCCGCCACCCATGGGGATCTTTAGGGAACTTTAATGTTCTTACACAACCATTTTAAATTTGTGACTCACCCCAAGGGTGACAAGAGCATTCCTTAAGATCACATGATTTTTGCAGTGAAAAAGTGCTTTTGTATTTGTCTAATGCTCTAGCCATTACCACTGAGTTTGGCGGATTAAGATCATATGAGTCTGACTTCCACAGAGATCCACAGAATGGAGTCTCTGACTGGCTGGATGTATTTATGATGCTTCACAGAACGGATACTGAAATGAAAGAGGCACCACTCGAGGGGCTCTCTGTCTTAATCCGTGGACATTATCTCTACACTGTAAGCGGGTCTTGGCTCGTTACCTCGCAGTAGAGAGCCAGCCTGGCAGGGTTGCAGGGAGAGAGGCAGAAAGGGAAGGGAGGGCCTTGCCCGGCCGCCGAGAATGTAATCTCCAGATTAGGGGGCGAGACGAATTCCTGCTGCCAGCCTGACCTTGTCAAGGCAATGGAGGAGCCAGAGTGAAATTGAGATTTCAGGACAGGAGTGAGTCGAGGCGTTTTTTTTCTCTTTTCTTTTCTTTTTTTTTTGAGCGTTAGCGTTTCTCTTTCAGGGGTCACAGACTTGACACCATGATTCACGCTAAATGTGTGTGGTCACACTGGTAGCACACATGAAATGTGTGTGGGGCAAACTGTTTCTGGCACTGACCATGCTGCCTGAAACGCTCAGCAGTCAGTCTGCTGCAGTATTTATGGGAGGAGGGAACAACATAAAAAATGTCCAAAGCAGCATAGTTTGTCCTAATTCATTGAGACTGGGATATAGCAAAAATCCAGATTTTCCCTTCATATGTCAAGACAGTGTGGACTGGATGTATTTAGGTATGGATGTAGATTTGGTTGGCCTACGTTTTACCTAGAATGACAAAGGGTGTGGATGCTGCCATTGTCATTAAGACATGTAGACATGTCATTTAAAGTTTTTTAATTTATTAATTTAGATATTATTGAGGCCATTAACGTCTTGAATTAAAACTCTAGGCACGGTTACAGAAAATACTGCAGTGCTGAAATACAGATTAATTGCTGTTGTTAAGTACAATTACTTAGCAGGAATCTGCTGTGTATTTTAGACACATTTAAAGCTCATGAAAACTGGGTTTTAATTCTTAAGAGAAAAAAAAGCAGAAAAAAGAAGAAGAAATAACACACTTATTCTTTCACAAATTAATAGAAGTTAATGAGTTCAGTAGTTAATAGTTAATGGTAAATAATAAGCAATAAAATACACTCGTGCTAGCTGCTACAGCTTTAGCAGCATTAGCTTGGTGGCTAATGATAACTCAATGTTGCTTTATAAATAACATTATGGAATTGGCTCACTGACTTAATGGCTCTTTTCTAAGTGCTAATGTTACTCCTGGTTTTTACTATTACACCATTACTGCCTTAACAATTCAGCTAAAGTTAATTTGTCTTGCTTAAAATATTTATGATTAAATAGGCTCCAATCAGGGTTAAAGTTTTATGGAAATTTCAGATTTAAAATTCTGACTGGCACACTGTTCACTTTAAACCAGTGAGAAAGGGAAGGACAAAACCAAAAAATTCTCACAAGAACTGTGTTCACATAAGATCCAATTTCTCACTGCAGGAATCTGACTGGGAAAATAGGGTGTTTTATTTACATTAATAAGCTTCCATCTCAAATTTCCTTCCATTTTAGTTTGAATTTTTCAACTTTCTGAGTGACCTCAGTGTCCTTTTATTGAGTTTATTTAAGCATGTTCTGGTGGATAGAAATTGGAAAATGAGAATAATGATGTGACATTTCTGTTTGAGCATTTCATTCATTTGACCCGTAATTGCAAAACAACAAAATAATGAGTCTGTCTGCCGCAGACAGCAGCATACAGCATTGGTTGCATGAAGGAAGTGGTGGAAAGCTGACGATAAACTACCATTGTGCTATTTAGGCAAGATATATTTTTATTGCCTCAGATGCTTGCTGGAGCAGAAGCAGAAACTCACTGTCTTCCAATTTTCAATTCAATTATTTACGCAAGGAAACACACTGAGAGCTAAGCTTTTCTATGCAGGTGCATCCTTCCTGTGCTGTGATGAAATGAGGAGCGCTGCAACATAATAATAGCATTCATAAAATACAAATGAGTACAGGAAAATTGTCAGTTTTGCTGGTATTTCAAAATCAGGAATGCAAGCAGCATCGTGTAGAGATAACAAATATAATTCAACGCTGAACATTTTACATCAAACACAATAAAATACACTGTGCCATGTTGCTTAATTGAAATGTCAAATGTTTCTCCTATTATTTCAGACCAAAGGAATGTCTATGAATAGTGCAAAAAGGCGAATGTAACTCCTGACAGTCTGTATTTACTGCAGCTAAAAGGTTTCTGTGAGAAGCGTACTTTGCCCTGGGGCACCATAGTTAGATAAATACCACAGTTAGATACCTATGGGTTGAGCCACTAACATAAAAAAATGTGGCATGAAATGCTTTTTATGTACAATTAATTCCGAAGAAGCAGTCAGTTCCGCTAAATTGAACCAAGATGTGGTTTTACGTGGCCACTTTCCCTGAGTGAGAGAAAACACTGGTTGGGTTTTCATTCATTCCCATGCTACTTTTGTCTCGTCCACAGCTTTCATTCACAGCATAAATGGTGTCAGAAGATCCAGAATCCAAAGTCTGTGTTTGACACAAGAACTGGTGTCAGAATACCCTTGAAACGTCCAAAGCCACTCCGGGGTCTTGGATAATTAGTGTATGAATCATTGCGTACAGCAGGGTGAATGTACTTCTCATTATATTTGTTAGCTGTGAACTTTTTCTTCACACATATCGTTTACAACAGTGGCACCACTAAGGGCACCCAGACTGCCTTATTAGAGAACTGCTGACCCAATGCTACTTTCACATTTAAATTAAAGCAACACTGGCTCTTACCATTTCAATATTATTGGCAGTCAGTTATGGGGAAATGAAACTAGGATAATTCAAAGAGTAAACATTCCCTTATATTGCAGTGTAAAGCAATTATGCCCAATAGTGTTGTACATTAATAAATCCAATGTTCTCTGCCTTCCCGGGCCTTTTGGTAAATGAACAGTTCAACTTTTTGAGAAACCAGCTTATTGGGTTTCTAGCAAGAAAAAAAAAAAGGTGAGAAACCGATGGCACTCTTGTGTCTGTGCTGCATGTATGAAGCCAGAGCAAGGAGGCCTTCCATTTAGCTTAGCATAAAGACTGAGGGAAATGTTGGTTTTACATCTTAGTTTTTGCACAGATTAAACAAAGGAGATACAGTATTTTAATTAGTAAGCTTTCAGAGTTCCTGGTAGGTGTATTCTTGAAGGTTGAAGAACTAGCTGTTTTCCATAGCGTCCAATTATCATGTTAAACTGGGTTAACTGGGACTTGCTAGAGAATCAGTTAAGACAGAAATTAGCTGTGTTTCAGTTATTTGTTTACTTTTGATTTAAATCTAAATAAATTAGCCGCCACAGTTGTCATCCATTGTCATAAACAGGTGTTTACCTTCAGCAAAAACTTATTGTTCATGACCATAATTACATATGACAAATTAAAGTACAAAGCACATCAGTCTAAAAAGGCCTGATGAGAATTAGACAGACTCCGTTGTTCAACCCCTTTGCCTTAATGTGATAGGTTGTCTCTTCATGGTTGAGAGCACTTATTGTGAGTCACTATGGATAAGAGCGGCTGAGTAAATGTAATGTAATGTAAAAGTCAGACTCTTTAAGTGGGAGGGGATTTTCTCTTGCAGCCAGACTTTCTGATTTAGGCAAACAAAACATATCATTCTAGATACAAACAAACAAGTAATAAAAAGATAATAAAAAAAATCTTGCATACCTTTAAAAATAGTACATTAAAATAAAACCAATAAAACAGACTGAAGTGAAACAGTTCACAGCTATTCTGTTTGCAGTACAGAGCAGATTGAGGTACAATGCATCAACTACATGTATAACAACCTGATCCTGTTACTGTAGCTGTGAATCTCCCGTTCATCGTGTCCAGTAACAAGGGATGCACCCGGTGAGCACATACTGTATTCACAATGTATCGCACCCCTCAACACGAAACTGGTGGACTTAATGACCCAATTGCCTCCGTCCCCAACTCGACTCTACAGCATGCGGCTGAAGTCATGCGTAATCCCACAAAATCTCCCCAGCTTATGAATTTTAAACGGGGAGGCCTAAATCACAGAGCTGCTTTTAAGTGAATCCATTTCTAATAGAAAAGCAGACAGCTCGGATGGTGTCCCGTTGTCGGGTATCATCACCCAGGCAGACATATTTCCTAGACTGTAAATATATTTTTAATGTGTGCAGAGGTTGTAAAGTTGACATATTTGATGCAGGAGAAACCCTAAAAAGTCCAAGAAGAGCCCAGGGACACCAGACACGGGTTGGAAAAAAGGGTGACAGTGTTAGTCCTCTCTGCTCAGAGGATAATTCCACTTTATTACATCTGTGGTATTATTTTCTGGGATTGCCATTCAGCTATAGTGTTGACTTGTGAAGCTATGCAAAAAATGAAAAAAATTTGGCCTTTTAAGCCACTGTGCTCCAGCTACTCAGAGACCTACATGGAATGAATGAACGCAATTTTGAAGATTTTTTTGAAGTTATGTTTGCCCTATATATTGTTGAATATGTACGTACATCCTGTTCCCCTGATGGGCACTGTTGCTGTAGAGCAAGATTCATTTCATTGCTCCAGTTTGATTTGAGTCTTGCTCCTTAGAGGGTCTACAAATGTGCAATGCATATAAGGCATGTGGTATTTTATTCTTTTTGATTTTTCTGAGGCTTTAACATGGCTTGATATGTGAATAAGAGATGGCTCCAGTTGACTACGTCATATATCTCATGTTCATTGTACTGACCTTGAAGGTCTGGGTTTGCTTAAAGCAAAGTGAGTCATATAGAGTGTTTTCTGACGATGTCTCAGTGTTTCAAGTGTTAAGAAGTGTTATGAATGGTCATACATCAGGGCCAGGTGAGAAACCAGCTGTTGTAGAAACGGGTCACACACATTTCAACTGTCTCTCCTCAGAGGCAGTCACGCTGTTCAATTCACTAATCCAGAATACTTTCTCACTGATGCACAACTGGCCATTACTGTGTAAAGTGGGCATAACTGTCAACAACAAAATGGTTTGATGCAGCTCTCACAGTTTTAACTGTTTACAGGTGTGAGGGGAAGATCAGACAATTACTGTGTCTGACTGACCATTTTATCACTATTAGTAATGATAACATTGTCAAACCTACAGGAGGAGAAAACAAAGGTGAACAGAAATGTATCACCCAAACTGTCCATTGACCTTGTTTGCTGACAGTCTGCTGACAGTTTGTCCCAGTGGCTACTCACCGTACTGCAACAACAACAACAGCAAAAAATGAGAGCCAATTTAAAGTGTATCGGCTAAGCAGGAACGCATGGGCAGGGCCAGGAGGAGAAACACTGATGCACATGTGCAGTGTCAAGAAGAAAGAAAACCTTTTTTGGCTTATGCTGTCAGTGAGTAATCCCCTTTAAGTCACCCATGGTTTACACACTCCCTTTTGGATTGATCTCAAAATACAATCTACTGTATTTACCTGAACTTTAGGCATGTTTATAGCTGAAGGCACATGTATCTTGCCTTGTCAGACCTTGTTTGAACAGTGTCATTATGTTATCAAATAATGGCCAAAACTAGCAAAATATCATTCCCTTTGTGATAACCCAGTTTTGTCCTTTAATCTTAGTTATATTAAAGCATTTTAGAGCTTCAGAAACCAAAAGGATTAAATGTTATACAGGATATATCGCTAGTCTGGAAGCAAAGGAATTAAAAGGGTTCAGCACTTCAGGAGTGAGAAAAACCAACATGTTTCAGCAGAAACAGACCACATCAGGGGACGAGGACGTACATACATCAGACTCAAACAAAAGGTACCTCAAAGAACTGCTCAGAACTGAATATTGCATTCATTCATTCCATTTGGATCTCCAAGCAGCTGAGACATGTTGGCGTTAAAAGCTTCATCAACCCACTGAATTTGTTTCTTTCCTCATACTGCACAAGTCAGCACTGTAGTTGAATGGAAGCCGCGCACTCACATAAAGGACAGCAACCACAACAATAGAGAAGGAGACTTCTAGTGATATTTTTTACCAAGTTCCACGATTCTGAGGCACTGATTCACTAAAGGTTGTGCCTCTCAAACGGCCAAATTAGAATATCACGCTATTCACTATCCATTTGCTGCCGGAGGAGAGCGGTCTCATAGAGCTGTAAGGTGGGAAAAAAAGAGAAAAACAACAGGCACATTGTGCATGTGTCAGTGAGGCATGTTTGAATCTCTTCCTTTTGAACCTTCGGTAATGACTCGGAGGTGGAGGTGGTTCTCAGTTCACTTTGCTGCATTTTCTCCCCCATAAGCTGCGACACAAACAAGATCTTTTGAAAGGAGTGCGGTTAGTTAATTCGCACTAGCTGATCCTGTGTTGCCACATTCAGAAAGCGAGTTCATTTGATGCTGCGGTTTAGCTGCTTATTACACCTGCTGCTTGATTGCTGTTCCCTGTTGGGGCTGGGGTTTATTTGGACTTGAAATGCTACTTTTTCTTAGTGGGCATGTGAAAAGAAACTGTACTGTAAGCTTAAAAAAAAAGACAATTTGCAATTGAAACACAATCTCAGTCACAATCTCCCAATACATCAGAGCCTGAATGTTTTGAGGACAGCGCCTGGTGGAAGGAGGAAACTCCGTCTTGGCATGTTGCTAGGCGATGCATTAATATTAATGTTGTCTTTTCTCAGAACGTGTGCACTCTCCACCCCCCTTGGGATAAACTGAAGCTTAAAGATATCTCCATCTCACTGATACTTCTTTTATCCTTGTTAAAACTCATATCAAAGGTTTTAATTACACTCCGCAAACGTAATGCTGCAGTGCTTTGTTGAGCAATCACAATTAGTTTGTAGTTTGCGGTGCTGATAGCTGACAGCTAATTTCTGACGGGGTGTAATTGAAAAATGGGTCTGTGGTGTATCTGCTTGTGCGGTGTTTGAACATGTGAACATGTTTGAGTTTATCGTGTTCTGTGATTGAAACTGAGCCTGGATCTAATCACATTGCATCTGATTCCTCTTCAGAAGTCTCTATTAAAACGTGAACTGTAAAGCTGAAGCGTCACAAGTGCTCCATTTTAATCTCATTTTTTTCTCCATTCAAAAATCATTTTGAACATGAGAAATAAATCTATGATGGAGTTCGCCCTCTGTCTCACCCTCTCCCCTGCCGGGCTTTTAGCCTGGAGTCTTTGTCGTAGTCTCCCCGCACCTCTCAGCTGCCCTCTCTGCAAAACCATTTTCCTGGCACTGAAACACAGATGTTATCCATCTGATTAAACGTTCAAGGTTACATCTCCAAATACATCAAAGTCTGCCTCTCCCATAAGAGGAAGCGCGACAGCCAATATTTTTGGTAGCCTGGAGGTGCAAGCTCCAGTGTCCTCCACATCATCTTTTTCTATACAAGTAAATTGATATCTGTGCTCAAATTAAAAAGTATTATAGTGATTGAGACTGCCAGCAGTGAGATGAATGGACAGAGAGATCTAGCCTTCTTTGTCAATTATATTTATTATTTGTTGAAAAGGCTATTGTCCAAAAGACTGATTCTTCATTTGAGAGAAAATTAGTCAGCAACACTTATGATAATCAGTTAATTGTTTAAGTCATTTATCAAGCAAAAAATAAAAAAAAATCACTGGTTCCAGATCATTAGATGTGAGCCTGTTTTATATCATTATACTGCTAAATGGCATATCTTTGGGTTTTGTCCAATTGGATGGACAAAACAGGCACATTAAAGGACAGTTTTCTGGATAATCTTCTTACATGCTTTCATTACAAAATGAGATGAGAAGGTTGATCCAATCTCCAGTATCTGTGTGTTAAGTACAGGCCTGCAACTGATACCCGTTTTCATTATTCATTATTCTACCATTTACTATTTGTCCATTTTTTTGTACATATTAAATGTACATATTAAAAGAATTTTCTGAGCACCACAGTTGAGAACAAGCTGATGTCTTTGATATGCTTGTGCTGTCCAAACCCAAAGAGATTCATTTACAATTGCAGAAAACAAGTGGCAAATTCTCACATCGAGAAATTGGAACCAAACTTTTTTGGCTTTGTTTTTCTTGAAAAATGTCTGTACAAACATGTGCAAAACCTGTGAGCACCAACTGTATCTGGCAGCTTGCGCAATGGACACTGAAGACACCGCGAGAAAGTTCTGTGGGAAGGGAAAATCTGCTGTTTGTCAAGAAGTGGTTGGAGCACATAACTCCACATATCTTTTAACTCTTGATCCTCCTTGAAATCTGTATGCTAAGCTACTGTCAGAGAGCGACAGTGTTACTGATCATCTTATATCTTTTAATATTTTGATATTGATCTTCCCGATATGCGCTGAACTGTTATTTTATTCGATATTTGACATGCTGCTTGTCAACACCAGCTCATTGCTTTTTTTTTCTTCTCCCTTTCCAGAGATTGAAAAAATCCAGAAAGATGAGGGGAAGGAAGAGGAGAAGTTCATCGACGTTGTCATCAACAAGAACATGAAACTGGGCCAGAAAGTTTTAATACCAGTCAAGCAGTTTCCTAAAGTAAGTGTTATGGTCCCACCACCAGAGACTCCTGCAGGAATGTGATGTGCACAGATAGAGAATTTTAGATACTGTTATTTATAGATAATGAAGCCAACTACAGTAGCTCTGGTTTTGATTTAAATTCCTCACAACAGCCACTTGACACTTTTTGTTGATGCTTTATGTTATTAGATGTAGCATTTCTGGAAGGCGGCGTGCAGGCAGAGTGTTGGCTGACAGAACTGGGGTAGAACTATATCAGGGATGTTACCTTCGATCTGAAGAATTGTTTAAACTTTTGAGATGTTACGGCTGTAGTTCCCGCACCCCTCGCTCATACACACACCTCTCCATTACGCTGACCTTGGTCAATGACGCTTTGATGTCTCTGTGTATTAATTTGTCAATGAATATTTATGAATCTGTGATTCAAAGGAATTATCTCAGTGGATTTCATTTTCTTTAGTGTGCAGTGGATTTCTTGTGGTACTGGAAGATGCGTGCACTTTTTCAAGTTCTGGAAGTCCTTTTCTAATGAAAATGAATAGCTTGTAGGGTGAGAGTACTTTGCAATGCAGCGCATAAGTCACATGTATAGAGTCCCAGACAGCCGGCTTCACGATGACCTCCACATGAAGCTGTTTTGAGCGATAACACTGTTGCCACCTTTGAGAGCACTTCAGCCTCGCCCGGCACGAGGAGCCTTCACCGGCAGGAGCGTTTATTGGAGCCTCAGACTCAGTGCATGACAGGGATTTCCCGCTGGGAGCACGACGGGGAGGCTGGTGTAAAAGTGAGAGGGCCGCTCTTAGATGGGGACATCACTCAAGTTTTCACCTCAGCCCTCCAGGGGGAAGGACAGCGGTAACCTGCAGCATGTGGATGGAGAGAACAACAGGGAGGGAACACAGCACGGGAGTTAAACACTGAATCAAGACAGCCTTAGAAGTGCATTTGGGTTTAGTTTCCTAAAAACATGCTTTGCATGTTTTGCTCAAAAAATGCAGCAAAATAATGCCAATGTCAGTCTATCACGCAGGGTGTGAAATCAGCAATATACCAGATTTTATATCAGTCTACACCCAGCATTTAATTTAACACTTTATGGTAGCTTTGGAGCCCAATTTTAGAGCCACATCAGCTGTGTGACAGCCACACCATCAACACTCTTTAATTCAAAGTAATTGTCACTGAAAAATAAAGATTTGTGGGTACTGGGAAATTTTCTCTGAGTTTGGTCTGACATCAGCAGGGTAACATATTCACAGCGACAACATTGCCATGCTGATGTGCAGCAGGTATAATGCTTAACATGATTTACGATTTGTCATTGTTTAGCTTGTTAGCATGCTAACGTTCACTGATTAGCACTAAACACGAAGTATAAATGAGACTGATGGGAATGTAGTTTAGTATTTGACTAATTCAAATTTTGATTTCATGATGGTGCTAGATAAGTCATCGGAGCACCAAAGATATTGCGAATAGGCAAAAACCTGTCTAGTAATCTAGGCTAATCTCTTTTGTGGATAGTCTTACTAGATAATAGTAAATGTACTATTTGTCATTGTGGTGGTTTTATTGCAAGGTTTTTAAGGATTAATTGCATTGTTGGACTGCCAGACTGAATGTAGGGAGACGTACAGCATCTTTTCTATCATGCAATGTAGACTGTCTAATCTGTCTATTTAAATATTATCATTTTATGTTTGCATTTGTGTTAATTTCTATGCTACCATTACTAATTTAGGTTTTTATGGAACCATTGTTTCAGCTGCATTTCAGTGACAATATATCAATGTGTAGTTAGGACCTGCTTCATAAGTGAAATGTGAGCCTGTCAATACAACAGTGACACAAACTCCAAACATTTAAATAAAAAAAAGATATATAGATGCTTAAATGTCAAATCAAAGCTCACTGAATGATTTTGCTTTAACCGTCAGAGAGAAAGAGTCATTATACTCACCAGGTAAAAGGTATTGGGTGAGCGCTGAGAGCTGAGTATGTACACGTATGTATGTAGTGTCATCTGGAGGCTGATCTGGCCCTCCTAGGTTCACAGCTAAACAGATTTGCTTTGACAGCTTTGATAAGAAGAGCCACTAATACGCTGTTTAGAGCTCCAACAAGCCACCGAAGTAAGACAAATTCAATTTGTTCCATCTGACAGGTAGCAATGGCAAGAGTGATCAGTCTGACTTGAATGGGTTTTCTCGTGAGCCGCGAGCATCACCTTTTGGCTTCTGGCATTGAAGTGGCGTAGACATTTTCCAAATAGCCATTTAGGAGCACGTGTGGAGAGGTTAAATCCATCCTCTGCAAACATAGCTTTTTATCAAAATGAAGCGGGCAAGGATGCCATGGAGCGAGTTCCAGGCTGCTGATTCTCTGGGACAAAATGGAGCTGCTCTTCAGTGGTGATTTTTAATACTCAACACTGATGAATTTTTAGACTTTCCAAGATATTGGTGCGGGTGATGATATTACAGTGCTGTGCGGTGGAGTTCTGGTGTGTAATGCACACTTTGACGCCGTAGAGAAAGCTCGGCAGCACACAGTGTCTTGTAGAAGCTCACCCAAAGGTTGAATTGAAACCTTATCTACAGAAATAGAGAGTCTAATATTTTACATCATGATTTAACCAGTATGACACATAATGTCACTCCTACTCAGCAACTAAAAATATCCCACCTTTTGAACAAGGATGCACTATCAGCGCTCATCTGTACATTTGCCGGATCTGTGGGCCCCCTCTCAGAGAGCATCTTTTGGCAGAAAGCACCGCAGGCCATTAGCGAGGCGTAAGGAGTCCCACTGGTTTATTTCCAGTTCAGACTGTGGCTTTTCTCTGCGCTGGGAGCGGTGATTTATCCTTCTGCTGTCGTTCCTGTCCTGCTGTCCTCAGCACAATCACTCTGTGCGCTGGCTCTGTATGAGTGCACCTTTCGCCGAGCTCGCAGTATTACATTCAGCAAATTATGAAATCTCAGATGCCCCCCCCACAACCCTTCAAGTTAAGTGTGATTAATCATACATCCTTTCTCTGCTTGTGTCTGCTGTCTTTCTAATCATCCACATGATGCTTTTTTTGTTTCAGTGGAATTGAGTGCAACAATTCAAATTCCTTTTTTGTATATTTCCAGTCAGTGCTACTTTTTAATATTTTATTTGTTTATTTGTAACAGAGCAGCAGGCCACAACCTGTGATTAAACACATCAGCTTTTATTCTGGTGATTACAGCCAGCAGAGCACAATCCTCTCATACAGTATAATGACATAAACCAGTACAGGAGCCCAGGCAGGTTTTCGTAAGTCACATAATCCCCTGTGATAACTAAAGCATTAGCAAAACCCCAGAGCATCAATCACAGAGGGAGTCAGATGGATTCTGATTTCTGATAAACAGCAGGGATTACAGTTATGCATACAGTGAGACTTATATACTTGGAGGATTGTCCATATGAGGAGGCGCGTACGTGCCACTGCAAACCTATCGACTGGGTGGGGATGTGTTAACATGTCCAGATTAAGACTTGTGTCTGACATTTACTGGCGCAAGTCAGACAAATATGAAGTAAATCTGCATGATCTCTTTTTAAATAATCAGGAATTTAAAATAGGGCCAAACAAATTCCATTACATCATGTCTCTGTGTTTTCTATAATTCTGTCTGAAGTGGCTGCTATGGAGCACAGTCAGCTGTAACAACACCGGCCTAAACTAGATTTAAGACTAAACAGGGCCTCAAGGTCCAACCCTGTCTACTGGTTAAATCATATTGATAGTTCACTAATTGCAATAACAAATAGCTCCTGAAATTGTTCTTTGGTAATCTAATGCGGAAACTTTTTTAATAAACAAAAGTTGCAAAATATTCAGATTTTTTTCCCTACAGTAACTGTTTTTGAAGCAGCTAAAATATTATAATATTATAACTATTTCATGGTTATTTTTTTTTACTCACAGCAGTTGGTTAAGATTAGAGAAAAATCATAGTTTTACTTAACAAAACTGACATTGACTTGAGACGCAAGACCGGATGTGTTTTATTAACACCCAACTTAAAGGGTTTTTAAGGCCTAAACTGAACCACAATCAGGACTCAGGGTATTTGTTCCCACCAGCCACTGCAACCACCTCCTCCCTACAGCATGTGTGCAGAAAAACTGAGTTGACTTGAAAAAAACATAATCCAGGTAGCAGTTATGTTTCAAAATGTGACATTTGGCAAAACAAATTAGGATGTGTTGGATTAGCGAGATCCATAATAGAGTAGTATCCAGATTTAGGCCCTTATCATGTTAGCTAGTTAGATTTATGCTTCAATGGTCCCTTTACCATGCTCTCTAACAAAACCGCAATAAATCACACTGCCACAAACCAGCTGGTGCTTGTGGGAGATCAGGGGGGGCCGGGGGCAGTTTCCCACTTTGCATTTTAAGCCGTTACTGCAGACAGTGGAGAGACAACAGGATGTAGGAGATGTAACAAAGGTCTTCAGTGAGACTAGCACTGGGGACTCTATAGTTTTGACCCCTGCGTGGTATCTTAACCCTTTAACACCATGCAGGAACTCGAGCTATTTGATGCGTGCACTCAAGAATTTATATTTTATTATTTTGCACTCATAAACAGCATGAAAAAAGATCGGAGACCCCGCCCCCCACATTTAGAATAAAAACAAGAACTTAAAAACATTCGGCCTTTAATTAATTTGACTTAGAATGACTTAGAATTATTCAATTAGACACTCGCCCTCAGGATATTCATTCATGCACATTGTTTACCAAATCTGACAAAACTGTAGAAATAACAGAGTAATAGAAATAAAACTGACAACTAGACAAATAATTAAGGGTAGGTTGTCAGAGGTGAGGGGGTTTCTCAGGCGTTGTGGTAGATGCGTTGGGTATCACAGAGTAACGATGCAGTGTACTGGATTTGATTCAGACCCAAGAACATTGAGAACACAGTCAACAGATTCTCTGGGTCTTTCTCTTTTAAACTGCTCGCTGTGGACAACACCGTGTCTTCCAAATGGAAAAGGGCGTTTGTTCTCTCCTCAGCTCACCAGCAAGCTGGTGTCTAATTGTGTCCCTGGCTTCACAGAAACTCAAACACGCTGCAGAGTAGATTCGTGTTTGCATCAGTTTCTGTTTCACATTCTGTCTAATTTTCCCATTCCTTAACTTTGCTCTGTTATGCTTGCTGCCTGATGCCTGTGTATGCACAGCTGACATGACTCCTACACTATTATATTAAAGGCAACACGGTTGAGCTTTGTTCTTGATCAAAAAAAAAAAAAAAAAAGTTGTTTTCTCCTTGTTCAAGCATTTTTATCCATTGCTTACGATGGAGCGCGTACAACACTGTTGGTAGACAGATGACTGACATATCCATGCAAACATCCCGGGCGCTGTGTCCGGTGCACAACCTGTCAGAAATGCAGAACAGTTGCACAAAAGCTGCAGTAATACAGCGAGATGTCGGCCGTGTGATCCGGCTCAGTGTTCAAGAGACGCCACAGCTCAGTGATCAAGGCTCTATCCAGGTGGAGATGATGGATGCGCAGGACATCGGTTAAACTCAGCACATTTAAAACATTTCCTGACAACCTCTGTTCACCCTGGAAACGCTGTCTCCTCTGATGATCCTTTTGTAGGACCTGCCTTGTTTGCTTAGATAATTTTAAATGTAATTTTCCTGACCCAACAATCCGTGTGCTGCTCAGTACTTTCGGAGTTAATTAGCGGCGAAATTTCACTCAAGGTATTGCGATGTATTGTGATGTACGAAACGTGCAGATGGACAAGCGTAAACGTCAAACTCTACACTCTCTATTGCAAAGGTGGAACTGTCTTGCATATTCATCAATTGAAGGTCATAACTTTGTAGAGGGCCACTTATTCCCATTTGCACACGCAAGGTTAGAATTAGCACAGTGGGGTGTAGTATTTAACTTGAGCTGAATAGGGCCCTGCATAATCACTTCCAGTCACAGGACTTGGGGTAATTACAAAAGTCGGAACATACAGTACAGTAGCTGAGAGCGGAGTGCAGCCCAGCCAGGATAAAAACCCAACCGTCAGTTACTGCATTAGAGCGAATCACTAAAGCTCGCCTCTCAAATCCCTCACCCAGGAATTGGCAAGAGCCACCTAATAAGCACTCGCTCTCTGAACAAAGACAGGAGAGATATAGGTGAGGTGTGGAACCAAACTGGTTGTTTTTTTACCTCCTGCTAGCTAATTGATGACCTAGATAGTTGAGGGAGACAGCTGTATAACTCACTGTTAAAGGAAAACATGGACAGAGGGAGGAAAGCATTGCTCTCCTTTTGTCTCCCTGACCATCTCCAGCTGCTGGTGGAACTGTGTTTAGCCTGTGTAAAGGTTGTATGACTGAGATGGGTGTCTGCACGCTGCATGGAAATGCATAACATTTGGGTTTTTAAGCAGTGACCTTGTGAAGTAATTAATGTTTCTAAGCCAGGAAGCCTTTGATAGACGGCGACATGCCAGAGGTGGTCAAGTTCAATGTTGGCTCAAACCAGAACATTATGATAATGTTGCACATTGAAAATTTATATTCAAACATTCAGGGACATGCAGATTCAGGAAGCGCTTTGAACTGATATCAGTAAAGTAAACTTCTGATTTTACCAAGGAAGACGGGCAGAATTTCTGGGTGATATTACCTAAAATGCAGCATTTCATGATAAACTGTCACATTTACCATCATTGTTGTATTTATTCTGTTGCATTGCAGGAAGTGTAGAGGAACTTGATCTTGGGAATAAAATTCCAAATATCATACCTTCTGCTATATTATTTTATTTATTTAAATTATGAATTAAGGTTGATTGGCATTTTAAGATGTCAATATTCGAATTAGAGCCGCCTTCAGTTGTTGCTGTGGAACTCTGGTAGAGGTTGTTGGGGTACTGAGGATTGGCAAAGATGTCAATATTCAGAGCCGCATTTTCAGTTGTTGCTGTGGACTCTGGTAGAGGTTGTTGGGGCTTGACTGCAGGCATTTTACCTCTGTTTTTATTTATGCTTTCTAATCTTCTAAAAAGACATGACACTATAACACAGTACTTTGTTTTCTTGTTCTTTTCATTTCTTGATTGTATTGTACTATTGTACTATTGTACTAAGTCTCAAAAACGTCACTGTCTCATTGCTTTCTACTCTAGAATATGTGACAATAAAGATCAAAGGACATATAGATGATAAATAATCTGTAACATAAGGGTCAGGTCTCTATTTAGCTCACTATAGGTGAGTAAATCAGGAATGCTTTTTTTGTTTTGTTTTGTGTATACCACCATCATTATGGCTGTTCCATTAACCAATCTAATTCACATTCATTAACATGATCTAAGTAACCTGTATATAAATGCAGAAAAACAGCATTTCCTTTATTTTTTGATCGAAGAACCTTTGGTTGACATCACCTTTGAAAACAAACTTACACCCTTGCTGCTACATACATACTTTTTACTTTAATGTAATTTAATACCAGTGTTATGCTAAGATTTTCAGTTCGCATATCACCTCTTTGCAATATAAAACCCTAACCCACGAAAAGGTGACACAGTGAACCTGCGATAAGACATCTCAGGGTTGCTTCCATACTGATCCTATCGAGACAGGGCCAGGAAAAAATTGCATTAGCTTCAGTCGCCGGTTGAGCCATGTGTGTTTGACATAAGAAATGTCTCTGCTCTTTATCTCAAACACACAGATTCTGATTGATCTGCACTTTCGCTCTCTGTTGCAGTTTAACTTTGTCGGCAAACTCCTCGGGCCACGCGGGAACTCGTTAAAGAGACTACAGGAGGACACCCTCACGAAGATGTCAATCCTGGGAAAAGGATCCATGAGAGACAAAGAAAAGGTAACACTCCACTCCGGTATTTCTTTTTTTCCCCCCTTGCTCTTCTTGCTCCTTTCACCCTTTTACCTCCACATCATGTTATATTGGTCTGCTGTATTAGGTCTTTGGGGGGGGGTGAGGGTTGGACCCACCTTTCAACCTAAGAAAGAAGAATATTAATGTAGGTGGTCCAAAGAAAATCCAACTAAAATCAGGATTTTCTGACCAATTAATGGATCAACACAGAATGACCTCTACTCTTTCTGCAGTTTTTCCTCCATTTTCCAAAACAGGTGTTTATCTCAGAAAGGTTATAAACTTTCCAGAATGTGCAAACTCATCTTTTTGTACATGACAGACTGAATATTAGCAAGTAATATTATATAATGTTAAAAAAATATTATCTTATATAATATTGCAAATAAACGTGGATATAATTATATAAATATATACAAATATAATTAATATTATATTAATATTATAATATTAAATTATCCGGGAGTAGAGAAAATGAAAGATAAAGATATTCACTTTGCATCATAAAAGACTTTTTTCCTCTTCATATAATTTTGGGTCCGTGTTTACATGTTTGTCTCATTTTAAATCCGATGGATCACCCAGACTACATTTGATTGACAGCTGGCGGGTCACATGGACTCTGCACAGTTTTGAAAAACAGCTTCATTTTGAAAACAAGTTTCAAAAGTTTATGGAAATGTGAGTGATCTTGTTTATCTCCAAACACGTCTGACATCTTTCAAAGCCTGCTCTCTCATAGTAAACAAAATCCACGCAGTCAAATCAAGAGCAGATCAAGTGCAGACTGTACACAAGACAGCGCTCTGTCTAACTTTATGGTTTTGTTGTTTCCCTATAAAAGGATAAGAGAAATTCCCAACATAATGATATAAACGTAAACCGAAACTGTGGTAAAAAAAAAAAAAAAAAAAGAGGTGGATTTTCTAAGAAAAGGCTCAACACAAACTGGTTTCACAACTTCTATCATCCCCGATCACGTCAGTACATAAAGACAGGATATAAACGGCTCTAACAGCAGCTCCTTAGCAGCAGAATTGATTGCAGACCGGACTGGTTAACAGAGAATAAATCGACTTCACTCGGCTCGTCTGGGTCTCTGCTCTCTCTGTTTGTCAGGGGTGATTTGTTGACGGCGATGATTCTCGCTATCATAGAGCACATTCTTTTTGATTACCGTGATCAATAGTCTTTGATGGTCGACTCCTCTCAAGTACCTGGAGAAAAGATCTGTCATGGAGATGTGCTGACCTCGGCAGCCCTCACCTCTCAGCACAAAGCCGCCGTGGGATTTATGACTGACAGCTTTTTGTCGGGGACGCTCCGTGCAGCACCGCTTCCTCTTTTTTTTGTTTTTGTTTTTTTCAGGGGCTTGAAGAGGGATACACCCTCGCTACAAAACTACTACTTTACCTTCAGCTAGTTGCTGACTTTCTGTTTCCAGCTGCACAGCATGTGTCATCGCAGGTTTCAGCACTTGAAATTCCTCGTGTAGGTCAGGAAGCCGGGCCGCCGCAGAGCAAAAAGAGGGGGGTTGGCTTTCAAGGCTTTTTCAAGTCGACGAAAAAACCAAGTTGTCTCGCTGTTACAGAAGCCCCAAGTGAGGCTCTGTCGCCTTTAAGGACATGTTTCTATTTATATTAATAAAATACATACTGTTCTGTGCTTCTGGGTTACGCCTGACTGACAGGAAAGGAGATAATGTACAGTTTCACCCCGTGGAAGACATCAGATGGAAATGTAATTGTAGTCTTGCTGCTCAGAAAATTCACTACGACAGATGCGTTGGAAGAGGAAACAGTCTTACAGTCTTTAAGGCCTTACATATGGCTGAGACGCCGCAAAGAGCCGGGATAATTGCTTAGAAATTTGCCGCCGCGGGACCTTGATCTTGTGTTGACGACAGTGTGAGCACACAGAGGTCGAGAGGCACCGAGCTGTCGGTGTCAGAGTCTGCCCGCCTGGTTATGGCACCTTGGTTGTCCTGCCGCTGTCAGGGCAGGATGATGTAAAGGCATCCGTGTTCCTCGCCCCCTTCTCGTTAGCGCCGTGATTAACTCATCCATTTTCCTCCCTGGGACTTGTACTCCCGCTTTAATTTTCCTGATAGACAAAACAATCACATTGTCTTTGTTTCACTTCTGCTAAGTCCTGCGTCGGGTTTATTTACGAGCTGCTGCGGAGAAAAAAAAAACTTCACTGCCTGCGAGGACTGCTTTTATATGTTTAAGACCTGTCCAACACAAAAAATGTGTGTGCTTACATATAATACTAAGTCCATTTTCATTTGAAGATCTGGGTTGATGTAATTATCACATTAAGCATGTGAATTATGGGAGATAAAGTTCAGGGTCACAGTGTTTTGCCACAAATTGACACATTTTTTTTATTATACAAGCTCACTAAGTCAATCATTACTCTATCTCCTCACCTTTAGCAAACTCAGCCACTCTGGTGGGGGATTCCTCTTTTATTCATGTCTACAGATTTAGTTCTTGTATTGGTGGTGCTGGGTAGATTCGCCACAAGCTTGTACGGCAGGTTATGTAGAATTCAACGACTTCCTGCGTGCTATCTTCTTAAAAAATATTGCTTGCTCAGGAAGTGATGTATGCGTGGTTCACTTGGAATAAATTCAATAACTGCGTAAGTGGTGTGACTGGAAGTGGCTGAAATTGAAACATTCAAAGAAACAACTGTCATCTAGCGTCACCCACCATTCTCAACGGGAGACCCATTCAACCGGGGCTCATGTCAGTATATAAAAAGTCCTGTGCTGTGAGCAGACACCACCAAAGATGGAGACAAAATACATTTATTTCTTTTTAAATTAAGTATGATGCGTGGTTGGATTTTAAGATCAACAGGCATCGTAGCATTTAACTGTAGTCATCTAAAGCTTACGGTAATGGAGTTCGTCGTGAATAGTGGAATACTCTGTGAGAGTACTTTGTGACACGTTTAAAATCATCAAATGTTAACCAAAGTGCTTTTACAATAAAGTCAAAATACAACCTGATAAATGAAAGAAAATCCTTAGAAATAAATAATTATTGATACATGAAAATACAGTAATATATTGCATGGACAATGTAAGAAAGTATTAAGAATGTATCATTATAATATTTGAAAAGTGAAAGAAAAATGGGTTTTAATATCAGTATCAATGGATTGGAAAGTTGGGATCTTTGTGGAATAAAGTGCAGTGATTGATGAGTAGATCTGTAGAGTCTGGAGCTGGGTGTGGAGATTACAGATATCATCATCTTTCATCATCTTAAAGAACAAAGCTGGTGTGCTCCTATATTGTTTTTTTATAAACAAATCCAATGAAAAGACTCAAACCAGCACTGTTTGTCCACCTCACTTCTTTCTGACTTGTGGTTCCAGGCGAAAAGGGAAACAGTGCATTTGTTCTGCATTATTTTTAGACATGAATTAATACACACATGCTAACAGAAAATAAACCACCCATGTTCATGGCAACATCTCAGCCAGTAAAACACTGTGATTCATTTAATTGTGTTGAGTGTTGAGTGTAATAGTTCTTTGGACAAGAATGACACTCGCAGAAGAAGCACGTGTAAGACGTACCAGCCTTTGTATACACAGACAGTACTTGAGTCAGTAGGAATTCAATCTTGGCTTTGGCCTTCTCGTGGAAGAACAATAAGAAAAATACAGACTGTTATCAGACAGCTCTGTGAGACTGGTTTTAAAAATATCAGCGTCTGGAGAAGATCCATCCCTGAACAATGTCGGCATCAATAGCTCGATCACCTTTGGATTTCAGCTGGCAGGTAAAGACGAGCAATGATTGGACAGGGTGTCGGAGGGGTCTAGAGGTGGAATATGAGCTGAGGAGATTGAAGATAGAAACTGGTGCCAGTCATGAGAATCTATAAAAATATATCTTTGCTTTTACTTTTTAAAGAGGATAAATGGTCTTTGTGTTTATAAGCCACTTTGAATGTCATAAGTGTAGACGAGCAAGGCTGATAGAGCCGTGCAGTTCATCACCCCAGTAGAAGGCAATATTGCTATATTAAATACAATTTGATGTGTCATCTGTCATTCAGACAGAATAATAGAATTTGCCCTCATTTCCCAGAGTCTGCGCGTGAACGCTTTACCTCTAAGCGCCTTCTGCGAGAGCTCCTGCGTCCAGAGCGTAGTGGCCTTCTGTTTCCAGGGTGAACGGCTTTTCATAAGCAGATTTACAGAGAAAAAAAGTAAACAGGAGGAAGATGCTGCCAAAAGATATGAGAAACAGACAGCTGTAATCTCCTGCTGTGGGCTGCTTAGCTGCTTTAGGACTCTGCTGGATCACGGATGCTTATCAGCACCGGGAGAGGGGACCCCACGTTTAAAAACCACTATATCTACAATATCAAATGCAAATGACGTGGTCACACAGGCAGATTGCTTTCATAGCAAATGAGATACCTATAAAGTATAACACTGGCACATTTTTTCACATAGATCTTATAGCTGGAACGATGGAGTAAAAGAACAGAAACTTTTGAGGAAAAGGAAGTCCTCAGATGACACAAGCTGATGTCTGGCTGATGATGGTTAATTCACATGATAATTATTGTTTTTCATATCTTTTTTTTTCATGCAAACATACAAAGGACCACATGAAAGGGAAGAGGAAGAGCAAGCTCTGCACGCAGTCGTCTCTCTCTAACACCCTGCTTACACTCCCTCCTCGACACTGGCAGCTCCGTCAGCGCTGGTGCTATGCGCAAAGGAGCCCTCTGCTCATAAAGTGCAGATTTATGGGGGAAATTAACATATCATTAACATACCACAGGCACTCTTAAAAGAAGGTTATTTATAATTAGGTGACATCAGAGACACTGGCTCGCACGGTGCTGGAGAGGGAGATGGGGAAGAGGAAGTTGCCGCCATTTGGAAAAACCCCGGAGAAGACTTTTTTCTTTTCTGTTGAAAAGACGAAACTGGGACGCCAAACCTGTTGTTTCCTTTGTGTAATGTGGTGGGAGACATTTGGGGTTTTTGCTGTCCTATTTCTCGCCATCAATAATGTTATGCTGGCCTGCTTCTGTCGGACTTGAATGGCCCGCGCTGCCCCTCGCTGTTTACATGATATTTCCTTCTGTTGCAGTCTAAATGAGCTTTTGCGATAAGAGGAAGAGAGGAGCGAGTTACATCTGCTCTGCACTGAGGAGTTTAACACACACATTTCACACATCTATACCTACACTTGAAGCTAAACTCGTAACCTTCTTGCATGTTGGCGTCCTCTGTAGTGGCGACAGGTGATCGGACTGATGTTGGAACTGTTCGTTTGAATGAGCCGCTCTGAAAAAGTGCGACACTACTGAGTTTATGTTGTTGCGTGGAAGTCGTGAAAATAAAGATGCCATGTGAAACGTAAGTCTGGCGCAGCAGTTGTTTTGAGCAGACTTTACTGGCAGTGTCAGCCACGACGCGTCTGACCTGACACGATGAACATCTTGCGATCAGCGTCACATGCTTTGTAAGACTATAGCACGCCGATGGATGAATCAGCGTAATAATAAAGACCACCTGTGAAAATGTAGACACCGTAGATCAGTATAAAAAAAATAATGAAATCTGAAGAATAATGTTCATATATTGCCAATGTGAAGAAGCAAATAGGTTCTACATGTACACTCTGTATGAAAGTGCTGTCCAGTCATTTATGTCACTTCACCTCGCCGGTCTAAACTCTAATAACTAAGAAACTGTTTGATGGTTTGTTGTGAAACCTTTTACAGACATTTGTTGTCTGTCCCCAGATTACTTTTTCTCTTCTTCTCTTGAGGTTGACATTTGCAATTTTGTATGAAATATCTCCACAAGTATTAGATGGCTTGCTGTGATTTTTTTTCCTCTGGCCTTCACAGTCAATTGTAATAACATCAGGTCAATATTTCTTTTTGTCCAGCACTTTGGATAATGACAAAAAAAAAAAAAAACACATGAAATTTGCATCTGGCTCAACTGTGCTTTGTGTTTAGTGCTTCTTCACAACCTGCTAAATTAAGCTGGTGAACATGGGGAACATTACCATACCGAGTACATCTGTAAAATGCTCACAAGCACCAGATGACCTTGATGTTACTGTAAAAGTCTCTTTAAATGAAGTGTGCTTTGTCTAAACTTAGTAACACATGACGCAGGACATGAACCACAGTGTCTGGTCTTAAAGGCTGTGCTTTGTGCAGACAAACATCTCTTATCTACGTGAGTCTGTAATGTTCATTCTATACTAAAGTGGAAAAAAAAGGTGAAACCTAATTTTACACAATTACATTTCCTCCTAAGTGGAGCTGGCAAAGCAAATAAAGCAGTATAGAAATGTTTTGTAGGAGACTGCATGGATATCATCTCAAACTATTTGCTCTTTTTTAAGGTCATAATCTTTTAGATGCTTACTTAATTCCTGTTTTTGCTGCAGTGTGCTCATTGCTGTGTTTTTTTTTTTTTTGGCACTTCAAGCGCATTGATGTCCTCTTCTTTAGACCATCTGTGAATGAAGATGAATGTTATTTAAAAAAAACTCACTGCTGCAGTGAATAATTGAGTTTGTCCTTTGTGGGGAAAAAACAGTCTGTCTAGACTCTCTTGTATGATTTAGCTGACATGGTGAAAAATACATGAACACGTTACACCAAAATGATGGACAGACGATGGACCGCCAAATTAGGTAGGTTATTTGAAGACCCTGTTCATACCAGTCCTTTACAATTTTAGTGACCAGATTTTTTGTGAAATAAAAGGGAAATATAAACACAAAACTGCTCTTTGTTTATTTCAAATTCCTTTTTCTTTTTTCTTTTTTTTCTTTTTTAACATAAGGCACAATATTGTTAAATAAAACCAGTAGTGAAGCACGTTCTTGCTTCCCGGATCACACAGATGAGATAAAATACAACAAGCAGAGCAGATAATATGATGAAGTGTATGAAGAGCACATACTTTATCTGTACATTTGTTATGAGGACAGGCAGCTGTGTGAGGACAAAAGCAATCGGTTAAATGTGACAGCCGCACTTGAAAGGATTGTAAGGACTGCCGGGTGGCAGACATACAAGTTTACAAGAAGCCACATAAATATTTTCTGTCTGTCTTTTTGTAACTCTGCCGCACTGAAGCATCAAACCTCATTATGTAACAGTTATGGAAAAACTTCCTGCAGTAAATCCTTGCTGAAATAAAAAAAAAAAAAAAAAAAAAAAAAAAAGATAAATGTTCCTGGTTGTGACAGCTAACTCATGCTCATTCCCTAGACGGAGGATTTACGGTGCTGTTTTTTTGTACCATCAGGAAGAAGAGCTACGGCAGAGCGGCGAGGCCAAATATCACCACCTCAACGAAGACCTGCACGTCCTCATCGAGGTGTTCGCTCCACCGGCTGAGGCATACGCCAGGATGGGTCACGCTCTGGAGGAGATCAAGAAGTTTCTCATACCAGTATGTACCCTTCTTTCTACACACACACACACTTTCTCTGGCTTTCCTTTTTCTGCTCCTGAATGTCTTCTCAGCTGCTCTTTGGCCCCGGCCAACTCATTTTCAGCCTGTCCACAGTGAAGCGAGTGAGTAACAGCAGAGACAACCCGCTCTTTCATTCACGCTCTTTGTCTGTTGCGCGCAATGTAATTCTGTCAGGGCCGTCAGAGTGTGTGTGGAAAGCGTCTGATTCAGTGTGTGTGATCCCCGAGTGGGAAGTCGTGGGTATAACAGGAATAAAAGAGCGCAGGAGGGAATCTCTACACGGGCCAAACCCTCCTTGGCAGCAGCGTGCAGCACGGAGCTTATTTACTCTTCCTCCATTCATTATGGATGATTTCTCCAACGCTCAGAGCTATGATGATTTACATCTCATCATTAATTATCAGCAGACCCGTCCCACCCCCCTTCCCTGTTACCTCTCCCCACCGTTGCCATAAAGTATATTTATTGATAGAGCGGACACATGACAATCATATCAATCATTTTACTGTTTAAAGACCTATTTCCATGTTAATTATGTGTTTTAATTTAGCAGCAAAAAAACAACTGTGTGAGAAGATAAAGGCAAACGGGGTCTTGAGGATTTATCAGCAGGAGATCTGAAATGTTTTGCTGCCTCAGGAACAGCGGTCACGTCAGTACTGTAAAGTACATTAATTAGATATTCCCGGGGCTGTAGCCCTGGAGATAAAGGACGAAATTTAATACAGTGTAATTGAAAGCGAGTCTAGTCTATTGCTGTCTGTGTGTGTATGTGTGTGTGTGTGTGTGTGTGTGTGTGTGTGTGTGTGGTTGTGTGTGTGTGTGTTAACATGCTGCCTTTCTGTGTGCAGGATTACAATGATGAGATCAGACAGGCCCAGCTGCAGGAGCTCACATACCTGAATGGCGGCTCAGAGGATGCCAAAGTGCCGTCGGTGAGGGGCAAGTCAGCCGCCCGTGGAAGAGGGACACCTGTTCCAGGGCCTCCCAGGTAACCTGCTTCCAAGTGTGTGTGTGTGTGTGTGTGTGTGCACAGTACTGCACTTGTTGTGTATGCACTTTAGTTCAGCTGGGGAATGGGTATTATTTACAGTTAAGGAGCTACTGGGAAGGCAGTCTTGCTTTTTTTTTTTTGTAAATGGATGTGTACAGTATCTTGTTGCATGTTCAGACTTAATGGTGTCCTTTTGAGTTACAGTTACGACTGCTTCTGTCTGATACAATGATCCTAAATTTAAGTTTATTTTTTTATACCATATTTCTTCCATTTTCTTCTCTCTGTACATGTGTGTATGTTCATTTGGGTCAGTTTTACTCTATGTACTCACTGGGTGTGCAAATGTTGGCTGCAGTTGTCACTCAATCTGCAGGTGTGATATGTGCTTATTGATTCTCGCTTCACTAAAGCAGCATCTCACTGGACAAATGAGCTTCTGGACTGATCCCTGAGCTTCCCTCCAGATGCATGCTGTCATTTGTTCAGTCAGGTGGGCTGGTCATGGAGGGGGAGACGGTGCTGTGTTCTGTAGTGATTTTCTAACACAATCATTGATAAGTTCACATTTAAGTTTAATGAACACAAGCCACAGCTCCCTGCTTTCTGGTAATTTAATACAAAATAATGCAACACATGTTGATTATGGGTTTATTTCTTTTTTTTTATTTTTGGATAACTGACTGCTATAGAATAAGTGAAAAGTCATGTTTCTTTTCCCATCACAACCTTCCCTTTAGCTCCTCTGAATCTTATCTGTGCTGTCTTTAGCAGCATCTCCATCCTGGTACTCGTTTGGAGAACACACACCATGTTCTTAGGGCACAATGTGTTGAAAAAGCAGATGAAAAATAGGTGCAAAGCCATTATTAATCTGGTCGTCTGTGTTTGTGTCTCACTGACTTGTTGTGTTCTTGCAAATGCCCTTGATTTCTCAGAAGAAAAGGTGAAAATAATGTAGTGTTAAAGCACAGCAGGACTTTTTTTTTTACAGAGGAGGCTGCGTGTTGTTTCTTTTTAAAATTTCAACAATATTACCCATTTGCCTGTAACCCGTAACAAAAAAGATAGAGCTGACTGATCAGAAAATACTTATATCATTTTAGGATAAACTGACCACCAACCATTTTATCATTTCAGACTGTTGGTGTTATTTGACTAGCAGGAAGCACAGTGTATCATAATGTACAAGAACACACTGATATAGAATTATTCCAATAGGTCATACTGAAATATAACTTAGAATAAACAAAGGCTTCCTGTTTAATGCAATGAGTAATCCTTCCCCATGGAAGTCGTTTCTCATATTCTACAAGAATGAAGGGCAGCAAAAAGCTTGTTCTGACGGCAGAAAAATGAGCCCTAATATTTTTAACTGTGCTGACTGGATGCAGACATCAGCGGAAACTACAAAGAAGAGGCAGAAACCACAGATGATTGGCATAAAACTACAAACTAAGCCAGTGCTGTTATCATTTAATGTCTGCACACGGCTGGTTTGCTCCTGAACTCGCCGGGCTGCTTCCTGTGCACCAAAGGAGAGCGGCTGAACAAGAGAGGCAGAGCATCTAACGCTGGCGAGTCCAGCTTTCTCTGGACGGAGCTGTCAATAAAGCTTAGAGAATAGTTCAATCAGAAGGACTATTTCACTCTTTCTCTCCTTTTCTTCCATTGATCATTATTTCACAGCCACACCTCTTGGCTCCTATTCATTAATATATTTTACTCCTACCCTATTATCCTGTAAATTGTCCTCACATGGGAGCTAAGCACTATACTATATGCATTATGCTGTGGTTTATGGGTCGCTTTAGATTAAGTAAAGCCACATAGAGCCAAACCCTGTAGGCAAGATGTCTCAATCTCATATTACCTGGGTGCCACTGGCTAGGTCATTCTCTGTTAGGGGTTAAACTTATATTATATTTTTATTTAAGCCACAATCACCTTCCTCTCCACTCCACAGATTTAGTAATGTTGTTTAATGTTGTGTCTGAAATACAGTGGTGGCTCCTGACTTTAAACTCTGTATTAATCACCTTTCTTCAGTCAGTTGTACATTTTAAATATGGTTTAATACTACAGGCTGCAGAAATGTGGGCACAGAAAACCATCCTTCAGCAGCTACATTGTCAGATTTCTTATGCCTTTACAGTGCAGCCAAACAAACGCATTGTTTTTATGAGGATACCCCTCAATTTATTAGTCCTTTTCATCATGCCACGAGCAGTGTGGTCTGATCTCATGCACAGCACCAGTAGTTTTCCACACAGCAGCAGGACACAGGAAAGTTGGTTACCTTGCTGAGGAGTGGGAGGTGTAGTCGCCTGCAGCTCTTTATCTGAGCTCATGTGGCTGCCCCTGATTGTTCCATTACTGACTGTAATATTTAAAACTGGTCCGCAAAATAGTTGGAAACAGACCATGTTTTGTTTGTTTGTTGTGTAGGCAGTTTTTGGCCTCAGTAACCTCCATGACAAATATATTCTGTTTCCTGTAATTGCTTCACAATACCAGTTGACTGTTTCTAATGTCAAGCAGCTCCAGTATTAGGTTAGCAGTTATTATTACAGCTCTGACACAGTGTGGGGAATAAACAGTTAACAGTGGGGCTGATGTCAGTGAGACATTATTCAAATTAAATTGTAATTGATTACATATCTTACAGTTTTCTATTAATCCATTGCGTGTAGGCAGGCAATTAATAGTGAACAATCTACATTTGTTATTGAAGAAATAACAAACCTCTCTGAAGCTTTGTGCACAGAGCCCACTGTGTCAGGACATGGGTTCTGGTAAAAGTCACTGATTAACCCCCCTCAAACATCCAGCAAAACAAACTGGGCCACAGAAAGCTTCTAATGGAAATTAGGAGGACAACCAGTCAATTTATGACTGGCCTAATTTGATAAACCAAAAAAAAAAAAAAAATTCAAAAAAAAAAAAATCTGGACGCCAGATTTGTATCATTAGGTTCATGGCACTACTCTGAACTCAGAAGAATCACCTCTGTAATGCTAGAGCTGACTCTAAGTTGACTTTACATTCATTATACGGGTAGAGCACTAAAAAGTATTGTTATGTTGCTCTGACTTTGATGCAGGTGCAATAATACCCTGAATTTAAAGTCAACACAATCCAGTATACATACATTTATACAAGAAGCCAAATGTTTGGTCTTGCATGCTGAAGGGCTAATGAAACATGAAATTTGAATATGCATTCATACAGCAAGTTATGCGAGTTAATCGTGGCTTACTATAAAGGTAAACATAAGCTCACATGCTCTGAAGTAATGTGTCTGATTGAGTCTATAGAGTGTGTGTGTGTGTGTGTGTGTGTGCCTTTCAGTGTGCCTTTCCATGTCAAGGAAAGAGTTGAAGTGGACATTCATTTATATACACATATAGGAACGTCCATTGACATTTATGATATATGTGAATGGCTCAGATGTTGTAAGTAATTCACATTACAATATTTGCATCTTAATACTTTCAGTTTTCACCGCTGATTGATAAAATTGTTTAGAATTCTTCAACAGCTAAGGAGACATTTTAAACATGGAAGCATTAAACATGTCATAAACATCAGTATATTCTCTAGAAAATATATCAGAAATAAAAGACTAACCAGGAATAGAATTGGAAGGAGGGGACAAAGTTTGGTGTGTTGCCAGCTGACACCGGACACCCCCGCATCCTTCCGACAATCATAAAACAAGAAGAAGCTACTTGTGTGTCTCATGTCTTCTCTTCTCTTCTCTGCTGGCCTTCGCTGAACCAGACTTCTTAAATCCTGACTCTGGCCTCACCAGACCAGCTGGGCCCGGGGCTGTATTGTGAAGAAATCACCTGAGAGAAACCTGCTGCAGTCTGCTTGACTTGACCAAAGTCAAAAAAGTCAGAGCACTGATGAAATTTGAAAAAAACCCGGCCACTGTGCCATGCACCACCAAAGGGAGGGTGGTGCCGAAAGGCGTTGCTCTGCTACCTGCTGAGAGAGAGAGACAGACGAACCATGCTGAAGTCGCCATGTGGGATGAAGAATATACCCAAGATACTGAGGAGAGATTCCTCTGGGACAGAACATCTCTGCACCTGGTCAAAATGTCAAGAGACGGCCCCCCTTCTGCTCCCTTCTCTCCAGATCCCCGGCCACCTGGACCACTATGTGAAACTTTACTTTGCTGTGACACTGGGGTTGATGCTGAAATCACTAAAAAGTAATACCTAGAGTACGATTTCCCTTTAGCTTTTAATTGAGATATCAAAATAACATTTATCAAATAGATTTGATAGGTTTTCACATATAAGGAATTCCTTGATATGTTAGTGCATATGCCTAACAATAAACCTAGTAGAAAATGATAATATAAATATGCAGTATATAAGCTATTTAAAATATTTCTTTTGTGCTTCCCTCTGCTTTCTCAGGCGCTGAATGATGCACTAAGGTGATTTCACTGGCCAATCTAAAACTATATTAGTATTATTATAATACATCTCCACACGTCTCCACAATCTCAACATGCTGATAATAATAATAATAATAATAATAATGATGATGATGATGATGATGATGATGATGATGATAATAATAATAATAATAATGATAAAAACATTAATTATCTGTCATCTGGTATAAAATGGCAGTCATTCATTCATTAATTGGTCAGTATAGTATTCTGTGCATTTAGTCATATATTTGTGTCTGTAGTAATTTTTAGGTCCCTCTGTGGTAGTAGTAGTTTATAAATATTTCATTTATAAAGAATCATGTCATCATAATCATGTGTACTCTGTACAAAGAGGTCATTTCAGAATGTGACCACATCTAATGGCTTTTGCAGAAAAATGTCTGTGGCTGACTGTAAGTAGGATCAAAAACAGGCTTTATTGACTCTGAACATTAAACTAGTGGTTTGCAGCCATCTTGGCATCAGTTTGTCAGCATTTGTCAGAAATTTCCCATCTTCCCCTCCATCAGCAACATCGAGACTGCATCTAGAATCAGACATCCCTATTAAACTCCCCGCAGGAGACATAATTCAAAAATATGGAGCATCTTAGACAAGGGGAGTCTCTCCTCAGCCACACTTTGTGATTTAGGCTGACCACATTTGGTGAAAATAAGAGTTTGTTCCATGTTATGCTGCCATATTTCAGTCTAAAAGGGTATTCATGTGTGTTGAAAAAGGTCAGACTGGCCATTAGGTGAGCAAGAACCTTTAATAGAAAAACAGAGCTCATAGTAAATAGTGTCTAATAGTACACACTGATGCAATGTCTTGTGTCCATAAACACTAGCAAAGCAAAGCCAGATTTGCATAAAAGCCTTTATATGCAAATGATCTCCAGTAGATTCTTGCCTCTCCACTATCCCTGTGAACCCACGCTAATTTCAGCTCCTCTGAGACCTCACAAGACTACAAATAAAAATATTCATAGACATTAGAAGACTTTAACACTCTCTGCCTCGATGCTGTGCTTTAAAAGAAAGAAAAAAAGTGCAAAGAGTTGTGTTGTTTGCTCTTTGTGCTTATAAAAGAAAACACACTTCTTTCATCAGATTTCGAGATAAACAAGGTCACCGAGATGGGGTGTTTGTATAGCTCTGAGTCAGAATATAATTGGCTGCGTTTTAAATTACACTGTAATTAGAATTTACCATGCCTAATTTGAGTGTGATAAGACAGAAGTCCCACAGGCTCCCGAACAGGAAGTCACATACAGTTTTTGCTTTACATATTAACACTCACATGTGCTTACTTTTGTAATCAATACCTCTGCTCTGGGTGGAGACTTTGGAGCAGTCACATAAGTCCTGCTCTTAAAGGGAAATCAACTCTCAGTACTTAACTGTTTTTTCTCTGCTTCAGGCCGATCCAGTTTCCATCAAGTAAACATCCTCCGCTGTCCCCGTTAGTCAGAAAATTAGAAAGATTCCTTTTTTTTCTGTCCTTATGCCCCAAATCTGCTATGTTTCACCAATATACCACACGGCTGAAATGGAAAGTGTTGAAAGAAAATGACCCAGAGAGCAACCTTGGTGGTTTTCTGCCGCTGCTTCAGATCAGTTAACTGCTTTTAGAAGAAAGCCCAGTCGGTGTAAAAAGCTTAAACAACGTGTTTCCAAACCACAAGGTCAGACTGCCTTTGATTTCCAAAGCAGCAGATTGACTTCTCCTCCGTCTTGATTACAGTAAAGGTTAGAGTCTGGGTTCTGTGTTAATTCATCTAGATGACTGTACAGATCAGTATCTCAAGGTAGATATTTTCTGGCAGAGCTTTGTCAGAGCCGCACTTGTTTACCGAAGTACCAAAAAACATCCCCAAACCTGCAGCACAATATCTAAAACATTGATGATAAAAAATGTTTTTGTGCCACTTTATCTGAGTCCAAACACAACACAAGGCTTTATTCCAAGACTGAGCATTTTTTAAAAAATCAACAAATGCACAAGGAGACATCCATCACCATACAGGCAGAAATACCATTTTATTTCATCTGCATTTTCCTTAATAGACAGGAAAGCAATTCAGCCATGACATGCTGTGTTTTGAGTAATGGACGTGACTCACTTTTTCTCGACTGGAGGAACTGGCCCTCCACCCTCGCTGTTCCTTGTCTCCACCCACACATATAACCTGCCTCTGAATGTATCAGATTCATCGCTACGGTTGTACCAAGTCATTCTGGCCGGTGTAGGAAATCATTAACTGGAGTGGAAGTAGACGAGGCAGGTTGACTCCAAACATAATAAATTACAGCACCTCATCATTAAAGACTTAGAAGGCAGTGGACATCTTATAGTGATGATATATAATACTGTCCTTGTAAAAGTATCTTTTAATGCTTTTAGATCATATGAACATGTTGTGTGGAAAGAGGATACACTGTATGTTACCTGATCTGTCCAAGCTATGCACGCTTATTCCTCTCTGCCTTCCATGATTCACAGAATTGATCACGTTCTCCTCAAAAGAGCTCATAAGATATGAAAAATGTATTTAAATTTTTTGCTCTTTCATCTAAACCTGGGCGGATGTTTGTGTCTTGTGTCAGGAGTCGAGGAGGAGTTCCTCCCCTACATGCAGCGGTGCCCCGGGGAGCAGCACCCAGAGGAGCCCCGCCCAGCCGGGCTCCATCTTCCAGAGGGAGGGGGGTTCAGAGAGCCCGAGGCGCACCCCCAACCGCTGGATACCGACCGGCTCCTCCTATTGTTCAGGACACATATGGCGAATATGTGAGTATTTTATCACTCTGTATGCAAAAGAGGATAAGAGCAAGTCAGTACTGAGACCACATATACAAATGTAGTGGTGCTTGTGATTGTCATAGGGCTGAAATGTTTTATGCAGATGCATCATTCCGTCAGTGGAAAGAAAATCTACTTCAATAACTGATTAATCATTTTTCAAGGCAAAATGCAGAACATTTGCTCATTCCAGTGTCTCAAATTTGAGACTTTCTCTGTTTTACATTATTGTAAATTAATCTTTGAGACAATCAAATCAACTTGTTTTGGGCTGTGGGAACTTTTTTTCATTTTTCTGGCATTCTTATCTATTAAGGAATAGAAAAAATATTATCAGATTGAGCAATCATGAAAATAATGGTTAGTTGCAGTCCTGCCTGTCCCTCCTCATTTAAAGATCTTTCTCCCTCCCAAAATGTCATCAAAATTAGTGTCATAGTTAGCATAGTTTCTGACATTTGACTCTGCCTGCCTGGTAAACTCTACACCTCTGCTGATTTGGCCGCTCACCAACACAGTCAGCTGTTGTAGCAGCAGCAGTGGCTGTGACACAGCGCTCATGGAGGCAAATAAGTCACTTTAAAACCCTTAGCACCCAAATTGCCACAATCTGTATCAAACATCATACTTCTTCTCTGAGTCATAACTAAGTCAAAAGTCACGCCTGGAAACATAGACATGATGCAGACAAGAAGATTTCTGAGTAATCCACAATGACAGTTCCTGTTTTTAAATGTGTTATGTTCAATGTTTGGAGCATCACAAATTGAATTCCACTTCATCTCCACTGGGGCATGTACAGAAATATTAGAGACAAAATAACTAAAAACCGTGGCACGTAAAACCAACACTGCCCATGTGACGATGCACCATTGTGTGTGAGAGAATATATTCTTATATGATTTGGGTGAGCTGGCCCTTTAAACATGCCCATTATCAGCCTGCATGACTTGAACTGCCTGCACTCGACAGTCTTGGTTTTTGTCTCGCAGTGCACGGTGTCAGCATAAAGCCTGTGAATTTGTTATTGTAGCCATTATTGGTCTTGTAGCTTACCTACACGGTCTTATGGGAACCTGGCTATAATATCAACAGCTACCAGAGATGAATATATTAGGCTTTGAGTCAGAGCCTTTGTGCATTTGCCAAGAGAGTCTCCCGCCGCACTGTCAAGGCAAGTTCCCCAGGGACGCCGGCATCAACACTGCATATTTAGCGGATAGAAGCAGAGAGGAGGTGGCCCACGCTGGAAAATTGCCCCAACAGCCCATACCTAACCACATCTGACAGGTTTATTCAGAGGTTGCAATTCAAATGTGTGGAGGTCGTAGAGAATGACTCCTGGACCAGCTGTTTCCCATCATTGTCACAGTTGTAAACTGCATCCCCCAACACCTGCACCTGTGTATCTGGGTAGGGGAAAAAAAGGCCCCCCAACATCTGCCAGATGATAAATCTAAGCACATCGCTGCAAATTAGTGGCTGAATGAGTTTGACTCTGTATTATCTGAATACATCACCATCCCAGTGTTCTCCATCGGGTGCTGACAAATAGGCTCTTGTATTCATCAATGAGATGACAAAGAGATGTTACTTGTTCATTTGTTGCCTTGATTTATCACTGCTTAACATTCACTCGTATGCACGTTCCCATCGTTCTCCCTTTGCCGTGCGGCATCGCCACGGGCCAAAACATTTGTTCAGCTGGAGATGCTTTCTTCCCCTCTCAGAGAAAAAGCACCAGGACTGGGTTACCTCTTGGTGGTTTTGTCATGATGATGCATGGTTGTACAGTATCTTTGTCTGGATGGTTTTTGGTGCACATAAACCACCTCTGTTAAAGCTTCAATCAAATTACTCTGAATCCATTTGTTGCCAAACAAAGTCGCAGAAATGTCATTATTGTGTGATTCAGTCTTGGCAGCCCCATCAGTCTTGAATGGTTACTTTGATTGCAGCCAAATCTCATTTAATGTAATTCATTAAGTGCATTAAGATGTCTGTTTTACCTGCTGCTAATCCTATTAGAGAAGAATTGGATATGATGTAATTCCCATATTAGAAATAAGGCTGCATGACATCTTTTTTTGTGCAGCATTTCAATATGAAATCCAGTGAGGCTAATCAAAGCAGCAGAACTTCACTTAATGCTAAATTTAGAGCTATATGTAAGTGTAACTGTGCTTGTTCCTGTTCACACTGAAGTGTAATTTCTTTGGGTGAGAAGACCAAGAAATGTGCTATGCATGTGGGTTGGTATTGTTTATGTTAAATCCTCCAGACTCTGTTCTTTGCATTATGGGTCCTTGCTGACTGTTGTGGCATTATAAAAAAAACCATTCCCCTCGGGGTCTTCTCTGCTTGTCCAGCACTGTTGCAGGCCAGGCATTGTTAATTGCATCGTGTTCTCCATGACGCTGTCCTTATAGCCATTTTAATCTAAATTGGGTGTAATGGTTAGGAAAATATTTCAGATACAGTAATAAAGAAGCTGCGTCCAAGTAGTCTGATAGGCGAGACCAGTCATGAAGATAAGATTGAAACCTATTCACATGGTACAGAACTTGTGATTTGTAATAATTCCATTGAAAATTAATCATCATCTGTATAATGTGAATCATCTGTATCATTATCTGAATCATCTTTTATCTGTTGGATGGGTTGTCATGAAATATATATCCCTTGACTTTTCCAGTGCCTAGTCCCTTGACTAGCGCCACCAGCTAGTCATATAAGATAGCCTTTATTAGTCCCACAGGGGGGAAATTCAAAATATGTTTCCTTTATACACTCCCTTAACAACTAAAAAGTCCTTTCAAACACACTGGTCACCATAGTTATTCTGTGTACAGTTTTAATTGTCTCCCAGTGCCTGTGTTTCCTGCACAGTTTAAAGACAAGATGCAAGATGGGTAAACTGGTGCCTGGGAATTGTCTGCAGGTGTGACTGAATGGTGGTCCACATGTTAGCCCTGTGATAGACTGGTGACCTGTCCAAGCCGAGTCTGGATAGGATCCAGCCGCCCATGACTGTGCACAGGATAAGCCAGTACATTTGAATACAGCTAGTCACATCAGAAGTAGTGATACTGAATTTCATTATCTGGTGCAGATGTGTTTCTGCACGGATAATTCATTAACGACATGAATAATTCTCTGATATTACTAGACAGATGCGTGTGAGCGTTTTTTGAAACCTAGCCAAGATTAAAACCAAAAGTTTTAAAACAGTTAGGAAAGCCAAGACATTTGTCAAGCATAACGCAGAGTCGTGATACTTCAACTTGATGCATGGGCCAACTTTTTGGCATTCTCAATCTGATAGCTTGAGCAGTATTTCTACCCCTGCAGCGAAAAAGCTTCAGCAAATTCCAGCCTGTTCAGCGTTCTGAAATGTACTGGCAGGAAGAGGCGAATAAATGACACACAGCTTTGCAAAATTTCAAGGCCAAGACAGATGACCGAGGGTTACAAAAACTGAATTATTTGTTTTCTTTGAACAATATTATGGTGTGTTATTTTGCTTTTAGTATTAGGAAGTTAAGAGCAGTGTGTGGCACAGCTGTGCGGAGGCGCGACATTTTTCTTTGAACAGATGGTATCATACTAAAGTCATCTGGGAAGAACAAGGCTTTTCTTTTGATTTATTTAATTTTCTCGCCTTGTTGTTTGCATTTGTGACACCTTTTGGGATTTAGAAAAGGCAGCGCAGCATGTGCAGTTCTCTGTAAAGTTCAAAATGTGAGGACAGTGTGTTGTTGAACTCATTTGGATTTAATACAGTGTGCAGGAAACAAATCCAGCACCTGGGTGTCAGTAGCATCCTATCTGTTACAGTGGTATTGTAGAGCACAGCGGAGCGGTTGTGATACTGCTGTTGTAACATGCAGTGCCAGGCCCTCTGTTAGTCTTTAGTGGCCTCAGAGGCCAGTCCTTATCTTTTAACAACACGCCTCTCAGCCATCCACTGGCATACAAATGAAAGACTCACTTAGGGGCTGCTCTCTCTCCCTTCTCTGTCTCTGCAACCCACCCCCACACCATCCTACCCCAACTCTCACTGTCACACTAATCCTGTTTAGTGCTGGAAACACACCACTGTTGCAGCATTGTCGTCCTATTGTGCTCTCAAAGATATTTGGGGTAAATGGTATCTCAATACAAACACATTAGATATGATAGTAGCTCCAAATCACACCATCATCCGTCTGCTTTATACTTTAAAGCTGTTCCACATGTCAGACACCACAGAAAAAAAAAATCACTTTGAATGTGCCAATGTGATTTATAAACCAAGCATGTTTCTCCTCTCAGCTTGCTTATACCTCAATTATAGAGTAACCGCTCTAATAAATGGCAGTAACATGCCATTGTTAAAGTTTAATGTGGTCCTTAATACCAGTGTTGTCCAGTGAGAGTGGACATCACCTAGATAGAATCACCATCAAGATGAGAGGAGGACTCACACTAATGGCTGGTGCTGGGAACTAATCAGTTCCTGCTCTGCTAACAATGTGTATTATGAGACAGTTTGTAGTGTAGTATGGAGTTTAAACAGGATGATTTGGTTCAGGAGTGACTATTTTTGTCCTGCTAGTGGACCTACTACAGTTGTGATGTTCCTTGGTCTGTATCACATAAAGATATAACAACAGCTACTGAAAATGAAAAGATTTTTAAATGTGCAACGAGTCCTGAAAACTCTTTTTTCACATCTACATGCTAACTGCAAACCTAATGGAAGGATTTTTGTGAAATTAGCAGTGGATATTCATGGTCCCCTGAAGATAATGTCCAGTGTTTTGGAGAACTTTAACAAATTTATGCCAGAATATTTTCTTGTTCACAAAAAAATTTCCCTGAAATTACATTCACATTCATGCTCTGCAGAGGTTTTTGCATTTTGGCCATCCGATCTTTCTTGTAGTGCCACCCTCAGGCCAGTTACTCAAATTTCCATGCAAGATTTCTTCTTACTGCATTTGTCAAGAAGATGCACATTATTTTAATGACCCCGTGGTGTTTCTCCTGGCAACACCTTCGTATTGTTGCTGGTTTTGTCCAACACTTTAATACTGTGACGTGTAATGAAGCATAATTGCGGCCTCTTGGGTTTGCTGGCAGGCCTTTAGAATTAAGCCTGGCTATGACGGTAGTAAGTCAGCCAGTAATGCCATGTTTTCATAATCTCCTCTTAGTGCCAGATGTCATCCCTGTGTTGGTGTGGCAATCCTGATGTGGGTATGTTCTGAATTTTCACCTGATATTTTTCAACTTGCTGTGAAGTGATACTTCATAAGACCCAAATGACAAACAAAATCCTACCCATTTATGGACAGCACAGGATGGTGTCGACTGGGGGCTCCAAGTTGCCCCCAGTGGTTAGCCAAGTGCCTTACATAGTTTCATCACTGCTGTGTGAGAGTGACTGGATGAATGAGGGGTAAATTGCTTTGGATAAAACCTCTATAGAAATACAGTCCATTTACCAAATCAAATGCTCTCTCTGTTGAATATCATACTTATAGAAGAGAAAAACAGCATTTCACTGTTGAGTTGGGTGGTACTTAAAAAAAAAAAAGCAAAGAACAATCTAAAGAACAGTCACATGGTATAAAATCAATATTGAGAGACTGAGTTACTAACCTTTTTATCAAATGGACAATCAGAATTACAATCATTAAAAACATGTCAAGGTAAAGGCACTTCACTCTATACCCAAGACTTTTAAGTCCCTGCAGAAATATTATTGAAATACATATCACAGAACTTGTTTTTCTTTTAACATTACTAGCATTACTTTCCAACCAGCATTTGTTACAAGATCTTTTCTTTGCATCACAGGATGGATTGTGCAACAAAAAATCAGACCTGTTGTGTTATGAAACACACAGCCTGCTCCCTTCATAACGTAGGAATGTAATTATATATGTAAAAAGAAAATCATATTTAATTGTTTATATGCAGGAGGAAATGAAATTCATTAAGCCAATTTAGAGGAGGAGAGAAGTTTCCTTGGTTTTAAAGCTGGGTCTCTATTGTGAACTAAAATAACCTTGTATTAAACTGATAAAAGTTCATGATATCAGTGTCTAATATGACTGATACAGCCCATGCAGCTCATTATTTTTAATTAGCCCCACCTTTTCAGTGCGTTACTGCCAGCATCTCTTGATACTGCTTGATGCTGCTCAGTGTCTTTAACCCTTGAATATTCAGCCCTGAAGGAAATCAGATGTCTGTGATCAGTCTGTTTCCACGTCAAATTATAAAACTCTCCAGCCAACAAGGTGTAGTCCCCAGACTTTGTTCATTTCTGATGTTCACAAGTGCACTTTCCATTTATAGCACAGCTTTGTATCTGGGTGCTAAATGATTGTCTCAACATATCCTGAGATAATGAGCGGTGGAGTTTACATTGGTATTGCAGGATTAATGGAAACATTGCTTTTACGTGCTAAATTACCATAGCACATTTGATGTCATGTGTCATAGGTGAGCTTTTGTAACGAATATGTATGTATGCCATATATTAGTAGAACATCCACAGACCATTGTGTTATTTTCTGCCGGAGGAGTGAAATGAAAGAACGCTCTTTGCCTTTATCAAGAATCAATCAAGAATCAAGAATCTTTATTGTCATCATGTTTTCACATAACAAAATTAAGATTGGTGACTTCCAGCTTTAAACATAAATATATGTAAAAATATGTAATATGTACATAAATATCTAAAGATTTAAAGTTGTAGCAGCAATGTACAAGCTGGGGGAAGTCGATGGAATTTGTTAGGGAAAACTGCCTTTAACTCCTCATGCGTGGATTGTTAAAGTCTCTCCTGGCCATGATCATCACAGCCTGCCTCTGGATTGTTGTTCATCTGCAGACTGATCATGCAGTACAGCTCCTCCAGTGCTCCAGCCTCTGCATTGCAGACGGCTTATTCCGCTCCTGTTTCTGAGGCTAGTCCTGTCCGCCCGGAGAAGAGAGTGCCCCTGCTGTTCTCCACTGCTCCACAGCGTCTGGGATGTTGTTATCCAGCCAGGTCTTCCAGTAACAATCGCCACACAGCTGTCAATGTTATCCAGCCAGAGACGATCCTCAGCTTCATCTCGTCCATGTTGTTGACGAGTGACCTGGCATTTGTGAGGAAGAGTTAGTGTTTAGTGACCTTATTTATTATCGTATGTCATCTTCATCTTCTTCATCCGCTTGGTCCGGGACCGGGTCGCGGAGGCAGCAGTCTGAGCAGAGATGCCCAGACTTCCCTCACCCCAGACACTTCCTCCAGCTCTTCCGGGGGGACCCGAGGCGTTCCCAGGCCAGCCGAGAGACATAGTTTCTCCAGCGTGTCCTGGGTCTTCCCCGAGCCTCCTCCCGGTGGGACATGCCTGGAACACCTCCCTAGGGAGGCGTCCAGGGGGCATCCGAAACAGATGCCCAAGCCACCTCAGCTGACTCCTCTCGATGCTGAAGGAGCAGCGGCTCTACTACCCCGAGCTCCTCCCGAGTGACCGAGCTTCTCACCCCTATCTCTAAGGGAGCGCCCAGCCACCCTGCGGAGGAAACTCATTTGCTAGCCTTGTATCCGCTGATCTTGTCCTTTCGGTCATTACCCAAAGTTCATGACCATAGGTGAGGTGGGAACGTGAGATTGACCGATAAATCGAAAGCCGCCTTTCGACTCAGCTCCTTCTTCACCACGGCACGGTCAGCGGTACACCGACCGCATAACTGCATGGACGCTGCACCAATCCGCCTGTCAATCTCACGCTCCGATCTTTCCCTCACTCGTGAACAAGACCCCGAGATACTTGAACTCCTCCACTTGAGGCAGGACCTCTCCACCCACCTGGAGAGGGCATGCCACCCTTTTCCGGTCGAGAACCATGGCCTCGGATTTGGAGGTGCTGATTCTCATCCCAGCCGCTTCACACTCGGCTGCAAACCGCTCCAGTACATGCTGAAGGTCCTGGCCTGATGAAGCCATCAGGACAACATCATCCGCAAAAAGCAGAGATGAAATCCTGTGGTTCCCAAACCGGACTCCCTCCGGCCCCTGGCTACGCCTAGAAATCCTGTCCATAAAGATTATGAACAGGACCGGTGACAAAGGGCAAGCCCTGCCGGAGTCCAACATGTACTGGGAACAGGTCTGACTTACTGCCGGCAATGCGAACCAAGCTCCTGCTCCGGTCGTACAGAGACCGAACAGCCCTTAGCTTAAAGGCCCCCGGACCCCATACTCACGGAGCACCCCCCACAGAATACCACGAGGGACACGGTCGAATGCCTTCTCCAGATCCACAAAGCACATGTGGACTGGTTGGGCAAACTCCCATAAACCCTCAAGCACCCTGTGGAGAGGTATAGAGCTGGTCCAGTGTTCCACGACCAGGACGAAAACCGCATTGTTCCTCCTGAATCCAAGGGTCGACTATCGGCCGAATTCTCCTCTCCAGTACCCTGGCGTAGACCTTCCCGGGGAGGCTGAGAAGTGTGATCCCCCTGTAGTTGGAACACACTCCGTCCCCCTTTTTAAAAAGAGGGACCACCACCCCAGTTTGCCACACCAGAGGCACTGTCCCCAACCTCCATGCAATGTTGCAAAGGCGTGTCAGCCAAGACAGCCCCACAACATCTAGAGATTTGAGGTACTCAGGGCAGGGCGGATCTCATCCATCACCCCGGCGCCTTGCCACTGCAGAGGAGCTTGAACTACCTCAGTGACTTTGGCTTGGGTGATGGACGAGTCCACCTCAGAGACCCCAGCCTCCGCTTCCTCATTGGAAGGCAAGTCGGTGGGATTGAGGAGATCCTCGAAGTATTTCTTCCACCGTCCGACAATGTCCCCAGTCGTCGAGGTCAACAGCTCCCCACCTGCACTGTAAACAGTGTTGGCAGAGTACTGCTTCCCCCTTCTGAGGCGCCGGACGGTTTGCCAGAATCTCTTCGAGGCCGACCGATAGTCCTCCTCCATGGCCTCACCGAACTCCTCCCAGACCCGAGTTTTTGCCTCCAGGACCGTCCGGGCTGCGGCTTGCTTGGCCTGCCGGTACCTGTCAACTGCGTCAGGAGTCCCACAGGCCAACATGGTCCGATAGGACTCCTTCTTCAGCCTGACGGCATCCCTTACTTCCGGTGTCCACCACCGGGTTCGGGGGTTACCGCCACGACAGGCACCAGAGACCCGTGCGCCCACAACCCGAACTCGCCCATGCGTCGACAATGGAGGCAGAGAACATGGTCCACTCGGACTCAATGTCTCCAGCCTCCCTCGGAATCTGTGAGAAGCTCTTCCGGAGGTGGGAGTTGAAGACCTCCCTGACAGAGGGCTCGGCCAGGACGTTCCCAACAGACCCTCACAATACGTTTGGGTCTGCCAGGTCTGTCCAACTTCCTCCTCTGCCAGCGGATCCAACTCACCACCAGGTGGTGATCGGTTGACAACTCAGCCCCTCTCTTTACCCGAGTGTCCAAGACATACGGCCGGAGATCAGATGAAACGACAACAAAGTCGATCATCGACCTCCGGCCTAGGGTGTCCTGGTGCCCGTTACGTGCACTGATGGACACCCTTATGCTGAACATGGTGTTCGTTATGGACAACTAACACTGTGACTAGCACAGAAGTCCAATAACAGAACACCAGCTCGGAGTTCAGATCGGGGAGGCCGTTCCTCCCGATCACGCCGCCTCCAGGTATCACTGTTGTTGCCCATTGCGTGAGCGTTGAAGTCCCCAGTAGAACAATGGAGTCCCCAGTCGGGAGCACTATCAAGTACCCTCCCAGGGACTCCAAGAAGGCTGAAGTACTCTGTACTGCTGGCCCAATGACTGGCACAAACAACAGCAAGAGACCTATCCCCAACCCTTGAAGGCGCAGGGAAGCGACCCTCTCGTTCACCGGAGTGAACTCCAACACATGGCGGCTGAGCTGGGAGCCTCTAAGCAAGCCCACACCAGCTGCCGCTCACCCTGGGCAACTCCAGAGTGCAGTGGAGGGTCCAGCCCCTCTCAAGGAGCTGGGTTCCAGAGCCCAAGCTATGCGTGGAGGTGAGCCCGACTATCTCTAGCCGATACCTCTCAACCTCCCGCACGAGCTCAGGCTCCTTCCCCCCCAGCGAGGTGACATTCCATGTCCCTATTGCCAGAGTTTTGGTCCAGGGATTGGGTCGTCGAGGCCCCCGCCACGACTGCTACCCAAACCACATTGCACCTGCCCCTCATGGACCTTCCTGCGGGTGGTGAGCCTACTGGAAGGCGGGCCCACGCCGCCATTTCGGGCTGAGCCCGGCCGGGTCCCGTGGGCAAAGACCCGGCCACCAGGCGCTCGCCTGCGAGCCCCAACCCAGGCCTGGCTCCAGGGTGGGGCCCCATGCTTGCCAATCCGGGCGTACGTAACGGTCCTTGATGTTCTTCTGTTCATGATGGGCTTGTGAACCGCTCTTAGTCTGGCCCGTCACCTAGGACCTGTTTGCCATGGGAGACCCTACCAGGGGCGTAATGCCCCTGACAACATAGCTCCTAGGATCATTGGGCACACAAACCCCTCCACCACGTGAGTAAGGTGGCGGTTCAAGGAGGGGATTATCGTATGTGAATACAAAAATATGTCAGTTTTAAGTAAACAGTGGAAAATTATTCATCTTGCAGGTTTTGACTGTCCTCATGTCTTTCGCCTCAAAGAAAGTATTTTATTTGACAACTGAGGCTGCCTTCGCAATCACAGTGACACGATTTTACTTTTTGTGCTCCTTCCGAAACTCCTATCATTTAATATTCATAACCACGCTTGTTTATTCCAGCCTACAATAGGTACTGTATAATGGAGACAACTTTAATAGATTGAAATAAAATGATCCTTAGACTTTCTTGGCAAAAACAGGCGTGTTTCTGACAAAAACAGAGACATTATTTCAATTTCAAATGGGACAACAGTTTTAGAAATGCACAGACTTGCTTCAGCAGGCACCTTTTGGTGAAAGGTGTTTCTCCTTCAAAGAGTTTAGTCGTGGCTTTGAGCAAATTGTGTATGTCGCATTGTTTTTTTCACCTCTGGTATGCTGAAGTATTAACAACAGATGAAATATAGCTGATTGTTACCTGATGCCTGCACTGTGAGGGAGGAAATGTCACTTGCTTTCATGAAGCCATCAGCCAATTGTATGAAATCTAAACCTTGTTGCTCTTTTTCCTTCACTATCAACTTTAGGTAAATAAACTTCTAGCTAAGACCAGCGAAGAGCTGCTTCCATAATAAAATCACATTGTATTTCCAAAGACCAGAAGGTTTACACATGAGGTTGGTTGGCTCTACACATTATAGTATCATAATCATATTCATATCCAATGGTTGAGGCCTTCCGTTAGATCAATCCTCACAAAAAGCTGATTAGCAGATCCTAAATATTATTTTATCAATACCGGTACTGCTAATCGCTTTTGATCCTTACAGTGTCAGTACTAATACCACTCAAGGGCTCTGTGCTTAATGTGCCATTTATTTATTTATATGCACAATGATCATGGCGTGCTGTTAATGTTGTTTACTACAGACCTTCAGAGCATTTCAGCCTGACTTGACATGACCAGGATGCTAAGTAAAAAAAGTTCATTTTGGAGGTAAACAGAAAGTGCAGAATGGATTATTCTGTGAAAACAAATGAATTAATTATTCTGTAAATGACGATGATTCTGGAATTATAATTTAAGAAATTTAAGAAAAATTTAAGAAGAATTTAATTCTCTATAATGTCAAAATAATAGCCAATCGTCATTTCTGAGCCTATCCAAGAAACTATATCCAGATTTCATAGTTGACAGACCGGTATTGCAAATACCAACAATAAAACACACAGAATGTGATCCCTGGCCTGCTGGGTGAAAGTCCTGCATTAGATCCATTCAACCAGCCATATTCAATGAATACCCTCATGGACTTTGTTGCTCTTTATACTACATCAGAGGGGAAGTGGAAAGTCTCACTTAAACACAGCCAGTGTCAATGTTTTTTTAGTGGAGACAGGAGGGTGACGAGGCCAGGTGGAAACATAAAATGTATACATGTATAATATACAGTACAGACCAAAAGTTTGGACACACCTTCTCATTCAATGAGTTTCCTTTCTTTTCATGACTATGAAAATTGTAGATTCACACTGAAGGCATCAAAACTATGAATTAACACATGTGGAATTATATACTTGACAAAAAAGTGTGAAACAACTGAAAATATGTCTTATATTCTAGGTTCTTCAAAGTAGCCACCTTTTGCTCTGATTACTGCTTCGTACACTCTTGGAAAGGAAACTCATTGAATGAGAAGGTGTGTCCAAACTTTTGGTCTGTACTGTATACAGCTGCTCCCATCATGATGTCATGGCACCTTCTTGTTGGCAGTGTCTCTCGTTGGCCCCTACAACTGAACAGATTCTCTAAATGTGTAAGCAAATTTGTGTTTTGTGACACGCTGATGTTGCATTTTCAATTTTGCTGGTTCAAAAGAGCGCCAAAACAGGTCTTGGGTGATCAGACTGACTATCACCTATTTCTCACCTAGAAATCAATGCTGAAATCTTGGCTTGTGCTCACTGGGCTAGGCTGACAAAACCTTTCAGCTTGATTGCATTAAATTATCCAGTAAGGTGAGGTGTTTATTATTATTACAGTGTTTTTTAGATTACCTGCTTGAGCCTGTTCCCTGCAGAAATCATGTCCACAATCTTCTATCACCTCTCTTATAAATATTAACATTATTTTCACTACTGTCAACATTGTGATGATTGTCTAAAATTTAAAAAAAAAAGTTATTTTCTTTTCCATGTTTCATTAGGCTGGAAAAGGTTAAGATGGGGAATTGCAAATGAAAGTCTACAGTTTCATCTGCCTGTTGAAAGGTGCTTTTAATTATACCCCTTTTGATGTAATTGCATTGGATTTTGAGATCTGCTTCTCCATTTTGTTTTCAAGGTGCTTAATATCATCAAAAGTACAGTTGTTGACAAAACTTAGTCCTTGCTTTAGCATTGGGAATCACTGACTTTGCAAAAACTCTTGTAACTGCAGAATTATAAATGCCAGGAGGGACTTGGACTCCCTTCGAGCTGCCTCTCGACAAATAACACCGGGAACTGACAAAGACCTCCACAAAAACCAACAGACCTCCCACTCACACACAAAAAAAACAACACAAACAAGTCTTCAAAGCCACCCAAAGGGATGACCAAGGAGAGGTTTGAGCATATAAAAATGAATCATAATATGCACCAGCCAGGTTTCCTTCACAGTGTAAGAAAACACATATCTGAGCAACTGTTGCACCAAATAATCTCACCCAAAAACAAAAAAGTATTACCACATCCGGGTCTTCATTGAGAGTCACGTATAGTTACACAGGTTAAGTTTCTGGAGGATTAAAGATAAAAGACTAAAATACTGTCATTTGGCAAATGCATGTTTCTAATCAGGAATTAGGGCCTTAATAATAATATGGATGTGATGAGCATTTTCTTCTGGCGCTAAATCTTACAGACATTCATTTCAAGCATGTAAATCAGGGGCAGATGGAATTAGCCAAGAAGTGTGTGGGGGATGAGCGATGTGTCGCTAGGGGTCGACGCCTTTTGTGGAACATAAGTCCCATTTATCCCAAATTAGGACGGGTGCGGCACGGGTTCGCTTTGATGTTCCTCTTGGCGGGGGCTTGGGTGGAGTGCAGAGGGTGGGGGACGGGGGGGACGGGGCAGATTGCTGGAGCACAAACAGATGTTCAAGGCTCATCCTTTGAGGTAGTGATGAAACGTTGCCACAGTGTGAGTCTTTATATCCCACTGTCAGTCAGTTGACACAGAGACAAGGGCAGGGCTGCAGTTACAACTCTGTTTCTGAATATAAGCTGATGTACCAGCAGCAGTTTGACCTATATCTGTGCTAAGTTGCATGCATTTATGGTGCACTGTAATGTTATGCTAAAAAAAGGGAAACAATCCACATATATCTCATGGTTTGGTAAGAAGATGTTGAAATTGTTGTTAACCACTTTCAGAAAGGTGTTTAGGTAACTTTTTAACCAAACAATGCAGCAGACAGCAGCTCTTATCCTTCATTTGTCCTCTTCACTTCACTCTACGTTTTAAAAGGTTCATAATGGTGCACGTGTTATCATACCAACAACACATCAATGTCAAAATGTTGTCTGGAAAGTGTCTTTCCACATCTCTTCTAACGGATTGCATTTTATCTCTGTCACTGTAGGAATACGACGACAGCTACGGAACAGCTTATGATGACCAAGGATACGAATCGTATGACAACAACTACAGTAATCAAGGACAAAAGTAAGTTCTCTTGACATTTTGGCAGCGTACAATTGAAACCTGATCCCAAGGTTCAGGCGGAGAAGAGGCCTCTCCTGCTGTATGTAGAGAGGTGAACAGTGTCGGGGTCAGCTGCATGTGTAGCACACTTGACTTTTGTTGTTTGGCTCACTGCTCTCATTAACCTCTGAGGCAAAGGAAGCAAATAGCTCTGATAAACCCACTTGACAATACTTTCCAAGGACCAAACAGAAGCAGAGAGGCTTTCTGGAAAAACTTCATCTACTTCCAAGGGGCATGCAAAAAGGAACCATTCTAAAGGGGTCAAAACTCCAGTGACACCTGTAGTATATAGAACAACTATGTAGTGAGATCAGCAAGTTTTGGCTTGTGCTTCATCAGTACCAAACAGAAGACAAGGTAGTTAACGTAGTGAAGCATTATCTAACATAGGACTCAGATTCAGTGGGGCAAAAAAGTATTTAGTCAGCCACCACCAATTGTGCAAGTTCTCCCACTTAAAAGATGAGAGAGGTCTCCAATTTTCATCATAGGTACACCTCAACTATGAGAGACAAAATGAGAAAAAAAATCCAGAAAATCACATTGTCTGATTTTTAAAGAATTTATTTGCAAATTATGGTGGAAAATAAGTATTTGGTCAATAACAAAAGTTCATCTCAATACTTTGTTATATACCCATTGTTGGCAATGACAGAGGTCAAACGTTTTCTGTAAGTCTTCACAAGGTTTTCACACACTGTTGCTGGTATTTTGGCCCATTCCTCCATGCAGATCTCCTCTAGAGCAGTGATGTTTTGGGGCTGTCGCTGGGCAACATGGACTTTCAACTCCCTCCAAAGATTTTCTATGGGGTTGAGATCTGGAGACTGGCTAGGCCACTCCAGGACCTTGAAATGCTTCTTACGAAGCCACTCCTTCGTTGCCCGGGCGGTGTCTTTGGGATCATTGTCATGCTGAAAGACCCAGCCACGTTTCATCTTCAATGCCCTTGCTGATGGAAGGAGGTTTTCACTCAAAATCTCACGATACATGGCCCCATTCATTCTTTCCTTTACACGGATCAGTCGTCCTGGTCCCTTTGCAGAAAAACAGCCCCAAAGCATGATGTTTCCACCCCCATGCTTCACAGTAGGTATGGTGTTCTTTGGATGCAACTCAGCATTCTTTCTCCTCCAAACAAACACAACAAGTTGAGTTTTTACCAAAAAGTTCTATTTTGGTTTCATCTGACCATATGACATTCTCCCAATCCTCTTCTGGATCATCCAAATGCTCTCTAGCAAACTTCAGACGGGCCTGGACATGTACTGGCTTAAGCAGGGGGACACGTCTGGCACTGCAGGATTTGAGTCCCTGGCGGCGTAGTGTGTTACTGATGGTAGCCTTTGTTACTTTGGTCCCAGCTCTCTGCAGGTCATTCACTAGGTCCCCCCGTGTGGTTCTGGGATTTTTGCTCACCGTTCTCGTGATCATTTTGACCCCACGGGGTGAGATCTTGCGTGGAGCCCCAGATCGAGGGAGATTATCAGTGGTCTTGTATGTCTTCCATTTTCTAATAATTGCTCCCACAGTTGATTTCTTCACACCAAGCTGCTTACCTATTGCAGATTCAGTCTTCCCAGCCTGGTGCAGGTCTACAATTTTGTTTCTGGTGTCCTTTGACAGCTCTTTGGTCTTGGCCATAGTGGAGTTTGGAGTCTGACTGTTTGGGGTTGTGGACAGGTGTCTTTTATACTGATAACGAGTTCAAACAGGTGCCATTAATACAGGTAACGAGTGGAGGACAGAGCAGCCTCTTAAAGAATCATTAAAAATCCTACAATGTGATTTCCTGGATTCTTTCCCCCATTCTGTCTCTCATAGTTGAAGTGTACCTATGATGAAAATTACAGGCCTCTCTCTCTCATCTTTTAAGTGGGAGAACTTGCACAATTGGTGGCTGACTAAATACTTTTTTGCCCCACTGTATATTTCTCAGGAGTTGGCTGCGACTAAAAGAGATCTAAAGTAGCTCCAACAATCGACTAACATTGGCCAGGGATGACACAAACACACCATGTTGCTCCATGTCTGCTGGATGAATTAATAGGCAAATGTTTGCCAGTGTTGTACTCACAGCTTGTGTGGCCACCAGGCGGCCAAAAACAACAATGAACCATACTGTACTAACCATATATTATGTATACTTTATATATTATATAAAAGATATTGGCACTGAAAGGGTAAAAAATGGTATCCTCTAAACTTGAAAAAATGCCCTACATTAACATTTTGTATGATGATACAGTTTACATTTACATTCAGTTTAAAGGTATTTCAAGTATTTTGTCAAACCCATAATACGGTTAAACTGAAACCCAAACTACATCCTCCAAAATGATCCTACAGTTGAATCAACATCTCTCTAAAATTAAAAAAACAAAGCATTGTAACCTTCATGAAGGGAGGATCTACTGCAGGACCATATCATGTCAGACTACAATAGTTTTAGTTAGTTGTACCTAATTAACTGCATCTCAGTGTACTCATATGCAAAGAATGACTTGGACATTATAGCTGGGTTATCTTGTTATCATACTTTCTAGAGTTCATTTCGGGGTAAACACATAACACTGACAGCACTCCAAACAGCTTGAGTAAGTGCACTGAATTAAGAAGCACTTGAATATGGGATGAGTTGTAATTATGTCTCTCAAAGTCTAAAATACCAGTGTGCTGGCAGCATCTGAGGGCAGTGAGTTTGCTGCAGTCTGGTCATTTGGGCCTGAATAAATGTAAGAGAACATGAGGTAAAATTGAGATCTTGAAGTCTTCTGGGTTGAGAACAGCTGGATTATAGTGCCTGAGCCGTTAGGAGTCATTTATGCCCATTTTCTACCCTGTTTGAAACTCGAAAGACCACTTCCTGTTAATGAAGTGTTTTGTGAAGTGTGAAATGTTTTGACTGACCTTTGAGTTGTCTTTTACAACTGACTCAAAAACATGAAATTTAACATTCACTCAGATTTAGAAGATTTGAAAAAATCGGATGCGTAGCTGGATCTCTTTACATCATTACATTAAATGTATTATCATTTTTTTAAATCACTGTCGAGGGTATCTAGCCAAAGGTGCATTTTGCTTGAGGTGCTCCTCATGCGAATGCAAAATAAACAGTTTTACTGGTATGTTGCTTCATTTAACAAAGGGTCCTCCTGCACAGCTAAATGCAGAATATTGATTTTCTTATATCCAGGGAGCTATCACACTCTCCAAGCCACACAAGGTCAAAGGCTTTCGCTTTGGTTTGTTGGTGTCCCACTGTATTTTATCAGCACAGTGTGCTACATATATGTATGCCCGCCTGCCACTTCAAAGAAAGAATGATTGTTGCCACATTTAGGGTGTCAAAAATTGGATTGTATTGACAGCAGCTTGAAAAAAGGAAAACAGACACAGCAGAAAAAAAAAAAAAACATTATTCTGTCTCTTGGCTTTTGTGAGCAGGGTGGTCGATGTTTTCTTTTGTGGTGGTGTCAGGATGTATGTCACCCAGGCTTCATCCATCTTTTGTGCTATCTCTCTCTCTTTTTTTTTTTTGGCCTAGATCACACACCCACACTCGCACACAGACACACACACACACAGTCCTCCCCTGCTCTAACACAGTGAGGGATGTATCTCGAAGTGTCGGCGCTTAGGTGTAGAGATGCTCGCTGGGGGGAACGCGTGTCTGCCTCAGGAATGTGCAGCTATTTGTTTTAAAAGCAGCCTTGTGAATAATGGTGGGGGTGTTTTTGGTGAAGGTGGGAGTGGGGGGGTGGGGTTCGGTGGCAAGCACAGAAGAAAAATGGAGTCCATCATGTAAAGGCTGGAGGCTGGGTCGACTCAAAGAGATTTTCATGTCTGGTATCTGGCGGGAGACAAAGCAACTAATAGGGCCCAGACATGGAAGTCTGCGCCTCCAGAGACAGCTGATTCACTTACTTCTTCTCTTATTTGTGTGTCCCGTGTCCTGGATTTTGAAAAGTTACTTCTACTGCGGGCTGACACTGCACATGTACACAACATAATCTCTATGATGTATTCCTGTAAAATGGCCGGCGTCTGATTGATTGAATTCTGACAGTCTGTCCATAAATGTAAGATCTATCGTGTGGTATAGCATGTTCCCTTTGTTTGTCCTGTTTACACCTGCAGGCAGCACATAAAGAACTACATATATACTTGTTAATATGAGACATTCAAACCCAGTCTTAAAGCCACAGGCCTTTGCTACATATTACATTACAGGTGCAGTAATCCATTTATTACCTGTAATTAAAGGATTTTAGCAACTGCAGTTAATAGTGTAACACAATACTGTCCTTCCTGCCTCTCCACAGTCACAGTCACAGTCCTGTTTAGCTTTGTGATGGACAAAGGTGCATTATTTTCTCCCCGAGTCAGAGGAAAGTCATAGCAGGTCCCAGCTGCAGCAAGGGCCTCAAGGGCCTCGAGGAGATGTGTGCCTATTGTGTGTGTGTGCCACTGTGTGTGTGTTTGTGTGTGTGTGTGTGTGGACGAGAAGGCTCCTAACAATGTTTCTCGAAGCCTAAGGAGCTCCCAGTCACCAATCTGAGCTCTGACTGCGTGGCAGGATTTCAGTTGCCGGAGGATAACAAGCAGAACAATTTACAGTCTCTCTGTCATGGTATTACCCCGATGGCTTATGCTAGAAACAGGCCTGCCATTTGTGAACACGAGGAGAAAGAAGGATGGTTTTAAAAAGGCTTCTGCTCTTAAAAAGATTGTAATGCTGCATCAGTGGATTTACTGATACCTTAATGTGTTTCCATGATATGTGAAATACATTTAGCTTGAGGTGGTTGTCATATATCGTCTTACCATCCAAGATAATATGCCCACAAAACTGTAAGTCTTTAACTTGAAAAATGAGAACTGACTTTCCTCACCAGCCTCCGAGTCACCAAAGAAAGAACTCTGTGAATGTAGAGGACTGTATTTTTGTTGAATGAATGGATGGTAAAGTCTTGAAGACGCCCCCTAAATGTAAAGGTTTGCCTCTTTCACCCAGTTTTTTATGACCCTAACTGATGTCTTTGGGTTTTTGCCTGTTAATCAGTCAAACAAGCGAACTGATGTCACTTCTGAAATTTAGATCACAGCCTCCTCTTACTCAGTTTATACAACACACAGCACTGAGCCATCATCTTTTTTGGAGAGGCGGCATAGGGCTTCATCTCGGGAGAGTTATCAGAAACCGCCGCGCTCAGATATCAATCAAGTGCTAAGGTCAAGGAGGCTGGAGAGGGCCACTCAAGTGGAGAGCGTCTTTAATTTTATTAGCAAAGAGAAGGTGACGCCTCTGTAGGGAAATGAGAGGGATGACAGCTGTGGCACAGACCCTGGCTGGACACTTTGGAGAGGCCACGGCGAGGTCGTCTCTCGCAGCTCGGGCGCGATCAAAGCATTATTTCATACTTGACACCTCAGAGACTGCCGGCTGCTGACACCTTGCACCTTCCCTTGCATCTTGCTTTGGTACGCCACAACGTAGGCTAGATCCCGGAGGCCCGCGGGCACAAGGATAGCTGTGTGACACTGTTTTAAAGGGCAGACGCATCCCTGAGGAACAACTGTAAATCTTAGTACAAGAGACGGGCGCGGAGGTGAACAGGGGAGGAGAGTGGCTGCACTTGTAAGTTTCATGGCAAGGCAGTTTAGAACTGATTGCTCAAAAGAGCCCCAAAACTGCTAAAAAAAAAGCCAAAATACGCAAACCTCCACTGCTAGTGTTATCAAATGAGCAGCTCAGGGGTAGTTAGTCATTTTTACATTGCCAAACACTACAAAAAGATGGTAATATATCTGCAAGGCCTGATGCATGAATATTTCATTGGGATGGTCCTCAGAAATGTCTCTGTATCAAACATTGAGGAGCGAGATATCGAACTATGGCAGCCTCCTTGACGGTTTTGTCGATGCAGAATCTTCCTGCATGCCCTCGATATACAACACATATTTAACTCTTCGGCTAACACTAGGAAAATTCTAAACCACTTTTGCCACGCCTGCTTGCAGCAGCCTTCGTGTTCTTCTAACTTGTACTAATGCCATAACAAAGATATCATCATACAGCTTAGTGCTATAAAATGTGGTGGTCATAGCTGTGAATCATTGAGTCCCCCAGCAAAGCAGAAGGAGACAGTAGAAGTAGAAATTAGCACAAGAAGTGTTGAATATCCATCTTTTGTTGCAAATGGTGAGCTGCTGGTGGCACTAGAAGAAACGTCAGGCGTGATCATCCGCAGATACATGTTAGCGTTAGTCTTTGCGTTGCATTCACTTGCTGGTGATGGAATGTATTTGACGAGCCTGCCTTTGTCAGTGCTGCTTCTTTGAGGTCTGCTTGTTCTGCTAGAACCCGAAGGCAGACAACACCCATTTAGTACAATGGGAATATCAGCATTGTGTTTTTTTTTGTGTTTTTTTTTTTTCTTTTTGTGTCTTAGTGCAGATTGGCTGTGTTAGCTGTCTGCTTCTAAAGTGCCTGCAGTGCTTCACAGACGCTGGGTACCGAGGTGCTGTTTTCAAGGTAGACAGCTTGTCAGGATGAGTGACAGGTGCTGTGGCGGGAATTAGACCATCTGAGGGGAAGGAGGGCGGGATTTACGCCACTCTCGCAGTCTGGAGACAAAAAGTCGCACACTGTCAATGCAGTGTCCCTTTGATGAGACATAACACGTCTTCTACGGATTCCAGACTGTCACCGTGTAACAACCCAAGCATGTTTATGAAAGGTGGATTTTGAAGAATACCGTAGACTGACTTAACTCGAAGAGGCAGTGTTTTCCCCTGAAGGAGGATTCTGTGCACTTTCCAAAAATGGAAGGAAGTAACATAAACGGTCTGTTCAGAGCCAGAAAGACGACTCATTTGTAAAGTCAAATCTTTGCCGTAGGCCATTTTGTCCCTCTTTGTGGCTCTTCAGCAGGGGGTCAGCACTGGAGATAGCTTTGCAATCAGCCACAGCACCGAGCAATCACCAGTGTATAAGGGGGATTTCCATCTGAAATTATGTGAGCTCCATTTCATACTAAATGGTTAAAAAATGTCAGCGCTGCTTTTTTTTTTTTTTGGTTGTTTTTTTCCTTCCACTTTCATTGTATTGTTGTCTGTGGAAATCACCGCTGGGCCGGTATAATCAGAGCATCCAGTGTCCAGTGTGAGGCGTTTTCGTCAGCAGTCTCCCTTTTCAACCTTATGCCAAAAAAAATTAATGAAAAACATGATTACACAAGAAGCATCAAGGAAGTATTTGTGAGGATTCACAGTGTGCAATATTCAAGAAATAGGCTGCACAAGAAAAGCGGCCTTTCTCCACAGCAGACCGGCAGCGTATTACCTCTGCAGCCCCTCGTAATGTCCTACTAGATTTCTTCAAATTTATCACAGAGGACTGGAAGAGTAATGGCGATGTAAGAAAACAAAGTCCACTAGGGACGTGTACTACATCATTCAGATTTAACACCGCCATCTGTTTCGCCGTGCCCAGGAACGGCAACATCAGTGCTTAAGACGAAGCATTTACAGAGATGACAGATGCTCTAGAGAGGCAGGGTCTTTACCTGTGGAAAAGTAGGCCTGGAATCAGATGCCTGATGAAAGAGACACACTTAATAGGTGTTGTGTTTGCCTCTCCTGCTGCATGCGCTTTAGACTGATGTGGGTTTCTTCTCCTTTTTTTTTTACCTTGGCTGGTGAAGTTTGGGGAAACACAAACCAGTGGACGCCTTCCGTTAATGAATGTCAAATCAAAAGCTGACCTATTTAGAAAGTCAAAGCACTTTCACACCTATGACAGGGCAATATCTCGAGTGAGATCCAACCACCCCGGGCACCTCATCATGTGTTCACGCTGCCAGCTGTGCACTTCCTTTACGACGAGGCAAGCTGTGATTTGAGATGAGTGATGATAAATGTAGAATAGACATGGAGGGAGTGAAGAGTGTTTTTAGGTTACCTGGAATGCCATTCCACCTTAAATGACATCCAATTGGCAACATTTCTTTTTGTGCCTGAAGGAAGCTGGAATTTTCAAATATAGCCAGTGACTGAGGAGACGGCCAAGATGTTTCAACTGCATGATGATGCAGTGTTATACGGTGTTACAGTATATCAGTATCTTACAGGTCACTATGTTTTATAGCACCCCGTACCTCACATCCCGCATGCTGTTATTGGCTGGAGGGGTACACACCACTGCCCAAAGGCTGAAACATCCTGAACACAGCAAAATAAGAAAATCCAGGGCAGAGTCTCTGCAGATACAGATGCCAGCACATGACTGAGAGGGATTATTTTTGTATGAGTCTATACATTTTTTTAAGAATATACTACTTGTGAGATTGTGTCAGCAGTTTTGAAAAGTCAGCATGAATCATGGGGGGAAAACATCATGTTTTGTGCTAAAAATTATATAAATTGATCAGTCACTTTATGTTAGCTTGTTTGTTGGCTTGTGGCAACATAAATGAAAACATTTAATGTATTAATCTTTTCATTACATCATAGCGTTTATTATTTCATTTTTGTAATTAAAAATAAAATAGATCCAATTCACATTTACTTTTTAAGATGTTACTGATACATTAATAACAAAACTAACTGCTCCTCTACATACATGTCCAAATAACATTACCATATATTTTCAAGAAAGTGTCCCTTGCTAATAGTATTGTATTTTACCCTAAGCCACATCTTTACAGTACAGCATTAATTAAGAAAAAGCTCATTTTCACTAAGACTGCTTAAATTCCACATTCCCACACGACAGAGTGCTGATTGATGTTAAATGCACTGTAGGGCAGCAGGTGCTGTCGAACCTTTGGCTGCAGACTTTTACTGGAATCTTTGACCTTCAGGACGTGTCTCAAAACTCACCCGCCTCTGTAATTGAGAAGAGAAAGTAACTACAGAGAGAAGTTGTGTAGCAATATTGATAAAATGTCACCTCAGAAATTAGAGGCGCCTAACAGCTTTTGTTGCACTCTTCTCCTTTGTGCAAAGAGCAGGTCTGCACTGGCAGCTCTCAGCACAGCAGATTACTATTATTGGTCCTTTCTGCCTTTAGCGACAGAGAGTCTTCAAGACTAAAGAGGAAAGAAAAGGTTGCTTTGGGTTTTTTTATTTTCATTTTTTTTTTTTTACTATTTCTTTGTGAGATAAACATGGTGAAAGTAAATGAAGGAAAAAATGCTGACAGCCTACAGCTTATAAGCAAGCCTCTGAGACAGCGTTAGCATTACTGTGCAGCATCCTGGTTTGTCTTATTTGGATGTGTTTTACTGGAGAATATGACACAGAGCTGTACAGCAATAGCCTGAGATTGCCCAATATTTCACATACTTCCCAATATGTTGGCGAGCACCTGTGAATTGTGGCAAATTGATTTTCTGACATACATAAAATTGATGTTTATTTTGAAGGCAACCTCTCTGGAATACACCTCTGCATTTTAGCATAGTGTGAAATCTAATTATTTAGTATCCTGTCAGCTCTTGTCTCGGGGTACACAACATGACGAGCCAAAACATGCCTTCAGCTGCCACGTGTCTCTCCGTCTCCCTCTCCACCACCACTACCCCCCCTCCGCCTCTGTCGGCCAATGAGTGGTGTCAAGGATATTGCAGCAACTTGACATCTGTGGCAGATGCATGGTGGCACCGCTGCCGCGAGTGCTGACTGGAAACCTCACGCTCAGAGCAACAGCAGCTGGCCTCGCTTCTTGGAGGGAGACTACATTAGCACAGGGGAAAAGCCTTGTTTGCTTCTGCTGGCTTGGCATTGTTTGTAGTTGAATTATGATCTGTGTAAAATTTATGCTAAGCCTGACTTAAGGCACAAGCCTCTGTAGGGAGCTGTCTCATGTCTCATTGAGCCGCCATAGTGCTCTTAAAACGATTCCTCCCACTGTCCTCAATTGGTCTTGTTGTCTTGTTCATCCTCACCAAGAAATTGTTGCAGAAAACAATAAAACAGCCAATCCGGTTTTTCGTGTTGTTGCTGTTGAGAGGCATTATGAGTTGTGGGGAGGCTGCCAAAGAAAGGATCAGTTCACCCAAAACACAAGAAGGCACATTTTAACACTCTCCTTTATTAATATTTAGTGATGCAGAAAATGTTACTGTTTCATTGCCCATTTGCTTATGGTGATTACAGAACAGATAAAAAAATATTTTTTAAAACTTCAAAAGAAAGTTTATATAGTCCCTATGAAGACTGTTGACATGTGTTGTGTGGATTTTTCTGAGTAACAGAAACACTTCTAGAAAGATGCATTTTAGCAAAAATATACTGTATTAGCTGAAATTGGTGACAGAAATCAAGTTTTTGATATATAAAACCAAAACTATTCTACATGGAGCATTATTTTGGCGAACCAAGGCTTAAAGCTGAAGGGTGGCCACTTTGTTCTAACAGTCATCATGAATTAAAATTAAAGCCAAATACTTTGTTAATAGCAGAGTGCATCATTTGAGTTTCTCTTTTATTTTCATAGTTTTTTTAAAGTTATCCTTCTGTGCACTAAAAAAGTTGAAAAATACACTGCAAGACATTGCACATTTTCAGCAAACTAGCAAGACACATTCAAATGCATCATTTGGCGTAATGTTAACAGGCTCTCTCGCAGGATTTCAGCTGGTAAAGGAGCATAAGTCATGCCAAAGGAAAAGTACAAAATGTTAAATGGAATATGTGTTGTATAATAACAAAATTCTCTAGTGTGATAGGCTTCTCTATCTCCATGCAAACCTGTACACTGACATGTCCAGCACTAGAAACACCACACAGTAGCACAGTTACTATTATATCGTAATGGAGGAACCACTGTTAGGTTCATCTTCAGTTTGTCAGTGAAGTTATTGGAATACACAAAGAGGAAAGATTAATGTGAATAAATGCAAAAATTAATCATTTCATCATTGTGCAGGTTCTTTTGATGAAGTAGATACTGCCCAGTAAAAAGCCTTAATAGCAGACATAATTTGTAGAAATTGATTTCCTGGAGTGCTGCAAACTGCGGTGCAATTTGATAGAGGAGTGGAGCGTCTCAACCTCCCACGTCTCCGTTTTGGCTTTTTAAGATCACGCCACAAAAAAAAAGCTACTCCATTACAGTAACTGGAGTAAAATGTAGTGCGTTACTCGTGTCATTCCTGTCACCTCTTTGCCCTCAGCAGTCAGGCGGTGTTGATGCGGTGCGTTGGGGTTTTGGATGGCGCCTTCAGCCCTCTAATCCGCAGAGCAGAGAGGTGCTGCCGTCGCTGACAGACTGACTGACAGGCAGGCAGAGAGGACCCAGCTGTGATGGCTGGCATCGGCTCAGTGGCAGCCTTATGATGAATTGCCTCTCTTGAATGATAGCGCTGTTACTGAATGATACCGACGCAGGATTGTTCTGTCAGCATCTCACCGGCAACCGCAAATGAAGAAATAAATAAATAAGCGAGAAATGAACCTCTATGCAACTTCCACCCTCCCCTCCCCCATCTTTTTATTTTTCATTAAAGGTGCCACATCTCATATATCTCCATATGCAGTGATATGGAACTGGAAGTTGGCGCTGAAATACGGCAAAGGAAATTGCCTTGTACAACCACAAATGTAGCCGAACTTTTAAGCGATTGAAAGCTGCCTCTTGTGTGTTTTTTTACTTTTATATCCAGCAGAGTATATCTGAAAAAAACACTTGTGTGTTTGTCTTCATTTCCACCGCATAAATTATATGTGATTGCGTCATGATAAATATTACTTTGATGTTCTACAATAATACTGAAAATAAGTCACATTCTGCTATTTGCTGATAACTGCAATTTCTCTGATGCAGAATGTATTATTTTTTCTCTTGTTTCATGTTTATTTATGTGCTGTGATATTCACCTCGCACCTCTGTCTGTTTGCAGCTCAGACGACTACTATGAATACGGACACAGCGGGGACTCGTATGATTCGTATGGTGAGTTGCAGACCTCTCTTCCTCCAATATTGTGTCAATTGTCAGAACACCGTAAATTTTTCCTGCCTCCTGACTGTATGCTGCTGGCTTCGTCTCAGTTGCCATAGCATCTGGGTGATGGTGTGATGTTTAGTTCAGAGCTTCTACTTCCTGTGTTCACTCAGAAGAGAGCAACGCCACTAAATACTAAGACTGATTAACAACAAGTCATCTGTTATTGGGAGCAACACTGTTAACTACAGGAAATTGCGCTAAAACAACCCAAAATGTTTACGCACTAAATCAGATTTTTTAATCCTTTATTTTTTCGGCTGCTAAAAATTCCTAATACTCAACCAAACGCTGCCCTCGAGCACTGATGATTACTTCAGAGGAGAAAGCAGGGAGACTGTTACAAGCTGATGCTGGAGCTGCAGAATCACTTTGAGATCAACTTTGCTTCACCCTGCAAAGTCTTCTGAGAAATGTGAAAGAGTGGAGAAAGCCTTTTTTTTCCTTTCTGTTTCCAAATAAGAGACACACGTTCCTGAGTTTATGTGGAAACAAAAGAGATTAAATGTGAGTTCATATGGAATTTTGAAACATATTCACCGAGTGCAAAGGCATTAAAAAAAAGGGACAGATAATAGCCAGCTTTGGCTACAGTTGCCACAAAGTTCAGACAGAGTTAAAACCACTGAGATAATGCTCGACAATACCGTGTCAGCTTTTGACAAGATACAGTAAAAAGTGGGCCAAGGTCATATTTGCCGCAGAGTGCACTTGAATGATAGTAGAGTTAGTATACAGTAGAGTGGACCATACTGCTGTACAGCTGAAGGTTGATCCATGTCTAATAATGGCTTTGTAACCCATGTGTGAACTGGATAATACATAAGGACAAGCATCATTTAGTCAGAGTCTGCTTATGGTGTGCACCTTTTAATTATCTAATGCAAAAACTATTCTGACAGTGGATGAGCAAATATAAGAGGACTGTGTTGATTTGAATTGTGATCGTTTCATTGTGCGTTTGTGTTTGCTACAAGCTTCAAATAGAATCAGACAAGATTACTTAAATGTATTATGTATTATATGTCAATGCTTTTTAACATATTTACTCGGTGACTGATTACAAATGCATGATTAATGACTTTTTAATTGCTGCAAAAGTTCTTAATGTTATAGAGATTTCTGTCTCATGTTTTTTTCATATTTTAAATGAAAGTGACTGGATTTTGTTATGAAATGATTTTGGCTTTGAAAATGTGTATATGAGTATTTGTTTTAGCATTTTATCATCTGCATCAAGAAGATATAATATGCTAAAGATATACGTACATTCATTCTATGCTTTGGAGACTGGACTGTGTTTTTTCAAAGTCAAAGACAATAATGATAAAAAAAAAAAACTTTTCCAACTTTTTTGACCACACAAGTGAAAGAACTAAGCACCTTCAACTCATTAGAGTGCTGCGTACCTTCACATAAAATAAAAAGCAGCACCGCGTGGGTCACACAGAAAAAAGGGCGACAGTTCAAAGGAAACAGATAAACAGCGTTGATGTGCATCCTTGTTCTCGAAACACAAGGTTACCTTGGTCTATTTCTTCAAAGTGACTGTCAGTGAAAGGGTGACAGGTTTAATTAAGGGGTATTGGCTATGTGCTGCCAGAAGAGAACCTGTACACAGAAAAAGACAAGCCTTTGTGAGATTCAGCTCTAGGGAAGTCTCAGCGCTGGCTGAAGATCAGACAAAGGGTGCCATCGATACTGACACTTTCACATTGACAGTACCAGGGGGTGAACAGGGGCTGATTTGGGCTAATGGTAATTGTGACCTTTTTGCTGGGAGCCACTAAACGGGTCCTTTTGAGATAGCTATTTGATCCTCTCATTCAATTATCGGAGATGCGTCCTTTCAGGTGAAAGTCGAGCTCCTCAGTGCGAGACGCTGTTTGCATTCACAAGGCTTTTGTTATGAAATGAGCGGCATCGATAGCGAGTCAATCAGAGTGCTGCATTATTTTGGCATTTTTGCAGTGTTTGCATGGACCTTGAAAGACTTGCACGGGTTGTCATAAACGGGTGATTTAAGTATAGCGCCTCTGTAATCGCTCCCCATCTGTTTCTTTCTCTTCTCTTCTTAATCAGGTCTGGAAGAGTGGGCAAACAATCGCGGCAAGGCACCATCAGCACGAACAGCCAAGGGAGTGTACAGAGATCAGCCATACTCCAGATATTGAACTGTTTATACAACCCGCACCTGAGTCCTCATGGCTGTTTCAACCCAAGTAATGGATTTTTTATGGATGCTCCCACCTTTTTAGAATTGAAAACTAAATCGCAAAATAACACAAATGAAACGGTGATAGCGAGACAGTGAATGAGGAAAAACTGGTTTGCAAATATGGCACCCCCCCCCCCCCTCCCCCAATTATAAAAACATACTCCCACTGGGTAAAATGCGTAACGCAACCGAGGTAATCCATCCCTTTCCTCTAGGAGAAATCAACTGGACGTTGAGATTAAGAAAGACTCCATAGTACATTAAGTTTCTCTCTCAGCTATGTGATTGTGAAGAATGACATTGTATCAAGCAATTTGACTTGGTAATGATTAGTGAATCGCTATAAGCTGTCGATACAATGTTTCTACACAGCTGCCAGTGCAACTTAATTTATCACCCTCTCTTCTTTAAACCCTGAACTGCGTGGTTGATCACTTTAAAATGTAGTAGCTTAGTTCTAGGAAAGTGCAGTACTGTAGATATTTTTTTCTGAGGGGTAATTGGTGAACTTGTGTCCCTTGTAAATGAAACATTTACAAACTGAAAAAGAGAAAAAGTCATACTGTATACATATTGTTTTGCTGTTTCCTCCTTTTTGTAATATAATAGTTCTTTAGTGTTAAAGGGCTTATAAAAGCATGGTGTGCAACTGTGGATATTGTCAGCTGTTTTATTCTGAAAAAGCCTATGTAGTTGTGTTCATGATTATGGCCCCAAAACATCCACTTTAATCCATCTATAAATGCTCATATCTTTATGTACACCGAATAACGAGAGCTGCAAAACAGTCGAGGAGCTTTTTCATTTTTGTGATTTTTTTTTTCAGATGCTCTAAATAAGTAATTTTTGATGTCATTCTTTGATTTAATACGAGATACTTTTCTGATTTCGTAGGCATAATAATCAGTTTTAAGCTACTAAATCACATGCTGCTGAATTGGTAATCATTTCCATCTAGAGAGATTTGTTCAACTTTATTGATTTTGAGCTTATGTAAGCCCTTTAATATTTTCTTCTTTGTTGATGCTGAATAAACATTTTGAAAGAAAACACTTGTGTTCGAGAGAATAATTATGGACTCATAAAAAAAAAAGAAAAAAGCCCTCTAATTTAAACTAACAAACCCCAATGAAAAAGATAGACATGTTTGGAATATCTGCCCACTTGGTAGAAGCCTGGAATGAATTAAACCACACACGTCATAACTAAGTGAAAAACCAAATAAAACATCATATCTTCCAGCATAAAATCCAAAGTGGTAGCAAGTTGGTATGACCAAAAAAACTTCCAAGCAGCAAATGGCTGGATGTGACCTTGTAGGTGACCTTGGTAATCTGATAAGATCGGTTTCCTATTTGTATTTGAACGTCATGTGATGCATTTTGCTGGAAGTCTCCCCGACTGAGATTGAGAGGATTTAGCGATAGCGACATCGCCGCTCTTGAAACTCTCTCCACTCTGTTTGTTCATATAATTTGATGTGAAGCGAACGCTGATCACGTCAAGCATCATCAGTAAACACACATTAACTCTCTGAGTGTTTACCCTGACAGAAACGGCTCGTAGCGCTGCATGAAAGCCACCCTGACCTCTAGGCCATGTTCGGTTCAGTACGGGGGGTGGGAACTGCTCTCTCTTCTTGTTTTGCTCTTTCTGTTCTCCTCCGGTCATGTGACCCTCTCCCAGTCATTTAAAGAGCCTGCCTTTGCCCCGTCCATTAAAGAGACTCTAAATGATCCCCAGCTGACCTCCGCAGAGAGAGGATGGCAGTAGCTGTTTAAAAAGACCTCCGTCCCACAAGGTAAACAACCTGACCCAGTTTAACCTCTCCCCTAACGTAGTTGAACATAAAACCTCTCTAAACCTAAATGTAATATGTTTTCCTGTCTCTGTTAAGTCCGTAATCTACTAATCTGCAAAGCTGGGAATAATTAGATATCTGTAATAAAAAACTGTAAAAAAGTATGATAAATAGCAGTAATATTTCAACGAACTGTGTAGTGAAATAACTTTATCCTAAGACTTTGATAAAATATATCCTCTGTTACAATAATGGAAGCATAAAATATTATGTGTCTTGGCATTTGTTTTCATAATGTGAGTGTGTAACATATGTCAGTGTTGTGAACTTGCATGGTCATACTGTTATTTATATTCCTTTCTAGGTCGATGTCCCAGGTATACCAGGCCATCCGTCCAATTGTCTCATTGGTGCTAAAGGTATGTGTTTTTCTGAGTAATGTGTCAGATGTTTATGATTATGTTTTTCATGTGAACATTAAAATTCTGTGCAAATACTGAACTATGGGGTATCAAACATCTCAAGGCTTGATCAGGGAACCAGATTCTCTAAAAATGTTTCATGACAACTCACTCAGTTTAATTATTCTTTCAAATATCCAAAGATATGTGATCGTATGTACTGATCTAAACCATGCAGTATATGCAGTTACATTAAGGTAAAGGGTTAGTTAAAGTCCGACAACAGAAATCCCTGCAGATGAAGGGCAAAGCCTCATCTCAAATGACTAACAGTCTAACCTGTTTGGGTGTCGATTTGAAAACCTGAGGAAGTACAAAATGAAATATTCTACAGAGGACACCGCGTTATCATGACGTATCAAATATTAATATGACTTTGAGGCAAGTTGATGTTCTCTTGACGGATGTTTAATGTTGAAAATATTTTTCCCCGAGCTTGTGAAATCCTTCAGAATCTCCCTAGTTTGGAGGCTCGACCTACAGCTCTCCGGTTATACCCTTCCACAATCCCCTCAAGGGGATTCCTGTCCCTCTGGACTCTCTGCCTCACTTTGTACCTATGCAATTAGTGTATAAGAGCACTCTGTGTCATCTGAACCACAACGGGGTCTCTGTTGCTGCAGTCTGAAAATGACACCCTGTGCTTGTATTAAATAGAGAAACGTAATGCCTGACTGATTGTGTTAGCCAAAAAAACCTTGAAGTGCCGATACCAGAATATGACTAAAGGACAGTCTTAAAAATGTCCTTTGCTTTTTTTTTTTTTGGTGCTCATATTGTTCGTCTTTCTCCTCTTTCCTCTCTTAACAGACTCGACGAACCACACGCGAGCTTCCCTCCAAACATTCAAGCCCACACAATGTCAAACCAAACCCTGAAAAGGCCGTCCAACAAAAGGAGCGGCCAAACCGGTGGACTGTCCAACGTTCACAGCTTGGACCGAGGTGACTCCTGCGGGGGGACGAGATGGAGTGACCTGTTGAGATGCAGGAAAGGGGGGAAAAAGATAATGCATGTATCACACATCGCCATCAGAAGAGGGAGGGAGAGAGGAAACCCGTGAGGCAAATGGAGTTCCTCATCCTCTGGGACGATCTGTCGGAGAATATTTCCTTCAGAGCCTCACCGGCTCTGTATACATTTTACATACACAGGAGCACTCTGAACTGACTGTGAACCTGCCCTGTGTCTTTCCTCATTCAGACTGCTGTTAGAGGCAAATGTGTTTGCAGCTTACATTAGACATTGACTGTCGCTTACTAGGGAGGATCAGTTAATAAATAATGCAATATGTTAAGGAAATGACATCACTTTTTGAGAAAAGACACTTCTAATCTCATATCGTCATGCTCATTAACCTACATTCAATCCACTCCAGTGAATAAATAATTCAGTAAGTGCCTTATTGTTGCATTGTTGTGGCAGATTTTTAGTCCCTCTGCCAGAATAAAAATATGGGGCATTTCACTAAAAAAGGTTGCTTTTTTACTCGTCTTTCATGCTGTCTTTTGGTTTGCTGTATGCATTACCAAGATGCTGGAAAACACCACCCAGCCACACACCAGTGCAGTCTATTCCAGATGTATTGCTTAATCAGAATCGACTTCAGTGGATATTACAATTCCAAAATAGCTTTCTATCGGATAGAGAGCTTCATTCTGCCATGTGCATAAGTCCAGAGAGGCTGATCCGTATTCCACACAGTTGTATGTCCTCAGTGGCAGACAATAGTTTTCCATTAGAGGAAGTGATTCTCTCCGGAGCCTCGGGCCAAGCCTCACACAATAACACAGCGACCTAAAGCTTGCATCCCGGGCTCCCGGAGTCAACTCTCATCACCTCTGGGGGCTGAATCCCCCGTCTGAGGTGGCTTAAAACGACAGGCTTATCTGAAGTGAGCTTGTCCGAGTTAATAAAGTAAGAGCGGCTTATTTGATTAAGAATGCATACAAAGGAGGATGTAGTGATCTGTCACAGGGAGACAAGTCCATTTCAGCACTGCAGATCGATGGGTCCCGAACATTTGGTACAGGGACCACTGGAGGTGATTTAAAGGAGGATCCGGAGCAAGATTAGAAATAGCTTAAAATACCTGAAAACCTATTTTCTCAATCGACTTGACTGATGAGGCCCCACATGAGCGCACAATGTCATACCAAAGTTTGAACTGTTTTTCAGATGAAATATCTGTATTCATCTACTCTTTTCTCACTGACTTTAAGTCGCCATGGACCATTTGGAAATGTATCTTTGTGCACCCATTAAATTTTAGCAACACTTGAAACTAAATGACAGTTGAGGGGTTGTTTCCTCATTTTGCCAGCACTGCCAATCAAATCTGATCAGACCACAGTCTTGAAAAAGCGGATTAGCTGAGTGCAAAACTCCTACAGGAGCAGTGTGACATTTTGAGAAATACTATAATAATAATAATACTAAAATTAGTTAATTTATCATTTCCAGTAATGTCCTGGAGTGTCCACTAATTTCTTGGGAACCATTTGAATTGTTGATTTTATTCTTTTTATTTGTACCTACTAAACAGAAAATACAACATGTTAATCAGTGATCCTTGGACGTTCTGGTTGGCAGACTGTTAACTTCAGACAGAACCAGGCTAGCTGTTTTCTCTCGTCTTTATTCAGCTAAGCTTTATTCGTCTTTGTTAAGCTAACTGGCTGCTGGGTCAACCTATAACAGTAAAAACATGAGAGTGGTATCACTCTAACTGTCGGCAAGAAAGCAAGCAAATGTATTTCCCCAAATGCCACTATTCCTAACTATTCCTTAAATACCAAGTGATTTTCTTTTAAATATAACTTTAACTTAGCTTAGTTTTGTGGTTTCTTGCCTATTTAGTCATGAACATAACAGAATACTTAGATTTGACACTAAAGCTTTTTTTAGGGGCTTTAACGCCACTGTGTGCATAACTTATGTGTGATTGTAGCACCCTTCAACATAGTCTAATCAAAAAAGGTTGTGTTTGTTGGAAAATGGGACGATCCAGATTAAAATTGGCACCTGTGTGTTTTTTTCTATATGTCTCATGGTCAGATTCGCAAGGTTCGGGGGAAGAAGTGGCGCACATTACTGTCTGCCACAGTGTTTTTTTAACTGCCAAAGTCAGAACTTATAAATTTCCTACTTGTGGCTTTAATTTATTTATATCAAAAGCAAACACAGAGCAAGATTGCCGACTACTGTTAGAAACGTTCAATGTTGCACGTCCAATATATATCTGAGCAGTGTTCAACTATATCTGTGCTTTTTTTAGCTCAGAATTTTCTTAAAAAAGCGACGGCTGTTTGATTCTGTGAAGTGTGCTTATCCACTTGTATTTCTCTTAATCATGTTCAGGACCTGAAGTGGCGGCCTCCTGCCTTTTGTTCTGTAATTAACTAGAGGGCTCTTAATCTCACTGAGATTAAAACACCCTGATCAATGCTGAAGTGCCCCTCTGTCTCCTTTGCAAGTGAGTGCTAACGTGACCGCGGGTCAGTGTGTGTCGCCCGCTAAGTGGAAACTCAGATTGTGAAGGATCGATCATCGCAGGGCTTTGAGCGAACAGGGGTGAATAACAGCAATAATACTGAGAATGTGCCACCATCATGTTCATCAGCCACAATGTACCCATCAAGCTTTAATTTATCTGGGAAATATAATTATGTTCATTCTCTGATTTTTGTGATTAGCATTTCAGTCACTTCTATGGCAAAAAAAAACACAAGGGAAAAAAAATATGAAAGAGACTATAAAAAAAAAGAAAAAGAAGCCACAGGTAAAAAGAAAAGACAGATATAAAAGAGAAAATACAAGAAAATCTCCCACTAAACGTACAAATACTTCACAAGAAGCAGATAAGACTGAAAAACAAAGCTTTTCAAACACATGTGGAAAGTAAATGTATGTACTTGTCAACCATATGCTGTATATAAACTGTTCATGGTGCATATTGTATGTCATGTTTCTGTATCACTTACATGTTATGTGTAAAACTCATTTAGTCGATGACTAAATACATAATTAGGTTGTAGATATCCTTAGTGGTAATAAAGTTTTCCTCTTGTTGATAAAAAAAATGACACATATTCTTTTGTCAGAGGTGCAGTACTGACTACAATATGAAGCTCTTCACCCTTTGATAGCACACTTCAAAGTCAGTATATGTTCACTGCAGAGTGTCAAACAGTGTGGGACACAAATCATGAAGGCAATTCCACTGTCCCGACTGCTGAGGATTGACACTCTGTAATGAAGTCTGAACTAAATATAGTTGTATTAACTCCGAGGGAGAAGCTCATGATGAGTTTTGGCAGTTGGCATGTTTTTCTAACTTCAAAACCCACCACTGCAGGGATATTATTTACCTTGATACGCCCTTGAAATAATAGTTGCAGATCAAATAAGTTTGTGTTGCAAAGGCTGTCTCAGTCTCCAACCTTTTAAATAGTGTATGTTCCCCTCCGATGCTGCCTTGGATACATCTCTCTCCTCATGTAAATGCTGCTGTTCTTTATTCTTTCTGCTTTTTTTTCTCCCCCCGCTTCCATCCTTCAGGCCGCTTCACTTTGAAGTTGTTTCTCAGCTGTGTGAAATTTGAGATTAAAGTCCATCTGTTCATGCCCCCACTCCCCCCTCCATCAATACATACACAGACATAAACAAAAACAAAAACCAGACAAAAAGCAATGGTTATTTTTAATAGGTCAAAGGCAGCTGTAATATAATTGAGGCAGAAATCGTAGCGGGTCAGTTGAGCAAACGCTTTCCAGTGCTCGCTGGATCGATTACGTCGGACACAGGCCATTGCAGATAATGAATTCCTTATCTAATTTTTATTTATTCATCAGCGCATAAAAAAGGACTGAGTCTTTTAAGGGATCAAGGGACCGCGCAGTCCACCAGGCCCATAAAGGTATGCATACCAGGTATGTGTGTGTGTGTGTGTGTGTGTGTGCATCACAAACAAATTTCTTTCCTTTTTTATTTATTTATTTTTTCCTTTCAGGTGAGAATAGCAACATACTATATTTCCCCAATAAACCCTGCGTGAGGCTGCAGCAGTTTTGTTGCCTTTTCCACCGGTCAGCCCAGTTAATAAACTGATGCACTCTGATGATATCCAGTCCCGCCTCTACTGTATTGTTTGCTTTTCATGCCAGCCACAGCGGCAGCGAGGGAGAGCCCTCAGCGTAAATATTCTCTGTAAACCAACAGCGCTAGCAGGGACAGGAGATTAAAACAATTGTTTACGCTTTCGGTGCATACGGGGAGATATAAGCAATATAAGCAGACAGAGTGCTCAGAATGAAATAACACAGAAATGATGCTATCGTATTGCAAGCTCAATATGAATAGACACGAGGGGTAAGAGGATATTGCAAAGACATCATCATGAGGAAAGTTAAAAGCCCATCACCTATACTGTTTACCTTAACACCTATTTCCACTCATGGAACACTGACCTTCTAAATGACATTTGCCTCCTGTTAAGCTGAGCGTGTTTGGCATTTAAAATGTCCTTATTCAGCCACTACACCTTAACTCTGCCCAGGAACGTGGTAAATAATGGAGGAGAGAATCAATGTGCTGCCCGCTTATTTTAGAGGAAACGTCTGATTACACTTCACAACGCTGTAATTGTAGTGTATTAACTTGTTCCTTTTATTAGTCTTGGTAAAATATTGTAGCTAGGAAATTATACACTTTGTAGCCCTGCTAATGCATTTGTAATGACAGCAATGCAATGTACTAAAGAGCTACAGTAAAAACTCCACGCATGGTGTATGAGTGCAACTCTCACTGCTATTGGCAAAGTCATACTGCGATGCTCCTCAGTCATTTTTAAGGTGATAACTAATTAGTAGTAGTAGTTTGATGCCAGCCAAGGAGTTGATTACTGGGAGGCTGTGACTCCAGGAGGCAAAGCAGGTCATCCATTAATCGGTTGTGGTTTCGACCTCCGGCTCCTCCTGCCCACGAGTTGAAGTGTCCTTGAGCAAGATACTGAGCCCCAAATTACTCCCAATACCTGAGAGTCTCGATCGGCGGCATGTGAGTGAATAAGGGGCACGTTGTGCATGGGATGGTACTGTTCATCTTTAATTAAGACTTTATAAAGTGTCTGATGGCTTTAATAATGGATGATAAAGTATTTACTTACACTTCAGTTATAAGACATTACAAAAAATACTTGCCAGCTATGTTTTCATTGTAAAAAAATCCTTCGTTTGGTTTTTATCCTCCTCTGTAATAACACTTATCATTCATCACAAGACTCATGAACCATTTAACAATTTACCGAACCAAATACTTGCCAAAGTCCGTTTATTATGAACTTTTTCCTCCCTTTTTATATTATGATACATGCTACAAACAATGTTGCATGGACAGACATTGAATAGTGCAAGTACAAGTGAAACGCACAGAAAGGTCAAGGCCACCAGAAGAAGCTCTGGGCTGATGGTGTCAGCAGCCCTACAGATTACATATGAGATCAAAAAAATGCTGGTGTGTTTTTAAATGTTTTGTTAGTAGAATTTATTATTGAAAGTGAGAAAAACGGTCTTTAGGGGAAAATCAGAAATGCCCTTTTTCATTTCAGCTTGCTGAAGGGGCGTGTCAGTGTCTGTGTTTGATTGACAGCAGCTGACAGACTGAGCTCCAGCAGGGGAGGAGACACAGTAAACAAATGTGCACTGTTGGCAGACGGCATGTTGTCAATGGTAAGAGTGAGGACCACACCAGCATCTAGTAAATGGACTAAAGTGACATTTTCTGATACTTTTACATGCTGTTTAATATGCTGCAGCTGAGAAGCTAATTAGCTATCTAGCCAGCAAACTGACAGCAGGAAAGAGAGAGAGCAGCTTTCCCGGTTTATGTTTGTTTGGTTGCTTGTTCAACAAGCCAAGGTGCAGGATAAGACCTGTGTATATGTTTGTAAGATAGATAAGAATGAGACTATAGCAGAAAAGCTAATGTGGGCCAAAATGTAAACTGCAGCATGGGTGCAGCAGGAAGGACTAAACTGTATGATCTGATTTTGCCAGAAAACCCAATCTCAGAGAAAAAAGAAAAAACTTAATCAGTGACCATCTGTTAATTAAAAGTTCTTATTAATGGCTTATAAATAAATATAAAGCATTGGTGAATTTTTTATTACACATTATTAAATCCATTAGTTTGAACTTATAAAGCCATTATAAAGGCAGCCTTATTAGAAAGTCGCATCAGGAGAATTTAAGACATGTTTAAGTCTATTTCTGTGGTCAGTCAAGGTTTGATTTTTCTCTCAGGCTTTGGGGCAATCCCCTGGGCACCCAGGTGAACACGACTCAGCTTTAGCATTACATCAGTGCTGGATGAGATGATGAAACTGTCAGCGCTTCTTTCTCTCCGCGCCCTCAGAATAAAGGTACAGAGACGGACCTCCTGACCTCTGGGATTGTCCATCTGTAAGGCTTTTTTTTTTTCCACACCGCAGTGGAGGACTTCATGCACTTTAATCCTGTAATTCTGACTGGCCTCTCCATTTCTTCTAACTTTCTCCCATGCATTTTTATTTTCAGTGTCATTCCTATGCTTCCTTTAGGTCAGCCTGATAGAGACGGTTAAATAATAGTCATGGCCATGTAATGGCCTCACAAAGCAGCAATGTAACCTGACCTCTCACAGTCTGACAGTGTTTGTATGCTCAGTGCATTTCTGTGGGTATTATATATTTATATATATATATATATATATATATATATATATATATATATATATATATATATATATACTTTTTAAATTTTTTTTTTTTTACAAAGGTCAGTTGTGTTATGTCCTGAAGAGAAAATATATTTTCAGTGCTGGTTATTGAAGGAAATCACTTGCTGGCACACATTAAGCCAGGTCAGATGTTACTAAATATACATTTACAAAATTACAGTGTACTGTGTTTCTAAGTACAATACTGAGGGCAGTATACTTGAGTATTCCCATTTTATGCTATTTTATGCTTATTCTCTACTTCATTACAGAGACTAGTACTTTTTAGTATTAGTCACAAAGCACAATCAATTTATAAGACATGATGCATTGTTATGAAAGTAGTAAAATGAGTAAAAATTTGTAAAAGTATCATATTGAGTCCCCTTGTAAACGAACAGGAGTTCGTTGTTTTTTCACTGCCTTTGCTGCTGCATTGTTGTGTTTCTTTGCCCATTACTGACACCTGGAGATCAGAGTGTTAAACCACTGGCAGAATTGTGTTGCTGCATCAGATCATCCCATAATCTTAACCACATAATTCACATCATTGTAAAAATAGCAATGGAGATCCCCTAACCTTAAGGAACTACAATCTTTGTGTAAACCTAACCAAGTCGTATTTGTGCTTAAACCTAACCAAAGCTTGACCATGATCCCCCATTGGTTTCCCTCCCACATACACAGCTGACTGTTTTCCGGATGTCTTCACAACCCGCATAGTAAAAGCAGCAGCTCAGTTCTCCGTCTGCGTCCACAAAGGATGCATTCGGGCACACTATTGATTATAGGTCATGGTTGTTTTGGCAGCTTTCAGAAGTCCAACACACAATCACTGCAGTTGTGTTGGCAAAACATTCGAAAATACAGGGACAGAGGGAGGGAGCGTAAAAACATGCTTGATGACTGAAAACCGTGTCTGAAACGCTTTGAGTGTAGACATGCCATTAGTGGGAACATACAAAAACTTTGTCTGTGTGGTGATAGGTGAGTGATTGCCCCTGCACCACCCTTACATTTTCAAAGATTATCTCAGTTGCATCTGCAGTGCTTTTTTTTCCTTCTGTGTTAGTATAAAAGACGAAAACGCTTCTCTCTCTCACACAGACTGGAGCGATTGTAATGAGCCTCTGCACAGGAGCTGAAATTTACGCACTGACTATTCTGTGGGAACCATGAAATTTTCAGAGAATATTTAGAAGACAAATATATTCAGCGGCATTACCTCATGAGCATTACCTTTTTTTTATGGAGCGTATATATTTAGTTGATGATTGAATTAAATATGAACCTTCTAGACTCATGTCTTTATTATCTGTCAATTAGGAAGGAAAAGAGCTTTTGGATTTAAAATCATCACGCCGCTGCTTTATGTTACCTTTACCTCCACAGTCATAAAATCCCTGTAGATGGCGAAATCTCACGTGGCTGCTCATCCCGAGAGATCATTGCATGTTATGGTGGGTCATATTTAGGTCAAATACAATGAGGTAATTTGGTTTTAGATTTAATGAAATGGCTCCATTTAACGTGAGAGCTGTCTAAATGGTCAGGGTGGCTGCCGTCTGTGGGAGCGGTGAGTTCACATAAATCAGCTACAAGGAGTTTCCACAGTTTCCCACGTCGCTTCTAGAAACAAGAGGCACTTTTTGATGTTAATTTGTCACATAGCTGTGTGCACACACATCCCGAGGGAAAATGATAGTGGACCTCCCCCCCAATCACGGCCCTGCACTCTTCTACAGCCAGCCCTGTTTAATAACTCACTTGGGGATAAATATCACATCTCTGGGATACCTTAGACAAGAAATCCTCCCCTGGAGTTCCAGCAGGGTCACGTTCGTGCAAGATCTTGTGAAATTAGCATTTTTTTTTCTTTATCCAAGCAATCCTTTACAGGGAACAAAACTCAGCTTCTTCAAATGACTTCCCGTAACGATACTCAAGGGTATGCTGCGCTTTTACTGTCTTTGTTAAAGGACAGCTCTATCCTAATTTCACTTTTTGTTGTTTTTCCCCCGGCCATTTGTTGGACACTGCATCAGCCCTTACTTGCATGCTCCTGGAGTAAAGACGTATTTAACTTTTCCCAAATGTCTCGGGCTTATTCGCTCCTATTAAGTTCTTCACAACATAAAAAAACAACAACTGGAGACCTCAAATGCAATCAGTATGGGTAATCCTTCACTGTGAACAAGGAGCACAACACGAGGCTCAGATTCTACAATTTTACACTTTCAAAGAAGCTTGTGTTGTGATTCAAGAACACCACAGGAGATGAGCTGGAGGGGATCATCTTACTGTTCCTTCCTGCTTCTCTGATTTCTGTTTTCTACCAAAATAACCCTTTCATACAATACCCAACATGTGGTTAGTTTAGAAAGCCTCCTCCAGTCATTCATCATCCAGTCAGATTAATATATATACATAAAGCCCCTTTCAGACATTCACCTTCATACAGACATGTGATGTACATGTTGGCCTCATGTCTGAATAATCTGAGTTACTTTTATGTAAAAGTCTTGATTGCTATCTCTGTAACAGTGTCAGCGTGGCAGAGGCCACAACTGAAAGCTGCGACACAAAGATTGAGTACACACAGAGAGAAAGTCTTATTAAGAGCACTGCAAATGCAAACGTGTCACTTATCATCTCTTATGAACAAAGAAAAGTAAATCAGTTTTAATGACCATGAAACACTGAATGAGACACATGTCATTGAGGAGATTTTTCTCATGTTAGAACAGTCTGTAAAATTATTTTGCCCCCTGTGGTGTGGGGCAAAAAAAAAAAAAGGTAGTAGTAGGAAGTAATAAGAATAAATAAATGATCATACAACGAGACAAACATGCCCTCAACATTTTGGGAAATGTGCTCATTCATTTATTTATATATTTTTTTGCACCAGTTTCTACACTTTTATTAAAGATCACAGAGAGATGGTGGGAAATGAGGAACTGAGAGGTGTAACAAAGGAATCGAGGACATTGTGATTCATGGTTGCTGTTCTTAACATCCATCAGCAACGAGGACACCTCCTTTTTCGAGAAGATGAAATGAGAAGATAAATACACTCCCATGTCTGTAAGTTAAATATTAAGGTGCAGCAAGAAGACAGTTAACTTTGCATAAACATTGGAAAGGGGAAACAGTTAGCCTGATTCTGTCCAAAGGTAAGAAAATTTACCGACCATCACCTTAACAGCTCCGCTAAATAAAATGTTTGGCACAGTGACGTCCTGGACATAAACTAAGCTAACCATCCTCATAATTAACAGGTGGACATGAAAGTGATGTCCATCCATCAAAGAAAGTGAAGAATTCTAATTAAATAAAGAGTGCAGATGATGAGATAGAGTTGAATTGAGTTGAGTCTCACAGCCTGAAGACAGAAGTTGCTCTGGAGTCTGGTGGTGTGACAGCAGATACTTCTTTATCGCTTGCCAGACAGCAGCAGGGTGAACAGACTGTTGCTGCATTGTCTTTGAGTATCCCCGGGCTCTACGCAGGCACCTCACCTCTCTGATGGGCTACCAGTGATGTTCTGGGCAGTATTAATCACCTGCTGCAGAGCCCTCCTGTCCTGGGCCATGCACAGACCATGCCAATTTGTAATGTTTCCAGTCAGGATGCCAGAGGGGGCAAGCCGCTCGTACTGCAAGCTGGAGGGATCAGGGATGGAACCAGCTTTTCATCAGGAGGGATGTTTTTTACATGACGCTAATTTAGTTATTTTCTAAAGTTATCTAAGCTTTGAAAAGCTGTCTGATCTGCAAATTTTAATATATAGCAAAACATAATAAAAACAAAGATGATATTTGTTTATAATTCATATTTGGACACTTCATATGAGGAAAATATCAGTGAGGACATGTGAAAACACAACCTTCACCACTAAAACAGAAATCCTGTGTTAGCATGTGGCTCACAGCCTCTACTCATCAATCTTTTCTTCCATGTTTTGCCCTGCTGAGGAGGATCTACTGTGTCTTGTGACCTGCTCCAAACACAAAAACTTGGATTTTCCCGAAAATGCAATTATTTTAATGCCGGAGAAACAATTGACTTCTCTCAAATGTAATTAAATATGACAAAAAGAGCAAAATTGCAAATGAACAAAGCGCTGGAATGATTGGCAAGAGTTGAACCCGCCGAGAGCCCCTCCAGAGAGGTTTGCATCCAGGCTGAATAGCTTCAGCTGGTCTGGTTGAATTCGATAGGGCTACCATGACCATACTCTCAGTCCTTAATGAAAGCTTTGTCTTCTTCACACGCGCATAATGTATGGGGAAAGGCTTCAGAGCATATCACATTTAATTCCCCCCTCTGTTAAACCCAGGAAATGAACCAAAAGGTTAACTCATGTCTAAAAACGGAAAGTAAAGGGACATTAAGTCATCTATTTCGAGGTCTGTCAGTGGGAGGAATTCCATCACCAGGTGTTTGGCACAGACCTCCCCACCCCTTTAGAAGTCCCATTTTCACAATGTAGAGCAGCATGCTGGTTAATTAGAGCAGGGATCCAACAGAAACGTCTGGTGAAGAGGAAACATGTTGCCATGATGAATGCGGGAATAACAATGCAGCTTTGTCAGTGTGTCAGCTCCATTTTTTAACCTTCAGAGTTGAAATGTTTCGTGATGCCGTTTGGCTGCTTTTAGTGCTGTCTTGCATCTCAGAGTGGTTGAAAATGCCAGTAGGTGAGGTGAGGTGTGTGTTTGTGTGTAAGCGGCAGGGGGTTTGGATGGGAAGGAAGCCAGAAACCTCAGCTCCAGGCCAAACAATTACTGAGTCATTTTGTATTGATCAAAAACCTTTTGTGGACACATTATGACCTTTTTTGAGTTACAGGGCAGGAAACTCTCACATGTTGCTCCTTTTAAATCAAACCAGATTTAGCTTTGAAGCAACTGTTTCTCATAATACGCAACTCAGACTTGATTTAAAGGTTTGATGGGCATTAAACAAGCACTTTAAAGCGGCTGATGGAGAGGCAGCATGTATTAGGGTGACTATATTTGGCCGGTGTAGCGAAGCTACAAGCTGTCCCTACCAGGCTTCTTTCACATTGGATAATTGACAGCACAGATTCTCACGCCCTCGCACTGCCAGGCTGCTGGCCACCATTCAACATGGGAGATGCTCATTAACATAAGTTGGGAAGGTGCTGTCAGCCAAGTGTTCTGATGTGAACATTTTTACATTATATAATGTGAACATATCAATGTACATTCAGTGTGTCCAGATTAAATAGGATAGATAGATAGATAGATAGATAGATAGATAGATAGATAGATAGATAGATAGATAGATAGATAGATAGAAACCTCCATAAACTGTTAAATAAATGTAGTGAAGTAAAACGTTCAATATTCCCCTCTGTCATGTGGAGGTGTCGAAGTAGCATAAAATGGGAATACCTGGGTACAGTACCTCAAAATTGTACTTTTACAACATTTTGGAAAATGTGCTTATTTGTTAGAGTTTGTTAGAGTTAGAGAGGATCGATACTACCTCTTAGCCTAGCTTAGCATGACAGGAAGCTAGAAGCTAATGTTATGAGCTGCATCTTGTCTATATGGAAACATTTTATGTCTTTACTTTTGTCCTTGTAAATATGTCTGTTTGTCTCTTTTAATAACGACATTAGTGACTTATTTGTTAGATATGTTGGTTCTTTTAGTGGCTGTATGCCAACAGTGAAGTGCTTTAATTTTAACAGCAAGAATTATGAACTAGAAGACACTCTTTTTTTTTTTTTTAATAAAGGACTCTAAATTTAGCCCCGATCATGTACAACAATTTGGGTTTGGGTTTTTTTTTGCCATAAACAATAAACCTAATCTCTTCTTGTATTCTATTCTTTCAGTCACTGTCATTTTTACTAGATTTGGGCAACAACATCTCACTGAAACAGCCAGTAGTCACTGAAGTGTGAACTGTGTGTGTGTGCAAGTAAGAGCAAGATGGGGAGAACAAATGTGATCCTCCTTTTTTTTACCGCCAACCACGCCGCAAGCCCCAGGTCGGTTGCCATGGCACTGTGAAATGAAGAAAGTCTGACAAGGGTGCCATACATTTTTAAACCACTTATTGGCATTGCCTCAAAGGTAGCACCTCCCGCTGCCCTCCCCTTCAGCTGCTGTACAGCCACATTAGTGTCAGGCCCCGGATCCCTGGAGGAGGCCTGCCGCAGCGGGCCGGCTGGGACTCGGGAGCCTAATTGGGGCCCGAGGACGCCTCCCTCTGCTGCTACAGCTGTGCTGCCGCTGGCTGACGGTAGGATCAAAAACCTGTGACTAGCCAAAGGTCAGAGGTCGCCTGGTGGCTGCTCAGCATGCAGGGCCAGAGGAGGACTCTGCGGTGATGGCAGGCGGATCAGGCGGTGCTGTCCTGCAGTCTGCGTGAACTCTGACTGAAGCCCTCAGCTGCTCAGTCTGTCTCTGCCTCTGAGAGCAGCGCACAAAGATAAATGGTGCTGATGCATGTCTTAAGTCTGAAATGCCTCACAGACTTATACACGCTGTAATGATTGTTGACTCATTGCATTCCTCCTACGTTTGTCTCAAAAACTGCAATAATGGATCCAGCTGATCCGCTCGGAGCAGATTCTTCTTGTATCCCTGTCAAGAAATCTGAAATACCTGTCAAACTGCACTGAGGGCGCTTTGGAATATTTGATTTTTCCGTTTCACATTTCTTTTCACATTTAAACTTTGTGTTTTGTAAGCAAACTGACGGCACTTGCTCTGCTCCTCACTGTCAGTGGGATCAGAGCTATGCTGAGGATGTAATGTTAGCATGGCAGGGTGGCCAGGGGCGGAGCGGCTCTCAAACAATGCAGTGTGGCCAAGCTCAGCCTAGACAACATTACTGAGAAGGCATTACACCCAGTATTTAAATCCAGCTTCAAAACACTGTAACCTAAAAAAAATTTTTACAATGATACATCATCATCACTGGACTGACTACTCTGTGGCTGCAAAAAAAAGTAAAGAGGTAAAACACACGTAACAGGAATTAAATAAAACCTTGGAATCTTTACCATATCATTTTTAACTGGCATTACCTCCATTCAAACTGCTAATTAATTTTTTGTGCTGTCACAACAATAAACCTCCTTGTTTTGCGGCTCAGTTCAGCTTTACACCATCTGAACATTTTCCAAAATCTCTTTCTCCATTTTAAGTTCATTTCATGTATCATCTTCATGCAGTGTAATAGCTAGGCTGGACAAAATATGAGAGACCCTGTCACATTTCAAATGTAACAACTGACAGATTAATTCAGCTGTTAGCCTACTTGCCACCCATTTTATTCTCCATCTTATGCACCGTTAAAGATGGGGCTGTAACAATTTGGGGAGGCGCCACTCATTAACTCTCACTGATATATGTATGTATGTGTGTGTGGTGAATGGTGGCAACAACACAGCTGAAGACGCTGGTCGCCAGAACTAGTCTTTGATCTTCCTCTTAGACTCTACTTAAACTCCCAAAGCAAAGACACTACACGGCTGAATCATTTACAATTTAAGGTACATGGGCACATCCGTTTTGATATTAGAGCTTCAAAATAACATTGACAGAATGGAATGCTTCATTTTAACCCACCGTATTTAATATTAATACAACAAAATACTTTCAACAACTTTCACTTTTCTTGGAAGCATCAATAACAAGTGTATGAATACTTATTTGACAAAATCACACAGCTGTAACCATGTAAAATATATTTTATATCAATATGAAATATATTCATTTCATTTATTTAAATAACTTATACATGAGTTCCTTGTCTACAACTGTGTCTGCTAATGAAAGCCAATGAGATGTGGTTGAAAGTGCTCTGAAAAATATATTTAGTGGACCAAACTTCTATTTCTGACTCACTTCTGAAAATGAAACCTCAGTATATCTCCATTAGTTTTGAGTATTTATAAGCAGGTTTAAACCACTGTGATTGATTTACATGTGTAGAGTAGTTAATGAATGCTTTGTAATATGAATGGAACGTGTGTAATCATACTGTATATCAATAGACATAATTACAGCCATGCTATACAGTGTTATCCATCATTCATTTACACAAGTTATGGATGCTTCATAGGAGAAAATACAAGTGCCCTGATATTTTTTATACCACATATAAATGAACATGGGTGTTAGTGTTAGTAAACTAACCCTCGTTACGGTCATTTATACCATTTACAGACATGATTGGGAGGCTATTTCTTCCATTGGTTCTTTCTGAATTGATTATTGGCTTTACAGATAATGTATGTGCTGGATCAATATAGACCAGTGATCACATTTATCACAATCCTGTTCACCTCTCAAAAGAGAAAAATCTGTTGTTGTTTGGGACAATCAGACAGTCGGTGGAAAACATTTGTCTCTGTAAACCACATGGATCCACCAAAACCAACAATCAATACAAAATCAAGCTGAAAGAGATGTTCAAGCCAGACTGAAACTAATTTATTGTCATGCTTAACAGTCAGTGGTTTTTCATGGAGTCAGCTAAGCCTTTCACTTACAGTGCATGATTATTGCATTCACTTCATGCAAGAGAGGGGGGATGATTTATTTTTGTTTATTCAAATAAACAGTGTCAGTGCAGCGGTCTATGACAAACACTCAATTGAATAGCTATTGTGGTAAACAAGTTACTGTGCAGACACCTTTTTTTTTTTTTAAATGGGGCTGGGAAAACAAATATCAAGTGTTGCGGTGACTTCATTTCCATAGCAAAGGTATGAATGAACTAAGCGTCACCCCGGCGACAGCTGCTTTCTCAATCCCTTCTGTGCATGTGGAGGAAATATATCATCTTAAACACCAAAATTATCAAGCAAATGGTCTATATCCATATACTGTAATTACATCTACTGTATATGCAATTCTCATACAGTGGGTCTATAACAAATATCTCAATGTGACATTTATATTAGTCTAAGTATACCAATATCCTATAAAAAAAAGAAAATAAACTAGGACCTCAGAAGACATCCCACTTTTCCCTTAATCCTCTGTAATTTACATATTTTCCATTTATTTGCCAATTATGGGTAACTCTTCCACTGACCTGTGGGCAAAGTCTTTAGACTCTGGAAAAAAAATCACGCACCCTTTTAATCTTTACGTTTTTCTTTTTTTTTTTTTGGGGGGGAAAATTAACGCTCAGTCAGAATATATCTGGGATTAAGCTAAAAGGAAACAAGAATTCTGCTGTGGGATGTTATCGACTCTAAATTTCATTCATCAGCTGTGAAACAAGATTCATTTTCTCCTGTAAGAGAAGACACTGAATGAGAACAGATTGCGTCCCATCGCAGTCTTATACAGGGACAGAAACGTGAGTATACTGTCAACTGAAAGACACATTTCTCACCAACCTTTTTCTATATTCTGTAATAAAACAATTTCAAGATAACAAACCCATATTCTTCTTTTTTTGTGAATTTCCATTATGAAAAACTTGTTTCTGATCTACTGCCTAAATTTATGACAAGTGAAACCATACCTATTATCAGACGACAAAGTCTGTATTGGACAATTCTGTAAAATATTGCATTAGTTCATAACAACTTCAGTTTTTTTGGATTTCCACTGTTTCAATCAATCTGTTTATGCAAACTATTGCATCTGAAATAGTAAAAGACTGTGGTTTATGGCATCTAAAGTGTATACACAGATCTGTAATTTGTTTTACCAACATTTACATACAGATATTCAGTCAAGTGTGACTTAGGACAACCAGCTGATCCTCATCCTATAAAACCACCCTTCACTTTAGTGGCATCATAGGTCAGAGCTGTGTGTTTGGATATCACCTGGAAATATTTTGTTTACGTTTCCAAAGAATGTGTTTGAGGCCATTTCTCCTCTTTATTTCCCCTTTATCCTCCACCTATTGATCAAATAGTGGGGGACGTGTGGGAAGAGGCCAGCTGCCCTCTACAACTCCATAGAGTCTCATTTTCAAGACTCGTAGTCACTGAGTATTCAGTTTGTTGGTTTTTTTTCCAAGCTAAGCAACCCGATTTCCACTCAAAGGCACTTCTTCACCACAACACTAAGTCACTGTTAAACAGTATTTCAGTATGTACAACACTAAGTGAAGTGATCACCATTCAATAACCTGAGAACGTACAACAGTAAGTGAATGCAGTGAATGCATCACCATCCTCATTCAGGTCAGTTGTAAATTCAGTCGGTCACTGGCTGAAGCTGTTACATTCAGTTCAGCATAAAGCTAGCCTTTACTAATTGGTTAATGTTAAATAAAAATCATAAGCACGGGTTAATAAAAAGGTGAGCATTAATCGTGAATATGTGACAGGACACAAACTCTGACCTTGTACATACAAGTCTGACATGTTACACTCCGATCCACCTCCCTGACCATTACTTTCCTTTTATGAGGACTTTATTTCTCATATTGAATAGCACTGAATGTAAATAGGCATGTATGGGATTGTCCATTATGGTTGTGATCCAAAGGATGGTGCTGAATACATTAAATCCATGACTAATCCCAGTGTGAAGTCATGTTTTGGCATGAGGTCTGTATTCAAATAAGTGTCAGACACAAGTTACCCTTGTGTTTATTCTCAACTTCTTCCTATCACACCTTCTTTTTTTTTATTATTTACTATGGCCCTTACAGGAAAAAGCACAATTTATACAAAACACCTACAGACAAATCCACTTCAACTCCTGCAACGGCTTAATGACAGAGCAAGCAGACATCTGAGAGGAGACATTATCATCCCGGAGGACGAAAATGCTATTATAAACTGATTAGGTGGAGGAGAGCTGGATGGAAATCACTCTTGAATCTTTTTTTAACCATTAATTAGTGGTTCTGTCAGTGCGGTTCATTCTGCGGGGATGACTAATGCGTAGAGCTCTCCCACTGCTCTTCATGACCAGTTGGTACATTGCTGTCACATTTGCATATGTAGCTCTGACAGCAAAGAAAAATCCCATCACCTATTAATGTAGCTGGGGGTCTGTGTGGAGTCGGTGCATGCTAGTACAGACTTTGCACTCGTCTCTCTGAAACAAGATGACATGAAAGCAACAGGATATCCTTACATCAGTAATTAGTTGACTGTAAAATGACTTACAATACATTGTGCAAACGTACCAGTGCTGACTGCTGTGAATATCCCCATTTGCACCTCTGCTGTTAGACTGAGACACTCCAAGTGTATCAAACTCTATTTAGATTTCATTTAAGGCTGAAACACAACCTGTTTCTTATCCTCTCTGACAAATAAACATTTCCCTCTGAACCCCATCAGCTAAATCATGGGTCTGAGAGGGTTTGTAAGATGGCGTTTACAGGCCCAGGCCCAATGAAAACATTACTTTAGCTTACTGCACCACACTCTCCCTGCTGTCCAGGTATCGGATGTGGAGTTTGGAAGACTGTTTTATTATTGTTATGTGTTTTATGTGTTGTAATTGAAATGTATTCTACTATATCCTTAGCGTTGATTTTGTTTTAAAGACCCCCTTAACTCAAACACATTTTCATGTATGACTCTTTGTTTTCACGATAAATTCTCCTCTTCACCTTTTTTTCACATCCCTCTGTTTAAGACTGAAGGCTTCTCCACACTTCTCTGAAATCTGACTGGGTGATGGGCGTGTTTTGTGACATCAGAAATGGAAGCAATCATGTCCATTATGCAAATTTGTGTTAATTATACCAGAGTCATGTGGAAACTTGAACCTCCCCTTGCCCCCTACCTCATCTACATAAATACAGAAAACACACTTTTCACACCTCTCAATTCAGGTTGGAGTGAAAGCTTGCATGGTGTTGGTGACAATACTGTAGATAACTACAGATAACCGTTTCATCCGTTTTGCCTGACACCATGTTCATGTTGGAGCATTTGTTATTGGAATGAGGGGAATTAGTTTTTTTGTCTCTGTGAGTGATTTATCTAAATCTCCCACACATTTATTACATTTTTCAAGCTGAAAGCGTCATTACGCAGGTTGCACTGTAACCATTCAACCAGCAGGGCGCTTCCCTACTGCATTTTTTACCCTTACCAAAAGAGAGAAAATATTGAAATTGGCTAATTTTAAAAACAATATCAAATTAGTACTCCATTTTAAATGATTACGATAATCACAGGAATAAATCATGGCTGACAAAAAGTGTCACATTTGTATGTTTTGCATTCGGGGCCTCAGTTGATTGCCTCAAGCATCGATGTTGTTTCTATCTTGTACCTGATGTGTGTTCCTGAAATATTTATTCAGGCCGATGAGAGAGAAGGCCAAAATGGTTGTGATCTTCCAGGGGTAAAAGAGAGTCAGAGACGGAGCAGGCAGAGGAAGACTTCATTTATTTTTTTCTTCTTTTTTCAGTATTGTAATTGTATTGCAAGGTGTGGTCGTCCTCATGTTCTAATATAAGAGATGTGCTTGTAGTGGAAAGTCTACAGCGCTCTACAAAGTGCTGTAACATTTTTCAGCTGATTCAACATTTTACAGCCCTTAACTGTTTTGAACACGCTCTCATCAGTAGAAAAGGCTCTCATGCACGCATCAGGCTTGGAGAGTAATGGAATGCATGGAATGGCATTACGTGAATACAAATATTACAAATATTCCTCAGGCACTGGTAGGGACTAAAACAGAGCTAAAAGGGGAGTTAATATTGAATGAATGTTTGTCAGGTGATCAAAAACATGACTTAAAATAAAAGTTGTCCCAAAAGCTGCTGAATGTGTAAACAGACAGCTGACATGATCACCACAAAGCCACAATAAGATGATAATATGTCAATATTCCTTTTAGAGCTCGTCACACAGTTCTCTATATATTGTAAATCCAGACTAGAAGCTAAATCTGGGTAAGGCAGGCAGAGGAAGGTAAGTTCCATTTGAAACAATAGTTCAGACACTGACTGGTACCTGATCACTGTGACAGAAGGTCCCAGTGACCCCTGAGCTCCTGCACACCCATAGTTTGTGCTGTCTGTATCGCCTGTGGGCCTGAACGTCCACTCAAGTCCCACCTGTGAGGTGAAAGCACCGGCATCCCTCTCTTCAACGCATACGGGGGCAGCTTTATTATAAACCAGAGAGCCTTTTGAAGTTAAGCAGGCTGGTTGCACATCGTGGCTCCGTGTGCTGGCTTAGACATTCCTGACAACACAACAAATGAAACACGATGCCTGAATCCTCACAGTACCGTCTCAACATGCGACCGGCACCAAATCCCAATGACACCTTCGCTTTAATATGTAAGGCATACGCTGTAATACATCTGTGATGCTATGGTGGTAAAAAGAGATTTATGACACACAACAAGCTATTAAGGAGCTGTATGTGGTGGGGTAATCAGGGGGGGAAATGGGGTGGAAATTCTCTTCTTCATGCCACATTGATTCATCCTTCAGTGAGAGAAACCTCCCCATTATGCACACCTCATCTAAAAGGGCCCTAGGATGATCATTGCGGGCCCACAGTACGCTGATCCCAGGTCTGCTGTGGGGTCAACAGAGGTCCTCCCTGCAGCATCTGGACTCTCAGGAGGCTGCCACAACTGCTTGATCCATGGAGTGTTGATAATATCGCCGCATGGGCAAAGAGGGTGAGGTGCACCAACATGCATCATGTCTCAGTGGGCATAGGGGGGGAAATCTGTCTTACAATACTAGGTTTTTGCATCATGTTGCAATGAATGCAACATTTCTCACAAGATGCATTGAAGGTGCTTTTTTTTTTTTTGAAACATAAGAAAGCTAACGTTTTATTTCTTGATTGCACAAAATGACCATGGTTGAAAGTGGGCAGATTGCTCATCAGTAAAACTTAATGAATACCAGTGATAGAGCTGGAGTGGAGGCCAGGGTGCCCAGTGCCACAGCCAGTTCCTTTAACATAACTGTAAGAACAGATTCTTCCACACATCTAGACGTATTGGGTTTCACAATTTCTAAAAACATGATTGTGTTGTTGACGGCTTGCAGCAGTTAAGTCCTTCGAGCGGCTTTGAAGTAGAGATGAAAAGGCTTCACTAAATGATTCCAGGGCCTGTTTCACAAAAGCTTCTGTGCAGACTGCAAATGATGGCAGTGTCATCTTTGGCAAACGGTTGCCAAATCACAGGTAAATTTGCGAGTCCTTAAACAACTCCCACATGCTCATTCACCAGCTGCATGTACGCCGTTTGTTTTGGTTGGTGGAAAGTGTCAAAATGGGTGAGAGAAAATTATCTCACGTTGCAAATCACAGCATGAACGTTGCAAATCATGTTCCCCAGTTCTGACACACCTCTGGTCTGTATAGTTATGCAAAAATCTAATGAAGATATGATAACATAGGATTAGATAAGGGAGGGGAGACTGAGGTGTCAGAGCAGCACAAAGACAGATATATGAACAGATAAACAAAACTTAAACTAAAGTAAAAAAAAAAAAAAATTATAAGTAAAGAAGGAAATAAAATAGAGAATATAATTTAAATGATAAAAGAACAATTAACTCAAACATAGGGATAAAAGCAGTACACATACAGCACCTAAAAGCAGTGTAGTACATGAAGTGAGTGCAGTACCATCTCAGGCAAAGTGACATAGTGGTGTGTTTGATAGCAGCAGAGTCTGCACGTTATAGTATGGGCTACATACGAGTAATTTGATGCTGGTATCCATGGTAACCACAGCACACCATGTAAACGGGTTATTTTCTGATCAGTGGCAAAGTGATGAGTCTCTTTGGTTTATGGTTAACATTACTAGGGTAAGGGTAAAACTACAAGAATTGATAGAGATTCCCGCTGGTGTCAAAGGTGCCCTGAGGAGTTTTGTTGCAACAAAAAAATGATGTTTACATTCAGCTTTACTCACCAAAATGAACTGTGTGTATCCCTGAGGATGAACAAACATCCCCAATTCGTTCAAGTATGAGGCGTGGAAATCATGCCAAAATATGATTTTTGATTTAAAATAGCGGACTGTAAAACATTTTAAATCCTATGTTGTTTAACATTTAAATTAAGTATATATAAAATCTGTATTTTTTGTAAATAAATACAATTATCGGTGTGGCAAGGATTGTAAAACTGTGTATGGTAAGTAAGTAAACTAATAACTATAGATCATTTAAGTATAAACTGTGGTAGGTGCTAAGTCTTGTTTGCTTATAATAAAGCTAATTATAATTCTTTTTATACATTAACACATCAGCAGTAAACATAATGATTCTTGTCACAGCATGAAGATCCTGTTCAGAAGCTGAGTATGAATTTAGCTCATTCCATATTTCATTGACTCAATTTGCAGTATATCCACCCAATGCAGAGAATAGCCGCCGTAAATACACTTTTCCATTTCAGTCAAAAATTTAAGCCCTGTGGTAAAGACCATTCTCTGTCCTCTCTTTGATTTGACATTTCATTTTATTATTTTTTGCCACTGGGCTCGCTGCGCTGTGATGGCAGGATGACATGGAGGGGTAATACTGGCACAAAGTGGCCCTCGAGTGCATCAATGGCCAAAGCTCAAAGCAGAGCAGCCGCTGCGGTCAAGGTTATGATGCAATGAAAGCCATTTGCCTCATATTCCTGCACTTCAGGCCACTGTGGAACGATTTCAGGGCAGCACAGCTTCGTCCCAGACCCACAACATGTCATTTACATTCTGACTGCGAGGCCAGATCGGTCAAAAACCAAAATCCACCGCTGATACCACAGCCTCGCAGGACCAAACTGACAGATTGAGCTGATCATGATACCATGATATTGATTTCTGGTAAATTCAGTGCAAAATCACTCACTGTTGAAATTCGGATTAAGATCCTGTGGCTTAATTTGATCTGCTGTTGTTTCGCTCATCTACTTGCTGCTCCGAAGTTTCTAATTAACTTGATACAGAGGAGGGAAAAAAACAGTCTTCAAAGTGAGTATCTTTAATTAATACTGGAGAATTAGGAGAGAGGGACCAGGAGCTTTATTGATCTTTTACCAGTTTTAATTAACCAAGTGAGTTATTTTGGCTGCTGTGTTACATTCCTTAAAGCAGCTTCTTTATATAACGTAACACCTGATACGAGTCCCGTTTTTGAGGTCAGTCTCATCTGATGAGTAACAAAAGTGTTTTAATTTTCTATTATGTTCGGTTTTTGTTATTTCTAAAGTTTACAATACTTTTTTACTTTGATCAGAGCTAGTGAGATTATGAGTGGACTCACAGAAGTTGTATTATAGTATTATATTTATATATTTTCTGTTGGAGATTAATACACATTGTGTTTACTGGTGACTATTTACAGCAGATGTGTGTCAACAAGTGCAACAATGAAATGACTCACTGATTTTCACTGAAGCATTTGATCTTTTCATGTGATTTGTTAGCATAAAAATATAATTTTGTGGGCTTTAACTATAAATAAATTCTTGGTTAAAGACATCCTATTGGCAGAGTGTCATTTAACATTCTTCAAATGAATATCATACCTGAGTTGAGTGACTACAACGGGTGGTAATATGTGATTTTCAATAAAATGTCATTGTTGGCTTTATATATTGGTGTTTACATGGCACACAGGAATAAATAGAAATAAGGTGATAAAGAGCAGTTCTGTGGCGGAGCAAGCTGTTTGAAGCAGCTAAATTTGAGACTGAAATTGCATTTGCGGTCATGTTCATCATGTTGCTCCTGCAGAGATTCCCCTCTGTTTTAGAAGGCAACCTGCTGAGATTTTTGTTAAACCAGAAGCAGAAATACAGCTGGACTCTGTGAGGGGTTACTGCCATGCTGGAGCAGAACCACGTCTGAGCTGTTGATGTTCACTGAGTTTTTCTATCATCTTTGGGGTTTGGGTAAATAAAAATAAGGGGGTAAACTGTAATTTTGTGGATCAGTCAGTGAATACCAGTAGGCATCACAGCAATAATTCTGAATTAAATCTTTCAGAGGAAAGCATTTTCTCATATTTGGCCTATAAAAGATGCAATTCTCATGCAATCTACATTACCCCGGGGATGTACTGGGATGAAACAAAGCTACAATAAATCTAAAAGTCTGAAGTCCAAATAGTGGTGTTCATTACATCTCAAAATATGAAAGGATTAGACAGACTTAACATGTATATATACATATATATCCTTAGAGCATTACCACTAGTGATACTGAAATGAACATTCCTTTATTTATCATTATCTTTATATCTCTATATCTCAGTGGTCAGAAAATTCAAAAGGTTTATTTGAAAACATAAACAATTATTGGCCTGTTCGATCATTAAACACTGTCTCTTGTATGCAAACAGACATTTAGGCAGTGTGGTGGTGCTAGAGGAAAGCTTAAAGAAGGTCCAGAAAGAAAAAAAGGGGAGTATGAAATCTGACCTTGAGATTGTGAAATTTTATCATGTCAAGTTGAAATTATGACCTGAATGTGGCACCAGAAGAAAGGTCAGATGGGTCAAAAAAAGGATTCATCCTCAGGGGACCCTGAGTCCAACCTTAAACATATCATAGTTGTCATGTGCAGGTGACAGAAAACAAACGATTAAAGATGTTGGTGTTGAACCCCAAAAAAGACTTTTGCATTCAACATTTGACATGATGATGATGATCTTGTCTTGTGAAAGGGCTGAGAAAGGTAGACCAAGAGCAGAAAATTCACAGTAGTGGATCACAAACTAAACACCTACATGTTGGGCCATCCTTGCAGTCGCACACCATCTAACTGCAACATCCTGTGACTAAAACTCATAGTTTCCTCCATTCTTTTTCCTTCTTTTCTTCCAAATGTATGAGATAAAACTCAGTGCTCTTATGAGGTGAAAATGAAGATATTTTCACTGCTGTACTTCTTTGAATATAGTTCGCAGATTCCCAAAATGTAAAATTACTGCATTTATTTTCCCTTAGGAGTGAACAGTGCTTGACAAACACTTTCGCCTCTACCTCCCACTTAAATTTTGCGAGCCATTTAGATATGACGAGGAGCTGCGTACTATGAATGTTATTATGACACGCAAGGATAAACAACAATCAGGTAAATAACGAGCATTCACGGCGGCCGGGCTTACGCATTGATCAGCCCGTGTAGTACAATATCATAATGGGCCCTGTGATTTCTGATTTGCAAACCCAGTTTCTAATAACCAGACCACACTGTCAGAGACTCCATTAATGTGGGTCATCAGCTAATAACACAGTGCTCAGCTCTGCATGACTAATTCAAGCTTTGCATTCATTTGCAAATGTATAAATGTTTTCAACCAGCCTGCTGCAACAGGAAACAGACCAATCTGCTCTGATGCATTTCCTAGTCGATTTATTCCTCGCTCATATTTTCTCATTTTATGGGATGACATGGTTTTCATCTTTTTGTTGTTGGTTGTTTGTTTTCGACTGGCCATATAAATCTGTATAACTGGGTTCACCAAATATACTTTGGCTTGGTGAAGATCATGTTGTCATTCAGAAATAACTCAGAATAATTCAGAAATGTCCATGTTCACCGTCTGCAAGACTGACTCTGCAGTTTCATTTCAAGTCCCCCAGCAGTCATCTCTGCTGGCATTGTACAGTATGAACAGTATAAAAGCTAAACAAACTGAAGAGTAGCACGTGGAAAAAGATGCAGACTGTCTTGTCCTTAGCCCAGATGCTATACAGCTGTTAGCTGTAAGAAATAAGGTGGTTAAGTTGGTGGAGTTAATTAGAAGACAGGCAGTGGTTAGGTAAGTTCTCAGAGGAAATCTGTCACCATCAGCTGCAGCAGCATGTTTCCACTTAACTTTTCATAAAATTGCTTGTATGTTCAAGTTTGTTAGTTCATTAGTGTGTTATCACATGTGCCAAAAAACCCATAAGCGTATGCTACTGTGCAAATCATGACAGCAATATCAAGCTTCCCATCTAAATCCTAACAAGAAAATTGATGTTTGACCAAATATCAAGCTATTCCTTTAATAAAGGAATATTTTAATGATATTACAAGTTTAAAATTTTGATAAAAGAATTGGAAAAAAATGTCACTATTAAATCACCAAACTATACTATGAGATATTCTACGGCCTAATGTCTTACTTATATATAAGGATACAGGGCCTAAAATGAAAAAAAGCAAGCAAACATGCACACAGTACTTCAGGGGAAAAAAAAGTTACCTAACAAAATGAAGTAGGTTGTCTATATTGTCTTGTTGTCACAATTTACTGTATAACTTTGATGTTGATTTAGTCTGTCTGTCAGAGCTGTCACGTTACGTTATATAAAGGTTATCTGCTACAGGTGTAATGGAGCTCCGTCTAGTTTCTCTGTTCTTTGTGAGGAACAAAGAACCCCCTTCCACTCTGTATACTATCACTAAAACCCACACTGTATCTTGAAGCTGACCCGAGGAGGCCTCCATTTTACGTGCTGAGGCACAGTAGTGTATATGAAAACCTCCCCATGCTCAACCGGACCCTCTCTGCTCCCTAGATTGATTATTGATCCAGCTTTCTTTACGCATATTGCCGCATGCACTTTTTCTCTTTGCCCAGTCCTTTATGTGGAGACTGCCTGGCTATTGTCTAGTATCTTGTTGCATGAAAAATGCTGAACGGGATGAGCCATGTCATCTTCTCCAGCTTTGCCCCCCATAAATAATGATCATTTCAGAGGCCCGTCAATTTTGCTTTGCAGGGCAATATTTTCGAAAGCATTTATTTTTCCAATTCGATAGATCCTCATATTTCATTACCTGAAGCAGCAAGACGTGTGGCTGTAATCCACGGCGCACTGAAATCCAATAAATAGACACGATAAAGAGACTCTAATCAATCAATACCACTTTTCCTCTGCATCCATCAGATCAAAGCAGTAGTATCTGATGGATTTAACTTTCTCTCATTCTTAAATATTTTACAGGGGGGGTGGACACAAATAAATGCAACCCAGCATTAAAGCTCTTCACTATATATTACATATATGAAGCTTATAACGTGCAGTTTTTGTGTTTTGAGCCGCTGTCTGTGTGTTGTTGTGTTACACTGTGCTGCAAGGGGGGCATAATATTTTTAGTATTTCTAACTTTAATTATAAAACACTGTCTTTTATTATCATCCAACATCAGCTACAGTGCTAACCTTTAATGGAGTGTAGCTCTATTGTGTTTTCTCCCTCTAATGATTGTGTCTGCACTTAAAATGAGCTATGAGATTGTATGTGTGGGAGTATTCTTGCATTTCAATATCACTCTGCTGCACTGTAGCCACAGCATTCATTTAAATGAGGGAGGAAATAGATGGTGATTTCATTCTGAGGTGCTTCAGTCTCTGGCAAACTGAAATTAAGATCTCCACCAGTGTTTTATCGCTGAAGGTATCTGTTTAGTAGCGGGACTTTGATAATGCATGAAGTAATTCATAATTTGGGATTTCTTGTTGCTTGCTGAATGGGACAGGCAGGTCTCACCCTTTAACCTCACTGTGGAGGTCTTTTTCAGAGGAGCAAAAGTGCAAACGTGTGGGTGCGATCAACAGTTGCGAGGCGAAAAGGTCTTTGGACATGCTTCACATGCTCGATAATGAGTGAACACAGATACTAGTGAGGGTTACAGTATCACCTTGCAAATGTGGGCGGTTTTTGCTTTGTTTTGAGCGAGGATACTCATATATCATTCAGCCATCCCCTCTGACAGGCAGCCAGCTGTGTCCATGTCAGTATTCTGTCAGAGCAGCAGTTCCCTTCAATCAATCATCTGATTACCCATTTCAACATTTCGAAGATGAAAATGACGCGGTGAATTAGATTGGAATTGGCGACTCCGGTAGAATTAGCGGGCGCTGTAGGTCCCCTGGGTGCCCTGCAACTGGCCTGGCATCACTGGCTTATTACAAAAACATAATTGGGCTGCTGTGACACTTCACGGTGGCCCCCCTCTGTTCGCTGGCGCCTCACTGGGGCTGTCGGTGATGAGGCGAAGCCTTGCCTTGTGTCTTTCGCTGTTGTACAACAAAATCAATGATTCATAAACAGCGCCCAGTGACCCGAAACGCAGCAGTCGGCGCTGGGTGTCGGATAGGCACCCCTGCCACTACGTTCAATATGATTATACACAGCCAAATGAACACTGAAGTCATTCACTTCAATGAAAATGTGTGACATGAAACATGCTCAGGAGCCTCGACAGTGTTCAGTAATTACTTGATCTCGCAGTTCACAGCCTTTGGTAACACACAGGCGGTAAGCCACCCAGAGACCCAAAGGGTAAATTATAGCTCTACAGCACAGTGTGGAGCTTCATACTGAGCAGCCGCTGTGCCTCGTCTCTCCTAGTGACTCTCAAAAGTCCTTTGCACATCCTAACTTACCCTAACTGACAGACCTATGCACTCACACAGACACACACTGTCTCTCTCTCTCTCTCTCTCTAAGACCCTGGAGGAGCAGGGGTCTGGCAAATGCTGCTCTATGTTGAAAGGGATTAGAAAGATTTGTAAGTGCTCAAGCTGACTCCTTCTTGTCAGGATTGCAGCAGTAGCTGGAGGGCTGCGGTCGGACCCTTTTTTTTAAACGGCGAAAGCATTTTTTTTTTTTTGCCATACTTTTCTTGGCCGTCCTGCTGAGGCTAATGTGAAGCAGAGAAGCAGGCTTTCAAAACCCTGAATACCTCCTGGCCCTGGCATTCTTCCTGCGCTCTACAGCTGTATTTTCTGTCATTGGTGGATTATTTTCTCTGTGGGGTTATGATGTTGTTAAGACACTTTTCCTACCGTAAAGTGGCTGCGCACAGTGGAAATGTTCTGTTCAGCTCTGACTGTAATATTCCTCCCTGAGGAACTTTGCGTTCAGTTACACTCAAGGCATATGCAGTGTGGGCAGGGTAAAGTTTTATATCAATTTCTCAATTCTATGCAGGCTAAAATAGTTATCAACCACCTATGATTGAAAATTCCACTTTTCCCAGACGAAATGCTGGATGTTATGAATGAAGGAAAACTATATAATCTATCTTACAGTTGCAAAATGCAATATTTATTCTGACTGAAGCACTCTGGTCGGCACCCAGCCTAAATCAAATGATTATATGTGCACCAAGAAAACCTATTTGTTTCCCCTCCCTCTAATGGTCCTACCCATGGCTCTTTCCAGCCCTGTGATCACAACCTTCAATTTCATACATGGCTCTCTGCAACGGCGCAGGTTGTATGAATAGCATGGGTCAGGCACATCCCATCCAGCGTTTCATTATTCATTGTTCTCATTTTCTGTGAGAGATTCATTTCTTTCAGGAAGTCATCTAGAAAGCATTGAATGCCTATTTCCTGCCGGCCAGTGCGAGAGGGGGCTGCGGGAACAGCAGGGGCGGGGGTATGGAAATCTTGCAAATAGAGCAGACAAAAAAAAAGCCTGCCTCTACACAAACTGCCTGCATTTTCTGTTGATAGGAATCACAGCATGTTTTTGTTGACCATAGTTGTTCATTTATACATGCAGAGATATCTGTGCACCCTAATACCTGAGTTCCTTCATTCCCCCCCTTTACATTTTCCCCCAGAAAAAACCCATCTATTTCTATATTTATGAAAAGAAGCCAAATGGGGTTGGTAATAATATACTGGCTTGGTCAGCATGCTCATTTTGTGATTCCCTCTAGATAGCTGAATGGTAGTCAGCTGATTTGCCGCTTGTGCACGTTCCTCTACAGTAAGACTGATGCAATGTGGGGACGTGATTCAGTTGACAAGACAAGAATACATCAGCAGACAGCATTGCAACAATTATGTGTATAACTTATGAATCTGACAGTATAATTATATAACAAGAGGCCCTTTTGGATACAGCACAACACTACAGAAACATGCTGTGGCGTGTTTTGCACAACTGTAAATGAGCAGTAGTGATGATGTGTAGCGTGTAGCGTGTAGACATAAGGAGCTAGATTGTCGATATTTATGTTGATAGTACGTTAAGGTGTGAAGAGCTTTGTTTAACCTCATTAAAATAACTTTACTGCTTCTGCCTCTTCGGTGTACGGTGTAGAGATTCATGCACTGATACATCCAGGTGGCCTCTTTAATGTGATGACCCACTGGCATTGGCTGAGTGACTGTATCAGAGAGATACCTTGCTACCATCTCTTAGCATCAGCTCAGCTTTGTTCAAAATAGATTACTTAAGCTACTGTACATGCTTAAAAAGACAATATCAATAAACATTTAACTATTTGTTATGGTTCGCTTTATGCCCTGTTGTTTTCTGTGTTTTCTTGTGCCCCTTGTATTTTTCTTGTGCCTGGTGTTCCTTGTGTCCTCCTTGTCTTTCTGTCCCTGTGTCCTGTGTCAGTTGATTCTTGTCTCCTGTCGTTGTATTTAGTCTCTGCAGTTCTGCTCACTTCCTGTTTTTTTATTTTGTATTCCCTCCTCTCCTCACTTGTCTGCCACTTAACTTCCTGTCCTTGTGTGTTTTCCCGCCTCTGATTACTCCGCTTCAGCCTTATTAGTTTCACCTGTCCCCTGTCAGTCTCCTCACCTGTTTCCACTTCCCTGTCCCTCACAATATGTATATATACTGGTCCCTTTCCTTTGTTCCTTGTTGTGTTGTCAATGTCACCTCCCCTAGTGTGCTCCTGCCTGCCCGTCTGTTCCTGCCCGCCTTGGTCCTGCCTGCCGTGGTCTTCCTGTTTGCCCGTGTTTCTGTGTAAGCCAAATAAAGAGTCATTTACATCTACTCTGCCTCATACCTCATCGTCTGCATACTGGGTCCCAACTTTACTTCGCATTTCCCTGCGCTGAAACCTAACAAAAATGAGAAAATTGGTGTTATCGGAGTCAATAACGTAGGAAGACAGTCAATCAATAGATGCCTTCTTTTATTTACTCCATACATCTTCATCTTCATCTTCTTCATCCGCTTGGTCCGGGACCGGGTCGCGGAGGCAGCAGTCTGAGCAGAGATGCCCAGACTTCCCTCACCCCAGACACTTCCTCCAGCTCTTCCGGGGGGACCCCGAGGCGTTCCCAGGCCAGCCGAGAGACATAGTCTTCTCCAGCGTGTCCTGGGTCTTCCCCGAGGCCTCCTCCCGGTGGGACATGCCTGGAACACCTCCCTAGGGAGGCGTCCAGGGGGCATCCGAAACAGATGCCCAAGCCACCTCAGCTGACTCCTCTCGATGCGAAGGAGCAGCGGCTCTACTCCGAGCTCCTCCCGAGTGACCGAAGCTTCTCACCCTATCTCTAAGGGAGCGCCCAGCCACCCTGCGGAGGAAACTCATTTCGGCCGCTTGTATCCGCGATCTTGTCCTTTCGGTCATTACCCAAAGTTCATGACCATAGGTGAGGGTGGGAACGTAGATTGACCGGTAAATCGAGAGCTTCGCCTTAAGCCTTTCGACTCAGCTCCTTCTTCACCACGACGGTCCGGTACACCGACCGCATAACTGCGGACGCTGCACCAATCCGCCTGTCAATCTCACGCTCCATCTTTCCCTCACTCGTGAACAAGACCCCGACCCCGAGATACTTGAACTCCTCCACTTGAGGCAGGACCTCTCTCCACCCACCTGGAGAGGGCATGCCACCCTTTTCCGGTCGAGAACCATGGCCTCGGATTTGGAGGTGCTGATTCTCATCCCAGCCGCTTCACACTCGGCTGCAAACCGCTCCAGTACATGCTGAAGGTCCTGGCCTGATGAAGCCATCAGGACAACATCATCCGCATAAAAAAGCAGAGATGAAATCCTGTGGTTCCCAAACCGGACTCCCTCCGGCCCCTGGCTACGCCTAGAAATCCTGTCCATAAAGATTATGAACAGGACCGGTGACAAAGGGCAAGCCCTGCCGGAGTCCAACATGCACTGGGAACAGGTCTGACTTACTGCCGGCAATGCGAACCAAGCTCCTGCTCCGGTCGTACAGAGACCGAACAGCCCTTAGCAGTAGCAAAGGCTCCCGGACCCCATACTCGCGGAGCACTCCCCACAGAATACCACGAGGGACACGGTCGAATGCCTTCTCCAGATCCACAAAGCACATGTGGACTGGTTGGGCAAACTCCCATAAACCCTCAAGCACCCTGTGGAGGGTATAGAGCTGGTCCAGTGTTCCACGACCAGGACGGCGAAAACCGCATTGTTCCTCCTGAATCCGAGGGTCGACTATCGGCCGACCAATTCTCTCCTCCAGTACCCTGGCGTAGACCTTCCCGGGGAGGCTGAGAAGTGTGATCCCCCTGTAGTTGGAACACACTCTCCGATCCCCCTTTTTAAAAAGAGGGACCACCACCCCAGTTTGCCACACCAGAGGCACTGTCCCCAACCTCCATGCAATGTTGCAAGAGGCGTGTCAGCCAAGACAGCCCCACAACATCCAGAGATTTGAGGTACTCAGGGCGGATCTCATCCACCCCCGGCGCCTTGCCACCTGCAGGAGCTTACGAACTACCTCAGTGACTTCGGCTTGGGTGATGGACGAGTCCACCTCAGAGACCCCAGCCTCCGCTTCCTCATTGGAAGGCAAGTCGGTGGGATTGAGGAGATCCTCGAAGTATTTCTTCCACCGTCCGACAATGTCCCCAGTCGAGGTCAACAGCTCCCCACCTGCACTGTAAACAGTGTTGGCAGAGTACTGCTTCCCCCTTCTGAGGCGCCGGACGGTTTGCCAGAATCTCTTCGAGGCCGACCGATAGTCCTCCTCCATGGCCTCACCGAACTCCTCCCAGACCCGAAGTTTTTGCCTCCAGGACCGTCCGGGCTGCGGCTTGCTTGGCCTGCCGGTACCTGTCAACTGCGTCAGGCCAGGAGTCCCACAGGCCAACATGGTCCGATAGGACTCCTTCTTCAGCCTGACGGCATCCCTTACTTCCGGTGTCCACCACCGGGTTTCGGGGGGTTGCCGCCACGACAGGCACCAGAGACCTTGCGTCCCACAACTTCGAACCATTGCCGCGTCGACAATGGAGGCAGAGAACATGGTCCACTCGGACTCAATGTCCTCCAGCCTCCCTCGGAATCTGTGAGAAGCTCTTCCGGAGGTGGGAGTTGAAGACCTCCCTGACAGAGGGCTCGGCCAGACGTTCCCAACAGACCCTCACAATACGTTTGGGTCTGCCAGGTCTGTCCAACTTCCTCCTCTGCCAGCGGATCCAACTCACCACCAGGTGGTGATCGGTTGACAAGCTCAGCCCCTCTCTTTACCCGAGTGTCCAAGACATACGGCCGGAGATCAGATGAAACGACAACAAAGTCGATCATCGACCTCCGGCCTAGGGTGTCCTGGTGCCACGCGTGCACTGATGGACACCCTTATGCTTTCGAACATGGTGTTCGTTATGGACAAACTGTGACTAGCACAGAAGTCCAATAACAGAACACCGCTCGGGTTCAGATCGGGGAGGCCGTTCCTCCCGATCACGCCCCTCCAGGTATCACTGTTGTTGCTGCCCACGTGAGCGTTGAAGTCCCCCCAGTAGAACAATGGAGTCCCCAGTCGGAGCACTATCAAGTACCCCTCCCAGGGAGGGACTCCAAGAAGGCCGGGTACTCTGTACTGCTGTTCGGCCCGTAGGCACAAACAACAAGCAAGAGACCTATCCCCAACCCGAAGGCGCAGGGAAGCGACCCTCTCGTTCACCGGAGTGAACTCCAACACATGGCGGCTGAGCTGGGGAGCTATAGCAAGCAAGCCCACACCAGCTCGCCGCCGCTCACCCTGGGCAACTCCAGAGTAGTGGAGGGTCCAGCCCTCTCAAGGAGCTGGGTTCCAGAGCCCAAGCTATGCGTGGAGGTGAGCCCGACCTATCTCTAGCCAGTCGGGTACCTCTCAACCTCCCTTGCACGAGCTCAGGCTCCTTCCCCCCCAGCGAGGTGACATTCCATGTCCCTATTGCCAGAGTTTTGGTCCAGGGATTGGGTGCGTCGAGGCCCCCTGCCACGACTGCTACCCAAACCACATTGCACCGGCCCCTCATGGACCTTCCTGCGGGTGGGTGAGCCTACTGGAAGGCGGGCCCACGTCGCCGCCATTTCATTTCGGGCTGAGCCCGGCCGGCCGGGTCCCGTGGGCAAAGACCCGGCCACCAGCGCTCGCCTGCGAGCCCCAACCCCAGAACTCCATACATTTCTGCTTTTATTTTTTTTTTTGTCAAATCATTAGCATATTTATCCTAAATAGAAGAGGAAATAAAGGAGAATCTGATTAAAAAGATTTAAACATCAAGTGGCTTGAATTGAAATTTGCTGCTGCTACCTTAGTTGACAACTGTCAAACATTTCCATGCTTGCTCATTACCTACCATGTGACAAATGCAACCATGGGAACCGTGGATGGATTTAGCTGAAGCTCATATTATTCTGTAGCATTGTGAGTTAGCTAAATCAGCTGTCTCTCCTTGTAGTTGTGAGTAGGTTCATTGCTGGAGCATTGCTATATGCAACTACCAGGACGCTCTGCTTCAAGCAAACAGAATTAGCTATAGTGCACAAATGTACAGTTATCATTGACAACATAAGATTAATATATCTAAAAAGGAAGGTTACGCCCTGGCATATATTACATGTTAAGATAAGAATAGGTGGAAGGACAATGCCATTTACAGACCTGTCTCTTACAAATTACATTTATTCACGACGGGTTTTGAAGGGAACGTAATGCTAACTGAAGTGACTCCAGAGATAAAGGTAATACTGAATACATACTAAAATATAAATACTATACTACAATACTAAAATATGATGCAACTGAACAAAATCCCATGATTGTCACCACAACATAACTGAGAAAACAATTTACCACAACATACATTTGCTTGGAGACTTGGTTCTTGAGTTATTTTCAATGACCATTTTCTCTATTTATTTTAGGCCACTAAACGCTTTAGTAAGGTTTGTATTAAAGGGTAATAAAAAGGCAAATACCAATCACAGGCTGATGATAGAGCATGAACTTGAACAGTTTACTACATCAAAGTTAGACTCACTTAATGCCACCCCACGACCCCACCCTCCACATCCACACATTCTGAGGTGGGATGATGTGATGTGGGGATATTTGACTGAAAGCAATATGTTCAAAGGTAGCTCTGCACAGACACCGCTGGTAATCGGCATTATGCTACCACCCATTCACAGTACAAAGTATCAACATCCATGGGCAGCAAGTGCAGCAGCAAGTGCTTTCTGTCGAATGTCATCTTTACACTTAATGACTTTCAGACAAAGACACCTTGTACAGTGCCTTTTCGTGCTGAAGTTTTCTTCAGCCATTAACCCCATCCCCGCTCTTTTTATATGCTCTCCGCTTATAGCCTTTACCCAACATCACTGAAGCAAACCACAGCAGAGCCAAAAAAATTTTTATAAAAAAATAAATAAATAAAATGAAAGAATGATAGAGATATACTTTTGAGGCGTTTATTGATCTGTCAAAGTTGAGTGACTCTTTTCACCCAGTTTGATTTACTGAACCTGACACATCCTGGATGAGCGGATGGAGCAGATGTGGGGTATTTTGGTGCCATTACATGTATCAAAGTATAGTTGTAGCAAAGGTAATGTGGTGACTCGCAGGTAACCGATACTCCTTGAGAGCCAGCTTCTGGTCTGTGAACTAGACAACAGCGTGGATCTGGTATCAATCAAAGTCACATTGAAAACAATCAGTCGATATGATACACCTCACGCCGACCGCAGGAGAGATTGGAAGAAGAGGCCAGTGACATGCCGCTGGTATCAGACGTGGTATGGGATCCATTATCACATCTCCCCTTCAGAGGATGTCACCTGCCATTTTACACTACTCAGGGTATTGATCATTTTGCACCACATTTGGAGGAAATTCCACCCAAGGTGACACTAGAAAACACCAGAGAGGGTATGACTTAATCTTCTCCTTTGCAAATGAGCTCTTAGATGAGTTAATTTAATCCCTGGACTAAACAAATTAGAGTTAGGATGTATCATGTTCTCTGCCAAGTCCTAATGGCCTCATCGTTCCTGAAGCGCCATGTGAGAATGGGAGAGTCTCTCAGTGCGGCCTCATAAAATGCATTCACAAAAGACAGGTAAGTTGCTTTCTCATCCATTAGTCACACAGCTCTATCTAATGGATACGCTATTGAATAGACAGGCATTTCTGGCAACCAGCGTCAAAGAGTATACACGCTTGATGCTTGTTTATCTAATGAGTAAGTGCATAAAGTTTGACAAAGTATCAACATCAGCAGTAAATTGCCATATCATGGGAATGGCAAAAATGACTGCAGTCAGTCAGAAGTTAGCATCATTTTAGAGACTCCTCTCCTGTACAAAATTGCTTGTTTGGTTATTACATACTATTATCCCATTACTAGCTGAAATGATGCTGCGTTTTCCATGCGGAGACTTTATTTAGCCGACCTGCTCAAAACCATGCCTTTATATTTCTGTTTTTATCATTTCATCCTTTCAGTACACACACGGAAATACAATTAAAAGTACAGACTGATTAAAATGTCTGCTGAAGTGATGCATTCGAAGTGTGACTTTCTAATGGTCATGTGTGAAACATGACTCTGACAAGTAGGGTGTAGGGCAACAATCTGGGGCCTGTTGAAAAAGAACTAATTTAGCACCAAACTCATGCAACATTGTCACCATATAGTGACGATGAAGAGCTGCAACCCTCACGTACGGATAAGGAGCAACTCCACACCCCCTGATTCTTTCCATCTTCAAACTTACCGTCTTTAGACCTAACAAATGCTGACTCATGTGACATCATTTGAGTCAGTTTATCTGATTTCACGGAGCTCCCTCTGAAGACAAATGACTCACATTTCACATGTGCAGTAGAGCTCCCAAGACCTGTAAAAATATTTTATTAAAATAAAATCAGTGGAGTTAATACAGCTGCACTAAGAAACGAAGCGTTTCCATCTGTAGTGATCAGTAACCCGTTTGACTCTTTGGAAAAACACAGCCAGCTTATGAGGGTGATGACACTGGATGCCCCCCACAGCCCCTCCGAAGCTAACGATCCCACAAAAGTGCACACGTGAGCGACCAACCGGACACGAGGATACACAGGTAAGAAACATGGATTAAACTCTATCAAAGAGATATAACAGGCTTTACAGTGACTTTGATCTGACTATACATTAGCTAGATGTTTGGTTCATTACCTGCTTGTTTACTGATCAACAGTCTAACTTTGTGATAAATGTCACCGTCTTTCTACACAGACAGCTTGTTTACATCGCTAACGTTTGTTAGCACTGTTAGCTTTTAGCTTGTTGTGTCTCAGGATTACTGTCTAAAAAGAAAGAAGTAATAAGACTTAAGAAATATTGTCAAGCCTGCGTAGGAGAAAAGGTAGGTTAGTGCAGATTAAAAACGCACATAATTACTTATTATTATTTAACATTTGTGCTGAAGGCTTCTTGATTCTTGTTATATCTCAACAAATGTGTTAGTAGTTTTATTGTGGCATCTGACCTCTCCTCTCGTTTCAGGTCCCTTTACTTCCTGCCCTTGTGTGTTTTCCCTGTAATTGTCCGCCCCGGCCTGATTGTTTCCACCTCTGCCTCATAATTTTGTGCATATATTGTCTGCGTTGTCCCGTCCTGTGCCATATCGTCTCGTGCCTTTGGACTAACAATCCAGTGTACCTAGTTAGTGTGTTTCTTGTTCACATCCGTCTTTGTTTTTTGCCCTGCCTGAAGACCTTTCTTATGTTTTGCCTTCATCTGAATAAACCTGCCTTTTGTTAAACATCTGAGCTGCCTCCCGTCGTGCATCTGAGCCCGAGTCCCTGTTCCCTAGTCATAATAATTCTTCAAAGTGCAATTAACAAGCCTCTGTCAGACCGGTGGAGAGAGTATAAAGAACTGGATAAGTGACCAGACAGTTTTATTTAATTTATGAAGTAAGACATCTCAGACATTTGTTTTAAAATAATCCAGATTAAAATTATTTTGGCCTTGCCATATGAAGCCTGGCTTGTTTTTAAATTCATCTGCCTTCTACAGCACTAAGTAACAATTAGGAAGAAATTAAAAATAAACAACGCAGATTCTCGGCTCTCTAAATACTGGGAGTGTTTTTGTCACTTACTGCTGCTCTGGTACCTCCCAACATATGAAAGTAATGTTAGACAAACATTCACCCACAATTCAATATGTAAGTGAGTGACACTGAATACAGCGGAGTCTGTTACATCAGTTAAAAGTAAGTACACAATCATTTTACGAATCTTAGAAACAGGTCGGGATGTGTTGATGTTGGAGCTAAAGAATCTGCCTGATATATGCAAGAAAACACATAATTAGTCAGTCTGCTCTAAAATGATAAATTAATCTAACTAAATATATATTCTCCTAATATTAGTTCTTATCATTAATAGTTCTCATCATCAGCAGGTTTACAGACATTTGAAGAAGCTGCAGCAGCAGAAGCTCTAAAGAGCCGCGTTAATTTTCACTTACTTATTTCAGTATTTCACATCGTTAAATCAGCTGCTACATTAATGTTGTGAACACTGCTCGCAAACGAATAATGATAACTAAGCAGTGAACCACGTCTGAGCACAGACACACATCAATATCAGGACAAACACCAAACTCAAACGACTGGATGGAAACTTCGGAAAGATATTGTGATTTTTAACAACTTTCAGATAAAACAAAGCTAACCGTTAGCGTTAGCTGAGTAAACAAGCTAACGTTAGTTCGGCTTCAACATCACAGTAACATGAGATTCACAGCAGACTGTTACTGTAATAATTGACATCTTAGCTTTGTGGTTAATAGAAAATCCAACATAAATCAAACAGAGATAATTACCTGTCCAGCAGAAACTCTCCATCAGTGTGAATCTTTCAGCTCTCTCCACCAAAAAGTTCATTTTTAAAAAAGTTGCTTATTTCATCTTTAAATCAATACACATGTATGTTTTAATTCTGCAGATGAGATATGCTCTGACTGAATTTAAGTGGCACTTCTACGTCATGGCATACGGCCAGACTAAGCTGGTGTTTCCCTGGAGGAATTGAAGCGATGAATGGTGGCCAAAATATCACAAACTGTGAGGATGAAATTAGGACAAAACATGAAATGTTTTGACAGCTATGGGTCAGAAGAGTCAGCTTTTGCGTGAGTGCTTAGATTAAAGATCACAAAATGCCTCAGGGTGTGGTGAAAATTACAAAATACTACAGCACAACTAATGCTTTCTTGCCCACGTTGGATGATTATATGTCAAATCATTTCCTTTGAGCAGTACACGCTATGCCATGTACATACCCTGCCTGTTGAGTCTTACTCTTCTGGACATATTTGAACTTACTACTGACATATAAAGTGCCTGCAGACTCCTGTCAGATTCCTCATACCATGTTCTACATGGTTTGGCTTTCACTCCATCAAATTTGGTTGGACTCCTGATCTTATTCCTAAATTTTAACAGCCTATAAAGAAACCTCCACCACCGAGGCAAAAAAATTACCTAGTGACAAATGATCACAAACATCCAGACCTATTCTTTATCCTAGAGGCACAATACTTGCTATGAGATGCAGGAAAGTAACGGAGAAATTATTAGTGCCAAACAGAATATGCCAACACTCTTGGGCAGTTGTGTGGTAAGCCTTGCAGGGACATAACCATGTGGTTTGACCTCTACATAGGAGCATTGAACACTCACGCCAAGACCCATCATTTCAGCTCTTTTACTTGCAATCACAAAAAGGTGCTTCACAGAGCTCCATCGGACCATTTGGACCCAGGCGATGGAAAACCATTCTTGGGACATAGGATTTGCTTGGGAGTGGATCTCCCACGAGTGATAATCCTTAAGAATAACTCATTCCTGACTAAAATCAAGACACTGTTGGACATCATATCATGGGTAGACATAGGAGACGAAGATGAACATGGTGGGAAATTTAAAGCAACTTTATGGCGCTGATCCTTGTGCTACTGAGTCCATATTATAGAGGATATCCCACAGACCTCAAGCCATTCAGAGTGAGTGTACTTAAACAGTGTACTTAAACCTTGAACATTGCTCCTTGTATGTTTTAATATCTCTTAGTCCTCACCAAAACCTATAAGAACAGAAAGCTACAAGTACACTGCAATAAACATTATAAAACTGATAAATGTCTGATGAGAAAATAGCAAAAATGTAAAAATTCACCAAGACCTTAAGTATTAAATAATGATGATTGATCTGATAACAGACACAGATTGATGGATTTTTATTGGGCTACACCGCAAAACTTATAAAACATGTACAAGTCACAGCAACAGAGCAAACTTTTTAAGAGAACATAGTTGGTAATGTTCTGTGATTTTCTAATGGCTCTTTATGGGTCATGCATGTTACCCATGTGATTGGAACAAAAAGACTGGGGAGTGGCCAGTGTTTGGGGTGGAGAGGGACTGTTCACCAAGGTGGAGGAGGCGGTTACAGGTATCAGGCAAAGGTTGTAGGTGGATGTTTGGGCTGCAGCTGTGTGCTAGTTGTTTTGGTGGAGGAGGCGGTTGTAGGTTTCTGCCTAAGGCCATAGGTGGAGGCTGATGAAGGTTTCAGATGGAACAAGGTTCTTCAGCTTTTCGAGGTAGTGGAACATGGCTACAGGAGGTTTTAGGTGGAGTTTTGTTGGCAGCTGTCTGCAGGTGGAGGCTTTAACCGCAGATTGCTGCTGTAGAATGAAGACAGAATTTGAATCTTCAGCTGGTTAAAGGAGGCTGTTGGTGGATCGTGTATTGGGGCACTTGATAGGCTGTAGTTTCTGCTGTCATCCAGAATCTGCAGGTGGAGATAGTTGCAGCAGCTGGGTAGTAAAAGCTGTCGACACTGGTGGAGGTGAAGATGAAGGTGGAGGCAGCACATGGCTACTGAGTGTTTGAGGCAGAGGTTGGAGTGAGTGTGGCTTCAGGTGGTGGTTGCCATAGTCTGTATGATGATTAAAGTTCTTCATCTGGCAGGAAGACGCTTTAGGTGGAGGTCTGGTCTGCAGGTGGATGATGGACGAGGCAGGAAGAGTCTTGAAGAGGCTGTGGATGGAAGTTGGTACAAGTGGGGTGAAAGGCTGCATTTTCTGATTAAAAACAGCAACAATAATAATAATAATAATAATGATGATATTGTGAGTATCCAATCAATCAACAATCCAGTCTCTCCCACAGCTTCTGCTTGATGCAACGTCTGAGCTCTAAACTGTACAGACGAGCCCGGCCATTTTTATAGCTGTGAGGAGAAGAAGAAACAGAAATTAAATCATAAGAATGTGTGAGATTAAAAAAATGTATGTATATGTGGACAAAATGTATTAAAGGTTTTGAAATAAAATGCGATGGCTATTTGATTCAAAGAGTCGAGATTGTTCACACAAACATACGTCAGCATCTCGTCAACCACCTCATGGTAGATCTGCTGGCACTGGCACTGAGACGTTGTGGATTCTCAGAGGGCTGTCAGGGTGTGGTGGAGCAGTGGACGGCAGGGGCCACACCAGGGACGACTCGCAGGTCTTCAGGTGGGATGGTGGACTAATGCATTGGGACCAAGTTCAACAAATCTGCAAAATCAACAGCTGACGAGCAGGACTGAGGACTTGGAGCCCAATTCAGCTCCTCTGGATGTCCAACTGAAGTTTTAGGAGGAGGAGCCACGGAGATCTGTTTTCTCATCGGGGCACGGTTGGCAGCTTTAGGTTTAAATACAGCATAAAGGTAAGGTCAGCAAAATACGAGAGTCTTCAGTAAACTTACTTAAAAAAGAATTTCACACATAAAAAATGTATATCGGAAGCTTTACACAGGTTTACTTTGTCAATAAAAGACTCTTAGTCTACAGTTTAAGTCTATTTTACAAACATGTAGAGAAACAACTTTTATTTTAACAACTTACAGCAAGAAGACTTTACATTCAAAGACAACAAAACTACAAAGAGGTCAAATTTTGACTGGAACTGAATCATAAAGGTTTGACATTTTACAAAGTTGTCTAATTTCTCATTTCAGAGGATTAAATTGTTGAACGTTTGGGACATGAACATTTTTATATCAAAAATATAAAAGTTAAATGTGTTACCTGGGGGTCTCTGTAACAGGGACGCCTGTTGTGGGATCCAGGCTTCCTGCCACCACCTGTCCAACGTGCAGAGATCCTCCTTTCTCTGCTGTAGTTATGGTCCTGCAGGTTGTTCAGCACTTCACGCTGCTACAATACACACACGTCAGAACAAGGCAGCACAGTTACTGTTAATGTAACATCTGACATTGAATTAAGTTAATTTGGTCTCAAGATTTCATGAAAAGAATCAACTTTTCCTATAAAAATAACAATACTTTTCACAAAAATATAGATCATTAACCCTTTCTACCATAGGGTTTGTTGTTGGCTCTGATTAACCTGCCAGACAGCCCAATGACAAAACTATTATCCTGTAACCCCCTGACCCTCACACTGTGTGCAGGTTGTAAATACTACCCTGAATATAAAGACCAAAGTTTGAAATTATCAAGCCAGCATTGACACATTTACAGAAATAAATAAATAAAATGAAATAAATGCTGTTCTGACCTCATTAAACACATTAAATTAGAAGTATGCAGAACAAAATTAAAAGAAAGACTCTCTTAAAACGTTTGCACAGGGGTCTCAAAGTCAGGTAATAAAGCAGGACCCACCTTAAAGCCCTTGTAATGTACCCTACTGTATTAAAATGTAATGTCACATATCTAATTAATAATTTCAAGTAGGTGAAACTGGCTGATATCAAGTATTTGATTAGAAATAAAAGGGTAATAATCATAATTTTTGCCTTTTGCAGGTTATTAAATACCTGTAGCAGTCTGGCGGTCAGTGACCTTCAGTGATGTCTGCATAACTTGCGGTTTTGTTCCACAAAGATCCCATGTGTAAAAAACATAATGATCATAGCTACATCATCAGGATGAGTCCAGCTCCATCAGTGCTGTCGGGAAATGTTCAGTTATACAAAACATGCAAACTCTGGAGGGCCAGAATGTTTTCTTCTGTCCTGTCAAGTTATTACATGGAGTTTGCAGTTTTCCTGGTTTAAATGAAAAGTCTGCAATATTTGCAGTAGTGACGTCACTGTGTGCACAGAAGCACAACATCCATATGTATACTACTGAACATACTGAACACAGCTTCTCTTAAAGAGCAACTTGCAGGTTAGAGACCACTGTGAATCAATGCATGCATGTAAATATGATGTAGGAACTAGATTTTGCTTTAAATATTTAAATACACACTACAAGGACTTTTGGAGTCGTTTTTGTAACATAATTTTACTTCCGCATCTGAAAAAGCCCGAACCGGAAGTGACGTAACAAAAGGGAGAGCGGTGAGATTGAACAATAGAAATGAATGGATCCTGAAGCTAATTTTGACACTGAATAAGTTCTAAATATGTATTCATATGCATATGACGGACAACAGTCTAATAATTATGAGCCCGTGAGGCATCCAAGAGAGCAGGAACAGACCAGGATCAGGAGGAACAATAGTCAGGAGAGAAACTGAGTTGTGGTGTGTGAACAGGTGTTTTGGTGAGAGACTGGTGTTAGCTAACGATGGTTAGCACTGTGTTCACATCACAACATTGTAAAGTTTGCTATCACGTATCAGGCTATAAGAACACTAGTTTTAGATTTTGAAATGAGTATATTTAGGGCCACAATAATCCATTACATTGTTTAGTTCTTTCAACTATCTGATTTTCTCTATGAATACAATAAAGTTTTGTGGGCCAGTATAATTGAGGACATACTGATTCTGAGTGTTTAGCAGATTTTTAAACCTATAAGTCACTGCTTTTAAATCGTATACTTGATATTTAATGTTCCCTTGAATTTGAATAATATTAATAATAGTAAATAGTACAGCTAAGTACAGTATTTACATGTAAGATAAATAGCAAATTGGAGACTATAGAAAACAGATTTTTTTTTTTTTTTGCTTCTCCATCACGTTGCCCATATTGAAATTATCACCATCTCTATCACACTGTTTAATGTCAATAAAAGACTATTATTAATATTGTGCTCCTATCCCCAAGTAATACCACTACACAGCTTACAGGCAGGTTGTCTGCTGGGCCCAGGGCACTTTAGGCAGGAAGGCCTTTACCTTCATGTGCTGTCTGCCATCAGAAGGACAGTTTCCAGAGGAAGGAAGGATTTACAAAGGTTTTGAATGGCCTCATTTGGGTGACAGTCAATAAAAAGATAATGACAATCACATTGTCTTTAAGGGTATAATATACATAATTAAATAGGAATACTTAAGCAAAAGTACACAAGTCAGCAGCAAAACAAACTTCAAGTATTAATGTGAAGTATTAGTTTGGTACCTATGACATGATATATTATTATATATGAACATCATTAGATTATGAATACTGAAGCATCAGTGTTTGAAGTACTTTATAAACAGTCAGCTTGTTAAAAAGGTCAAAATGCTCTCTTGCAACAATGAGAAAACTTTTTTAAAAAACAAACAGAACAGTCAATCAAACCATATCTGTGATTGTGCCACACAAATGTCTGTGTTATATCGCTGGTTGTGTGTAAGATAGAGGCGAACTGCCTGTTGATCTTCTGGCAGGCTCTGGAAAGGGGGGCAGGTGTAGTGGAAGACAAGACAGTGCTGGTCTCTCGTAGAGTCTGTGGTGACCTGAAGTATCCTCTCTCTCTCTCTCTCTCTCTCCCATCTGCTGCCATTGCAGTTGAAATTCAGGTCTGCCAAGAGAGACCGCAGAAAAAAAGTTGTGAAGATGAATTATAAATGTCTTAGCTGTACAAATAAAGTCACCAAGCCATGTAAATAGACTTAAGACTTAAGGGTTCTCATATTAACAAACTTAGCTTACAGACTGTGCCTTCTCATATGGTGGGTTTTATAATATAGGATGCTAATACTGGCTAACATTAACATTAGCCTCTGTCTTAGCTGGGTGCTAACTTACAACAAACAGCTTCTCATGTTGCTTTTGGTCAGCAAAACTATTATGATTTGAAAGTTAGCAAACGTTAGAAAACGTGACTTACGGTGAATAGTCGAGCTGAATCTCTGATTGATCCGTGACTCCTGCAGGCAGCAGACCTGATGGAGCTGCTGTGTGCACGGAGGGACCCGCAGCTGTCAGTCTCACATGGTCTTGGCTTCACAATCCCATCCTGAACTCCATCATATCACAGTGAAGACAATCCTCCGGTCTAAAATGAGCGCCACAAATGACCGCATTTTTCATCGTAACAAACGCAGCCAGTAAAGGCCGCTCAGACTCACTACCGCCTCCTACTGCTCATTACCTTCAGACAGAGCAGCGAGCAACGACTCCCTTATGTGACGTAATATGACGCGATGTTGAAAAAAAGAGCGTTTTTCGGGGCACTGCTGAAAATGACCACTTTTACCTCTGATTTTGTGCCTTTATGTTTTGTAAAACATGTTAAATTCTGCATTACCTTTTAAAATATGTATTTTCAAACAATATTAAGTTTTAATATTAACATTATGGTAACAGTAAAAAAACACATTACTTTATCATGATGACTGAAAAAGAAGAACCCTGTCACCCCTAACTCTGTATAAATGTGTTTTTGGGACTTCATAGTGCTTCACAGAGGTGAAACTTTCTTTTGTAACACACCAGTATGCTAATTAATAGCTTGTGTTATTAAGTGTTAATAGTGGAAAATGATCATAATCTCAAGATGGAATCCTTCCATTAACTCAAGGTGCAGAATTTACCGTTACCGCTGACAACCAGGTCAGAGCCTGTTTTTTCTGAACCTGCAGATTGAAGTTACAGTTTTTTAATGCTAACATTACTAGTATGAGGGCGACTTCTATGCTTTTAACCTGCGCTGCTAAGCGATGTTTGGGACACACTCATTTCTCACTACCTGTTGCGCTAACTTTGTGTAGTTAGCATTACCAAAGCTACTGTTTCTCACATGATGTCAGCTAACCAGAGCTGTCGGGCTGAAACAATGTGTGGTGCATGCAAAGTGCTGCATATAATGATTTTTAAATGATTTCATCAACATCATGTCAGCATGTTTTCTACCCCCCTTGCTGCACGCACATCATGAATTGTTCGTAAACAGGAAACATGTCTTTTGATTATAATATATTTAGGAAAGCGAAGCCTAAGATTTGAACTAATATTATTGCCACTGTCAGATGGGAGCTGAGTGGATGGGACCTGATGAAGTAGACAATATTTTTAATTTCTAATAGCAGGACCAAAGCCAAAGTGACCCAAGTCTCCTAGTTTCTAATGATACTTTGCTTTAATATGATTTAATAATTAGAGGACATTAAGAATACCTAGCTCATGAAAAAATGATCAGGTAGGAGAGCATGTTTCTGAGCTTGCTCACTGTACAGAAAATTCCATCTTGGGTCTTTCTGTGCTGGGATATGTTCAATATATCTCTCACTTTAACAGCAGAACATATTTGCATTTAAAGAAGTTGTACTCATTTTTTATATCACTTCCACATCAGTGAATTTGAAGCAGGAGTACTTCTGCAGACTTCCCTCCACCCCTGGTCATGACTAATGGAGAGGTTTTCAGATTGTACACTATAATGTAAATGGTTAAATATTATAGAAACTTGAAACCCACAGTACAGTATGTGAGGCCCTCACCTGCACCTTTAGCCTCAGGCAAGAATTCACAAATAGATGCTTCACACCTCAGCCTGCTCAAAATGTCACCGTCTGACAACTTTAAGCAGCTTTCAGTATCTTTTTTCTGAACTGAGCTGACACATGTCGTCTTGATTAAAGAAATAAATCAGCCTCTCATATTCTAAAAATATGCCGAATGAACGTAACTGCTGCTTCCCAAGATCTATAATTAATGTGGTCACGTCCAGCGCGGGAAGAGGAAATCTGATGTTCCCCTCTCCTCTCCTCCTCCTCTCCAGCGCCGTCCTCGGCAACCCAATAATCCCTGAGAGAACAAAGCGAGCTGTGAAAGCATAAATATAACCGTAGTATCAAAACTTTCAAATCACTGCCGTTACTGTTCTGACAGCTGCCTGCACTAATTAGCCATCAAAGGTCTCCCTCTTCCACCAACAGCTAACACCAGTTCAGTATCATCGCTGCTGTCAGAGCGCGTTTGCATGTCTGCGCTTGTTTCTCTTTACCCTCAGCGAAATGTAAATGTGGAAAAAAAATACATATCATTCTGTAACGATGAGCAAAGTTTGATTTGACTCTACGTTTAAATCAAATATGGAACACAGCCGTTGGAGTCAGGAAGTATGACATGAAGAAAGAAGGGTTGATAAACTACAAGAGATGACATTATTACAGGTTTATTGGGCCTTTGAGGCAAAAATGATATGTGTAACCACTTTCTTTGTCATGGATTATTAACCGGCAAATGTGAATTACTGTCAGTCCAAACAAGAATAAAGTGTCTTATTTGTTTGGCTTGACTTTATGAAAGTGTCTCACTGTGACAGGTGGACCATATCGCTTACATTTGTCACTGATGATAAATATGGCCCATTTAATCCCAGGGAAACCAAAGGAGAAGACAAACGATGCCAAAGCTCAGTCACTCTGAGGCTGAAGTCATCTTGTTTGATGGGGTACAGGTGGTGATTCACCTAACTCGATTTGCTCATTAAGACCCTTCGATGGTCTTGACGCCATCCAACTCTGGGGCCACGGGGGGAAAAAAAAGGTGTATTAAATCAGCGCAGACTCAGCTGCTCGGCTTCTTGAACCTACCACGTCGCCCTGCGAAACCTCTCATCTTAAAAACGGTCACATTCTATTAATACAGCCTGCAGACAATCTGATCAATTATGTAAATAGTGAATAATACATTAAATTCAGCATGAATTTCACATAAGCACCTCTCGTTAACAGAGTGGCTCCTGTGTAATGAGTGTAGTCAGTTTGTGACTATCAAAAGCTAATAAAAGCATTTAGGGATCATTCTTTGATATCTCCTGTGTGATGCAGTACAACTGTCAGAAGTCATAAGGTGCACTTACTTCAGTACTGCTGTCCAAGTACATTACATTGGAAATATTATTTTATTTCTGATGTGGTTGAAATATGATAAATATGGTCAATCTGAAGGATAAATATGAATATGGTTTTTCACAGGTATCCTGGCATGACTCGACTATAGGTTTAGATTCCATACCCTAACCCTATGGCAGAAAATAACAGAAAATAGCAATTTTATTCCCTTAAAAATAGTCACTAGATCCTACAAAACAGGCAGGACACAGTGGCCAGCAGTGAGAGGCTGCATGTTGTCTGTACATCCACAGGTGCCTTTATGCAGGATTTACAGTTTTTTACACAGTTTGGTTGGGTTTATCCTCTTAAATCCAATGTTTTCTTATTTTGTGGAATCTCAGGGCTCTATTTTAATGCCGGCCAAGGCACACTCACTTTATTTGCTTGCCTTCACTGGTTTGGTAATTTGGTAACTCAGTGTGTACCATAGTGGGAGGAGGGTGAGGAAGAGGGTGTTAGCCTGCAAAGAGCAGGCCGATAGCCCAGCACTTGCCTTCCATAATACCTACTTTATTAGGTGAAAACAGACCCATATATACTAAAATAACTCAATTTCTAATAATCATGCTTTGTACATCTTTGCTCTTTTCTTCTGCATTTTTCAAGCAGCTGACATGTGATCACATTTACTCTGGTGGCTCTCTTTACAGCCACTTGAAGGCAGCAGGTATCTGCTCCATCTGTAGTCTCTAATTGGAGTGATGTTACGCACTGTCAAGCCACAATTACACACGGCCCCTGCTTAAATTTATGAAACAAGACCAGACTGTTGCAAAATAGCAACAGAGACCTCTGTGCTCATGTGCACATCGAAGGTGTGGTTTTGATTAATTATCAGTTTCTACTGCAGCTCGACACCAACACATTTAAAACAGTTCCATGAAAAGTTGTAGATGATTTAAAAACTCTTAATTTTATAGATCCCTCAGGACCATCCAGTCCTTCCAGTTTTCACATAGTGTCTCCCCCCAAAACTCTGGGAAACCAGGACGACGGCTGCACATGCACATCTTTTTTAAAGAATCTGGCTGAAGTCTGACCTTCACATTATTAATTACAGCTGTCATTACGTGATCTATATATGTTATGATGATTTCTTCTTTCTGATCCCACTCTGTGCCTAAGTGTGCCACAGGTGCGCCAAGGGAGCCTAACAATGAAACGACCAAAAGCGAGTTTGGCAGGCTCCCAGTACAATGGGCATGGTGCACTTGACTGCGATCTGGCCGTGCTGCTGGGTTCATGAAAATAGAATCATCGGTGTCCTTGTACGTGCACAGAGCAGCAACTAACCCATTATGGACATGTGGCGGAAAGGTGATAAAATAAACCCTCTTCCTAGAAAGAGTACTGACAGCTGAACATTCTGTAGTATCTAAAATAGAATGTTTCATTAATAACTTGCTGAATGAAACACCATAAAGCGATCTGCCCCTGTGTGTTAATTCTGTAAGATGTTTCCTTTTCAGTTGTGCAGATTTAACTATAGAAAATATACTCCTGCCAGTTGTTTAAGCTAAATGTTAATCCCTTGTGCATGTTAACTGTTGCAAGCATGCACATATCCAGGGCAACTCACCACAATGGAAATCTGTTCCCATGTAGTGTTGTGATAGCATTATATCAGATCTTATATAGTGTTTTTTATTTATTTATTTATTTTTTTTATTAAATCTAATGCACTTTACTTAAATCTACTGCACTTTGCATGTTGTTGGCTGGCTGTGCACCAGCTCTCCCTTTACACAGACAACAGTCAGTGCAATAGATGGGTGAGTCAGTGTCCCCCTTGGCCCTCTATTATTCTCATACATGTCCTCACGGGCTTCATACTTTCATGCTTGGCACATTACAATGTGTTGACAAATCAACTTATGAGAGCTTAATGGCACACAACAAGATAATGTCACACACAACAATAATGTCAACCACACTGAAAAATATCACACTGAAAAATAGCAGTTCCAGGAAGGGTTCTCAAGTACATGGTATAAAAGGTTTGCTCTAGCATATGAAACTGGACACACTTTTAAAAGAATTATTATTAAAATTATTATTAATGTACTATGTATACACATAGGACACAACCAATTTACATAAACTAGATCCAGAATACTGCACATGCATTTTTGAATAAAATGACACAGAATCCTTCAGGAGTAAATTGTCTACATGGTACACCCATTTTTTTATATTAATAATGGATCATATGACAATATGTAATGTTAAATTCTTCACTCAGTGATGAACCTGAGTCTGCAGCCCCCTTCAGCTCAACAGAACTCATTTCAACTCATTATTTTGGTTCTCTTTTGTTTACTTTCATATCTGTTTCAGGAAAAAAAAAAACCTCTAATACCCCACTGTATGCTACCTGAAGTTAGCTACCAGCTGATGAATATGACTCCACATTTAACAAGTAAAAATATCTGATATTTCCCTCAGGAGTAGACTAGTGAAGACCAGTAACCAAGCTAAATGAAGATTTAATTTTGGACTTAAATTCATCAGGTAGCCAGACACATAATGGTCCACATCTAAGCTGTAAATTAAACTACTGAATGGTGAATTCCATAAATATTCATGCTTGAAGTACCAGTTTATTAGTATTATTATATTATTATTATAAGTCTGTCCTGAGACTTTCTCCCCTACAAATAAGCCACTGATCATGGTGGGCTGCAGCAGAAAGTTGTGAAGAGATCATGTTCTGTAGCCAAGACTCAATATTGTACAAGTAGTTCCATTCCAGCATTTTTCACTGCAGCTGTAACAAGATTACTGTGCAGGCTTAGTCATTGGCAGGGGGCACAGACAGACACATTCTGCTTATTTACAGGTACACCAACACAAATAAGATAAGTCTGGATCTGCAATATTGTTGGCCTGTAAATAGTGCTTCTGACAGTTTGCCATTGCTTTGAAAGAAATTTCTCTCTTAAGTTATATGTATATATATATATATGTATATATATATATATATATATATATATATATATATATATATATATATATATATATATACACACTGCATATGTTCCTTGAGTTACGAAGGAAGAACTCATTTGAATGTGAGACTATCCTCATCAGAGAAATGATAAAATTTACCATTTGTTCAAACTGTATATAGCAGTATATTTACCTTAACTAGAGATAAAATGCAAATAATTGTTGCTCTTGCAGTTGTTGTGCAAATAATTATTTAGGAGCAAAAGATACAAGATCTTAGGGAAGATGCTGAGGTGGATGGTTGGATCAAAAGTGTCACTTTGGCCCTGTTCAGACCTGGGGTTAACATACATCTTTGGTGATCCTGAGCACCAGTATTCAGCTCTAAATCCAGACATGAATGCATCCAAGGTGCAGTGACGAAGCACTGTGATTCAATCTCTCAGACCTTATTCAGAGCATTTTTAGCATCGAGTACATGACTGTCCTGGGCTCAACTTATGTCCTCCTAATAAGTGGAATTAAACAATAGCACAGCTGAACCACCACTACCGTAGCATCCACTTATCCCCTAAAAGTTAGAAATGTAGATTTTCATGATTTTCTCTAAGATTAACATTTACCTGAGAAATGGATTATGCCTGTCTAATGACTAATGATTCACCTGCGTTTTGTCACATTAACGTCTTCATGACACTCTTCCCTTTAGCTACTACAATTAATATCAAGGACTTCATTTTTCCAGATACTTTAACGGTTAAAAAGTGAAGTCTAAAGTCCTAGCTTGCTATCTGAATATCATTTACTGAAGTTGAAAAAAGGATGCTAACGCTATTTCACAATGTGCCGTGAGTTCCCCTGATATTTCTGTTGCACTGGAGTTGTCCTTGCTTCAACCAAACTTGATTCCTTTTCATAAAACTTGCTGAAAGGTGCTATTTTTTTAATGCCCATGCTGATTTGGCGATAGCTCCGTAACGTTAATTAAAATAAAATTAGTCACTAGTAGATCTCATGTCTCCTGTGTGTCATTTCACTCACATACTTAGTTTCCCTCAGTCTGACAGGTGATCACTTGAGATCCGATGACAGGTTTAGACTGACATATTTAGAGCTGTACACTTGTAATGAGATTACCCAAGAGGTTTGGTAATGCCATGTCTGAACAGGTCCTTTGAATTAATGTTGTAGCCCACATCCTGCAGGTGTTTTTTAGCTACTCTAGAATTATTGCTTTAGATTTGGCAAAGTTGGTGGTCTGTCGTTTGGTTGGTCCACCACTTTGATTCTGACTGAATATTATTATTATTATATTGAATAATTTCAAATAACTAAATGTTAGGGAATGATCGTGGTGGTTTTAAAATCAATGTTCACTGTTTGAAATGACAAGTCTCCAGTGCATTTTTGTGAACCATCCACCCTGTCCTACACAGACTTTGTTGCTCTATAAGAGCATCACCTAAGTTCCTCCTTAACTCCCATCATGATTACAGTGACAAAATGACAAAAAGGGTCTATTTTGTCATGTGGTTGTTGTTGAGAACATGCTGTCCCCTCGGAATTACTGTAATTCTTTATGGAAATATCAATAGACTGAGAGTTTTTGGTTTCAAGAAGTTCCATCTGCCTGTTTTTATGCAGCAGTTCAATTTGCACATTAAACAAAAAATCTAAATAACAAATATTCTACCATAAAAACAAACTGTGACAAAGGAAATCATGACTTACATGAAGCATCTGATTTAAACATCCTCTGAAGAGTCAGAGCGTCATTTCATTTGATGAACAACTTTATAAACTACCATGAGTACATAGTTTTATGTTCACTTTGTGGACGCAAACCTCATATTTATTGCACCTTTTAAATATTAAATACATTCTTACAGGTACATCTGTAATGTTGTTTGTATGTTTGGTATTAAACTTGAGATTGGGTTTCTGGCAGACTCTGTGCAGATGTCAGTGAGAAAAAGCTTCTAATCTTCCCTTCAGACACCAAGGTGAAATGGGACCGTAAAATAAAGTGTTGTTGTGCGTTTCCCATTGAATTACAAGGTTATCCTTTACAGATCCACAGCTAGAACGAATAAAATGAAGATCTGGGATAAATACACAAACTGCATATTCCTTTGCTGCTAGTAAAATGTGTTTCTTTAAAGTTGATGTACCTGGAGTATTAAGAGTAAGAGCCAGAGCATTAGTTTACCAACTGGAGTGAGGAGTGTGTGTGTGTGTGTGTGTGAGTGAGAGAGAGAGAGACGGAGAGAGAGACATTTTTTCGTATTCAATTCAAAAGTAAACAAAGCCCAAACAACATCCAACAGCAGCATCCTCAGAGAGCATGAATCACTCTCAAATGTGTGAATCCTTTTTATTCTCTTTGGCATTTACCCTTGTATTTGGCAGTCCTTCAGCAGATCCCGTAAAGGTGCAGGGATGAACTGCTTTCCTCAGAGTGTAGATTCTGTCGGCAGGATGGGGCTTTTGAGAAAATAAAAGCCATCACATCTAGATGTAAGATGACACAGTGCTCATTTGGTTCAGAGGTGAGAAATACTCAGGGCCATGCTGCTGAATGACCTTGGCAGATGTGTCCCCAGGGAGTAGTGAATTAATAGCTGACCTTTAGATTATATCCTCTGCTTCTTCCCCTCTGTTTTTTCAGGAAAGTATTTACTTTTTGTACTGAAATATAATCTAAAAGGATTACAGGATCATATTTTTGAGAAGTATACACATATTCAAATCAGCTTTTAAAGGCAATCCAGTCACTATTAGCATGGACTTTTCATTGACAGTGATTAGGGGTGTAACTGCTATCAGTATCCATAAAAGTATCTACATTTGGATTTATGTACAAATTGAGGAAGTTATTAGAAATTATTTGCTGCCATTTACACCTCTTTTGTGTTAATGTATAAGTTTAGCTACCAACAAAATAAACAACTCATCATATAAAATAATGTCCCTAAATTCCTCCACTGGATTTGAAAATTGTACGCTAATTTATATATATATATATATAATAATAGCAACATATAACCATGAGACACTCATCAGAATAGGGAAATGGTACGTCGCAGCTTTGTGGACTCTCATCCTGACGTTTCCACTGCCTGATTGGCCAAGATCAAACATAAACATCAGAGAAAACATCAAGGAAAAGGTGGAAGGGTTAAACACCGGCTATAACCTCGACCACATGGACAAGCAAGACCATCTCTGTGTCCACCCCGGCATCTGCCTCCACATGGGAGGAAGCACCACAGCAAAGGTGGAGGGATTAAACACCGGCTAAGAGCCAGGCCGGATGGATCTACTCTGCCAAGCATCCTGCTAGCCAGTGTGCAGGAGTTAAATTAACTGATGACCTCCGTGACCGCACCTGTTTCCAACGGGATATCAGAAAGTGTAATGGCTAAATCCTGGAATACTGGATTGCACCATTCAACTAGGTGACTGTCATTCTGTATACCCATCTGACAGAACGGAGCACTCTGGCAAGAATAAAGGAGGAGGCTTGTGCTTTATTGTGAGTACTGGTGTGACAGTGAATTTTAATATGCTGTCCTGTTCCTGTTCACCTGATCTGGAGTTACTGACAATAAAATGCAGACCACATTTTCTACAAAGAGAATTTACATCTCTTCACCTGTTCGAGAAGAGAGACCATGCAGCTATTTTGTTGAGGTCAAAGTATATAAACGAAGTACAACTCATGCCACCAGGGACATGAGAGGTTAGGAAATGGTCAGGCCCTTCAGAGTCTGCCCTACAGTCTGAAACACCTTCTAGGACACCCTTGTCAATGTCACCGATAACATTAATGGATTCACTGTGACTGTGGATTTCATGTGTAAAACAACAGAAGCAACTGTACCCAAAACTACATTTAAATCATTTTACAACCAGAAACGATCATACGGTCGTACCAAAAACATCCGGGATGCCTTAAACACAGCCTTCATCCTACGGCTGCAGTTTGGAAACATGGAATTACAATACAGCACAATTTAAGTACAATGTAAGAAAGTGTAACTACTACTCCAGGAGGGCAAACACAAAAGCATGTGGCAAGGTCAAGAACTATGACAGATTACAGGTCCATCCACCCTCATTGTCAGGTGCAGATTTGGTGAGCTAAAAAAACTTTCATGCTTGCTTTGAGACAATAGGCAGCCAATAAGAAAAACAGCTGAAGCAGAGGTTCAGGGATGGGTGCACATTATCGAAATTATCATGAGCATGATGTCAGGAGGGCCCTCAAGCATGTGAACACCAAGAAAGCAGCAGCACCACACGGCGTCAGTGGGCAGGTCTTCAAACTGTGTGTACTGACCAACTAGTGCCAGTGTTCATGATGAAATTGGACTGTTCCTGGCTCAATCTGCCCCACCCACATTCGTCCACCAACACTGCAGCACCCAAGAAATGGAGACGAAGGGCTGAGGGAAATGTCATTTGTTTTGCAGGTAGTATTGGACAAAGTAAAGATGTACTAAGATCAGGTTTGTTGGGATACATCAGCCATGAATATTTGATCTTGTCCTAATTAATCCAAATGGATGCTGTGTATCACCAAGGTTATCTTGATTCATCTTTTAGGAAGATTAGAGTCTGAACCAGTTTTCATTGGAATTATTTCATCGCAATCATTAGTTGTTGAGATATTTAAGTGAGGACCAAAATGGTGGACCTAATATTGCCATCCATCAAGCCATGTCACAGGCACAAAGCCATGTTTTCATTCCAGCGTTTTAATGCAAATTATCTACTACAGTATTATTAAAAAATTTACACTCGCTTGATTCACTTCATTTTGTCCATGAAGAGTTAATGTGACAAACGGTCGATGGAAATGCATCTGTTGAATAAATAATGATGCAGCAAATATTACACAGACAGATTGCACAACAACTAACAACAGCTAAGCACCGTCTAAATGATTTCCAGCGCAACTTTCCACAGAGCTGTCAAACTGCTGCCCTGTAAGGATTCTTTGTAAGACTTTGCTATGAATAATGAGATCCATTATTGGCACCTCTCTGTCATCATGTAAAGCCAAGCGCTTTGTTCCTTTGTTTGTTTCCTGACATTAGAACCTTGGATAGTTTATTTGCCTCGACCCAGCCGATGGAAACATAACGGATCCCAGACTTGGTGCAAAGAGTGCAAACCTTTGGTGAGTACTACATATAATATGCACACAGCACCTCTAATTACTACAACCCCCCCCCCACAAAAATAAAAATGTATTGAAGTCTGTTGCTGGCCAATTGCTGCTGTTGGCCAATTGTATGCACTTTTGAGAGAATATATCAGCTCATCTTTTCAAATAGAGGATAAATCATTTTTCTATCATTTCTATGACTTACCCAGGATGGATATCCACAGTAAAGAGTGAATTCCTCTCATTGTAGCAGTTATGCCTCAGAAGGGAAGTGGAGTGACGTTTGTGACAAATTGTGTCAAAAAAAATCTGATCCTCTTTGTATCTGTCCATATCCAAATAATGTACAGAAGCCTATTTACAGTGGTTTACATGCCCAGTAACTATGTACATTATTGAATAAGAGTTACAAAGCCTCTGTGATTCATCTTTTTTTTTTCTTCTTCACTGTTGGGAGTTTGGATGCTGACGGCCAACCCCGAGCCATAATGCTTCTGTCACTCACCACGCTGATTCAATTTACTCTCATTTCCCGGTGTCTGGATGCCAAGGGCATAAAAAGGATCAGATCAGTCTAGTGGCAAGTGTCTCAGAGCATAAAAGGAGCACAGTTAAGCAGCACGATCTCAAATGGGAACAAAGGACAGGCTGAAACAGTCGCCATTAAATGACATGGCATGGTAATAGATGGCATGGAGGGACATTTATGTATGTGCAATATCATGTCACGGGTGATAAAAATCTTCCTCTGATATACAGTGGTGTGAAAAAGTGTTTACCTCCTTCCTGATTTCTTATTTTTTTGCATGTTTGTCACACTTAATATGTTTCAGATCAAACAAATTTAAATATTAGTCAAAGACAACACAAGTAAACACAAAATGCAGTTTTTAAATGAAGGTGTTTATTATTTAAGGGAGAAAAAAAAATCCTAACCTACATGGCCCTGTGTGAAAAAGTGATTGCCCCCCCTGTTAAAACATAATAACTGTGGTTTATCACACCTGAGTTCAATTTCTCTAGCCACACCCAGGCCTGATTACTGCCACACCTGTTCTCAATCAAGAAATCACTTAAATAGGACCTGCCTGACAAAGTGAAGTAGACCAAAAGATCCTCAAAAGCTAGACATTCATGCCGAGATCCAAAGAAATTCAGGAACAAATGAGAAAGAAAGTAATTTGAGATCTATCAGTCTGGAAAAGGTTATAAAGCCATTTCTAAAGCTTTGGGACTCCAGCGAACCACAGTGAGAGCCATTATCCACAAATGGCTATGAAAACAAAACATGGAACAGTGGTGAACCTTCCCAGGAGTGGCCGGCCGACCAAAATTACCCCAAGAATGCAGCAACGACTCATCCAAGAGGTCACAAAAGACCCCACAACAACATCCAAAGAACTGCAGGCCTCACTTGCCTCAGTTAAGGTCAGTGTTCATGACTCCACCATAAGAAAGAGACTGGGCAAAAATGGCCTGCATGGCAGAGTTCCAAGATGAAAACCACTGCTGAGCAAAAAGAACATTAAGGCTCATCTCAATTTTGCCAGAAAACATCTTGATGATCCCCAAGACTTTTGGGAAAATACTGACTGATGAGACAAAAGTTGAACTTTTTGGAAGGTGTGTGTCCCATTACATCTGCCATCTGGCGTAAAAGTAACACATCTTCTTCATCTTCATCTTCTTCATCCGCTTGGTCCGGGACCGGGTCGCAGTGGAGGCAGCAGTCTGAGCAGAGATGCCCAGACTTCCCTCACCCCAGACACTTCCTCCAGCTCTTCCGGGGGGACCCCGAGGCGTTCCCAGGCCAGCCGAGAGACATAGTTTCTCCAGCGTGTCCTGGGTCTTCCCCGAGGCCTCCTCCCGGTGGGACATGCCTGGAACACCTCCCTAGGGAGGCGTCCAGGGGGCATCCGAAACAGATGCCCAAGCCACCTCAGCTGACTCCTCTCGATGCGAAGGAGCAGCGGCTCTACTCCGAGCTCCTCCCGAAAGTGACCGAGCTTCTCACCCTATCTCTAAGGGAGCGCCCAGCCACCCTGCGGAGGAAACTCATTTCGGCCGCTTGTATCCGCGATCTTGTCCTTTCGGTCATTACCCAAAGTTCATGACCATAGGTGAGGGTGGGAACGTAGATTGACCGGTAAGTAAATCGTCGAGAGCTTCGCCTTTCGACTCAGCTCCTTCTTCACCACGACGGTCCGGTACACCGACCGCATAACTGCGGACGCTGCACCAATCCGCCTGTCAATCTCACGCTCCGATCTTTCCCTCACTCGTGAACAAGACCCCGAGATACTTGAACTCCTCCACTTGAGGCAGGACCTCTCCACCCACCTGGAGAGGGCACGCCACCCTTTTCCGGTCGAGAACCATGGCCTCGGATTTGGAGGTGCTGATTCTCATCCCAGCCGCTTCACACTCGGCTGCAAACCGCTCCAGTACATGCTGAAGGTCCTGGCCTGATGAAGCCATCAGGACAACATCATCCGCAAAAAGCAGAGATGAAATCCTGTGGTTCCCAAACCGGACTCCCTCCGGCCCCTGGCTACGCCTAGAAATCCTGTCCATAAAGATTATGAACAGGACCGGTGACAAAGGGCAAGCCCTGCCGGAGTCCAACATGCACTGGGAACAGGTCTGACTTACTGCCGGCAATGCGAACCAAGCTCCTGCTCCGGTCGTACAGAGACCGAACAGCAGCCTTATTAGCAAAGGCTCCCGGACCCCATACTCGCATGGAGCACCCCCCACAGAATACCACGAGGGACACGGTCGAATGCCTTCTCCAGATCCACAAAGCACATGTGGACTGGTTGGGCAAACTCCCATAAACCCTCAAGCACCCTGTGGAGGGTATAGAGCTGGTCCAGTGTTCCACGACCAGGACGAAAACCGCATTGTTCCTCCTGAATCCGAGGGTCGACTATCGGCCGAATTCTCCTCTCCAGTACCCCTGGCGTAGACCTTCCCGGGGAGGCTGAGAAGTGTGATCCCCCTGTGTAGTTGGAACACACTCTCCGGTCCCCCTTTTTAAAAAGAGGGACCACCACCCCAGTTTGCCACACCAGAGGCACTGTCCCCAACCTCCTCCATGCAATGTTGCAAAGGCGTGTCAGCCAAGACAGCCCCACAACATCCAGAGATTTGAGGTACTCAGGGCGGATCTCATCCACCCCCACCCGGCGCCTTGCCACCTGCGGAGGAGCTTGCACGAACTACCTCAGTGACTTCGGCTTGGGTGATGGACGAGTCCACCTCAGAGACCCCAGCCTCCGCTTCCTCATTGGAAGGCAAGTCGGTGGGATTGAGGAGATCCTCGAAGTATTTCTTCCACCGTCCGACAATGTCCCCAGTCGAGGTCAACAGCTCCCCACCTGCACTGTAAACAGTGTTGGCAGAGTACTGCTTCCCCCTTCTGAGGCGCCGGACGGTTTGCCAGAATCTCTTCGAGGCCGACCGATAGTCCTCCTCCATGGCCTCACCGAACTCCTCCCAGACCCGAGTTTTTGCCTCCAGGACCGTCCGGGCTGCGGCTTGCATTTGGCCTGCCTGGTACCTGTCAACTGCGTCAGGAGTCCCACAGGCCAACATGGTCCGATAGGACTCCTTCTTCAGCCTGACGGCATCCCTTACTTCCGGTGTCCACCACCGGGTTCGGGAAGGTTGCCGCCACGACAGGCACCAGAGACCTTGCGTCCACAACTTCGAACCTGCCGCGTCGACAATGGAGGCAGAGAACATGGTCCACTCGGACTCAATGTCTCCAGCCTCCCTCGGAATCTGTGAGAAGCTCTTCCGAGGTGGAGTGTGGGAGTTGAAGACCTCCCTGACAGAGGGCTCGGCCAGACGTTCCCAACAGACCCTCACAATACGTTTGGGTCTGCCAGGTCTGTCCAACTTCCTCCTCTGCCAGCGGATCCAACTCACCACCAGGTGGTGATCGGTTGACAAGCTCAGCCCCTCTCTTTACCCGAGTGTCCAAGACATACGGCCGGAGATCAGATGAAACGACAACAAAGTCGATCATCGACCTCCGGCCTAGGGTGTCCTGGCTAATTGCCACGTGCACTGATGGACACCCTTATGCTTGAACATGGTGTGTTCGTTATGGACAAACTGTGACTAGCACAGAAGTCCAATAACAGAACACCGCTCGGGTTCAGATCGGGGAGGCCGTTCCTCCCGATCACGCCCCTCCAGGTATCACTGTTGTTGCCCACGTGAGCGTTGAAGTCCCCCAGTAGAACAATGGAGTCCCCAGTCGGAGCACTATCAAGTACCCCTCCCAGGGACTCCAAGAAGGCCGGGTACTCTGTACTGCTGTTCGGCCCGTAGGCACAAACAACAGCAAGAGACCTATCCCCAACCCGAAGGCGCAGGGAAGCGACCCTCTCGTTCACCACCGGGGTGAACTCCAACACATGGCGGCTGAGCTGGGGAGCTATAAGCAAGCCCACACCAGCTCGCCGCCGCTCACCCTGGGCAACTCCAGAGTAGTGGAGGGTCCAGCCCCTCTCAAGGAGCTGGGTTCCAGAGCCCAAGCTATGCGTGGAGGTGAGCCCGACTATCTCTAGCCGGTACCTCTCAACCTCCCTGCACGAGCTCAGGCTCCTTCCCCCCCAGCGAGGTGACATTCCATGTCCCTATTGCCAGAGTTTTGGTCCAGGGATTGGGTCGTCGAGGCCCCCCTGCCACGACTGCTACCCAAACCACATTGCACCGGCCCCTCATGGACCTTCCTGCGGGTGGTGAGCCTACTGGAAGGCGGGCCCACGTCGCCATTTCGGGCTGAGCCCGGCCGGGTCCCGTGGGCAAAGACCCGGCCACCAGGCGCTCGCCTGCAGCTGAGCCCCAACCCCAGGCCTGGCTCCAGGGTGGGGCCCCGGTAACGCCAATCCGGGCGACGTAACGGTCCTTGATGTTCTTCTGTTCATGATGGGCTTGTGAACCGCTCTTAGTCTGGCCCGTCACCTAGGACCTGTTTGCCATGGGAGACCCTACCAGGGGCGTAATGCCCCCGACAACATAGCTCCTAGGATCATTCGGGCACACAAACCCCTCCACCACAGTAAGTAAGGTGGCGGTTCAAGGAGGAGGGTAAAAGTAACACCGCATTTCAGAAAAAGAACATCATACCTAACAGTAAAATATGGTGGTGGTAGTGTGATGGTCTGGGGCTGTTTTGCTGCTTCAGGACCTGGAAGACTTGCTGTGATACATGGAACCATGAATTCTGCTGTCTACCAAAAAATCCTGAAGGAGAATGTCCGGCCTATCTGTTTGTGACCTCAAGCTGAAACGAACCTTGGGTTCTGCAGCAGGACAATGATCCAAAACACACCAGCAAGTCCACCTCTGAATGGCTGAAGAAAAACAAAATGAAAACTTTGGAGTGGCCTAGTCAAAGTCCTGACCTGCTGTGGCATGACCTTGAAAAGGTGGTTCATGCTCGAAAACCCTCCAATGTGGCTGAATTACAACAATTCTGCAAAGATGAGTGGGCCAAAATTCCTCCACAGTGCTGTAAAAGACTCATTGCAAGTTATCGCAAATGCTTGATTGCAGTTGTTGCTGCTAAAGGGTGGCCTCAACCAGTTATTAGGTTTAGGGGGCAATCGCTTTTTCACACCATTGTATATTTAAAGGCAGGAATACCAGAGTGGCAGTTGCTGGCCCTTCAAGTCCTCATCAGTTCTTCCTCATATGTTGACATCACACCACGTCCAACAGTCCACCTTTAAGTATTTTAGCATGTAGTTTGCTCTTACTGGCAATATTTTATTGATGGCAAAGTGGTTAAAGGTGTGACGTGACTGATCTTAAAACGGATCACCTGGTGACACAGGGGTGAAACTGAGTTCACCAGCGGGGACAAATGGTAGCTTTTACAGAAAAATAGATCCATTATTAATCAAATGCATTGCATCAGCTGCTTCTACAAAGTCACACAACCATACCTTGTATCACTTAAGGGTTTTTTAAAAATCCCCATGGCTGAGGTTGATTAAACTTCTTTGTTTTTCACTTCACCTTGTTGCCCCGCTGATATTTTTCACTACTGAAATTCATATCCACTTCACTAAAGATGTTTCATTGCAGCCACGTCTAGGAAATAGTTTGGCCTTTAAAAGAGAACTAGTGCTTGGAGAGCATGAGGGTTCTGCACCAATATGCTTCCCCTCCTTTCCACTTTTCACAGACCACAGGAACATTTGCATAACATTTCTCTAGCCGGTGTGAGGCTCTGATGAGTCGGAGGTCCTGCCCAGTGAAGAATACGGCAAGTGAAGTGTGAAATAAAGTAGCAGATGAGACCTTGTTCTCTCGCGGTGGTGGAGAAGGCAGATGGAGATCTTGCCACTGTCATAACAGCTACCTGGAATATAAACCGAGTCAATATCCAGGCATGAATTTCTTTCTTTGAGACGATTTATAATGCTCACCTCAATCGCACATTCCTCAGAAAACACAAATATCATTAGGAATGTTTTGTGACTCTTGAGGATAAGAGCTAACAATAACTGAGAAGATTGAATTTAATATGTGATAACATTTTCACTCTATGGAGTCTTTGTGATGTCTGTGAATTAATCATTTAGCATATTTAGCATAAAGAGTAGAGATGATGTTAGATAAATAGTGGCATGACTATTTTTATTCAGCTTGACTCTATAAATTGAGTCACGAGAGAAATGTGGAATTTTAGTGTACCGGCACTGTGTAATGCTGTCTATAGAAACTCATTAATATCAGATTGGAAGCTACCTGTTAAACCCCTCAACTTCACTACAGGTGGGGTATGATGATCCAGTGGGGAAGTTGACCCACCCTCTGTTTCTAGACAACTGTGCACATTTGTTGCCATGTGACTGTAAATTCAGGAAACATCATCATTTCTGTCTGGCTGTGATGGAGAGGAGCACATGGGAGAAGTGAAAGGTATTCATTTACACAATTTACAAGACATTTTATTTGCTAGTCAAAGTAAATGTTCTGCATGTCACATATGACTGTAATGCCAAGGCAAATTTGTCCAGGTCAAAAAATGTGTATTATACATGTTGGTGATTTGTCAGGTATGAAACCTTGTTAATCATTTAGCTAAAGATGAGCATGAATTTCAAATCAGTACGCACATTTTGAATAAACATTAGCAGAGATCAGGCGTGATTGTTTTTAGTCAACTTGACTCCATGAATTGAGTCATTAAGGAAATGTGAAATCTCAGTGTACTGTTACTGTGTGTTGCTGTCTGTATGATTCACCCTTGAAGATCATTTCATAGTAATATATCAGTAACCATCTACTAAACCCCTCAACTCCACTGTAGCCTCCTTATATGAATATGCGTGTATCTTCATTACATTATCATAATCTGCAAATATATCTCTGCAGAGCCCTGGAAAAAAAAGTACTTTTGTGAGATCCTGTAAAACCTTTATGAAATACGAGATTTCGCTAAAGTTTTTCATCCGGGTCAGTGTACTTCCTGGTCATACTGGCACTATGGAAACAACCACAACAATGAAAAGCAAACATCCGTTTGAGAGATTCATATACTTTTATTTTAATATTGGCCACAAATATAAAGACAATAAATCGGTGCTTGGCCAGGACCTGGTGGTCCTGGTTGAATTCATCAGTGAACCAGTTCAGGAAATACTACAAATCCTCATGCATGACTCTTCCTTTTTGCTGATTTCGAAACGGCAAAGCGACCAGAAGTGTTACAACTTAAACATTTTAGATGACAGCTGCAGCATACAGCATAATTACTCCAGAGTTATGATGATGTACCAGTAACATTACGTTACCTACCAGTACATATACTGTATGGAGGTCCTGGGAAACAAGATGTGAAGTTAAGCAATAACAGGGTAGAGATTTGCAATCTTACAAACAACTTAAACTGTAGTGATATATTTTTTATTTTCTTCTGTGTGGAGTTTGCATGTTCTCCCTGTGCCTGTGTGGGTTCTCTCTGGGTACTCCAGCTTCCTCCCACAATCCAAAAACATGCAGGATAGGTTAATTGGCAGCTCTAAATTGCCCCTAGGTGTGAGTGTGAGTGATTGTCTGTCCTTCAGTGTTAGCCCTGTGACTGACTGGCGTCCAGTCCAGGGTGTACCCCGCCTCTCGCCCAAGATAGCTGGGACAGGCTCCAGCGACCAGAATAAGCAGCAGGTTTAGAAAATGGATGGATGGATGGGTTATGTATTCTGTTACCATTAAACGGTTCTGATGACCATGAAACTGAGCAAAAAAATCTGGTAATGGTCATTTTGCTCAGTCTTATGGTCCTACTCTACCTTTAATGATATTATAATCTAATAATAGGATAGGACAGACCTGACAGAGCATAAATTCATTTTTTTTTCAACAAATAACTAATATCTTATAACTAATATCCACAAAAACAAAGTGGATGAACAATAATGTAGCTGCTGTAATTATGCCTCAATGTGACATTATTTTCTCTGATTGATCTGAACTCCATTCAGACAAGAATTTTAGAATTTGTTTAGTTATCATAAAGAGCATGAATTCAGATATTTTACAAATTGGCATCATGGTGAAGAAGACAAATATTTTGTGATATAATGTCTGATATTATTACTTGGCTTGCCAGCTAAAATAACTTTAAGAGTTTACACGGTAAACTAGTAAAGTAGTATACAGGTGACACATTTTTATGAGGAATGTTAGTTAGCTAGCTAGTTGAAAAGGCTGGAGCTCAGTGTGTTTAGCTACCAGTGTTTTCAGTTTAGCTCGACACATAGTCGTCATCGCTCCACAGAACACACATATTTTATATATGTGTGTGAAAAATTAAATACAATTCAAATTAACTAGTGAAAGATAGAGGGTATAATGAATTAAGCTGAACTAAAACAGTTTAGTTTAGAATACACTTCCATTTTAATTATTCAGTTGTGTTAGTCTTTTTTCATATTTTTTTTTGTATTTGATAACCATAGACTTCAAGCCTTACATGAAAAATCACAGAATACAGTCAGGCTTTTAGGAGCAAAAAAACCCCTATAAAGCTGAGGACCATTTTCTGTATTTCTGACACAATTAGCTCAAATTAAATGTCATAATAGTGAAGAGAGGGGGTGGGATGATGCTAGGAAACTAAAAGTCTTATGATGACTCAGGAGCCATTATGTTATTAGACCACATATGTACACTGTAAATGAAAATTATGATCCCCTGTCATTTGTTCTTTGAATTGGAGGAAAAGGGTAGAGATTTTCCAACAATGCATAAGTGCAAGGGCCTCTCAAATGGGTGCCGCTCTCTAATTAGAGAGTCACTGGTATCAATCACACTGCAGTGGCAGGCTAATTTTTTTATCATCAATTACCTTGAACATTTTGGACGCTGATCAGACGAGACCCGTCTTAAACCCACTGCCGAGCTGTCATTGACACTAATGGAATTTTAAATCTTCCCTCACAGTGGAGTTCTTCTTAAGTGCAAGTCCCAATTATGGGGAGGGTAATTTAGCTAATCTCCTCGAAAAGTGACGATAGGCTGCAATCAATATCGAAATATGTTCCCTGCTTAAGAGAGAGCAATTTCCTTCCATTCTGACACGCCAGGTTGCCATTTCAGAGATCAATGTAAACCACAAAAGGACAATGAACCGGTATTTGGAAGAGATTCAATCAAATATGTTTTCTGTTACAGTTTTTTATATTTATTTTTGCTGATTTAATCAAATCTGTTCCCTTTTGCAGTTTCATTGCATTTGTTTTTGTATTTGATACCAGCTACATTCATTCACCAAATTCCATGTGATAGTAAAAAAGGTTTGTTCCTGGCACTTGTTTCTGTTTGAATACAGCGTGAATCCATCTGTGATTTTTGAGCTGCATGTTGCTCCTTTTCTGCTTGATAGATGATTTTGCTATTGTTTAACTGATTTAGTGCCTACTTCCCTCTGCCCAGCACCTTTGTGTTGTCATTGTAACATGTCACTAACATTGCAGCATTTAGGTGGGTTGGCGCTGTTTGTAAGGCCTAAGATTCTGAGCCTTGTTAAATTACATTTTATATAATTATATCAATAATTTACAACTTTTAGGAGTGAAATTTTATAGGCTTCTCAGTTTAGCAGCTATTCTGTTCCTTATTTCTCAACATGACAAGCCACTGTAGAGCCTCTCTATGAATAGAAGCTATATCATCTCTCATCTCTATTTCTGTTCAGCACTTAAATTTAGCATCAGGTTCTTTTGATATGAATGTACGGGTGACTCTCTGTCTCTCATCAGATTTTGACATTTGTAATCAATAACCCCAGACGATGCAACGACTTATGAATGTTGTCTGCTGCTGTCTGCTGCGGAGCTTTTAAACGAGGTGTTCCAGGCTCATTTCGCTGCCCCATGCCGCATTATAATCTGCCTTAAAGAGTTTAAGCACAGCCTGAAGTAGATGAACCGCAGTGGAAAATCCTTGAGTGTGACCTGTTGAGGGCGTGCAATCACTGCCAAGGCCGAAAACAATAAGTCTGGATTTTGTGTGGGGGAGGCAGTCAATAGAAAATATATATATATATATATATATATATATATATGGGAGTCAACTGTATATATATATATATATATATATATATATATATATATATATATATATATATATATATATATATTAAGTTTTTATGTGAACTTTTGATACTCTGTGTCTGTTCCCCATAAAGAAAACAAATGAACACAATATTCCCCTCTCCTGTCTGACTGAAGGATAGCTGAATATTTATACAGGAGACACTAGCAGTAACAGTGTATAACTAAGTATACCTCACTCATCTGGTTTTGTTGGGATGAAAATTTAACCTCAGTGTGTCTGGCAGAGCTTGTTCAAAAAGCAGAGTTGAATAGATTTTTGTGTATTTCACTGTCACTGCTTGAGATGTGTGAAGGTTGAGCCTCCGAGTTCTTTCTTGGCATTACAAAAGGGCAGTTTACCCAAGATTCAAGAATTTATTGTCATTACACAACAATTTACATCAGCAATCATTGGTAATGAAATTCTTAAATCCCAGGTCTCTCCTAACAATGCTAAAAAGAATATTAACAGCAATAGAGGCTGTCAACAAGAAAAGTAAAAAAAGATAATTTAGAAAATAAAAATATAAAATAAAATTAAAGATAAATAATAACTTGAGTAATAAAATAAGTAAAGACCTTATAAGTAAAGACCTTACTTACCCGATGAAGATTATGATGGAAAGCACTAGAAAAGCAGGTCGTTGGAACTCGTGGTGAAATTATTTTATCAATTGTTTTTTTTCCATTAATGAACTTTGAAGTGCTAAAATTACAGCATTGATGGATCTGAAGTGATAAGACTCTCCAGGATGCATTGGTCCATAAATGGAAATCTGAGTCATATCATGGCTCTATTTTCTGCTGTGCACTGCACTCATCTTAAACCAGCATCAGTTGATTCTTTGGCGCTACAACACAACATTTGTGTACTTTTATTACATAAAGTTGATATAGCTAATGTGTTCATGAACATCAAGCACATACAATGCAACATTAACATTCATTTCAAGTCATGTCTGCCCACCTGATGAATTTTGGTCTAAATTCACCCTCCTTTTAATTCTAGTTTGGTGTCCAACAGTCCCTGAGGGACTGGCTCATTAGCCGCTTAATGCTCCGCCATATTCACCACCTAGCTGTTAACTTTGTCTGTCTGCTGTTTGGTATTGGACGTGTAGATTATAGTAGTTTTATTACAGATTTCCCCGGAAACAGCTGCTGCTGCCGGTGCTGCTGGAAACCACAGTGATGAAAGCAGTGAGACTGAACCAGAACAGTAAAGTTTTGGGCCACAGAGCCAAAAACTCAGCTGAAAGATGATTCTGCAAAAAAAACACCCTCCCTTACAGAACAAACCTGTGAGACAAATGCAAAAGCTTCTCTGATCATTTCAGTACTCTGCAGTGCAATTTGTTCAGTCTTTTTTTGAAGTTTTTACATAAAGTTGTTTGTGATTATTAATTAAAAACTGAAAATGCATGTTTCTCCAAGCCCACTCCTGTTTTTTTCTTTTTTTTCTGGTTTGTTATTGTGGAACATATTCACCCATCACAAGCTAAGAGACAGCTTCTCCAATCACGTCTCACCATCGCCTGACTGCTGGTCAGTCAGACTGAAGAGAGATGGGAAGCTCTGAAAGTAAAAAAAGTATTTACTGTATCTAACATTCTTAGAGTAGGCTCTCAAAAATCTTACAGGAGGTTGGTTCCTTTAGAATATAGCAGTGTACTGTATTATATTGCTGTAATTACAAGCATTTGTATGCACCAGCAAAAATCTAGTTTATCTTCACCTGTGAGACAAATGCACTCTAAACTATGTCAGCTTAGTGGTATGGGTGCAAAAATCACTTTTTACTAAATACATTTCAAATTTAATTGCAGAGTCAACATTATTTTAAAAACTGATTAGTATCATTTTAAAGGTTAAATAAACATAAAGGTGCAGTACATCCAAAGCAGTGCAGTTTTCAGACTATATTCTTGAAGCCATATACCAATGTCACAACAATTAAGTTTTGGAATCTTAAAATTCTAATTATTTCCTTTTTATTTTTGTAAAATGAGCTGGTAGTAGTTTGAGCAAAGCATTATATGGTAAATAACTGCATGACAATCAATGAAATAGCACAAAGGTGATTTACATGGGAAATAAATGAAGTGATCCTGTGCCGGAAGATCTCAAAAGAAGCCTCAGTGGGTGAAATGCCATGGGCAGCTGGATGAAGTAAATATTCTGGGTTCATTCAGAGGGTTGAATGGTGATTGAGCACAGCGTGAGGGGTGTCCAACAGAAACAGTCTGCCCCAGGGGCTCCTGCTGGGATAATCCAGCCTCGATAACAGGAATGAATTTTATTCTAATCTCCTCCTTATCTGCACTGGCTCCGTCTGGATGTATGTGAGACACATTCTCTCCTTTATGCACATGGGGTTCAATTCACTAAGTCAATACAAGTGTGTTTAAGGTCGTTAATTAAAAACACACACGTTGTGCACACATGTGAGCACACACTCCAGTGCCCGGAAAAGTATGTGCGCAGAAAACCCTCACTGTTTACCCTCTGTGAAGCAGAATGTCACCTGACTCTCTGATTGTTAAGCTTTGCAGGAGACTTCTTTCTGTACTGAAGTACTGGTTTGGCAGCAGCAGGTCGTAAGCATAAGAAGGGATGGCTCAACTTGTTACTGATCCTATTTCATTTACAGTCACACACCTCTTGCATGTGCTCTCATAAGTAAAGGTTTCCACTGTTATTACACTGTCCTTGCTAATTAGCTCTGAAACAGTGAAATTAATCATGAATTGAAGATTCTACAAATTAATACCTCAATCTCACTGAAGTCATCTCACATCCCGCTCACACTCCGTGATGCAACACATTATATCAACAGCCCTTACGCTGTGAACAGTGAGTGGCACTCCATGGAAGTGGGATAGTGAGTGCTGTCCTTCTGCAAAATACACACACACACACACACACAGATCAGAAAAAAAAAAAAAGCTCTCCGTAGAGAGGCTCTGCTTTTTATATCTGGAAAGCTGCATTATTGAATCACTGGATCCGTCACTGCCACACACATCCTTTACAGCTCAAATGTATGTCATTTAGCAGCACCGCGGACTATGAATTAAATGTTGCTGAAATCATACTCGCATCTAATGGTGATATACCTCACACTGGGCCAGGTGGAACACAGAGAAAAATATCTCAGTATCAGCAGCAGAGTAGTGACTAGTGCTGGAATATCTATCTTACAGGTGAATCCCAGAGAAAAAGGAAACAGTGAAAACCTCACTCCAAATGTGCACAGGTATTGCTTCACACAATGGCTCCTGTCATCATCTCCATTATTCTATTAATGGAGACCTTGGCGGACTTCTGATTAAAATGTCACTGCCACGAAGGCAAAACCTCGCCGTGACCTCCTTGAATTTGAATTAATGAGATATTTAGACTGTGGTTTTCTTTCCCCACTACCCCATGGGCTCCGTGATTATCCTAAGCTGTGGAGTACATCTGTGTCTATTAATTTTCATCTGACACTAAGTAGGCAGGCACATATTCAGCAGACGTCCTGGTCACACGTAGTGGAGCTTTGAACCCGCAGACTGTGGGCCAACAGTCGGTTTGGCGAAGCTGACGAGCTCACGAACCGATGGCCAATGTGACGTCTCCACACCCTGAACACGGAGAGCTACTGTAGCTCCTAGCCTGACTTAATTAGGAGAGTGTCTTGTCACCTTTTGAGGCTTGTATTGCTTGGCTGTCATTCTTATACTTATGTTCTTGGTTCACAGTACTGTGCTAAATTAATTATATGAAAAGACACTTTAAAGTAAGCCTCTCTCTTACAGTACATCAGAGAACTTTCTCACACACAGAGGCCCTTACAGTACAGTGGAAACAGATCAATGGTGAGGTAGAGGTGAGGCCATGATGTGAATCCATAAGAGTTTCATTGGAAAGCCCGCTGCATGTCTGCCTCCTCCCTGGCACTTACGAAAATCACAAATCACCTGAAACCGGCCCACCAAAGGAGATTTATCACAAAATGACATCATAAATTTATTTCTTGGAGGGAGTGACATCATTAACTCCCCCATTTTTCTTGCTGCGGTGGTCCTCCTGCATAATAAGCCTGCAAAACAGCCCTGACTTCAGACTGCAATCAGCATATAATGCCACTTATACTGTGAGTCCTTAAGCCTCCGTGTGGTTCTTTTAACACTCTGCAAATGTAAATGTTAGCACAGTAAGTTATTAATGAATGTTTTTACACTCTAACATCAAGTCTACAACTGTAAGTCTTCATTTATTGAGGAGAAATAACGGCCATTAGTGAGAAATAGTGAGTGGTAGTGTGAGAAGAGGCTTTTTCAGGTCACGGCGCTCTGAATTTCATCAATTTTAAATCATAAAACATATGAAATCATGTTTTGACTTTTATAAGGATAATTCCGCTGAAAGTATAAATTCAGTGAGGAGTTAAAGCTCTTTAAGTTGTCAATGAATCGATTTTGCAGATGCTCTGCAGTTCCTCGGTCCTCCCTAATTTAGAAGGCAAAGCGTGTTTCGTGCTGGAGGAGGAAATACACCAGCCAAAGAATAAGTAAATGATTTATAAAACATCATTAGAGCCATCAAACAACCCCTTTACAGAGTTTATCAGAAATGGGTACAATATACAATACAATACAATCATGGGTCTACAGTGCAAAATAGGAACATTTCAAATGAATATTATCATTACAAACACATGTAGTTTTTATATTAATTACTCAACCCTCATGACTAAAATGACTGTTCCCGTAATGGAAGTCTGAGCTGGTAAAAATGCGAGCCTTTCTTTCTACAGTATAGTGCAACACACTGTATATATCGCAGACTATTAATCTGCAGTTGTGATTTCAGGGTGAATCCTGATGACTATGATGATCCCCTGACTTTTCCTCTGGCATCACCATGTGGTTGACATTTTAGGCTTTTAATGTGAAGGTTTTAACAACTATTGGATGGACTGTCACACAGTTTGCCTCAGACATTCATGTTCTCCTCAGGTTGAGGTAAGGTTGCAGGTCTTCTGAACTTAAATACCAGGAAAATCAATTGGTTGCTTCAGACTGAACAAAACATTGACTGTACTTGTTTTGATACAGTATTCACTCTTGGCTACTATAGCCTGATTTAAGCTTTAATTTAAGGATTTAAGCTTTTAAAGTTAACCAAACACAGGGCATCCCGGGCACTCACAATCCAGCCAAACCATCTCGGTTTGAGCAGTTAGAGAACAACATCTGAATGACAAAAGTTGCGAGTGAAAAGACCATTTGTAACCTCCATTTTTTATATATAAATTTTTTAGGAGATAGGTTTGTGTAGAGAAGTATATCAGAGACCCTGTAGCAAAATAAATTCTGGCTGCAAACACATGTAAGGTGTCAATATTAAAGTCAACTACAGAACTTAAGTTAACATTTAATTTCCTTTTGTAACAAAAATGCAGGTTTCAAGACAAAATGGGCCACAAAATATAACAGGACCATGCGTTTTGTACTTTAAATCTTTTAGCTTCCTCACTTAACTGCTCACACACTCCACCTCACCCTTTTATGGACCAAACCATTAAACTTGTAACATGTAAAGCAGCACAATAAATGGGCCAAATATGGATCATTATGGTCATTTAAATAATGGGGGCTGCCACAAATCAAATTTTAAGTGGGCAAAACCACACAGTCACTGCAGAGATTCTCTCACTGTACATTGTTCAACAGCAGATTCCTGTGTCATGTAAAATGCAGAAGTTCATTCATTTGAGACAGAACCACAAAAGTACACCTAACGAATAACATGACCCTGATACCAAGACAGCTCCGTGTGTGTGTATTCTACGTTGCCCTGAATTTGAGCACACTAATTTTTATAAAACGTAAGTGTGTGTGTGTGTGTGCTGGGTTTTTCAAGGTGCCAGTGCATCTTTTCTTTCTTTTTTTTTCATCCCACAAGCTTTTGTTAATCACTCATCCAAACTCAGGTCTTGCAATAAGTTCAGTTTGTTTTATTTGATCTGGAAAGGAAAAGAAATGTGAGCTAGAAAATTCATACGAGCAATGTAACTTTCCCCCGTTCAATCAAAAGAGTGTCTTTGGAAAACTGAAGTTACACAATACCGGCCCCTTTGTCTATTGATTTCCCCATGGATGCCAACACAGTTAATTTAATACAGTTCATTTTCTGAAGTGAGAGTCAAAGGCAGAGAGATAAAGAGCAGGAAAGACGTGGAGGGAGGGAGCAGGAGAGAAAAAGCATGTTATATAGCGATCAAGTTGGTTGCCATTGGTTTCCCTGTAACATACTGTGCATTTGATGGCAGCTGCTGCTAGTTTGATATGATGGAGTGTGTTGACTTCCTTTCAAACGCGTTGCTATTTTACCGGATGTGTCACATTGCCAAATGGCGCAGACCAGAGTCAAATGGTTGTATAACAATGAACCCAGCATTCCTCTCTCAGTTTGATTGAGACCTTGAATGCTGCAAAGGTGAGAATACTTCAAAGGTGAATGTATAATTTTTATAGCAATGAAGGAAGGGCTTCTCTTGTTGATCCAAGAGAGAAAAAAAAAACAAATGCAAAAAAAAAAAAAACGACTGGAGCATGAAATCAAAGAGGATGCTGAGCAAACGAGCAGTGAGATCCATTTACCTGACTGTCTGGCTCACAGTGGGAGTGGGAAGAACTAGAAGGCAACAAATCCCTATCGAGTTTTGCATTAGTGATGAGGAAAATTAAATCAATGTTACATTGCTTTGTTCACTTACTTCCTGAAATCTTTACTAGCAGTCTGCGTATGTATGAGATGGCTGCATTTCTATGCTAATTATTGGATGGAGCCCTTGAAGCTGCGCTAATCAATAGTTTTATGTTAACAATGGGTCAAATGCATATGCTGAATTGAAAGAGGTTACTTGTAATGCAAAACTCACAGAGAATTATTTCCTGACTCTCTAATTGTTTTTTTTTTTTGGCTTTTAGAAGAATTTTCTTTTAGTTCACTGTTTTGAGTTTTGGGCTCTAATTAACCTCCATTCCAGTTGTAGTAGGTAGCTGTTTTCAGACAAAAACCTCTGTCCTAAAAGAAGAGCGAATGTCGAGTTACATTTGTTACATGGTCATAAATGTGCAAAAGAATAATGTTACAATACTAATGTTGTTTTATGTCTTCTGGCTGTTTAATCCAGCAACCAGCTTATAAACAAAACTGAACTGAATGTCCGAATAAACTATAACAGCAATCCATGCAGTAGTGGAGATCTTTCACTCTGGACCAAAGTGGTGGACCAATACACCAAATGATTGAATGACCAAGTGAGTGACATTGCCATCCCAGAGCTACACCACCAGCATGGCCGAAAATCGAAAAACTAGATAAGATAAGATAATCCTTTATTGATCCAGGGAGGGTAAAATTCAGGTGTTACAGCAGCACAAAGACAGATGTAGGTACAGGTACATAGGAATTTGAAGCGAAATAAAAGATAAAGATAAAGAAAAGTAGGAATAGACTAAAAATAGAAACTGTACAAGATCAATTTACTCAATAGGCAGACGTACAGACAACAGCAGTACACACAGACACCTACAACTAGTGTAGTACATGAAGTGAGTGCAATACCATCCCAGGTAAAGTGACACTGCAGAGTAAATCGATTATAGTAAACATATGAGTAATATGATACCATAAACTATAACACCAGATCTATGTATATCAGAATATTATAGAATATGATTATGTTATTACATTTAAGAGTTGTCTGTATTAATAATACTTAACACTACAAGATATTGTATGGTATAGATGAATATACCCATAGATACATATTATTAAATAGCGCAGTATAATGTAGCATAGGATATAAGTATAAGATGAAATGTAGATAGAATGACATGATGTACATTATAGCAATATGGCTCAAAATGAAATTTATAACAACTGAGATGAATAAAACAATAAAAGAGTAATGAGCATGGTGTTGTAAAATGGTATTTATAAAATGAATTATAATAACATAAGAGTTTCATCACATAAAACAGCATACAATCTAAAAAATAAACTCGAAAAGTTTTTAAAGTGACAGTTGGTAGCATATAAAAGTGAGTGGACTTAAAAAGTCAAACTTCCAGGTCCCTCCCCCTCTCTTTACACTGCACTCCAGCTCGCCCCCAAAACCCCTTCACACAGTCGTTCAATCTAATTTGTCTTTTTAGTTTGATTTTCGTCATTGCTCTCCTTCTCTTTACATGTCTCTGTTACTGACAAAAGAGTGATGGGCTGTTTTCTCATTGCTTGGTTGTTTGTCCAACAGGTGTGGCATTCAAGGTAGTGATACTCTCTTCTGATTGGTTGTTTTGATTTGAGCATGGTGGATTTTTACAAAATGACCCTAATGGCAGCAGGTGGAGCCAGAGGAGTCTGAGTTTTATCAGATTATCTGTCACATCTAATACTGTCAGGACATTGTGAGAGTTTTAGCAAATATAACTAAAAGTTCTTTTTATTGACATTGCCTACTTCTGCGTAAAGGGAAATGTGGTTTTATGCCTATTAAAACTGTTTTAATATAAGCATATTGTTTTATCAACATGAATTGTTGCTGCTTTTTTTCTTTGTTGATACAGTAACTGCTCAGCACATCCTTTGAGTAATACCAAGCCTACAAAGATATACATTATGTCTGTCATTCATTTAATTGCTAGCATAGACATGATTTCAGTTTTCAGCAATCATTGTGAAGACTGAATCCTCTGTTTCAGTCTTCATGCAAGCCTTTAAACTACATTATATTCATGGTAATGATTTCTGTCACTGTGCAGAGCATCCATAACATTATAATTTGGTAAGCAAACGCCATGTGAATGTGGACCTCTGTCTCCCCGTGTCATTGAAGTTGGAAAGGAGGAAACAAACATCCGTACAGTGAGCGGATAATTTGATTAAGAGCCAAACGTTTAACTGTTGCCATTTATTGTGGATGGGAGAAGAGGCCGCAGAGGGTACAACCAATCTGATCACTAAACAGAGCTGTGACAAATAGCTCTGACAATCCTGTCAGCGGTGCAAACATTGGGCCAGAGTGTCTGAAACTGAATGGAGACCCGCCAGGCCCTGCGTGACAAATCGTCTCAGACTGACAATCTGTCTGCCTGCCCACAAACTTTCAACTGTCAAATAGTGTGGAGTCAGAGATTATGGAATAAATACCTTATTTCTGCTTTTTGTTATTTTTTCCCTTCACCTGTTTTCTTTGAGGGAGTGTTTACCACTTTTTACACACAAGCAGACAGGCTGACTCACATATTTATATGAACAGCAATAGAGAAGCACATAAGATGAACAAAATAAGTGAAGACATATGAAACATCCTGTCCTTTATGAACAAAAATATTTATTTGAGTAATTGAAACCGACTACTGTGAGAGAGCTCCATCCATACCTTCACTGTGTCTACGTGGACGTACTCTCGCTTTCATCCATATCCTGAGGTGTCATCAAAGATCAACTTGGAATTTGAGAATTTTATTTGGTAATTTGATGCCTGGTATGCAGGAGAACTGGGAACAAAAACTACAAAAATAACACGAGAGGGAAGCAAGAGTTTAAAAAATGAACGGATCATAGTTCAGGTTCAGGTTTGATTTAGAAAATGTGAGTGTTTCTATGTTTTTTATGATTTAAAAATGTCAAACAAACAAACAAGCAACAAACAGAATGTGAAATTTTGTCATGACATTTTTATGTTTTTTAAGCTAAAGGGAAACTGAAACTTTTGGATGTGTGGAGATGTAAAGTGATGTCTAGGCAGAATTTGGTTTAAACAAATACACAATTTCTTTTAAAGGTTTTGAGTGATTATTTTATGGAACGTGTCTAAATGCCAAAGGTGATGGTACTTTACCATGCACAACATAGAGAACGTAGAGAACTAAATACACATAATTGCAAATGAATAAGCAGAGAGCGGTCACAAGGTGAAGCTCATCAGTTGGAAAGCAGATGACTGTGCCACTCCTTAATGGTTTAGTGTGTTTGACTGGACTGACCCTACACCTCTATGATAGAGTGATTGAACTTCACAAAGCCAAAAGCCAATGAAGAGCCACTGGTGCTGCTGGATACATGGGTAAATTTGAAAGAGCTTTATCCAAATTTAAAAGCAACATGTCCTCCAAATGGAACAACGCAAGGCATTGTTTTTCTGATCTTAAACACATATGTTTTTGTAAACTCATCCATCCAACCTGACGACCTCCATCTGCAGTCTTTGTCGCTCTATAGTAACGTACCAACTGTTTCCTCTTTTGCGCCAGATAAAAAAATGGTCATAAAACCACAAAACTCACTTTTTCTGGGAGGACAGTCTCTTTAATCCATATATCTGTTCAGCATAATTAGTCTTTACTGCCATTATTAGGTCTTGCAGAGCAGTTAGTAGTTACACATGTGCATTTCTCAAGGAAATGCAACTGAAAAGTGTGATCCTCATTCACTGGCATTATAAATAGCTGCTGGATTTGAGCCAGAAACCAATAAAAGCCTCCTACTCTGTACTGCAGGCTACAGATAAATCTAGGAGAAACACACCCAACTTTATGCAAATAATCACCTTTCTCTAGCAGTATTATGTAAAAGTTAGCACTTTATATTGTCAGAGTAACACATACTTTCTTTATAATGCTGCAGTTAAACTGGAAATGCCAAGAACATTAAGTACATGCTGTTTTTAAGACCAGATAAAACCCTGAATATGTTTTGACATATACATCTTTTTCATAAGAGGACATCAGAATGAGACTTTATCAGAAATGTGGAGATTATACTACCATAATTTAGAGGACATATAACAAATATCAAGGTGCTTATTCTAATTAATAATATATTATATGTATTTAGCAGGTACTTTTTTTCAAAGCGACTTACCATAAATCCAAGACACTTTTATGAGGATACCACCTATGGGCCAAGATTTAGTTTGAATAGATGAATTTTCAGTCTTTTGATGGAAAATGTGTGGAAATTCTGCTGTTCTAATGTCATTTGGGAGTTTGTTCCACCACTCCAGCCAGACCCTCCTCATGATGAGGGAGTAGTAAGCTGATTAGCAGTAGCAGCGCACAATATAATTTTACCACAGCTCCACTGGACCAAAACAAACCACCTAACATTCACTTCTGGCATGACAACTAAAAGTTATTTTTTACTTCAAAAGGTCAGTGCATGTTTGAATTACATGACTAACATTGAGAATACAGAATTTATAGCATTACTTTAAGGGTTAGTCCACTTCAGCCACAGAAAAATACTTTTTAGCCACCTCCAGTGATATAAATCTGAAAAAGTCAGCAGCAACCTTTAGAAATAAAGTTGAGTAATTGAAACCGACAACTGTGAGAGAGCTCCATCCATACCTTCACTGTGTCTATGTGGACATACTCTCGCTTTCATCCATATCCTGAGGTGTCATCAAAGATCAACTTGGAATTTGAGAATTTTATTTGGTAATTTGATGCCTGGTATGCAGAAAAACTGGGAACAAAAACTACAAAAAATATAACATGAGAGGGAAGCAAGAATTTAAAAAAATGAACTGATCATAGGACTCATTAAAGTATGTTCAGGTTTGATTTGGAAAATATGAGTCTTTTTGTGTTTTTTATGATTTAAAAAATGTCAAACAAACAAACAAACAAGCAACAACAAAACATTTTCTGAGCTTTCAGAATTGCAATAGGACCTGTTTGCTGTATGTTGGAGTTTTTTAAGCAAAAGGGAAACAGAAACTTTTGGATGTGTGGAGATGTAAAGTGATGTCTAGACAGAATTTGGTTTAAACAAATACACAATTTCTTTTAAAGGTTTTGAGTCATTATTTTATAGAAAGTGTCTAAATGCCAAAGGTGATGGTACTTTAACATGCACAACATGTAGAGAACTAAATACACACAATTGCAAATGAATAAGCAGAGAGCGGTCACAAGGTGAAGCTCATCAGTTGGAAAGCAGATGACTGTGCCACTCCTTAATGGTTTAGTGTGTTTGACTGGACTGACCCTACACCTCTATGATAGAGTGATTGAACTTCACAAAGCCAAAAGGTGCCAATGAAGATCCACTGGTACTGCTGGATACATGGGTAAATTTGAAAGAGCTTTATCCAAATTTAAAAGCAACATGTCCTCCAAATTGAACAACGCAAGGCATTGTTTTTCTGATCTTAAACACATATGTTTTTGTAAACTCATCCATCCAACCTCACAACCTCCATCTGCAGTCTTTGTCGCTCTATAGTAACTAACTGTTTCCTCTTTTGCGCCAGATAAAAAAATGCCCTCTGGAAAAAACACTCTAGACAGTTTTTATTGAAACTACTTTCCCCTGAAGAAATTCCCTCAGTTGTTGGTACCCCTGTGTTACCATAGTTGGTGATAATCTTGAGAGATAGGTATTAAAGATGTAATGATCCCTTAATCTCTATAGCATCATTCACCAGCAGTTTTCTTTGAGCAAGATGAAACTCATGCACTCGCTGCATGAAAAGAAAATCCAAATAAATTTGTAATTCAGAATGCATAAAATTGCATTTGCATAGGCACAGATGATCTGAATAAAGCTTGAATGTATCTCCACCAACCTGTGTGTACTACAGTGTCAGACCAGATGTCAGATGCTGTTTTTTTCTCTTTCAACTTAGATAATCATTCTGCACCCTTTTGCTGATTCAAGTTGCTAAGGATGCCCTTTGGCATGGACACAACTTGTGAAGTTTTTCAAACAAAGCCTGGCAGGGTACCCCAGTGGATGATAGCATAGTTAGAAGTAGAGAAATGTGTAGAATTTGATAATAAAGAGAGTTAGGTTGTGTTACACAGATGAAGAAAATCAGCCTAAACTCACTGCAAATCATGTCTTTGCACATGTCCATATTGTCCAATGTTTATTTATTTTATGTTCATTTGTATAGGGATCATTATATAGCATGAACCATTGTCACAGTATTTCAAGCCTAAACTCATTTGCAATGCGGGTATGGCCTTGGCTTCTTCTCCAAACCTTCAATAGTACGATTATACATCCTCATAAGAGGCTTGAATGGTGTAGAAGCTTGTTTGAGAAACTGACCATGACCAAGAAGTTACACAATAACTTAAATGTGAAAAGATCATAGACCCTATAGAGGTATGCAGCATAAAATGGTAAATAGCCTGTAATGAATGTCAATGAATTGTAAGTTTTCTTTTGCAACCTTGTTCACATTTTGCATGGGAATCTAACAGAAGGCTGAGAATTTTCTTTCAAAACACGCTAAACACATTGTACATTAATCTTTAAATTCAACTTGTTGACCTCTGATGAGGAACGGCCCTGGAATGCAAACAGTTGCCTTAATGTTGATTGCGAGATTTGAGTTTTCAAACCATGTTGCTATCGACTGTAAGTGCTCTGACAACTGGATGGGAGCAGACAAAAAAGTTCTACTGGATACATGCATGACTGTATCGTCTGCATACATCTGAGAATCTGCTCGACGACATAATTCAGGTAAGACATTTATCTATAAACTAAAGAGAAGTGAGCAGACAACAGATGCTCTCGAAGGAAGATGATTTCTCATTGTTAATAACAATAGACTGTTCAAGCAGGATTTGAATAGTTGCAGAGGTTCATTTGAGAAGTTCAATTTGGTCTATGAAACAGGATATCATAGTACAAAGTGCTGACATCCTTGTTTGATGGTGGGGTTGCCTTGCATTTGTAGGTTCTTTGACTATATATGTTTGTGGCTCAATCTGACCTAGCATGCTTGCAGCATACAGTATAATGTTGAGGCAGAAAAGTAAACCCTCTGACACTCAATTCACTGCAAGACAGAACTTTGGCCTCTAGAGGGAGGAAAAATGAGCGCTTGAGGTGTCTGTCCAGTTGATATCACCCACTTTTCCTGAAAGTCTGCAAATACACAGCTGCAGACCGCACTCAAAAACACTGACCTGCACCATTCGAAAAGGACAACCAACATGTGCATGCAGCATTCTAGATGAGGTGAGGCCATTCTTTGGTTTCCTCACTGTAGGGCACAACAATATGCTGAAAGGAAACAGAGCGGTGATACCTAAATCTCTACACTGCACAGTCTTACACAAAGGGCATTGATGAGTGGAAGCAACAAAGGAAGGGCAGAGAATGTCTTCTAGCCATCAATAAGTGATGACATCGTGCAGGTATCCAGAGTCTGTAGAAGCAAGATGCTCCATCAACCAAACAGCAGCTGAAAGTCTATGCATTTCCTGACCTGTGCTAGCTTGTGCTTCTCCATACTTCTAAGTGCAAAAGATTCCTCAAAGCTGTACTTTCATAACAGCACTCAATCCACGAGACAAAGCGTAGGACCGTCCCAGTGAAAAAGACAGGATGTGACTTAATTAAAACTTCACTCTTAATTCAACCTATGTTTATAGCCAAAGATGACTCACTTCCATTTTACACTCATAAACACAAATGAACGTTGTATTAATTTACATTGGGTTGGCATGAAGGATTCTGCTGCACACTGGTTCAGATCTTGTTTATAAAGCAGAACGTTTTTAGAAATGGTTGGTGGCACCTCCTCTTTTGTTGCCTGTCTTGACCTGTGGTGTTCTTCACAGCTCCATCTTTGGTCCCTTGTTGTTCTGTGGATATCAGATACCACTGGGGCATATCATTCACAAAATAATTTGTTACGTTAAGCCAAAAAACCCTCGCAGCTTCAGTTCAAACAAAACGCAGGTTTTTCAGTTTTTAACAAATACTACAAGAGATCTTATCAGCCTTGTTTTAGCCTCTCTACGCTGGTTATAAATAAGTTTTTAACTTACATTGAATCTAAGGTCGTTACATCTTTATTGTTATATTATTTTAACTGTCTAATTTAATTTGCCGTACTGCAGTTGTGAAATGTTTTTAATGGTTCAACCATTACCACTTTAAGGTTACTGTTACACCGTCAGTACAAAAGATTACATCATAACTCTGGAGTAATTACGCTGTGCGTTGCAGGCTGTGATCTAACGTGTTAGAGTTGTAACACTGAATTTATTTCTGGGTGCTTGGCCATTTGGGAATCAGCACAGCCAAAGAGCCATAAAGGAGGATGTCTCACTTGAGATGTCTTTTGCTTATGTGAGATCCTTCCCTACTGCCAAGCATTGTCTTAGTGTCTTTATATTTGAGACAAATGTCAAAATAAAAGTCTGTGAATCTGTTTGCATGGTGCCAAGATGACCTGGAAGTACATCTTTTCTGAGATCAAACGAAAGTAGGGCTTTCCTTTTTTTTCCCCCTTTGATTTTTTTTCTCTCAGTGCCCCTTACAAGGCTTTGTATACTGTAAACAGATGACATTTACTAAATAAATTAATCAAATGTGTATTTTTTTTCTTGTAAAATTACAACCATATTCCATACTATTATGATATTTTTCATCATAGTTTGATCAGTTGTTTTAAAAAAGCTTTTTTCTTTTTTTTTAAATTAGTTTATTCTCCAAACACCAGACAAAATGGCAGTATCCACTATACAACATAGTATAGATATATATTTAATCTGAACTGGAAATGACTTTTACCCTTTTCCTATAGCAGTTTTCTTTTGCAACAATACCAAATAAAGAAAACTGTTTTTTGTTGAATTTCATAATGTCTTTGTATTTTTAAAATTTCTTGTCTGTTAACACGCGAGCTTGTGTGACGCTCCCTCAGGTACAGGAAGTCAAGCAATTATTGAGTTACTTAAATAAAAATTGAACAAACTGTCCTAAATTGCAGAGAGATGGGCAACTTAACTGAAGGTCACATTTGCATACAATTTCCCTCCATTGACTTGTAACCTGAACAATGGTGGCTCGGAGAGGTGAGTATTTCCACTGACAGCTGCAACATGCTTGAGTGCCGGCGAGGAAGCCCTCGGCTGTGTAAAGACTCCCGCTAAAGTGTTTGTCACACATGCTGAAGCTCATTTTTCCCAGACAACAAGCTCTCCCTCTTCTTCACGGCACCGCAGGCACGCACACCATCAATGAAAAAAAAGTGCCTTTGGTGCAGAAATGTCATGAAAATTGACTCGTTGACTCAGGTAATATTTAAAAAGGATCAGAAAGGCAAACACGTTTCTAGCGTGTCCCTGCAGATGAAAAATGGGCCATCGAAGGCTGCTGCCCTACATCTTCCCTCGATACATTTACATCCTGAAGTGAAACCCCTCAGCTGACTTTTGAATAGCAACCCATAATGATTTGAATTATTTAATTTAATCGGAAATTCCCTGTACTGTCCTGAGTTTTTTTTTTTTTTGTTCCCTCAATGAGATGATTTTGGGTTCCTTACCCCCATAAGCAACATGCGACCGGCCCTCATTAATTTAATCATACACTTCACCCATGGTACTTATCAGTGGGTCATGCCCCATTATAAATACAGTTTTCTCTATTCATGCACACAGTGATTCCCAGTTGGGTTGAAGAGTACGTGATTAATTTGATTGGCTTTCCCCTGCGGCAGTACAGCCACAGACTTGGCGAGCGTTTTTTTCATTATGCTGAGCAGATGGAAGCTGCTACCAAGCCCCTGATGAAATTTTATGCAAGTACAATCTCACCTCTGTGCAGCACTTTGACAAACGCCTCGTCTAACACGTCTTTTTTTTGGGTTTTTTTCTAGTGATGAAACAAAACATTGGAATATTAAGTGTTTAGTACGAATGGTAAAAAACATATTTTATAAATAAAATAAACATTTAACCTTTAAAGTCATATTGGGAGATTATAAACAAGTTTAAATTTTACCTAATTATTTCTTTATGTTTTCGCCTTTGCAAATCATGCATTCACTTTCTATTACAAATTTCCATGATTTGATGCAACTATCAAAATGATCAAAGCAAAATGGGCGCCTCAGAAATCTGCTTCTAAAGTGACGCATTACTTTATTACTAACCAACCATAAAACCTAGTAAAAAAGTAGGGATTTTCATGTGCTTAATATCTGTGATGAGTACTGACATTACTGTTTATGCAGCTATTCTAATCTAAGTCTATTTAAATTTCTGTAATTGCAGTTTTATAATTTGTGATTCTTATGGTTTGTTCATAAGAGGTCAAACACAGGGTAAGACCTTTCTGAGATTTAATTGCGTCTTCACTGAAGTGTGTAGTATAATATGCTGCATATCTCTTTGTCTGTGTGTGAGTTTCTGGCAAAACAAAAGTCGTCTCTGTTTCTCTAGGCATGATCCATACAATGTAAAACCATGACACGCCTCCTTATGTGGTGTAGTAACAATGCCTTACAGTCATTTCTATATTATTCTATATTTTATTTAGCAAAGTTATGGAGATAAACTCAGCCAACCAGATTCTTCAAGCAGGTCCCCGTTCTAATTATTCAGTACAGGGATGTGTGATCTGCAGAAAATACACATTAACTTTGATAAATAAATAATCAATGTCCAACACCTGGGAAGTTTATTTATAGTCAGGGGTGTACCACTGAATTCAGGACCCTGAATTTATTACAATTTAAATTATTATTATAAATAATTTTTATGGGCCCCTCATCTTGCATACCCCTGCATACTGTTGTTATAAATTAGGTACACATACAGAATATATATATATATATGCTTACAATAACACTAGAATGTGTTAACAATTATGAGTTACTTGCTTCTATATGCTTTAAATAAAGGGGGATTAAATAAAGTGTTCTTGTTTTGTTATTGGAGATTTGTTTCCTATTTCATTTGTCCACTTGTCAGCCTGATGGCCGGCTTGCTTAACCCACAATCACTGAATTAAAAATGCAAAGGGCCGCCTCAAGTAACGTGACACCTTCAATATTAACCCGAAGAGAGAGAGACACCTGCATCTATGCATATCCCATTAATCTTGTTATAGTCCCATCCTCTTTCTTACTGTTAAATATGCATTAAAAAGAATGGAGTCATTGAGTATATTTGGCATATAAAAGATACGGGCTCATCATTAAAAATCCATGTAAGCCCTTTAAAGCTGAAGAGAGGTGATTTCATGCTTGGCTGCATCATTTCGTAGGTGCTACACTCCACCGCCACCGCCGCCGCCGCCACCACAATAGAAAAAACACACACACAAGAACACACACGGCATCAGACAGTGACGTCCTTGGCTCTGCCTCCCCCGTGCGAGGCTCGGCGGGATGGATGCCGTGTCTGAACTAATGGAGCAGGGAGAACACAGGCTGGCTGTGAATAGAAGGAGGTGGAGGAGAGATCAGGGTGCTCTTGAAGCACCTCTTTGCATTCGCACAACAGCAGGTCACTGTCATCATGGTTTTTTGGAGAGCACAGTAATATTTAGGGGCGAGAGCAAGAGCTTCCCTGGGAGTTAGAAGCGGAGACGCTCCCACCGGGCTGTTTGGGCAGCAATTGAAAGGGTCCCTTCTTTTTGTTTACACGAGGCTCCACGCTCATACATCAACTCATTGCTGGAAATATGCTGCTAAATCAGACTGGTGCGCTAACGATACAAATGTGCCAAAAAGTCCCCTAAAGAACATCTGCGGTTCCATAACCATAAAAATATTTTTCCTCTGATTAATGTGGTATTCTTAGGCTCATGGCTCTCCTTAGCAGACCACCAGACGAGATGTTCAATCAACTATGCATGACTTGACCTTAATGGATTTTTCACTGGGAGGCTTGGGTTGGTTATTAGGGAACCAGCTCATGTGGAACAACCTTGTCCCCTTGGGAGGGGAATTACACCAGTTCAGAGGAAACCCACATTGTGGCATGAGGAGAATAGAGGAAAGCACCATTTCCTCTTGGCTCACATACATCTTTCAGTTTAAAATGTGCCAACTGTGTGATCTCAAAAGAAAATTTTCCATCTGCTGCTTGATTGCGAATTCCCCATCCTTTCTCTTTACTTTATGGTTAGTGCCGTCACCCCTTTGACTGTGGCACTGATCATTTGTCTCTGCGGTGCTTAATGTCACCTATTGTTATTTACTCACGTACTTACCACATCTTTTACTAGACATTCCTGACAATAACACTAGCGCCTCGTTATATGTAATTAAACAAATGTGCTCCTGATTGGCTTAATTTACCTGCACGTGTACGAATGGATAGTGTTTATTAGAGCTCGTGCATTTTTGAAGTTGCTGTGGAAGTTAAATGGTTGCACTGGGTGTCTGGTTAAGGCGATGGCCGTGATTGCGGCGCCAACCAGAAGCCCTGATCACCGAGCTCTGTTTACCCCATTCCGATTCGCACACATCGGTAAATAAACAAACAAAATGGCCCGGTGTTAAATTAATTTTCTCCTCCAGCTGTGTACTCTAATTGGGATAATAAGCTGAAAGGTTATCAACACTCCATGAGGCATTATTCAAGCACCTAGCTCAATCTCTTCTCCCCTCACTTCCCTCAGCTGCATTAGAGTGCATCTGCGCTCGAGTGGGAAATGAGACAACATCTATGTATAACTATACCTAATACAATACAACCCTACAATAAATGTTAAAGGGGGGGGTTAAATGATAAATGCTTATTTATTCTTGGTGGTGGAGTCAGCTGCATCGATTTGAAAAGTGTGAATCAATTAAAAATGCATTAAGGTGTTTATTTTTATTCAACACTACCTGCTGATAGGAACGAGTTATTTTACAAGTCTTGCCTGGGTATCCATTCTGGAGCATGAAACAGCAGGGAAACAAAAAGACTAAAGAAATAAAGAAAGTAAATCAATTGGATGTACGGTGCATGTGTTTATGTTGCCTGGATCAATTCAGCTGTTTTATATTTCACTTCTGCAGGACAGTTATACTGAGTGTTCAGAATACAGGAGAGACATCAGCTTCTCAGAAAGCCTATATGGAGGAATTTAGGGTGAGCTCTAAATTATTTTATTATATAAATGTATATTTTCCTGTATATGCAGGTTCTTGAAATGAATAACAGAAAGGCACAGTGCAATTTGAACACTGGTTATTTTACTTTGGAAAAATCTACGTGCATCAGATTTAATTTGTTCTCGTTCTTTCCACAGAATGGTTCCTGGTTGAATTCTATTATATCGTAGCTCTGTTTTATTAGACTCGATGTATCCCCAGTAGATTTTTTTCCACACTATATCTTGTCATTTTTGTTTTGACTAGTGAAAATTAATTGGGTGAGCACTTGATTTCCATACACAGGCTTTCACTCTCAAGGTTGTCATCGTTATTATTTCTTCCTTTGTTCTTTGTTTAATAGCACAACAGAGCTGCATGTCATGTGACTTATTCATCAAAAATTACAAAGTGAAATTAGTGAAATTCACGCATCATTATTTGCACCACTCTGTGGAAGCTGCTGCTCTGGCCTCCCTGCCATTCTCTGTGTCACCTTCATCAGATGTTAGTGAGTGTTTACAGGAGGCGCTTTTCTTGCTGAACCAAGTCCAAGTTTGCAGGAAAAAACAGGCTGTTAATTTTACCATTATAGGTCATCTAATTAGACCACGAGGTAAAGTAGCACACTGGATTTTAACAAGACCGGTCCTCTTTAGCTAAGCTAGCAGCTCTGTGAGGCTGAAAACAGCAAACTCCAGCAAACGAAGTCACTGGATGAATGAAAAGTGCCTCACCTGTCCATCATCATGAGCAGCACAAAATGTGAAGCTCGACCTGAGGGTGCGACAAGCTGTTTTACAAGCTGTCTCGTAGATAAACATGCTAATGTTAGCATGTTAATACATGCAATTATTTTTCAGATATTATATATTAGATATAAGTATGTATCAGCATGCAGTTTTTATTATTATTTTTTTTTGTACAGTTTTAGTAGTGCAAAGCTAAAGTCTTCAGCCACACATGCAACTCCATGAGTGTCTAATTACTCATTAGAAAACAACCAGATGGTGAAAAGTGATTCAATCATTATCACTAGTGGGGCACGCGGTGTGAAGCTGTGTGTGATGCTGGCAGTGGTGGTGGAGGAAGTCTTAGCAGTTTATCCTCTGCTCTGTCCAGTGGTCATATGACATTTCAGACTCGGCTCATCGGGCTCAGCTCTGCACCGTCAGACTTCTCAGCTCTCAGCTTTCATTAGTCTGACCTGTACTTCATCAGCCTCAGCTGCACTAATTTGCCTTATTTGAACTATGCTGGGATTGGTTTTAACATTTCTCTCGTAGCAGGTACATCAGTTCAGCCAGCATTGTGCTCACCGTGTCTTGTGAATAGCTATCGACAGCGCATCTGTTTGATGAAGAGATACTAATATGATAACAGACCACCCAAAATGAGGTACATGACTTATGAAAAGACTCTAAGCTCAGTTGCATTACACGATACAGATCAGAGACATGGCATCCCCCTGCCGCTGTAATTATGCACCACAATGGTGCCAATGCATTTAAAGCAGCCACATTATTACAACTGACAGTAGACTCATCTCTTCATCACTTATTCAGTGCGAGGCAATTTTCCAAGGCTTCCCCAGATGGTTGTCAATTTTATGCAAAATGGAAAAGAGATTCAGTCCAGCCAAGCTCAAATTGATATCTCCAAGTCATAGGTTGGATAGTTATTTGAAAGCCTTGAAATAAAGTATGGGGTCTTGGTCTCATATCTGTCTGACAAAAATGACAAGGAAAAATATATGTTAGCCAGAGATATTTTTCAAGAAGGATGACAAAACATCCTAGCTGGCTTTTATGGAGCCATTTATTCCACTTTAACATCACCCACACTTTTAAGGGTCACTTAGGTTGCCTTAAAAGTGGCCATTAGCACAGCTTTCAGAGACAGGGACCTCTTGTAGGAGGAGCACCACTTGATACCAAGAGCTTTTGTCCTCTGATCTCTCTGTCTAAATGCAGGGCTTCAACACTAAAACAAACATATCACGCAGGGTTAAATTAGAATGTGTCCGGATAACAAATCTCAACTTGTTTAAAATTCATTAACACCGCATGCATCACATGTATTCACTCAGCTTAGATTCAGTAGCCTGTTATTAATAAACAGGACTTGCCCACCAAATGCGATGCTCGATGATTTGTCACAGAGTCCCACTGTGCCATTTATACACATCTTCTAATCATATATACCTTACAACTGTGATTTGTGCCTTTCTCTGGTTTTAACTTTCTGATTGATCATTTTTTAATCCATTTGTGTCAGACCCCTTTGCTTAAAAGCCCATGATGAATAGGTTGGAGTTGACCTGAATGAACTGCTGCTTCAGAGTGTCAGCTGACTGACATCCAGTGTGGTGAACTGAAGTACACAGCAGTAATGAGATTGCTTTTCTCAGTTCTGTTTGTTGTAACAAATAACTACTCAATGGTGCTCAAACAACAACCTTGTTCTGAACACCAGCAAGACCAAGGAGGTCATAGTGGACTACAGGAGGTCCAGGAGGACAGAGCACGCTCCTCTCCTCATCCATGGGGAAGCAGTTGGGAAGTCAAGCAAATCAGTTGAGCGTGTCAACAATATCAAGTTCCTGGGACATCCACATCACATCTGACCTGACATCCACATCACATCTAACCTGGACCTGGTCCATGAACACAGCTCACCTGGTAAAGAAAGGCTCAACAAAGACTCTTCTTCCTCAGGAAGCTGAAACGTGTGCTGGACTCTCCCCTCAGCTCCTGACAAACTTCTACAGGGCCACAATAGAGAGCATCCTCTGCCTCAGTGCAGCAGTGTGGTATGGCAGCTGCACTGCACAAGACCGAAAGGACTTAGCCCGGGTGGTGAAAACAGCACAGGGGATTGTGGGAAGTCCTCTTCCAGACCTGGACTCAATATACGCTGGCCGGATGCAGAAGAAGGCCCGACATCAAATCAAAATCAAATTTATTTATTTAGAGCCCAAAATCACAAACATTGTTTGCCTCGGAGGGCTTTACAATCTGCACAGTTGTGACACCCTCTGTCCTTAGACCCTCGAACCGGAGTCAGGAAAAACTTCAAAAAACCCTTTATGGGAAAAAGAAGAAACCTGAGGAAGAGCCACAGATGAGGGATCCCTCTCCCTGGGACGGACAGACGTGCAATAGATGCCACATGTACAGAGAACATCATCAATCATATTATGGAATTATACATGAGTCGTAATAAGCTGTAGCTATACTGAGTTCATTGGTTTAGTCCATGTGTGAAGGTATCACAGGTAATGGAAATGAGTCTGTGAGTCCAGGTGCATCTCTAGATGTCCTCATATGGAGCTCTGGGCCACTCGACCTTCTCTCCACAGCACAGACACAGATCATGTCCCCACCAGGCCAGTGAACCTCAGACAGATGGACCACAACCAGAATCAGTGAGGAACCTGCAAGACTGGAGAGAACAAAGAGGACCGGGGCTCCGGCAGTAACATGCACTTTACAGGACATAAGAGTATTCACATTAACCGTTTTGACACTTTAAGCCAATTTAACCAACTTTAACCAGTTTAACCAGTTTAGCCACTTTAACCAGTTTCTAAAAGTGACTCCAGTTTGCACTACTACCATAATATGAGTAAAGGAAGCAGAGGAAGAGGGAGAGGTGCCCGATGCATCATGGGAGCCCCCCGGCAGTCTAAACCTATAGCAGCATAACTAAGGGCGAGCCTGTGCCCACCCTAACTATAAGCTTTATCAAAAAGGAAGGTTTTAAGTCTATTCTTAAACACTGACACTGTGTCTGCCTCTCGGACCCAGACTGGGAGCTGGTTCCAGAGAACAGGGGCCTGATAGCTGAAGGCTCTGCCCCCTAGACTACTTCTGGAAACCCTGGGAACTACAAGTAAGCCTGCGTTTTGGGAGCGCAGCGCTCTAGTCGGTTGATAAGGAGTTATCAATTCATTAAGATATGATGGTGCCAGACCATGCAGAGCCTTATATGTGAGGAGAAGGATTTTAAAATCCACTCTAAATTTTACAGGGAGCCAATGCAGAGAAGAGAAGCCAATACTGGAGTAATATGGTCTCTTTTCCTGGTTTTAGTCAGCACCCGAGCAGCGGCATTCTGGACCAGCTGTAGAGTCTTTAACGACTTGTTTGGGCAGCCTGATAAAAGTGAATTACAATAATCCAGCCTGGAAGAGACAAATGCATGGACTAATTTTTCAGCATCGCTTTGGGACAAAAAGTGCCGAATTTTTGCGATGTTGCGCAGGTGGTAAAAAGCAGACCTTGAAATATGCTTAATATGGGTGTCAAAGGACATATCCTGATCAAATAAAACCCAGAGGTTCCTTACAGTGGTGCCGGAGGCCCAGTTAATGCCATCCAACAAGGCTATCATAGGAGAAAGCGTGTTCCTCAGGTGTTTCGGACCTAATAGGATCACTTCAGTTTTATCTGAGTTCAACAACAGGAAATTTCTGGTCATCCAAGCCTTTATATCTTTAAGGCAGGCCATGGAGTTTCAGGAGCTGATCAGTTTTGTCAGTGGCTCCACTGATAAATATAATTGGGTGTCATCAGCATAACAATGGAAATCTATGGAGTGCCTCCTGATGATATTGCCAAGGGGCAGCATATACAAAATAAACAGAATTGGACCAAGCACTGAACCTTGTGGAACTCCATGACAGACTTTAGTATGCACAGAGGATTCATTATTAATATGGACAAACTGAGACCGATCTGATAAGTATGATCTGAACCAGTTTAATGCAGACCCTTTAATACCAAGCAGTTTTTCCATTCTCAGCAACAGGAATGTGATGGTCAACTGTATCAAAGGCAGCACTAAGGTCTAACAGGACAAGTACAGACAGAAGCCCTCTATCTGATGCTGTCAACAGGTCATTGGTGACTTTCACAAGTGCTGTTTCTGTGCTATGGTGAGCTCTAAATCCTGACTGAAAAACTTCAAAAAGACTATTACTGTGGAGATAATTACATAACTGGCTGGCAACGGACTTTCTCTAGAATCTTAGACAAAAAGGGGAGGTTGGATATTGGTCTGTATTATTGGCTAACACATCTGCATCAAGTGTAGGTTTTTTGACATCTTGTCACGACCCTACACACCGGGAAATGGACTGTTTGTACCGCTTCCATCTGGAAAACGGTACAGAAACATAAAGACAACAACTACCTGACTGAAAAACAGCTTTTTCCCCAGAGCTGTACAATGCATTTCTCCTCTGTTGACTGCACTTGAACAACTGAACCACCCCCTACTGTGCACTGAGGCTGCAACTTTGGACTTTGGATATTTGTGTACATATTACATATTTTTACTATTACTTACTATTAATATTTTTTTTTTTACTATATTTACATTTAAAGCTGGAAGTCACCAATATTAATTTCGTCATGTGAAAACATGATGACAATAAATGACGATGATTTTTGATTGATAACTAAAATAACTTTTGTTATCGCCCCTGTACATTTCAAATTTCAAAAAGATTTATTAAATATTCAACATCCCACCCAGCCTAATCTCCTTTACTCACACTGTATTGCACACATTGGACAGCAAAGCCATAGATGAGAAATGGCAGGAAGATTGACTCTCAAGGATCACTAAGTATCCATATGTACACAAATATAGTGTTATTAAGAGAAATTGGACATTGTTGCCTTTTCATTCACAGGAAAAGAAATCAGTTGATTCTCATTTTACACCATAAAAATCACGCTCCCATTGAGTAGTAGCTTGTAATATACACAAATCTTTCTATTTCGAGTCAATAGCATGTATACATGTATATATGTGTGTATATATATAATAATAATAATAATAATAATAATAATAATAATAATAATATTATCAGTCACATTTTGGTTTAAGCAACACAATCTCTTGGTTAGGTGTAAAAAAGGACCATAGTTTGGTATACAATTCACAACGTTAACCCTGAAAACTAACATTGTTTTATGTGCACAGGTGGCAGCAAACTGTATAAATGGTTAATGATTATTGAAGTAAACACTGAGCATTAACACATTAGAGACTAACCACCAATTTAGACCATTTTTCTTTATTTAATGGGGGAACAAAACTTAAAAAAATCAATCAATCAATCAATCAATGTTGATGTATTTCTGTTATTTCTGTATAACTGTTGTGTAACTTGCTTAAGTTAAGATAGGATTAAAGCTATTAAAGGTACAGGTGTGTGTCTTGATGTCAGACTTCTATAGAGGAATGGACGGGTTGGTGTGTTTGTACAGACCGTTAAAGACAAACTTGTGAGTTTCCCTGACCTGATGGTCATCACTAAAGGACGGATCGCATTTTGGGCTTGTTGCCTTCAGCTGGAACATGTTGGTCTCACAATAAAGCTGTTTTTATTCTGACCTCTCCAGTCCTGTTTTTGACAGGGGCTGAGCTGTGACTTCATCCGAAATAGAATTTCAAGTATAGGAGCCATCACACATCCGACACGGTGACCACAATACCTGCACAAAATATGCAGCCAGTGGGGACAGGGACTTTTTTTTCCCTTCTTTGTTTTGTTTTGTTTCTTTTTGATGAAAGACTCTGCGGAGAGCCACAGAGGTTCATATCGATGCAATGACTATAAGAGATGCGGTACCCTTTGCTTTGATTTATTAGCTACTCTTCAATGTAATTGTACCCACATTTGAAAGCTACATATTGGTCACAGCGCGCTATCGATTTCTTTACAGTTAAATGGATGGCTTTGTTTAGCAGTGAAAAAGTGAGCAATTTTACCCGCACTAGCAAGCTGTTTAATAGTCCCAAATCTATATTTCATTAAAACGATGACACATTGCACCCCTAGCCCTCTCCTAACTCCTGTTCTATTGATCTCCAACAGTTTGGGCCTTGTAGAGAATAATAAATTGTCCCGGCACTGGTGGCATGCTTTTTAAACACTCATCTTCCATTATACATGTAATGAAGCACAGGAATTACACAGTGACATGGGGGAATTTGAGGTCACCCCGCCATGAATCTTTATCACTCAAGATGCGTTATGGTGCAGTTTGCGCCTCATGATCGCCATGCACAGCAGATGGACAGTAAATACCATCTCGGATCGTTCTCACATGATACACTTTATGTTCTCCAACAGAGGAGGCGAAACAGGAGAATCCATCTCACTTAGCTGCTCATAGTTCCCCAATTCTTTGTGGATAACAGCCAGGAGCGCCACAATCAATAGCATTTTCTCTATTTTTCTCCACTCACACACGCGCCCGCTCGCACGTGCCCCGAGCGATCGCGGGGAAAATCCCTGTTTCATAGGCTCGCAATGTATCATCATTCATGAGAAGATGACCTTTACTGTCCCTACACCCTGTGCAGCGTTTAGCTGGAAGAGACAGCGCTCAACGTTTACTGCCCCTCTTTTCTTTCATCTTATTTTCACGCAATTAAACCTGAGTAAAAAGGCCCGAGCAGCTCTAAATGGGATGAGAGAATGTTTCAGTAATGGGAACCTGTTGTGTTTATGATGAATACTGGCCAATCTGTCTGCCTCTGGAGGGTAAACACGTTTGACATTTGGTGTTGACCTTATCCCTTCTATTAGGCTGCTTGTTTTTCTGACAGAGATGGATAAGGGTGCTTTTTCTCATTTCATCATATAGAATGACGCTGGTTAACAAGGCGTCCTTGTTGGGTCAAAGCATATTCACATTTACATGTTTCAGTAGGCCTGTCACATTTCAGGTGCGCTCATAATGAACACGAGCTGCTCAGGCTGCAGGCCGGCTGGAACGAGGACGTCAAAACAAAACAATGTTAACTTATCTTTATATTATTCCATTTAAAATGTCAGTGTGTGATGATTTTAGGTAATACTATGTGACATCTTCATATAAATAAATGTCCATCTATATTCAACATTAGCCATTCACATAACCTGAATAAATGCATCACAATTCATTAAACCTTTTGCTTTTTGTACACTGAAAAATCTTCAGATGCACAGGAAATGAAGAAAAAGTTGGTCTGAGCAGCAAAAAGCTACCGTGGCTGAACAGTGAAACAAGAGAGTGCTGCTCCTGACACAAAGTCAAACAGTAAATCAAAGAGACATCACGGTACACCAAACACACTGCTTGATTGACAAGTGACCTCTGGGAAGTGCGGTGCTGAAACGCTGCAGCAAGATGCTAATCAGGATTAGCACTTGGGATCTGTGGTGTTCAGCAGTGGACTATGATAAAAGAACAGACGTGGAAATTTGACTCAGACTGACCCAGACATACTCAACATGCCATCACACATCCTTTACCTCACATTGTGGACATAATGTGGAACAAAGTAATATGAAATTACTGATTACTGATTATTTTGACAGGGAATTTTCATACTGTACATTTATGAGGAGTGTCATTGTCGTTTCAGCATATAAAAGGTGTATTATATCAAAATAAAGTTTGTAGGGAGGACTCATGAAAGTTGATTAATCTGTGATTTCCTCCAGAAAGACCCAACCGGTGAAACGCAGCATGCACCATAAACTCTTAAACAGTGTGAGTTTTTCTTTTCTCTCTCTCTTTTCTTGACACTGTTGGACTACAGGTCATCCAGTGCACCAATACATCCACTGCCCTGTCATCATACTCCTCTACCATTGTGCTCTGGCTCCCATTAGTGCAGTGGGCGGCTCAGACATTCTGAAGTTTTGTTCACTAAAGTGCTTTTGACCAGATGTGGTCATAGAATTGTTTATGTTGGTTAGACAACAACTGTGTACAGCACCGCGGGCAGTGTGGTTTCATGCCACAAAAGAAACATTAGCTATGTGGGCAGCAAGAGATAATTTAGACGACAATCCATCAATATGGTGTTTCTAAAAAGCTCTCTCTTCTTACATAAAAAATATTCCGCTGCTCCTTGTCCCTTGATAGCTGTGTGTCTACAGATACTAAAACTCTTTAAAATCTAGCATCAATTCAGAAGTAAATTTTTGTGAATGTTAAATAATGTAGAGTGAGTACTGAATTAGTTATATTCTTGACAGTATGGAAAACTGTTTCCATACGCATGACATAAACAGTATGACACATAAAAGCACATAGAACACCCACATAGACGCCTCTTTAAAAAAATCTGTCATTATGACATATATAATATACTTTAGTTATTATAGGGATGTCATAGGGATCATTTCAGTGTTTTTGCATATTATACCGCACATTGGCAAACCCACCACCATGAAACTAGCATATTGAGATGAAATGTTTGTACAGTAAAAGGGTATTCCTACAAAAATGCCACTAAAAATGTATTAAATAGTATTTTAACCAACAGGCTTTGTGGGTTCATCACTATGAGTCACTGCTTTCATTTAGTCAGTTGATCCTTTGTTAAATTAAAACTTGATGATGGCAGCCTTAAGCAGCACTTTAAGGCGTCCGTGTCATTTAAATGTGATCTTAGCCAACTGCCTGTATTTATTTAGATGATCTCTATGCAGTTCCAAACAAAACTCAGTACTCTATAAAATGTTAGTGTGAATGAAATGGAGGACCTTTGCACATTATTATTCAGCATTCTGCAGCATTTCAGGCATTGATCATGTACTTAAGAAGACACAGAGTGAAAACTCATAATAGCCAAACAAAGAGAGGTTGCAGAACCAGTAAAGTCACTTGCATAAGGAATCACTGCTTGTTATGTTCACGTTGTATTGGCCAAGGTTAACATCCCTGATTCTCTTGTACTTTTGCAAGCTTGTGAAGCTCTCTGAATCATGAATATTTTTTCTTTTGTCAGTTCACAGACTCTGGGCCCTGTGAGAACGCATTACAAGGACTGTGCTTCCACCTGAACCCTGGCTTTGATTACAGAAAAGAGCAGGTGTGAATTAAGCGGGTGCAACAGGATAGCTTCCTGTGAATAAATGCATTTTGATTATGAGCAAACATTGCCCTCCTTTGGCCCTCATTATGCAAATTAGGAATTGTATTTTAGGGGAAGGGAAGGGATGGAGGGCGAGGGTGATTTGTTTGCAAGAGGATTTTGTGCAGCCTGGCAGTCATATGCTGTTGATTAACAGACTAATGGACAGGCAGCAGAGTAGGGTGAAGTAATTTCATACCAATCACTATTCATTACTTAATGAGAGATGATGACTCAGGGCACTCTCCGGCTCCAACGGCAGCAAAAGGCAAAGTTGATGAATCGTAATAAAAAAATCATATCATTATTTACCTCTTTAAATTCACCGGGGCCAAGGAACATAATTAAGAGGCACACAGGAGAACGATGGAACCATTTTTTCCACAGAAAGACAATCATTTATCATGACCTAATAGGATTTTTGTTTACAGCTTGGGCCATCAGAGCAGCTGTAGTCTTACCTGTTGAACCAAAGCATAATCAAATCAAATACACTGATCCACAATATATTTCACTTCTGTAATGCTGCTCAGTAATGTACGGCTTCCCAGTGACTTTGTAAATGAATGAACCAGAAAGAATCATCTTATGTTGTGATTTCACTTAATTAAATTTTACAGAATTTAATTTTAATGACTTTGTTATTTCTGGAGTTTGTGCAGTGGATAATGAAGTGGCTGTAATCTTAAAGTAATGATACATGGGGAAATATTTATTTCAGCCACTGAAATGGACAATTTGGTTCCCACTTAATGGATTTAATGGACTTTGGGTCACACGATGGCATATTAGTATAATGACAACAGTCTTTATCACACAATGGCTGTTGACAAAGTTAAGGGTATAAAGATCTTAAGTAATTTAACTTATAGCCTCTATCTTTCATATCTCTGCACTTTTTTGCTCCACCCAACAACCCCAACACATTCATTGGTTATGTGGCAATTTATGAATGTGCACCACCAAATGACAACATGTACTGAAAATTTTTAACAGTCTCAAACAACATTATTTCCTAATCTGGACACCTACCTCATTTCAGGCCCATGTGTCAGTTTTTTATATATTATTACTGTAGGAACACGACATGAGATTATTTTCCTTATCCGTTCATACATGTGTTATTCACTAAATGCCTTAGAAAGATGTCAGAAAATAGTATGACTACTGGATCTATTTTTAGTCTTTAGTCTTCTTTTAAGTCTTTAAATAGCTTTTGTCTGACCAACAGTCCAAAACCCACAGATATTAATATTATCACTGTTATATAATATGTAAAACATACATTAAAAAGTTATGAAACACAAAAAATAATATGCCAAAACATGTGGTAAACTGTAATTAATGAATGTTTTGTTTGATACATTGATAAAGTTAGAAAGTAATGATTATCAAAAATGTATTAAAAAACATATCAAAAGTTTACTTTTAGGCCTACAGCTCATTTGTGCCTGGGAGCCCCAGCAGCTTAATAAGGGCTGAAACATACATATATTTATATTTTTATTTAAATACATTATCAAAGTAACGTCGTCAACAGCCTCTGTGATGAGATTACTGAGTAACTTGTAGTTTTAAAAAGAGACAATTAAAAGCAACGTTTCCCTTTCCTGAACAGATTTCTAATCTTACTTGTTTTTCATTTTGCCACAAAATTCAGCTTTTAATGTGCCATAACTCCTGTTTGTTAAAGATCTTCAGGCAACTATATGGTGGCATTTTAAAAAGATATGAGTTTTATGTCCCCATTTTTATCTTTTTCAGGGTTTTTTTGTTTTTTTATGGAGAAATGTGGTAGAATTTATGGGATTTGAAGCAGCTTTTATTTCTTTTCTTCAGGTTTTTATGAGTTTTTTTTGGAGAGCCCAGTGTTACTTCGGCAACTAAGGCGCCCAGCTGAAGTGCCGGAGTGCATATGGTCCAATAATCTAATCCATATGGTTGAAGTTATTCCTCATGTAAACATCCAATTAAATATGCTCTCTCATTCTCCTCGCAGTGTTGATCTATCATTACTGAACAGGTGCTGTTTGAATAGTGAACTGTGTAAATTTTGGAGCTTGCAGAGTCTCTCCTCTCCCTTGACAGTTGGCGTGTGTGCCTGTGTCGGTCTGAAAAACAGAAAGAGAGAGACGGAAGTAAGTCGTGTTTCAGATCGTACTTCAGCAATGCGCAATATTCCGCAGTGGGAGGGAGATGATACGCCCACACCAGATTGATTTTGGTCAGTACAGTAGATCACATTGCGGCCTCTGTAGATCTGAATTATGCCGCCGTAGAAGACTCCCAACTGTGTGGCCGCCAGCTTTACACTGTTCAAGACTTTTATGTCTGACAGTAATGATGGCTATCATGCTTCATCCACAAATAATGCCAGTTTTTTTATGTTTTTACCAAATTTCTCCAGCTGAGAAAATGGCTGTTACTTCTTAGAGGCAGTACGCTCCCATCAGGACAATGTCCTGAAAATGTGGAAGAAAGCTCCTCCACAACAGTGTAAGTCTGGGTAAATAATGAGTCCCCTTGGTCACCATCGAGACAAAGTGTATACAGTAAGTAGATTGTACGGCATTTGTTTGTTTGCTCGGAGCTCTGTGGCTCTGAGCTGTTGGAGGCCTCTAGATTAAGGCCAACATGGCTGGCAGTTGGTAACATTTGTTGGTTCTCCGGTTCTGTCTCCTCCTTACGTTTTTTTTTTTTCTTAATTACCAAAAGAAACTTGAGGCTTCGGGCTAATTCCTGCACACTCACAGAACATCAGTACTAAAACTCAACTGCCCTGAATTAGTCAGTGTACATCCATCAGGGCTGCGCTGGGCCAAAAAAAAAATCCCCCAAACCTCCTTCAAAGCGGAGTATTAAGTGCTGTGGACAAGTGGACCAGCGTACTCACTCGCTCTAAACTGAGTTCCTGGTGATCAGAGGTGGCTGTAGAGTACACAACATAACTAAGTAACAATCAAAGGAAAAGCTCAGCCAGGAGTCAAAGAATAATTTCAAATTGTTTGATACAATTTAAGTGTACAAATAGAGGATTTTAAACTCACTGTAAAATGTTTCCATTAAAATGTAAAAAGTCTTACATTTAAGAAAGATGTGATACAGATGCTTCATAAGAACAGCTGATGAAGCAGCCTGTAGAAGAGAGAGAAAGAGAGGGGGATTGAGAGAGAGATGAGATATGATACAGTATCAGTAGTAAAAGCTGACATTAAGATGTATAGTTTGTATATTCACTGCAGGGCCCCTGAATACCCTGAACAACAGTTGACAATGAAGCACAAAGCGAGGGCATCCTGAGAGAGAGAGAGAGAGAGAGAGAGAGAGAGTCCTAAAAAGCTGCATTATTATTAATAATTTTATCATAATATCAATACTTTCATCTCACCTGACTATCACAGCAGCCCTCGCTTCTGTGCAACTCTGTCAGTTACAGCCATGAGGACGTCCTTTTCAGTGGCCGTCAATTGGCCATCAACATGAAGGTTTCCAATTTGCGGGCAGACAGGCTGCTCCTCATTCTGCCTTTTATGCATTTTAGGATTGAAAATTATTTTTCGCAGGCTTCCTGGGTTATTTAAAAGTCTTGTTGAACTTGATTTTCGTCTCCTCTTCCTTTCCATTGGGTCCGTCCTTGCTGCAGCCTTCTAGCGCATGAGAGGCTGGTTAGGATGAGGGGGAAGTTTTGGGGTCTAATAAATGTGCATAAAGAGTGACGTGTCAGGAATCATCTCTGGATAACGTCAGATAACCTCAGCACTGGCTCTGTGAGCACTGGCCTCTGGCTCTACATTTCTGTCAATGTCTTCTCTTCCTGTGTGGCTGACATTGTCGATGACACGTCAATGTACAGACAGTCCGGAGGCTTTCCAGATGATCCAAATAATTTCTTCAGGGCATTGTGTTTGGCCCACCCATACGACTCTGCCATCAGAGTGATGCACTGTGTCTCTTTGTCGTGGCTCTCCTTCTCCTACCGGTTCTCTCTCTCTCTCTCTCACTGAGGAGACGAGACAGTGATCCACTCAAATAATCAATTTATTTGAGTTATTTGAGTGCCACTGTATGTTTGAAGCCCCCGTCTGAGGCATTTCCAGTGCAGAGACTCGCTGCTGAAGCTGAAGGACCTCTGTCAGCAACTTGACAAAGGACTGTCCCGTGGATGCACTCCATCAGACCACTGTTACAAAGATCTCATTGACAACGCAAGTCACATGCCTCAAAAACGAGCAGGTTGTTTATGTCAGCTGTACAGATACAGATTTATGCTCGGCTACGAGAATGGTGTCAGCTCTGACTGCTTGATCCCACCAGTCACATCTGGACCTGATCGCAGCCGCTCCAGTTGAAGCTGCTGATTCCACCGCAGCACATTTCAGGAGTGACTCTCTGCTCCGCTCTGCTTAAAACATGTACACCTTGTTGTGGGAAGTTGTGTCAAGCTCTTCTGTTTACTTATCTTTGAAACTGTTGCTTTCTCATTGTTTGGTTGTTCGGTTGTTGTTCATCCACGCTGCTTCCATCTGGCAGGAGAGTATCTGCTGCCATACCCCCAAACTCTGGAGAAGCTTCTTTCCTCAGACCGAGAGACTTCAGAATTCATCCTCCACAATACCACAACAAGGATTAATAGTGAACTCTGGAGTATATTACACAAGATTTAATAAGTTATGACTGTATTTATTTGTAGGTACCTCCTAAAAAACATTAATTATAACAAAGTAAAAAATTGCTTATCCATGTAAAAAAACATTTGACCCGAAGCTAGGTGACACAGTGACTTGTTAATAGTGAGTTAGCTCTTACCGTAGCTCAGTCTACAACAGGACAATAAGTTCCCATAGTGTTTTCAAAAGTTTGATCCATTAATTTTAGACTGATGACCGTTCCACTAAATCATTCCTGTTTTTGGCTGCACTCTGACAGGAGGTTAATAAAAAATGAAAAAAAAACATCTATATATTAATTTTGCCTCCTCTAACTGGATCCAGTCTCAATTTTGTTGCTTTAAATCCAGCATAACTAGGCCTTTAATTCTTGTTCTTCTTGCCTTTTACCTACACAGGACACATTGCATCACCTTTAAAAATGAGTGTTACTTTAAATGTTCTGTATCGACTGTGTAGCAACATGTGCCAGCCTGCATGTGCTCGCCCATCCTCACTGAAGTCCGACTCTGCAGCGGTACAAGTTTCTGACACCCACCCACTGTTCAATAATGAAAAATGCATCACCATTGATCCCCTCTCTGTTGCAAATCTTGCATAACGTGGACTCTCCTGAACAAACCGTCCTCATTTACTTCTGTTATTCATCCTTTGTCCTACCTGGCCACCATTAAAATGTAATCCTGACAGTTAGATACCCCAACATCAAAGCCAGCGGCGCCGCTTCTACCCAAATGAGACAAGGCCTCCTTTCAATTAAAACCGACTCCTGACTGTTCTTTGTTGGACTTCCTGTGTTCATGAATTCCCTGTAACCCTTTCATCACCTGCTCCTCATTAATTCACCTCACATTGTTTTCACTGCATGTCTTCTTCTCTCGCTCTCCCATTTCCTGACTCACTTACCTCACGTTGACAGCACTGTAGGTTTTGAAATGATAACAGGCTGTCGTCCGCATCCCGCAGCAGGTTACGGGGTTAGCATGACGGTACAGTGAGGCCTGCACAGAGGAGGCAAGCACAGATTTCCATTTGGGTGTCTCCACTGAGGCGGGCCGAGGCTTCATGTTGAAAAACCATCAGCATTTGATTCCTCCTGCAAGCTTTTCTGCCAATGACACAAACTGTTCCATTACCGACCAACATCAAATGGCAACCAAAGATGACATTTAAAAGTAATCCCTGGTTAAAAAAAAAAAAAAAGATCTTTTGTCTTGACTATCTTTACTGAGAATTCACATCTGCTAGTGATTAAATGGCTCAGTAGCTTTAAAAATTAGCTCAGAATCATATTACTTTTTATTAATAGACTTCTCCCTCAGAGTCTGGAGAGAGAAAACTATATCTCTATTAAAAGAAGAGGATGAATAGCCAACTCCTTCAATTCAGTTCTGAAATTTAATCAAATTGCCAATTAACTGTATTAGCAGGGGAGGCTACATGTTTAGAATTGATGGACCCGAGTTGCTCCTCTTAATGAAACTGTAAGGCAAGAAAAGTCTGTTGAGGCTGACCTTCATCTACTAATCTGCTAATTAACTTTGAATTAGACTTTGATGCCTAATTATTTACCTGCATATGTACAGCTATGCACAGATTATGGGGAGAGAGCGTAGATAAAGATGAGCAAATTTGTGTACCGTGTCTTATGGAGAGGTCCTGTAGACGGGAACTACCCTGGCATGGCTACAGAGACCCAGGCAGCTATTACGCCCATCCTCTCCATCTGTCCCTCCATCCATCTCAATCCACCCTTCCCCCACGGACCCCTGTGGAAGCACTTGTGTCAGGGGAGGGAGAAAAATGCATTTAGGAAAAAAAATGTAGATGGTAAGTCAAGAAATTGCTTTCTATTGTGGAGCAAGATGTTAAGAACCTGCACTGTCCATTATTTTATGGAAGGATACACATTCCTAATCAGCCTGAATCCCAAAGTGAAGAAAAGAAAAACTGTAATGGCCAAACCATATTATAATATACACTGTGCACCTTTCTTTTCATTTGACCTTTTTTCTCATGTTAAAGTTCTGTTACATGTAACGTTTAAAGTAAGTAAACAGCAAATTGTACTATTCTCTGATCCTCTACTATAGGCCTGGGAGCCTGAGGGTCCTGCATAGTATCTATCTATCTATCTATCTATCTATCTATCTATCTATCTATCTATCTATCTATCTATCTATCTATCTATCTATCTATCTATCTATATGTGTATATATATATATATATATATATATATTTATTTGTAGATAGATAGATAGATAGATAGATAGATAGATAGATAGATAGATAGATAGATAGATAGATATAATACCATTATTCACTTTTTCCTCATCTTTTCACATTTTCTGGGTAAATAAAAACTAAAACCTTCGAGTCATTTTGTCTGTCAGCTGGGTCCATTACACAGTCCAATCCACACTAACTGAGATGTTGCAGAGTTGTCATTTTATTCAAAAGAAAGTCTGGTGTCAAGTATAGTTGCTTCTCTAGTCACAGGCATTAACAAATCAAAAACTCAGCGAAAAACAAACTCTGTTACGGCAGTGAGGAAGAATTGTACACGGAAAAAAGCTGGACTCATCAAAATTAGATCTCTTTCAACCCTTTGCTTTTCTTTATGTATGAAAAATAAAACATCAAGAAAAGATCTGGTTTTGATGTGCTTTGAAGTTTGAACTTTCCAGTCACCTCTCTAAATGAATAACTCTCCTAAAGGGTGTAATATAAGAGATTTGCTCATACTGTACTCTTATGTAGTTATGACTCTCTCTAGTTAAATCTTCATTTCAATCTTGCCTTCCACCTGTATTTCTTCATCAGTGTCTGCAGCCTGAGGCTGGCCTACAGGGATCTGGCACTACAGGACTGCTGCAGCTCTGTTAAGGGAGATTTCACTTTTGCAGTTTCCACATCGCTGAAGAAGAAACAGGCTGAGACTGCAGCCACAAGTAAACAAGAATGCATCTGGTGGACAAATGTTGTACGCGAAAAGCATCTGATTCTGCCTCGGAGGAGCTGTGTGATGTTCAGAGGAGGATCACAGTGGCCCCTGACATCTAAAGATGGCGCCGTTGATTCCCGAGAGTCCTAGCACCGCTGCAGATCAGGAGGCAGATCATGATTTGGGGTGGGGGGATGGAAATGAACGTGTATGAATACATGTGGCTGTGATGTTGGATTTGGATGTATTTCAGAAAAGCACACCATATGCACTTGTCACTGAGTGGATAATCCAAAGATACGCGGGATCAAGGTTAATCTGTCATTAAAAATGAAATGGATTCAGAACATATCAAGACACAATATCTCTCGCTCAGCATGTTTGTAGTTTTGCCAATGCAGCACATTTTGTTGAAGGACGAAAGTCATGATGACTTACTTGAGAGTCCAGACACTCAGCCCATATGGATATTTTTTGACATCTTTCTAGCACAGTATATCCTCTTTCACCTTTCTTTCACAACCATTCTTTTGCATGATAGAGTGGACCTTTGTAAGGATCATCTATCATTACATGGGATTACCATTTCTTTGCATGCTGGGATCTCTTGGGATTACAGGGAGATTACTTCATATTTTTAAAACCCCCGTGCCAGATCTGACTTTATCTTTTCCATCCGGCAGTTTTTGGTGAGACGCAGAGTCTCCACCATCCTGAGTGCTTTGCAGAGAATTCATTTCCACATTCTCAGCATTTGTAAAACTTGTGATTTATGTGCATCCGTCTTCATTCCGGTGATTTCAGAGAACCCGCAGCTACATTTTAAAGACCAAATGAATAATATATATTTCAGATTTTACATTTTTTTATAATGATTTACCAAACAAGCTCTAAAATTCCCTCAAGACTCGAAAGCTGTCACTTGTTTCCTGCCCCTAAGGCTTTGGCAGAGATCCAGTGGCTGTGCTGTGTAGGAACAACACATCATTAACAATGCAACGAGGTATAATGGGTAAAAATGGGTAAAAAAAAAGATCATGTTCTCATGATATTGTCATTATAGAGTCAACATTACAGCATGGATTATAAGGAAGTTATAAATGATGCATGAAAATCTTGTCACCAAAATGTGAAGCAAAAGTAAAGTATGAAAAAATGATCATATATGACATGCTACTTAAAGCATATTGATATCAATGTGTGTATTAAGCACAAAGCTGGAGTTGGGAGTGGAAGAAAGGGGTAAAAGCTACCCCTATATTTGTCTAATTTTTCAATGTATAAAGGGGCAAGCATAATTATATACTTTCCAACTTGTCTACATTTTTACATGTATCATTTAATCAAGTGCAATTTAGTACAGGCTATATTTGGAATGGTCAGAATTATGGGAATATGGTCAAAAACACACAATCTCGACTTCTTTGACTTTCTACAGAGCCAAGTCAGCTGAGAGCTATTTCCCTCTCTCTACAGTCATTATGCTAAGCTAGGCTAAACACAACAAGATGATTCATTTGCCCCTCCTTGAACTGCCACCTTACTGTGGTGGAGGGGTTTGTGTGCCTGAATGATCCTAGGAGCTATGTTGTCGGGGGCATTACGCCCCTGGTAGGGTCTCCCATGGCAAACAGGTCCTAGGTGACACGGGCCAGAGTGGTTCCTCACAAGCCCATCATGCAAAGTAGACCAACAAGGACCATGTTACGTTGCCAGGAGTGGCGTTACAGCAGTTGGGGCCCCATCCTGGAGCCAGGCCTGGGGTTGGGGCTCGTTGAGCTGTCAACCGATCACCACCTGGTGGTGAGTTGGATCTGCTGGCAGAGGAGGAAGTTGGACAGACCTGGCAGACCCAAACGTATTGTGAGGGTCTGTTGGGAACGTCTGGCCAAGCCCTCTGTCAGGGAGGTCTTCAACTCCCACCTCCGGAAGAGCTTTTCACAGATTACAAGGGAGGCTGAGTCCGAGTGGACCATGTTCTCTGCCTCCATTGTCGACGCTGCAGTTCGAAGCTGTGGATGCAAGGTCTCTGATGCCTGTCGTGGCGGCAATCCCCGAACCCGGTGGTGGACCCCGGAAGTAAGGGATGCCATCAAGAAAAGAATGAGTCCTATCGGACCATGTTGGCCTTAGGACTCCTGACGCAGTTGACAGGTATCGGCAGGCCAAGCAAGCCGCAGCCCGGACGGTCCTGGAGGCAAAAAACTTCGGGTCTGGGAGGAGGATTCGGTTCGGTGAGGCCATGGAGGAGGACTATCGGTCGGCCTCGAAGAGATTCTGGCAAACCGTCTGGCGCCTCAGAAGGGGGAAGCAGTACTCTGCCAACACTGTTTACAGTGCAGGTGGGGAGCTGTTGTCCTCAACTGGGGACATTGTCGGACAGTGGAAGAAATACTTTGAGGATCTCCTCAATCCCACCGACTTGCCTTTTTAAAAAGGGGGACCGGAGAGTGTGTTCCAACTACATCTGGGGGATCACACTTCTCAGCCTCCCTAGGAAGGTCTACACCAGGGTACTGGAGAAGAGAATTCGACCCTCAGATTCAGGAGGAACAATGCGGTTTTCATCCTATACCCTCCTCAGGGTGCTTGAGGGTTTATGGGAGTTTGCCCAACCAGTCCACATGTGCTTTGTGGATCTGGAAGAAGACATTCAACCGTGTCCCTCGTGGTATTCTGTGGGGAGTGCTCCTGCGAGTATGGGGTCCGGGGCCTTTGCTAAGGGCTGTTCGGTCTCTGTACGACCGGAGCAGGAGCTTGGTTTCGCATTGCCGGCAGTAAGTCATTCCTGTTCCCAGTGCATGTTGGACTCCGGCAGGGCTGCCCTTTGTCACCAGTCCTGTTCATAATCTTTATGGACAGGATTTCTAGGCGTAGCATAGCCAGGGGCCGGAGGGAGTCCAGGTTTGGGAACCACAGGATTTCATCTCTGCTTTTTGCAGATGATGTTGTCCTGTTGGTCTTCATCATAGGCCAGGACCTTCAGCATGTACTGGAGCAGTTTGCAGCCGAGTGTGAAGCGGCTGGGAATGAGAATCAGCACCTCCAAATCCGAGGCCATGGTTCTCGACCGGAAAAGGGTGGCGTGCCCTCTCCGGGTGGGTGGAGAGGTCCTGCCTCAAGTGGAGGAGTTCAAGTATCTCGGGGTCTTGTTCACGAGTGAGGGAAAGATGGAGCATGAGATTGACAGGCAGATTGGTGCAGCGTCCGCAGTTATGCAGTCGGATGTACCGGACCGTCATGGTGAAGAAGGAGCTGAGTCAAAAGGTGAAGCTCTCGATTTACCGGTCAATCTACCCACGCTCCCACCCTCACCTATGGTCATGAACTTTGGGTAATGACCGAAAGGACAAGATTCGCGGATACAAGCGGCCGAAATGAGTTTCCTCCGCAGGGTGGCTGGGCGCTCCCTTAGAGGATAGGGTGAGAAGCTCAGTCACTCGGGAGGAGCTCGGAAGTAGAGCCGCTGCTCCTTCACATCGAGAGGTCAGTCAGCTGAGGTGGCTTAGGCATCTCTTTCGGATGCCCCCTGGGACGCCTCCCTAGGTAGGTGTTCCAGGGATGTCCCACCGGGAGGAGGCCCTCGGGGAAGGCCCAGGACACACTGGAGACTATGTCTCTCGGCTGGCCTGGGAACGCCTCAGAATCCCCCAGGAAGAGCTGGAGGAAGTTTCTGGGGTGAGGGAAGTCTGGGCATCTCTGCTCAGACTGCTGCCTCCGCGACCCGGTCCCAGATCAAGCGGATGAAGATGAATGGATGGATGGATGGATGGATGATTCATTTGCATGTCATTTCCCTTTTCTGTTTAAACCCCAACATAAACTGATGTGTAAAAGTTATGTGCATCTACCTGTCTAAGCAGTATCTACAGCTTTAATGCAGGTTACAGGATACGTCAGCGCTGGTCTCTGAATGGGTACGATGGTCCCAAACGTGGGACTGTGACAGCAAGGCCTCGGTGAGCTGCACCCAGCTGATGTTCACCGAGACGTAGTTAGATAAAACCCCAATTTCTCATTTTTACATTCCTGTTTATATTTATAATAAACATGTTCATTGGTGAGCTTTGGAGGTGTTTTTATATTTTGTAGAGAACCAAGCTAGCTGTTTCCTCCTGCCTTAGGTGAGGCTAAACATGCCTCAGCTGGAGTGCAGACGTGTGCAGACAGATAAACTGATTTTGGTCCTTTTTACATTTCTGTTTGGGTAAAACAGACTCTGTTTTTTATTATTATTATTATTATTATTATCCTGACTCTAGCTCTGCAATCAACACACAATAATAAAACTGACTTCTCATCTTACTATTGGAAAGAAAGCAAATAAGTGTATTTCCCATAATGCTGAACTATTCCTTAAAAACAGTGCTGTTCAACATCGTATTAACCATCTCCTTTTCCTCTGTCTCCCTCTTAGCATCTCTCTCGCTCTTTCTTGACAGCCTGTCATCCCCCACAGATATATCTGGTTTCAGGATTCACTGACCTCTACAGTTTCGGCCCACCACGGCTGAGAAATGATATGGATGTGACTGGTGAAGTGTGTTCACTAGCAATGCTACGAAATTGGTGGGTATTGTCGGAATCGCTTTTGGAAGTTGACTTGCTATTATCCAGCGCCAGGGAAGGTTGGTCACCTTGAGGAAAGGTGAAGCGAAACTCACTGGCTTCGCGAAAGTAAAGATAAGGATAAATGGATTTTATGTTTGTTTTTTTTTTTTGGATTTTATTATGACTTTTGTTAAAAGTTTTTTTCTTGTCCACTAACCACTTACTGGAGAGACGAGGAGGCATCTTGACACTTTCTTGCCAGCGCCAACGCTATAGTAAATGTTAAATGTCTCTGGATCGATATTGTTGCCCATAGCTCTGAACTGTACCAGGTCTCTCACACCGCTCTGCTCATTAGAGATGTGTCTGACCTATAGGCTTACATCAGCGCACTAGCAGCAGATAGAGATATCTGTAAGTCTGCCCCCAGCACACACGCACATTATTCTGCAGCTCATCAATCCGGCTCTTAAAGTGCAAAAACAGGATCTATCCAAACACAGCGCAATGAGAGAGCCTATCACAATTTTAAAGGGCACTGTGTAAATTCTTCATTTCATATTACTGACAAACTTATATTACCGACAAAATGGCTTCATTGCTGAGCCTTTTAATAACTGCAGCCTGTGTCACATATTAAGAACAGAGTGTAGTAGCACCATCTGCTGGAGAGACCACTCATAGCAGGAACTGGTCACAGCTAGTGGAGAAATGGGAGAAATGGTGGAAATATTTATGGAAATATAATATTTAATATATATGTGGACTTACATGTATTAAAGATGCCGCCATCTTTTGCTCATTTACACAAATTCAGTCTGACTGATGCTTGTTTCAAGTAGGAATGACGACTAAAAATGATTGATGGAAGACATGGCTCCTCTTGAATTTGCAGTAAAATCTCTGGCGGTTAGAGCCACTCTCAAAATTTTACCTCTCTGTGAACAGTCCTGATAGATTTCCTGATGGAGACTAGACACTAATTGTCGAGTAGACATGGACTTCTGTCTGAGGAGATCTCAACCCATCAGGAATGGATGGAAATTTTCTTTTTAAGGAAATGGATGTCTTCCACTCTGTGACAGGCTGGAGGTGTGCTGCAGCAGCACCCAGACGACAGCTCAGGAAAAGACAAGCGAGGTTTTAACTTTTTCTAAATGATGTCAGCAGCATGACATCTGGATGTCAGAGCAGTTTGAGGGATCTGGTTGGTAAAGTATAAAATCACAAAATGTTTGAAGGTAGAAGTGGAATACTGATCTGAGCTTTGTCAATATTATTTTGTCAAGTAGGTGTAATGAAAACATCAAGATGCATTATAGGAAGTGTAGGATCAAGCAGTTTTTTTTTTACTTAAACTATACTGAGGACTTAATGTCAATATATTTCCACCTGTGCTGCACTGATTTGCATTATTCTTCATCATTCTTCATTTGTGACCAAATACTTGCAAAACTAATGATATTCCTATCAGTTCCTTAGCTGTTGTGTGTTCTCTGTTTTGTGTTTTGTGAATGTTTGAATGTCAAGACACTGAATGTAAGCATGTCATTTTTGTCTAAATCCTTCTTTTGCCTTGCAAGGAAAAGAAGCAAAAAATTTTTGCACAGTGGTCAAAATAAAGATAAATATGAAAGGCCCAAACTAAGTCGAGCCAAAATGGTGGACATATGGACAACGGTCTATTTCTTGGTCTGCTATTAACTGTTATCTATCATATCCAAATTTCACTCATTAGTATAACTGAATAATTGTATTAGTTCAAAATAAATAAATCTCTCTGAAAGTGTGATATTTCGATTGTAAGACAGAATGCAGGATATTAGTTTAGTGAGTTTAGAAAGCCAGAAATCAGTTACTGGTATTGATGTACAGCCCTGTCATCTCCCATTATGGTCTCTTTGTGTTATGGAGCAGTGCCTGAAGTAAAATGTCTCGTCCTCGCTGTCCGCTGATCATAATCACACAACACACATGTTTTTGAAAGCATGTGCTGTGTGCCAGGATGCTATTGTTCTTCTTTCCTTTCAAAGTAAAAAAAATCTCCAAAGAGACTGCACGGACATGATTGTGCAGGAAGATCTGTAGTGATTTGGTTTCCGCTGCAGCAACTTTTACTCTTCCAGATTAAGAAGAATCATCAAGCTGGAAAGCCATCAGTCAAAGCAGGACTGAAGTCCAGTTCTTCTGTGTGTGTGCTGCTTTATCTTTCTGGTAGTTATGTGTGAAATCCTGCTCATCAGTGTCATGGGAGATAATGAGACCATGTGAGATCTTATTACCTTCCAGCACCGACAGCTTCATGCAGCAATAATTACTCCCACTGGCGGCTTGCTTATTGACGATGCCTGCCCAAAGTATCACTCTGGGACTAATGGTTTCCCTCCTTCACAAGGCAAACAATGGAATGAACACCGCTTCAATCACCTCCAAGTGATGGATTTAATGACAAAATCATTTTTCCTCCACTTTATGGCCAAGGAGGAGCGACACATGCAGAATAAGATAGGTCTCGGTGGGGATGTGTTTGTGCGGGGGCCGAGCTGTAAACAAGAGCGCTGCTTTTATTTGCTGTGATTTCACCGCATTTGATGATAAGTGAATGTGACCAACCAATTGCTGTTAACTCGCAGCAAATGAAATGCATTACTATGTGTGAGCGTGGGTCCCTCATCAGTTTTCGGCAACGGAGTGATGTCTTTAGGGTCAGGGTGGAAAAATGAGCTCTATTGATTTCAAGGAGGGAAGAAAAAGGGGAAAAAAGCAAGTAGAGGGACTCCAACTAGCCTCAGTTGGATCATGAGTTCAACATGCAGTGACAAATGGACGGCGGAATGAGAAAGAACACCCTGAAATCAAATTGAGTATGGATTGTTGTGGCCTGGATTTATAGCCCCGGGGTATCCCAAACCTGGAAGTCATAAATTGATGCAGTTGAAATGGGGCGTCAGTGGGGGATTGCTGCTATGATTCGTTTACTGCGCGTGTCACCGACGGACAATACAAATGGGGAGTCATTGTTGTCCCACAACAGGGCTCGTTAATAGAATATACACAGACAGAAGTTAAAGGCCGTGACAGATCTGCCTCTGCGGGCCACGAGGCTCGGGGAGGCAGGAAACAGCCACATCATCTGCACACAGCACAAGCACCGCTCGGGGATGCTGACACTGACAGGGTGACAGCCTGGGTGAGACCACTATATTGGCCTGCATGTAGAGTATTGTGGGTCTTTATCTGTCTTTTAGGACAAATTAGGTGGCACACAGTCAGTTGATTTATGATGGATCTGATAAACTTTGGGTATTTACATACAGCTTTTTATGTACAACTGATTAATACAGTGGACTGGCTGTTTGTAGAAACATATTAAAACAGAACCATTATTTTGAAAGGCTAAGTCTGCTGATATTCTTTTTCTTCCCATTTGGTCTTTTAGTTAGATCCCAATGAAAGACCAAAACCAACAGTTACTAATAAATATGTCTGTATATCTGTATATCTGTATATCTGATGTTTCTTCTTCACCTGTGATGTACATTGTTGTCCAAGTACTATTAAAGGTTTTGGGCCATAAATCCCATTGGCAATGATACAGTTTTATCTCCATGCTGCAACACTGATATAGGCTGAAACTTATCTGAACCAAGTTATTTAGGAAATAAATGAGTAAATGCACCTGAAATGTTCATTATAGTATCTTTGTATTTTAAAACTGCTGACAACTCTGGTCAGTGTGATTGGAAATATTTGAACAAGTACATTCAAATTTAGTGGACATTTAAAACAAAATATTGGGTGGTAATATGTTCAGTATCTTTTATCAGATTACTAAAATTCTGTACTTGCTTTAGTTAAAGTGGAAGGAGCCAGTAAGTGGACCATAAAATGTATTTCTGTCAAATCCGGTGGTAAATTCACTGTTCACCTTTGCTTTCACTACAAATAAAGCTGTTTGGGAAATATGCTAAAACTTGGGATTAGTTTAAAACCTGTCTCACAGGAGGATTAGCTGCGGGTCCCTACTGGGCTGTTCATGTTCATCCAAACCCATTCTGCCCACAGCCCCTGACATTAACCAGTATTCATACATTCATATCATTTCCTGTGTGTCAGTTAGAGTTTGATCATTTGATTAAACAAAAATGTGCTTCATAATATGCAAGGGTTAGGGTTAGGGGTTATGGGTTAGGGTTATGTAAACTCTTGTCTTTTTTAATGCATTTTTCATCTCCACTTTGGACATTTTTACTGATATGTTGTGAAATGCTTAAACATTTGTAATAGATTTTCCCATTAACGGTTGTAACCATACCGTGTGTTTAAGTATACTCATGGGAAGGCCTGTTGATAAGATATGTTGATCATGTCTGCCATCAGGTCAAACCTCTCAGCTGGCACACAGTCATGAGCTGACTGCATTTTGTACAATGGTCTGTGAGAAGAACTTCTGTAGCTGTATACTCCAAAATGACATTATTGAGGAACTGCCTTGATGACTTGAATATCAACTTTTTCTTATTCAACTTATTTAACGTATTTTACAAAAAATGTTTTTTGTTGTAGAAAATTCAACAACAATCAGCTCACCAGCTGCCTGTTAATGCCTCCTGAGACCTGCTGTTCATTTCGATGGATAATTAAATCCTGTTTCCTCCACAATGAACATGAAAAACTGTACATTTCTTTTGTTATTATACCCAGCCTGAGAAAGTGTGACACAATTTCAAAAATATCATTTATTAGATGTAATAAGATATTTTTTAAAAAGTGTGTTTTCATCAGCTGGGACCATAAATATATGTTTGTATGTCTTACAGTGGATGCTGGGGCATGAAAGAATTAAACTAGACTGAAATTGGAGAGGCAAATTTGATAGAAACACTTAAATTGTTCTCATGCAAACAAGAAACTGAAAGACAAAATATAATGCAAAAGGAACATTTTTATTGTAACATCATATCTGTTATAATAATACTATGCTATATATATATATATATATATATATATTTATATTTATATTTTTACATAGGACACAAGCTACTAAGGAATACATACAGTACAGTCAGCAACATAGAAAAATATTAGAGTAGTATTGGCACAGATGAAGTAGTATTTACTGTACTTTCCATGTACATTCAGCAAAAGAACTGCAGAATGAAATAAATACATATTCCTCACAGTGAAGTCAAACATTTTTTTTACATTCAGTTCAAACACATGAAGGATGTTCCAGCAACGAACAGACGATGATTACACACCCTCCTCTTCACACACACACACACACACACACACACACCCTACACATGAACAGGACTCTCAGTAAAGGGCAATCAAATACAAAAAGGTTCAAGTCAGCTAGTTTTGAAGGTTGACAGCACTTGCAAGGATCTATTGGATTTATGCATCACCTCTGAATTGACTCTCAGTTATGACAGCAGCATAAATGTACAGACACATTTAGTCATAAAAGAAAAAAAAACAACTTTGCTCTACAGAATGAAGTTCAGCATAATGTAAACACCATTCGTTCTGATCTAATATTGCGTTTTCAAGCGAAACCTTTTACACGACAGCCATCCATCTCATGGACCAATTTCAAACCTGAATTTGCCCTTGAAGGGGCCAATCTCAGAGCAACAAACACTTTTTCCCTCCATCGATTCCCACTGACCCCTTTGGGTAAACACACATGGCTCTAAAGCAAACAAGCTAAAGCCTCATCCATATACAGTATGTGTTTGTGTGTGTGTTGTGTGTGTGTGTAAATGTTGTGTGTGTGTGTGTGTGGAGGGGTTGGGGTTGAGAAATGATGCATGATGCATGGCAGCTCCAACAGATTGCTTACGCAGCTTTGCTTAGTGGCTTTTTGAGAACGATCTTTGTGCCCTAAAGGAGCCCATTTGATTAGAGTCAATCACGGTGACACCCTGCTCACCATGCGGCACCACGGAAACAGCTTCAGAAGAAAAAAAGAGCACTTTGCAGTATTGTTGTTTGTGCTCGGAGACAGCACACTTTGAAGACGACACAATGCTTGAATGGCCGAGACGGACAGTGGTCAGTTTTTACAACAAGTGCAGGATGTGACCTTCAGATCTACAGAGGCAGCAATGCATGCATAAACCCGAAACACAGGAGAAAAAGCTGTTTTCATGTTGTAAAGCTAGTGGAGGTGGATTCAAGGTTGTCAATAAAGTGCACTTGCCATCAAACCAGTGCAAAGGTTAAATATAACTCTCTGTATGTACATATCTACATATGCAGCAGATGCACTGCTGGATACGAGATGTGTGTTGCAACACTATGATAACAATTCTCTAATGTCAAAATGTAAACATCAGTTGATGAACAGCACAGCGATGAGGAAACAGTCCTCACCGACAGCAAAGGTGGTGGAGAAAAATTGTTAAAAAAAGCTAACATTTATTTGATTCAGCTGATGAGATGATCACAATATCACCTATCTGTCCAAGAACACGAGACAGCGTCTGCTACGACGCTGCTTCCCTGCTATCATCATGCATCATATTGAACTTGCTTTGTAGAAAATGACAGTGTGTGTGAGGGATAATCTTGGCAGTGGGTCCTTATTATGCAAAATCATCCAGTGTTCCAGAAAACAAAAGCAATGACACCCTGATTTACAATATTTAAAAAATAATGAATTTCAAAGTGAAATCTATCCTTGTGTAGAGAATTTTAATCTACAATTTAAAACAGCTCATTAAGAAAGTGATGGTCATTAGACCATGACATTGCACTGTATAGTCATGGATAATGTGTTTCTCTTCGGCATTATATGTTCAGTATATTTGCTGTTAATTATTTCAGCAAGCCTGTTTTTTCCTCCCTGTTACATGATTCAAGAAGCAAAGTGGAAATAAGTTATGCATCTTCATTTTGTTACAGTAGTAATGCCATAGATTTGCTTCAAAGCTGAAAAATGTATTAAGGAATTGACTGTTGGTAAACCCCTCCCCTGAACAGCAAATGTCCAATCATAGCTTAGCAACGGTAACTATGCACGACAGGCCTGTCAAGCTTTGTAGACATGTTAATGTGATGTGCATGGGTCTAAAGTAAGAGTGCTGTCTTTTTTAAGCCTTTCCAAAACCAAAAACACAAAAGCAAAAGTTTCAGGTGCTGCAAACGTTAGCCGTCCGGCTACCTCGCTTAGTACCAGCAGTAGTAACCGAGTGTTACGTCCACAGACGAGGAGCCGTCGCTAACTAACTAATCTTATCTTTTGTTTTTTGCGTTCAGAGTTTAGGCTAACATTAGCAGCAGTTTTGTCCTGCTTTTACTGGATATAGTGTAAATTTACTCTCCAGTAACCCAAACCAAGCGTGTATGGCTCATCAGTCTTTTTCTTTTTAACATTTAACTATAACAAGCAACAGTTTGAACATATGAACACGTTAGTCAAGCAGCCAGTCGATCTGGTAGAATGAAATAACAGTCTGATCTTACATTTTCCCACGTAGTGTCGTCAGCCAGAGAAAGTCTTTTCACCCAACTTGTGTAGCTAAGATTAGCTAGCTAGCTACAGTTGGTAAAATTTGCTGCCGACAGTTGAAATCAAAGACCCACCATTTCAAAAATGAGGGATCATTTTGTAGTCTACTGTTTTCTCTGTTAACTGTCAATATGGGAAGCTTGACAGGCATTGCAACAGTCACTAAGGAGGGTGGGACTCTGCAAATGATCAGTTCATGAATTTAGTCAATCGGCCTTCCAATCAATCAGTGCAAACAATCAATTCAAAAGTGAAGGATAAAACAGCAGGCAGAGCCATTTGGCGTACTTGTGCCGTAGCTTAGCTATACATAAACATAAAAATAAATGTATGAAAACGCAGATATCCATTATACTGAAAATAGGCTTTATGGGCTAACACTTCTGCCTTCATAATCACTTTGATTTTCATTGGATGGATTTGATGATAACAACACACAAAAGATCACATTTAGGTGATAATGCTACGTACACTGTAGACACATAAGCAGATAAAAAATAAATAATTTAAACAATATATTTGTTTCTGTATAAAGGAACACCTATGGTACAACAAAATACTTCATGTACAATCAAGGGGTTAAATGCTGCGCATCTATTGCCTCGGTCCTAAGGATAGTTTAAGACTATCATCGGTGTAACCCTTAAAGAAGAATTCAATCAACCAGGCTCTAGACCAACTCTAAAGGGAAAGTAGTTAAATGCTTCTGACCGCGATTAGCATCTGTTAGTGTTCTGGCTGAGAGGTTATTCATAAGGCCAACAAAACACCTACAATCAATCCTGTGATAGATGTCAGATGCTTTGTTTTGCATGGCTACACGTCAAACTCAGACTTCTGAGTTATCAATTGAAACAGTCACAATACACAGATCATTTACAACAGCTGTTAACAATCCTAACAAAGGGGATATACAGGCCTCGCCTCTTGGATATCAGGGACTATATACATCGAACATGCTGTACAGAGTCAAGGTAAGGTACTTATCCATCAGCCCCAACAGGTTCTGCCCTGTACGCCTGCAGCTCTAGCACCTTTATTTGAAGTAGTTGAGCCCTGCCACTAAGAAGAACTTCTCCAGAAAAAGCTCAGAGTCCAAGACAGCGATGTGGGCGGCACGGCCGATCAGGGTGTTGGCTGTGTTGGGCAGAGCGTGGAACACATTCTGGCGGATCAGCCGGCACTCTTTAGCCTCCACAAGTGGCTGCAGAAGGTTGTTGATCATCTCAGTGTACACCGGCCCTTCAGTGCACAAATGAGGAAAGTTGTGGTGAGTCCTGCTGTGCACATGATACACACCCTTACTCAAATCCCAGCCAAGGTATACTGGCACAAAACCAGCCATAAAACAAGAGTAAATTTATTAATGCGCTTTAGAGGTTCTCACAGGTGGATCTTGTTACCTTCAGACAGGCTAGCCCTTTCTCCCTGCTTCCAGTCGTCATGCTAAGCTAAGTTAACTGCCTGCTGTAGACTCACCGTACAGACATGAGAGTGGTATAAAAAAAAATAAAAATAAATAAAATTATTTAAAGCCCAATATCACAAACATCGTTTGCCTGGGAGGGCTTTACAGTCTGTACAGTTGTGACACCCTCTGTCCTTAGACCCTCGAACCGAGTCAGGAAAAACTTCAAAAAACCCTTTATGGGAAAAAGAAGAAACCTGAGGAAGAGCCACAGATGAGGGATCCCTCTCCCTGGGACGGACAGATGTGCAATAGATGCCACATGTACAGAGAACATCATCATCAATCATATCAACCTGTGCATCTGACAAGACAAGATAATAAAGTAACGTCCAAAAAAACTAATTATTCCTCTTAAACCATCCGTACTGGAGTGAAACTAGTATCGTACTACTTACATCACATATCCCTAATTGCCTCTTAAAATGTAAAAGAAAGGTCTTTTGCTGATCATCAGCTGTGATTGGTATATGGAGATTCAGCAATTAGGAAATAGAAAAGGACATTTTTATCACTCAAAAATGAAAAAATATTAGACGTAATATTTACAAATTATTGTACAAAGGTAAGAAGAGAATCTGATATGGTATTAATAAATACACTGCTGACCTGTGGTCCTGTCTTTCAGAGCAGTTTTGCACATCTCGATTCTAGCAGAGTGGAAAGGAACATAACGGTCCTGTGGTGATGCCACCAACACCACGTTCTTGAAGAACTGGAGCCCTAAAAGGACACAAAACAAACGAGTAAATGAGACTGCAGCGTGTGTGCATGTGTGTGTGTGTGTGCGTGTGAGAGAGAGAGACAGAGGAAAGGAGTGAATTGGTTGTAAAACGCAAAGCACAATCACAAAGTACAATGACAGGCTTGATACGATAAAACTGCGTTTTTTCTCAAGTCTCCTGTCAGTGTGCTTTTAAGAGAGTGCACTGGTGGGTTTCCAATGACAGGGTTTGGATCATTTTGTCAGCCTGCCACAGCGCTGGAGGGGTAAAAAAGTGTTTTCAGGCTTATCTTCTTCAAGCCTCTGTGACAAACGGCTGCTTTGTTCCACTCACACAGTGGGGAGGCCTCTCACAGCTCGCTGGCAGGGGTTTGAGTGTTAGCAAGCTGACACATACAAAATTTTGACAAAAAAGACAAGATGACAACATTTTCATGAATATTTGAATAGACTGTCTTTCAAGTAATAGTCTGTAAAGTGAGGCAGTCAATATACTGTCTCTGTTTCAAATGCGTCTGCTTTCAGCCCGTACCCGGTTTCTGGCTCAGGAGATAGAGGAATGTTTTCCGCGGATCAACGTGATCTCTGAAGGTGAGCTGCAGCAAGGATCCTGATTTCTTCAGCTTCTGCATTAACCACAGACCTAAGCAACACACACACAGATGATTTTCTTAGATACAAGGCTGGATGGTGCTGAGGAGCGCAAAACTTAGAAATGCAGCGCCGCACGGCACTGTAAACACAGCACATCCACATTGTGCTGGGCTTTCCCACAGCTGCGCTGTGGCCTCACCTGTGCTGACCAGTGTGCTGTTGTTGTACAGTGTTCCCAAGTGTGGGCCTGACAGTGAGAGGAAAGTGTGCAGTTTGGGCAAATAGCAGCGGAAGCGGGGCCTCGTCAGCACTGAGCGGATGATGATGTTCCCCAGAGAATGGCCGATGAAGCTGTTGGCCGAAGACAAACAACTTTCAGAGAGATAAACTTGCAACTTGAGTGGGTGGCTGGAAATACAGCACCGCCAACGCTGCTGACCTACAGTACGACACCGTGCAGTGTCTTACTATAGACTCTTCCGTAAGGAGGAAGTAACTCCAACGGATGGCTATTTGGAGATTTTAGCGACAACACTGGTAATTACAGAAAATTCATTAACTTGTTAAACGTTTAAACATTCTCAAAGGCAATGGCAACTTAATGATGCTAACATAGAGGACATACCATACAAACTGAAAGCTTCTTGCCAGCAGTGGGAAATATCAGATTCATGAAGCTGTGTCTGTCACTTAATTTAATTACTGTACTGTTATAGCTCTACCCAAAATCCCTCATCGCCGTGTCTGCTCCTTCTCATCTGTCTCCTCCCAAACTAAATATAGTGTAATGTGGAGAGAACCAGATGCTGTTGAGGCAGTCCATTGCTTTTGCCTTTGATACTTACTCTCTTGAGAATACGCCACAATAAAGAAAGTTAACGAACTTGGGTAGAAACTCTTACAAAAAAAATAAATTGGCACATTGAGGGCAATTAAGCTGGAAGATAAATAGCTTAATTTGATCGGAACTGGGAAACACATTGCGGCACAAAGGAGTGCAGTCTATCAAGTGAAAGTCAGAAACTTATTGGCACTGTATGATAACAGCTTTTCATCCATTTTATGCCACGTATCTGTTTTGACTTTGCACGGTCTATATATTATCATGAAACAATGATTCTCATAAGTTAAGGCATTCATGCTCAGCCCAACATGTAGTCTCTGCTGCCATCTTCTGACCGAGGAAAAGGCTGGTTCAGATGATGGTTGCCTCTGTTCTGATGTTGCCTCAAATGATCAATTAAAATTGATCAAAAGCAGAGCTGTCAGTCATGTGTATGTTGCACGGTATTAAAGTTGAGCGACTGACCTTATCCTGCCTATGGTGAGATTGTACAGCTGGATATGCTGAATGATCTCATCCAGCAACCTGTCTGTCATGGCGTCGAAATCTGCAAACGTGTCAGTCTGTAGGGAAACAGCAAAGAAAAGCACAGCCGTCAGCTCTCCACAATTGTCTCAAAGCACTTCCAGAAAATGTGACTGTTCATGTTATCAGTTTGTTCCCGCCGTCGTCATCTACAGATGTACCTGGTTCCTCTCGGACATGAGGAAGTCCAGCCTGGATCCTGGCAGTCCCAGCTCGATGAAAGTCTTCACCAGCCGAAGGTCTGCGCTGTTTCCTGGAAGCAAAGAGGAAATTGCACTCACCGTTTCTGCCTCATTAATCTTTAAAGAGACACCTGGAATATATTTTTTGGAATCACCTTTCACAGACAGTGTGATGGGATATTTTAAGTTTGTAGGACATACCATCAGAGAATATGCTACATTTCTAATGCTAACAAGACACTAAAAAAAAGGACGTCCAGTATTCTTCAGATGTGTCAGTGTAATAGCTATTAGGTTCTCACAGTGGACTTGAACTGCAGGGAACACTCAGATGTACGCAGACTCACCATCAAGCCCGTGGACACACACCACAAGGTGTATGCCGTCATCAAACTCCTCGTCGTCCTCCTCAGGGGGGAAGTAGGGCAGATCTGATGCCAGGTGAGGGAGGTCACTGTACAAGCTGGCCTGAAAGCTCAACTCTTTGAACAGCTCCTCTTTGGCTTTGTAGAAACTGGAGAAAAGGGAAATGACATTCGGAAGAAGAAGAAAAAAAAGAACAGAGAGAGATTATATTCTGTATGTTAGCAATAAATTGAAAATGAACTTCCAGTAATATGCCAAGACAAGCAAATAATGTGCAACCTTAGTTACATGCACAGAGATGAAATGCTGATCTCAGATTTATTTTCACAAAGAAGTTTGCACAAGACTAAAAGTACATCTCTTAGAGGTGAATCACTCCTGCAGTTTGCTCCCTTTGGTCCAAAATACAATGGAATGCCTGCCTTGCATTTTTTTTGTATGTGATTAATTTCAGTTCACGCAGCCCACTTCTGAGCAAACCCCAGCTTATAAACAAAAGTCTCACAGACTTACAAGTAGTTCCTCTAACTTTTATTACCCTGTCATCCCGCCAGGTTACAGATTTTAGCAGCAGAGGAGTCAAAACAAATCCGATTCCAGTCGCTGTACTTTCTGCTAATCTTGACGGATTTGTCTGCACTCTTTGATGTGATTTAACGCACTCAGGAGGCATTTCACCTCGTCTTGACAAATTTGCCCTCACTTCATTTTGTTATCCCAAGCTTTCCAAGCATGAGTAACTGCCAGCTACTGCACCAGATGTCAACAGCCATCTCCACATACCCATAAAACCTTCTGTTTTGGCCTTGTTTCCTGTAGTTGGTGTGGATTATAATCCAACTCCTACAAAATTTTCCTTGGAAAAGGGCCTGCATTTTCTGAAACATTATTTACTGGCAGCCAAATGAAAAAGGAATTGTTCACAGCCACCTGAACACAAATCACTCACACATTTGAACATCGTTTATTGCAATGTTAGTGTTAATATTTTTAATTACTGAAAGGAAGAGAAGTCTCTAAGCATTCAAGTGGACAGGCCAAGGGTTCATATTTGAATGAAAAAAATGAGAGGACAGGGGCACAGAGACACAATGCAAATAAACTTGCACTAGTAACTATAACTTATTTATCTAATAACATTTAACAGTGAGCTGCAGTTCAAAGTCTGTGGCTCTTTTAATGTCTTATTTCTTTTTCTTTTCTGTCTTTGTAGAAGGCCGCTATCTGGCTGTAAATCAGTGTCACTGTCTCTCTCTAAACAGATACAACAGCCATCTGCCTGCTAGAAAGCTATTGTAGGATGCAGTTCACATTGTTTTGTGTTGTGTAGTAGGCTGCTCCTCTGTCTATGTTACTGCCAGTTATTTTACAAAGCAGACCAGCATGGTGAAGCAGAATATACCAGGATATGCAGTTTAAATTGGGGTTAAAGACACATTTAAACCTACAGATTGTCCTTCGCTAACTATCCCAAGTTTAACCAAAACATAAACTCACTTTAGCATCCGTTCATTGGTCTCGTCATCCACGGTCAAGGGGTTGAGCGAAGACGAGGAGATGATGCCAAAGGAGCCCAGGGGCTGATGGGTGATAGGTGAGGTAGCCTGGCGAGCGGACATTCCACTGATGGACGGAGAGTCTCTCAGAGCAGAAGAAAATGGCAGGCAGGTCGGGGCGCAGGAGACTGACATGTTCACCACCTCCACCATCTTTTTATTAACGAAGGCCAGCCCTGAGTTGGGGATCTTAGAGGGCTTAGTCTGGCAGTCCAAAGGCTCTTTCTCACTGACTGATATCCCATTTATGTCAACAGGTGATGTGATATTATTGGTTATCAGCCCTGTGAGGTCACTCGGCCTCTGTGTGGTGGTACTGTTGGGGAGGTCATTAGAGTGTAGAGGCCTTGAAGGCTCTAGAGGTGTTGGTGCGGGATCCAGACAGTCCTGGTCCTCAACACAAGGCAGTTCAGTCTGATGGAAACGTTGGCACTCATCTCCAGTGTTAATTCTCTCCTGATCTGCTGCACTTTTATGCACACATGGTTTGTTTCCACAGCTGCAGGGCGCTGCTTCCGTTTCAGAGAGATGCACATCCTCCACTGAGGCACTTACTCCACTGATGTGTGTTTGATGGTTCATACTCTCCCCCTGGCTGACAATAACAGTGCTTTCCTTCACATGAGGGCTTTCTACAGAGTCTTGTAAATGCAAGACTTCAGACACATCACTTAACACTGACTTGGTTCTGTGTGTCTCTGTCAGGTACTGTGCAGGGTTTGACTTTTCTGGGCTAATACTGTCCTTGAGAAGATCTGATGTTAAACTTGGCTCTAATAGAGATGATTCAGATTGCTCCGATTCCAGGTTTAATGAAGAGCAGTTGATCTTAAATGAATCCTGGTGTTCCACTAAGCTCTTGGACTCTGTTTCCTGGTTGAGCAGCCCACGGTCCTCCTCAGTGTCTTCAGGGCTGCTTATCTGTGGTGCAGAGACTGACTTGGTCAGTTTGCTGAGCTGCCTCTGCTGCTGGTCTTCCTCGTAGGGCAGGGAGCTAATTGAGGTGAGCGAGGCCTGAATGCCTCCACTTGGAAGGCTGCCATTGCTCTCCATCTGCAGGCCTTCCAGAGAGCTGCGGTGGACTGGATGGCGACACACTATTTGCTGTGGGATCTCCCGTTCGCTGGAGAAGTCTAGAGGGGGTCGGCCTCGTAACGCGGCCTCCAAGGGCCAGGCCACGGAGCTGGGCTCGCTCTCAATACCTGAGTCGGAAATAACTGATGAAGACCGCTTCATGATCTTGGAGCTGACCAGGCCTCCACGGTGAGTCATCTCTTTTCTGAGATCACTGGGAAAGGGAGGTATAACGGGATGCGCATAGGCAGTGGGTAGGTTGATGAGAGGAACATCTTCACTCTCCTCATCCATGGAGTGATTTAATGGCATGGCAATATCAGACTCTTCATCATTGTTTTCACTCTCTCTTGCATTGCTGTCGTCTGTGGCATCACAAAGTTGGACAGTATTTTCTGTTACACGATGAGCAAGAGATTCATCGCTGCTGTTATTAGAGTCAATGAGGGGATTGTGGTTTGAGGGGAGTACCTGGACTGCCTGTCTTCTATATGGATCCACAGCACAAGGCTTAACTGCGAAGTGCCTGTGGCCTGGACTACAGTTCTCCAAAACTTGGCCTTGTTTTTCCCCTGGTTCCTTCAAGTTTTCTACTTTTGCTGGACACGGTTCAGCACTGTCCTTAGTAGGACTGAGGTTCTGGGTACTTGGGTTGGTACTAGTCTTGCTCTGCTCTGCTATGAGTGAGACGTATGTGGGCAGATCCATGCAGTCATCACTGTCCAAGGGATCCTGGGGTATTGCTGGTGATCTGGCTCCCTGGCCCCTTTCAAAAATCCCATTGGCAGCAGTGGTGGCAGGATCTGAGTTGGTCTGCCCATCAGTGGTTGGCACATGTGATAACCAATCTGGAAAGACAACAACATCAAAGTTCTAGAGAACATCAAGACCTTTGTCTTGAAAAGCAGAAATCTGTGATTATGACTTTTTGCATTACCTGTTTGAGGAGACTCCACATATCTGTCCTCAAAGATGATGGGCAGACTGTTCCAATCTCCATCAATGTCCAGGCACTCAACAGGTAAAGGAGGCATCTTGGTCAGGTAGTCTGAGCTCCGTACTTCTGCAGCTATCTGGCCATGTCTGTTGATTCTGTATCAGCAGAAGTACATCATAAATAGCACACCTTTCACCATTCATAGAATCAATTATTCTTTTTCTGAGACACTTACAGTTCCTCTTGAAAAGTGAGAGATATCTCTTTGGGGTGTTCGGTGAAGAAGTATGCCTCTGAAAACCTCCTGACCTGTTATTTTTTGCAGAAACAGACAAAATGATTTTCACCTTGGTAGAGCCTCAGTCCTTAATGGTATTACAGAGTAAGATGATGAAAACAGTCAGTCACATTGAGTCAGACATTCAAGGACTGCACACAAAGAGAGATTCAAATCACTTCTTCCAGACTGTGACACAGGCTTGATTCGAATACGTTCTCCCTCTGAAGCTCCAATTAGAAATGCATCATCCTTGAAAGTCAGCCACTGTGACAGGCAAATCACCAGGAACAATATTTCTGGTGTATTTTCACCCCACAATAATTGAAAAAAAACAGAATAAGTGTTAATTGAAATCCTAACTCCACTGGTGGGTGGAGGCATGACAGTATCCCCTTGGGGTAATCTAATACCAAAGCAAACATGTTCATTATTTTCAGACAACTGAGACGAAACAATGCCACATAAGAGAGCCTTGAGAGCTACTCCACTGTGAAGCACATATTCATATTAAACAGTCCAGTAATTAGATATCTTGGAAATTATATTAGCTTTCTCAGCTGGGTTTAAGCTACTGAGGTCTATAATGGCATCTTATTATTCCGCCTTGTAGCGCTCACAGACCACAGATCCCTCTGACTCTCCAGAGTTTGGCCAGTTTCAGTCATAATTCTGACATTTGACTCACAGTACATTGTTTTCCCTGTCCAACATGGGGTTTCTGCCACATCTTAACTGGTTTAATTGGTATTTTTACGTAATCTATGCCCAGAAATATCACTTCAGTGTGGTGAAAGATAACTTCATGCATTAGCTGTAAAACCTTAAAGAAAACTGGTCACAACATGCCTTAAGGAGCTGCTCACATAGCTAACATGTCAGTGGTTATGAAAGCATCTTGATTGTTCTGTAGTATTTTTATTTTGGTGTGGGTGCTGAGGATGAAAAAATGGCTAAATTTAAACATATCCATAAAAATCATCATCAGTTCACTCTAATATGGAGACTATCTGGACTGTGGCTCCGGAAGCACACAGTAAATGTCAAGCATTGTATAAGCTTCCTTTGATGGAGCGTGACTCTCACCCTGAGCGTGTGGTGCTCCTGGGCCAGGTAGGAGAGGATGTGGGGGTTGAGCACAGCGGCCTCCAGGAAGCGGCTCCACAGAGCAGCCAGCTGGGAGCAGAGCTGGCTCACGTCCCTGCTGATCTGCTCCGCTACCTTCTCATGGCCTTCCTGCAGCTGATGGGGACAGAGGGAGGTCAGAAAAAAAGATAGTCCTATTATATCAAACTGAATGCATTAGCCCAAAATACATTTAGCATCATTCTGTTACAGGATCCTTGGTTTTCCAGCTAGCATATTTATAACTACCTACAACATGCAGACTGCCTGACTTGCATGTCTTTGGATCACTGCAGAAAACTGTTTTCTGTGATCGCTTTCACCCTAACCAACATACTTTCTGTCACTAAAAATGATTGTAATCAAATCCATTATATTTAAATATATGTATCTTAAGTCTCTATGTGTCATTGAGGTAACACAGTGACTGATTCTATGGCCCACTGATGAAAGCCTGTAGCATTTGCAGCATTACAACCAGGGTGTCTGGGTAAAATCACACTATAAAAAGAAACTATTTGTTAAAACAGTTAGTGTACTGACTGCCTTAAAATTCTAAGTTGACTGAATTTAAGCAGGTCTGGGGTCATTTTAAGTTATTTTCTCAAATTCAATCAACTTGAAAATTGAAGGAAGCTTGGACAGTAACCTTTTTGTCTGTTTACAGTGATAAAAATAACTTGCATGTGAAACGATGTACTTATTTCTCCGGGCTCTGTTACTATGGCCCAAAAAACAGATAAGATCAATGATGACAGGCTATGAAACTAACAAAACAAATGCAAATCCAGAGAAAAATGTCAAAAAGCAAAGCATCAGTGTCAAAGTGGAGATCACTGAAAGAAGAACAGAGACTGAGGGGAAATACAGATGTGTCTCTCTTTCTCTGAATGGCAGATTGCCGGTTTGTTAGTTGTTGGGCTTAAAAAAGGCTTGATTCACCCCGTGAGGACCAAAAACACAATGATAGTTACCACTTACAACCATGGGTGCCACCAACGAGAAGAAAGTGAACATCTTTGGGATTATAATTTTAACTAATGGCTCATGATCATTATTTAAGGTAAAATCCACTGCCCTACAGTGTTGTAAAAAATAAATTGTTTATTTTTACAGCATTTGTTTTTTCAGTTCATCCAAATTCCTCTTGTCGGTTTGCCTACCCACAGACATTTGGATTAAACTATTTCATCTGTCAATGTCTGTCCAGAGATTTAACTGTTTGGACCTACACACTAACTTGGAATTTTGCAAAAACAGTTTTAAATACATGGTACAGCAAAACAACAAATATACAATGATATGAAAACAGGACAACACTATTACAGATAAATCATAACAATGTGGATGTAAAAATGAAATCAGAATCCTGAACATACCTGTAACTCTATTGTGAGCTGATTTAGAGTTTCTTCTACAGGCAGCACTTCTGTGGAGAGAAGTTTCCATTAACCAGCAGTGAAAAGAAAGTCAGCAGAGTTCCTCAAGTGCTGTATTTACATTTACTCATACTTAATCCTGTATACCTCTACTTTATTACATTTCAGATGTAAAAACTGTATATAAACAGTTTAAATCAGCTCCACTGATTATTAAACATTAAAATCTGTCTTATATATTAATGTGTAATAACTGATAATATAAATAATGCAATATTAAATATAATAATGCTCTGAAAGCAGTCAATATACATAGTGAGTCATTTCTTTATTTTAACATTCCTTATAAACACATCTTCCACGTGTTACTAACCATGCCCTGGATTTATCTATGTGAACATAAACAACAAATAAAGGGGCGGCTAGATTATAAAAAGCATATTGCTTCTATAATGAAATTTCAGAAATTTTAATTTAAGATCTTAATTTAAGGTCACTTATTTGAAAACTTTTTTTTTTTTTTAAATCATTGTGAATGTGAAGCTTTGCATATGGTCACCTGAGTCTAGTGGAGTCTGCTGGAGCTGTGGGATTTCCTTCATCAGTGCAGCGTAGTAGGTGTGCAGGCCTCTGTGAGCGACCAACAGGAGGCGACAGAGCCTTCTGTGCCACGTATGAGCTCTCTGCAGGCAGTTCTCACTGGGCACATAAAAGCTTCCCTGCAGAGAAGGAGACATAGACGAAATGTCAGCCACTATGTAGGTCAATAGTCAAGTCCTTAATGACAGACATGTACGCATACTTGAACCTGCCACTGCAACAGTCATATAGGCTTGACACTGACCTTGTGTTAAAGAGAGTCTGCCTCTGACCAGAGAGGAATGATAAAGGAAGATAATTACTCGGATGATCAAAAACGACGTTAGAGGAAAATGGCCCCTAAACACAGTGTGCGGTGAGCTGTAAAAGTAAATCAATACGTGTATGTAGCGTGAGGAGGATGTCACACATCCCTGTTATGACCTTTAAAAGTTCACAAGTAAGGGGAAGTTGACGCAGAATCCAAGGAGTCAGTGTTAGTCTGGGGCTTAATAAGTGAGAGGAACAAAAAGTGCACATAATAGTTTGTATATTGAAAGTAAAGTCTAATTTGTTGAAGAAAAGACACACAATAAACCATTCAACATTACCAAGTGAAGTATAACGATAGAGGAAATAAGCAGCTCGATGATGGAGTAGTATTTAAAGAAAAAGAAAAAAATAATTCCTGCACTTCAAATACAATCTCCCCTGCTTTGAGTGTTATGAGCTATAATATAATAATATAGGCTGTAGTATGGGCCATGTTTCCAGTAGATGGCTCTCTAACAATGCAGTAGGAATATTAACTGTATTTCACCATTGCAATTTTCAGCATGTTGAGTGTAACAGAAGACTCTGTCCAAACAGCTACAAATCAGCAGAGCCTAGACGTTACAATCACATCTCTCATTAATCTCCTGAGGAGCTAATGGTCCTCTACCCAAACAGCTAACATTGCACTGATCAAACATCATAACGTGGAGCCAGGGAGCCTTGAGCGTGACCAATGACTGCCCTCGCTCGCTGCTCCCTGACCTGAGACAGCCAGCGAGTTCTGCTCATGGCTGGGATGTTTTGGCAGCGCCGGTGGGGCTCGGATCTTCGAAAGGCATGTCATGCCCAAGTATCTGGGGATGTACTGTAATTTGCCCCTAGCAAGTGAAGTCTTGGGCCCTATCATCATACCTGTGTGTGCTCTGTAATTGCAGCGGTGCGGTATCCCCGGACCAGGAAGGAACATCTGTATGTTTACTTTCATAATTCTTTTTACCTTTATAGAGGCCTGCCTGGATCAGTCTGCGAGTGAAGGCCGGAGAAAAATAGCTATTTTTCAGTATGAACTAGTCATTATCCTAAAACCATAGTTTCTCTCTGAGCTGACAAAGCATGGGATGTTCAAAGTCACACAACGTGGGAATTTCTGCTTTTGTTTGCTGTCGTTGATACAATTTTTACAGTTCACCATCACAGTCTGTAGTGTGTAAGCGTACAATCGCTGCTGCTGCTGTCAGGAAGTTTTGTAAGATAAGATCTTTTATTGATCCGACAGTGGGGAAATTCCACTGTTACAGCAGCTCAAAACAAGTAAAAGAGACATTAAATAATAGACAAAAAAAAAAAAACACACAAAGACACAAAAAACAGTATGTACAATAAATAGTAAATAATAATAATAACAACAGAAAAAGAAAGAAACAGAAACAGTATTTATATACACAGCCTCACCCAGTTAGATGTGCTGTGGTGAGGTGTTATTGCACAGGTGAATATGGATATGTAGCAGATATGAATTAACAGTATAGTAAATGAGTGGAATGAATAAAAAAAAGACCATAAAGTGCATGGCTAGGACATCAGTAAACATCAGTAAACATCAGTGCAATGATGAAACATCAGTAAACATCAGTAAACATCAGTCCTACTGTGGTATGAAAGTGTTTGTTACAATGACAAAGATTCATAGAGCAGCATTAAACAGTCTGATGGTGTTTGGGATGAAGGACCTGCATGGAAGCGCTCCCTCCTACACCTTGGATGTCTGAGTCTGTTGCTGAAGGAGCTGCTTAAGGCCCCCACAGTCTGATGCAGAGGGTGGGAGGTGTTGTCCATGATAGTGGACAGTTTTGGCCAGAGCCCTCCTCTCCCCCATCACCTCGATGGAGTCCAGGGGGCAGCCACAGACTGAGCTGGCTCTTTTAATCAGTCTGTTGAGCCTCTTCTTGTCCCGCTCAGAACACCCCCCTCCCCAGCAGACCACTGCATAGGAGACCACAGATGCCACCACAGTCTCATAAAAAGTCCTCAGCAGTGGCCTGCACACACCCAAAGATCCCAGCCTCCTCAGCATGTAAAGGCGACTCTGACCCCTCTTGTAGAGCGAGTCAGTGTTGTCAGTCCAGTCCAGTTTGTTGTTTAAGTGAACACCCAGGTACTTGTACGTCCTCACTCTCTCGATGTCAAGTCCCTGGATGTTCACTGGTGCAATGTCAGTCTGAGGGTTTCCTGCTGAAGTCGATCACCATCTCCTTTGTCTTGCTGGCATTGACTTGAAGGTGATTCAGCTCACACCAGTCGACAAAGTCCATACTGTTCTGTACTGATGTACTGGCAGAGAGGAGCTTCTCAAAGGATATTTTTGACATGTTTTCATCAGAACCATTTTTTTCCCACCAAAAAGAGCAAATATTCTCAGGTGGTTCACTTATAACGGTGTATTTTTCCTCTCCAAACATCCTTTCATACAACAGAGGGAGCTTTTTGCTTCCTTTTGAGATGTAACAGGTGATATCAATGGGAAGATACAACATGATTTTTTTTTTCTCCCCCAGAAAAAAAAACAACTTAATACTGCAGTGTTGAGGGGGAAAGTGCTGAAAACGTAGTGTAGCCGCAGGTGAAAAGCTCTAAATAAATAAAGGTGCGGGAGGAGGGCGGCGTTCTGCGCCGGTTTCACCTGCAGCTATGTGGTACGTGGCGCTTGTGAGCAGAACTCATTACTGTGATCAAACAAAACCCCCCTGCTTGGCTAAACGCAGAGCTTATTAAAGTGCCCAGCCAGGGGTGGGAGTAAAAACCAGGGGAAGGAGGGGAAGGGGGGGAAACCAGGGCGCTCATTAAGATTTACAGCGTGGACTGTGACGTCTGCAGGGACCTGAGAGATGCATGTTATAAGGAAGGAAAAAATGGAAGCAATCGTTTTACGGCTGTTCATAAGTTGGAATAATTGCAAACACAAGATAAAACATCAAGAAGCCACAACAAGAATCAGTTACTCTATTATTTATCTATCTCTGAACATGACCTACTCATACTGTAATATTGACTACTGCAATGAAAACAGAGCAAATCACATGTAGTTATATTCCAGGTAATAGTCCAGTTGAGAGTTTTTCAACTACTCCATAGCTGTGTCCCAAGGCCATAATATAAATAAACTCTAAGCAGGTTTTCATTATTGTATGTAAGTTAATTTTACTCAAATCAGTCAGTATGTGCGCTAAACTTCCTTGATTTTGAATGTGTTGATGGACAAGCTGATGGACAGTATACAAAAAAAAATCAACATCTGTCTATTTTTACCAACAGGAAATTATCATGCAGCTATGAATGTCAGTCAAGCTTCTCCATTTTCTTAGTGCATTGCATTTTGGAATAACAGTGCACACATACTATATGGTTTACTTTTACTTTCTTTTGTGACTTTTGTGTTAACCTCATTCGAATTCGTTTGTAGTGTGCTTTGAAACATGCCACATTTTCCTGTGATGCACACAGGGACTGGAGGAGCTGCACGGCTGCAGAAAATTAAAAAAAAATTGTGGATAGCTGCAAAACTGCTCCAGGAAGCAGAAAACTAAAACTTAAGTATCAAATCTTTAAAAAGACAGAAGCTAAGTTGACAGCAGAATCCTAAACTTGCAGGTTGACGTCAGCCTGCGATTACATTTCATCTTTTTTTTTTGCTAGTTTAAAATGGTAAAGTATGCTGTTGGGAAAAAAAAAAAAAAACTTCAAAGGGATAGTTTGACATTTTAGAATATACGCTTATTTGCCGTCTTGCCTGGAGTTAGGTAGCACTGTTCTCATGTCTGTGCACTAAATCAGAGGATGGAGCCAGGAGACAGTTCGCTTATCTCAACGTTTAATTCTGGAAGAAGAGGGAAACAGCTACGAATTCAAAGGTGAAAATATCCACTTAGCAGCACCTCTAAACCTCACCAGTAAAATCTAAATGTCGATTTGTGGTTTTAGGAGGAATTATTTTCTGGAAAGACATGAAGTATTTCCATATTTCTTCAACCAGTAAATACTAATACTATCACATGGAGAAACTTTGGTGTGGTAAGTTGTTCTTGTATTAACAATAAGAGTGAACATGTGCTGCAGTGGAGGCAAAACGTGTTCAGGTGATTAAAGGGTAATACAATCATTTAGTTCCTATGAAGTAAAACATGTATAATCATGATTAATAATTATGATAATTTGATTATCATTTCTGTCATCATCTTAATTCTACCGTTAATGGGCACAGACTCATAAGAGGGAGGTGACAAGAGTACACCATCATTTCCAGGGAGAGCTGCTATCACTTCCAGATGCCAAGCCTGGAGCCTACATGCCTGGGCAGGTGGGTTAATCAGATATTATGAGAAGCCACGGTGCAGTACAGTAATAATCTCTGTGTTGGCCTCTGGTCTTTAAGCCCTGAGACTCAACGGAGCCCCGAGCGACAGACAGGTCCGGGATCAGTAATCCAGATCAGAATGAGCCTTCACCCAGCTCTCGGGCTGAATCCTGTTGCTTTTGGATGACACGCCAAAACAAATCACAACTAAATCCACCCGCCTCCGTCCCTAAACCGGGATCACGTCACGGCTTGGCATTTAGCTGCTTGCAAAGATAAAAAAAGGGGAAAAAAACAGGCCACAACCAGCTGAACGGCTCATCCCGAGCTGTTTTCAGCCTTGTGAGACAAAAACTGGCTCTGACTGTCTGTGACTTCCTATTTGAACGCCACCAAGCCGCTAAAGGTTAACATACCTCAGAGATGACGGGTTTGCAGTAGCCGGCTCCGAACACGAGGTTCTCTACAGACATGTCAGACGGGTCGCTCGCACTCTCCGGCGAGCCCTTCCCCAGCCAGGAGCCCTTCCCTGTACGTGCAAAGCTGCAGAGGAGACAGGGAGGACACATGCAGGGACAAACCGTGAGTGTGTACGAGTGTGTGTGAAGGAAGACGGATAAGCTGAGAGACGGGAGCTGCTGCGATTCCAATCAATCAAGTGCTGCAGTAATCTATGTAATGCGCGGCTAGACACTGAGGTTATGATATTGACAGCTGAATTCATTAGATAAGTGTTTGGATGACTATACTTTCGGGCGGCTAACGAATATAGCCTTTATTGTGACTCCTAAAACAAACACAAGGAAGCTAAACCTGTGTCTGCACTTCATTCACCCTCTTCTGTTCTTGATTTTAGAGATACCATTGCATCAACGTCTCCCCAGTGTAGCCATTTCTACTATTCAATACTAAATAAAGAAGAAAGACCTATTTCGAATCGACTGTTTGCTAAACCACTCCTACAAATAGCAATTTTTCAATCATATCTTAGCAACTGTAGCTAGACACAGAGGGCCTCACTGTGAATATTTATTCACATATTGAATGTTCTGTCGTGCTTTAGCCTTTTAAAAACCTGAGACGTAAGAGCAAAAGTGTAGGGCTGGGTTTAACGTTGTTCTGATTTAAGCTACTTGTTAGCATGTCAGGGTAACTAGCTTACCACCTAACTGATCACTTTCAGGCCTTACTTTCACATCATTAACTGACTAGCTTACACGCGTTTGTGACCGTTGCGTGAAATAAAATATGTTGAAGCTAGCATGTTCAGCATTTCCCCACGGTGTGCTGAGAGCTGGTCTTAGCTGGATCTTAGTTTTGGATAACGTTAGCGTCTCTGTGGGGTTCTTTGTTGGATTTACACTCCAACAACACCGCCAGCCAGCGTTACACAAGAAATACACAAAATCGCCTTCCTCCTTAGAGCTTTTTCTCTGAAAATAAAAAAAAAATATTGTTTGAAAATGCAAATAAGTACGTTAGCTAAGCAGCAAACATGGTGAGGTGCCAGAACAAAGTATTCACGCTGCTACAAGAACACGGCTCTTTCTTTAGCTTAGCTCAGTGTCGTGGGTGGGGCTTCGTCATTGGTGCGTCAGGATCATACCATGTGGAAAAGGTTTTTAGTGCTTTGTGTGGCTTGAGAGTCTGTCAAAGGCAAACATTTGCAAAGCTCCTGCTTAACTTTACCTGATTAGTGGCTGATGTAAGGCAACCAGTGAAGCATGTATTGAGACCGAAATGACGGACAGGTGGAAGTAGTCGAACATGACAGGGACGTGGTGGTGGAGGCCTCTCCGCGGGTGGAAGTGGAGGCTGAGGGTCCGACTGCTGATGAGCGGCACAGTCACTATCTCTGCCAGCCTGAAGGTTGGAAAAAAGAGAGCAATGACACCAGTGCACAAACGGCTATACTTTTACCCATCTTTTTACAGAGTAACATCATGAATTAGTAAAGCTTACGGCAGGTAAACACAAAGAAAACAAAGAAACAAACAAAAATTCAGTTAATCATTGTAATTCCTGTCATACAGTGCTGCGCTGTATTACAGTGCTGGAAAAAAACTTCACAGTGCATATTAATGAAGTGCAAATGAAGTGATTTTAATGCACAATCTACAAAAGCATCTTCGTATCTCTTACATCTGACCCTGGAGAGTCTGTACCTCGGTACTAAAAGGAGGTAGAGGTGTCGCTGACAAATGTCTTTGCCTTTTGCGTGACGTCTCTCTAAAAGGTGATGAGAATGTGGACTGCTGCTCACCAATAATCTAACGTCATTATTCCAGACATCTAAATTGCCCTTGCAGCTACAAAAGAAAGAGTCGGCATCTTGACTGGAATGGTAACGGAGACCAAGGAGATATTTACAGTCACTCAGACTGAAAGTATCCAGTGTCCATGCTAGGAAACAGAGAAGGAGCTCCATCATTCAGATATGTTGACAAGCACTATAATCACACAGGTATGACAAAAACGGTCAATTTACGGTTTAAAACGCACACACACAGGAGTAACAACCCTTCACTAATGTGCAGCTGCTGGTCGATACCAGAGCAATAAAAAATGCTCGTTTTGCAGGGTATGCTGATGCAAACTACCCATTTCTCCCTCTGTTTGTCCCAAGACAACAGACAGATCACAGTAATCAGGTATCGCTCGTCCAAAAGTTGTGATCAGGTGCTTAAAGAGATGGCTATGAGCCAAAGGACATAATAGCCCTTATTCATGCCCAGTTTGCATTCTCACTCTTGCATAAAAGCTGCACAAGGGGAAAGTCTGGCATTCTCTCTCCTCCCTCTCTCCCCCCCGTCACACACACACACACACACACACACACGCATTTCCACACTGCTGACTGTAACCTACTGTTGCTCATTGTCGGTGAAATGAAGATCCAACTTCAGCTGAAAGTCCACCTCACTCAAGGCTTCCTCCACCTGCAAAACATTGTAGGAACAAGGTCAAATGGGGTGGACAAAATAATAAAAACACCTCATGGAAACGTGGTGAAGTGTCAAATGACTTCTGAACGAGACAAGCACTACTACAGAGGTGTGTCAGAATGCAAGTTTATTACTCGTGAGGTTTTTTTTATATGAGACAGTCAAGAGAGGTGCAAAGAGAACAAATACATTTTTTTTGCTGGGGAAACCTGTGAAATGTTTGGCATGGTTGATGATTATGGTTACACAGGCTTTGATCATAGTCTCTAAAATTAGTTTAAAAACTAGTTTTTATTGATACTCAAGAAAAATAAGTGGATGAGTGTTTTATGAGTACTATTTTCAGAATTCATGGCATGTGAGTGAATGCAAGTGTTGTATAATTAAGGTCAGGGAAAGACAGTGGTTGTGTTAAATAAACTTTGGTTAAGGTATGGTTTGAGTTACACAATCCAAACACCTAGTTATGGTTAACTGCAGGTCTGACACGCTAAACTCCCATCCAGCCCCCTGACTTCCTGACCCTCAGTGTCTGCCTTGCTAATTATAGTGAACATTACTTCCTGCATTGGCACTGATGATTAGCATTGCGCGTAAATCATGAGGTTTGGAGTCGTCCACTAAAGAGGTCAATTCACAGGAAAACTGGGCTGTAAAGGTTCAATTTTTAACTTCATTGACAAGTGTCTTAATTAGCAGCCATTTCTGTATGATGACTCTCTTGACAGCCGCCAGAGTACCTTGGGTTTAACTTAATGTATAATAGTATAAAGGTATAGGTACAATGTGATCATCTCACATTTCAGTTTTTTAATTTAATTCCTTTAGTGATTTCTTGTTAATACAGGTATAGTAAAAAAGGGCCAACCCAGAAAGCATGAAAACAGTTTACCGTTCTTCACCACTCCTCCATCCTCCATCAGAGCTCCTTTGTGCAGTCTGAATCTCAACTCTGGTTTCCCCATTATTTCAGTCTTCCTCAGTTTTCATCAGGCCTAATTCTCTCTGACCAATTTCTTTTTGATATGGAGTGTCAAGTAATTTTTAAAGGCATTTGGTGTTTTGATGGTGGTGAAGCCAGAACATCCAAATGTTCTCTCCAAAATCTCCCATAGGTGTCAGTCTGGGTTAAGAACTGTTTGCTTATCTTTATATTCATCAGATCATTCAGAACAATCTTCTGCATGTCTCAGCTCATTCATTCAGGTCTTTCCTCCTCATCAGTGTCAAACATGCAATGCTGAATCCGCGACGAGGAGCAGCGATCACAAGTGATCAACAAGCATATGATGGACCCATACAACATATACAACAGGGTGTACATGAATAACTGCTGTTTGGCACCGCGTGACCAGCCTTGTCGAGTGGTCTTTTTCAAAGCCGAAGTTACCACAACAACTAACAAGAACCATGACATCACAATGTTCATCAGTCTATCAGTTTTTTTCTGATAACAGAAAAAAACTGAAAACTGATATAAAATCAGGCTTCTAAACTTGGTGGAGTGGGTTAACTCAAACTTCAATGGTGTTTTTTCTCATGCACATGTTGGACAATATGTGCAGATTGTTGCATGCACCTTGCAAATATATGCATTGCATTTATGGCACGTTACGCTTGTTTTCACATCAGTTATTTCTTGCTCTGGATTATCATCTTCAGCTTCTGTCACTTCCTCCTCTAATCCATCCTCACTGCCAGTTTCCTGGCCTCTCTCCTCCTCACCAGTGTGGTGATCAAATATATAATCAAGAGCCTCACTTACCGTATATCGGTCTTCCAATGGTGCTACGAGGAAAGTTCAATATTACTGAAACTACATTGCAGCTGTCTGTGAGAGCTGCCAACAGGTGTTGCTCCCATGGGAGAGAAACTCTACTGGGCAAAGGTTCATGTACTGGTTGCCTTGAAAGGAACCCAAGGTGTGTGTGTGTGTGTGTGTGTGTGTGTGCATGTGCATGCATGTGTGTGTGTGTGTGTGTTCATCTGACAAATGAGGATGTACTTAAGCTCAGTTTTTTACACTAATTGATCGTACACTCCCCCATTCATTTCTAATGACCGGTTATTTTTGACCGGGAACACCAAGAGTGTACAAACAGTTTATTTTGTGTGTTGAAATCCTCTTTGTGGATAAAGTCATGGAATCTAAGGCCAGTCTGATTAAATTAACTACATTTTTCAGACATAAAACTTTTAAATCGGTCAAATTTGACCGGAACACAACATGAGGGTTAATGAAGTGTGTGTGTGTCTACAAACTGTAATCCTGCATTTCTTTTAATTAAATGTAGGGTGAACAGAACTGAATTACTCTCAAGTTCAAAGTGCCATAGACATTGCTTATGGAAATAAAGAGTGCCCATTGAAATCTGAAAAACAAGGTGGAAAAACAAAAGGTACGAGCAAACTACAAAGGCGCTGCTGAGAGTGGAGCCTTTTGAAGACTGCGGCGTAGTGTTGTTAATTAGAATAAAGGTGAGGCACAGTTCTTCCACCCTTTCTCCTTACATGTGTCTAAAATGTACACACAAACACAACCACACACATACGGTACAGTAAACACACAATTCTTTGCGGCTCTGTTGGATCTTGATATCCTGATTGATTAAGCATATATATGGGTGCGCACGGGGGAAATGAGGGGTTATTTTTGACTGCGCTATCAGAGGCTGCGAGCGGCAGATAACCTCCGGAAGGTTAATGAGCGGGAAGCCTTCGGGAGAGCTTACAGCTGAAATCTGATATGCCTTAAAGCTCCTCTGTCTCCACACCTCCTCATGAATGTCTACATTTAATGAAATCTTCTAAATTTAGGACTTGTGCAGAGTCGCAGGGAGACGGAATATGCACATTCTGCTCCTCACGCAACCCAGGCATCTGTACTGTAGACATGTGTCAGAGAGCAGATACAGTGCAGGGTAATGTCAGTGTGTGAGCTATGGCTATCACATGGAAGATTAGCTTCGAGTGAGGCCATCTTCACTCCCCCACGCTCGCCTGTCTCATCGCTGTCGCTGCTGATCAATTTGAGCTCCGGTGGTTCCCAACAACAAAAAGTGTGAGTGGATTTTCGGGGTCGCGCCCACAGTGAAACCGTAAAGGACAGTACATCAATAACTGTCTGGCAGGTTTACACGCCTGATCATTTCACCTGAACACGGGCAATCCGGGGCACAGGCAATTTACATTGGTCTGTGAATGATGACACATTAATTCCAAGAGGCAAGTTGCTCAACTTGATAATCATCATACTGTTTCTGTGTCCATCATGATGAGGTTAGTTATAGTTACTGCATTTATTTATTTCATAGTTTAGTCACAAAACCTATATCAACAACAAACATATCAGTTGAAGTTTCCCAGCAGTATATGAAGGAGTTCAAATTAAGTCAACTACCGACAACATGAAAGTACCACTTTCAAAAATAATGGTCTAGTAATATAATAATATAATATAACACTGGCTGGGGAAATTCTGCAGAACTTTTACTTTTAATAGTTGAAGTATATTTAGTAATGAATACTCATGTTGGGATCTCCATGTGCTCAAAACAACAGAAGGCCTACAAGGAAACTGAGAAGCCTGACTAGAGACAGAAAGGGGGTTTTACATTTTTGTTCAGAGAAGTGCGCCAAATTCTAACATCGCACCTACGAGTGAAGTTTGGTTTAAATTCAAACTCTGTCTTCTCACTGGAGGAACCCCACAGAAACCACAGGGGTTCCCTGTGACACAGTGATGATGTCACCCAGGTGATATAAGCTGGAGCGCCTACACTTCTCATTGTTTTTATTCCCCAGTGCCATGTTACTGTAAGAGCCCCTTGCAGGCTTTTCTCCCGTGCCAGCCGCTGAAAGGGAGCATCCACACGCTTAATTTTTCTTCTTTTAATTTTTGCTTTCATTTTTGGCCACAAGTCTTCATCTCACACACGGAGTAAACAGACCTGTTTTGCTGAATCTGGAAATCAGCTGAGCATCAGCTGAACTCAACGCCGGAACTTGCTTGCGGAAGGACGAAAAACTTCGTCAAGGACACCAGACTCCACATCCCGCTCAGCCAACGACGTGCTGATGGAATAACTTAGAGATCAAACGACTCAAAGTAAGAGGCTTGTGTCTGGGCAGAGACTAGTAGGTTTGTTACAATTTTTATTGTCGAAAGAAGGACCGCCATGTCCAGTTCACACTGGAGCTACTTCAGAGCAGTTCCCTGTTGTTCTCCTGCTGTTATAATGTTTTGTGCAGTGTTCACACACACCGCAGTCTTTGGGGTACTTTTCAGTCTGGACCAAGATTAATGAATGAAAATCTCACCAGTTAAAGGACCAGTACCAGACCGCGCTCATTGTCTCTCTGGTGCTGCTAAGAGTCTCTTAGCCTGTTGCATGCGCCCCCCCTTTTTCTTTCCCTTCTTTTACTAACCAACACAAAAGCTCCCTACACACCATCAAGGCACACATACGAGCAGCGGCTGAGCCATCCTGCTTCTACATTCCTTTAGAGACACGGTTTCACACCTCTCCATTTGTCTCTCTCTCTCAGCTCAAACCTCGCGGTTGAGCCACCACGTGGAGGTGTAACCACTCAGAAGGCTACACCGCCATCTTTCTCCTCCCTCTTCTTACACACACACACACACAGACATCATATGCACCATGATAGAGTAGATAATAGATATTTGTTGATTAGGAATGGTATTGATTACAATTGATATTATTACTGTCAATAAATTCTATTTATATTAAATGGTCATGGTCTGTAGTTATTGTGCATATATTTCCTGTAATAACAGCTGGATTGTGGGTCAGTGCTCAGATTCAACCCTTCGTGGTTCACTCATAAGTGGACCAGTTGAGACTGCTTTGGCTAAATATATATTATATATATGTTTAAGAGTTCTTGGTTATCGGTCCCTGGTAGCAGGGTGGCGCCAAGTAATTTTATTTAATAATTAGGAATACAACAATTTCTGCCGATAACCAGATCAGCTCCTCCTAGCGCACAACACTCATATACAGAAATTTTATGTAATATATAAAATACATCAGGAATGTAGTGCTGTCATAGTGTGGTGTTACCACTTTTATTTAAGCAAATGACTTCCACCACCTGGTGTAAATCCACCTTGGTCAACATCACAGTTTAGCATTTTGTAACAGCATGATTTGCTATTTGCCACTAAAAACAATACGAATCAGCACATTGCTCCCTGTGACTAGAAGTGCCACTAAATCTTCTGTTAATGAATGTATTGCTGCTTAAAGTGTTACTAAATGCATCAGATTCAGCAAGTTTGCAGCAGTGGAAGTCTACTGAACAAAAACTGACAACTCGCTGACATTTCAAGCCACATTTAGCAAACGACAGAGCAGTATTGCTCTTCCATTATTCAGCATGATAATATGACTTCTTCATTCGATACTTAGGTAAGATTTGTGCTTTAATTGACCGGCTTAAAACCTCTGTGTTATGAAAAGGGAGTATTGTTTGTGTCAGATGGCATGAGTGGGGACCAGAGGCTTGTGTAGGAGGGGAGGGTGGATGATAGAAAGCATTAATTAATGGCCATTTAATTGAACTATTATACAGCTGCTTTCACTGTAATTATCTGTCATGCATTTTATAGCCAGGCCACTGATAAAATGCAAGCAGCCGCATGGCATTCCCATTTTTTTTGCTTGAACAGGAAGTGTGTGTGTGTGTGTACGGAAAATGTCACCATGACTCACCCTTTCTCCGTCCAATAGCAGGTGGACTTTGAAGATCATACAGTCATTCACCGTAATCTCCTCATTTCTGTACAGGATCTGAAATATCCGGCTGAACACGGTGCCGTCGTACACGCCTGCAGAGCTGAAGCTGCATTCTCCTGGTGTGGGAAACGACAACACGCACAGTAACCATCAGCTCGTTGCTACGGCAGTATGACTAAATCAGTGAGCTGCAACAGTCAGTAATGTCACAACATACAGATCTGTGAACACGAATGTGGTGTTCTCAGATCTGTGAACATGTACACAGATCTGAAAATGCATAATGAACCTAGAGAATACATAACATGCGTGACATTTGTAGTAGACATAGTATCACAGTGGCAGCTCATGTTTCTTCTAATTGATGTTCAATGTCCCTGCTGTACACTCTCACGTCATCTCTCTATTTATGCAATTTTTTTAAATTCAACAGTCACTATAATGAAATCAGGCAAATATCCTGTAGAGATAAGAACATCTTAACACCGTACTGTGGCACCATGCATCAAATAAATTAGAAATGCTCACATAAGAACTCTCTGTGTATAAGAAAGTTGGTCTTTATCAAACCTACAGCCTCACACATTTCAATACTTCATAATGACAAATTAGATGCTGGCTGGTAGCCCAATTATTAGAGCTGGTGTTTGAGGCATAGACAACCAAGGAGTCACAACCAAAAAAAGAGGATGCTATCATAGCTTATTAGCTGTGTGTCATCATATAGTTTATTGAATCTCCTCTGATGAGTATAAATCCTCCACAAAAGAGACAGTTATGAGACTGGAGTCAATAGTACACATATGTCTTTTGAATAAACTCTAACAACTTTATTGAACATTTGTAGTAAACAGAGCAGACAGAAAGTAACAGGAGTCTCTGGGAGCTATGCTGACTAGCACTGGATAGCTAGTGAGTTATGGTGAGCTCGCTGTTCACCAACTATCCCTGCGAGTCAACAGTCACAACATCATCAAACTTCTGCAACCAAACATTCATTTAGCTGCACCACATTCAGCTGTGATCGGGCCTTAGCTCTGCATGAAAGTGTAATTCCCAAAGTACTGACATATCAAATGTAGTTAGTGAGAAAAAGAAAGACTTTGAGGCTAATGAGACTAATGAGGCTAACACAGGGTCTTTTTCATTTGTGCGTTTTTTTTTTTTTTTTTACGAATTTCATAGTTAAAAGAAAAAATACCTGGCTTATCTGAATCAATTGTAATTTAATGCAGCGAAATGTTAATTATTATGCAGACTGATTACACTAACAGAATATCCTTCTCTCATCCTCTGGATCAATTGTCCACCAAACAAGAGAAAATTTAAGTTTAAGGGATATAATTTCACTCTGAAAAAAAAGATTTCCTTGTTTTCAAAATAAAAACCATTACTATGACTTCTGACCTCTCTCAGCATTTCCCATGTTTGAGCCCTTTTGCGTGCAACATGACTTCTGTTTACTCTTTATACCCTGGCAGGTCTGCCGTCACCGAGGCCGAGCTGCTGTCCAGCTGTGAGCCTTTGAGAGGTTTCTGAAATCCCACGCTGAGGTTGTGCTCTTTTCTGCCTCGTCCTTACTCTCCCTCTCTCCACAGGCCCTCTCCTGATAATGCTGTCACTACTTACAGCATCAAGCAGCCCCAGCCAGGATGACGGAGGTGTGGGAGAGTGACTGTAGTCAAAGACTTGGTGTATGTGTGATAGAGACGGCGTAATCTCCCTGGATATGTACTGTAGGTGGAGGGAGTAGTATTTCTGTGTCACCTCACAGTCTTACGAATGTGACTTTAACAATATTGTTGTGATATTTGATATTACACTTGTGATTGTCTGGGTTTCTGCCTGCTGCCTACACAAGTGAGGTGGATTAGAGACTTGAAACTGTGCGCAGGAATTAACATAAATGATTCTCTATGTGTGTTCACCCCTGAAGGACTTGTGATCTCCCCCAGGCTCCGATCTATGCCCCCTCTCCTGTGCTGGGTGGCTCTTAAGTTCGGCAAAAATCGCTAAATCAATGCTGCAGCTGCCCTTGCTGCTTTCACACGCTCGCACATACTGTACTTTTTTTGAACGCCAGTTTGTTTTGTAGGATTGATTAAACGTTACGTTATGCACCAGGGGAGCAGAAGTGATAAGACCTTGATAAGAAAGATGAGATTTCTGCTTTGACATCAATAGAGATGCTGTTTGCATACAAGGAGAGAGCAAAAAAGAAAGCAACATGCATCTGCTACATGTAATGCAATCCAATAAACCAGCAGCAACATACAGTACTATGAGCTATACCTTTGTAAGTCTTATACTGTTTATTTTTAGATTTTATATGTTGATTTTTTTTGTTATATTTTATTTGGGATTTAAAGATGTTTAAAATTATGTTTGAATCTGCTTATGTGGCCACAAGAGGTACTTACAGGATAAAGGGAATTATAGGCACAAGTAGAAAACAGCTCAGTCACACAGCAGTCTCTATTCAAAGTTTGCCAATGTTACAGCATCATTAAAATGACTGATCACACCAGACCAAGTGTGGCCCTTAGTAGCAGAACCCCCCCCGAGGGGCTTAAATTGACGAAAAATGTGTTTTTTTGCTCATTAATGTGTCTTTTTTCAGTTATAATGTGATGAATATGTAAGATCTTCTTTCCAAAATAACATACTTTAATGTCGTCACTTTAATGTCTGTGGAAGCCCATTTTCTGCCAGGAAAAGAGAAAAATATAACCTCAATAAGAAACGAGAAAAAAAAAGGAAATATGACACTGGTTATGATCCACAAATAAATTGATTTTGAAAAATAACTGGGTGCACCACCATTTCTGGGTCTATCACTATAAAATGTACACCAAATCTCTGTCACATCATGTTGCTCATCACAGCCACATGTGTCCCTGTATTGTAATTACAAATGCAGCACTTAAGTGAACACAAAGAAGATGATGCCCGCAGTCGTTGCCCTGGTTACCCAGTGCTTGGGATGGAGACACCTGATGAAGACTGGTTAAGGATGGACAGTCCTGAGGACGTTGCACAGTAGATAGAGAGGTTTTAAGTTATTAAGTTTTAAGTTGTTTTCAATGTGTCCTTCTCCTGTTGATTTGCAACAGAAACTGTACAGTACATAAGGGAGCTGAGCTGTTGACCTGAGTTGTGCAGGCAGGTGGTGAACCATACAAGACACTCATTCTTGGCATCAAGAGTGCAGTGCATCACCGCTATATAGTCACCACACCCTGAACAGTGCCTTCCCTCCCACTGTGGCCAACCTCAGTGAACCCCAGGAAAGTACCAGTTAGCCCGTGTGACACTGTGTTGTGCTTGTGATGACATTAAAATAGAGCTCATTATGTTTTAATGCAGGTTAAGTCAGTCTTTAAAGAGCTTTAAAGAAATTAAAGCAGGTCTCCTTGCCTTGACTTAATATCTCTAGGTAAACATGTAAGGTTGTACATGACAACAAAAAAAATACTGTGGGTCAAATCATGACTCTTAGCTTCAAATGTACAAGATCGTAATTCAAAATCTTTACGCAGGAGTCAGTAATATGACATAACAACGGGAATTTCAAGAATCTAAATCTCCTCCACTTTCCCATAACTTTCTATGAATTTCTATGTACCATCATCTGGATGACACACAATCCTCACAGAAAGATTTCCTACATCTTTTCATTTTCCAGATAAGTATGCTTACACTGTGAAAATATTTATATAATTAATATTATTTCCAGCTCTTCTTGTTGTTCTTGTTGGATGTAAATATGATTAGAATACACTCCAGTGCTCCCATTTATGTTTAAAGAGAGTCACACCAACAGAAATACATCAAACCCTGACATTTTGGTATACTGCAGCTCTCACAGGTGTTGAGGTGTTATCACGTTGTGCACATTAAAACCTGCTGAAATGCCCTAAAGCTTTAGCCACAGTCATTCTGTGCTGGAAATAATCTGCTTACAGCCTCTGGTGCTCTACATCTGCTGTGTGTGAAAGTGTGTGAGTGCTTGTTACTCCCTGTCAGTAAAACACACAAAACTCTCAGTGCAGACTTGCTCTTCGTGATACTAATATGAGGCAGTGTCTTAGTTTATGCACTAGGAGTCACCTTAAACAATAATCCAATCCTCCCAGTTAACATTCTGACTTGAAAATCACCATGTTATTGTGCGTGAATCACAGTCATTAAATGCTTCAGTTGAGTGTGTGGCACAATCCTTCACACACAATTCATTTGTCTGAAGGGCACAGACAATTGAAATGTCAAGCGTACACTTTAACAGAGAACACAGTAAGGGATTATTTCCTGTGTCTTAGTATGATGAATGTATTTCCGCTCCCTGGCCGGAAGGTCTGGTGCATTTATGCTCAGCATTCAGCCTGTGAGGTGTACAGGCTTAATACATGACCTTGTGGAAGGAGCTGCAAAGAGGAAGGGAGGGGAGGAGCCTTCCAATTATAATATGGATATGATCCTCGCTGGAATGGACATTGCTGCAGTGTTCTTTATTTGCCACATATGCTTTTTCATGGTAAAATATAGGATTTCAGTCAGTGGATTAAATGTAGGGTGGCACAGTGGTGTAGTGGTTAGCTTGAACTGTTACCTCACAGCTAGAGGGTTCAATATCCAGTTGACATGGACCCTTCTGTGTGGAGTTTGTATGTTCTCCCTGTGCCTGTGTGGGTTCTCTCTGTGCCTGTGTGGGTTCTCTCTGGGTACTCCAGCTTCCTCCCACAGTGCAGACATGCAGGTTAATTGGCAACTCCAAATTGCCCTTAGGTATGAATGTGAGTGTGAGTGATTCTATGTCTATGTCAGCCCTGTGACTGACTGGCGTCCAGGCCCAGTCCAGGGTGTACCCCGCCTCTCTCCCAAGATAGCTGAGATAGGCTCCAGAAATGGATGGATTAGATGTAATCAGCAGTGGTTAGGATTGGAACATATGCACGGTACAGACTAGAGCAGTGGTTCTCAATTATTTTTTGTTATACTCCCCCGAACTGAAATACTATTGAGAACCTGATAATATTTATTTATTTATCTGTACAAACCACTGTATGAGTTGCTGGCACCAGCATTCTGCATACAATCACCTGATTATCAAAATAGATTAATAAAATGAGCTGAGATAACATCTGCAACAACTTAAAACAATTTCCAAGTTCAGTTTATTAACTCAATTTGTAACATTTAAACAAGACTGCTCAGTCTGTGTGATTCTCAAAACAGAGAAAAAAGTGCAAATGATTCACTGGGATGTGCACTTTTATAGACTTAACACTTTATAACACTTTTTTAAACTGTAAACATCGGTCACTTGTCAGCTTCATCACGTTATTCCTTTTCAAAAAGGTATATGACTTTTTAACATTTGGTTTTTTTTTGTGCAAAATTTGCAACAATATTGCTTATATTTTAGCTTATCAGAAGGGATGAAAAGTGCGTAACACTTTGTATATAGTAGTAGTACTTTGTACTTCTGTATTTCCTACTGTGTACTTCTTCTACTGGGTTGAGTAGACGCAGCCCGCCTCTCGCGCCTTTATGGCGCCTCGCCATACCGCAAATGACACATTTTCCAGTCATGAAAAAAAACAGTGGGAGGAAAAGTAAAATGTCCTGGAAAATCTTATGTTCTCTCCCATTTTTCATAAGCTGAGATTGAACTAGTAGACCCCCTAAATGGATAACATTGCGATGTGAAAGGGCTAAGTTATGTTCTGGATCATATTAATGCGGAAAAGGCTTATATATGGTTTATGAAATGGTAAAACAGCTGGATCTCTGACAATGTCCTGGAAAAGTCCCTTCCCAGGAATTCTAATCTCCATATATAAGTAGTCGTTGCTATTACAACATTATTGCTTATGGCCACTTAAATGCACCGATATATTATTTATATCAATCATCTAAACTCCCTCCTGGAAAGAAAGCAAATACAATAAGTAATACCCATTTAGTAGTTAAGTGGCATTTAGCTGAAGAGAACAATGTGACAAATTGCATATTAGATCTCCTCATATTGGGTGTTTGCTTATGCTGCTGACTCATTCATGGTCAGTTTTCTTGACAAGACTGGCTGGATAATTCTAAAGAATTAGTTAAAATTACTAGTAAATGAACAGTTAACAGTTAACAGTTATGTTAACGAGGGAGATTTGTCTATATATTTACACACACTGTATTTAGGCAATGTAAAGCAACAAAGCTGTGTTTTATTAAAGCCTCTACCACCTGGACTGTGCTCTATCTTCTTTTTCTCACCTGACATCATGTAAAACTGCACCTCCAGGATTTAGCACCCTAAAAATAGTCTATTGAGAGCAAGACTACTGAACTGCTATTTTTATCATTCCCATTGCTATCTATTCATATGTTCGCTACTTAGGATTTCTCCCCATCCATGAACTAATGAGTTATAGGAAATAGTCCTCCCTGCTGGTATTCCTGTCACTGTCCTTCTGGAGAAAACACTGGAAATGACATGATTCACTGTCACATCTCAGACTGAGACACATCGCCTTCACAATCAGCCACGTCCTTGCCACCGCACACAAGGAAACATACAAACACACACACGTTGGTCCTGCTTTCCCCTTGAGAACATTTAAGCTGACACATTATCTCCCTGGTGGCTTTTACCTTAACCTTGAGGGTTACGTGCCTAATATCAGTGTCCTTGCCTTAATGTAACCTTAAACCGAGGCTGAAATCCTATTTGCGATCTAAACGTCCTCACTATTCAAAATGTCCTAACAAGACCAGTGGGCTGCACTGTCAGGAATTGGGCCTCACAAGTACAGCTAGATCAGCCAACACACACACACGTACACACACACACACACAGCACTCCAGTCATGACAAGCTAAAAATAGCCGTTATTACTGCAAATCAGTATTGCCAGTGAAACGGCTTCCTGCATTGCCAGAGATCCAGATTTTAACGCTTGGGTAGATTCAGAAACACTGTGTCACAACCTATGAATACAAAAGAGGACAAGCCATGTCAGGAATCTATGATATAAACCATCTGCAAGTAATTGTATTTAGCAATTAGAGGATCTAAACAGAGCATGAAATAAAATGCCATTTATCTAGCTGCTTGCATGTTATGTTTCTGGTTTATTTTATATATCATTTAATAATGAAAATGAATCTAACTCAAAATTTCCTATCAAAAATTATATAGTTTCCTTTGAAGTAAGGAATTTTACGATTAGGCTTTCTATTGTGCTCTACATTGCACTGCTTCAAGCCTTTTTGGCATATTCAGCTTTAAATCCCTTATTATCACACAAAAGAAAAATGCTGCAGCACTGACATTCCAGTGTAGTTTCATTTGTTTCACAAAGCAAAAATATGTTGAGACAGCAAAGAAATGAAAAATTGCCCAATATATATCAAGAAAGTGGCATTTGGTTGAAGAAAACTCAAATTGATTTACATTCAAAACATGTTCGGGCATCTTGTCCCTATTTGGCTTTGGATGATATAAGAGACTCTGCACAAGATGTTGTGCAGAGTGACTCAGTCAGTTTTTAACCTAAAGACAGCCAAATGTCCTAAATCACTGAGACAAGGTAGAGTCATAAAATTCCCAGACACCACTCTCATTCTCTGTTGCAGAACTCTGATGGCCGGGACAATGGCATGGACACATCGAAAGAATCACTTATTGTCCATAGTCACTTGTTAAAAAAATCTATTGTGCTATTTTTATTCTGTGCCTTTTATTAACGAAAATGAAAGATTCTGGTGCACTCTGAGGGAAATCCACTACATCTCGATAAGCAGGTGTTGAAAAATATATGGTTGTTTTATTTTTATTCTGGCATCTTCGGATCATTTTAGTTTAGGAAAAGTCTTAGTCCTGTCTCTTATTTCAATCCACAGATGTCAGAAATACAGTCAGGACATGAAGGAATGAATCTGTGAGACGACTAGCGAGATCTAGAGAAGCTCGTAGAAAAAAATGTTCACGTTCCACATCCACATTATACTGTAAAATTATGCTCACCAGTTCCAGGCAAAGGCATGGAACAAGAGCACTCCCTTCCACTACCATGTACTTTAACACAAAACACTGAAAGATACTATTTTTACACACACTTAAAAGACAAACGTGAGCACAGTGTGTGTAATTCTGTGCCTGTGTCAAGTGAGATTTTCCTACACTAAGTCCCCGTTGGATGTCGACCACTGTGGACCAACTGTTCAAACATTATCGAAACAGTTGGATCAAGCTAATATCATAAACTGTCAATATTTGAGGCCCAGGATGACACTGAACTCGAATCCATCATTTGGCCAGTCAGTGTTAGTGGTACTGATACTGTGTCATGGCGGGTATAAATAGAGGATGTCTTTATACTGAGCTCATGGTGTTTTATATACAATACGTAGGTTTTATTACTAACACTTATAGTATATTTTACTGTACTTTTCTGGTTTAAACTGAGTTTTATTTGATCAAACATTACCAATTTGGAAACTTTTTGAGATGGGTTAGCCATCACAATAATGACCACAACAAGACACATGCTTCAAAACAAGTTGCGGTTTGCTGAACAAATGTATCAGCCCATGGGTTCATCCAGCAAAAGCGCAAAAAAGATTATCATTACTGAGAACCAATATTACAAATCGGGAGGTTATGTGCAGGTAAAGATGATGTGTTTGTGTGATTTCTAAAAATATTGTGTGTCAGTGTGTGAGAGAGAAAGCGCGAGACAGAGGATGCATCCATCACTTCCTCTTACCTGTATTGTCTTGTGTTGTCGCTATCAACCTGTGGGGCACTCTAGGTGAGACCTTCAGCCCTGCACGTACCTGGTAGAACCTGAAGGAGAGGAGACAAACAGTCACACTTAAAACTGCACCAAATAAATATATTCTTACTCTCATGTCCAAATAGTAGTGAGGTATCAATAAGATATATAATGTGAACAGTAAAACGCCTTTACTGGCGATGATCATTCTGTCACGCTTAATAAGAAGAAAGGGAAAGCAAAATAGTTTTCTGTAATTACACTATCTTCACTCATTGCTGTTTCAGATGCTTCCCATTTCACTCTTCAATGTTTTTGTGTCACCTGCAGTCAGGGGACATTTTTCACTGATGACTACACTGCTCTTCCAGTAAAATAATTCTCACTGTATTTTATATACTCAGGGTCAGAGGGGTGAAGGGTCAAAATGTTTCCACCATATTCATTCATTCAATATATACTTCAAGCAAACTTTAGAGTTATGAAATATTAACTTGAATTTAGATTAGTTAATTAGTTATTTTTTACAGAAGGTACGTGCTCACTACCTGGCTTGGGGTGCCAAACAAAAACCAAATATAAAAATATGTTAGAAATGTATGAAAATATAAACCTATCACTGTGTTTGCTTGGACTATTTGTTTCAGACTTCAACATATGACTTGGTAAAAAAATTATGGGCACACTGGAAGAGACCAGGACAAATATAGTGAACATTTGTTGACTGAGTAAGGAACTTCTGAGGCTACTTTACTTGCCTTTTGTCAAAAAAACTATGACAAAAATGTGAAAAAAATGATCTGATGTAACCATCATGTCACAGTTTCCAAAAAAACCTGCTACATCCAAAGAATTCAGCTACTTTCATGACTAAATAACATAAGATAAATTTTATTTTTAAGTATTTTGAATATTTTAAGTAAAGGTCTGGGTACTTGAATTGTTGACATTACCTAGATCACATTTGTGTTGCCTTGCCATATTAATGATGAACTAACTTCAGATTGACCACTTTGGTAACATCCATATGGACTACAGTGTGCTCTGCTTTAGCACTGACAAACACAGGTTTTATACAGGAAAAAAAATTGAAAGTGCAGCCTTTAAGTTTCAGAAGTGCTCATCACGACATTGTCATGTTAAACAGAATCAGCCATGAATTGTACAAATGCAGCTAAATTATTAAAGAATAATGGGTGATTAATAATGAAGGAGACATCATAATAAGCCTCTGTTCAAACACTGTCTGATGTGATGAAAATGATAAAGTGCTGGCAAACATTTAGGGTAAGGTGAAAATGTATTGATCCTAGTTGGGAAATGACATGTTATGACATACATTCATGAGAGAGAGAATCAAATGTCACGGAGCTATAAAATAGAAAACAGAATAGGACAGTCTTACTGGCTTAAACAAGGATTATTTACATGTCATTGCAGACTACAGGCAGCGATGGAAAACATGTCTTTGAAAAGGTCACTTTGACAGTTCAAGTCAACGCAGCTTTGTGTAAAAGCACATCTCAGCTCTCCGGGGACACATTGGCAATCACAGAGACCAAAGCGTGGCTGAGAACTCAGTCATCACATCAGTGTGTTAGCGACAGCGCTCCTAAAGATGGAGGCTTGACAATGAAAAGCACGGAGAAGGTTTTGAAGGTTGAAAAATAAATAAGGGATGTTTATAGAATGAGATAGGTCAGCTCAGGGCCAAATAACCAGTCAGATACTGATCTACTACATCTTACAGCAGAGATTTATAGACATATATGTTCAATGTTTCATTTTCAATAAACTACATGTTATAATTATTTATTGTACAAGGCTGGATGACACACATTTAAAATATTTCTTGGTATATAGATGCTACAGAGAACGTATCAGTAGTGTAGTCCCACATTTTGTTTCTACAATTAAACCACAATCTGTGTCATTGCAACCGGGTTCGTAATTTGAGTATCTGATGCAATCTAGCTTTGCTTCCATTAGTGGAAAACAAAAAGTAATGCTTATCGACATCACCTTCTTTACAAATCAAATGCAGATTTAATCAGTATTTTTAATGCAATCAGTGTACAACCAGGCTCTGAAACGTGTGCAGCTGTGTGGGCTCTCAGTCTGGGACAAGGATTGGTATTTAATTTAGCTATTACAGCGCTATGTGGTGAGATGCATAAGGTTACACATGGTAACTATTCTTACTCTGCAGCATTTCATCTTTTCAATTCTTTTTATCGTGCACATCAGAACTGCTGCTATTTGAGGGAATATGGCAACCGGTAAAAACATACATATTACTGCACTCAGCTGGAGGGATTACCATGATGAAGCTTTAGCCCTTCCCATTTAGAAGGGGAAAATCATTTTGATAAAGCTGGTGTTTCAGTGAGCCAGAGGCCAAACAGATGAGAGGTTTTAATCTTCCAGCAAACACATCCTTGGATAAACACGGCCCTTTTTTATGTCATGGAATATCATGAAAACTCAGCTATAAAAGAACAAAAATATTACTTCACAATCCACTCCCCTGAAGTAAAAAGCAGAGATATCAGCTTCTAAAATCTGTTAGAGACCTGCTTTTTAGCAGTTTCCGTTTAGGGGTTTGTCATTTACTTAACCTGGAATAATAAACACCATTTCATTGCACGACCTCATGTCCTGACATACATTTTCAGGGGGATTATGCCCAAACACGCCTCAAATGAAAGTTGTTCAACACATTTTATTTTTTATTTTTTGTGGATGTAAGTTCATTTTACAGTGTAATCTTTGTGGAAGGGTACACAACTTTAATTTGCCAAATATATTAAGTTCTTTGTTCATCATTCTAGGATGAGTCATATCTTCATTAGTCGCAGTGCATATACAGGTAGCATGTTTAACGTTGTTTTAATCAGTTGGAGGAATGATGTATTTTATATATACATATCAAAGCAGTCTGTCTTTAACTTGCAAATGAGCAAAAGTGGTCTAAAATGCAGGGAGAAATAGTCATGCTTCTATTGAAATGCTAAATTCAAGACATCATTTTGCGATGCCTTCCAGCCCTGGATGAGAGAGCAAAAGTCACTCACTGTGATTTCTCATACAATAAAGGCATAGTAAGTTTCAGTTTGAAACTGCTGGACTGAACTAGTTATATTATGAAGTTTAAATTTTGAATTCAGTTCATATTCAGTGAAGGAACATTCATAATCAGGAAAAAGGTCAAAATAATAAAAGACAAATGTGTGGGTCCTTTGTCAGCAATCTACATGAATATGTTCTGAGTTCGCTGAGTTGCCAGTTGTGAAGCAGTGTGATAAAAACAAATATCATGACTCTGGAAATGTGATTTCTGTGGAAAAAAATGCTTACCCTCTTTGAAAGAGATCCACATTGTGAAACTTGTGCAACTCTACAGAAAACTCCAGTGTTCCCTGTACTTCAGACATGATATAATCCCACTCATCACCTGTCAAAACAGAAGACACACAGTAAACAGGACATATTAGACAAATAAGCAAAAATAAGAAAGAATTCACAGTAAAAGATGAGACAGGTAATGACATTTCTAAAACTAGCTCTCACTGTTATTTCCTCCGTTTGGTGAGGTGATATGAGTCATACAGTCTAGTGTGGAGAACAGACAGACAAACATCTTGGTCTGAATACAGTTATCACCATCACTCAATGCTGGAAAAACACCCTATCATCCACTCATTTCAGATTAAAAGCACTGATGTGTGCAGTTTGTTGTTGTTCCTGTCTTAATAGGAGAAAATGTGAGCTGATTTGACCTCCACTTGTGCTACTGTCCCTTTGGTACATTGTTATTATCATCTGTATAGTTAGTGGAATTATATCAATGTATGCTAGAGTTCTGCTGCGTGAGCTTTACTGACCTTTTATTTAAATCAAATTCAATGGAAAATTATACTTATATTTTCTTTGAGTATTTAAATTATAATTTTATGATTCAATTTTGTTTTTGATGGTTTCATATAAAGGCCTTTTTAACCAGAAAGCTTCTTCAGTCATCATGGCCAGGAGGGGACGGATGGGAAGGTCTCCTTATTGTGTCTGACATGGAAATGTGGAAAAGTAAGTGTAGTATAGCTTTTACACATCAGCTTTAGTCACACACACACACACACACACACACACACACAGAGAAGCAATTGAACCTGTTAAAAGAAACTCACTGTTGTACAGGTAAAAGCTAAAAAATGTACACATTCAGCAACAACTGTTGGCAGATAGGACCTAGCAGATAGGAATACAGGCCCATTTAAACATGGTCATTGTCTCAGCTCATTGCTGCCAAATGCTCACTGTGTCGAAACGCATCAGACCATTGAAAATGGATTTGTCTAAATGAACCTATGATCAACATATCCCAGACTTGCTGAAGCTTAATTCACACCCATATAAGGAGTGTTTTCCATTAGCAGCAATTAAAGCCTAGTGTTTCCCCAGCACTTCCAAAACGTGAATCATCGAATTTTGCTTTAAATCCACTATGTCTGAAACCATTAGGGGAAAATGTAAACATGGACTTTATCCTACGGCATTCAGAGACGGAGAGGAAGTGGTGTGGGAGCTGACACACAGTGTGAACTGAGCTGCCACCAACCCAGAGGAGATGAAACGCTGACAGTGTTTACAGTAAAGTGTATCAAATAACCTCTCATTGAATGCTTTGAAATCTAACCCTTGCATGTGTGTGGTATTTGGTTCATGTTCCTGTAAGTGTTGTAAAAAACTGACATGGAGCGTCATCACTAGAGAGGAAGATGCTGAAACAAGCGTCGTTGCAGTGAAGAACCTTTCAGGGGTGCAACTTCACCTGAGCATTACGACTAGTCCGCAGCTTAGAAGCTTAAAAGCAATATACTGTTTCAGTCCACTTGCTTTAAGCATTGGAGATTTATCTAGACAGGCTGGTTTTATTACAGCACAACTTAGACACTGGGGTATTGTGAGAAGTGAATTCGCTGCTGCTAAAATGCAGAAGTTCCTGCTAATTAAAGCTAACTCTGGCTTGTAGATATCCTGTGAAAACCACCAGTCTTTTTTTAGCATAGCATGCAAAAAGTTAAAGTCTTAAATGTGTTATTTATTTATTAGCAATTGACCATTTACTAATCCCCACACCACTAACTACTGTTGCCATGCCTGTCAAACTATCTGCTCTTACATGGCACATCTACAGTTAGTGACTGTAAAGGTGGCAGACCTACAATTTGCTTTCATTCATGGTAATCTCTAAAACAGGGATCCAAAGGCAGGCTTCTCATTTTCACTTGATTTAAAACAAGATTCCTGTAAAGGAGTGTTTATTGTGCCTCAAGACTACACGTGACATTGAGCTATAAAATGAAGAAAATGGGTAAATATAAAGACATCATCCTCTATCTGCATGTTCATAACTGACATTGAAATAAAGGCACAGCACTGTTCCTCTATTGTGATGGAGTGAGTGAGTCACATGAGTATGGTAAAGAAAAATAGATCAGGTTCTTATTTTGTTCCAATGTAGCAGCTTTGCTTGCAACTTCACTTTTAAATGTTAAAAGGTGGAAGCCTTGAAAGATGAATGCTAACTGACGTGTCTGCATCATGGGTAATGTTGCTGAAGTTGCTGGAGCGTAATCTTACTTCAGTCAAAGAAAGAGCAGGACAGAGCCGCTAATATTACTCTCAAATGTGTTAATGCCACACAAAATGCACATAATGTGCATTTTTAGCGAACTCTTTTTTAACTGTAGGCTATTTAGCTCACAATGAGCCCTTTGGCCTTGGTCGTAGTACTCAGTTACGACTGTGGGTTGTAAGCTAGCTTCTCGGATATGATAGAGGTATAACAGATGCATCTTACATCAGAGCAGATCAACACTGTTTAATTCATTCTGTACACTTTTGCATATTTAATTTTGGAAAGACTAAAAATATACGTCCATGCACACTGCTGTTCAGGGAGAGGGTCGGTTATTAAGACTGTTTATTAAGATGCAGACTTGACAGCTCCCCGTAAGTACATAAAAAGGAACATCAAGAGGAGATGTAACTTTAACTTCGTAGGTGATAGTTGGCTAGTAGTTACTTATAATTGATTACAAATCGAGTTGGTGTGGGGGTGGGAACACGGCCCCTTCCTCAAACACTACTGCACAGACCCTGGCTCCAAATGACGTCACCAGCGCACGATAGCAGCACCCTATCCAGGATATTTTTGCTTCACTTTTGTACACTGGGAGGAAGTGGAGAAAGGTCGTCCATCTGCATTCTGTGGTTATGTTTCCGATTTTGCAATTTTTACAACCACGACATTTTTGATCCTGATTCTGTTGTCCAAAGTGAAGGATTTGTTCTGGGATTTGCCCCCTTTGGTGTAAAACACGTCCCAATTAAGCTAAGTCAGTTTTGGTTTCTCACACTACATTGTCCCTTCCCAACACCGGAATTTCATTAGTGCAAATAGGGTGAGTCTAAGGTGTATTTTCAGTTGGCAGGGAAACACTCTCCTCAAAGATAAGATGTATTATAAGACTCTCGCCAAGTGTAGAGAAAGAGGGAGCAGTAAATCTTCAATAAAACCTGAACCTCTGCCTTCCAGAACTGGCAGTCTAAAGGAGAATAAAAAGGTTACACTGTCCACGTTAAAGCAAGCAGCACAGTGCTGAGACACACAGTAACCCTCTCTAATGTAGTAGCCATCCACTGCTGCAAATGGCCTGGAGAGACAAGAAATGACACTGAACTGTTTTGCCTCCGCCTGCTGACTCTGCACGCCGTGTCACATCGACACACACTTACCACACTCGCAGCTCCATACGAGTGAAGCTTTGTGTGTGTCAGGCTGACCACAGTCATCATAATGTCACGAGGTAATTATGGGTGGTTTGATACAGCACAGCGCTCGTGATTTCTTGATTAAGCTGGCCGAAGCTGCTTCATTGCTTCCCTAATTCAAGCCAACGTCCTACTTATCTGATTCAAAAAAAAGGAGCGGCTCACTTCTCCAACGTGTTAGGTAGGCAGCAAGGAGGAAAATGAACATTGTGTGCTTGATTAAATGGACGCTCCCAGTCCAGGGACCTGTGACTTAATATGCTTTCTTTCACACCAAAACAATCTCTGCCGACAGTATGTGGCTCGAGCACTCAGACAGCACGCACACTGATTATCAGGCTCGGCTGAAAATTCATCAGTAAGTTAATCGAATCAGCAAGGCACACACCAAAACACCCACACTGCCAGCTTCAAAGGCATACAGCTGTCATTCATCTGAGTGGGATACACTGGGTTTCCTTTGGTGATGATGACAACCATGATGATGATGAAGCAGCTCATCAACTGCAGCTCATGACAGTGTCTTTAGAGGCCAAATGTGAGGCTACGCTTGTTTTCACATCGTCAATATCGCATGAAAAGACAAAAACCAACAATAAAGTGCGTTTGTTCGTCTCTGTCTTTTCTGACTCTCAAGGCCTGTGACACTCAGTCCTTGGTGAATTCTTGCCTTGTAAACATGTACAGCAATATTTAAAAAAACTAATCCCGAGACAGTCTTGGGGTTATTTAGACATTACTTTTTAGTCAGATAAATTCTTTGTTGGTTTTTCTTCTTTTCATTAGATTAACATATGCAGAAAAAGAAACATATTGAATATTGCCAGCCTTATTCTAGCAGCATCTTAGAGAAAAAAATAACTTTTTTTAGACTGATTCCAGTAGGACTATTTTTAGTAACCAGCCAGCATGCAGTATTTCCTCACCAGGATTTTCACAGGGCTTTGAAACAGAATTTAGACCTTCATGTGGGAAAATAAAGTGATAACACACTACATGTCTGTCATTTCCTGATCATTTTCTCAAATTTATAGGTAGTTTCCTGAAAATATCTATTTAGTTAATTATCTAAGGAATTAAATGAAAAACAGAGACAAAGTTCTGAATCAGAATTTAGTTAGTTGTGTTGATTTTTCTTCTTTTCAAATTAGAATTCTTTAATCAAATCAAATCCCATTTTTGATTACTTTGCATGGTTGACTTGATTTTGGAGATAGCCTTTCAATGTGTTTACATTCTGTAATACCTTTTTATATAGTAGATTCATTTCTTAGTGGCCGTCATTACCACCTTAGATCCAAATGGCGTCACCTTACCTCTAACATGAGTTTGTTTGGCTGCACTACAAAGAGATACAGATCGATTGCTCTTCTGCTCTATACCTTATACAGCTGCTCACTGAGCGTTTGGTTCCCTCAGTATTATGGATCGTTTTATCGTTTTAATAAATCTCACTTTAATTTACCAAATCAACCAGGACTGAAGGATCACAGCTTTAAATCTTTATCTATTTCAGAATAGCTGTGACTGGTTTTTGACATCTGAGCTAAAACACTGACAAAGTTTAGCCAACCACTTATTTCTTGAGACCTGTTCACCTTTGTTTTTATACTAACTCCAGTTAAAATGCACAGCGCTCTGCCTCACACAGATCTGCACAACCAGCTAATGTTTACAATTTGCTGCCTGCACATCTACAAACTATCTCTTTCTGATTTTCTACGTGCTGCAAATCATTAAACACTAATCATTACAAAACAGCCATCTGCTGTCTGATTACTATTTAATGCACACACACACACACACACACACACAGTTACACAAGTTGGCTGTCTTGGAGGTTTATAGTTTGCAGCAGCAGCAGTAATTCCTCCATGTTAATAAGAAACTAAAACTCTTGGCTGCCCTTAAACTGTCCTGTTGGTGTCAGCTCAGTCGGGAACACTGATTGACATCTGTGGTCTCAATTTGGGGAGGACGAAGAGGCAACGTGTTCATGGAGTGTGGACTGAGCAGGTTTTGCAGGCTGCGTAGGTGTCATTGTAACACAGAGTCATTGTGTGCCACGACTGGGAGCTGCTGTATGTGTGCACAGCTCAAAGGGCCGGAAATTAATCTCAGGCATTATTCCATTCATTAACATCCAACTCCCTCTGCGGAACACAATAAGGACTAAAGGACCATCACCAAATATAGGGATGTGTGACAAAGTTGCAGCACTTCCTTTAAGCAAAGAGATGAAAGGAAATAATGCAAATGTTGTGAATCTCTGGCCAGGTTTTGAGGTATTTTAAGGATCTTAAGATCTGTTAAATCAAAGTTTCTGCAACAATATTTCTTGTTCGCTGCACGCTGGCTATGAAACAGTGTGCCCTTTACACAAAGGCACTGAGCCAGCAATCATGTGATGGCATAATCTAGCATTTGCTAAAGCCTTCGATATTGATGTATTAGGCTCTTTGTTGTAAAAATTACAATGCCAAATCCCTTCGGAGGCTAAAAAGTGCCCACTGGCCTGAGTTATCTAGTTAAATGAGTCAGAGTAAGACTTTGAGAGGATGAGACTAACTCCAAATGAGATTCTCCTCTGATCAAAGAGCTTTTCTGCGAAAAAAGGCAGAGAAAGTCACCAGCTGGATAATCCCACATTCACTACCTCCAGAGTCTTTTGCAGTGTTTGGAGAGCTGTTTGGACAAAGGAATCTGCACTCCAGATCATAAACAGACCCACCATTTTCACATTCACAACTCACTGTTCATTTGTTTGTATGAGAACCAAGTGTCCACCACCGTGTGTGTGTGTGTGTGAGCTGCACATGCAGACGAACATGTGTTTCTTCAAAGAAGTGGTCAGAGAGGATGAAGCTCAGTGGACTGCTCTGAAATGACACAGCTTCGTATCCTGTCGTGGTCTTGTGGTTTTCTGCTCTAATGAAATGTTTACATCAGTCACATGAGGGCCTGAACTCGTGCTGCATTACAGTATGAAGCCTGATTAACTGTAATCTATTTAACCTTGCACCATTGTTTACCTCTGTCCGTATCTTTTTTTTTTCTTTGTGCAGCCTGCTGTGACAACTCTGCATTGTTTCATTTTGAAGTGGGAGCTTTGCTTTGTTCGTTTTAGACAGCGTGTGGGACTAATTCAGACCACAGCATCTGTGACAAACTGATAACACACAGCACACACTGTACCGTGACACACAACTGTACAGCACACAGCTTAGTTTGTCAGTCCAAACGCAATCACACAGTAACATTCTTATCATGAGGGTGCTTGAATATATCTGCATTAATACCTTTATCTTAAAAGGTTGATTTGATTAAAATGCTGCTTTCTTCTTTCAATATTAACTCATCCGTGCAGAGTGTCCTCAAGTCTGTGCACAAAAGGACACATGCCCACTGCTGACCACACACACAATAGGTCAGACAAAGACCCTCAGCTGCCACACAGAAGCAGCACATCAGATGCACAAATGAATCAGACTCGGTGCTGCCTGTTTTACACCATCCCCGCTCCGACCTGCAGCCTACAGCCTCTCTGCTGTAATTTCCTTGTGCTTCCCAGTCCTCTCATGATCCGCACACATGCAGACAACGAGCATCCCGCTCCGGCAGCGGCAGCAGCAGCTCCGGGCTGTCACATGTAGAAGAAAAGCGGCTCACCTTCGCAGTGATGAGGTGTGATGTCCGCAGAGGGCTCGGCTCCAGCCTCCACTGAGCAGATCGCAATGTTTATATGAGCGCTTCTCCTGCTGCTGCTGCTGTTGCCATGGTTATTCATCCGGACCCTCTCAGCTCTGCAGTCCCCTCCCCCCCTCTCTCTCTCTCTCTCTCTCTCTTTCAATTTGGGAAAGTGCGGCAGCGTCTGTCGCGGAATCTGGCTTTGTGCTTATCCTCCCGGTCCGCCCCGTTTTTTTTTTAAAATTATTTATTTATTTATTCATTCTTTTTTTCTTTTTTTTTGCAGACAACACATTGAGACAGCGGGTCGTTTCATAAGAGGAATATTAATAGCCAGTCGCTGCACCGTGCTGTGCGCCTCCAGCTGACGTCACAGTCTGCCCCCTAAAAGCGGAGCCGTGCGGATGGAGACGAGCAGCAGGGAGGAGTGTGGCGGAAACAAAACGTTCACGCAGCTCGGGGATGCGGGCTGTCACGTGACCCGGGGGCCATGGCAGATCAGCAGAGAGAAGGAGAAAGTTTTCTGGGCAGTCGCTGTCAAAACGCACTGAAGCAGCTGATGGAGAGTCAGTGCAGTGGGTAGCTCTCTAAATAACAAGTAGCCACTGTTTGTGATGGGTGTTCAGAAGACAGCAAGCTCATTTCTGCTCCACTGATGAGTTCCCAGCTTCAAATTGTAACTGTAATGGATATATATATATATATATATATATATAATTACGGTAATAGTGTGTTGCTCATGGGTCCTCCATCTAAAATGATTAACAACAGAACCTTGTTGAACGTTGAACCTTCAAACCTAAATGACCTTAAGTCACATGATGTAAGGTCACATCTGGACTACCAAGCTGGCAACTGGTCTTCACACAGATCATGTGTTTAAGGATAAGCACCACTCAGCACAGCATGATAAAGACCATCACCTTGAATTCATTTTTTTTAACCACTTGGGTTCAGCTGTGAATACAGCAGCCATGTTGTCACCTGATAACATTTGTGTAGTCATAAGTGTTGGCGGACTTTTGTATGTACAAATCCAGCACACACACTGACTCAGTTCACTATTCATTTGTTGTCACAGGTCAAATGGAAGTCCAGTATTCACCCTTCACTTATCTGTGTTTTAATATGCGCCAACATGACAGAAATATTTGGCTGTTGTTAGCCAGAGCTGGGTACATTTACAGCTAGTTACAAAGTCTGACTGAAACTGAAACAAAACAGTAAAGTTGTGGGCCATAAACACTGAGCTGTGTTAAATCTAGTTTTAAGACACTTCATAATCGTAGTTTTGTGGTAGTATTTGCTGCATATTTCTAAAATGATAATTAATGTGTCTAAATAAAGCTTCTTTTTGCTCAAGGGCCCTCTGGCAGGTCAATCTCACAAATGCATTGAAATCTTTTTTCAGACATCAAGGATGAAGTCAAGAATTAATTTTCCCGTAGACCTTTGAGGCTAATGTGCATGAAATACTTCTAAAATAAGTGAATTACAGGGCAAGAAGATGAATAACTGGATAGTTACAGAGCCCTGCACACACTCAGAAATAAAGGGTGTGAATCAGGAGCTTGATGGAAATGGTACTTGATAAAATAAAGGTCACATTTAATTGGTAAACATTAATCCAAGAAGTCCAAGAAGTGAAAGTGATCAGATATCTAATGTAGATTTATTCTGCCTACTGCATATCAGCAAAGTAACAATGGAGAGATAACCACTAACCATCACTGTTTCATTTGTTGCTGGCAGTCAGGTACGGCAATTAAAATGCCATCTGTCCTGGTTAAACAACTCTTCACAGACTAATCACTTGTCAGATGAGAGGGAGGGGAGGATTATGTAACCACAAGTTAATAGAAATGTCCATGACACATAAGCCGTTGGCGTCAGTAACTGTGTGTTTAACAGTTGTCAACAATAGGAAAATGAGTTCTCGGTCTCTTTGAGTGTTCTGTGTCTCTGATGCACCAAGTGAACCCTCGCAGGATGACTGTTTTCCTCCACTGTTCCCAGCTTCACCTTCCCCTTAAAAAAAAAACCCAAAGTCAATTGCTGCTTTTCTCTTGTGGCGCTCTGCCATAAGCTCTGAGCACTCTTGATTAAGAGAGAAGCTCTATTGATTTTTTTTTTCTTTTTCAGATGGTTGCCAGTGCCCAGATGACCATATAGTCTGAAAAATTTCAGGAGAGGTTACACAGCAAGGACACCAGTTTTCACACAGTACAATATTAGACTTAGATGATTACTTCTGGTCTATAAAAGTAGAACTACAGAGGATAACAATGCTTCAAGTATTGCATACCCGGTTAGCTGCATTTTGCGCTTAATTTAAAAAAGAAGGAATGATCACAGACATACCACCTTTCCCTCAGCTCAGTTTTATCATATTCATCTCATCATCTCAGCTGTCATACTGCCAATGAGAACTATGACAAATCAATATAGTGTACAGATGGGTAAAAGATACCAGAAAAACTGAATATATGTATAACAAAGAATGCAGATGCTTCCACACAGGGCATGGCCGGCTGAACGGTTTGATTAGTATGAAAATTATGAGTCACCAGATGTCAACTCAATTCAACACCTATGAGAGATTTTGGGGCGACGTGTTAGACAGCGCTCTCCACCACCATCATCAAAACACCAAATGAGGCAATATCTTTTTGCTCGTCCCCGCATTTAAAAAAAGTTGAGGTGGAAAAGTTGGTGTACTGATGAAAACAGAATGTGACAATAAAGCTCAGTGAAAACAGGCTTAGCAAGTCAATTAAGATGTTCATGAAGCATATGACTAAACCTATAGTAACAGTATATGAACCCAGTTATTAAAACATTTGTAAGATCCCAAATTGTTACCCCCATATTAAGTTCACATCATGTTTCCCTTATTACCCACATACTGTGTGTGTATGGTACATTTTGTAACGTTACTGCTTCATCGTTAGTACAAAAGGTTACACAGTAACTCTGGAGTAATTACACGCTGTACATTGCATGCTGTAATCTACAGTTTTGTCAGTTTATTTTCTGGTTACTCCCTCATAGAATTATTTGGAACATTTCCTGCAATGGGTTAATAAATTCAAGCAAGATCTCCAGGTCAGAGTCCGCTTTGTTACGAGAGTATTCTCTAAGTGTTCTCTTCAGATGTCTGTCACATAACCGTGCCTACTGCCAAGCACTGAATTAATGTCTTAATCTCAGAATAAAAGTCTATGAATCACTGTCATGGCCTCCATTGTTGTGGTTGTTTCCATGGTGCTGAGGTGACCCTGAACTACATTGTCCTAAATGAAAAACATTTGCAAGATCTTGCAAAAGTAAATCTTTTGAGATCTTTTTTGTTTATTTACCTTTGTTTAAATTTTCTTCCATGTACTCTTCAGGCCTCTATAAGATTCAGACTTAAACTACAGGTCAGATAGTGACATAATGATGCAGTAATGTTGGAGGTCTCAGCAACAGTAAACCAATACAGCAGTAGTTAAATATATCAGAACTAAGTACACTAACCTCTTCATTTTAAGTGTTGCCACATGTTGTGTAAAGATAATATTAACTAAGAACAAAGCATCACTGCCTTCTTCTTACATTTACTCTGAAAATCTAGAGTATCCTTTAGAAGCTAGAAATAGCAGTCACTATGTCCCACAGTTTTGAGTGAATTCTATCATTTTGAACAATTGCTGAGTTAGCTGTTTCTTCTAACTCCAGTCTGTATGCTAAGCTAAGCTAAACACATCCTGACCTTTTGTTCATAAAGCAGGTCTAACCTCAGAAAGCAGAAATAACACAAACGAACATTGTCATTTTGCCAACTTTATAACTTTCCTTTACTTACTGTTGCACCTACCTACATCATCTCGTAATGCTGTTCAGCAAAAAGTTAAACAAGCTAACTTTAAAAAGAGGCACAATATGCTTGAAGGTGTGTTGACACAGTCTGCTTATGACAGTCATGGTGTCTGCTGGGAATTCATCTGCTGTCTTGCAGGAAATCCAAATCAACACTACAAAATGTCCCCTTATATGTTTTGCATACAGCTAGTCACTACTTAACATTTATACTGATGCATGCTTTCCCATATTACCTTTCTATCTGGCTGGATAGCTAACACGACCATCAGCCAGCTGTTCATTTAGGTCAAAATCTTCAAAAGCTACAAATCTACACCCACAACACTGGACACCGGCTTTTACTGCATCCAAATCCTAACAGGGTGCAAAGGTGTTATTTCCCACATTCTGCTGCACTACAGCATGTTTTAACCTTGCCACCCTAACAGTCCTGTTTTTACATTTCCACAACAGCATCAGGCTCCTCTGGCTGGAGGGCCTTGGCGTACATGACTCCAGGTCACAAGTGTGCTAGTCATGGGGTCTACCGCGTGGATGAATAATCACAAACTGTTTTCTCTTTCCCTCTGCCCGCACTGCCTGTGCCTGTCCTCTCATTGAGAGCATGAGCTCTCAATTATCCAGGCTAGACACATGATCTCTCTGCCAGATTTCTGAGAAGGCCCGGTCACTGCATCATGTTTCCCTTACGGCTCTGACAGACGGGTGTTGTGGTGTGGCTGCGAACACGATCAATTCATGCAATACGATACAGTAAATAAAAATACTTTATCCTTTACTTTTATATTATTAGTTGTAGTGAATTGCAGAGTATCAGATGACTGTGAGGTTATTGATCTCTAATATGATATCATGTAACACGAACAGCAAATGTCAGGATCAGTAAAGTAATAATCCAAGACATACACATAGGAAAACATGGGGGTAATATTTAAGTTCTACACTGCGGTATGCAACCTCATAAGAATATGTCCAGTTGCTTTTTCATTTAAAGCAGGTGTGAAATTTGTAGCACAGTCATGCTTTTAAAACACAAATGCCGTTTGCTTCAGAGAGATCGTTACCCACTGGCGAAGAGGTTTCTGTCACTTCAAAATTGTTACGTATCATACGAGCTGAAAAAGCTTTTTGGGATGAAAGAGGTTGTTCCCGTAAGATATGTCTGCACAAGCTAAAGAAAGTCAGAGCAATAAAGAATGTCACTGAGTATTTGCTCGATCCGGGTTAATGCGATGTTCCCACAGCCCATCGCAGCTCATTTCAGGCTCTCAGATCTTCTAAAGTGCTGCAAAATCCGTGGATCAAACGCCATAGAATCAATTACATAACACGCAGCATGCATAAACAGCACGACTGTCTGGAGCCCCCCAGGTAATGACAAGGCTGTCTTCATGTCAATACTACAGGCTAACATGCATTCTTTAGCCACACTGATGAGCACACATGATTATGAAATCCACATTTCATCACTCACTGGCTGCTTCTTCCCTATACTGACGACAATTATTAAGAGAATTACACACAGGCATACGTGTTATTAGGAGGCACTGCAAAGAGGAGAGGCAGAGGGAATGGGGGTTGGGGGGGGGGGTTACACATAGAGGCCCATGGGCTTCTGCATCTTTTTAAGTGTTGGTAATAAAAAGCAGTCACCACCTCCTGAGGAGCTCCTAGCCAATAGGAACCCATTGAACAAACTTTTATGTGTCCTCAGAAAATGCTTGAGCATCCCCTGCACCGCTTCTCTCCATCAGTCCTCAACATGTGCAGGTAGGACTGACTTCAGGGGGGGAATTTCATATCTGCTGCTCCTTCTGCTCCAACGTCTCACCACTGTGCCTCGCTGCTGAGCCCGTCTGTCTCCCATCGCGGAGGGAAGTGAAACATGGCCTTCCACAGCTCTGGTTTGACAAGGTAAATATCTTATGTTGAATGTCTGTCAGGGGCTCTGCATCAGCAGCCTTTGTCTTTCAGCCTTTTGTGCAATTTCCATATTAATGAAGACCCATTTGAGACTAGGTGTTCACTAATCATCTATTTTTACCTTTATTTTGAAAGAGAGGAAACATTTCCATTTTCCTCCGTGCAGCCAGCTGACAACTCAGTGGCTTTATGGATGCAATAAGATCTGTAGCTTAGCATAGATTAAAGAAGCTGACCATTTGCCTTTTTATCTGGCCCACATATGCACGAACACACGCAGCCCATGCTGCGTGACATTTCAGCAAAGTGAAAGGGGAAAAAGCTCTTAAGTGATAAACACCAAGCTTCCATTCTCCATTGTACCCAGTGCTTAATTTGTTGGGAAAAGCCATAATTTATGTCAGAGTAGAGAGGTGTTCACACATCAATCGCTCAGTGGCTCCTTCCACGCACTCTCTGCTACAGTCAGCTTTAACGTGACCAAACTGTGCAGATGACTGCTCCGTGCTCTACAGCGATCCATTTTGGGGTAATTAAGACAAATGAGGGAGCAGAAGTCGTGCCAGGAGTGTTGGCTCACTCTCAGCATTCGGGGAGCACCTAAAGGACATCACAACATGGGTGGCAGCGAAAGGAAAGTCCCATCAAATGTTGATGAATGTCAGGAATTAAAGTAGATGACATGTCATTACCTAATTGACTTGAATGATTGATTTTATGACAGGACCTTTACTGAAACATGTTTGGGGATTTTTTTCTTCGGTCTTTGGAGGTATTTTATTCACCTTTGTACTGCGATATCTCTAAAACAGGGCCTCTAATCTTGCAGGATGCATATTACACACACATTTATTGTTCCAGTAAACTTGATATGGGTGCATGTTTGACAGCTTTTTTATGTCTTTGTGTAAAACCAAGTGGCTCAAAGCCTACATTAAGACAGCCATCAACATTCAACATCCATCAATTTTCAGATAGCTTTCATGTCATTACTTACAGTCAACTATTTCTTCGCCCGCTCTGCAAAAGCACTTAAGGCAGCATTTGTTTTTCCAAGGTTGTTGCTGTGTTATCTTAAATGTGAGGACAGATTTAGTTGCTTTTGTTGATTTAGATTCCATCTTTATCTTCCCTCTCTGTCAACTAAATATTGTGAGAAACGAGAGGCTTTTTGTACAATCATGTGAGGACGTCACCTGTCTCAAAGGAATAGTTTGACAAAGTGGGAACTGTTAGCATTATTGCTGTGAGTTAGATGAGAAGATGAGAAGATTGATACCAGTCTGTTATCTGTCCATTAAAGATGAAGTCACAGGCTGACTAAACCTCACGATTCTAAATGCATCTCTTTTTAAAAGCAGTCTACTTAGTGATCATCTTATATTGGACTACTTTGCCACGACTTCTGCGTGAATTGTGAGTTTTTTTTAGGATAAAAACATGGCTGACTGAAATCAGACCAGTCAGCTCTGTTCAGTCCAGCACAAGAGATGGATTTGGGAGTGCTGGGAAAAGCTGTGACAACTCAGGCCACACATTATAGGAGCTGCTAGTACTAATGCTGTGAAAGTGTGGACAGAATGTACCGCTGTTTAGACACTTCTTCTGCTGTGTAACATCACCTTGGAAAATCTGCACGGCCACCGCTGTCATTTATCATCTATCTTCACCAGTGTTTTAAAGTGCATACACACATAAGGCTACTTGAGTGGAGCAGCAACATACCCTCTCCACCTATAATAGTAGTAATGTTAGTAGTAATAGTAAATGATGTTTATTTATGCAATCAGTAAATGATTATTCAGGCTATCTATAATATTCATATACTCAGTAAGAAATCCTGAAGACAGACTGGAAGTTTGGAGAGGACTCCCATCTGTCTTTGATTTGGCGACAAGGCTGCTCTGAAGGCAGAAATGATCTGATTGGTTAAGTTAGACCTGAAGGGGCGGGGCCAAGGGCTCATATTCTGTTACATTCCTGCATTCTGGTGCACTGTTATGCACCAATTTATGGTGGAAATGTAAAAAAAACAAATTCAAGCGCCAGGTGATATTTCATGTGTCACCTCTTTTAATGTACATGTGGCACCTTTCGTGTCAATGATAAATTCATTCATTTTAATTCATGTATAAACCCCCTGGACTCTAATTGTTCAGATATGCAAGATATCTGTTCATGGTTAAAACCCTCATTCACGAGCACATTCATGCACATCCAAAAGATATCATATATGATATGATGATATATATCATTTATCTACATATCTGTGTTTTGGAAAGATAAACTTGTCAAGTATGTTACTCAATGCTGAATACAAAACATTTTGATCAAAACAGATTAAAAAAAAGATCAACTCTAAGTCAACACAACCGTAGTTAGGTTAAAAGTAAGAAAAATATTACCTATTTGTTCATAGCCGCCACCATAACTCCTGGTCCTCCTCCTTTTCCTGTTTTCCTCTGTCTCCTCCAAGGTTATCAACAGTTACAGTGTCTTCAGCTCCATGTGATGTCACGACTTTCTCACTTGACATTTACTGCCAAAGTAATCTTTAATATCTTCACTGGAATGTAAAGCAAACACAATCTGAAGGAGCAGCGTGAACTTTTTCTTTCTATTTGTGTGCTCAGGATGAGCACAGAGGACACCAGCAAAGTGCTTCATGTTATCCCTGTGGTGTTTTATTGATTGAGACTCAAAGAAACTGTCAAAGAGAATTAAATGCACGACTGCATACTGATTTCCTCCATCATTCCTGAACAGAAAGCAACCGTGGCAGCTATCGATGTCGGCGTACTCCCTCGTCTGCATGGCTCTGCTGTCCCTCCTCCTCGCTCCAGCCCTTGGACGTAAGTCACCCACAGTGCAATGCACAATCAATGACACATCACAGAGCCAGTGTACCGTATATTGCATGAATGCCACCATTACTGTGACACTGTTTGTCTTGTACACACAGACAGCGAGGAGTCAGGTTAATGTTGACTGTTGCTAGGTCATTCTCATCATCGGGACTCACAAAGCAAAGGCCAGAAATAGCAGACACACTGTGCTGGTCTGTATTGTAGGATTAAATCAGATTAAATGTCCCCTCTGATAATCACAAGCTCGTTCTCGGCTGTTGTTTGGGGACACAATAAATCTAACATGAACGCGCAGTGAGTGCCAGATACAGTAGGTGTTCTGCTTTTTGAATTTTGCCTCATGGTCACAGTGCGCACGTGCAAGTGCATGTGACATCTTAATTGTGGTTCATCTCCCGCTCATTGCACTAATGACTGGCTTCTCTGAGCTCAATGCCGCGGCAGGCAGTAACTTTAACAACTTGAGGCCCACATGCACAGTCAGACAAGTGTTTAGTGGTAGTAAGTATGGGATTATAAATACCGTCTCACCACTTTATCTCATTTCTCAGCAGTTGTGTGGGCTCTGCGAACGGCTTCCAGATGTGTTGTGTTCACTGCTCATAGTAAATGAGCTGACTCAGGTTATTGACTGGGGAGGCCCTCTGGCTGTCACCACCCTCGTCTCATGGAGTTCTTTGAGAGACTTTTCCCCTCATAACAGCAGGGTAGCAACTCACAGATAGCGCATCCCAGAAATTAATTTTCCATAATGTGAAATACCCCACTGACTTCTTAGATTTTTTTAAACATATGCTGCAAAAATGTGTACAAAGCACAACACAGCTGTTGTACTGACACTGAATGAGACCTTATTTTATCATGCATTAGCTTTTCTGAATACACACACATTTACACTAACATCACAGTATAGATTTTTCAAACAACAGTAATGATAAAAGCTGAAATCAAATGGCAGTGTGACAAATTGGAGGTTGCAGTTTCCACCAAAGGACACTTCCATCTTGATAAATCACACACATAAATAAAAAGGAAAGTGGCTCACCTGCCATACTGACCTTCTAAAATGTTAGGGATGAGATACGGCTTTGACCACAGTCATGCAACACCAGCAGCCTAATTTTTCACCATTATGTTTCCATCTCTGGCAGAATATTTGGATCACAAGAGGTGTCTGAACAGTCTGCGTTATAAATCTCAAAGGCTGTGTTGATTAGACTGAGTCCATGCTTGGGAATGTGTGAATATGTGAAACAGTGTAAGCACAGTTGTAAGAGAAACTCGAATTAAAAATGCATCACAGTGCATTGTGATGTTAATCCACTCTGACATTAAAGACCTTGCTTTTCCCTTGTATCTGTCTCCTGGAATATGCCAACTGGCCGCTAATATATTGCATTTGTCAAATTCAGCAAAGAACAGGCATAACAAGATCATTGTTTTTTTTGTCAGAACTAGACCTCAACCGGCTGGATGGTGATACCGTCTGCCCACCAATGAGAAGCGGACAAGATGACCTTCCAGGTAATAACCTATAGCTGAGTTGTATTCAAACAGAGGTAAAAGCAGTTGAAGCTGTTGTGAAACCACAAGCCTAAGCCCAAAAATCCCTAAAAGAGAAAATAGACTATCCAAAGGGAGATGGTTAATTTAATTAGTTGAACAGGGTGGGCTGCCTAATGCCTCAAGACACCTTTAGATTTCAAATGAGGCAAATAAAATGTTCCACTTGAGCTTTACAGATTTTCAGTTGGAGCAGTTCGAACTCAGCAAGATTGTAATTGCTCACCACTGCTCACTCCTTCAACACATGTGCACACATTCTGCCCTGTGGTTTGAAATCATTGTTAAGTAGAAAAGATCTCACATGGGAGTCATCTTTTTGTTTCCTCATTTTGCAATCTCACCATAAGCTTAATCATGCATTTTCTGTAACTGAAATAATTTTATGTTTTCATGACAAAAGGGACATATGCTATGTTTAGTTAGCAAAATAGCTTTTAGTCATGCCAGCAGCTTTGGGGATAAAAAGGTTGGTTTGTCAGATGGTCGGTCTAACACTTTGGTCAAGATTGAAACTTTTTTTGAAACAATTTGGTGGATTCTCACCAAAATTTTGTACAAACCTTCATGTTCTCCACAGGATGAATTCTAATGTGTTTGGTAATGTTATGACTTTTCTTTAAGCATCATAATGAGGTTGAAATCTGTGATTTTGACAGAAATGTCTCAACAACTGTTGAGACATGTTGTATACATAAATTCACATTCAAGCTCTCTTCAGGATCTATTTAAATTATTTTGGTGATCTCCTGAGTTTTCATCTAAAGCCAACATCAGGTCTAGATCCCAATTTGTCCAGTATTTGGTCTACAACCAGTACTAAATACCACTCCTGCTACACAATATACAGTATCTGAGACTGATCAAAGTTACAAAGTTACAAAGTTACTGTCCTCAAATATGTCGTCCATGATCCTGTGTAGGTTTTGATCTGATCACCCAGTTCCAGCTGGATGTGATCCCTCTGAAAGGAGTGAGGAAGGTAGATGGCTCCACTCCCCTCCAGGTGGCCTACCGCCTCGACAGGGAGGCCAACTTCCAAATTCCAACCATGTAAGTACAGTAAAAAGGGTTTAAAAGAAAACAGATAAACACACAAATGTTGAGAGGCAGCAGTGGTCTCCTGATGCAGGTGTTACGTTATTACAGGTCCAGCACAGATGTTACTGCATGCATGCAGCATATAATTGGTAAAGAAAAACAAGTCTGAACCTATTTGGCATCTCTTCAACACAAAGGCAGAGTAGAGGCATGTTTTGTGTCTGTGTGTGAGTGAGCGTGGGCTTGGAGAAGCTCCTTTTAGATCCTACTTGAATCCATCTGTATCTGCAGGAAATGTACAGTAAAGAAACATTTTCACCATGCCTTTTTGGAAGTGGTTTATCTTCTGTTGTACATACGCCTTTAAAGGTCGAGGCTGAAAAAAGCACGGGCTTCCTGTTTCCTTGGTTTGTAATTAAAGGTTAGTTGTAGTAACATGGCTAGATTAAGCCCCTCGGGGACCCTCAGGCAAAAATACCCTGCAGACCCCGTTAGACACCCCCCACTCTAAAAAAAAAATGTTGCTTTGAAAAAAGATGTCAATTAATCAAATAAATCAGTAGTGTCAACAGAAAATTGCATTTTAAAATAATTATTGATTCATCTGTAAAGCAGAAGTAGATCATGTCAATAAAAATAACTTAAAGTCATATTCACTCAAACTGTCACTATGTCCTACATGACATGAGACAGATCATTTGTAATAAAAATGAGACTCCTCTGGCTCCACCTGCTGCCTCTATGGCCATTTGACAAGAATCCACCGCGCGTGCAAACTTGGAGTGGACATGACAACACGAAAGATAAGAAAACAGAAGAGAAATGATGAAAAACAAAATTCAAAATAAGACAAATTTCTCCTAATCTTACCGATGGTCGCTTTAGAGGGTGGAATTTAAAAGAGAAATTAGGATTTTTTTTATAGTCATATTATTATTTAGTATTTAACTTTCATAAAGTTTGGCAACTTGCAAGAATCAATTTTTATAAATTCGATTCAGTTAAGTCAAAAATTAAAACACTGAATCCTACATAATGCAGCCAAATACATCCTTTCACTCAATCCGTCCTTGAAAGCCCCCCCCTGAAATTCCACACCTCCAGTTAGCAACGCAGTCTTAAAATGAAGAATTTGTACAGTGTGCAAAATTAGATTTGGGCCTGTAAGCAAGAGAGTTTGGGAAATAACAGAGTAATAAATATTTTTTACATTTTTTACATTAAAGTTAAATAATCATTTTGAACTATTTTTTCAACAAATTACCACAAACCATATGACACACAGTGATCATGGGGGTGTCAGGGTCCTTCCCACTTGGCCCAGTCTGTGATGCAGCTCTGCTTCGCAAATGTAGTACCAAAATAGATATCTTAACATAAGTGAAGGGCCGTTCTTCAAGACAACATTTCAAAATTGGTTTCAGACCAGAGTTTTGCAGGTTAATGACTTTACCCCTTTACATAACCAAAGACGTCTCATGGTATTTCCCAGTGTGCCTGCTCCATGCTGTTTTGGCTAATATGTTCCTGCAGGCCAGCTTTCCTTAGAAGCTGTTATATAACTCCCTGGCACCCAGCATCTACGCCACTCGAGCCTGTCACACTGAATGTAAATACATGTTTATTTCCCCCACAGGTCCAGTGGCACAGGCTGTGCTTTGAAGTCCATCCCTGCCAGCAAGCCTTATGCTGCGCTCCCTCCCTTTTTTTCTGCAGGACAAATGCAACACATACTTTAGACTTTTTCACCTCAGGCTGAGAGCCAGAGCGTGGTCTTCATTTGCTTTATTGGCTTACAGGAAACTCTTTTTTTATTGCCTCACCTTGATCGTTTACAAGATGGTAAAAGTCCGGCTACAGTGCCCATCTATGAATGCACCACCTACTGAGAATCTGGCTTATTAAAAACACAGAGAGCACCAGATTGTGGATGCTAACCAGGCCTGCGTGGTGTCATTGAAGCAGTGATTTATGCACTGAGGCAGCCTCTTTCACAATATCTCAGCTGTGATATCGTGGCATGTTTCTTTGATGCACAGTGGCTTATTTGTATTTGAGTTTCAAAGATGGTCATGGCAAGGCTTCTGAGTTATTTTTAATGCACGTCTTCTGCTTGATTTTATGATGGTTTTGGTTTTGAGTGGTGTTTATTTTGTGATCGTGAATTAACTCTGACATGAAAGATATTTTGAGAATTATTTCCTGGCTGGCTGAGAGATGTCTCTGGAGTGGGTTTCAATAAAAGCATGTCAAAAACTCTCTGAGTCTGACGTACAGGAACACTGAAGCCCTATGCTTAATTTCCCTCTCAGGCTGAACTTCCCTCGTGGCTTCCCTGATGAGTATTCCTTCATGGTGACCTTCCGCATGATCAAGAACACGGGGAACAAGGTGTGGAACGTCTGGCAAATAGTGGACGAAGACGGCAACAAACAGGCCGGACTGAGGCTGAACGGCGACCAGCAGGCTCTGGAGTACTTCCTGATGGGCGCTGACGGATACTTGCAGACCGTCACCTTCCCTGGCCTCTCTGTGCTCTTCAACACTAAGTGGCACAAGGTGATGATTGGCGTGGAGCGCAAGCAGGTCACTCTTTATGTGGACTGCCAGCCTGTGGATCAGAAACCCATCAAGGGCAAGGGCCCCATCAACACAGAGGGAGACACTCTTATTGGCAGGCTGGATGCTGACCCCGACGCCTCTGTAGTGGTAAGCGAGGAGGGAGAACTGGCTGCTGCTTTTAATCACACTCGCTGACTCTCTTCACATGCTACATCAGTGAAATGGTGCTCTCTGTGTACAAACACGTTCAGGTTTATATGTGTGCTTAGTCCTGCTGTAATTCTAAAGTGCTGCTGCCGCAGCAAAGCTGCTCAGCTGGGTTCCTGTGGGGAAAAAAAAATCTTAATCCCTGCAGAAAATAGCATTGGTGGAAAATCAAGCTCAGCAACCCATAGATGGCTTTGATTCAAAGCTACAAAGAAATAACTGCACCATGATGAAGCATTAAAGATTCTTTGTTCATATCACCTCTGAAAATGGATGCAAAGTGTCGTATTTGCAGTAACACTGATGTCTCTTTTCAGTTTGAGCTCCAGTGGATGTTGATTCACTGTGATCCAAAGAGAGCCCAGAGAGAGAGCTGCAATGAGCTGCCTGCCACCGAGGTACAGTAACAAGGACTCGGATCTGCTCAGCATCTGCTGTGGTTTGTGGTTTTATCCAGGTTGATAGGGCCTCCAGCATGCTAAGAGAAAAAAGAGCAGAAATGCTGAGATGGAGTTCCAGGAGTGTAACAAATTCTCTGCCAAGTAGTTTCCTTTAGTATCCATAAGTTTGAGTTCATCCAAAACAATTTGCAAGTTAGAAAATTTAAAGATTTCTTTTAATTGTCAGCAGCAGATTGGAGTTGTAGCTCCACAAACATTTCTTTGAGGACCAGGCAGACATGATCTCATTGGCTGTGTTAAACCTCATTGCATGGAGCCAAAACACCAACACCAGTTAGCTAACTTTAATAACGAAGAGGAGGTTTGATTAACTTAAAAGCGTGAGATCAGAAACCCAACAGTTCCAGAGTTTGGTGGTTACAGAATAAAGCATGTGCCACTTGTGTTAGTTGGCAGCTTCTGCGACATGAAAACAACCAAGTAGCAAAGTAAAAGTACCAAATGTAGCCCACCACCAACAACATGGCTTTACATGATCACACTTTAATGAAAAGTTAGTGTACTGGCACAAAAAACTGGCATAAGATGAATTATCATATTATATACATATAGGTATTATAATAGAAAATGATTTCACAGTTTCACATGTATACTGCCCTGCCTAAAATAACTTTCCTACTTCAGGCTACCTGCTGGTGCTTGATGATCAGCTGACAGGAATGCAATATAACACCTGCCGCCTGCTGTTTAAGACCATTAAAAGTGGTTTTCTCCACCCTTGTTGCTGAGGAACACGCAGCAAGCTGCCAAAATGCAGCTCTTCATGGAAATTGCTTTTTCTCATTCACTTATCCCTCTTTGCTATGGTGGAGAGTCAGCAGGCTTATTAACCATAGGAGACTATTTGACCTCGAATTCAGAAGGTCAGCTAGCTTAACACAGCTAACGTTACAATGAACTTTTTTAGCTAGTAGCATGAGCATTAGGCTTCAAACGTTGCTTTGCATATTCAGCAATAGTCAAAAGTCAAAAGTCAGAAATAGTGTTTTTAGTGTGTTCAAACAGAAAGAAAAGCTCATTTTAACCTTCCCTTAATTGCGCGAATTTGACCACTTGACCCATTTATGCATTTATTTATTTAGGTGTGTCCATGTGCATTTTTGGGTTCATCTTGATGTCTGACTGAACTCAGAACTCACCAGGAACTACACTTCTTTCTATTATTCCCCTTGAGTCTCTCCTCTCTTTTCCATACGTTTATGAAGGACACTCTTAAAGCCCCTGGGTATGTGCAGATTTTGTGCTCAGGTTGAAACATTTTGCAGCCTTGGGTAAATGCACGTCTTGTATATAACCGCGCTGCTTCTTGTCAAGAAAATGTAGCCTCTGTAAAGTGACTTTCTGATTAAACCAGATTATGCATCATTCATGTAATTTGTTATGTTAAAAACTAAGCCACCAGTATATCTGGTAAAGTCTGAAAGCAACTCCGCACTTTGTAATGTGGAAGTGTTTGAAAAGGTAAATATGGATGTCAACTGTCAGACAGTCCATAATTCACAACAATGACTCCCAAATGTAGTTGGTATATTTCTAACGCACTGTATTTTTTACTCTAATATGAACAATTCTGCAATCATACAACCATGTTTGCATGAGGGTGGTGAGGGATCAGTGTAAACTAATTGGATCAATAATTAATCAGCGAGAAAGTATGTGATGTTGGCAAGATTAAACTTGTACACACAACAACAACAATACATACAAAGGAAAGGTAGGCCAGTGTTCTCCTAAACTGAAAACACACACATACACACACAGATGTTGTGTTAGGCTGTGCAAAGTTGATATCGTTTATGACTAAAGATCCATTTGGGTGTAGGTTTAGCACAATTAATGAGATTTCTGCCTCAGAAAAACACTTGTAGGCAGTAATGAAAATGCCACTCTGCCATCTCACATCTCAATCTGCATACAGTCTGCAGTGCAGTGAATTAGGATTAGCTGAAGTGTTTCTATTGAGTCACTTTTTATTTAGACACAAATACTCCAACCTACTGTAGACAGAAATATTTCCTGGCCCGGTGTGCTCTATTAGATTTCAGGCTAACATTCCTGCATCCAGCTGTGAGGTGGTTCTGTACATGGGGAGCGTTGGTACTATGGGCTGTATATTCAAATGACGGCATGATGTACTCTACTACTGCTACTATGATTATGAGCAGGCGCGCTTCTGCTGACACTTTTGGTGAGGGTGGTGTGACTACTTTCACTAACTCTCCCTTTATCTGATTTCTCTTGCTTCTTCAGATGTATGCCAATGCTGAGGTATTTATTTATCTACTCTACTTCCTTTTTGCTTTGTGATTTTAAACCAATAATCTACTTCAGTGCTTTGGTTGCCTAATTGCCTAATTGCTCTGTTCTAAATCTAATTTATGGTGGTGTTTTGTTTTGTTTTGTTTTGTTTTGTTTTGTCTGCTGTGTCAGGGGTTGTGTAGGTAGAACATTCATACATGTCTACGCCAATTCACATGTGACCAGCGATAAGTCCAGAAGTCCAGCTGTTACTCAATTTGGCACAGAGATATACAGAATTATAGCCGAACCGTCCCAAATTAAAATGTCTGCAGACTGACAATTACTCATAAAGAGTGCTATATAAACATATAATATAAATAAATTGTGAATTTGATCTCTTTAGTCATAGCATTTGTCCAGATTTGTGTTTTATTGCTTTAAAAGTAAAAGTTTTTATTCATCATTTCACTGCCATTTGCTGACTGGTTGTCTCCACTTTCAGCCTGACAAATCAGTCCAAGGTCCCCCAGGAGCTCCCGGCCCAGAGGGCCCCCGAGGGCCCCCAGGAGAAAACGGCAGAGATGGAAGAGATGTAAGTGTTTCCTCCTTGATAACAACCACATTTTCTACATATCATCATGTCTTTTATTATCTTAATTACAAGTGTTCTTCTCTTTATGTCACTGCTTTCTTTAACTGTTGTTTTGTTGGTCTCTCCAGGGTCTTCCAGGTTCGACTGGCAGCCCAGGTCTTCCTGTAAGTTTTTGAAATGCCAAATGATGATCCGACAAAACAATTTGCAAGCTGTTGATCCATTCTACCTCTTCTTGTGCATTTGTTTGTTTTCTATGTGACCCCTCAGGGAAATTGTTCACTTTACCACTGTGTTCAAGCATTCACAGAAATTCAAAACAGGTTTGTCAAAGATGATACACATTGACAATACACATTGTTTTTATTCTCGAGATGACACATTTTGTAAGCCAAGCCAGAAATACTCTGAGTTTTTTGAGGAAACATTAGAAAGATCATGTCTGTAGAAATCAGTGCTTGATATTCAGACATTTGGGAACCGAGACCATCTTAAAGAATCAACGCACATTTTAGACATTTTTAAACCACAGGGGGCTGTAACCCAGACAAAAAAACACCCCATAACAGGGTCAAGAAAAAAAATGGGTCAAAGGGTAACCAGGTCATATCACTCCCAATGTGTGTCCTTATAAAATGAAATTAGCAGTCTGGTGAAGGAACCTGATTTTCTAAGGACTGCAGATTTATTATCACAGTTGTAATGTTTCACACTTAATTAATTAAAAATACATCCTGACAATCCTGTGCAGAGGTCCTCTGCTCCTCCACCACAATCAATATTATAAATAATGAATTTAAACACTAAATCTGACACTGTTTTAGCTCATTGACCATAATCGCTGCTCTTTTCCATTCCAACCCATTCGTTATCTACATAGCCTCACACAAGCTTGGGCTGTGGTTGATCTAAGAGACAACGTGAGCGGCCCACCTTTCATTGACTAAATGTTGACTGTCGCTGCCTCCGTGTATCTTAGCAACAGTGCAGAGAGATGCAGAAAGAAGATAAAGCTGTTTTATTCCTGTTGTGTCTGTTTCCCAGGGCAGCAAAGGGGAGCAGGGGGAGATCGGTCTTCCTGGACAGAGAGGTCTGCCCGGCCTTCCAGGAGCTGCTGTAGGAAATATCACTTCATCTACTGACACACACTCTTTATAATATCTGCCAGTATTATCTGTGAGTGATTATGTGTTTTTTTTCCGCAGGGTCCTTCTGGCCCAATGGGACCCAGAGGGCCTGTAGGGGAGAGAGTGAGTAACCATATAGGTCACTTCAAAATCAACCACTTATAAGAATTAGGATTTTCACAAAAACAGACAATGGTACTGATTTATTTCCCCTCCTGATTGCAGGGACTTCCCGGCTTTCCTGGACCTCCAGGTCCTCCTGTAAGTAGAAAATCTTGTGTTAAAGCAACATGCATGGAAATTAGACTGTACATGACTATAAAGAAACTGCCAGTACTAAACTGTATCATCTGTCTCTCTTTTCACAGGGCCCATCAAGTGAAGGCCCTGCTGTATGAGTCTTCTGCATCTTGCTTTATTCTGAAACATTGTTGAAAAGCTTTATACTTGGCCCACCGGTGAATGTGCTGTTGTATTGACAGCAGTGTGTCTGTGCCTGACAGGGACCACCAGGGAAACCAGGAACCCCAGGAGATGAAGGAAACATTGGGCCTGAGGTCAGACTTCAAATTAAAAAACAAGTGTCGGGGGACAAATGAAACATTTTTAATCTGAATAGATGTCAATATGCACCGATGTATAAACAAGTCACTGCTGGAGAGTAATTAAGCACATTTGATTAAGTATTGAAAGTAAGTAAGATAAACATTTTTGTACTTCACTTAAAGAATTTCAGTGTTTCTGTGCTTGTAAACTTAAAGTGACACTACATACTTACTTGTAAAGGCGTATCTATACATTGTTGTATTGCTGCAGTTATAAAAGGACCTGGAGCTCCTTCCATCGCTGAAAATAATTGAAGATATAGTGACAAGTTAAGATGGCCACATGCTTGACTTTGCTTACAAACAAGCTCTAGATGGATTTCAGTTGTTTGTGTTCAGTATATCAAATGTTTGCTTATGTGTGTTTGATATCAAATCTTATGATCATTATTTCTGTACTTGTAGGGTCCACCTGGACCCAGAGGGACACCTGGCACTGCAGGGCCCCCTGGCCCTCCTGGTCCACCTGGGCCTGTGGTAAGAAGCAGAACTAACCCTTGTTTGGTTGACATCTATAAATTAATCATTAGTTTTTTATTTGTTTTTATTATGGTGTTTTAAATCTAACATATCTGAGAGCCTAGAAGCAGATATGGATAATTGGTATTATGGCTGCTGATATAACCTGATATCACTGTTTTTTAACTAAATTAGACACTTTTCATGTCAAAACACACATGTATAGTGTAACCAGACATTTATCCTATTGTATCTGCATGCACACACTCTATGCTGACTATCTGCTGTAGGTGTAACTCCAGAAACCTTCTTACTTATATACTCATTTTTATTTGGTCTCAGATTTCAAAGTGAATTTGTGGTTGTGTGATGGTGTTGCATGCTGCAGTCTCTTTTCACATTACCTCTCCAGGAGTTTCTGCTGTGGTGAATTTATGTGGACATCTAAACCCCCTGCGGCTGTTTTAGATGTCACTCTTCTGTGTTTTAGGGACCGCCTGGTGCCAGCAATGAGGGAAGTGGGGAAGCTGTGAGTGTTTTACTGTCTTACACACTGCCAAATGTTTCCTGGATGCATGGCAATTGGACTGGTGACAGTGAATTTCTGATCAAATGGAGTCACAGAAGTTAAGAGGCTCTGCAGCAGACATGCTTGATGACTATCTGACTGTCTGTTTTGCCCGTCCCATCTCTCATTTCTGTCCCATCTGTCTGTCTGCATGTGTTTGCAGTGTCCTGCAGCCTGTCCTGCTGGACCACAGGGAATGGCTGGGCTGCCAGGAATGAAGGTGAGGAATGTCAATGTCAATAAAAACCAATGCTTTTTGGACTGCACATCATTTTATATTTAGTTGTGATTTAGTTTGGAGGGAAGCCATGTTGGAAACTATTCCTCCAGTAACCTCCACAAGGCTCAGACAGCACTGAATTCATAAACTGCACAACCAGCAAAACACACCAGAGAACAAGCACGAAGCAAACTCTGACACCATGAAATAAATCATGTCAATTTAGTGGCTTCCAAAATGAAAATGGTTTCTGTTTATCATCAGACATAACAAAGTAATTTCTGAATCACCCCTTAGCACTGTATTTTATTGCATGATACAAATTTTGACACAATGTTTAAAAGAAATTAAAGGCAATAAGGAAATCAAAGTGTTTGTGTATGAGAGGCAAATTATATATTCTCTGTAAACTAATTTGTAGCTACGGTAAGAAAGGGATTTATTCCTCCAGACTGAAATATCTCAGCTGCCACTGGGTGCATTTATGAAACCTTGCACAGACTTTCAGAGTCCCCTCAAGTTGGATTATTACAACTTTGGTCATTTTGGGGATCAAAATCTCACTTTGTCCAATGCTTTGGTTCATTTTGAAATGTCTTTGAAAACTAATGGCATTCTCATTAATGCTCAGCTTGGTAATTGGCAATATAAGCACGCTGACTCACTAAGCTAAGATGGGAAAACAGTAAACAGCGCTTGTTCATCATGTTAACATAGTTAGCTTGCTCACATTAGCATTCAGTTCAAAACCCAGCTGTGCCAAAGTGCAGCCTCACAGAAGCAGCAGTGTGGTCACATTAGTCATGAGAAGAATAGAAGAACAGAACAATATAACAACAAGGTACAACAAGGTATAAATATACATTTACTCCAGTGAGAGGGAGACTCCTGTATACATTTAGACATTTGAATTCAAAACTGATACATAATAACGTCAGGCTGTGGCAATAATAAGATCAAATGATGACTGACAAACTAATACAAAATAATACAACTGATTGTTGCCTTTAGGGACACAAAGGTTTGCCTGGTGAGCCTGGAAAAGATGGAGAACCAGGAGCGAAGGTATGTGTGAGAGTGAAAACACAAAATGATCCTTCCTTTGACAAAACAGGACTCCTCTGCACCAACTGTGTTAATTCCCATTCCCACTAACGGCTCATAGGAGCGGAAGGGGATTGACACCAAGAACAGCCAGCTCACAATTTATTTGATTGCAGCCTATAAACAGATTAATTTGATTATCTCTGTTCCCGCAAGGTAATTAATTTGTTCTTGTTTGTTTGTTTCTACAGGGAGAAGATGGAGCACGGGGTCCTCAGGGGCCACCAGGTCGCATGGGAGATGATGTAAGTGTGTTATTAGAGAACTGTATGAGTCTCTATGGGAGCAAGTCGTATGTATCATATAGAATATTTTAAATGTCTCTATTATAGGGGCAAAGAGGGCCCATTGGATTCCCTGGATCCACTGGAGAAAAGGGAGACAGAGTGAGTTAAAGCAACATTTGATGACATTCAAAGGCACTTGAAGCTTTGTATTTGCAGATAAAAAGTGACCTCTCTCCTGTTCATAGGGTCCTCCTGGTTTTAACGGCGTCCCAGGACCCACCGGCCCCCCAGGAGCTCCTGTAAGCAGTTGTAGTCTGATCAGTTCTCTGTCCTCTTTGGAATTTACTCAAAAAGCAACAGGGAAGGATGTGATGAAATACTAACTCTCCAGACTTGCCTCTGATTGAATCTCTCCTCTCAGGGCGTGGAAGGAATCCGTGGACGTCAGGGTTTGGAGGGACCCAAGGGCGAAGATGTAAGTCCTGCACTCGAACTTAGATTCTCTATTGTTTTACAGTGTTTTATCTGAAAGGCCGCTTTGGTTAAAAATGTTGATTTTCATCAGGGAGCTGTTGGACCTCAAGGAGAGCAGGGTCCTTCTGGGGAGAAAGGGGATGTTGTAAGTACGCCGATGGGATCGCAGGAGCTTATTTGTGTCATTCACATTTGCATATCAAGTGTAATGTGATTATAACTGTGTGCTGTGACATTACAGGGAGAGCCTGGGAAAGATGGGTTGGATGGACTTCCTGGACTTGATGGAGCGAAGGTGAACTCTGATTTTCAGCAGTCTGTGATACAACATTTAGACCCTCATGGTACACACTTAAGTGCAGCCTGATGGGTGAATGCCAGATGCTTCAGTTGCTAACATTATCCACCATAAGTTAGTGATCATTCCACACCCAGAATGATCGTATCAGCTAAACTTATCGCTCATGAACTTTATTAACTAGATTTTTTTTTTTTTTTCAAAACTCACATCATGTCACATTCACTTAAAAAAATGTAAAGTGAAAAGGTTTCTCAAGGTCCAATCCCATTTCCTGACGGGCATGTACAGCAGTGGCTGACTTTTAGTATATAGACTAATATTTAATATATGTTTATATTAATCAATTCATCATTATACTTATATGCATGAACTTCTGCTCAACAGGGAGAACCTGGTACCCCCGGAGCTGTTGGTGTCAGGGGGATTGTGGGTATTCCAGTAAGTCCAACTTCATTTTCATTCATTGTGTTTCTATATGAGAGAGATTCTGTTACAATTAGTGTCAGTTTTATCTTAGATTGGTCATTCTTAGTTTAATAGTTATATTTTCTATTGCAAAGTCAGCTAAGGCAAGGAAAAGTAATAGAGGACACACTCCTCTCTGAAACCACAAAGCAGGTCAGATAAATAAAACATCAAAGCCAAACAAACAGCGGGAAGGAAAACCTGCTGCCAAGAGCGCATCCACCTCTGCCTGTGAGTGGTCAACAGCACAGTATGTTTTGTACCCTGATCTATCTTAGGTTTTCTGGCAGGCGCTATGCAGTTCTCTCCTGTATTTTCCTGGAGAGACATTTCAGATTGTCTGAAACTGTCAATTGTCAAGGCTGACATAAACTCCATACTGGGAACTTTTTCATTATAAATAATCTGCAAGCCACCGTTAAAATCTATCGATATTGATCCTCCACTCATAATGCAAAGATGATATGTGCATGTGAGAGTATGAATACATATTTGTCTGATTTAGTTGCTAATTTTATCTTTAAAAGGTCATGAACCATTAAACATAAGTCAGCAGAGGTTTGTGCTCAACCTTATTTGACGTGAATGATATTTAGAGGTTGGAAACTCTGATCTGACATTAATGTGGCATAAACACATGCTCACAGAGCTACTGCTGTGACTGTAGACTCTTAATCCTGTTTAAAAGTGTCTGAAAAAGTGTAGATTTTTCTGATGCTCCCTCATTGACCCATTTCCTGTTAATACATTATACATTCCTACACCCGACATTAGCAGGATTAAAGGCGGAGCTGCAGCAACACATTCGTTTTCTCCGTCTTCTCATGTCATGTGTTGTTGTTCGCAGGGGCTGCCAGGAAAACAGGGAGTAGCTGGACCCCCTGGTGCAAAGGTAATTGGAATCAACTCCTCTTTAATGTGGCGTGTCCACAAAGTGCATCCAAAATTTTATTGCTGCACTCTTATATTTCAACTGCAGTCGCTTTTCATAAGAAAACTGAGCTGGTAGAAATAAAAACCTGAGGACTAACATAAGGCCTGTTGTGGATTTAGGGCGACGCTGGTGACGAGGGCCCCATTGGGCCAGTTGGACTTCCTGGAAAGACGGTGAGACTCTCCCGCCATGCTCTAATTACATTCATCTGTTTGTGTGTTGTTTTAATGTGTGTCCTGTAAGACACATGAACCTGTCTATACTCACTGTTTTCATATAGGGTGAACCTGGAGCAGATGGGGAAGATGGGATACCAGGAGAAAAAGGAGCGACCGTGAGTTGACAGTGACTTTTCAGTTTTGTGAAGGTCATCTGAATGTGACACTTTCAGGTACATTGATGTGTTAACTGTATCTGTAATCAATTTTCAGGGTGAAGCAGGAAAACAAGGGCCAGTGGGGCCTGCAGGTCCTCCAGGCATCCAGGTGAGACATGTACCAGTGGTGGAATGTAACTAAGTACATTTATTCAAGTGTTATACTTAAGAACAAAGTCAAAGTACTTGTGTTTTACTTTGAGTATTTCCCTTACTCATCGTATGTGAACTTTCACAAAGCTTTAAACAAATAAATAAATTGAAAAAAAAAAAAACAACAAAAAAAAACCTTAAATAACAGCATGCAACACACACACTAATGCAGTAGTAATATTAATCCAAAAACATCAGAACATTTTACTTCATACTACTACATACTTAATAGTACTTTTATTTTTGATACTTTAAATATATTTTGCTGATAAAGCTTACATCATTTTATTAAGTGAGGTTTTGAAAACAGGACTTTAACTTGTAGATGAATATTTCCACAGTGTGGTATTAGGACTTTTATTTAAGCAAAGGATCTGAATACTTCTTCCGCTGCTGCCATATGCTGTAATCAAACTAACCTGATTTAAAGAGCACATTTAGTAACATTAGGTGAAAAGCTTTCAGTTCCAGATAACGATGAAGAGAATTTATAGAATTCTTATAGAATAGGATAAGAAACACTGGAAAAAAGTCCAAATATAAAGCTGGATAGAACAGACGTATATAAAATGTTGTATCTGCAGGGTGACAAAGGAGATAAAGGTGACACTGGTGCCAAAGGAATGAAGGGTCACACTGGACACAAAGGTGATCAGGTTAGACCAATCTCATTTTACTAATTTACTCTGACTCTTCCACAATGAGGAGACTCTTCAGGTGTGGTGACGTACACAATGTTTTTATGTGTACGTTTAGGGGCCTATGGGACCAGTGGGACCAAAAGGAAGTCTGGTAAGAACTATTGTAATCTCTGTTTACTTTAAATATATCAAATATATGTGAATGACCTTTCACCAGTCCAGTGGTTACACACTCACTTTGTTACCTTTGTGAACAGGGGGACACCGGTGTACAAGGAGATCCCGGCGTCAAGGGAGACCAGGTATGTGGAGCTACGTTTTGTTAAGTTGAAAACAACCTTTCTGTGACTGGATTTGAAAGAAGCCGACTAATCTTTGTGTGTTTTCAGGGCCCCCCTGGTGTTACTGGAATCAAAGGAGAGGTATTAAACAACTGCTGCCTGTACTGCAACTCTCGCACTTCTGTTTCTAAACTGTTGCCTAAGGATTATTTCATGTAGAAACGGATAATTCCACCACCATGCTAAAACACCTGCTCTTACTTTTAACTTGCATTTTATATGAACAACATAATACAAGCTAGGTGATGTGATGAAACCCCCACACATAGAAAAGCACACCAGTACAATGATTTATTTTTGCCACCTTCAGCCTGGACAGAAGGGCCAAAGAGGAGCCACAGGAGATGAGGGCAGACCAGGCCAGCCAGGTCATCAGGGTTTGGCTGGTCCAATGGGAGCTCGAGGGCTGGAGGGAGAACCAGGCCTTCCTGGATCACCAGGCCCCAGAGGTCTACCTGTAAGTTTTACCATTGCCAATATACAGTATGTGCACACTCAAGGCAGTTCAGCTATGGAGGTGAGCATCAGCTCAAATTAAGAGAGAACAAAATCGCTTAAACTTTTCCTTTTATCCAATCCAAATTAAATCACTTTTGCAAGTAATCCATCCATATTGTGCTCTGTTTCATTGTAACGTTAACATGGGCATGTTAGCATTGTCATTGCAGCTCAAAGCTCATCTGTAAACTGGCAGTATTGTTACATTTAAGCAGTCTGACACACCTTCTCTTCACGTCTCATTTTTAACCCACTATGAAGTTTGTGTATTCTGTTAGTGCAGGGCAGGAGAGATGTCTGACAGCCGATGTCCACATTGACTGTAATTGTACAAATCTCTTGGTTGTAATAACCAGCAGTCACTTTGTTCCATTAATGTTTATTCGTGAATTCACAGGGCCCAAAAGTGAGTGATGAGAAGCTTCGGGAAATGTGCTCCGCTGTTGTCGAAGGTGCAGTTTGTTCACTTTGATTTCCTCTGCACATCTATGTCTTCACTTATATTTAACCATCGAACGCATCATGGACACTTCTTGTAAGATCCTTCCCTGTTTAAAGCTAATTTGTTGTCTGTCCCTCTAGAACAATTGGCAGAGTTTATGAAAGAGTTTATGAAGAGGCCAGCAGCCATCGGAGCCCCTGGTATTCCTGGACCGGCAGGACTTCCTGGCCCCGCGGGACCAGCTGGAGATGCTGGAGCAGCAGGACCCCCAGGGCCGATGGGTCCCAAAGGCCATCCAGGCTTCTTTGGACTCCCGGGCGCACCAGGCAAGAAAGGTCAGTGATCCTTCTCAGACCCGTTCTCAACTACTCCATACTGCAGTGCAACAAAGCCAAACCTGAGATAACCAAGGCTGCAGGCTTCAGCAATCTTTAGAAAAGCCTTAAGTGGTTTGCAAATACTGAATGTGTTTCCGCAGCTCTGTGATAGATAAGCTGTGCTGCTGTGATAGCTTTTTGCTTTTCTTTTCTTTTCCTGGAGAGCAGCCAGAACTCGTCCAAATTAAATGAAGCTTTTAGACAAAACAAGGCTGTGGGTGCTGGCTGGTGTGCTCTTGTCTTTGCACCGCCACAGCACACTGAAAGACGTTGTGTGGAGCGCTCTACGGATGGAGGATGGGGAATTACCCATGCATAACATTATACAATCAATGATTCACTAAACAAGGCTGAATCAGAGCGGAGTCATTAAGTTTCCTAATTACATCCCCATAACTGTGAAAACAGTATGCCTCTCCATTTCATCTCAGCATTAATCTGTGTGTCCTCGACGTGCTCTTCTGTTATGCAGGGGATGCTGGGGAAAAGGGAGACAAGGGAGACAAGGGAGAGGACGGTGTAGGAATCAAAGGAAGCCCAGGCGTACCAGGTGCACCAGGTAAGGTCAAATTCTTGTCATTGTTAAGATGCGCTGCTGCCGAGAGCAAGCCATGACTCTTCAAAATGTCCACATTCCCCTTTATTCACAGTGGAACTGGTCATTAAATTCTCCTCGCTCTTTGTGTATAAACATGTAAACAATAATGATATTGCTGCTATTGTGCAGATTTTGGACATTTTTGTGGGAGCAGCATCTAAACTTCTGGGTGGGTGTCTCCCATGGCAACAGCTGACTGACTTTTCAGGGTCAACTTTGCAAGAAGACATGCGGTTAAATGCCCTGTGGAGTTTCCTGTGAACAAAGTCTCTGTTTAGTGTTTTATTCCCCCAAACACACTAAGGCCTGACAAAATGCATTCGTTCCCTCATAAACATCCTAAATCCAGCATTGATGTGTGCATGCATTACTGTTTTTCTTGTTATATTTTGGCCATTAGTATGATTGTGTATTACATCACCTGTGCACACATTTACATGCATGTGCTTCCTAATATGCGTCAGTGGTGTGATATTCACTGGAATACATTATAGTCTGATACAAGGTGTTTATTCTACATTTCTCAGTATGCCTACATAATGTGTACCATAATGTGTGAGCCCCATCATAACCAGCTGTCTGTCCCTTTACACTCTGTTGTATTACACATGAAAAGTGGAAGCTGGCAATGTAGCCTAACTAGCTAATGCGCTGAAATCAATAGTGGCAAAGTGGGAGGAGCTATATGAGGTGTCTCTGGTTTCAGAGGTAAAAGTTCTTTCATTTTTCCTATAGAATGTTACAGGTCTGACTGTTTGAGCACTTTTGAACTGTGGACAGAAACTAGTGGACAGAAGACTGCATTGTTGAAAACGATTGTACAATCTGCAGCTTAAGCCAGCTCACTTTGATTTTGAATATTGAATATTGAATTTAGCAAATAAGATGCTGTCTTTTGTTTCCACCTGCAATTGCTAAATGTTTTGAATTCTCTGCTCCTCTTGGACTGACTTCCTCTCCATGGCCACACTGGCTGAGGCTCATGGGAATTGTAATCTTTAGAGTGCTCTGCCAAAATGTTGGATAAACCGTGATTTTCCAAGAAACCAGTTGAAATATTTAATCCTATTGGTCATTATATAAACCATTAGATTATCCAGGAGGATGTTTTCTCAAGTAACACTGTGGATATCAGATTTAGAAGGTTTTACATGGGTATCTATGATGGTGAAAAACACACAGAGGATGTATTGTATATGTTTACTAATTTCGTTGCAAAATTACATTTTAATTTCAGTTCAACTTTAATATTTCACATGTTTTCTATTTCCACCTCAGGAGCACCAGGCGCCCCTGGCATCGGCAAGGATGGTAAAAATGGAGAACGTGGCGAGACAGGAAGTCCTGGTGTCCCGGGGGCACCTGGTCCAAAGGGACCCTCAGGGCCACCCGGGCTCTGTGATCCTTCAACCTGTATAGGCAGACTCCCACCTCTCTATATGGTCAGTGGAAAGAAGTCTGCTAGCTACAAAAACCCATGAGACATCAGAGCTCATTGAAACACTCCAGATCTCATCCTACAGTGACCACATTTAAGAGCTTCTCAGGAGTCCAGCTGTGGTGATCGTTGGGAGTTTTCAAATATCTTCCATCTGAACCATGGATCCAAGGGACGCAAAGGGAAACAGAGACAAGGCACAACTGTAGAATACTGTATAGACGTTTTAACTTGTATGTGATTTTAGTGAGAGCTTATCTGATGTTCAAAGATGGCTGCTACTGATGCCAATGCAACTTCTTCCAGCTGACGACAGGCACGCAAGCCCACGAGCTGTCCATACAAATCTATGCAGTTCCAACTGCAGACCCCTACCTTCAGGAAAACACACATGAGCAGGGTGTAAAGTATTATAAAGGTACATCTCTCTAATTTTCTTCTATGCATGTACCTTTTCGCTCCTTGAATAAGCTCCCTGAAAACGTCGCTTCTACTTTTTTTTAGCTACATGTAAAAGCCCACAGCACATCAGGGGCCATTTTGACCCACTGAATCTCCACTGCAATCATGAGCCAGTTAGGAACACAATTAGGACGTATGTTTTGAGTTTTTGCTTCCAAAACAAAACTACAAAAAATGTTCATATTAACGTCTTTGAATTTCACTATGAGACATCTCCAACAATGAGCTTTTTCATTTTAGGATCATACATTTGTTTTGCCTGATTATGTCATATTCATGCTCTTTTTCAATCAATGTAATAAAGTGATATGTTTTGGAATTGTTGATTAGTACTGTATTAAGACTGTTTCATGTTTAATGGAGCAAAACATTTAGCTCCAAGCTACTGCAGCTGTGTTTTATTAGTATTAGAACTGAAAGATTTACAAATGACAATGAGTCAGATTATCACACAGCACGATTAAGCAGATTCGTATGCACACAACAAAGTGCCCGATCAATGAAATTCCACGGCCACTCTAATGGAAAATGGATTTGTATTGACAACAAGGTCCAGGGGTTGTTATGAATATAATCTGGATTCAGGAGGGCACTTCATTGTTGCCTGGTTACAATGGAGAGTCAACATCATCCCTTTCTCTGTCTGCACAGCACAAATACATTCACAGATCAAACATGACCTTTACCAAGCTACTGGAAAGAGTTAGCATAGCCGCCATTGCAAGGACATCCCTTTGATTTAATAGATCTTATCATGGCTCGCAGCCAGTGGATTTTAAGTTGTGTGCATAAGTGAAAGGATGCACAAGGTTCATAAAGTTTGACTCTGCAGAAGGCGGGTGCTTGCTTTACATATTCAGTGTACAGATATTAAATATGATGTATGGCAGAGGAGGAGAATGCCTCAGAGGGACCTCATTTCAAATGTATAGCAACAGAACTGAGCAGGATCTCACAAACAATGTGACACAAGCATTGCCTATTCAGACATCAAAGCAAAGCCTGTATTATAAAATGAATCCGTTCCAGTCTTTATTATACAGTACAGTACATGTGTCTTTCCAATACTTACAATATGCTACTAATTTAAAATGTCTTAGCACCAATTTATCAGGAAAATAGTAAAAGAAAAAAAAAGAGTTAATAAATTTTTGTTAATGCATTAAAACACTTTTGTATTGGTTCAAATCACGAATAATTTAGCAGTATAACTTAAAAAGAAATCTTTCGATTAGCAAAATCAGCAAATCTGAATACTGAAAGATGTCTGTCTTAAATGCACTACAAAACTTTAAGCTGTGTGAAGCAACTTACCATCCCACCCTGTAACACATAGTCTATTGCTAACTGTAACAAGCATAAAAAAAAGAAAGGGCAATACTGATACAGTTTGTTCAATCAAAGAAGCAGCTACAACTTATATATTGAGTTGTATGACAATGGTAACAAAGCAGGTCATTTATTCTAATCACACATTTACGACCAAATTTGATTCTGAAACTACTGTAAATTTAAATTCAATTACATTTAAAGCTGCTATCTGCCACTTTGATTAAAGGAGCCATAATGCACTGTGGCCACAAACATTTGCCGATGTAGTTTTAATAATACTTTAAATATTTCTTAGACACAGCTGCTCTGAAGTAAAACAAATCTCACTGGTTGAGTTAAAGGACAGAGGTGATATTGTTGGCTAAGTAATAGTACATTACATTACTAAAAAGAGTCTGTTTTATTTTCATGTTTTCTATTTTGATACCATACTTTGCCTCAAAAATCCTCAAATTGCTGCAGTTTAAAGGTGGTGCAGGTAAGTTGTAACAAGATAATAGCTAATATTCGCCACCATAAATTATTGGTCATAACAGACCAGATGAGGCTGAAGCAGTGTACCACATTAAGAGTGGGTACTTTTTATTATTTAGGAATTAATTTACAAGATGAAGATTTAAAAAAATGACACCCCCTTGCCTTAACTTGACTGAAATTAAATTACTCCTGCCTCCAGAGCAGCTGACAAATACTGGCCAAACTGTTTTACTAACATCTTCAAAACTAAGTTGTGTCTGAGCCACAGCTTCACATTCTTCATGAATGGTCTTCCATTAGGTAACCTGAGTGAGATGATACATATGACTGGCCCATATACTGCTAATATTTCACCTCACACCCTATGTCTTGGCAATCGCACGTAACATTTCTGTATACTCTTCTTGAGAATTGTTCCCCCACTTCCCTATTGCTCTTGTGTGTACTGAAGTGTTTCTTCATGTTTCTGAAAGGAAGACAAAGTTATACCTTTAGTGGAGGCTATAATAGGTTCTAGATGACCAGCACGTCTGAGGTTGGGGAGAGGTGTAATTGGTCCACGAGGGACGTAAGGCAAAACATCTTTCCAATGGTTCCCACAATGGTCTGCTCATCAGGATGCAGGGAAGCAACTCTCCAATTTTAAGTTCCAGGGGACAAATAAGAAAAGCAACGTCTTTTCAGAGCAGGGCCGAGCTGCCCGGGCCCTGCCACAGCGTAGGCACTTAATAAGCCTCACTGAGCAGAAAGGAAGTGACACATTTAGAGAAAGCGGTGTGAAACAAGCAGCTTTTCAAGAAAGGTGAACAAAGGCGGCAATTATACCACCTCCTCAAAGTTGCTCAAGTCTACGCATAGCTCAAAGACAGAATGACCAGAGCCACTTCACTAAACATAAAAGTACAAATATAACAGTGACATTTGTTCCTGTCTCGACTTCTGTCATTTTAGACTCAGGTTTAAGAAGCATCCTGTGGGTGAGCTTGGAACAAATCATGACATGGCATGAATATGTATCATGTTATTATGGATTATTTTGGACAGACTTTCAGGCTACATTAAATGACTTTCATTTCTGTTTTGCATTTTTTTGTCAAATAACCAAAATGCCTCCAGTTTATTCCCAGAATAAAATCTTGTTTCGTTTCTGTCTAAATAAATCAGACATGTTCACTTCTACAAATTGCACAGACTTCCAGTTTCTTTAAGGTGAAATTTGTCTAAAAGTTATTTTATTTTTCTGCTTGTTTTGGGGGGGGGGTCAACACTTTCCAGAACAAGGTTACATAAGAACACTGCTACCAGGGAAGAAGTGCACAAAAGTGGCCATTCATCACTCTCCACACTAACTCATTAACACTCCTCCTACACAAAATCACTATTGGTATTTGAGGTTGTGCCTCACACCGTCTGTCTTCCTCTTCCCCCCGCCCCATCAATGACATTAAAATGGATAATTCCTTTGACTGATCAATTTAGTGAGCAGTAAGTGACATCTACTGCTTAACATGGGACAGTGTGAGCTGTGAATGGTAATTGATGGAAAATGGTGTGAGACAGGGGGAAAAAAAAGACTGAGGGGCAGACAAATTCCTGCAAGAAAATGCCTAGCTGAACTTTTGAGATAATTACTGATGAAACGATACAATATCAGACTCCCAATCATCTCTCCCGATGGGGGATTAAAATGAGGGAATTGCATCATCCTTGTTATCTCCCTATATATTTCACAGGAAGCATGCAAGTGAGGAAAAAACTGTTTAGCTGCCCTCTTCGCCCCATATTAAATCTTTAAAAGCCCCTCGGTGCTTAATCCCCATCTGTCCCAAGCTTCATACCAAAAACAAACAAAACAAAGAATCTGACCGGCAGCACATATTGCTTCAGCCCTCCATAATGAGGTTATCTTGAAAAAGAAAAGTTCTTGATTCAGACTGACACGACCAAGTTCATAAATACTTCAAGCTCTTTGTGTCTCTCCTTTCTTAAGTCCCCTTGACATTTTTGGTGTGGGGTCTCTGTGCCAGGCTGGCGTAGTAGGCACACTGTGAGGGGTCACATTGGCCAGGAGGACCTGGAGGTCCAGGCTGACCGTGGGGGCCAGGGTTTCCTGGCTCTCCCTGGGCGCCGGCTTGTCCTGGGCTTCCATCTTTACCATAACCAGGCAGACCGGCTGGACCTATGGTGAGAAGAGTAACAATGAGGGGCTCCAAGTTGTGTGAAACCAACGTCATAAGAATGAAGAGTAAGTAAGAGGCTGGTTGGTACCTATTGGGCCGGGGAGTCCATGCTCTCCTCTTTCACCGATACCAGGTTCTCCCTTTTCTCCTTTTGCTCCTTTCTCACCTGGGAGGGACAGGTGAACAAAATAGTAACAATAATTTCTGCGTATTAGCAGCTGTTACACAATATTTATGAATCAATTCAATTTTGAACAACCTCGAGCATTACTATGTGTTGGTACCGGCTCATAACATATAAAGTTCCCCAGTCTTTAGGGTCTACCATTAAATGTGGTGTGAATATGAGGTTTGACAGGAATAATGTGTAAGGACTTACAGTTAGACACTATATTTTATCACTATATTTAGTATATTATAAAAAGGTAGTCTGGACAGTGGTAAATCTTTTTAGTTTGTGAAATAAATAGTTTGACTATCTGGATATCTGTACAAAGCCTTCTTAGATCTTTGTTGATCATTATCCTCACAGCTTTTCTCAACTGTCTCAGGGTAAAAAAAAAAGTCAATTTAGGGGGCACTCCACTGATTAGACATGAAAATAATCTACCTGTCTAGTATAGAGCTACACAGCCTGTGAGCTCAGTTACATAATATCTTCAGTAGCTGTGTAGGAATGTTATCAAGTCTGTGAAAATTACTTGAATGGTAACGATTAAATGAAATCAACCCAACAGGGTTTGTAAGATGAATCATGTTTATTAGTGAGCTTTAGATGTGCTGAAAGGCAGATTTGGTTGGTTTTAAATTGTTACCACCGTTTTCAGTCGCTAAACTAAGCTAACTATCTCCTTGTGGTAACTCCATATTTAACAAACAGAAATGAAAGTGGTGTCAGTCTTTTCATCTAATTCAACACGCAGATAAGAATATTTTCATCGATGTCATATAAAGAACATTAAAAGAAAACAAAGAAAAGCACATAAGCACAGAGACAAACACAGTCAAACAATTAGATAAACCACAATGATGAAATGGTCTTGAAGACATCAAAGGAGACAATGATATTGAAATGTGAGATGGCTTTGACGCTGAGTTGTGAAATCAGCATTGTTAAGTTTTTTCAATTTGAGAATTGGAACACAATAATGAAGGAATAAAAACATATAAAGGACACAGACACAACCAATAACACTGCTATGAGTCTTTGTCCTACCTTTAGGGCCCATGGGTCCCCTGGGTCCTTCTCCTCCATTCTGTCCAGGCATACCGGGCTCTCCAGGGGGGCCAGGTCGTCCCTGACTGCCGTCCTTACCCGGAGGGCCTGGAGGTCCCGGACGGCCTGCTGTACTCTTCACATGGGCTGGCTGCATCTGAGCCATGAGGTAAGCTAATTTGGCTGTACAGAAAAGAAAAGTTGCATGTGCTGTTAAGGTTCCTAAATCATCCATCAAATGAAAAGAATATCTGACTGAGATCAACGAGCATGACGCGGCCCACAATGCAATCGCCTCCTCACCATCTAATTGTTTTGCCAGCTCCTCCTGGATGAGCCGCCTCATCTGCTCCAGTGATACTGACTCTCCCTGAAACAAGAAATATCTCAGTGGTTAATTCAATAATTAACACATAGATCATGTGTGCACATTATTGTGGCATGAACAACATTACAAAATGATGTAGCTCTTAGCTTTTTGGTTTTGGTGAATATGACTCACCCTTTGACCTGGAACACCAGGGTTTCCTGAAGGTCCTTGTGGCCCAGGAGGTCCTATTTCTCCTGGTGGTCCTGACATGCCCATCATCCCTGTGTGGCCCTTTCTGCCTGGGGGTCCAGGGTTTCCAGGCATACCTGGCTCTCCTGAGTGTCCTTTATCTCCTTTAATACCTGGGTCTCCCTGGATTAGATGAGTGCAACTGTAAATTTTCAGGCTTCAAGATACAAGGGGAAGTGGAGTATGTTGTCTATGTACTCATATCAATGTATCTATTTTTGAATTTATACCAGAAATTTCTTGAAAATTGTTCTTGGCACTGAGTTACATTGAGAGCAACTAAAAACAGTTGTCAAATCCCAACACTCCTGATTGATGACAACTGCTTCTGACCTCGCCGTGGCAGTCAGGTGACAGGTCTTTATCTATCATGGGCACATTATATGTTTATATCTGAGTAATGTGTTTGTATTTGTTTACATCTCTAGAACTTACCTTATCTCCTTTGACACCACGATCGCCAACTCTGCCGGGCATCCCCTGCAACACACCAAAACAAGAAGATGTGAGCAAGAAATCTTTATGTTATATCACAACAGTCATCAGTGGTCTTGTGAGGTGCTTACCTGTTTTCCCTCCGGACCGATTGGACCAGGTGGACCCTGTAAATCAGGATAAAAGTTAAATTGACCACAGCTTGTCATATTTGTGAGCTACAATTAATCTTTTAATCAAAATATGTCCAATGTACCACTCACCGCAGGGCCTTTAGGGCCACTAAAGCCTGGTAATCCTGGGTTGCCGGGCTCTCCCTTGTCTCCCCTAAGCCCCTGTATGACAGCAGAGACATGGCCGCTCATCACGTGGCATACTGTATTCTAAAAGCCTCACTCATTACTGAGGATTCTGCGAGATTAACGTTTAGCTGCAGTTCTTATCAACATACAGCAGTGCTGTGGATAAAAATCTCATAAACCAATCTTGCGGTGGAACATGCCAGCTTGAGGAGATTAAAATTCATATTTACAGGGAACGTGTGGGCCCGGAGACAAGCTGGATATGGCAGCCACAGAGTGAAGGAATTTATTCATATTTGTAGAAAAGACAGAATGTTTCACTTTCTCCTTTTCATTGCCACTTTTATCTTCTTTATATTCTTGGATAGACTATCATCACTACACCCTCCTTTCTCTGCGTGGTAAATCTGGTCATCAGATAACATTTTTGGCAATATCAGATCCTGCCGCTAAATACCTTCACCCTCCACTGAGATCACTCCCTATCTCCTCTTCTAACCTCTCTGCATCTGGTTCCTGCCCTCCTCCTTCCTCCAGGCTATTTCTGATGATCTGCTCCCTCTGCTGACTGATATCATCAACTCCTCTCTGATAGCTGGCTGCATATCGTCTGCCCTCGAGTTAGCAGCAGTTACTCCTCCTCCCAGGAAACCTTCCTCCAGCCCACGGACAATTACGTCAATTACAGCTACGTCTATTTCCTTTCCCGAAACACATTTTGTTGCCAATGATACCAACATGTCAAATAAAATATTCCCCTCGCTCACAGATCTTGCCACCTTTCTTCATTTGATTTCTGTTACATATTATATGTGTCATGATGACATCTGTCTCCCCCTCCTCTTCATCTCCAGGCCCCAGTGCCAGTGTCACCAACTATAACCCTCACAGACTTTAATTAACCTCATCTGTACACACTGTGTAAATTGTGAGAGCAAAAAGGGCTCCAAACGCATTATGAGGACTGGGACTCCCTTTGAAATGATGTTACCTGGGCAGCAAATTGCACAGCTCATATTTCACAAGTAGCTTATAAATGATCGCTATGACTGAGCCCTTGTGGAAAAAAAGAAGTGCGCACAGTGTTTGCTGATATATTTAACTTTCTTACCTTAAAACTACATTACCCACAATACAACTCGACTGCCAACACTTTGGTTAAAGATGATTTAGGTGTGTTAAGCATAGAGTTTTTAGAGAGCTGGACATACATACATCATACACACATACATCTCCACTTCCTACCACTGTACAAAAGTGAAACCAAATGTCCCTGGGCTGCCATCTTGGAGCCAGAGTCTCCGGAGTAGTGAGTGAGGAAGGAACTGCAGTATCAAGGTCCCGCCCATACACTAGCCTGGCTCACATGGCGAACAGTAATTAGTAACTGCTAGCTTACCTGCTAAAATTAAGTTACATTACGTCTCTGTGTTCCTACTCTACATACAATTCCTGCAAAGAAGTCTGCAAGTGCAGATTACTTCACTTTGATTGACATCTATCAATCAAGACATTACATCCCATTTTTCAAACAGCTAATTAACACAAAGTATAAGAAATGAACATGTGAATAAACATCAGCGTGATAAGAACTACGTTAAATGACCGAGAACGTCTTTGAGAAAAAATGATTTAACGTGCTTTTTGAAACATTTTGATTTTTCATTTTGCCTCATGGATCCGTCATGTTGTCCATCTTGATATACAGTATGTGGTGTTATGTCAGTAGCCTCTAGCTTGAAACGGACAGCAGGAGTGAGCTGCAGAGGTCTGATGAGCTCACTTCTTTTAAACTCCACACCCAACCGATGCTGACTCAAGTGACATCAGTTTAGGCTCCCTCTGTAACTACAAGTGGAACATTTTTCACATATGCAGTAGTACTCCCCTACACCTATACCTATGTCATATATACAGGGAAGTGTGATGATTTGTCAAGCTTACATTTAGAAGAGAACCTTTTACCAGAAAGTTGGCTAAACCAGCTGTTATTATGAAGTAGTTTGAAATAACAACATTGGTAGTTTTTTAACTGAATCTCTATTTTGGCATTTTTAACTTGTTGCAGAGCAAAGTTCCCCAGTTGGAATCCAACTGGGGACTACATTGTGATCCTGATAGCCATCGTTACCATGAGGCTACACCCAATCTGATCCAATTTGTCAAAGACAGGCCTTATACAGTAAGTGCTAAGCTGCTGTTTTTCATCTATCCAATTTAAATTAACATTAAAATGTTAATTCCAGTTGTAATGGAGCCTCAAAAATATATTCACTACCTTTTTTCCAGTCTTTACACTCTCAGCTTGACATGCACATCTTGGCGAACACCTCTAAATCAAGGACAACCTTGACAAGTCTGAACTTTTCTTCCGCATGCTGCCCTCCCAATCCCCACATGACCTTGTTTGCATTCTGCATCATCAGATGATTCACACCCTTTTGTCACCAGGGACTCTGTGTGTATATTTGTCCATGGATGCACTTCTGAAATTCAAAACCTTCACATGGTGCTGGAACCTGCTGAGGGAATTATAGGCCTTGTGCCTGGCTGAGATGGTCCTCTCTGACCTGTTCCCTCTGCTCTGATATTAATTGGCAGTTTTCTTCTACTGGCAGCAACCTGGTCATCGCCTTTCAATCCTTGTTCACCCAGGAGAAGGTGATGTTTCCACCCCGGCCAGGACAACATTTACTCTCAATTTTCCATCATAATCTGACAGCTCATCTCTTCTAGAAATACTTCACATCCTCCTCTCGCCTACAGTTACATCCCACATACAGAAACTGCTTTCTCTGTTAGCAGTGAGAATGCAGCTTTTATCCAATTTCCCTCCACCGTTTATTTTTTCTGTTAGCACTTCTCCATTAAATGTGTTTATCCTGTGAAACACAAAATATCGGTCACAGTTTTTATTGAGGTGTTGTGGTAAAGTGTTCAGATGTTGTTATTGTTTGTTTGCACTGTTAGTCGTCCGATGATAAGACACAAGTCTAATAAGTCTAATTAGATTAAATACAGTCAAGATAGATAACTCACTGGAGTTCCAGGGAGGCCTGCTTTTCCCGATGGCCCTGGTTCACCTTGCTTGCCCTGGGGTGCAAAAAAAGAAAGAAAAAAAAAACACAATGAGAAAATTGATGGGGAAGGACAGCAAGAGGAACGACTTGAGTGCCACTTTATGTCCATATCTATCTGTCTGCTTGACACTGTGCTGTGTCTGTCTTCTGTTTGCGTCAGACAACCCTGCAAGTGATTGAAAATGACTCACCGGCTCTCCTCTTGGTCCACTAAGTCCTTCTCGGCCTGGAGGTCCCGAAGGGCCCTTTGAAAACAAAAAAAGGCAGTTTTGTTATGTCTGACTGAACACAAAGGAACATATCTCATCTGTAGAGCAGTCTGAGAAAAACTGCAGGCTTGATCATTTGACTCTTTAGTGGAATATAGCCTCTACTGTAGCAGTGACTTAAAGCTGAGCTCCCCTTTTTTGTTGAAGGAGTAGTTGGAAAAAAACCCTTCTTACTTTTAGGAGCCTGTGAGAACACTCTGACTCTAAGCCCCACAGCCACAGGATGAGTTAGGTAAAAAGGTTTTTGGTGAAGTGTTACATCCTGCTATTTGACAAATGGGGGAATAAAAGCGCTGCAGCCCTTAAATGTGTATGTGAGAGGGACCTCGGTTTGTCATTTGGTGAAGATGAATAGGATGAAATGTCTAAAGATAAAAAGCTCCTACAGCATGGTTTGAAATTCTGCATGGCTCACACCGGATGTCTGGTGTTTTTTATTATACAGTACATGTATGTATGGACATGATTAAAGATTCTGTGGTCTCCTGGAAATTTTGCATTCTGGCCAAAACTTTTTTAATCTTAAGAGCATTATCTGCATCAGTCAGTGGAGGAGTGGCTCCAGACGGCAATAATGATTATTCTCAGGAACTGCAAGGTGCCTCAGGAGCGTCTCCTTCTCAGAGCTGGGCGACTGAGGAAGGAATATGAAAGAATGCAGGGAAGAATATGCTTTTATAAATGCATTATATTCTTTATATTGTTTTCTTTTTTTATGAATGTATTATATTTATTTCTTTATATTATATGAAAAAGTCACTTTCTTGTATTGTTTCCAACCACTCTTTTTACATGTGCATGTACTGTGGACTGATGGACCTGCAGACGGAAACACTACACCGCATAATTTTAATTTTAGTTATAATATATACTTTCAATATGTATGCATTATATATATACTGTAAAAATTGTAAGTCATAAAGAGCACTGTGACGTCTAATGTATCAGACTGTACATACCTCCTTCCCAGGTTTGCCATCACGCCCAGGTGATCCAGACTTTCCATCTTCACCCTGTTTGGCACATGACAGAAACAAAGATGAAAGTAGAGAAACTTCAAGGCCTAATTTAAGGTAAAGTTTACATGTTTGCTCAGGGGAAAATGGTCTTGGATCAGAAAAAACTATCCTGTCTGATCTTTTTTTAATTATCTGATGTTTTACTGTAATCAAAATTACATCAAACCACAAAATGAAACTGAAAAAAATTTAATATGGTATATTTAAAATTATTCTAATGGCTGTAATGTGCCAGTCTATTTTTTTAAATTGTCATGTGATTTGTTTATGTGGCCCTTCAAATGTACATGAGTTTCAAATATGTCATTTGGCAGAACCCTATTCCTGAGTTCATTATCTATTATATTAGTATGTATAGACTGCTGCAACATACGGTATCATATATGAAGCATATATGAACAGAAAATAAAGACAGAAAGAGAAAATCAGGCTACCAGCTGTATTTGCAACATAGCACAGCAAATTAGGCAGTGAAGAAAGGCTAAATAATGCTAGCAAGCTAACTTCCTTAGCATTAGCTAGCTATGAGGTTTTAGCTTTTATGAGAGTTTGTACAGTGTCACTTAAGCAGTATGTGAATGATCATCAGCAGCAGCTAGTTACTACTAACGTGCTGACAGTGTTTTCATGTTCATGCTAACCACACAGTCATCTACATTTCCTGGACATACATGAACACACCCATCTCATGATCGTATGAGCATTTAAAATATAAAGCTTAGATTTCTAATTAAGCTTTCAACATTTAACTAGTCCACTGTGTATCTGGTCATTTTTTTAGACTCAGCTGAGAGTCTTTTGTTATTTTTGGTGCCTTATCAGAGCACAATCTCCCCACAGGACAGATGAAGGCAGACCTGAGGTCTATATGACACTGACTGAGTTACTGTGCTAAATCTGTACTTCCTAGTGCATGCATCAACTTTCAATTTCCTGAGCAATCGTGAGTATTTGTGTATGACTTACATTTAGAGACAGTAATTATAAGCAGTGGAGGGTAATTCTCAGAGAGCTTGCGGAAACACAGTTGCTCTAATAAGTTGTCTGCTGTCTGTGTGGCAGTGCGGCTGCAGGGCTGAGAGGCTGCCTGCTGCCTCGCTGAGGCTCAGTCAGAGCCGCCCGTAATGAGCCATGCTATTGGTCACGGCGCTGTGGCAGAAACCTTTCCTTCGGCCGTTGCTGTGCGAGAGATAAAGCAGCAGGTGCAGTGATTCTCTCGGTGTAAAAAGTGCCAGACATATCTTGACATTGCAGTGCGGCATGCCAAAAGAGTGTGTCTGTGTGCTACTGCCTGAACTCCTGCAGTGCCTAGTCCCAGTTACAGTCATGTTATTCACCACCATTTTGTGTTCTTTACCTGTAGTTTTTGGTTAAGATGTCATAGTTCTCTAATCCCAGAATCCTGATACTTAAAGAGTAATGTGTTACTTCATGTGGTCAATTAGGACTGCGTCATTTTACACTCATTTGAGGAAGATAGCTGTGATAATTCCAAACTTGTCAAATCTTCATAGAAGACACATGACTGCATTAGGCCTGTAGACACACTTGTGCTGTCTTAGGTAGTAGTTCCAGCCTGTGGCACCACTGACGTACTGTCAGGAAAGCTGCACATCTCGTCAAAATAGAGTGGAAGGCACTGTCACCTAACATATACAAAACTGCACTGGTGGAGATTTTCTGCTTTTCCATGGGGTGTCAGACTTCATAACCCTTTTTAGTGAACTGAACTGTTCAAATTGGTTACTGCTGGACCAAAGTGTGGAGGATTTCATGTGCTGCTTCTTGTCCTTTTTTATTCATAACATTGCAGAAATGTGGTGAAACTTCTTTGCAGTTACATTGCACCAATGTGTGTTATTAATGTACCTTGGTAGTTATTGGCTTGTAAAGTGTAAAATATAATAAAATATGTTAGGCCAACATTTATTAAGTCCCTTTTTATCACAGCAACAGGTAAGCAATTTGACAAACAAAAAGTCAAAGTGGCTCCCTTCAGATACTGAAGCTCGTGAGGCAGGAGGATTTGTGCTAAAGAATCAATAATGACATTGTTTATGTTGTTTGTGTTTCAAAACAAAAAATGACTGTGTTTTAGACCAACTTGTTCAAATACATGAAAAACAAAAAGTAACATACTGACCTTCGGTCCTGGAGCTCCAGGTTCTCCTCTGTGGCCCTTAAAGCCCTGTATAAGAAGGGAAACAGCAGTGAATCAGTCACAGCAATTTGCACTGCCAGTTTCCTTTGTCAGATCTGTTTACTGGTTACTTACAGGGAGTCCCCTGAGCCCAGGGTTTCCTGGTGGTCCAGGTTCACCTTGCTTTCCCTGAAATGAAAACAGAAATAGTTACAGCTTCACCATCTGGCCCCATTATACTATGAAATTTTTCTAAAAACAGACAATGTTTTTCAGTTGTTTATAAAGCCAAGCTTTATTAACTCTTTTGGTCACTGACAAGGTAAACATCTCTATCTACTTACAGGTTCACCTGCTTCACCTGGTCTGCCATCTTTTCCCATTTTTCCAGGCTGACCCTGCAGATCAATGAAACTGTTTATTTAGTGTCTGTGACTGTAAAGAACTCCTATTGCATTTACAACTCAGCATGTTATACACACTGCAGGAACTCTATACATAGATTCATGATGCTGCACATCAAATCATTTTTCTTACGATCAAGCCAGGAAGACCTGGTGGACCCTGGATTCCTTTGAGACCCTCTTTGCCCTAGTGAAAACAAACAAACACAAACAGGTCACCAAAGAAAAAGAAATGATTAATGGCCACTATTACCACACAGGCTGGCTGACATACATGCTAGAGGGAGGAGGTTTGTACAATAATGACACATGGGTAATAAGTTTTCTGAGGGGAGAGTACATAGAGTGCATCCTGACCTTTTCTCCAGAGGGTCCTGGGGGACCGACAGAGCCAGGCTGTCCATCGTTACCCTGAAAGGGAAAGAGACGGTGTCGGTGAGGTCAGCAGGAAAGCCTGAGCGTGAGACCGAATTCAAACAAATGAACCCTGCTTACAAAAAGCTGAAGAAGATAGAACATTTCAAGTGCACATAGTAAAACACTGAGACAGTAAAGCCACAATAAGAACTTACAGGTGTACCCATCGAGCCAGGAGTACCTGGATGACCAGGGGGTCCTGGATTGCCCTGTTAATACAGAATAAAATGATTCAAATATAAATCTTTGATTAATGCCAGACAACACTGTGATAAAGGTTTCTTTAAACATAGAGAGAAAAGAGGGGAGGCAACAGGCACAAGACCCATGAGTCATCAACAACAAATATACCTTGTCTCCTTTGTCTCCAGGGCTTCCAGGAGGTCCTCGATCACCCTTTATACCCTGTGGTAAAAAAGAAGGAAAGATCCTGTGAAATGTCACATTTCAAGGGGAAATAATCCATTTGAAAAACTATTTGTCGAAGGAAAATAAAACCTCTAAATGTTCAGAATATTGCCACGGAGGAGGATGTAGCAATAGGTACACTGCTTGTAAAATATGATTAAATATTTTTTGAAAAATTTAACTTTTCACCCTATTAGCCAAACCTTGTGAGGTAAAAAATGTTGACAAAAACAGTGCATTAGCATTAGATCCTTTGGGAGCCATAAGGGTGCGGTTAGTGTGCAAACTTGCCTTTCCACCGTCAGCTCCAGGGGCCCCTGGAGGTCCGGCTGGTCCTGGTGGGCCCTGTAACGATACAACAGAGCATTAGTCTCTGTCTAGACAGGCAGTGCCGAGCAGCATCACCGCGTCCTAATCGTTCACTGCTGCCCCCAGAGGAGACTCGAGCTAATGATGCAGACAGAGCTTCCCCATCCGTCACACCAACTGTGACTGATGATGACAAACATGCAGCTACGACCTCATACCTCACTTAGGGCTGATATGGTGGAGACACTATATAATACGTCTTTAAAGATAAGCACAGTTATCATAATAGTCTTCACAGTACAGGAGAGGTGAGGTTGACTGAATATTAATAACTGTGTCCTACCTGGTAACCATCTTGACCGTTTTTCCCTGGAGGTCCCTGGTGTCCTTTGTCCCCTGAGACTCCTGGGAGACCCGGTGGTCCAGGTGGACCTGCAGGGCAGTCTGAGCAAACATCCTGAATGATGGCAGAGACATGTTTGTGATAAAGTGACTGTTTTTTATCCAAACATTAAATCGTGTCTCATTAAAGGTAGGTGGAAATGCTCCTTACCTTCAGATTTAGGTCAGAGAGGTCTGCTGCCTTTCCCTAAGAGACAGTGAAGGAGGAGTTAATCAATTGGGAGCCACAAGATTATCAATAGTCAACCTGGAGTTCCATACCAAAACTGTCCTTATGCATTCAGTATATGCTACATGGCCAAAAGTCTGTGTTAACGTCTTTATTCAAGTGCTGAATGCCTATTCAGCCACAAGAGCATCAAATCAGCAGAGCATCGTCCCTGGAGTTGGGTGATCGTGTACGCATCACACTCAGTGTTCCAGTTCATCTCAAAGACGTTCGATCGGAACCAGACTGAGAAAACCATTTTACCACTCTGTGCACAGGAGCATTGGGACTGGCGGAGACGCTTTCAATATTATAATTTATTACAACCAGTAGCACAGAGATTCCTGGTTGTTCTCTGCCAATTTATGTACTTACAGGCTCTCCTGGAGATCCCTTCTCCCCTGGCCTTCCTGGTAAACCCTGGTGGAGCAAAGGCAAGAATTACATTTTCTATCATTTTCGAAGTGTGAAATGTTCACACACACACACACACACACACACACACACACACACACGTATATGCATATGAAAATAAATTAATAAATGTTTAAAACAATGCTTATGCCAAACATTTTATAAAATCTTTTAGCTCATAACATTTTTCATCATAAAGTTTTTGTCCCACCATCAAGGGAAGCAAATAAGAGCCAGGACTATTACTGGCTTCAGTCTGAATGAGCAGTCACTCTGTAGCCATGGGTTCAAATTTAACATATACACCAAGTTGTTTATACAGTTATTCATTAATCTTTGAACTCACATTATGTCCTGCTGGTCCCTGAGGACCGGCGACTCCTGGTGGACCCCTCAAGCCCTGTAACCCCAATAAACAGATATTAGAGAAACACATTTGTATAGTAATAAACATATTCAGTATATATTAACAATATATATTTTCATTTTTAGAAAATATTTACCGCAGGACCTGGTTCCCCATTATTTCCTGGTGGCCCCTACAGAAAAAGAAGCATTGCACAGTTCAAAATGTGTAATAAAAGCACTGGAGGAAGATAATGTGACACTGGCTGGCACTGGTGCTCTTACCGGTGGCCCCACTTTGCCTTCTCCTGCTGCGCCCCTGTCCCCTGGTAACCCTGGTTCTCCTCGTGACCCTGGTTGGCCCTAGGATGAAAAAAAAAACAAAGTTTACTTCACCACCCTGCTCCTCAGATAATGTCATTTCAGCCATAATGTTTGGCTAAGAGTTACATTCAGCGAAACCTGCTGATCCCAGAAATACCACTCTGTTTTTAATCTGTGATGAAAAAAAAAATGCAATCTGCAGTTGACATTTTGGTACTCAGAAGAGAAAATGTATTGGTGGTGAGGGTGAGTGATCTGACATCATAAATCCAGCAAATGCCCCCGTCCAGCCTCTCCCGTTCGTTGCCCTCAACATGGAGCTCTTCACAGCAAAGAGCTGGTCATAATCAGAGCAATGGTCACAGTGCAGTGGACATAGAAATTGCTTTTGGTGCTTTCAACAAAAATGAATTGTTTTTCACATCTGTGGCAAAAAATAAAAAGTTTTTCACATCAACAAAAGAGCACCTGTGCATGATAAAAAAACAAACAAAAAAAATCACCACAAGTGACCTACAACGCTTACATGCATACACTTTCTTGCAAACTTTAAAAGTGACATTACCTTTAGCCCTGGGGGTCCTTGAACTCCCTGTGGTCCTGGTTCTCCCTGTAAAATCACAAATTACATCAATCAATTGTTTGCGACTCAAACACAAGAAGTAGGCCTGTTTTGAATAAATCATCTAGGGTTGAAAGTGTCTATGAGTTTTCTTTTTCTGTGCACAAAACTATAGCGTGGCCTCGGGGCGCACCTGGCAGCTGTAAAAAAACAGAACTGCTGTGAGCCAAATCTGTTGTGCTCCTGTGTTGCTTTAATGTGATATGTCTTAACAGTGTTTTTCCTGTTGGCTCCTGCCCCGTCAGCAGGATGGCCACATGTCTGGGGTGAAAAATGATGAAGAAACATGTTGAGCCGGAGCGCAAAATGTGCCGACTCAGGCTTGTTTTCTCCCCATACAGCTGCTCATATTGTGTTGGTTGGTTACACATGTATCACAGGCAAGAAGATGTTTACAGGCAGAACACATGTGGAATACAAGACGCTGCACATAAATGAGGTTCCCATCACTTTTGGAAATAACACTGAGTGAACTGATGAACATGCATTTCTACTTCCTCTGACTTATATTCACTCACAGCACTACTTTAATAATACATTTACTTTTGATAGGTCTACCAGACTTGTCCCATCTCTTTAACCCCATCGACCTGCTTGTGGAGCGATCTTTAGACACCTTATGTTACACAGAAGGAATTTAAGCTACAAGTGTGGTTGTTTCTCATAATGAATAGGAAGGAAACAACTTTTACATATTCAGTTCTTGGTTTAAAACTGTGACCATGTCATTTAAATCTGATGGTACCAGTGAATACAAAACATCAAGGCAAGTGGTCAGTACAGTGACCAAAAATGTAATTGCATTTTAATAACTCAATTTTACTTTAATTTGCCCTCATACATCATAACATATATATTAAATACATATACATTCAAAAGTTCACTAAAAATGTGGTTAAACTTGATTCTGCAAATCCACATTACGTCTGACGTTTACTCAAGTCATAAATATAAAGACAAAAGCATCTCTTACTCTTTGCCCATCTTTCCCCTTCCCTGGTGGTCCAGGGGGTCCAGTCAAACCGGGTTCTCCACTTGGGCCTTGAGGACCTGCTTGGCCTGGTTTACCTGGATCACCCTAAAACAAATATAACAAAATAGAAAAATAAGTTCATTGACTCCAGAGGTTTATTTTTCAGAATTCTACATTGGGTGTGGTTTCTACTTTTCACGGGACATTTTTGGCTAATTTAAACTCTATTCTATGTGTAATTCCTGCATTGTGATTGGAGGAGCCCTCTTTATAACCACAGTGTCATACTCACTGAAAACAGATATTTATCATGTCATGTGATCTGGCAAACTATCAGACTCTAGTCGTCCTGACTTAGCTGAGTGAACATTAATGACAAGGAGGGAACCAACATGATTTTGCAATTCACACATGTAGAAAAAGCCAAAGGAAAAACAAAGCGAGAAAACAAAGCAAATGAAAAAGCCATGACAGACAGCAGAAGGTGTTCTGCTATTGTGAAACTCCGACTCCAACGAGTAGCTGCTGCTGTTGTAGGATTGAAATTAATTCAAAGACTTCTCTGCTGAAACAATAACGGAGGACATTCAAGGTCACTCTCTTTTCTGCAGTCTTATTCTCGCTCTGCACTGCCAAAACCATTCTGAGCATAGTCTGAATACTTTCAAAGAAACAGCCAACCAAATATACTCCTAGCTTTTTAAAAATAGGTGACTGACCTTGTCCCCTCTCTGTCCAGCTGGACCAGGAGGTCCGATGATTCCTGGTATGCCCTAGAAGAAAGACAACTGGTAGTTCCACACTGAGGTGATTTGTCATCAGTGGCTACATACTTGTTCAGAAGATAGTCAGACATTACTGTACATTAAATTCATTTTAAAAGGTTGAGAAAACACCTACCACGTTCCCTGGTAATCCACGAGGACCTGCAGGACCAGCTATGCCAGGTGGACCCTGGGAGAAACACATTGGCCATTACAGTCGGTACAGTGGTGGACATCTCCACTTCTGGTGTGTAAAGGTGTATTACATAAAATCAGACAACTTACAGGATCTCCAACACGTCCTGTCTCTCCTGTAAGTCCAGTGTCACCTTTTGGTCCCTGGAATAAAAACGACAAATTAGACGGTTTCCACATTAAATCAATCTACAGCGCATCGACTGAGAGGTGCACGATCACTAGAGTCTCACCACTGGTCCAGGTGGTCCTTTAAAGCCTTGTTCGCCAGGTAACCCTCTTTGACCCTTCAGAGAGGACACATGAATTAAGTCCAAGCGTATTTAAAAGTGTAGGTCTCCATGTCAATATGGGTACATTTTCATATAAACTTGTCAAAATTATTATGTTCTTGTGAGACTTTACGGCTGTACTATTATGATTGCAGATGACTATGAAATTCATGAGAGTTGTAGAAAATACAATACAATACGCTAAGAATTACTACAAAGCTCTGTGACACACTTATTAAATGAACACCCTCACCTTAATAGGCTGCTTTAGAAAGTCAAAGCTAATGGAAATACTTACCAGTGTGTGTATTAATTATTGTATATAATGTTCATGCTGCTTCCAGGCCTACTTCATCCTAAATATACCAATAAATTCTGCATTCAATTCTGGTCGGTATAATATAATGTACATCCATAAAATGAAACAGATAGAGAATGAGGCCAGTGCATTACTGTCTCTCACAGTTTAATTTACTCAGCCAATTAAAGAAAGTCCCCTGAGCTCCCTATCATAGCAGGGCTGCTCCACCATTATCACACTGAATCTCTACTGACATCTAGTGGACTCTTCTGCACACTGCCAGGTGGGGTTTTGTTATGGTGACAGGAAAAAGACAAGACAACGAAAAAGCAGAGAGAAAAACTGACCATCTCTCCTGGGACTCCTTGGTCCCCCTTCTCTCCCTTCTCTCCTGGTTTTCCCTAGAAGCAAGAATAAACTATCAACTAAAAACAGGAAAACAGCCATGTCTTAAATTTTTGGTCTGTGTAATAAAAACAAAGTCTACTCACAGGTTCACCAGGCTCAGGGATGACATTTGCCACCTGAGACGAAAAAACAAACAGTAGATGAATTTACCACATCTGCACTGAATGAGTCATACAGTATGACTGACTCAGCTTCCTCCATCTTGATAAAATATCGCTGCGCTGTGACTGGACTGGACGTTCACATGCACACTAGAAAGAGCAAAAATTCACTTACATTGCCAGGTGGTCCCCTAGCTCCCACGTCACCCTGAGGAGAGAGAGAGACAATATGTTCACAGTGTCTGCATACACATGACCTTATTACAGCTAATACTGCAGGGTGGCCATTCTAGAGATGGAACAGGGCAACTCTGTAACTGCTGTAACATGGTGGGATGTACAGCCAGCATTCAGCATTTGTTTTTAAATATGTGTGGCACAATATGCAATTTTATATTACATGTGCACACAAAACAGGTTCCTCATTTCTTATTTACCTTGTCACCCTTGTCACCTTTTGGCCCAAACTGTCCCTCCTGTCCTCTTTCTCCCTGTGAAAGAGAAGACACGATCAAATCTGAAAACGCTTCTACAAACCACAGAGTATGTTTGTACTTTAATACATGCAAATGGGGACTTTTTTAATTCGAAGTCGGAAGTTAAGAACTGTGTGTCTCAATGCGGCATTTGGGGACACCCAGCTGCCCTGAGGGTGTCCCAGGAGGTTACAAAGCTAAATGAGGAACATTTCATTTCACTAAAGCTTATTTTATCAGAAATTCACTGTAGCATATTAATGTAATTTTGGTCTCAAGGGGAACCTTCACATGCACAGCTGCAGATATCACATATATCTAAATATTAAACATTAACAATGTGGGCCAATCTTGCATAATGGGGGTCTGTAGACGTGTAATGACATAGTCCTGGTGATGCTTGATAAAAAGCAAAGTCACACCTACCGGGACACCCCTTTCTCCTCTTGCTCCATCAGCACCTGGCTGTCCCGGGGAACCAGCTTCTCCCTGTTAAAAAAAAGACATATGTACATGTGACATGGTAAACTATGTTTCATTATCTTACCAAATATCCCAAAAGTCAACAGCTGTGAACTCACCCTCTCCCCTGGAGGCCCCCTTGGTCCCGGAGGTCCTTCGTCACCCTGGGGAGAAAAGAAGAGGCCATTAAAAATGTCATATTTGCATATGGAAAAACACACAGCTGGATAAGGCTTCAGTCATGTCCAGCATGTCTCTGGGTAAGATGACGTCACAGTACCTTCATTCCAGGTTTGCCAGGAAAACCATCTGCTCCGCGCTCTCCCCCGGGCCCCTTCAAGGACACACAATTTTAATTTAGATGTCATAGTCTCCAAAACCTCTGTTTTCAAGAAACATCTGCTTGATACAAGTAGTAGGAGTAGTAGTAAAGGTAACCCATCTCAACTCATTTTGGCCACCACATTCAATTTATTTTGTCAATTATATGTCCATGTTTTAAAGATATATTTCTGAAAATTAAAACATATTTTACTACTTATACTGGTAGTATTAGCCTGAAAATCACACCAAGTTTGTCAGACAGTAATTCAAAGGTCTCGAGGCAGGCCAGTAGCTGCTAGCATCACATTGAGTTTCCCAATAAAACTATTTGCTTACACATCCTGTGTTTTTCTTTCTTTATTTTTTAAGCATTTTCCGTTCTGTGTATGTAAGTATATGTGCTTCTGAAACCATAATACAGAGCACTGAAGTACACAGTGATTACACTTAAACTTCTTGCATTAAGCTTTTGTCCACTTGAGGGCAGAACTCTGCAACAAACTGAGCAACACACATGTTGATGTTGACATTTTCTGACAACTGTTAGGCGACAGTTGCAGTTATTTATACATCACACAAACATACAGCAACATTAGCATCCGTTTCAAGTTGTATTTCTGGTCATCTGACAGAGGTAAATACAATATCTTCATTTCCGTGTTCACCAACTCCTCATAAATATATCTGCTTAGCTTTGTTTACCAGCTAGCTGCTAACTTTGTCAACTGTCTGGTATATTATATTTTCAGATCTTTTTTACTTGTAATGTCCATCTGCCACAGCTGGAAACAAGTTTGATGAGAGCAGTAAGAGTGGATTAAAAACAGTAAAACTGTGGGCCATAAAATCAAAACAAAGAGCCAAGCAGAGCTGCAGATTTTTGGGTGATAATTTTGTGTGGTTTTGTCCCTGCAACCAAGCCTTTTCACGTTGAACATGATAATGTGCATGCAGCGCATATAGAATTTTTGAGTGATGCAGCTTAAAAATGTATCACCAAGAGAAAGCAAAACAAAAACCAGAAAGGAAAGTGAAAAACAAAAACCAGAAAAGGGAAAGTGAAGTCTAAAGGTCATACTGACCATGGCACCGTCATTTCCAGGAAGGCCATCCAGGCCGTCTTTTCCAGGAAGACCCTTTGAAGATCAGTGACAAAAGGTTGACATTTAGTGACATGAACACAGAGACGGTAGCTGAGGTGGAGCGACATGACTTAAAGTACCATTAGCAACAAATTACGTTTTTATCTGAGAATAAAAAGGCCAACTCACAGGCTTTCCAGGCTCTCCGGGTTTGCCTGAAAATCCAATTTCACCAGGTAGACCCTTAATAAAGAAAGGTATGTGAACACGTTATCCGTTCTCTATTAGACATTTATTTGTTGCCAAAATAAATGATCGTATTGAGAATTGTTGTGTCCTGATTTGTTTGTGTGGTCACTTACAGGAGGTCCAGTGTGTCCTTGGCTTCCTGCTGGCCCAGGTGGACCCTGCAAAATAAATCAGTGGATATTTGTTTCATTTTCTCATCATGTCACAAATAAACTAATGCAATGTGGGTTTTTGAAGATTTCTGTATTTAGCAAAAAATAATAGAAACACTGTGCTCATATTTGTTAAATCTATTAACAAATATAGTTAATACAAATATTCAGATTGTCCCAAAGAATTGTATCCATATGGCTTTAAGACTGTATGTATCAGTACCAGCAAGTAACCACTAGAGGGGGCTAATAAAGCGCTGTTTACAGCTCAGTTAACCTTGGATACCACTTGAAGACAGGTGTATTTCTATTTTGCTCAAGGGAGCAATTTGGAAAATTAATTGACATAACATGTTGGTTTTAATCTAGCCTGTTTATTTTCCCTCCATTAAAACACACTGAAGACACCTTTGAGAGAGCAGTAATTTTGCGCTTTGTGGGTCACATCAAATATTGAGCAACCCACACAATTAAAATAACAAATTAATTCTCCTCAGCTCTCCTTGAGAGGTCATTGAGGTGCAAGAACAAACACCAACAGGAGCTGCACATAAACAAGAGGTCATTTAAAACTAGTGTATTATCAATATGCATGCACACTTAGCTTGTTATTAAAATTATTCTTACAGGGGGTCCAGGAAGGCCGTCCACTCCAGGCAATCCACTTTCACCTTTCTTACCCTGAAAAACAGCAATTGAAATAAATTTACAGCTAAATTAAAAAGCATTTAATGCATAAGGAAGGGGTTTCCAGGGCCGTAGCTACGACTGCTGAGGTTCTCTGTATTTTTTCTTCCATTTTGGGAGGTTAAGCAACTATGGGAGTTAACATTTTTAAACTTTCCCATTGTTGCACTTTCTTTAGGCCTGTTCCAATATTTTTAAACCTAGCATCATTTTCCAAAGATTCAGCATTTTCCACCAAAATTTGGCAAGGTAGAGCCGGCTTTGAAACAACATTTAGACCTCTAAGTTAGAAAATTATAAATACTTTCCCAGGAATTGTCTTGGAAAGAACTATGTGATCTGGCACATAAATATGCAGTACATGGGAAATAGAGACAAACTCTGAGAAAGCTTTAGTTGTGTTAAGTACTGTAAAGCCAGAACAACAACAACTAAAAAAAAAAAACCCTGCTTACCGGTCAAGCTTTTTTCACACCTGATTTAAAATCTAATAAATTATTATTCCATCGAATCTGTGATATCTCACTTACAGCACTGTGTCACAGCAAAGACAGAGAGCTACATTATATCAAGTGAAAGCTAACTGGTGAGATAGTCATGGTGGCTAACCTTTGCTAACACTAAAACTAAAGATACGTAAAGATTTTTCCCTTTCTGTTGTCTGTATATTACTGGAGTTAACTCAATGTTGATGAACTAATAAAACGGTAACTCATTCAGTTATTTCACGTAATTACAGTAAATGAATTAGCAGCTAAATCAAGTCATAGTGGAGAAACTGGCAAAACTGCTAAAGCTAACGAAACTAGTTTAAGAGAGTATCTTTCCGCTCAGTTCATGACTCGTGATTTGTTAGGTTAAGCTACCTTTAAATTACCTATTTAAAAGTATTACATTGTAAATTAATTCAAGAAGTAGCTTTTAACATAAATATTAATGTATTCATGTTTTTCCCTTGCATTCCCAGAATATGTCACATTCCCATATGTTTCCTGGCGTTCTGCCACATTTCTCCTCATCTGTTTGTTGGTGCCGGCCACTCGGGCTGGCCTCAGCTGTCATATGAGGATGGAGGTGAACAGACAGGCCTCGGCAACGGCGACACAGGCGACTGATGAGAGCTTCGGAGGTGAGAGTGGCTCAATCTATACCAAGTCAACCATACAGCCAACTCTATCAGCAGTGGAGACCACCCTATTATCACAGCTCCCATCCCACCTTCACCCACCCCTCCCCCCTCACACTCTCCCTGTGCATCTTCAGCTGAAGCAAAACAACCCTAAAGCTGAAGAAAATAGGTCAAGCTCCTCACCATCTGTGTGGTTTTTTTTTTTTTTTTTAGGATTTACTTGGAAAGTATCCCATGGGGCTGTAAAATGCTTCCCCGGGACCTCCAATGATATTAAAAAACAAAAGTAAGGCTGCACAGAGGGAGAGTTTCTAGCTATAGCGGCATCTGAACCCAAAGTGATTGCTTTATTCGTGTTAGTAAAGTCTAAATCCCTCGATCTCAGGGAAGCTTGTCTGGCTGAGGACAAAGTGCATTCTGGTTGCAGAAAAAGTCTTTCATTTGTGGCCAGAGGAGGTTTGCCTCGCCTCAGCTGCCCAACTGAGCAGCTGCAAATTTTGATTTCAGCATATTGCTGATGAGAAGTTAATTGCTCCCAGTAGAGAGAGGGAAGGGAGGTCACTATCTTTGTTAATGTTTTGGAAGAACAAATTATGTAGAGCCACTGTGTCTGTTTTAATTACACACTGCTGTGTGATGGGACCAGTGTGGAGTGAGACAGAGGGAAAAGAATATGAAAGGCAAGGGGACATTTTTTGTAGATAATTGTGCAAACACTGATAACAGCCACAGCTTCAGCTCTCATTAGCATGAGGAATAAATATCAGTTTTCTCCATTCGAGATAATCCCATTGGAATATGATAAATACAGTTATGGGACTACAGTATAAACTTCCAATTACTGCAGATTAGAGTTTTGTTCTACGAGAGCTTCTCTGGAGGAATAATAATCTCATTTTAGTCAAATCTCCATGGACACTTTTTCTGCATTGTAAAGTCAGAGCAAAGCAGTAAAAAGCACAGAACTCCCGAGGCACCATGCTGGAAAAAATTATTCTTGAATATTTTTTTTCCTCATGATCACAAAATGATTGTTTTGTGATTTAAAATGTACAAGGCTTGATATCTTGTTATTATCTGATTTGAATTTGTCCTCACTAGGAATCGGCTTCTGTTTTCTTGCGATTACAAAGACATTCCCTTGTGATCCTAATATCAGATGTGTGCCCTACCTGTCTGTTTTGCCAATCATGTTTTGGAGAGAAACATAATTGCTCACTGTGGACAGGACAGGACTGGAGTTCACATTCTTACTCCTGCTTGGAGTTGGGTTTAGTCATCAGTAGTCCTTTGTTTAATGTTAGTGGAAGGTTTTTCCATTACATATAAATAAAATAAACACATTACATCTCGTGATTCAAGTCACTGTTGACTTTTTCAGTGTTAAACCTAAGCAAAGTTATAACTTATCAAGTTGGTCAAGCATCACATGCATCATGTATCTCATAAAATAATTCAGTAGTGTGCAAATGTAGTTTCTAGTAGACAAATGTGCATGAGCCTTTAATGGTGTGGTCATGAAATAATTAAACAAACTGTTAACAGCTTGTCACTTTACAGCATAAGCAGATTATGCATTTAATATAAAGTTAAAAGTTGATGGTGCAACTTAATGGTTCCATCAGAGTTTAGATTTGCTGTATCAGTCTGAATGCCAGATGCATAAATAGCAAAGAAAGCATGATAGATTGCCACTTAAGATTTTTACCATTCAAGTTGTTAGCTAACTTTCACTCCTTTTGCCCAATGATATAAATCAGCCAATGAGATTTGTTCCTCCACCAGAACAGCTTTGCTTCTGAGAAATGTTTACAGGAGGACTCATGTAAAGTAAACTCAGGTGTAGATATAAATACTGAAGCCAGAGATAACAGAAAACTACACATGTGCAGGTGTTTAACAAAAACTACTTTGATGAGCATCTTCTGCAGTATACTGTAGGGCCTATGTACTGAAGTGATGAAGGAAGTGAAGGAGAAATGTTCAGGCAGTCTTCCATCAAAATGAGATTCTTACCCTCTGGCCAAACTCTCCAGGTTCCCCAGGTAGACCCTGTGGACCGGGAGGACCCTGCGAAGGAAAAAGTTCAGCTACAGTTGGAAACGGGAGTTTTTATGAACTGCTCAGCTCAGCACTACATCTGAATAGGTGGCTTTTTTCACAACAATAAGATATCAACAGAAAAACAGCAGCAAGGAGGAAACATGTAGGATGGAAGAAATAAATCATGATGCTTACAGGAGGGCCCGGAGGACCATCAGCCCCTGGAGGCCCAGGAGGTCCAGCAACACCCTAAAACAGGTCAGAGTATACATTACACACGATTAGACACACAGCATAACTTCTATTACTATTTGACAAATGACTCTTCACACACACAAACCAATATATTAAAGTAAATGCACCACAGTATCATCCATAGTGGTGTATTTAATTATTCTTGTATTCATGCTGATCACTGCATTTTTCTTAATGGGCTGGATTAAGACTATAAAAATAATCTCTTACCCAATACTCTTCCTGATATATCAAGTTAATTTTACCTAACTAATAATTAATACTATCAGGTAGTCTTTAAATCTGTACTTATGTGTTAATGAGGAATTTCATGATTCAATTCATTATTGATTACTCACCTTTTCACCCTGTAAGCCTTCTTTCTGATACTGAAATTAAAAGAAAAGATGAAAAAGACAATCACTTTGTAATTTTGAATTAACATGAAAATGAAAATGATAAATCATTTATTTTCAGTCAGTCAGCTAATGATTTAACTACTCCTGTCTGGATAACAGTGCCTCCCTCTATGTATCTATCTATCTATCTGTCTATCTATCTATCTATCTATCTATCTATATATATATATATATATATATATATATGTATGTGTGTGCTTCCAGTTAAAGAATAACATAAGGAAGACAATTTTTTCCACGATTACCTGGTTTGTTTCAAGTAGGTCTCATAAAAATGCATTAATGATCCTAAATGAAAGGTTTTATCACTCTATTCTGTTCTTCATTACTTAACAAGCCTATAATTCTCCAGAATATAATTCTTTCATCCTTTTGGCCAATTTTTGGTACTCACCACATCCCCAGGTAGGCCTCTCTCCCCCTGTCACGCAGTGCACATAACAAGGAAGAAAACCCCATCATTAGAATCAACAGACTTTCAGGGTAAAGAACCTTGGGCAATATGGTAATCATACGGCAACCAACATAATTTATGAGATGGCACATGTTAAAGTGTCTACTTTTTGTCGGCCTTAAAGAAAGTGAAACTCGTGGCCAATTCTCTCTGCATATGTGTCTATGCGTGCATCCTGGTGCATGCATATGGGTGTGGTAAGAGCATGTGTGCACCACTGGGACAATCATCAAAGTTAGTAATTACAGACAGACAAATGAACGCTGCATTTTATTTTCTCAGACAAATGAGTGGGCTGACTTTGATGGTACACAGAGGAGACTCAGGAATGTCTGGAGAGTTCAGACAGCTTGGGAAACTGATGATACCTCTTTGAAATGAATTATATCAGCACAGATTAATAATGTTATGCTTACAATAATATCCTCTCTGAATTGTTTCTAATAGAGTGAACAGGGTGTTTTGCATACAGCGTACCTTGTTGCCTTTCATTCCGCTGGCCCCGGGAGCACCAGCCAGTCCTCTCAAACCCTAATAAATTTTAGGCAGAAGCTTCATTAATACAAAGGTGACTCACCAAATCTGTCATGGATGAATATCTGTTGTCCAGACTGCAGGAGCTTAAACAGAGGATCATGACTTACATCTTTTCCAGGAACACCAGGTTTGCCAGGTAATCCATCCAAACCTGCCTCCCCCTAAAATGGAAACAAGTGTAAAGATAGCATGTATAAAGAAGAGGAAACTGTAGGTTTTAAGAGGTTTAAATTAGGTCTTATATGCCAGCTTTTGAACTTTACTGATATTAGAAAAAGTGAGCTATACATGAATCAACACACAGTGTCTGGTGAGTTTTTTTGTTGTGAAAAACAGTCTGCTCACAGGAAGTGATGTTTGTTGCATTTACAGTTTGTTTGCAACAAACAGCCTCATTTTATTAGTACTATGTGCTGTGATAGCTACCATGGCTTCACAGCTAAAGGCAAGAAACTTAAATGTCATCAACAGAAAATGTGAGGAAAAAGACTCTAAGAACGTGGACAAAATGTTCGAATTTATCTAAAAAAGAAACAAAAACAACACTAGAGAGAAGGGGGGCTAACGGCTCTGTGAGGCTGTACAGAGGCACAGTGTTCAGTAATACATACAGCGGTGCAAACTGCTAATGTCAGAATGCTAACGTGTGTTAACATATGTTACCAGCAGCTATTTATATTTACCACTGATAGTCACTATCTTAGGTTAGCATGCTAACATTTCCTAATTAGCACTAATTCACACAGTAATGGATGAAAGAGTAGTACAATAGATTTCATGACAATCCATCCAGTAGTTGTTTAGATACCTCACCACACTGTAATCATGACACATTATTTAGGAACCATGAATGCCTGAATTAAATGTTTTACACACAGCACAGTATATGTCCATGTATTTCAAGGAGCATGTGAAAACTGGTTGTGCTTGATTATGAAGTCAGCACATCATCCAAGTTATTCCAGATTCATCCTGTGGGCACCATTTATATGAGTACCAAATTTCATGGCAATTCAGTTGAGAGCAGTTGAGATATTTCTGTCTGGTCCAAAGTGATGGACCGAATGGCTCACATTTCCATCTCTAGAGCCTAGCATGGCTAGGAGAGCAGATTTTTAAGCAGCCCAAAACACACCCGTGACTTTTCAGTCAGCAAACGTTGCCCTGACTTCAACCCCAAGTGCCTCCCTAAAACCACCTATTCCCTTTATCACTTCATTGAAGCAACTACTTTTCCAGTCTTCACCTACAGGAAATTGCTTACTGACTGGCTGGCTGACAGACAGCTCTAAACCTGGCATCAGCATGTTTGAATGGAGCTTCAGTATACTGAACCTGCTACACATCCACTGCCATATGGCAAAGTAATCAACATACAGATTCTCTGTTTACTGCTTCATACAGACCCCTCGTTAAAGTTGTTTAACTTGAAATCCAAGTTGACATGTCAGCATGATACAAAAGTAATTGTTACAACTGTTTCTTTTATCTTCCTGCTGTGGTTACTCAATCTGTTAGTCGTAGTATCACTGAAACCATCATCACAAACACATCTTGACAGATTGACCTCAGCTGGAAACCATGGTGAGGCTGGGAGATAACCTTTCACTCATTTATTAGCAGTCCAAATAGCATTCTAACTTCATTGTGATTGCAAATGGAGGAAGGTGTTAGCAGCTCAAAAGGAAACTTTAGACATCAACAAATCTTTAGTGGGTCTGAATGAGCTGCATTATAGCCAAACGCCCCCACAGAATCCCAGACAGGAAGTGTGGAGAGTGAATCAAGGAAGCCACATCTGTTTGCACAATTACGCCCCTCAGTTCTCGGTTCCTCTGAGAAGAATGGTCTCTCTCAGAAGTTAACCCTGTCGTGAGGATTTGCAGCATGAACCTACTCTGTACAGGTTCAGTCCAACAAATCCCGGAACATGCTAGAAAAACATGGACAGGGAAATTAACTCTCTCTTGACCCTCAGCAACTACTATTTTGATCAAGAACAAGATGTTGAACCCCTACCTGCTGCAGTAGAACTATGAGGCCAACGCTCACAGCTGTAGCAGGCAGCTCACATGTAGGAGTATGTGCAACTGTGTGAATGTCACCCATAGTAAACTGTTTACATTAAACACTGCAAATTCTAACATAAAATAGTGTTGCAGTATTACTTACACTGGCTCCTGGAGCTCCCTTTTCACCCTTTATACCCATTTCACCCTTCAAAAAAAGCACAGAAATGTCATTATATGATTTCAACTAATATAACCGTTCATTTGGTGAAGTGCATTCAGATACTCACGGTGACACCTTTTGGTCCTGGTAAGCCAGTAATTCCTGCATCCCCTTGAATTCCCTATACAACATAAATTGATAACATTATATTAGTGGACATTATTGACTTGGGACTCTCCAAAGGTGTCACTCTCACTGACTCAGCGATATATTGTAGAGCAACTGGTGGACTGCTGAGTCAGCTGAATCATTGTAAGAAATTTAAGTGACCAACTAAGAAACCTGAACCCCCCCAAAAAGAAACAGCAGTTGTCAGTGACAAGACCCCCATGGGAGAACCTTGAGCTTTGACCTCTGACCTCACTTTCATTCTTTTCTCATGCAGCGAAAGAAAGAAGTGTGTCGTCTTACTTTCATTTTCAGGGTATAGCTCTTTTTACTACTGCTGTGTTTTATATAATGTCTTCTTCTAAAAGCTTTTCCCCATCTTAATCATACTTCACAGTGTACCAGCAGTTATTTATGAGAACAGTTCTCGGCTTGACAGATATTTGAAGCCAAAACTTTCAAATGTTACGACTGTGGAGCCCGTTTGGAGCTGTAAAAACAGCATTACTGCTTCCTTTTTGCTCTTAATCAGGTTTATCACAACTGAGATATACTATGGACACTAATGCTTTAATTAGCATGTGAGTTCTGAAAGTTTAGTTTTAGCTAATTTGGCCTCTTACTGTATAAAATGTAGAGCACAATAGCACATTGCTATTGCTGCAGCTTCAGTACATTCACAAATGTATTATAAAGAATAATTATTTCAGTAGGCCTTTTTCAGAAAGCATAAAAACACATTGACAGTGCAAGAGAACTTCTATAATAAAATGAATGATGGCTGAATTTGGCTCAGTGTCATTGTTAATGTTATTAATAGCACCTGTGCTTTTTTGCTGCTGTGAAATGGGTGTATTATTCAGTAATATAAAGTAAGTCAGTTTCCTTCCAGGTTCAGACACACTGCCTGCTGGTTTAAAAAGTTTAGTCATCTCAGCACATTGCTATTGGCTAACGAGGCAGCTAGCAAATAACTGCTGACACATCCAGCAGACACAGGTTTCATTTGAAGTCGTTTTTCTGGCGTCCTGAAGGATGTAAGTCCAGTATTTACTCTCTTTTTTTCTCTGGTTTGTTTTATACCAAGTCCTGAGAAAATATCTGCTAAATATAAGCTGCCAACTAGATGTGTTGCTTAAGTAGCTATAGTCGCTAACTATATAGTAACTAACTATAGTTAGCTACATGGCTAATCAGAGATTTGTTGTTCGATATAGCTGCCTTTTGTAGTTTGAAATAGAGTAAGAGCAAAAACACTGCCACAAAACAAAAAGGCTAAATTTGGCAGTCATCTCTGTGAATTTGTCTATGTGTAACCCCTTTTACTGAATTTACAATTATAATACCACAAATGAATAGTGATTACAATCATGTGCCTGCAAAACATTTTGCCACATATACTGCAGAACAGGCGCTCAGATGGTGAGCTGTTTTCTTTCAGTGGTTCACATTTCATCCTCAGTCTCAACCCTCTGCCCTGAGAGCGGCATTTCACTGATTTAGTATTCCCTGCCTTGTATCCAAAGGGGGCGATCACTGCCTCCAGTCCTGGGTCGAGCAGCCTGTCACAGGCCATTGGCCAAACCTGAGCCAGCACCCCTCCCTCCTTCCCCTCCTGGCTCTTTCACCATCTGCTGCTTCATCCAAGGGAGAGTCAACTACCCCCCTTTTTCACAGGAAATCGATAACAGGCTGAGAGGTAATTGTCCAGAAAAACGTATGTACACCCACTTAACGGAACAAGTGTGACTCTGAGATCAGCGCCAACACCAGAATGACTAAAGATATCCTTTTTTCCCTTGCTTTTACCCACATCAACATTATTTTAAAATCCTTCAACAAGAAGCCAAATGCATGCGCACTGGCCCGGGAATGGACTGAAAATGGGAAAACCATATTCACACACCTTAAGTCCAGCTGCACCTGGCAGCCCTGGATCACCAGCTCGTCCTGTTGCACCCTATTTAAAAAAAAAAAAAAAACACAGATGAAAACATACATGTTTGCGCAAGTAACACACACCTTAACTGACATATCCAAAAAATGTATTTCTTACTTTGTCTCCTTTGTCTCCAGGTAAGCCATCAATACCTGGAATGCCACCAAGTCCCTGTCAGGTAATTGGAAACACATAATTAATATTAATATGTGAACTTTAAACATGTTAAAGAACATTTCAAAATATTAAAGAAATCCTCCACATGTCCAGGTTCCAAAGTGCCACACCTTCTCTCCTTTTTGTCCAGGAGCACCTGTCAACCCTATTGTGCCTCTATCACCCTGTAAACAGAAGGCAAGTATTTACTTTGACTGCGCTGCAACACATAAGCATGCAGGATGGCGGGTAACGCAGGTGACGATGGCGTGCCGTCAGAATATCAACCTGGTAGCATCACAGAACAGTTTAGTACATGGTAGGTTTAGGATTAATGTAGACCAAAGTAAAAAAGTTAGAAATCACATGATCAGTCAAACAGTGGAACATACAGTAACTCAGACATTTGGAAAATGCAGATGTTAACAGTACACACATAGAACAAAGGGTTAACCAAGTCAGAATACACACAAACACATACAAACTTTTGAGTAAATGTCCGGGAGCCAGAATATTCTAACAGCTGTCAACAGCCTCACCAAGACCCGCTATGGTCTGGTCGCACATCCAACCAAAGAGTCAAGGAACAATGGCTGCGCATTGTTCTCACAGTTTTGCACTTTTGGTTTGTACTCTGATGTCATATGCTGTGCCAAGAAATCCCCTGGAATTCGAAAGCTGGACTAAGTGAAAAGTAATGGCTGTTAAATTACACAGGACTACAAGTTCTTGCCCACTGCAAGAGTTCTCTCCGCTTCATAAACCACTTTACAAGTCACAGAAGGTTGCCCTTTAATTATGTTAGGAGCTTATACCATTTAAACGCACGTCATTTCTTTCATCACAGAGATTAGGAGAGAGGCCCCTGCTCTGCAGTGCCCTATAACGAAAAAGACATTATCTATAACAACACTGCCACATGGGGAATTGCTTGTTCATGTTGGTTAAAGATGCAATTAGAAGCAATCAAAGCCGGATGAATTCACTTTCACCCCTTGCGACTCGATGACCAACATATCCGTTTTTAACCACAGGTTGAAGTTGGCTTACGTCATGTTTTTGCATCAGCTTTAGAAAAGTTTACAACAACAAATTGCAGCCTTCTCTGAGAGAAAGTGAAGACAGATGCTCATGCAGAAAATAAGAAATAGAAAAGCAACAGGGATGCTCTGCATTAAAGTTTGATTTAATGCAGTTTTATCCAACCAGCGAGGTTTCCAGCAGCAAGAAGTACAAAATGAAAATAAATTTATCATGAAATGAGTTCTGCTGTCTTTCTGACTGCGTTGCTGATGCAGGCTCCCTGCTGCTTTTTTTAAACACAGAGAACAGAGTTATATATTGTAAGTGTACCTGTATTATCCAAAAGAACTGACAGATGCATTTTCAAAATTATCACAACCAAAGTCGATTGTGTCTTCCAGACCTCTCATGGCCATTTTAAATGTACCTCTCTGGACAGCTTGAATGATGCATGCCGAGGATTTTGTCTCAAGGAATAAATTATACTCTGCGACTCCCAGCTGGCAGTGCCAAGCAGTACAGAGGCTGTGATTTGAACTGGGTGGGCGTCTGCATAGGCCTGCCCTCTCTGCTACACATCCTCTGTGGTAACCTGTCCTGTAATTCTGACAATAACAGCTATGAACATTTTCCTAGACACTCCCTGACAGAAGAGAGGTTGAATGTATAATACCATGTAAATGAAAAACATAAAGCCAAAGACAGGAAAAACTACAGATACAAAATATAAATTAGAAAGAAAGAAAATAGACAATTGTGTTGAGATACACATGCATATATATATATGCAAACGTGTTTGGGTCAACATGATGCTCATGCAGCATCAGGAAGAGCAGGTCTACTTACCTTCTCACCTCTATCACCTTTGACAGAGATTATTTTGCCCTGCAAATAATTAATCAATAAGGATTAATTATTATCGAGGCAGCAAGAAATGCAGATGAGAAAATAGCTAGAAGGCGTGCAATCTGAAATAAATGAAATGTGCAAGATAGTAAATCTAAGTACAGTACCAACAGAGCTTAGAAACTCACAACAGCACTAAACACAGAGAGCTTAAACTCAACCAAGAGCTATTAACTCTCGATTAAAATGAAAACTACACTTTAGAATGTGCACACTTTAGGTTTTCATACAGTTTCTCCTTTTTCTCCTCTGATTCCTTGCGGTCCGATGGCACCCTGAGGACCAGTGTCACCCTGAAAATGTAGGAATGTTCACACAATAAAACAAGAAACTCTGGAACATAATGAAACTCTGGGTTTTTGTCACACAAAAACTTTAACTTAAAGGCAATTGTAGATGACCTTTTCACCCTTAGGACCTGCAACTCCGGGTGCCCCGATGCCTCCCTGTGAGAAATGAAAATACGAACTTCTTTTGAAAGGAATTAAAGAAAGGTTTTGTCACTTTTTCATGGAACTAATAGACAGAGATAAAGTCTGGTTAAATCAGAAGGCTTTACCTTCTCTCCTGCAGGGCAGGAGCAGTTCACTTGAGGACCTCTTTTTTGCTCCACAGCAGTAGGTGTTGGAGTGGGGACCACAACAGGAGGGGCCTCTGTCACAACTTTCTTAGGGCACTGAAATGACAAAATTTGTGCCATAATTAATGGTCAAACCAAATCAGACTAGTGTTTAGATTATTTTAGTAATTAGCGTAACATAAAGCTACCCAACACAGACAGTCCAGAGAGCCACGGCCACATGAGAGCACATTCAGAAAACTTTGCCAAGTGTGAGGAACCATTTCAGACACCCCTTGTTTCAGAATTAAAAGTCCCATTCATTTTTCCAATGAAGTTGAGATAACTATGACTGGTGGTCAAAATATGTCAAAAGAGCTACTCTTTCATCCAGGAGAGTCCAGTGTTTCAACATTAAATCATCAGGGATATTATTTAAAGACAAAATTGGAATTGGAATATAAATTAGGAAAAAACACTCCCCTGCCTTCAGTGGCTCGTATGACTTTGCAAATATATTGCCAAATCCCCTCATTTGTCTCAAGGTAGAGAAGGTGAGGTCTGTCAAAAAACATTGTTAGATTTGTGGCTGTGCTTTTTTTGGTTTCGTTCTCCACTTTAGCTGGCTAGTTGCTAAACATTATATGTGAGCACATATGATTAGCTCTGTAGTCGAAGTCTACAATACATTAGTACTGAGTTGCTTTACTTGTTGTTCAGAAAAAAGTGAAAGTGAAAGTACTCTCTTGGATAGTCCCCTCTACAGTGACCCAGTGTGTAAGAAAATGTGATAAATGCTCTCTAGAGTGCCCAGTGTGTAGAGAAAAGATGAGGAAGTGTCCTCTAGAGTACCCTTTCAATGTAGATAAGGTGATGCAGTGGCATATAGGCTGCCCTACATGCTAAAAAAATTAAAAGTTGGTTCTCTACATGCCTCTAAGTGTTTAAATAGTTAATGGTTCCCTTGGTGTTTTTATTACAGAGGTGTAGCAAACTTGGTACAAAACTATAAAAAAAATATTTTAATCTTAACCAGGATTTCATCATAAATGCATGACGTTCTGTGTGATGGTGCCCCACCACATGCAGCTGGTGCCCTTTTTATGTTTTTTCACCCCTGCACCCCAGACAGCCTGAGTCTGCCACTGTCCCAGCTGTGTGTTTTCAAGCTAAAAGTAAGTGTTTTGAATTAGAAACTAGTTTGGTAAAAAGACAAAACAGCTTACTGTGTTAGCCTGCAATTAGAAACAAAGCTACTTATCTGACTGTAATTTTTATTTTAAACAGGCCAGTCTTTTTTATGTGTCTTTGTAATCTACATAGTTATTTGTGTATTTGTAGACAACCAAATCTTTAATCAATCTCCACGGTGGAGCCACACACGGCAGGAGATTTTTGCCTACACTGCCACATACTCACAGGTCCATTGGGTAGGTCACAGCAGGTTTCCAGCTCTGCGTGTTTTGCATCACAGTAAACCATCATCCTCTGGAGGTCAAACTACATGGACACAGACAGACAATTGATGAATAGGTAAACCTCAAGAAAATGACACTTCAGAATATCTCCAGAGTGGAGGGTATTGGGAAAAGTAAAATGCCCCACTACCTCTCATAATGTTTTAATTTTATATTTAACTACCACACATGCAGGTAAAGACTCACATCAATTGGAACGCTGTCATACAGCCTCTTCCCAATCACCGTCTTTCCCTGGATATCAATGTCTTCCCTGTCTTCAATTGGCAAAGTCTGGATGTGTTTGCAGTCCAGGTACAGAGACACAGACTTGGCTTCCACACTGAGGGCAATCTTGTGCCAGTTGCGGTCAAACAGGTTGTCAACTTCAGGGTTTTTGAACACAGCTCTGACAGCATCTTTTGTCAGACCGACAGCGTTGTACTCCACCGCCTTGTTCTCACCGTCCAGACGGATGGACACCTGACAAGTCAGAGGCAGAATAATGTTGCGATAGGAGCTGAAAAATATGGACAGTCAATTTTAAGCCACGATGTGGGGAAATACACCTTCTCTGTTGGCAAATTACCAAAACAAATACTCAAGCCAATATAGAAAGGGGTATAAATGGTAAGAAAGGGTGAAATCTTGGGTTCAAACCATCGCTTTTTAAGATTTGGGGGACATATAGTGGTTTCAGAAAGAAATATCATCAGGAGTCTGGATTGAATTTATCTAGCTTAATAGAGGTAAATACACCATGTTTTACACCCAACAATTTTAAAAGGACCTGAAAGGCCAGTGAGCTATGTCTATCCTAAGTTGACCATGTAATTGGCCAAATCCAGGCTCATAATAGTCACATTTATTACTATTTACATTTGACTGACCCACCTGTGGGATTCCATATTTGTCATAAACCTGCCAGAGGTACCAATCTTCACGTCTTGAGGTTTTTCTGAATTTGAATGTCGTCACAAAGGCATATTCATCTGGCAGCCCTTGAGGAAACACATCTCTGGGGAATAAAAGTCCATTGTTATTAAATAACATGAACAGTGATCTTATTCTACAAATGTGATCAACACACATTTGCAGTGAACCTGTTACAGTTTACATATTAATGTCCAAACCCAAAATCAAACACAGTGTCTGTGTTATACCTAGTAACCGCTTGGTCTGTATACATTGGTCTTTTTGTCCTTAACAGAGTGGCATTGCATTATTTTGATTAAGAATAAAACATTTGCATGCAGTATTATGAAAGACCACCACTAGAGTATAGTATCAACAACAGTGGCCCCTACACTTTTACCTATAAGGGGGGTCGCTCAGATTTCCTTAACAGGTTACTCTGGCAGTGACTTAAAGTCACATCTTTACAGATATTTAGCAGAAAGCAGGATGGTCACTTACTCTGTTTGCTGTACAATGGGCATGGTGCCAAGGCGAACATAAGAACTCTGGCCTTCATCATCTCTGGTTCCCAGAATATCTCTCACATTGAAGTACTCCATCAGGTCGAACCCTGCAGCAACATAGTAAAATAGCCTAGTTGGACTCCAGACAGTCTCTCACACATATAAATAAGCACACAGGGCTCTCGAGTCATGAGATTGAGTTATGGTTTTGTCAAATTTCTCGGGGTATACTGAGGTTTAATTGGGTCAGTCCCACCACACCCTGCAGCCACTGCGTTTGTGGCTTTTTGGAGGAAGACTAAAATCCCAGTATTACTGAATAACTGGAAAATAGAGCTTTTTGTTGGCCTTTTAACATTTGTTAGATTTGCTGCCAGAGGAAAAAAGTAGTTGCCATCATTTCTAAGGTCCTCATGTGAGTCTAAGAGTGTGTGTACGTGTGTGTACGTTGTCCTGCAGCGTGTGATTTGAAGTGGTGTAACCACAGATCATATTTAGGCGGTTTAGAAAGGACACTCCCTTGTACAACAAACAAGTCCTGTAGCTATGGCAATGCCAGCAGGATGGGAGCTTGAACAGCAATGATGACTCCAGTTTGTCCAGCAGATCAGACTGAAAGCTGGTGGTTATTGAGCTCTTCTGAAAACAGTCTGGGCTATTAGCATGCCAACTGGAGGAGGATGGCCTCAACATATTCCTGTATGGCCTTAGTAATGCAGCAGATTCTATGAGATGTGCGGTTTCCCGTGTCAGCACCAGTACACTAAGAGGAAACCGGAACATTAAGGTGGTAATGTGAGAGTCCGACAAAAGCTTAGTGGACGTCTTTAGAAATAGCCTACAAACAGGTGGTTAAGACACACAGGCTGCCTCTGTGCCATTAGCAACTGAGTAAAAAATAACATTAAAAACAAGAGCTGTCACAACAGACTGAATAACTGGGAAGATCAGCCATCCACCATAGGTGTCTCACATCCGTTTAGAGATAACAGATTACTGTGAGCTCACATTACTTCTTAGTCTAACCAGAAAGCTCATTTATACATTAATAAGACATTTGGGGGACATTTCTCATGTACTTCCATTTATTTCGCATGCCATTTATTCACCTGCATCTTTGACTACTGGTCAGCAGAGGGGCTGTCTCAGCTTTGGCTGTACACATTACACATTAATGTAATGTACACATTAATCAGTTTGTCTTGGATTTCTCAATTTTTGTAGTGTATTTCATCAGTTTAGGATCAATTTAAATACATTATATTATATTATATTATTATGTTTCATCTTGATATTTTAGGCTGTAGTCACACATGAAAGCTGTCAAGCCCAGAATATGGAAAATAATTTAGTTTTTTCTAACTAGGACAGTGTTGAAGCAGACTGACCCTTTATTGTAGCTGTGGCCTCCAATGGTACCTGTATAGAATTTAAGTTTCACATTTTCCCATAATGTAAACCAGAGGACACACTCATACCTGCAAAATCACAGCATCTCAAGTAGAATACGCGCAGGTAATTGAAAAAAAAAAATAATGCTGATAGAAGTCTGATGTAAAAGCGATTGGTTTACTTTTTGAAGTCTTGCATTTATAAAATGCAATGACAGGTTAGCAAGTGAAAAGGTCAAATGACAGTTTTATAATGCTCAGCTCTGTCTTTTAAGTATTTGTGATGCTGTAAAAAACCAATGTTTTGCTGCTGCTTATCAGTCTCGCTGAAGGGTTGCTCAAGGAAGCCATGCAGCTGTGAGCTTTGCTGGCCTTGATACTCTCTGTCACCACCACGCTCGCATCGTGCACATTCGCTCACCGCGCCGTTTCTGTGGTTGTTTGCGGGCCATCTCTGCACAGAGCTGTAATTTGGACTGGCAGTGGATAGCGTATAATCAACCAAAAAAGTTATTTTGGACGGCCAAAAACGACCAATGGGGTGATCTGCGGGAAAAGCCAGATGAGTTCACCGACTGGGAAAGGCAAACGCATACACACAGCATTCTTTTGATCAGAGCAGATGGCAACATTTGTGCAGTAGATAGTGTAGTGAGCGCAGAGCCGCAAAGACACTCAGCAGTGTGCACTCAGTACCCCGAGGGGTCAGACTAGACAGCCCATGATAAATACAAGTCTGACTCAAACCACAGGTCTCTTGGCTGTCAAATCATAATCAGTGGCAAATTGTCTTGACATTTCTCATGGTGAATTGCACTCTCTGCACCAGCGTAGCATTTGTTGTGTAATTATAAGTGGGAGCTTACAGGAGCTGATGGCGTAGTGTCGATAAATACTGTTTGTGTAGTGCTTCTCTGTACATAGAGAAAATGTCTACGTGCTTCGCCACAAGCTGAAAAACATGGACTTTATTTGTGTAAGTTTGCCGATGCGCATCTTAAAGCTAGGCCACAGTTACAGAAGTACTGCACTTTGGAAAACCCTGGATATCTTTGTCATGTCAGGGAGCTTCAGACCTCAGACCGCTGTTTGCCAACATTTTGCCCCAAGTGGGGACCAATGCAGGTCTGGGCTCTTAGAACTAATTATTATACAACTGTCTGTGCTGCGCTGTAGGAAGAGAAACCTTGTGCTTTCTCTCACTGTGCCAACATCAAACATAAAAATTTAAAAAATAGATTTTTTCTGGTGACTTGCTGTGGCCTCTTCGTGTACTCTTGGTGGTCCTTGGAACATACTGTGGGAACAGTTACGATATACAAATTCATTCCTAAATTTGTCATCTTACGCCACAACAGCAGGGATTTAACATGACTGTAGTGACTAGTAGCTGTATTTTATTTGTGGCACTGGTAGCTAAATGTAAAAGAAATATAAATCAGTGCAGTGTGCAGTATATTTATGGTGTACTCCACAATAACCAACCTTTTGGTCACAAGAAAACATTTCTTCATATAATTTTCCAATGGAACAAGACTTAGATTTGGATCTGAGTTAGAAAGGCAAACAAAACACAGCCCAAAAGTATTTATTCCAGTCAGGGTGCTTACAGCACATCCGACAATGTGGTTCATCTGTGCAAGAAAACGTCAGTGGGTCTCAGTGATTTACCTAAAGTTTGTTCTAATTCCTTTGCGGTTTAGAGGAAAAGCATAACCACATAATTAGCACTTGCCCAAATGCGAGGATCTGATAATATGTCTCGACAGTGGGAGGTGATGCTGTCAGCTCTGATCAGGAACACACAGTCCTCTACTCTAGACTGACAAATCTCCCTTGATCAGCTGTTTGTCAATTCTCACCAAAAGTCACTTTAACTTGTAGAGTCAACCTTTGTGAATGGGAGTGTATTTGTGGCATCAACCTTTAAGCTTTCTCAGTCTAACTAACTTATAACTTGAACTTGTCTTCAGTGGTGAAAAGTAACCAAGTACATTTATTTAAGGTCTGCTCTTACTACACTGCTACATTTCAGAGGGAAATACTGTACTAACTGCATTGGTTCTGAACATCCTTTATTACCGTATAATGAAAACTTTAAAGGACCCTTCTGCACAATGAGTACTTTAATTTTTTATATTTATATACATTTTGCTTAAATTAAAATTTCTAGTAAAATATCCAAATACTTCTTCCACCTCTGCAAAAGCAAAAAGTATGACTATAGCAGTAAATAGTTGTGTAACTCCTAGGGATCATATTGATACTTTGTTCCTTTGAAACAAAAGTTAAGAATGTATTAGATACCAAATAACAGCCAGTCATTGTGATCCATCTCTGATAGTTTGACATTTGCAAAGATATTTCATTCTCTTGCCAAATTAATTTAGAAAAGGTGCTCTGGTTTCATCCCACAGCCCAAAAACATGCAGGTCAGGCGGATTAGGAACACTAAATTGGCCGTAGGAGTGAATGTACTTGTTCAGCCCTGTGGTACACTGGCGATGTGTCCAGGGTGCATCCTGCCCATCATCCAGTGCATGCTGGGACAGGAATCTTTTGATTTGTGAATGAATGTTAATCATTCATTATTATATTTTAAATGAACTCCTTACTTCCATCATGAAACAGGATTCTCATTTTTCAGGGTTTCAATGGGTTTTAGTGATCCATGTAGACTGAAATAGAGTTTTAAAGACACTTTTATGACCTGACCAGAAAACATTTATTGAAAAATACAGATGGACAAGAGTCAGCGGTAAAATGTCAGTAATCAGCTATCAGGTGACCCCTTGTTTTGACACAGATTATAAGGTGTCACTCTGCCAGCCACATGTATAAAGAGTCAAACTTTCTAAAATACAGCTTTCTACTCTCTGACATCTCTTTCTTTCTTTCTCTTTCTTCCATGAAGTTCAACTGAGCAGGAGTCCAAACAGTCATGTGTGGGCATCTGTTTTTTCTCTTAGTGTGATGGATGTGGGTGGGAGACTTAGACAGGAACTCAGATCCCCCAAAAGACTTAGACTAAAGTCTTATAACAACATCCGACATCTCTGGATAAACGCTATTCAAGAGTTCTGAGAAACCTGTAATGCAGCAGCTTGGAATGCAACAAACATCAAATGATGAAGAACTGCTCATGTGCTTTACTCGGTAGACAACTAACTAATCTCAAGTGCTGAACTGAACAGCTGTGTTTAAAGGAACATATCTGTGTGTCTGTACTATACTACATTTTCTTGCCATCTTTGATTTTATCAAGATTTAACACTGAAAATTGGTTTAACTTGATATTTAGTGATTTATTAAATTTAGATTAATTTCATAACTCAAGCACATTTGAGAGGTTTACTAAGTGATTACTATGTGATATAAAAAATGGATACAGGAGACAAAATACAACTGCAAAAGCATAGCAATGTGGTTTTTAAAATGGTGAGCTGTAATGAAAAGTGAGGAAATGTGGGAAAATTGAAGTCAACAGCTGTTTGTTTTTGCAAGTATATTGAGTTTTTATAAGACAGAAATTGAATGTGCCAGAAAAGTAGCACTTTTCAAGTCATGAATAAAACCAATTCATTTTCCAATGAGATAAAAAATGATGGAAATTGTGAATGAAAGCTGTCTAGATATTTGCATATAGAAAAGTATCTCTTTGTAGCTCCTCATGTAAAAAAGCTAAATGTGGGAGTGTAGGAAATGCTTTGAAAAATAAAGCTGACTTTGTGGTTGATGAGTATTGCCAGTGCTGTGTGTTGCTGTTTGCAAAGCAGCAGTTTGCACATACCTGGAACCTCTTCAAGACCATAACTGGTGCTGTTGGGCTTAAACCGATCAGGTTGGACCTTCATGTTTGGACACAGGACGTCTGAGGAGAAAAGACAATAGCTCAGTTAGACACTATAAATCAGGATATGATGATCTTTTGGGAACATGAGGAAGGCAAAGAAAACTGTTTTAACACTTGAAACTTGTAACTTTTCTGTTGGAAATATTATTGTGTACTCTTGTTTTAATACAAGAAGCAGTCATTGTGAAACTTGATGAGGGCTTAGATGCAGGTGTGAAGTGTTGGATTGTTTTAGGAAATGACTTTGGGCTGATATGTGATCTGAAGCTCAGCTCAGATAAACTGCCCTCCACCTCTCCTGTCTGACGTCTGGGTGTGTGTGTGTGTGTGGGGGGGATTGAACATCAACTGGCCCAAGAAGCAGTAACAGTTTTGTATTTCAGCACACACACATTTCAGTGGCAGTGATGACAGTGAGAAAGGCAACACCGTCAGGTTTTTATTTGCAGGAGGGGTATTTTCTATTTGTGTCGAGATGCCAGCTTCACTACTAAAGAACGCAGATATGTATCCTGTTTAGCTTATTAGATGTAAACATTGACTTAGAGGTGAGATTGACATTTTGTAAAGGGTCATTTCTTCTAAATTACCAAACATATTTTGTTACTGGAGGCAGTGATATTTGTTTATGGTTCTCACACAATTGAAATTTCCAGAAAAATAGGGAGTATGTTCAAAGTAAGGTCTGCAGATTTTCCAAAATAATTGGACACCGTTTTTGGAAAGACACGCTGCCAGTTGGTGGGTCCATCACGCTGCTCCATACAGAAACATGGTACAAAGATTCATGTCTCCCACAGGATGAATTTTAATAGCTTTCCATGTATCTCTGTCATCAGAATGAAATTTGGTTTAATAATCAAATACCAAAACTTGCAAAACTTGAAATTGTTTTTATCTTGAGATGCACCAAGTGTTAAGTGCTACTCACCAACTGCTAGCATGCTAACACACTAAACTACAATGGGAAACATGGTAAACATTACAATTACTTCACACATTCCTATTACCTCTTTTGCAGTGGATGGGCTTAAGCGGTCTTAGAGGCTGGAATCATAAAACTTGGGCAAAAAACCCCAAACCATCCCCACGTCTAGATACCACAAGAGGCAAGTGAGAAATTACAGCTGCATAAAGCAAAGCTTTTATTTAAGAATACACTTGGTTTATTGGTCTAAAATAAATAGCAGAGAATCACAACGATCTGCCCCCTTGCATTAATTTTGCAATTGACAAGGTGAATATGAATAAAAACCTTCTCACCTATCCCACAGAGCAAGGCAGTTTTTCATATTGTTGATTAGGTGTGACAGCAAATCTGTTCAAAGGAACTTCTCATTAAATCTAATATTAGCCCAACAATTTGTCTGTGTCCTGACTGTCAGTCCTAAATATTATCTGTGGCCAAAAATATCACAGTGAGGCACTCTAACTTCCCTAATAGATCAAGTATCTGCCAAACATCCACTATCAAACCCCACAATTTTCTTAAATTACAGCTATAAAAATCATCATGTCAGAGTGGTGCTTTTAACCTTTGTGGCGTTCATTATGAGAACAGCTCTGTTGACATGGCTTGTTTTTCATTTTCATGCAAAGCCTGGAGCATGCCTAATAGGAAAATCCAAGCAGCTAATTTAACTGTCAGCATTGGCATAGTTTTCAGTAAATCTACAAGTGGTGTTATCTCCATTTCACATGTTTATTTATAATTTCACCTGTATAGTTTGTCCTTGTTTGTGTCTGTCGTCAGTTTTTTTCACAGTGAAATTAAAGGATTTTTTTTCTTCATTCTTAAAAGTGATAATTGGATATCTCAGAAGAGATACTTGGTTTATGTTGTTTATAAAGCCAGTGAGTCTACCAAAAATGACCTTTCTGTCAATGAATGGAAGTGCGTCACTCTTTTTTAAAGACGGTGTTGTTGCACAGCCCTGAGACTTAGCATGTTAGATAGCTGAGTTACTCCCTGCACTTGTGGCCCTCAAGCTATAATTTAGGCATCTGGCTGTGAGTTAAAATGGAAGCAATGTAAAACCTGCCTTTGCAAATAAATGTCTCAGACAGGTTCACAGTATGAGCAGAAGCTTGAGCCTTACACAGCCACCTTTTTTTTCAGCCAGAGCCTGATACATTTTTAATTCTTACTATTACCCCTTTTACCTGTCATCATTATGGTTGCTGAATTTTTTAAATGCACTGTAGGTGTTGGACAAGAGCTTTGATATTAGAGTTCTCTGCCTCTGGGGGTCAAGTAAGGTCAAATGTGGGATCATATGCTATGGTATTCTGAAGTGAGGCCACACATGCTCTAATGAATCAGTACAAGACATAATAAGTAGTGTCCGTTTTTAAACGTATAGATTAAAAGGTGAAAACATTTGACATGGACATTGGAGCGGCTGCACTGGACCCACTTGAAACATTAGAGCTGTAATTTTCTGGGTGAAAATAACTTGCATTGCTCAGTGAGCCAGTTGTACTGACCACTGATATACTTGGAGACTCACCCGTGGTGATTTTAGAGATTAGGGAAAGAAAACAGTGGAACTTTCTTTATTTAGTTCTATAGAGCATTATTGTGTAAATTTGTACAACATGCTTTTATAATATATAACCCGCATTATTAGTTGACAGATTGAAAATCTATGGAGTCAAGGAGCAAGGTCAAAGGTCAGTGGCTCTAAAATTAATCTCCATGCCGCCCTTGCACCAGAATCACTCTGCAAGATGATATGCCCTTAAAAAAGAATAAAGGCATTTTAGAGTCTGAATCAACATTTCCTTCGTGGGAGTTTCTACTTTTGCCCTGTCATACTTGACAATTTAGAGCCAGATTAAAGTGAGAGTTGAGAGTTGAGAGTTTGTCGTCGCTCATCTGAGTGCTAAACCATGTAATCATGTAATTTCTGTTTTTGTATTTAATGTTTGCGGCTAAGCCTTATGGCATCCTTTTCTTTCCTGTCTGGCTAATTTTAGGCAGGAATTTCAAGCGTTGGAGTGCAAAGCATCCATCTTCTCCATGAAAACAGTCACATGCAGACACACGGCTACCGGACAACATAAAGCTGTTTCTTCATTTTTAAGCCTATTTAGCTAATTCATTTGGCCATGTCTGCTCCTTTCTATGCTAGTGTGCCTGTGCTGAAAGATTTTCTCAGCACAGTAGTGGAAAAACTATTGAGGTTAGCTTAAGACAGGCTTTCCAGTGCTAAACACCTCTGCACCCAAGCAGCAGTCAAAAAGGCAGCTATACCACAGAAATGTCTTGGTAAGAGAACTGTCATTTACAAGCCAAATTTTGTAACACTCCCCTCACATGCTTCATATTGAGTCAAAAAGAAGCCATGATAGTACTGTATGCATGTGCAGCAGCTCTTTGTGGTTGGGGTGGGGTTTTGTGGTTGGGGTCTTTCTTCCGTATAGTGCTTAAAGGTTAAAATAAGCGTCTAATTTGATTAAGTGCATGTTTAGGCTGATGCTGGCTCTTCAAAGCGAGGCTTCAAACAGGAGCCATGTGGCATGCAGAGTGAGTGATGTGTTGGCACTGGGCCTGATGGCTGACTTACTCTCACACAGCCTCCTCCTCAGCCTGCCCCTGATCTTGTCAATGGCATTAAAGTCTGTCACATGGAAGACATGGGCATTCTTTGGCTCGGCAGCGATCTCCTCCAGCTCCACCCTCAGGGCCTCCCCAATACCCACAGCAAACATCCTGATGCCGGCTTTGGCAGCTGCCTTAGAGGGCTCCAGAACATAATCCTGGCTTCGGCCATCTGTGAGAAGGATGGCCACCCTCTGAATGCCTCTGGCTATGGGCCTCGCTCCGTTCCGCTCCGTGAAGATGTTGGTGGTGGTGTAGCTGATAGCATCCCCAGTCATTGTATTTCCCCCCAGGTAGCGTATATTACGGGAAGCTCTCTTCACATCCTCCAGGGTCCTGTGTCTACCCAGGTTAAACTCTGTGGTAGGTCTGTCACTGTAGCGAACCACAGCTACTCTTGTCTTGTCAGGTGCAACATCAAAAGAGTCTACAAGGTTGGCCACCCATTGCCTGATCTTCTCAAAATTCTCTTTCCCAACACTGGATGAGGTATCCAGGATAAACGCCAAGTCATAGTGGACATTTTTACATCCTGTAATAGGTAAATATAAGAGGATTTAGTCACATACAGTCAATTTAAGCTCTATCACTGTTGTTGTGTTAGAATACTTCATTCTTAATGGTCTTACCTGCCCTCTGTGCTTCCGCTCTCTCACTGCAAAGAGTCAAGGCCAGGATGACCAAGACCAGGGTGATCCTAAATCCCAGTCGTAATTCCATCTCAGCCTTGGTTTGGGTCTGTTTTGTTTAGCTTATCACCACCATCAAGCTGTCCAGTCTGAGGAAAGGTCAGTGGAAACATTAACAAGTCACTAGTACATGTACTTTAGCAGACACTACAGTCAGTTACCCACCTTGTAAATATACAGCTGAACTAGACATTAAACTGTCCCTTGGCAAACAGGATTTCAGGATTTGTGGTAGTTTCTCTCCAACAGTGAAACCAAAGTGGATGAAGCACTTCCTGTAGGGCAGGGAGATTGCTGTGAAAAATGCAGGTTTCCTACAATGGCTGCTGCCTTGTCTCTATATTGGCAAGGGACTGGTGGAAAGCTTATTTAAGATTGCATTAGCACTTTATATGCGTAAAGGAACTTCTCTGTCTCACCCCCCCACCCCCCCTGATGTTCAGTATTTCTGTTGTCCCCTGTTTGAATCTCTGTCTGGTGTAGAAGCTGGCAGGAAATGTTGTCCATTCTCAGGATGTGATAATTGAAACCTATGCCTGAAATACACATTTCACTACACAGCAAGTGAATACTCCATCCAGACAAAACTGCACTCACCAAAGATTGTTGGAATTTTCTGCCAAACTATTTTTTTCACCATCTCCACCCACAAGACAGTAAAAGAAAAAAATTAGGAGTATGCAGTTTGCCGATGTTGCACTGCATGATTTCTCCCTTGCGATGTTTTGAAGTTTGAAATTTGTTTCTAGTTGTCTTTCGGAGCTGTGTCTTTGATCTATCAGCATGTTGTAATGGCCCAATCAGTCTGTCTTTGTTGGATTTATTCATGAGTCTGTTGTGCCTGGGTGGCACAGACAGAAGCCTGTCATATAAACACAAAACTATTCTCGCTCTTACTGTACACCTGTGGTTGTGGTGCCTGCCATTAAGACTGATGTGTGGCTGACCGTAGCCATAACATGGACTCATGTCTCATTGCGGGGGGTCACTGGAGGAGGCTGAGGAAAGTCTGAGTTATGCACAACTTGGAAAGTAATAATACGAGTCCCTTGTGTTCTGAAAAGTTCTTTACCATCCATCATCACCTTTCTGCGCTCTCTGATATTTCCATTGAATTAGTCTGTAAATGTATTTGTTTTCCAGAGGCGTCAGAATTTACAGGCTGTTGTCAAGATTTGCTTAATGGAAAATCTTCACAAAGTACTTTGACATTTTGGGAAATATGTTTATTCACTTTTTTAGAGTTAGAGCTAGATAAGAAGAAGATTGATACTCTTCTCTTATCTGTTCATTAAAGATTAAGATGGACCCAGGAGGCAGTAAGCCTGTCTTAGCATAAAGACTGGGAAACTGCACAAACAGCTATTCTGGCTCTGTCCAAAGATAAAAATCTCTAAAGATCACTAATGAGTATATTTTATCTTGATTGTTGGACACTTGGGTTACGTGCTGAGGTGTTTCTTTTTTCCATACACAGTCATTGGAAATGTGTCACATTAACCCCAACATGACCAGAATTGTATCCATTCAGTCCAACAACATATGGAAAGTTGACAGAAGAGCCGTATGATTCAGTTATTTTATACTATTCATGTCTATGGGGAACCAACAGGAAGTAAGCTGGTTCAGCCAGCAACTCCTCCTCAACCAGCTCGCCGAGAGAGGGAAGTGCGCATACTCTATGCCCAAAAGAGTGGAAGTGTGAGGAAGCCAGTGGAGTCTTTTTCAGCACTGAGTTAGTAAGTTTCATAAGAATGAATGGGGCTTCATCTTTGACTGTGATATCCAGTTCTCCTTAATACATCCATGAGTGACAATAGTTGCCAATGCAACAAGACTGCCAAACTCATCAAACAAACAAAACATATTGTGTTGATAAGTGAAAGTAAGGGTGCTTAAGTAAACAACAGCTAGTTTTTGTATATTTTGTACAAGCCTGGCTAGCTGTCCCTTCCCTTCCCACTCTTTATGCTAAGCTAAGCTAACCATGTCCGAGCTGAAGGTTTATATTTAAGAAACAGTGTATTTCCCAAAATCTCAAACTAATCCTTTTATGAAGGATTATATATCTATTCCAATTGTATTTTTGCTGTTTTATTTGTGTTTTCTTGACACTTCTTGACAGTATTTCTTCTATTTTAAAGATAGATATGTTGCCATCTTTGTGATTTATTTTAAGACTTTGTACGACTACAAATGTCAGTGAGATTTTGGAAACTAAAGTATCTATAGTATGAGGGAGTAATATATGTAATTATAGTGAGTGTATGCTTGTATGATTTTTAAATAGAACATGAAGAAAATGCAGAAAATTATTCCAGGAAATCTTGTGGACAGACACAAATTTAAAAACAGCAAGATGTTGACTGGCTTGGCCTATATAGCCTGTGAAATAGAGGGTGCGTTATTTACTGTGGGTAAAGCAAATCGCTTTGGACTCCAAATGCAAGTTTCCTTATCTGATTCTCCATTAGGCTATTTCTGCTACTTGGTTTCACTGGTTCCATTAATGAGCACAATAGGCATGCTAGCTGAATTGCTCTACTGTAATTGCCCCAATTAGTGTGCATTTAAAATCTGAGAAATTCAGCCCAGCAGGACTTCAGTGGGAGAAAAAAACTCAGCCACCGAATTAAAGCATCTGAACAAGATTTGGATTCCTGCTCCTAATCCTCTTTACCCAACTTTGCACAAGTTTAACATGTCCTAATTTGTCTCCCTTTCATTTCTGATTACATTTAAATACACTGTATGGGTCTGCATTGAATTAGCCCACAGTTTCATGAGCAGATACAGTATCTGAGGTAAAGCTAAAAACAAGCTGGTTTGCCTCTGTCAACATCTGAACCTGAGGCCAGATTCTGTACAAACTGTGTCTATATCATCAGGCCTGTTTCCACTTCCTCCCTCAATCGTAGACCTGGGACTGCAGTGTAGATGTCTATAACAGAGGTACAACGTTCTTCATTCCCAAAATGTAAAAAACAGAGACAGTTCTTTTCCACGTGCAACCAAAGACGAAAAAAAAAAAAAAAAAGAGGTTCTCTGATAGAGCATCTGAACCGCATGTGGATACAAAAGCACCTCTTGCCAACTATTCAAAAGTGCTAAAGAATAAATAAGTGTTTAAGAGTCTGGATCATATCTTTGACAGATAGATTATTTTATCATGCAATTTTATTTTCTTACCTGGCCTGTCACTCAGTCAGTGTTACTGAGGTGTCTCTCTCACTCTGCCTCCGGCACTCACACCTGGAATCAGCACCGGGGCAGCATCATTATCATGTGATAATAATCCAGAATATCTCCCCTGCAGGCACCAGAAGTCAATATGAGATTATTATATATTCCAGGGTGACAATCCAGTGTACAGTGTTGTTATAAAGTGAGGTGAGGTGAGTTTGACAAACCTTGTGGATGGGTGGATAGAGTGGGAGGGAACTGTGAGGGGGGGTGTAGAGTTTCACTGGGGGATGAAGTAGCTTCTACTGTTCTTGACTGGGCTGTGCTTACACATAAAAAAAAAGGCTGAGAGGCTCAGCCAATTATAGTTTGTACCCAACTTTCTGGATATTTTTGTCCTTTATTTTTCCTTGTTTATGGCTGCACCCATCTGAAGTGTTGCCCTCAAAGAAAAGGCACGGCTTCTTGGCAACCACCTCAACTGTCCGGCCTTTGCCACTGTGATAGCCACAGTGGAGCCGCCCTAGGACTGGTGGTGGGCCGGGCTGCGTTGGCTTCAACCAGCCACACACTTATGGAGAAGGGCTGTATTTAAGTTGGGGAAATGATTACAGAACGCTCATGCTTGGAGCTTTGTGTTAAATTTCTGTCTTTGCTCTGACTTAGAGTAGAGCTCTCTCATCTATATTACTTATTTTGTGCCGCTGTGACAAGTTTACAATCACATCAGACCACACAGCAGTTTTTTTGCATTTTTATATATAATAAATAAAATATATGTCTCTATAAATTGTTTTATTTCCACTCAGTAGTTTCTGTTGTTCTTTATATGAGCCTTTTTTATTTTACTTTAAGCCATTTTTTCAGTTCTACTTTGTGCACTGTACTTCTTCCCAACCTGTAAATCTACATGGATTTTGAGAGAGCATGACTGTAATTCACATTTGAGTGTACACTGATGTTCTTATCATGTGTGGTCATGCTCCCTGGCAGGAGGGGAGGCTGCAGTGAAACACACCAGCTCTCTGTCTGTGTCAGACATCCTGCGTGGCAGACATTCTGTGTTTCTCCTCTAAAGTCCTCTGCATCACAAGTCTCATGTTGGCAGCTCTTGGTTGAACTTTCCTCTTTAAAGTGCTCCTGCAGCTGTCACCACATGCGTCTCCTGCATCAGGAAATAAATCCAAATCTGCCGTGGAGTTGTTGAGGCACCAAAATTCTCTAAAACACAGTGTCAATATTTGAATGTCATGGACAACAAACACCCAGACCTATTTACAGTGCCTTTGTAGCCAAGGAAAGAGCGTGCAGGCCAGGCTATGTATAGGCTCAGTGTGAAGTGGATGGGAAGTGGGCTGATGATTTGGGGCAGATGCACATTATGAGTGATGGTGTCAGTCTGAGGAACCGTCTGTCGCCTTCTGTGAGAGGGCTAAAGAGGTGACCGGCTTGTAGTTTGAGCGAGAGGCTGTGAGCACAATGTAGTGTTGGAGAAAGCCATCTGTCACCTGATTGACAGCCAGCTTTCACCCTCCCACATAAGAGAGAGGCCCTTCTTCCAAAATATGTTCAAAATATTAATGTGTGAATCATTGTTGAAGCAAAACAGACCATGTATTTTTTAAAGGTAGTACTTAGATTCCACCATTTTCACCATACATACATTTTAATACATTACTACGATTATGCTGGAAAAAGATGAATAGAGGCATAATTTCCCTCAATACCTCACAAAATCTGCTGTACTGCCTCACAGGGCAGAACAGCAAGAGAGCGTTGTTCTTCAGGCAGTTTTTGGCATTGTCATATTCAAGGTAGCAGCAGGTTGCCTGTAGATCTGCACACCTCATCTCATGGGGAGTTTCCATCCTGTGAGTTGGACCGTTTTAAAGCTGTGCTAGTCAATGTTTTTATAACAGATAAGAGGACTTTGCTAACTGCACTGATTCCATACGTCTGTCTACAAGTCTGTTTACAGGTCCAAGAGAGCACATATGTTAAATGTAAAAAGTAACAAAAGTTATATAAAACAATATAAATTACCCAAAGTGATGTCACTTTAGTCAGTGTTGGCTGGGGCTGAAGACTACAAGTTTAAAGTTAAAGTAAAACCGCTGCCAAACTGTCAGCAATTTGGTTGCATTTTCGCTAATGTAGGTGCCTCGGTGTGACAAATGTGTAAAATAAAGAAGATATCTCTGGTTCTGTTGCACTGAATATTGTGAATTGTAATGTCTTAGAAAACCAATGACTCGTGCTTTAAATATGGCACTTACATTTAGCATATTAGCACTTATAATACTTCTGAAATATGTGGTCTTATACATGATCTCCAGACGAATGAACGAATGAATGAACAGTGGTGGATCCAGTGAGGGGCCAGACCTTTGTGTTTTGGACATGCTATTACATTAAACATATTAATAAACCAGACAGTGTATATTGACACAGACAGTGAAATCATAAGGACCTGTTTTAGGATTGCTAATGTTAACTGTCTAACTAATGACCAAAGGTAAGACGAAGACTTTGAGCAGCCAAGTCTTTGAGAGTGCAGAGCATTGTAAGAGTGAGAGTCATATTTTGAGGCAGACAAGCGGAAACATTATAAATGCACATATACACTGAATGGTTTCGTAAATTCTTTTATTACTGATGTCATTATCAAAAGATGTGACATTTTGAAGATTAAACAGTTGAGTTTTATGTTTAATATCTATGTGTACATCACAATATTCATTATCATCTGCAGAATTTACCTGGTAAAAGATATATTCAGTACCACATAAGGATGTTCATTGACTGCTACATAGAAATCTGCAAGTCGGTCAGAATTTGTCTGTTAAATTACCAACCATTTTTCTTGGAGGAATGTTGTTTCATTATCTTGACTCATCTCTGGTGATTTAACTCTCCTTGTGATGTGCCAGGGGCCTTGTTTTGTGCCGAGCCTGCTTCACCTACTGTAATTGAATCAGTGCATACTCTCATCTGGGGATAGCTTTTGGAAATGGGACAATCCATAACTTAAAGCTACCTGGTATACACTTTTTTTGCTTATTTATTTATTTATTTTCTATTTTGGGAGCACAAGGGAAAGTCTGTGAGATCATTAAAGAACTTGATGTTAGTCTGGCTTTGTGCCAGTGATGCACAGCGTTAGTGAAAGACACCTCTGCTCTGCTGCTGTTCTCAGAGATTTCTCAACAGTACCCTCTACAGGGATTCCATTTATTAAAACAGGGAAGTAAAGAGTAATGCAATTAATATATCTCAACATTACAGTTTTTTTTAAAATAAAACTCTTAATAAGCTAAAATGCAGTTAGAAAGAACAAAAACAGATTTGAGATATTTGAGCTCTTAAAAGTATTTCTGTAAAGCAGTTTATATTGGCACAACTCTAGAAAGCATTTTCTGATTGTGTTTTTTAGCTGCTGAGAAAATGACAATATTTGGTTCATGTATTCTTTATATAATAGACCATAAATCAGCCTCTAAACTGGTATGGAGGGTTGTTTGTCGTGAGTCTCCTCATGACACCAGCACATTTCTAAGCATGACATCATTTTGCAAAGTCCCAAGCTGCTAAAGTGAAAGATCAATTTTAATTACATTTGGAAACGTTCCAGAGGGACTGCATTGTTATGCTTTGTGATCAAGGGTTTTTTCCGCTTTAATCTCAAATTAGAAGCACTTGGCTTAACGCCCTCAAGTGCATGGTCACTGCTTCCGCCTTCAGCCAACTGTTGGTTCAGAGTGCATCTTGCAGATTGCTGACTGCAGTCCTCTGGGTGGCTCGTTCTGACACCACCACACACCCATGAGGCTGCAGGAGGCTCTTTGAAGCCTTTTCCAGCATGTGGCTGGTCTTTCAGAGCCCTATCTGCCTGCTGCCCTTTAACTTGGACACCTTGGGGCAGCTTGCCTTTATCTACAGATAATCCCCCTGTTGACGTGTTTGAATTGCACTGATCCTCTTCTAGGCATTGTGCTCTCCTCAGCCTCAGCCGCCTGCTCCCTGTCTCCTGCTGGAGGGTGTCAAGATTTTGGTGTGCCGCCTCTGTGCCACGTGCAGCCCGAACTTTAACTCTGGGAGAAAGTAGAGGGGGGATTGGTTTTCCCCGCAGAGGTGCTGGGGTACCTCGACACTTCACATCCTGCAGATGTCTGTCTCCAGTCTGCTCTACGGGGTTGGAGCGTGTCAGCTGGGGCCTGGAGGATCTGTTTTGCTGTTGGGCTTTGAGTGGCTCAGTGGAGGCAGATGGGCACACTACAGCGTTCACCAGTCTCTGTCTCACACAGGATTTCACCTTCCTTGTATGGGGCTCATTCACGGTCACATCCAGCTTACAGGAAGCGGGTTTGGCTTCCTGATGGATAAACTGAAGTTTTTGTCTCTGAGCCTCCCTCACGTCGTCTGGCAGCTCCAGTGGGGCAAGCTTCAGAGGGCGTCTCACCGGTTGACTCTCGGCCTCCCTCTCTAAGTCAGGCTTGAAAAGCAACAAGTTCAACTGTGCCGTGCCCTCCTGGGTCGGGGAGGATGCCGTAAGCTGACCCACTGCCTCTTTTCCATGTGTTGCTGACAGATGGAGACCAGGTGTTTTTGAATTGCAGCCATTTTTATCCACCAGTCTGAGGTTTTGACCATTCAGATACAACATGGTATTTTTAACTCGGATGGTCAACATTTCTTCTCGCTGGGGAGCCCCCTAAACAAAAGACACATCAGAGACTTATAAGAATCTCATCATTGAAATGTTGCTACATAGAAATCTGTTTTACACAATATTGTAAAGAATAAAGGTACTTATCCAATGTAACAAATGTAGTATTTTTGGGAAGATTTATCTTTTCAGAATTACTTTTTAACAAGACATACTCATAAAAGGCTGACCCTTACCCTTTACTAAACTCTAATCATGGTCTATATTAATATAAATACATGTTTTATTCATGCTCTGTAGAATAAGCCATTAATACAGACAACTTTGGGGTTGGAAGGTAAAAATCTCTTTAGCTGCTTTGTTTTTTTAAAAGCTTCCATTCATCAAGAACACCCCTCCAAGGACGTAGACTATTTACCCTCTGGAAATAACTGCAGAACATCTCGACCACAGCCCATTTATTAACAGCTGATTTATATTTATAACTGCAGACATGGTGGCTTATTATAAACTGAGAAACCTATTTCCTACAAACATTTAGAACTAACTACAGGCTTTAGATCCCTTAAGTCTTTAGATGAAAATGTTAATAAGTTGTTAATTAATGTATTTTGGACCAAATGTTTTGCTCTGTTTTAGAGCAGTGCTTCTCAACATGGGGATCACAAAAGGATTGCCATGGCACACATTAAGAAAAATCCACATTTTGATGCAGAGAATTATTTCTCTTATTATTATTTTTTGTACTCTAATCTTTGTTTTTTTCTCCTCAAGTCCTGTACAGTACTTACTACAGACCTCCAAAAGATTAAAAAAAAATCACATTTTCATTAAACTGTGACATGCAACCTCTGACGAGGGGTCACAAGGGGGCGGTACTTCCTCTTAAAGAGTCACAAGTACCAAATATTGGTAACCGGTATGCTAAAGGATACACTAGTGGCTAAGTGGCTAATTAAAAAGATAAAACAAGTTATGCCCGACACAGTCCAAACTGCTAATTACTGTTTTAAAATAAAGGACATTATCTACTAACTTATAAACCCTTTTAAACTACTAGAAAAACTACTAGAAAAACTACTTACTTAATAAGGTTCCTGTACAAGTGTCTCCTCACTTTCACCAAATGCCACCCTAACTAACATCAGCTATGTCCATCGCCAGTGACTATAAAAGATTATAAAACATGTTCTGGGTGAAATGTTTCAGTATACTCACAGGTTTGGCAAACATCCTCTGCTTGAATTTCTGTTGAATCACTTGTTGCTGTGCAGGAGATGGACCTTGTTGTTGTCTATGTGTTTGTTTGGTCCGTGCCACCTGGCCAAAGGCGGTGACAGTGCAGTTGGAATAGGTTTTAGCAGCCGTAATGAAATTAAGCAGATTAGGGTCACAGTACTGCCCCGTGATCTTTAATGATATCCAGCTAAGTGGCAGCAGCATGCACACTCATGGCCAGGCCCTGCTCACGAGAGTTTGTTTTCATTATCTGCAATGCAACGTTATAGTAACACAAAAGGAATGGGAAGCTTCTGTCCAAATCATAATGAAGAAGTCAAATGTAGCAGGACTTTTGGCATTTCATCGGCCACTAGATGGTGCCAGAGACCTCCATTGCATATTAGCGTCAAACAGTCGAGTTTTGTGGCCTCATCACCATGATGTTTCAAGCACAGCCAGCTATCAAGGAGCTGGTGGAGATCAGCACCATGGAGCCTCATGTTGAATCCTTTGAATCCCCATCTGCATGTGCTTCCTTCAGATTTTAATATAATGTAGATAAGGAGGTATTGCTCCTGTACTCTATGCTTCTGTGCAGTTCACCTTCACCTTGTAAGACATTAAAGCCATGTCACAAAACATCTGAAACATATATATAAAATATGCGACAATTTAATACATTTTTAACTCTCAAATTTTAAGGAACATCACATTGAAACAATCCCTTTTTTCTATGTGATTTCCCTTCTTTTTTTGCTATTTTTGCAACATTTCAAGAAGAAACATCGCTTTGATTGAACTAAGGCCATAACCTGTAATGACACAATACAAGGTTAGGTGCCACCATCCACAGAGTTATTCTATAAATGCCTGGTATTTGCTCTTGGCGGCAAATATATATCAACTGTTGTGACATCACAGATTGGGGTGTAGCTGGAGGTGAAACATCCTTTAAGGTTCCAGCCCATAAAGAGCAGTGCAGCAACAGTTTTATTCCCTATAAATCAGTATTGAATTGCCTCTTAATGACAACATGAAAACAGAGTAAAATGTGACTTTGTGCAGCAGAATATTGCCTTTGTGGTGTTCTATAGGCGTGTGTATACTGGATGTATGTTTAAGATGATTCTTTTTTTATGAAGTTAACTGATTGAGATTAATCCAGACAAAAGCCTATGTGTCGTATTTCCTTTACTTATTAAATAATAAACAGTCACATAGACCGAGATTTAAAGAGGAGAAGCACAAATGTTACAGGATTTGTAACCTTTGAAGCATCTGAATAGTGGATGCAGGTGATGCAACTCAGTATCACAGAGATGTCCTTATAAGTGTCAACATTCACTGGAGTTAAACTTTGATCTTATTCTCTTCCAGGCCCCGGCTCTGGTAATAGTTCTCAGCGCAAATATCTTTAGACGGGCTAGATAAGACAATGATGTGGTGTGTGTTGCCTGCAGGAATATCTGCAGATCTTAATCACTTTCAGACAGCAGCTTGTTTTAAATTTTAGCTCCATCGCTCCCACGTCAGCCTCATTTATTATATTTAGAAGCAGACTGTCGCAGAGTTTTCCTGCGATGGATGAGGCTCGTATTAGTGGGCAGTTGTGCCTCCTACAGTAGATCCATTTTTCATCGGGCAGACAGACTCAATCATCGTTGAAAATCTCCTGTTCTCCATTGTCTCAGCCTCTCGCCTCGGGGCCCCAAAAAAAGCAGCATGTCAGCACCTGCTTATTGCAAAGCTTCATCATATCATTGGTATGGTGGAGATGGTCCCGCTTCGGAACAACTTGGCTGCGCTTACATGATCATTTAAGATGCAAAATTACAGGCTTGACGCCAAGAGATGGCCTTAACGCCCCTCTGCCACTGTTCTTATTGTGTCGCCCTCTGCGTTGCCTGACGTTCATGGCTGACAGTATAATTACTGCGGTGTGGGAAGGGATAAAAAGGGATGTTGCCTGCTCATTCTCCCACCTACTGAACATCCAGCTGCACTACATGGGCCACTCAGAGAGAAGAAGAAGGCAACTGGACAGCAGAGATCCTTAATCAGTTAGATTCTGCCAGAATTCGTGATACGAAAAATTTGAATGCTTTACTTATTTGTTGCGACATACTGGGATATATTTAACATATTAACCCTAAGCCATGACAGCCTTAACCCTTAGCATAAAGGCTGGATCCAGGCCTTTATGCTAAGCTAAGCTAACTGACTGCAGGGGGGTAGCTTCATTTTTACTGTACAGTGAGTGGTGTAAATCTTCTTCATCTTCATCTCACCTATTTCCCAATATGTCAAATGAATCCGTCAACACTGAGACTCATAAAAATAAGATAGCTTAAAAATGAAATAAGTAAAACAGAGGGGTTGTGATTGTGTTTACATAAGATTAGCTTTTTAGCTTTTTTTTTCTCCTGCAGCTAAGATTTTTCCATACTGATCACTCTGATCTGGCCCTTGCCTGAAAGTCTGAATATTTAAGACCAAGACTGTTCACTTCAGCACTCAGCGAGTATCAGCAGATACTCTTGGAAGTCAGGCTTCTCAAGTTCAAATGTTAGAAGGCCACACTTTTCTAAACCTTGATTTTAAAGTGATTTTAAGTGTTGCAATTGTTAATGAAATATAGCCAAGAGGTACTTTTATTGAATTTTTAAAGCATTAGTAAATTCAAAGTCCAAAATCATTGTTTAATGAATATGTAATACTAACTCCAGGCCAGACAATTTGACTGATTTTAATGATAAAAAAAAATTGAATTAAAATAACATCCCAGTTGAGCAACATGTTGGGCAGTAAGAAGAAGACAAGAGAGTTTCAGAAGGAGGCTCATCATTTTTATTCAAGTGTGTTATGGCTTCACCTAGGCCGTGTAACCCAGTGAGTCACCCACACCAAATCATGCACACACACGCACCAAAAAAAAGAAAGGAAAAAAAAGAAAAGAAAAACATTCAAATGTAAAATGTTATGTAAAATGTTCACTCTGAACAATTCTCAACAGTCTCTTTTCTGTGTGTCGAAAAGAGGGGACCCATACTGGAGTGTACTGTACAGACATCAGTTTCAAAATTGTGACAGAAGACGTCAGTCGGTTCAACGTGACCGTCAAACCACATGGATGCCAACAAGATGGGGTATAATCTCCTGTAAGGAATATGGTACATGTAATTATTTGTTCATCAGACCTACAGAAGAACCTATTGCAAAGGATATTTCACAAATAGAAGTTATGGAACACAGCCTTTCTATTATATTGTATTACACAGCTAGTAGTGCAATAATTGTGTCTTTGTCCCTGTCATAGGAAAACATGGCACTGTTGACAGAGAAATGGCCTGCACATACTGCCTCATGCAGTAAATGACGCCCGGAAGCCAAGCACGGCTACGTACGAAATGCCAAAAACAAACAACAGCCAATAATCATCAGGAATCGATTCACCTTTGTGTCGTGTGATGCCACGTGGCAGGGAAACGCGCGAGAAAACAAAACGCTGCGCTGTTTGTCTGTTGAGGGCGATGGCGTGTGTGGCTGTTTCTCTGCACCATCTGTGTTATAGAGTAACATTCAGTCGAGGACCATCAATATGACATGTGGCATGATGGCAGACAAATCTGAGTAATATGTGTGAGTGTGGGAGGGGTATGAAAAACGATCTGACTTGCAGCTCATGAAAAGCAAATGAGTTCATTTGTTTGCTGCTGCCTTTCAAAAAAAAAAAAAAAAAAAACATCCATTATGGCTGATACATTCCTCAAAATGTTGCTTGGAAAAGTTTGACTGTGAACTATGTGGAAGGCAGACGACACTGATCGCAATCAGTGACACTTATTAGAAGTAGATATTTGCTCAACCGTATTATGATGGAAATGTTTAAAAGATAATTCCAGTTTATTACTACTTGGGTCCTTTTTTGCACTTGCCATCAGTCTTAATGGTTATAATAACATTGTTCAAAGTGTCCGTTATTCTATATTCTTTGGTGTGTGACACCAAAGTTCATTTGTTCCTACTGAAGATGTAAATCATAAAAGCTGCACTGAACAATGGATCAAATGACTGTGTAATGTATAAGGTATTGCTTTTGCCATGAAAAAGCTCAAATAAACCCAGTGTACACTACCTGTAGTTGGTAAACATAGCAAAGTAAGTTTTTCTCATGAGGTGGTAGAGACCAAAACAGAGCTAAAAGGAAAGTGAGAGCTGGGCTCACATTCATCGCATGTCCAAACAAAATGTGTGTAAACTGTTTATGATTTGTAATGTATAATGTGTGATTTTAAATGTCAGTGGTGTGTTTTCATCGTATTCTGCTATCCCCAAGTGGCAAAAACACAAGCTGGGCAAATGTCAGTCAAACAGGAAAAAAACACATTTGTATTGAATTTGTAGTGAATTTTTACAGCAGCAGGATTGTGTATGTGGGATCAACTCAAAATAACTTACAGTGCCCACGTTCATCTTAATAATGTCAGCCAGTGTAATAGTGTGGTGCATTTATGTGTTTTTAATTGTGTTTTTAATTTTGGTCGTTCTATGGCACGACCAAAACAATTTGGCTAAACAGGTGACACTTGTTAGTGGAATCAGTTCATTGCTGGTTTAGGTCTTCTATGCTTTAATGTGTCTTGCGCCATCTGACGTCATGTTCAGGCAGTTGTAAATCTCAGAGATTAGCTGTGTGACTGCAGTATTATTATTACTGACAGGAGGGACGACCATTACTATGAAAAGAAGACCGAAGTTGCTACAGACTGGAATTATCTTTTAAGCTATTGTGGGATCATTATGTGGGGAGTGATCTGATCTGCTTTGGTGTTGTGTTTATGGTTATAGAAGATAGGTATAAGATCAAATGTCAGTTTCCATCACCTCATATGAGCATTTGTCAGGACTTAGATCTGTCTATTCATTAACCACAACTGCATTATTATTAGTCCCAAAGTCAGACCTCCATAATCTTCCCATAGGTTTGCTAAAGCACAAACAGATCTACAGCCACCATATATTAAATAAATGTGCCCACTTCCACAGAAACACTGACTGCTGTTTCTTCAAGGCACATATGCTAATGTGTAAAAATACATATGCATCTCAGCCATGAAAAGGCCTTTTTATTCCAAAGGTTGTTATAAACATATTGTACAGGACATTTAGATAAACTGGTATAGTTCCAATAATGAAACGATGCTTTTAGGGCTTATCTCGGACGCCAAGCCTGGTTATGTTTGTCACGACTGAAAAGGATCTATGGCAATTTACCATTTTCCCAAACAGAGTCGCATTCACCTTGTCAGGCATGCTCAGCTACCCAGGAAATTATTAGTTAAACACTAGGCTGCAAAGAATACTGAAGGTAACGCTTCCTGAAAGTCGAGGTCCGGAAAGTTGGTGTAAGAATAGTTGGTTTCCAGAAATATTGATTGATTTAGAATGAACTAAAAAAAAATCCCATTTACTCCAGTCTTTACAAACAGTACACTCTTAAATATACATTTACAAATAATGTTTAGCGCTTTAATTCTGCTCAATTTAGGAGCTCAGTGAGAATGAAGCTTTTGTCTTCGATGACATTGAGCCAGCTGTGACAGAAAACGCACACTGGGCATTAAAACAGGCCTGTAACCAACAAAATATATCCAGAAATGCTCAAATATTTTCCTACCCTGTTGCTCTCACAAATGATGCCCAGAATACAAGCTGACTCCTGGTGTGCGTATCTGTACCGGACGCAGCACAGGTCTCAGTGAGATGATGCATCTCAGTTGCGTTTCTTGGGGAATTCCTACTATTTGGAAACGATGATCTGATATGGTCATTGAATTGTCTGGCAGATGCGCTTGCATTTCTGGGACTGTGTTTGTTGTAGAAGCAAACAAAAAAAAATGTGATTCATTCAAACCTGAGAGCAAACATTATTGTACAGTTTGTTTGAATGAACCATTCGAAATAAAGGAAATAATGTGAGTCCCTTTAAGAACTGCTGGACTTTGGCAAAAGAAAATGCTTATGTTGCAAATCATTCTTAAGACTATTCGCCATTAAGATACTTTTAAAATTATTTTGAAATTACTTCCCCATTCATCATTACAAAGTTCATGCACTTATCAGATCTTTCAAACATAAAACATTATCCCTACCCCTTTTCTTCCTCTGATATATTACAGAAACTGAAAGGATCATACTGATGTTATTAAGTTTTTCTTATCTCTGATCTTCAGCTGTCCCCTCACATTAACTCATACTCATATTTCTGCTCGTTTCCGTGTTGATGCGTTTATCAGGTTGTGTTTCCCTAATGGCTCCAAAGTGCATCCAAACCTCAAGAGTTGTCAGTTTAGATCTGCATGCTTTTCCGTCACTGTAAACGGTTCTGCTCTCAGCGCTGCGTGGTTAGATCTGAGTGGGGTTCATCAGCAGACTCAGGGTCAGCTGCTACAAGCATGCATCACGCACAGTGCTATGCAGGACTTTGGAGCATGATCATGCACTTTCTTTGATTGGAATTCACACTAAAATCAGTTGTATTGTGGCAGCTGCAGATCAAAGAAAAAAATCCTCCTTTGGATCCTCTTACACTGGTTTATATCATCAGACTGTGCTGCTCACTTTAATAATTCCAGTCATTTGAACCTGTTAATCCACTTCGCTCAACCTGACAGCTCTAACCAGTTTGTTCTGGCCAACATATCCCATAAGGCTTCTCAAAAGACAATGACAACTTGTTGCACCCAATCAAAGGTGGGTTTGTGTAGCTACCTGGCCTTTTTGTTTCTGTAGAGAGGGCTCAGTAATCATCTGATCACAGCCGCAACAGCACTTCAAAGGGCTACATTTACACATGGTGTTCATTTAAAACTTCTAATGTCTTGTGGCTCTGGAGGGAGCTTTTCGAACAGCAACCCTGATGATGTCATAGTAAACTTTCATAAACATTTTATACAAAAGACATTGTTACAAACGGGAGGTGTGGGGTTTGCAAACAGTGGGTATTTAGGATGCAGTGAATATCCATTGAATGCTATTGGGTTGCATCATGGGAATTGTAGGATCCAGTGTTTTTAGAGCTGCTGGGAACTAAAAGTCAGTATATCTTAGACTCTGCTGCATCACTCTTGACTTTTCTTTGATTATTGGAGTAAAATAGTCAATGCTGAGAGGAATGTACTTTAATTGAATTGATATTCAATATTAAAGTCAATGGAAGAAAATAAACAACCAACCAATACTACAGACCCCGAAAATTGGCAAATATGATTAACAGTGTAGTGTGAAGAGTGGATTTTCTTTTTGGTCAATTTTAACTGTCATTATGAAAAATGCTGCAAGTGAAATTAAAGCTTTTGTGGCCAGATCTGTTTCTAGATGAGGGTGAAATATAAATAACAGCAGCATGATCCTTTGAATTCAAGACAAACAGACGCCTTTCGTACAGCTGCTCTATAAACAGACTAAAGAATGTCACAAAACCATGGCACGCTCATTAAATGACATCTAATGCACATGCTAATATTGGCAACAATATGTTGGTTTGATGTGTGGTGAAACCATTGAAATATATGATTGCTTATAGAAAACAATACCTGATGCTTTAAGTCATTTTAAAATCTCTGTCTGCAGTGAGGCAATGGAATAGTACATAATTGAAGTTTCTTCAAGTTAAGGTGAAACAAGCATACTCCCTTTTGAAAAATAACATTTCCCCAAGTGTGCATCATTTGGTATGTAACCAAAGTTAATATATCAATTTTGTACTGTAAATCTTAAATAAGGAAGGTCTTGTAGGTTGTTTAATGTTTGTAAATGGAGCAGTTTCTTGAAAAAATAGACATCCATGCTTCATGCTTTGCATCCCATTGTGTTCACGCTTGCTGTTCTGCGTAGTGTTCTTCATCCATGAATCCAAGAATACTTTTTATATTACATACAACCAAAAAGGGAAAAAAAGTGCTGAAATAAGATTTGGTAAGGAGCAGCATTGGAAATGTTTGACCTTGTGTATAAAACATGGAAACTCATTTGTCCTGTGTGTATTAGGGTTTAGATGGATTTCCTTCTCCTCATGAGCTGGTGATTGTCTGTGAAGCTGTGAAGACCCGGAGACACCGAGCTGATGGGCGAAGGGAAGAAGCTGTTTTTCAAGGTGCTGGGCGAGATCTCCTCGATTCTGTAGGAAACTGAGTGAAAGTACTGATTGGGATTCAGCTGCGAGCTGAATGAGTTCTGATGGGAGAAGGCACAGCCCAGGCCTCCCATCCCTCCCCCAGAGCTGCCGAAGTCATGCGAGTGGTAGTGCATACAGGAGCAGACTGACTGCAAATCAGTCACTTCCGCCCGGTACGGATCACGCCGCCGCCGGCCCCGCGGCAGAGATTCATCCTGGATGTGGATGATCATGCTGTTCCGGTTCCCAGCGAGCGAAGCACGTTCCTCTGCGTCCCGTCGCTCATCTTCGCTGTTCATTGTCAGGAAGCGGAGCACCACCAGGTTGAGGAAGGCCCCGATGACCGTCAGGCCCACCAGGATGTACATGAAGCTAAAGGCCACATACAGGGGCTTCTTCTGGAGGGCCCGGTTCTTTTGAAGGGCCACAAAGTCCCCAAAGCCTATAGTTGTTAATGTGATGAAGCAGTAATAATAGGACTGGAAGAAGCTCCAGTCCTCGTAATGGGAGAAGGCAGCGGCCCCGATGCACAGCGTGCCGACGCAGGAGAAGAATCCCACGGTCACCATGTTCTCCATGGACACGTCGATGATGCTCATGCCGCAGCACTTCTTGATACGCTTCAGGAGGTACTTGACAAAAGTGTTCATCCTCTCGCCCAAACTTTGGAACATGACAAGAGTCAAAGGGATTCCCAGGACGGCATAAAACATGCAAAAGGCCTTCCCTGCATCAGTCCCCGGCGCTGCATGCCCATAGCCTGAGAAGAGAGCAGACACACAGCAGAAATTAGTGATGCAGAAAGATGTTGCCAAAGTGCTGGGCGCCTGTGAAGTGACAGTGAACGTGAGCGCTACCTGCTACTCAGAAAAGCCCAGATCAGCTTTTGTTTACAAACATGACCAAGCAAGAAATCTCCCTAAGAGTCTGTGAGCGCTGCCAAAAGGGTTATTGAATAGGTGCATGCCACAGAAATGTGTCTGCTCATTAATCTTATTTGGGCTCAAAGATTACGGCGAGCGGGGCGTCCAATTAGTCAGAAGTTTCCGGTGAGGTAGAAGAGTTTGGAGGAGCGATTGGAAAGGAGTCATGAAAGAGCCAGTGAAGCTTTTAGCTTAATTAAACTTTATCTTTAGACCACAAGCTGCTGACTCACACACAAATAGACGTTTGAAAATCAACCTGTGGGGCTAACAATAGGATTCATATGCTGCCTTAGATTTAATTTTCAAATGCAATATGAAGGATTTTATGTGCTTTGCAGGATATTTAAAGCTACTTCAGAGATTACAGTATGAATGAAGCCTACTGTTCTTGAATATGCAGGGCTGAAAACAGTGTCGTATTGATTATCTCTCTTCTACCACAGCCCACATCTGCAAGTATTAAACACCAAAGTCATAGCCAAGAAACACCCACCATCAGTTGGTATGTGTATCATTTCAACAACTGCCTTCCAAATGGAGATGTCATATTTTTGGTGTGCAGCATTTTTTTTTTATTTATTTAGTTTTTTCGATATGTCCTGAGCAATTTCTGTGTTGCGTTCTCAAATATTGATTCTGTGTCTCATATGCCTTTCCACCCACTCACAAGCATGTGTTTAGTAGTGCACTTAAAAAATAAATAAATACTCAGCTCTTGATATCTGATTTGCACTTGCAACCAGAGCACTTATATTTGCATGTACAATTTGTGTTATTGGCCTTAGGTTTCAGAGGAATTTAAAGAAACATGGTGTACCAGTATTATAATAAGTGTTGGATTATAAAGGTTTGATAATATTGCAATATGTTAATATTGTTTTTAACTTTTAACCCACTTCCCCCAATTGGCTTAAAAAAGTAAATTATGCACACACAACAAAAATAGATTATTAGCACATTTTGAGCATGTAATGTACTGTAAACCCTGCCTCCTTCTTGTTTGACTGAAATTACATGATACACAGTTTATGTAATTTTATACATGCAACTTAGATGAACAATAGATCATCTTTATGATAAAATCAAAGAAATGGGAACCAACACAAGGATTAGTATCCACTTCAGCTCTGTTGGTATCTGCTAGCAAAGAACAGCTACAGATTATATCTCAGTTCAGGCACTGGTATTGATGTGGCTTCCTAAACTCAGAGCAAAATCTGCTGCAGAGATCTGACACTTATTCATTACTGAATGAACGAAGGAAGGGAAGTGGAAGAAACACTTGCCAACAATCCTACTCATTCTTCTTGCCCTGAACTTGATTCAACTTCAAGAAATATTCCAAACTGTTACCACATTTGTTATGAGTTAGAGGAAGTTGTTAATATCCTTAAAGAGTAACTTCATCCAGTCTAATAACCCTCCTCTCCCTGCCAGCAAATGTTGACAGACCACAGCAGACCACGCCTGGCTGTAGTGCCAAACAGCAGAGGCCAGAACAACTAAGATATTCAGTTATTCTTACTCTAACTACAATAAATGTACACTATACTGCACTAATACCCACTTTATTTTTGTCCTATCTAATGACTTTTGCCATCCTTTTCTATCTATTTCAGAACACTGTGAAGATAAACTCAATTAAAATACATTTGGGGCTGCAGACTGATTAGAAAATTGTGCATTACAGCATCCAGCAAAAATTGTTGGGCAATGATAGATCATTTCTTGGCCTTGAAAAAAGTAGTTTGACAGAATTATTTTAACCAAAGGTTGATTTACTAGAAAAAAGAAAAGTCAAACAGTGACCTGTGTTACAGTTTCCCTTCCACATATAACCGCCTGCTATCACGTGACTGGAGTTCTGTACTTAGGTCACGTGCTGAGTCCAGAAAAAGCTTCCATGTCAAAAAACAATATTTGTGCTTAGACAAATCAAACCAAGGGGTGGATTATCTACAGTATTTCAAGTACCGTGGCGTGCTCTGGAAAATCGTTAACAAAAAGTTAAGTGTTGACATTTTTAAATGCAGAATCAGAGCTCGGTCCTTGAAGTTTGAGGTCTGCAGGAAGCTGGAGGATCAGCTGCAGGTCAGCAGCAGCCCACTGTGTCGCTGGCGTGTGCTGACTGCAAATGAGCCGATTGAATGCTTTGAACAAAGAGCAGCAGTGTGCACATTGTTTTGTACAAATGGATCAACAATACTATCAACAATATGAACAACCGTATTAGAAACATCTAAAACTCACTAATCTTCACTGCTCTCTCACACAACGCAGAGAGGATATTAATGCTGATGGGCTTTGTAGAAATAAGATAACCCAGCCAAATATGATGCAAATCTGTAACTGTTGGCTCTGACTTGAAAACAACTCTTTAGAATCCAATTCATGCAGGAGAAGAAAATATTTTAAGACCCATACTGTTTGTGAAAAATCAGTTTGGGTCAAAGTGGACATCGTCTGCAAGATGCAGCAAAACATGCTTGCGACATCCCAAAAGTGTTAGTCAATTATAATTACATCTCAGGGCAGATTTGTATTCTACCCAGCCATCTGTCTTCTCCCCTCCTTCCCCCAAAATTAGCAAATTAATTGATATTGATTCTTATTGCTTAAATTTGTTCTCACAGAGTAATTAGGACATAATGAATTACAGTGGCAGCTGTGAAGAAATGACAACTTTCATTTGATTTGTGCCTCAACTCGGCTGTGCAGACAAATTACCACAAACGTGCTCGGTAGATAATCTTTCAGCATTATGTTTTACGCTCACAGACATTGTATCAGCTAGAAAAACAACTCTCTCTGTTTGGATGAGGCATTTGAGGTCCGTGTGCAACTCTCACTCTCAACAGCCTCTCCCTGCTGCAATCGCACCCCAGAGTGTTTTAGGTATCAATTCAACAGCCACCAACTGCAGGGTCACCACACTTGTATGTATTTTCTATTAAATTTGCCATTCTCTTTTTAAATTTAAACCTGAGATGAGCGTCCTGGTGTCTGTGATGGCACTGTTATGTCCACAGTCTGGATCTGTAAGTGACAACACTAACACAGGGAGTCATGAAAGCAGTATATTACAAGGAGAAAAAACAATGAGCTCACTCCTACAGTGGTGTCATATCAGTTCAAGCCCTCATGTTTCAGCTTTCGCTCCAACATTCATTAACATCCTTACAGTCCCATGGCAATAAATACAGGAATTAACAGGGATTTACAGACTCAATGAGATGACCTACAGAACCACAGATCAGATATTAAGTTCTAAAAGTAATCATCTGTGACATTTTCATATCAAATAATGCCCACTTGGATATTGTCTTTTGTGGATTGACAACATGATAATAGGTTCATCAGAGCTTTTCAGGTTGCTTTATTATCTGGAAACTCTTATTTCTTTAGAATAAATCCTCTGCTGCACAAGTTCGGATGCATTTCACAACTATGGTCTCGTTTATAGAGCACAAAACACACCAAAAATATTTCTTAGCCCTAAATAAGTAAGAGAGGAGAACGATGTCATGAATTATAACTTAAATTATTTATTTTTTTGCAGCCAGTCTCTTAAAGTATTTCTTAGATGTCGTTGATGGGACGTGTGGTTTTTCTGCGGCAGCGCTGCACTGTGTAATCTGTTTGTCCTGTTATAATGACTCTATTATCTGCTGTTGTCTTGGGAACAGACATATTTGCTCTGCCACACAAAGCCCTGCCATGCACAGGTGCTTTTGTGCTTATGTGTGCACAGGTTAACGCATGTGTTCAGCACAGTGTGTAGTGCGGCGGAAAGAGAATCACACTCTTTAACGAATGATAAAAGCACAAGAAAGGCACGGTCGCTCAAACATTACATAAGCAAGACACATTTTGAAAATGGAGGGTTATGTTCTGGATATCAATGCAGGCATACTGAAGGGGAAAACAGCAATACGTGACATATTTTCAATCTATATTCTCTGACAAGCTGCGACAGACAACATTTGTTTGCAGAAACACATCAGTCTTATCAGCCAGAAGCACAAAGTGTGTCTGCATCAGAGAGATCCACATTCCACTAATTGAGATGCTGTAAATTTGCCCAAATGTGAATCTGATGTGGGGCTGTGCTCGAAAGAAATCTTTGAGAAATTGTCTCCTAAACAAAATTTCCTTAATTAAGAAATGGACCTCATCTGAATATTTTAGAAGGCTGGATTATGATAAACAATGTAATAATTGATTGCTTTAATGAAAAATGAACACATTTAGTAATAACAACTGTGGCTCAAAATCATCTACAGTGCTTATTGCATTGCTCCATAAGCCTGGCATTCAAAAGTGGAAATCTGCTGGCCATCTGCTAACAAATCAACAAACAAAAAAAAAACCAATAAATTGGCAGTCACATTTTCTGTGCACCTTAACGTGACTTTAAGACAACTGCATTTGAGGTTGGTTTTGAACAGCAGCTTCCCTCACAGAACTTTTCAATTTGAAAATGTTTTCTGTATCACTGCACATTTGTCGAGTCACTCTTTAAAACAAACCAGAGTGGGAAGTGTGATAACATGTCTACACAAAAGTGCCTCGCTATAAAATATTTGGAGGTGAAAGACGTAAAAACTCTGGCTCAGTACACTTCTATGTCACATTCTTTTGTACAACCGAGGGCACCATCTTGGCCACGTGGTGGCCGGGAGGAACCACCAACCTATGAAAGTGTTGGCTGGGAAAGCTGCAGCAGTTTTGCTCGCTACAGCGAACATATAAAAGCACGTCACGTTAATTTTATTTGTTATTAATAAAATTCAGTTGAAGTCACAGTGTTTACTGTGTTCCTCATCTGTGTTTAGTGTGTTGTCATGCTAACATTTGATAATTAACACTAAATACAAAGTACAGTTGAGGCTGATGGGAATGTCCTTAGTGTTGCAGGTTGTAAACAGAAGAATTGGACAAAACTTCGACATCATGATGGTGTTAGATGAAAAGCTAGCGAGAACATGAATGTGTCACTCCATTGGTTGTCAAGAAATCTCAATCAGACTCACAAATATGAGTGTCATGGTGGCGCTTGAACAATTGTCAGTTATTAGGATGCATTATCTGGAAACCGTCCATGTCAAACAGTATGCCAGTGCATCCAACAGCTACTGAGATATTTCACTGGATAAGTGAAAAGTCAGAGAATCAAGTCATTAGGATTGGTCATCTTTCTCCTGAAGCATCCTCCTTCTGGCAGCATTCACAGTAAAACCTAAAATGCAGGAGTAAATCAAAAACAGCTCATGCCCCCCCACTTTCCATTGCTCTCCACTGGCTCCCTGTTCTTCTGGTTTTAACTTCAAGTCACTAATGCTCACCTACAGAGTGGCCACTAGCACAGCACTCACCAATCTGTATACCCTCATTGAGCCTTCTCATTCACCACAGTCTGCCAGTGAACAGCGACTAGTCCTGCTGTCACCACAAGGCAGGGAGTCTCAGTCCAAACTCGCCTTCTTTGGAATGAGTTACCAAACTCGATCCAATCGGCAGAATTTCTTTCTGATTTCAGAAATTACTCCACAATCTATCCCATCCAAGAGTACTCACTCAGCTAATATGCTTTCTCTCTCTCAGTCGTTCGCTACAAAAACAGTCATTTGCCAGGGACTGAGCGTCGAGGGTCTTCTTGATCTCCTTGATCCTCTGAGAACCATAAATATCTGTACCATGTCATGGCAATCCATCGCATAGTTGTCGAGGCAGTTTATTAAAAAAAAGAAAAGAAAGAAATGGCGGTGCAAAGAGAAAAGTCAGGGATCACCAGAGTCACTGTGACGGTGCTGATGTGGCAAAAAATGTATCATTAGCGAATTATGATTATGATCTAAGAGCAGACTACTAGACAGAGACTAATACATAATATACAAGACGTATATCACTACATTAAACCTACTGACACAAACAGACAAATCTAATCATGTTCAAACAAAATGCAGCTGTCTTTTTTCAGCTATCACGACATTCAATCTATAATTGAATAAATGCATCACACCTTCTGTGGCCCACCGTCATATCCAAAGTGCCTCTAATTTCTTTACACATTTATGAATACATCAAAGCGGCTCTCGTCATAAACTGCATCACCCACCTGTGTTTGGCTCCAATCCACTTTACTATGACTTATTTTGAATGTCTGCCCACACCCACAATGCAAGCTCCAATAGGTCCGCGTGAGTGAGTGTGAGTCATTGTTGCTCTAACACTGAATTGACACAGCTGGCAGCCCAAATCCAATTATTATATCATTCTATTATTATATCATAAATATTTAATTCTCCCTGCACTAGAAGTAAAAGGGAACACCTCACTGTCATGTAATGGCTTAATGAATTAACCAACAGCCTACACCTTGAAAGAGTAAGAGTTAGACGCTAAGATCCAGCAGCCTCTCATCCCCTACCTCGTGACTAAGCTTTAATCCTTAAAGCAACTGAAATCTATAAAGTATTTGTCTGCAACATTAAAGATTCATGGCTCAGTAAGACACGATCAAAGTTTAAGTTTAGGAAATACTTTCTTGGGTATTGTTAGGATTTCTACACAGTTTAATACAAAAAAAATAATGCCAAAACTAGTGAGTGCAGACAAAAACATACAGAAATGTCTCATGCAAAATAACCAAAACAGTTGTAATTTTGGCTGAAAAAAATGTGTAACACACCATCAGTTGTAATGAAAAGCAGAGTGAAAATATAACTAGCTCAGCTCCCCCGAAAGAGACACAAGCTCTCCAAAAAGCCTCATTTCAGAAATTTAGGGGGAGCTCTAAGATATGATCTTTTTTTTTGCCACTCTTTTTTTCATATAAATGTATATTTCCCTGTATATTTCTGTTCCTGAATCAATAGTCCTGTATCATATGAAAGTACTGTGCATGTCCAACATTTAAGGCTGTGTTGTTCATAATTGCCATGGGATAAAATCTGGGTCTGATCTGTTTAACAAAGTAAAACAAACCCCTGCCTGTCTGCTGTGTGTTGGCATTTTCATTGTTTCTATGGTGAATCTTTTTTTTTCAGTTTCTTTGTAGTCCCAGGCTAAATATTTTCTCAGCAAACTGAAATGTATTAACAGTATATTTTTGCAGTAATACTACTTCATGTTATTTGTATTCTTTATCAGAACAATGCAAATGTCACTTTGATTTTATATACCACAATTTATTCACTCACATTTTAATTATTCAGCAAAACCTTTTGAAAAGGAAATTGCTGCATCCCACCAGAAATAAGAGTCCTTTTCTTTGGACTGAGGGCATAAGTATTCGGCTATATATGATATCGGCTCAAGTTGCTCCTCTGAACACATTGTGGACAGTAGAGTAATGGATAGCTTCCTTTGGTTTTTCATTTATTCCCACACGTTGCTGGGTACATAACATGTATCATTCATTATTCATAACACTATCAAGGTAGTTCCTCATTAGCATCCACACACAGCCTGGGTACTTAGTCTACAAGTGTCAAGCAGTTGCTTAAACCAATGCCTTTTGCTTGTTTGATCCACAGGTTAATCTGCCTGGTATTATTTCAGGTGGCCCCGTGGCATTAATTGCTACAGGCCATGGCATTTTAATGAAGGTCAAGAAGAGCACGGAGCACAGAGGTGAGAACACCTTGTTCAGCTCTCTGCCTGAGTCTCCACCACGTCAGCGACAAGAGCTTAATGTGTCTGGGAAGTGGGAACACCATGGTTACCTGCTACAGGCTGGGAACCTTTCGCTTTCAGTGCTTTTTGAAACACTAAGTCTGCCCACAAATCCACTTTGTTATGGTACCATAATGGTTATGGTTTTTCAGCCGTCCTAACTCCATTGTTAAGGGAAAAATGTCAAACATAAAATTCTACGCTGGTGAAGAGGCAATTCCACCGATATCAGAGATGCCTGCCAGCAGCTTAGAAAGATCACATTTACATTTTAAGTGTTTTGCCCAGTACTATCCAGAAATGTAAAATGAGTAACATACAAATTACAGACAAAAAGCTTTCATCCAACATAGTGTCATAAATGAATGTTTGTAATTGCTGCTCTCAGTGAAAACTTATTGAACACAAAAATGACTCAAACAGTTCCACAGAAAAATCAGTCGCTTTATTTGGAACAAAATGGAGATAAAGTAAGCCACTCTGCCATCATGGCTGAGCACACAAACAGTGCAACATGCAGGACGGAGAGTCAAACTTAATCAATAGATAAGGTAGAGAAGATGAAGAAAAATGTTTTTTTTTTACCGATTTCATGTTTTCACAACCTCACTGTAGCTTTAGACAACAAGTGCTGTGCAGCAGGCTGCTGACTCTATGAAAACACTGACTGTGCTAAAAACACCCAACTTCCCTCAAAACTATTTTTCCTATTTTATTTTTTTACTATTTTAAGTCCAGGTCTCAGAAGCTCATGGAGGATTCAAACATGTTTCTTGGTTGTTAAATAATATTATTATTATTAGGGCTAAATAAGAAGAGGTTTAAGTGTTCGTTTTCATTGATAGACACAGTCTGGGATGCAAATTTCCAACAGCTTCTCATATCTAAAACTCAAAATAGATCAAATTCAAATCACAAAATTGTTTTATAGTAGAGTTTTTTGATCTGACACATTGTAGATATGATAAAGGTTTGAATTTAGAACACTAACACCTTTACTTACTTAGGTTAAGGGAATAATTGTATTGTATTGTGATTAAATAAAAAGAGATAAGCAAGATTAACAGATTTTTTTGACCACAAGGTGGCACCAGACAAGCATGGAAACACACCATCTGCTTATTAAAAGTGGTTGCGGCTAACATTTTAGAGACAATAGCTTCTTTACATGTAAAGGTGTCATGGAGCAACATTAGAATTAATTTGGAGTTGTTTCCTTCCACCTGATGGATGCAACTCCAATATCCACTTTCCTTTTAACTCCAACTCTTGAGAAAAATATCTGGCTTTTTAGCTGCTCCAGCATTTTCACCAAGTAGTTGTTACTACTTGTTACTAACTTTTCTGTCTTTTTCTGTCTTTTTTCCTGTCTCCTATTTGGTGCTTAGCAGGTAGTGTACAGTGGCTTTAAAAAATCAGCTGCCTGCTGCAGTTTAAACGAAGCTGTGAACAGTGAGACCCAAGGCTATAAAAGCAAAACAATGAGCTGAAAGATGCTAAAACACCCCTTTCACATTATGCATAGTCATTTGATCTATTGTTAAAAGTATTGAGTAGTCCACCTCCTAGGTTAGGAAAACAATTGCTGTCATGGTTAAAAGAAATCAATATAAACTAAATGCTTTGTCGACCCAATCAACCCCAACCCGCACTTTGACTTTCACTCTTTCTTCGATGCTACCTCTGTCATGTTAAATCTGCTTTTGCTATCTATAGATGATAAGAAGCACAAGCTGTCTATGATAAGCTGCACAAGGACATATGTCAGGTAAATGACTAATTCATTTTCTGATTTCAACTCCACCCAGGCTCTTTCCTGTCTTTGTTTAGTTGTGGATTTTCTGGCCCCAGTTACAAATAAAAATACCAGTATGCTGTACATCCTGTTCCAACGTTTGAACATCTTCATCTGCTTGTGGGCGACCTCGGGAAATGAATCAGTTTAGGTAAGAAAGACAAATAGACCCAATATATAGAATACATACGGAGAATACATGTTGAGAAAGCATTCAGGGAGAGGATTTGGGAGACTACTGCCAAATTTCTGTTGTGCTCCAACACATCAAAAACTCGCATTGCTGCATCCTTATTTACACATTTCCTGTCAGGGAGTGAAGTTAGAGAAGTTCTCAAGGTCACAGCATAAGCAAGTGTTGCGCTGCCTGCACCAGCAATTAAGGCTAAATAAACAGGGATGAATTCTCTACGTGTTGGGTCATTTTGTATTTGTGTGCAGAGCAGAAAATGTGAAACTGGCTGGATTAAGAAATGCGGCTAACCCACAATAAGGGCAACTTTAAATTTGCAGCCCCCCCAGTTGTCTGTTTGCTCTGGAGAGCTCAATTTTCCTGGAGAGACAAGGTGGAAGAGTGTACAAAAGAAAGTCTGAGCTGGGAGCTGAGCAGCCTGGACAGAGAAGCTGGTAATCCTCAGTGTTGCCTGTGGAAGCTGGGTGCTGTTGCTCCTCAGAGATTCCTTAAAGCTTGAGGTACAGCCAATGTATGCCAGGTATGTAATCTATCTCATGAGTAAGTCCTGTTATGTCTGTCCCGATTGTAATTCTCTCAATGACACTTGCATCAGAGGATAGAGATCCATTTATTCCATGAATGGTTAGACTCTTATTTTGTGGAACGGGCTCCTCTCTTGAGCGCACTCCCTGATAAATCCGAGCAGCAGCGCAGGATTCAGTGGGAAGCGCAACAAACAACCCCCTAAGGCTGTAAAGAACAGAAGCCAACAGACACACGTCACTGAGGCAAGGGACACGCAGAATGCACAAGGCGAGAGTTGCCATCGCCAAGTATAGTAATGAGAGAGTAGAGAAGAAGAAGCTGGGGTGGCAGAGGGAGAATCAGTCAAAGACAGCCAAAGACAGCAGTGTGTAGCAGGCAAAAGTAACAAGCAGGAGTCAGACCTAACAAGCATCAGTGGTATCATGGGGGAGAGTGACAGATTGTCAGGTTTTATAAAAACACCTCATTGTGTTGGTGAAACACGCTTCATGACTGTCCAGAAAGCATCTGCAGCTCAAAAACAGACAGTCTAGACAGTTTAAACTCAAATAAACTTTATATCCAGCACACTGAAATATGGTCACTGCATTGCTGTTAAAACAACAGCTACATTTCTACCTACATGTCTACAAATCACCAAAATCATGCTTGAGACCAACGTGACTGAATCAGTTTACACACAAGGTTTCTTGGTTTCAGGAGGTACAGGAAGTAAAGTAAACAAAGGGACCATATCAGTGTTGTGCTGGTAAAGCACACATGGCCATTGGTCTGAGAGATCATTCGAGGATGCCATAAAATTAGATTGATTATTCTGTGTAGGTTATTCCCTTTATTAATCTGTAAAAACAAGACAAACAATGTCTTTTATGTCAGCCATCCTCCATTACAAGTTTCTACACAGCCACTAACTCTTAATAATATAATTGACAGTCACTCTCTAATCGTTAAAGCTGAGAATGTATCCCTCATTGTTGCCTTTGCATTTTCTTCATGTGACTTTAAAATTCAACTTCTACCGTTTTTAATTTAGTTTTTAGGTTTTTAGGTGTTATGGCTTTAGGGGTGGCAATGTTGGTCCGTCAGACGTTCTACCACTTTAGTCAGGAGTGAAATATTTCAGCAACTAGTGGATAGATTGCCATGAAATGTTGTATGCAAATTCATGCTCCAGGATTCATGTCTTAGTCTTGTTCCACTACAAATAAGCAGAGACGAAGAGCGGTTGCAGCATCCTGTCTGAAAACAGACTGTGAAAACATAAATGCAGTATACGCTAAATTAGGAGCTGAACTCAGAGTTAAAGTTCATTTATAAATAAATACATTTGCGCTTTACTCAATTAAAAAATGTGAGCTTTTTACGTCTGTAACACTCCATTCCAGAGGGACATATTGTACTTTTTCACCATCATATACATTTGACAGCTTACTTTCGAGGTAAAGATTTTATATATGAAACGGACGACACACTCATGAAATATGATATGTGAGCCTACACACTGCAGACACCAGATGCACACAGCAAAGGCGGCTGAAGATCTGGCACGTGTTCTTTCGTTTGACTGTTGTAAAGTATTTTTATCAATATGTATGCTGAAGAGAGAATAATAGCAACACATTGGCCGCGGCTGGAAATACGTATTCTCTTACTGAGAAATGTTTGATTGGGTTTGTGGGATTGCACCTGTTGACAGTGCCGAAGCTGTTTGATTTCATGGCTTCGGTATCTGATAAATTTGTATGCTCAACATCCAGGCGGCCCATGACATTTTCTACATCATTTACAACAAGCCTTTCAGTCAATAGCATCTGATCCAGGTCAGCCGGAACTTGTTCGACTGACCAGTACGACATCATGGCCGTCTGCTCAGATTGATTACCAGCAGAAAAACACAGACTCTGCTGCTGCTAATGGTTCATGTTATTCTGCTGAGTGATGTAACATGTGTCCATAGAGAAAAAAAAAAACAAAAATAACATTTCTGTGCAGCTTCAAGTTTTGGCTGAATTATTTATTGTTCCTCCCTTCAATGTTTTTTATTGTTCTCGTCGCTCATGAATCAGCCGAGCTGCCACAGAGGCCGAAACATCGAAAACCGTCTCAAGTATGTATGTGGTCCTGATATTTCTTACTGTTGTGGCAAACGCCTCTTTAAGCACCCCTAATGGAACACATGCTGCAGGATCAGGAGAGATTAGTTCAGGATCACCGGACAAAAGCGATTCCCGTATAATCTTGCATCCTCTGTCAGGGAGATTATTCAAATATCCCAAGTTTTGACTTCTGACATGATACATCCAGCTCGGGTTTCAGGTTTTAAGAAGTCCTACCCATGATGGCAATGGCGATAAGATATTATAATAGAGCATCTGTGGTAAATCCGAATGATTTATACTCATGTTGGTGCTGCCTGCTTCGATTCAGTCGTACAATTCTCTAGTTATCTTTCCAACGCTCTCTCATATGCATTCAGTCACACACACATACTTTCACAAAGGGGACTTAGAGGCCTACCTATCGCCTGAAAACTACTAATCAACAATGAGTCACCCAATACCTTATCAGATAGTCATTGTAGCGCCGCTCTTCAATCTTCTGTTTTTCACTTCAGCTCCCAGCACAACTGCCTGGGAGCAATTTCAGTGATAAACCGCCACAGGGGAGATGAGTATTAACAAAGGTGACTCATGCCTCTGCAACCTTCAAGGCAAATCATAATTCCATATTTCATTTGAAAGGATGTTTCACTAATTTTGTCTTTGAAGTCTCCTTTTTGAAGACTGTTTGTGCCTGTCCTCCGCCAGTGATCTCAGACTGCGAGGCGAGCTACTACGGCGATAAACATGACGAGAGGAGTCTACTATGAGATGTCAGCGGCGCGAAGCAGTGATCACGGGAGTTTCACAGCGGGCAGCCCAATGCAACGATTGCTTTGAGAGATTACTTGGGTCAAAATGTATGGTTTCTTTTGGTGTGTGAATTAATGAGTGAAACCTGCATTACCCCCATAATGCTCACAGTATGGGCTCTTTCTAGACTGACATTTGGTTTTGTACAAGCTCATTTGTACTCCACATTAGTCCTCGTGATAGGTAAGGCCACACTAGATCACGTTTTAGTTTAAAAGATATTATCACATTTACTTGCAATAAAAATGTATCGTTTGGTGTGAAATGTGATGAGACATCAGCCTGGTTAGTACAAATTAAATGTGCTGTGTGCATTTTTAAAGTCCACTTATGAGATGACTGAGAGTTCACACTTCACAAAGAGTTGTTTTTTTGCTGCCATTTTTCACTTCCAAACTGCAAATGTGTCCAAGGCAGCATCAAAACATAAATTCAGTTTATTCAGGTGGCCTCTTTGGTGGTGGGCATACCAGCAGGAGTTTGGCAGTGACAGGAAGTGGCGGGCCACTGGGTAATGCAAGGGAGCTGGTATCAGCAGCACCTGAGCCGAGTCAGATCAAGTTTGTAGCACTGAGGAGTCTCAGCACCACATGCATGCAGCTGGTACAGTATAGTCACAGTACCATAGTGATCTTGTGACATTATTGAAGGTTTAAGGTGTATTTTGATCACAGTCAGATGATAGCTAACAAATAAAAGGTGGATAAGCGAGAGAAGGTGAGAACTTTTGTCATGTTGACCTCAGAGTGCAACCATATGACTTATTACAGACTGCGAGTCCAAATTGAACTCCCAAAAGAATTGGTGTAAAAGATTAATTTCCTTATTTTTTCTCACCATCATAGGGGTAAAACATTGTATGACCCCTGTTGCGATAGTTTTGGAGTTGTTTAAAGGCGCCTTTGATGGAGCTGGGTTGCAAAAAGTAAAGCATCAAGTAATGCAACTGATTACATTTTCTGTTAAGTAAGTAATGTAAATGCTTTTTCAATGACTTATCGTAACATTTTACTCAACAAGTTCATTAAGATATGGGAGAGACATCAGACAGGAAGGACTCCCTCCAGATACGTTTACATTATCCACACTCTTCTTTCACAGCTCACCAATCAATGTACTGCTTCAACTTTGACCTAGTATACTTGCCATAGTAGTGCACACACATTCCTGTATAATGAGAGAACATATTATTATTTTATATTATTATATGGTAATTTTTACTTTACTATTTACTACTTTTACTATTTACTTACTTTACTATTTACTACTTTACTAACTGGAAATTGCTGCAGCTATTTAATTGTGATCATAGTTTGAGATTCAGATCAGAGTAACATGGTCAAAGCTATGAAAATAAGACCAGAATTATCCTTTAAGTCATACTTCAGTTGGTACTATGCCACACTGGCTTTATGTGGTCATCACCCCTCCATCCTCTCTCCTATTGGATCCTTTCTATTTACAGCTAAACACATTACCTTCTGAAATGACATTTGGCGGAGAGAGAGCTGCCAGATCACTGGGACAGAGGCAATCGAAAGGAAAAGCTATTTCCAGAAACAGCTACTCCAACTTTAAAGTTATTTTCCCAATAAACAGTCAATGGAAATGTCAATGAACTGTCAATAATGTAAAGGCCAGTAATTAGTGCTGTGCAGGGAAGGCTTACTTGCTCTTAGCTGACAATTATGGGCCAGAGCTGTATGGATTTCTGCTTCATCACCGGAGAGGGAGATTCTACAGCACGTTACAGCCCACAATCTGTACCTGATTTAAACGCTTAAAACTCAGTATGTGCTTATTTCACCGTCACTGAAACACTTAGATTGATATTTGCAAGAATATTAGCATACCCAAAATAACTCACCTTGGCCTTTGTCAGTGCTCAATGGACAGAGTATTTTAAAATGAAGGCACCAAGAAATGTAAGTGTGAGTGAATGTTTTTTTTCTGTTTTGGTGTCCACCAACTTCTGTAGAAAAGTCTCTTTAGCAGCTAAATGTGCCACTATGTTTACCAGGTAGTTCCTAAATTTGTGTTTCTGCGGTTTTGTGCCGGGCAGGTAACATTCAGTGGCGTTTCACTGATTGGTCACTGAAAAAAAGCTGCCAAAGCTGTAAAGCTGCAGATGAGGGGAGTCAAGTGATGATCCTCTGTGGGGTCATTGTTATGAATGACCACTTTTCCGGAAAAGAAGTCCTGTCCCTGAGATATCATGGTGCAAAGAATGCCAAGAGCTTGATACCATTGCAAAATTTGAACAAGAAATTGTCATTGTATTGTTTATTATAGGTTATAACATTCAATGCCATTTGTATTAGTGGTAATAAACAAATGAATAAAAATGAAAGGTAAAAAAATTAAATGAATGATATTGCTCTACCCCAAGATTTTTTTTTTTCTCTCCAGCTCTGTTGATAAGGATACAAACCCCACTAAATTTGCCTCAGGCAAGATTAATTGCAGCATTACGTTTTATAGGATGAACTAGAGAATTAGGGGAAACCTGGAGCACAGTAACAGCATCAGCTCTGCTCAGTGTTGATAACTGTCATTAACTTCAAAGCATAATCTCCTTGTGCTTCCTATAAAATGCCAATTAAACCTCTGTAGAGAACATTACACTGGATGCATTCTCCAGCAGCTGTAGCACAGTGTGGTCATCACAATCCTCCCGATGTGCAATCATTACAATTTCTTCAGATATTTAAAGTCAGGCCGTGTTCACATCCTGCAGCCTGCTCCTGGCAGGACTCTGAGCTGTCCCAGGTGTCACTCTATATCCCCTGTTAGGCTTCACCTAACGAAGCTCATTGCCCGGCGTCGGGAAATACGACCATTGAGTGCTGCTAAGCAACAGGCACTCGCACTGTTCTCACTAAAATCACCTCCCCAGAGAAACTGACACCACTTGGCCTTGCGTGCCCTGCTGCCTCTCTGCCAACAGACTTGTAACAGGAATATGTTGTGCTGTAGTCAGAAGGTCATCTCAAACTGATGTCTCAGGTATTTTTTTGCAAGACGGAGACATACGATGTTAGTCCCAGCAGGTCTGTGATTATGTTGACCCATAGCAGCTGGCAGCCTTCACTAATGGTCAGCTAGTCGCCTCTCGGCTCCACGCTACAACTTGTTTGTCACATGGCCTCTCCAGGCACAAGACGGCCGAACAGAACAGACTACAAACTGGCTTTCCTGTTTTTCCACCTTACTCTTGTTCAGCGTACTTTACATCGCATTTCATGGCAATTAATTCTGCAGCAGATCAGCAGATTATAGTACACACGCAATGAGTTGAAACTAATTGAGCTTTGTATTTACATAAATCACCGTATATATCATAATTGCTTTGCATAAACTGAACATCTGCATGCGTAATGTTGCAGCAATCACGCAACTGAGCAGTCTCAAAGAGGCACATGTTGCATATCGTGTTTCAGGGTAATAACTCGGCTGCACATTATATTCCTTCCCTTTACCATGAAGCATACAGTTAGGAACACACTATGTCAACATGCGCTCACGGTGATGCCATGCAAACTGGAGGTGATGCTGCGAAAATTCTAGCCGTCATCCCACTGCTTTATTTGTTATTTCCAACCTATGTAATTCCACTGTCACTGTGCTATCACACAGTATTTGTTTTCCACCCTCCAGGGGTACCACATTTAGTATCAGAGACACTACTCGTGTATCAAAAACGCTAGCGGACCACACACTGTGCACAAGCCGCAGACGCTGATTTCATGCTGCTGTTCCGTGGCAATAACTCATACAGGAGACCACACACTCCCACTCTTTCTACAGATGGAATAAAGTGGTTGTGATAAGACCGTGTGGGAGTGCATTACACTGCAGAGCTACAGAGGGAAGATGATTTTCAGGGTCCAGCCGGAGAGAATTAACAGCAGGTGGTAGTGATGGAGTAGCATTGGTCATCTGCACTCTTACTGTACCCACTGATGAATTACATAAAGTACCCTGGAGTTTTGTGTGCAGGTTCTTTCTGGGAATAACATGGCAGAGAGGGAGATGAGCAGAATGCGGGGCTGCAGGAGCACAGTGTATGAACATAACAATAAGATGAAATGGAAATCCGTCTTGTGGCTGAGCTGCAAGGAGGAACACCCAGCAGTTTGGCAGCTGGGCACTGTGTCATGCTGACTCACAGCCTGGGGCGGCCAGAGTGGATCAAAATGCAACTAGCAGCCAAAGGATGACGTGAGGTAAATGTCAGAACTTGTGTTGCAGTGCCCACTTGATTTCCAGACTGCTGGGAAATATCTGTGAGATTTAGGTAATACAGTTCAGAAGGTCTTCTGGTTTGATGCTAAAAGGACACTAAAGGACATTATTTAAAGCACGGTTGTTTTCTTATTGTCATTTTTCTTACTGTCAGCTCTCTCAAATCTTGTGAAAATACCAAAATCAACAATGCCTCTATTCCAGACTTCCAGCCCATTTGTTGCTACTCATAACTTTAAATAAAGACGCACGCAAAGGTTTGACAATACAGTTATTTGTGTTTCTTTGCATTATATGTTGTTTGCTTTCATCTGTACACAGACTGAGAGGTAAAAGTGACGAGATGTGAATTTAGGGAGCGTTTCATGATGTAGCCTGAATATAAAGAGGCAAACCTGATTTTCCAGGTTGTAGAAAAAAACATTAAATATCCCACTTCCATTTACTGGATCTTCACTGGCTGTATTTCACAGCTCAATCACAGAGTAAGTCTGTAAGTTCACAGAAAGGAACTGTTCAAAATAACAAAGGTTTCAACTTTTAAAAGCTTTGAATGGTGATTTGTCTTAGAATATGGAATAAATCCTGGAAAGTGCTTCAGTTTTTTACAAAGACCACTGAAAGAAATACTGAATGAGAGACTGTTCTGAGTTACAGAGGCTGGTGTGGAGGCTCGTCCAGAGGTCATGATGTCTGCGTTTCATGGTGAACAACCAGCCTCACAATGACGTGTCACTGTCATCTTGATTGCTGCTGTTGTTAAAGCAGCAGTTGTTGCTGTTTCCAGCCATGACACTAAGCTACGCTAATCACCATAAGGCTTCCTGCTTCATAGCACAGGTGGGATCAGTCTCTTCAAAAACAGTTCATCTAAAACTATTCCTTTAGAAAAGGGCCCAGGACCCAGTAATTGACTTGGACAATGCTTGGAAAAATCAAGTTTAAAAATTTTATATTAAAAGTAAAAAAATATCCTCCAGAATTAGGCCCTAAAGTATAGACATCAAACTGGAGTTCCTGACATCTGTAACCAGGAAATCTGGATCTCTCATATCAATATTTCAAGGAAATAACTGCATTAACGTGTTTTGTATAATTAATCAGCAGAATGTGTCCATCACGTTCCTTATATTTTCATGAAAAGTCATGAGGGTCATGTTATATACAGTATTAAACTGGAACATTGAGGTCTCAAATGTAGTGATATGTAGTCATTACTGCAGTTGATTAGTACAAATGTTTCTTTACCTGTATCGCAGGTTCTATAAAATCTGACATTTATATTGGCATGCAGTGGCTGTACATGTCAGGATGGTGAAAGATTTCCTTGTTTTATTAATTGCGAAGAGCAGGAGTTCACCAGAAGAAATTTGCACAACAAAGGACATAAGCACTGTTCACGCACCATGTTAACTACATATTAATATATAAGAGAACTCTTTCCTCTCCTCTCCTGACACAGTCTAACTCCATTTTCGTCATCAGCATTCAGCCAACATGGCTCCTCTCTGCCAGCTGCTTAAGAAGGACGCCACCTGGACCCAGGGCCCCCCTCCCTCAACTACAAAGAGGCACTATGGTTCATCAATCAACAGCTCACCAACCCCACTCTCCACTCACACTGGCCCACTTGAGGCTGGATGAGCCCACTGTGCTCGTTGCTCTATTCCGCTTCGTCTGTGCTGAGTGGAACAGCCAGTCGCCACCACTTGGATCCTCGAAGAAACTCAAAGAGTGAGAGGAAGCCTCTTGCTGGCCTGTGGGTATTTGAACACACTTAACTCAATGGTAGAGGCTTCTCTCTTCACACAGATGAGAAAACACTCAACAAACGCTGGCCACAAGCCACCAACACTGTTGTGATGGATAACATCAGTGGCACAGTGCAGAGAAGCACCAACAACATTTGAGGAAAGCTGTGCAAACACACTGGAGTTCAGTGGAACTACGTATGCAACTTTTTTTCCAGTTGTCAGTTCAGTTCACCCTGTTTATTTCAGATTAGCTACATTTTCTAGGTGCTGCCTCTCTTGTTGTAAACCTATGGATGCTGCTTACCAGAGCCTAAGGCTAGTTGCTGTTTCCAGGTAGATAACTCTTCGACATGACTGACAAGTGTTGAGCCAGGAATCAGACCGATTTGAGGGGAGTACAGCAAGATTTACATTATTTACATTATGCCTGCTCCGCCTAAAGGTGAGGAGTTAGACAGAGTAGCTTTAAGGGTCCTGTCTCCAGGTGAGATGTGTGGCTTATCTTGGCTGCTGTGAATGAACATTTCCACATGCCATTAAAACTTCCCAGCACAGTTGTCAGGTTTGAAGTAAAAATCAGGTTTATTACCACTGTGTTCTTATTTTCTTTTCTTATTTTCTCCTTTCTTTTTTGTCATAATTTCTGTCATTTATTACATTAAAATTGTAACCAGACAGGTTGTAAACAAACCAACACCTCAGTCAGATTATCTATATCACTTTATTTGGAAGTATACATTTGTGTACATTTGAAATGTATCCTTTGTGTGTCTTTCTTATTCATATAGTTATTCTTCATAGCCTAGCCTTTTTTAGCACAGCTGTAAAAGCATACCGCCCTGCATTTTACTGCACATTTTATAAGCATGGAAAGAAAGGTGAGATGGTCAGATGGACTGACCAACCAACAGACTGACTATACCATTCCAAGAAAAAATGGTCAAAATCAAAGCAACAGAGGCCAAAATGTCCTGACATTTAGTCTTTAGTGTTGATGAGGCTCCAAAAACACTGGATCCTACATTTCCCATAAAGCACTTTGACAGTATGTTGAGACCCTATGTTTCTTGTAAGTGCTCAAGTCTTTCACACTCAAGGTACCCTGATGATGTCATCAGAAAATACCTTCTGATGACATCATCTGGGTTATTTTCCTAGACTTCAAAAGGCTCCCTTCAGAGTCAACATTTTACTAACTGTATCAGTTGTACTTCTTATGGTAAACAAACAGACTGTTGTCTAAAATCAAAAGATAAGATAAGGATAGTTGGACATACTAGAGTTCTTTATATCTCTCTTTTGATTTAATAATATCTTGTTTCATTTGGTTTTTTTTTAGGATAAAGCCACAGGGGCAAACTGTGCTGTATCGAGGGACCTTGTGAGCACAGTTTACCATCTGAGAAGTGAAAATAGACCAGCTGGCTCCAGAGCTACTCCCACTGAGAGCATCAGCACCGCAGGAACCCATTCCCATCGATCTGTGTGGAGACCTCCATCAAGCTCCCGGTAGGACACTCCAAAGTGAAAATAATCTACTGGCTACATAGTGCAGCTAGGGTGAACGTCTCAAATCATTTTTCAATCAGGAACAGTCAGACAGTGTATTAACAACTTTTTTTTTGTTTGGAGGAGGAAAGCGAGTACAAATTCTTCCAGCATTATAAGGAATTACAGCAGGCCGCCAAACAGCAAGGTGTTCATTTACAGCACAGATTTGATCTCGCAAATGGGGAACATGGAAATAATAATAATCTCATGTGAACAAAACCACTAAACTCAGCAGCACTCCATTAATCATTAATAGATCAGGCTGGGTATGTCCAGATAATGTAACACCTCAACAACAGAGGAATCTTCACTTATTTAGGAAATAGATGTTTATCATTAAAGTACTAAATCAAACTGTAAAAAATATTCAGTATGCAAACACAAAGTGTGTGATACTGCAACACACACATCCAGTTCATATTCACCAACCACTCTGAGCATATGTCTGGATAAATGAATTAAAATGAACATCATAACATTTTGAATTAATTTGAAGTGAAGTCAAGAAGACAATGTCCTTACATAGCTTGTGCATTGAATACTGAGTTAGGTGTTCAGCTGCTACACACTGATTATCCTCAGCTATGCGAAGTTTTTCCACAGAGGATTTGGCCTCCTGAGGGAAATGTTAAATGTTATACTGTTGAAACTTCTGGAAGATCTAGATTTAACACTAAATCTTTTTATACACTATGTGGTGACATGAATGGGATCTCTCAAGTAAATATGTAAATAAAGTGACTTACAGGGTTTCTATGGCCCACTAAAGAGTTTTTTCTCTTTTGTTCTGAAACTAGTACCAATACTACTACTGAAATTCATTTACACTTCATTTATATATATCTACCTCACTGTGGTGATAGAGGAAACACCAAGGGATTACAAAAGTGTGATTCCTCTGATGACCATGAATATCTAGAGAAAATTCTAACTCAGTCTATAATGGCTGCAAAATTTCATTGTGGAGCAAAGTGGTGGATGGACAGCAATCTGACATCCACTGAGCCATGCAGCTAACACAACTAAAAAGCCAAAATATGGTTATGATCTTGTTACAGAGTCTTACATTTTCTCAGAATATGCAGCAATGCAGATACTTTCAGCTTTATGTGATGAGCTTTAGACACGTCAGCCTCTGAGAGTTGTACCTCCACTCTAGTAGGTAAATGGAATTTTGATTTCTACCCCAAATCATTGAATTTCTTTCAAAATCACAAATCCCATTTAGCTCAACGTGAACTTTCTGCCTACAGGAAATGTCTGTTTGATAAACAGATAAAAATGACTGCTGACAACATGTTATGTGGATTATCCAGACTGATGGGGACAGACATATTGTTAATATGTTTTTCTTGTTCTTCTTTGTTTTTTTAAGTTACCAGTGCTTTGAGAAGCACAAATAAAATTCTGCTCACCTCCACCATATTGCGATGAAGGCTTTAACCACACAAACAGATATTTCAGTATTTCAATTGCTTGATACTACAGGAGGTAAGTTAAGTGTTTTTGTTTTTTTTTTTGTCATTTTAGTGAATTAATTAATTAATTAATTATTGAAGAACAACCTTAACTTTCAGTATAAATAATAAATAGTAACCAAATGTGTTGAAAAATAATACGGTGTGATTTAAGGAAGGTGAAATATGAAGATCTGATAAATGTGTTTCTATAAAATCTTTGTTTTGCTTAGATGACCAAAACCAACAGACAATCATGAGATTTACAAATTGCCCCTGTATTCTTATGATTTATTCCTGCCATCACAACATGAACACTATAAAAACGTGACTTAAGCTATTAATCATGATATATAGGCCTTATGAAAGTCAGCGCCATGCATTATGAATGAGCAAATCACCGGAATTTAAATATGCTCAATCATGTTATTGACTGCAGCTTCAGAAGAAGTCATGAAATCCTACATCCTTGATAAATTGGAGATTTACATAATCCATCAAAAGTAATAGGAAACCAGGGGTATTATAACCCATATGTCATCAAGGAAATTCAGATGAGTAAGCGGGCTTATTGACCCTCGTCATGATTGTGCTTTTGATGTTCAAAAGAGAGCATGAACAAAGCACACCAACACAGCTGGAGATCCATCAGCAGGTTCTCTTTGGGAATGAAGGAACTCTGCTGCTTGCCTGGAAAAGCAAAGGGGAAAATTGTCCTAATCTACAGTGACATTGCGCATCCAGCTCTCCAATCAGTCCTTGTCAAGATGAAACGTAGATGGACAATTTGAATGTTCCCCTATACCGAGCCACCCTCCATCCCACCTTTCTCAAATTCACACACCAATATAAACACAAGGCAATCACTGTCCGTATGCCTCACATCTTCAGGACTCCAGTACACGATTAGAGTGTGTATTATCAACCAGAGAATGACAGCTGAGCAGAAGCAAAGTGCAGCTTTTAGCAGCCTTTAGCCTGCGTGTAGTACCAGACAAATCACAGAGCAGCTATTGTATGCAAATACACCCTTGAACATTTCAATACCCTAACCCTTCTATGCACTGTTGTATTTCCTTGCTTGAGTCAAATATGTTTCTTATATCACATCTAAATCATAAATAAAATGCTTTCCTGTGTCATGAAACCAACTTTAAACCAGACATGTTGGACTGGAGGTTATTTATACATAAACACCCAAAATGCATGAATAAAAAGTCAAACGCAACATCAGACATAAATGCATAGAAAACCATCATGTTCTGCTTGTGCTCTCCTCAAAGTGTGATTTACGGTATGAACTACAATTATAATCATCAAATGGAAGTCATAGTTTACATACCTTTACATATAGTTTATTCATAGTTTACATACCACCACTATATTATTTATAAAAAGTCTCATTATATTCCTCTTTGAATTGGTTTATTCATAACACATTTTATTTTAGTGGACACATAAACAGGATATAATGTGAGTGCAAGTGAAGAAATCCTGCTCCTGTACTGTAAATGGCAGTTGCTTTCCAGCATAATGGAAAATGTGACAAGCACAATGAGGTCCAACAAAGACACGGTATCTGACTCATCTTCACACAGCAGATTCACTGGAAAGGACAGGTGATGAATTTATCTGTGAGGATCATACCCACTTGTACTGCACGACAAAACAGCAGCGTCTGACTCAGCTGCTGTGTAAATAATCAAACACTGACCCATGAAGTTAGAGCTACCTTGACATTTGGAAAATGTATCTGGGATTTCCTTAAATAATATAAGATCACTGTGTGTACTCTGAAAGGGTTCACTCATAGTGACAAAATCTACAGATGATTATCAGCCGCCCTGCAGTTCCCCTTGGCTATTCAGGATGTTTTTAGCGTTTTAGCTCATTGTTTTGGTTCTCCAGCATACAAAACTTAAAATAGATGTTCTGCAATGAAACAACAGCAGCAAGCTGCTTCAGTTTCTAACTAAACGTCCCTCTCTGGAGCTGCCGTCTGTTCTCCTCTCAACGAATTTGTTTCCTTGCAGTGGGGAATGAATTGGCGGGAACCCGTAACCGTTAACGTGAGATGAAACACTACCTCCTTTGTCCACAGGGACCGCCAAAATCAACACTAAATGAAAAGTTCCACTGAGTCACACTGACTCAGTGATTTAAATACAGCAATCCAGAAAGATATTTGGGCTTCAATATGTGTACAGTGGGAGGAAGCAGAGATGCGTCAACCATCTTTACAGTCTATACGGTCAAACCCTGCTGTACGCCTACATGATCATTTTTCAATGACGCTGGGGATGTATTCTATCTGTTCATCATTACATTCGTCTGGCATTGTCCTTTTATTAGCAATGACATTTTGGCCAGTTTCGCAAATTCCAAATGCAACAGCCGATAAAATCGGCAATTAATTTTAATTCTCCGAACACATTTTTCATTTAATTATTGTTTGTAGCAAATATATTCTTCATTAAAAAGCAATTATGTTTTTGTCTGGCATTTAATACGGCCTTGAAGAGCTGCTCGCCCTGATTAAACTTCATTAGTCTGGGTTTCAGGAAGAGTTTTGGTACTGTTCTGGTGACCGTCTTCATACTGTTTCAGCGGTACTCTGCCAAAAACAAACACAGGATTGTTACAGGCATTTACACATTTACAGACTTATTATTATTATTGTTAAAAAATATCACTGGTTCCAGTCAAAAATCCAACATCAGTCATAGCCTGAACTGCCTATTTGTTGTATAAACACATGTTGATATTTCCAGACATTTAGCAGAGATGACTTTCACCTTTTACGCTGTCTTTAGTCTCCCGGCAACATGAGCGGTAAGAAAGGCAGGTACGAATACGAACTGCTGCATGCTGCGGTCGCTTTTCTCCCCCAGAGCAGAGCTGCGGTGAGAGCATCTCACCACATGCTGTCATCACTAAGTGTCACATTCAGAGCAATTAGTCTCAGAAATAAACAGAGTTAACTTGCAGGGTCAATCTGGATGGGGGGTGGGTTGCATGTGGGGGGGAGGTCGCTCACACTCATCATGGCAACCGAGATGGGCCCCTCAAGACAGCCGCTCTCACATGTGCTAACAGTAGCACAGCTGGACTCCACTTTCAGACCTCTGGCCGTGCTTTTCTTTTGCTCACACAGTTTATGATGATAATGATGATGATGAGTGTCTGATTACAGATTACCAGCAGAAGATCCCCTTGAACTGATTTTTGTTTAGTGTATCATCAATAAAGCACAGACAGATGTGGCCTCCCGGTGGAGATTTTTTAATCCTCCATGAGTAAAGCTGTAGCCCCGAATCTTCAATTAAAGTGCAGGTCTGAGATTCAGCCTGTTTTCTTTTTTTTTTGTTTTTTGTTTTTTTTCAGCTACTACTATTATTACCATGACTGCTACAGCTGACACTACAATTGCTATTACCACTGCTGCTTCTATTACATCTACCCACATCAGGATGACACCGTGTCTGTCTGATACACATTTAAAGACAGGAATTTTGGTACATTTCAATTCTTTGCTGCTACCTCTGTTACTGTTATTGGACTATGGAGCTTCATTCAGACTTTAAAGAGGCTAATATGTTGTAAATCTGCAGGTGCATTTTGTGTTGCAATATTACATTACAAAAAAGCTTTTACTCCAGTTCGACAAGAAACATTTTGAAATCATCTTATCCAAACCCAAATGACCTGCTGTTTGTGCACATTAAAGCAAATACAAACAAACCCACATGTGATATCTCACCTATCTTAAGCAAAAGAGTTGCAAGTGGTGCTGGTTTTCTTCCTGTACTCACCGAGGTATTGGTTCAGATTCAGAAATAAAACAGGAAGAAGAAGAACAGGCTGTGCGATTTAGAAGACGTGGAAAGTGAGTCTCATTTGCTTTTTCTGCACTATAATAATTTGTGGGTTTCAATTTGCCATGAAATGGCCCAACAGAACCTAAAAATGTCAGATGATTGATGATTTTATTTGATTTTTTTTCTTTTTTGCTATCTTCATCTAAAACTTTGAAAGCGAGGACAGGATTGGACAATGAAACTAGTTTTGTTCTGATTTCTCCACTATTTTAATTATAAAGTACATGTTTTTTTTTACTGTTTTATGACACAAAGGTCTGAAATATAACTGTGTCAAGCATTCAAAGTGTTTTTTGGACTCTTTATATTCTTTATTCTCTTCTTATGTATACTCTATACGTAGGGAAGTCTGTCTCAACTGATACAAGTACTCCTACGACTACCAACAATAAAGCAAACCCTGTCATGACTAAAACTGAGAATACTTCTGATATTACTGCTTCTGCTGCCACTACAACTATCATTACTGTGGCTGCTGCTATTACATACTGTTATTATTGAAACTACAACTACTATTATTACTACAGCTACTGGTACTACTAAAACTAATAATACTATTACTACTTCTTCCTCCAGTTCTGTTACAAGTGCAGCCACAGACAATGTCAGCCTTTAAATCTTGAATCCTTTAAAGAGTTTACTGTGCTTCACATGTTTATCAGATGATACCATTTAGCTAAAGGTTTTTTTTGTGAAAGAAAGAGTTCCTTTTTTTATTTAGGATAATGATGGTAAGGAAACATAATGCAGGAAGACGATTTAGAGGACAGATTGTGAAGAGGATCAGGTGAGGCTGCTGTGAAGCCAACACATGTACATGTATACTGTTCTGTGTGTACAGATGGGTGAAAAATGATCATAAAGCACTTTTCCAAAAAGATATTCCTCATGTAGTGTTTAATTATGGTGATGGAGAGTGCTGTCAAACACACTGCTGTGACTTCTTCATATTCATCAAACTACGGCATGACCTCTCATGTTGTGTATGGAAGCAAAGTCGTTTATTTAGTGTATTCCTTTCATTTGTCCCCTGTCTAATAATGAATTTATCTTATCCTGCTAATACATCGGGATGTCCAGTGTGTTTTTATGATGGAGAACTCTATAGTGTTATTGGAAAAATAATCTTGAATATAAAATGCAGCTCAGACTTGTTGTGAACAGATGATCATACTGTGGGGTATCTGCTATTTCTCGTGGTCCATTCTGCTGTATATGTGCAGCAGAATAAATCTGCGCGAGCGCCTGGCAACACATATCTTAATAGACATCTTTGCACCATTTTGACTGTCCCACATGATGACACTAAATTTAATTGGTTTCCACAAACACCTCATAGTTGACACAGTCCAAATTGTTTCCTTATCTTTTGTAGCAGCGTTTCATTTTTGCACAAAGCTACTTTCAATTCTTTCACTTTCAGTGGTCAAAATAATTATTTGAAAATCTGTTGATACAGTGCAGGAGAATAAATGTTGTTTCATTATTTCTAACAGGAAACTTTCCCTCTGAGGCATTAACAGGTGAGAGTATAAGGTGATAAATTTCCTACTGTCAGCTGAATGCTGTGTTTGAGTAAGATCTTCCAATCATTGAGTGAACTCATCAAATCAAAGCTTCACTGCCTAAAGACATGGATGGCTGGGTCAAACACTACCTGCAAATAATTCTTAGCTTTGGATGTAACCTACTTGGAGTGCCAGATGAAATGGGGCTGCCTTATGAGCAAATCACAAAAAAAATATATCAAACTGACATCAAGACACTTTCCTGTGATTGTCTTAACTTCATGGTCTGAGGCATCAAGAAAATTCCACCTGTCCCAGACCGACAGTAATATCACCAACAGTACTGAACATATTGTACCAGAGAAAATGTGACCTGATGACTGCGTGCTGTTTCATCTGATCAGAGCGGCTGTGTCCATTTTGTCAATTTAACTCACTTTCGTATCAAAACTTTTTACAGTTTTACAGAAAGGTACTTCTTGTTTTTCAGTTAACTAAAGTTCAGACATGCTGCAGACAGGTAATCCTATATGCAGTGTTGATCGTGTCACACTGCAGGACTCAGTTAAAGGATAAGCCCGGTAATATTTCTTTTGTGTTATTGTCAACAAATCCCACTAAAAGTCTCAATTCTTCCTGCTCCCCCAGCTCGTGTTTTTCCCTCGGCTCCAGGCCCTTTTTGGTTCCTACCGAGGACGTAAATCTTTAAACAGATGCGTAGTTTCATTTTCAGAACAGATTAAATTACTCCCTTAAACAGCTGGACACTGTAGTTTTCAACATATTGTACTCAAACAGGAGGAAATTGATACACATTTGGTGCGCTAAACTTAGTATTTACAGCAGCAGAACTGTGTATAATTGTTTGGATTACTGCTGTGTTTTTAATGTTTTTGGACATCAATGGCGTTCTGTGGCACAGAGGATATATCTTTGGATATACACACGGGACTTTGTAAGTAGGCTCATTGTACATTGTTGGTTCATGGTCTCTTCACTGGGTTTGGCGACAATAAGAAATGTATATATCATCAGACTTTCTTTAAAATAAGATACAATGAAATGAGATTTTCTTGATTCTTAGTGGGGGAAGTGTTTTACCAGTTTACCACATTAATATTTCAAATATATATAGAATAATCATGCTGCTATCCAGTGCAATGAACTGTGATCTGCTGATATTTTACATTATTCACAGCTCTGCAAATGTGGAAAACAACGCTGTCAGAATCTAATTCTGTGAGTGTTTAAATTACAGCTTGTTTGATTTTTATTTTTAGGAAAGCACAATATGCACATATCATCCTGACACGGTTCCACTGAAAGTTTGCAAGCAATCCTGTTACATCACACCCATTTTCATCACATACTTTTCTGTCTCATCAGTATTTTTTTGTGTGTGTGTGTGTGTACGTGCTCCCAACTGGAGTGTAATTTGGAGCTACAAGCAATGAAATAAACTTTTCCTGCAATCAGCAAGAAAAATCACTTGTTCTGAGGGCGTCATTTGATTTTCCTTCGCTTTATTGCAAAACCAAGCAAATAAATGCAATCACTTCAATGAAATCATTCCTGTCCTGTCCAACTTGAACATAGACAGCTGTGTGTCTGAGTCTCATCCACCATGAAATACAGCAGTCAAACAACTTGTGCATTTTGCAGGGAAAAGCCTGAATGCCCCCTGAACTCTTCTTACCACAGCTGAGAGTGTGATAATGCGCGGAAGCTGGCTGTTTCCTACCGAGGAGACACAGTCCGCTGCAGTAAATGTGACCACTTCACACAACATGAATATTACAATGGCTCTCCTTGCTGTAGCCTAGAAACAACAGTGGATCCACCTTCTCTGCTCGGTGCAGTTGTCCCTTTTAAGTGTTGCCTGGCAAACTGGAGGACAGGCCTGGTGCATTAGTTTCCCCCAGCTAAAAGTCCTCATCTTGAATAACAGTATCTGACTCCCATAATGGAGCAGGCGCGTCTGTGTGACCTCTGCGGGGGAAAAAGGCAAGTTCATTTCAAATGTGGAGGCCTGATCTGAGCTCAGCTGATTGAAAGGATGGATCTGAACTTATTTTATTTATATTTTTTTATAATAGTGCCACGCACATTTAAATTGATTCAATTAACTCCAACTGGCTTCACTTCATCTTAATTAAAATGCAGAGAGAGAGAGACAGAGAGAGAGAGAGAGAGAGAGGTTTGATTGTGGAGTAAACAGAGAAAGTCACTGTCCCCTCCTTCACTGCCTGAAATAAATCTGCATGACGCAAATACACGTGACGAGCGTCAAACTGATGTTTCCTCTCAGAGGGGGGCATAAGAAATGCATTTATGAAAACTGAACTCATTTGTCCTCACATGATTGTTTTCAGTGTCCCTGATCAGCAGTCAGCCTGTCTTTTGCTTGTTGTGGTGAAGCAGCTCTCATCATGTCCGTCCTACAGAACACACACACAAACACTGAGAGCAAAAACTCATCCAGGATCAGGGGGGGTCGTCAGAGTCTCTGAACTCTGGTCCTGCCCGCGGCCTCAGAGGAGCTGTCCCCTCAGCACCACACAGATCCTGGATCAGACCCGCTCTCCCCCTCCTCGTCTGCTCTCAGAGAGCTTCGGGACCTGGTCTCGGCCTGTCTACCTGATCCTGATCGTGATGCTGTCTCCCTCCGTCGGGCTGAGCTGCAGGCTGGTGACGCACCGTGAAAGTTGGATGATGCTGATCAGAGAGGCTGCTGTCTGACAGAGACTCTGCTCAGCCTCATTTCACTCACACTTTCATTTTTTCAGCCCTGAAAAGTGTCGATTCAAACGCAGCACAGCAGAGAGGGAGTGCTGCAACATGTGGCTTAAAAACTTTATCTTAAAGTGCTCGATATAAATGTGTGTGTGTGTGTGTGTGTGACGGCTCTGAATATGAACATGTGCTTCGGTGTAATTGCTGCCCTGGACATGTCACTGTCCTCACAATAAAGCACGTCCTGTTGCGCAACAGTGATCAAACAGAGACACTGAGACGCACCTGTGGTGGTTTTGGGGGGCTCGGCTGGTCTGGTTTGACACACCGGGACTGAGCAGACAGACTGACACTTACCTATGGTGGTTATCACCGTGATGGCAAAGTAAAATGACCCTGCGAATTTCCACTGCACCCCGGCTCTGTGGGGCTCTGCCTCCATGATGATGGTCTCCAGTTTGCGGTAATCATCCTCGCTGATGTTATATTTCCCCTGGAGACGCTTCTCCTCGGCTTCCAGCTGCTCCTTTTCCCGCATCTCAAAGTCGGACTCCAGGGCGTCAAAGACGGCGGCCCCAACCAGCAGGTATGTAAACGTGCAAATGATCAGGGACAAGGTCCGCACGTTTTGCCGCTTCATGGCCAACAGGAACCGGCGACCGAGGGGCTCATGTCCCCTCGGATTCCCCGGGAAGGCGCAGCCGGCGTGGGGGAAGCCGTGTGGACCGCGCCTGGAGGCGGAGGCGCAGAAAGGTGCGCTCCGGTGACGGTGGCCGCGGCGGACGGCGGAGTCGGAGCAGCGCTGGAAACCTCCCGCCTTGTGCTGATCCCGGTGACAGACCCCCAGATCCTGCTCCTGGTTCGCGGAGAGACACAAGAGACTGCTCGATCGCCTGGACCAGGAGCCCTGCAGCCGAAAGACCCTGCGCAAGACCTGCCCAAACCAAGTCCTCCCGGTGCGCAGTGCCATCAACAAGCTGCTCCCAAGATCGCCTGTTTGTCTCCTTTTCTCCTCAAGTGAACTGATCTGAATAAATTCTTCCAGAGAAAGTAAATGACGGCTCACTGTTCCTCCTCTCCTCTGATGCTCCACTCTCACTTTGTGATGTGGTTTAAATTGTCCTGAAGCTGAGCATCTTTAACTTTGAGCTCAGCACCAACCTGTTCATTGTAACCTCATCTGACTGTTTTCAGCAGACATTCCCCACAAACCCCCTCTCTGTGAAATCCTCACGTCTTCCTCACAGACAGCGGACATCCTCATCAAAATGTGCTGAGTCGTCCATAAGAGAGAGAGAGAGGGGGGTCACAGAGAACCGCGGGGGGGCATCAAGTTGGGAGATGTTACTCTCACAGTGCGCAGATCAGCACATCAAACCTCTCACAGCTTTATTTCTCCTCCTCAGCTGCTCCGCTCCTGGATCAGCTGGTCACAGGGACAAAAATCATCCCGAGCACGCAGCAGATCAACAACAGGTCCGGCAGAGTGATGATCACTGCTCAGAGCTCCTGCTGCCCCCCCACTGTCTGCTCATCACTTAGAGCTCATGTACAGGAGAAAAGCCGAAGGAAGAAAGAAAAAGAAAAACAATAGATGTGTTTTCCTGTCGTCCTGCTGAGTTAACCATGCGTGTCACGAGCCGCTCGTATTTTGAAGGCTCCACACTTTGTCTCCACTCTGATCGGTGGGCGTTGCTCCTCCTGTCTCCGTGTTTTTCTCTTTCCAAGTGTCACGAATCATCCAGATCCCGGCCCCACTACCTGCTCTCTCTCTCTCTCTCTCTCTCAGGGGAAAAATGTGCTGGGGCACAACTGATCTGCCTCTCCCCTCCTCCTCCCCATCACCCCCCTCCCCCCGCCGTGTCCAAGCCGGGCGACCCCTCCCACAGTGACCACTCCCCCTCACTCCACGGACTCAGAGGGTCCTCTCACTCTCAGATGGTTCAGTCTGCGCTGTCCAAGGTGCTGAAGGCTGAGAGAGGCCGAGGCCAGCAGACCTGCACACACACTAGAGAGAGAGAGAGAGAGAGAGAGAGAGAGAGAGAGAGAGAGAGAGAGAGAGAGAGAGAGAGAGAGAGAGAGAGAGAGAGAGAGAGAGAGAGAGAGAGAGAGACAGAGAGACAGAGAGAGAGAGAGAGAGACAGAGAGAGACAGAGACAGAGAGAGAGAGAGAGAGAGAGAGAGAGAGAGAGAGAGAGAGAGAGACAGAGAGAGAGAGAGAGAGGTCCACCTGCAGCTCACACTGACTGATGTACAACACTGCTGCTCACTCAGTGTGTGTGTGCTTCAGTCAGTCTAAAGTCATGTGTTTATTGTTCATTCCTACACTATCACAGTTTTGATTTGACACTGTTTGAATCATTATTTATTATCTAAATCATATTTCAGTGGAGGTAAATATTAAACATTCATGTTGGAGTCATCCTGACATTTACTGTGTGTGTGAGTTTTTATTGTAACATCCCAAAGTGACATGAAGGAAACCTCCCAGCATGGATGAGTCTTATTTTATGAGCCGTCCTCTGTTGGTGTTATTGGGATTTACACCGTTTTTCCACAGTTCTTTTATTGTTGCAGTTAGTTTTTAAGTGTTAATGCAGTCAGACCACGAGTCAAGTGTGATGGTGACTTGCTCCTCAAAGTGAATTAATATAGCAGATTGACTCCGGTTCAACAGTGAATTCACTAAAAAGACTTTGTGGCAAAACAGCAGCTCAATCTACAGTCCTTTAACAGATCTCAAAGCTCAAAGTGCTCTTGAGCAAGGCAGTTAATCCCTTGCAGCTGCCGGACTGCTGTTATGTAACTGACACATGATCTTGACAGCTGAATTTACCTCCCGGCATCAACAGAGGACACAACTTTTCTGCTAGACCTGAATGACGCAGACTCAGTCGTGTCCACTTCAAACAAGTGTCATGACTGATCATGTGTTTCAAAATAAATCTCCTCGTTATGTTTTGTCCACATTGATTTTGCACTGTGCTCCTGCTCGCCCCTGTCAGGTCTGAATGATTAGGTGCCTGCGTAAACTGCCTGAAATTGTGAAGCATGCTGATGAAGCTCAAGTTCTGTGATCAAAACTTTGAAATGAGTTACTATATAGACTCTGTGGTGGGACTTTCTCAGCTCCTGCTTCTAAGAGGAAGAGTAAACTTTGAACCTTGATTTGACTTTTAAGCCAACATGGATGAAAATCTACAATTCAGTGAGAAGTAACTCCACCTGCTGATGAAGATCATGCACTATAATAAAAAAACAACTATTATAACTATTACTAATTATTATACAACTTTATTAAAATATTTTTCAGGAAGTTCATAAATGTTTTTCACAACTTTCCAAAGTCCTCCCGGTAATGCAAATATAATTTTTTTGATAGATAGCTTGAAATTATTTTAGCTAAGTAGTGGATTTAGTAGCTTTTTTTTTTTTCAAACACAATAATTGTATTATCGTTCTCTTCATAACTTAAATTGCATACAGTAGGGAATATACCAAGTAAACAATTGGGCTCAAAGAAAGGTTATAATTAAAAATATGAGAAAAGAAAACACTTTTCTGTAAAAGTCTTTAATGGACATTCCCCTGGACAGTGACACAGTGTCCCTTTATCTTGTGCTCTGGTTGCGGATGTCTGCGTTGGATTTATAGACCTTATCTGGAGTGATGCAGGTTCTTGTATGGTAAAGGTTTGAACTTGGTGTTAACTGTTTAAACTTGTGACTGTAGACAAATATGTTTCACTCCTCCTTTATTATTTCTTTTCCAACATCATCAGTCCAAGCTAGATTTCAACTTTTTTTTCCTACTTTCTGGTGAGTGCTGAGTGTGAGAAAGGAACAACAACAATACAAACAAACAACAGATATATGGTGAACTGTCATATTGGAAGAGAAGTTCTCTACAAACCACTCTGATCTGTTAATTTATATTTTCAAATCCAAATAAAATTAATGACACAAATGTGAAACCTGAAAAAATGCTCATCCTGAGCCATCTCATTCCAAATTACTGAGCAGCAACACACTGATTATATACAGTGGAAACCTCCAGAGATATGTCCATGCTCATTATAGAAAGTACACATGAAAACAGGAAATATTATGCACCTATAGAACAATTCTATACTGTACACAGTCAGTGTCAGAGACTGGTCTCAGTGGTCCCTTATGCCTTCAACATGATGCAAATGTTGTACCATGTTTCTCATTTTTACTGGGAGATAATTAGAGAATAAAGGGTACACACAGAGTTGGTGACATCTCACGAGGAAACAGAAGAAAATAAAACTTAAAGATGTGATTTTATTTGTGTTATGTAATGAGGTTTGGATTTTTTTTTTTTAATTGTCGCATTTTATCTTAACTGCCTTCTTTACCTCCTAAATTTAAGTGGACGTAAATAGAATTAGAGTGATTAGAGAGGAAAATGTAAAAAGCTTTTATCAACTTCTGAATTAATAATGTTGCGTTGTGCTTTGTTTGTTAGTGTTTTCATACACACTGATGTCATTTCCATTTCTGTGCGCTTTTAAAGGTTCACCACAAACGACTTTCAGGAGCCCTTTTTTTCCTGTCCGACTAATTTTAGGTTTGAAATGAAACTATGCAAATTGTCCACCGTCAAATATGATGCCACAGCGCCACAAATACGTGCACGGATACGAACACAAACAGAAACAAGCTCGTCTCAGGAAGATGCTGAGTGCACGCAGCAACCACAGCCTCCTATAAACGCAGCCATTTAAGAGTCTAAACAGCTCCACTAATCAACAGCGTCTGGATCTGTAGCTGCTCTATATTTAGCTCCCCTTTCTCACATCTCAAGTCCCCGCTCAGCCCACCTACAGAACTCCTAATGCATTTCTGGAGAAGCTCGCAGAGAAAAGTTTAATAATGGCAACTGCTCAGATTAGTCTCCATGGTAATGACACCGAACTTACAGTACGATCGCTCTGCTCATCACACGGGCCTGCGCAGACACACCAAAGTCTTCTCTGAAAGCCGTATGACGGCAGCAGACGTGGACGGTTAGGAGTGATGAACGAGGGAAGTTTGAGCCTCAGCACAGCCGGACCAGCTGACTGACAGCTGAGTGTTTCTCTGTTCGGACTGCTCGACGCCGATTGGTGCCACATGTTGTCATACATCACCTGCACATCAATACCAGCAGCACTAACCAGGCTCCCTGACAGAGCGCTCACAGCAAACAGTATAAATCTGCTAAATCAATACATGCAGGACTCATCCTTCTTTACTTCTGTGATTCCAATAAGTATGACATGAGCTGCTTTGTTATTTTAAATTAGAGTCTTTATTTTAAATGCTTCCTTCACTGGACAGCCATGAACAAGCTGACTGCTGGAATGTAAATATGCTGAATGTTGAAATCCTGATGTACTGACCCCGTCTTTATTACATGTATTTAACAGAGAGGATGAGTACTTTGTGATTTCTTTTTTAAATTCTTTAAAGTTTTAAACTTGGCAGTTTGTCCTCGACCTTGCCAATAACAGTTCAACAAAATAACACATGATCCATTAACAAGCTTTTTCTGGAGTTCTCAAGTGCGTCGCACAGCCTTCAGTTGCCCCACCTCCCAAAATAAAACCTCTCGCTGTCACTTGATGACAAAAGAGCAGACTTCATCCGTGTGAAGATGACCATGAGATGAGATTTCTCTTCACCCTTGATAAGTAAATTCCTACATGACAAAGCTTCGGTTCAGGTGTAAATTTTATGGTTAAAACACATTCTTCCTTTATTTTTATCCTTTTGTTTAGGATTTATACTTATAAAGGTGCATATTCTGACAGGGGAGGTTAGTAAATAAGATGAAAAAGTCATTTTTCATTTCATGGCGACTTTAATCGGGAGGAAGTTCTTACATAAGCTGCACTCACACTTTAGACTTCAGGTTAGGTTTATTTCATATTTAGCCACTCGTGTGCCGTGGCAGATAGCGTATTAATTAGTCAGAGAGTCACAGTGGATCAGTAAACATGCGGCGGATGAGGATTCCTGTGCGTTTTCCCTCTGCAGTGCTACAGGCGCGAGAGTGAAAGAGCAGCGCAGGTGTCAAATCGCTCGTCTTTCTTCAGCACACACCCTAATCCCGACACCGCAACCCCCTTCATCGCTCCACTCCTGACATCATTTACATATCAAGGTTGCAGATATATATGAATGGACGTGACTTACCACTCAATACTGAAAGAGAGGAGAAAGGGATTTAATTGAACCCTCTTGGAGATTCATTTGCATGAATGTTTTCATGCAGAGTGAGACACCGTACTGTCTCCAGCAGAGCTCCGGGGGGATTTCTTTGCCACTAAGTGAAAGGCTCTTGTTTGCTCTCAAACAACTCATTTTCCTCGCCATTGTAACTAGCTAATATCAGGCGGGGAGGAAAGGCATCGGCACAGATTGATGGACGATTGTCAGGCTGATTACGATCAGAATTACAGGTATGCTGCAAGGTAATGAGGGCTGGTGGCTAATAATGCAGAGCCGATTTTCTGATAAGAAACCTCATTTAAAACTCCAAGACAAGACGCTTAGTCTCTTCTGAACGTCCTCAGCTCTGCCGAGGTCAGCCTACTTTTGGCTCAGTGATAGTGAGGTGAAGAAACATCAAATCTCACACACACACTGACACACATTAGTTTAGTTTAGTTTTGACACACACGTTTTGAAGTTGCTCAACAGGTCATTTCAGTTGGTAAAAGAAGTGCTCAAAACCTTAAGAGAAGTAAGACAATAATAAAGGATACTGAAGTATCTGATGTCCTACAGACCCGCAGAATATGGTAGGGTTTTAGACTATAGCAGGATGTTTATGTTGGGGCCCCTGGGCTGCCTATAGGGTGAGGTAAGGGTCCCTTAACTTGGTTAACAGATGTGGGGGTCAAAAGGTGAGAAAAACAACTTGCACTATATGAACTCACAGAAAACATAGGAAGAGAGGGGATTCACAATTTGGCAGGGAACCTCTCACAAGGCAATGTGCACTGCTTGTATAGATGCTGTGTCTTCTTGCAATAAACTTTATATGTAAGTAATACAGCGTCGGCGGAGTCTTCTTCTTCATCTTCACATCAACATCACCCCAAGATAACCATCAATACTTAAATAGAAGAACTGGTTTTATACATCAAGAACAGTAGACTCATGACATGCCTCTGAAGGAAACGTTGTTGAGTTCCAAAAAGTAACCTGGCTGGAGCTTGGAGACAAAACAATATTATAATAAAAAGCCAACATTACAAACTGTGGGTGTAGAATTCAAAAGACAAGACATTCAGCCCTGAATGAGTTTGGATCCTGGACTCTCAGATGGTTAAACCAGTGTGGGTTAAAAACGGTGTATTTTAAGAAGTTCTCATGCGGTTCAAAGTGTTCTGTCATGAGTTCTACAGATGTCTATTTATATAATTGTGATTTAATGAGTAAATGCTTTTTATTTTATTTATTTTTACCAGTAAAGTTTTATTGCAGTACCACAGGTGGCCACAGGGACCAGCTGGCAACAAACCTGACTCACTGCAGACAGCAGCTCATCTCCATGTGTTAAAATGGTTTGGTCAGTATACACTGCATGTTCCCCTTTTTGTTACTGAGTTCAGTTTCTCTGTAACTTCATTTTGCTGTGTTTTAACCTCTTTTAATCTCTTTAATCATCTTTGTGCACTTTTTCTCATTTTAGGGGGGTAAATAAAACCCATCATTTTCTCAAACCTATCTACTTCGATGTTATCTCATATTGAATGTTAAGTCTCTATCTGTAAAGTAGCCAATAACTAAAGCCATTAGATAATGTTGCTGAGCAAAAGGAAATCTTCATACATACTTTTCCTTTCAGTCGATCTGTTGGTGGAAACAACGAGCAGTGAGAGGAAACTGTAAACTGTGTTTGCCACGGTTATCAACAAAGTCTGTCTGTGAAGCTTTAAACCTACCGAAATAATAAGAAAGGAAAAAAAACATTGAATGTTGGTCAATCCCTGCACAGTGTGCCATTAGTGATGGGATATTTTTGGCTCTGAAGTCTCATTTCTTCACCTCCTCTGCACAGAGGAGTCCATGCCAGACCCCAGAATTTAATTAGAGTGAATAAGGTGAGTCTCTGTTTCGATAAGTGAAGATAGGACACTCTTAATTGCGGCCTGGGTTTGTAATTTAGGTTTATAAGATGGAGTTACCTTTACTGAAAAAGAATCATGAGGGTCAGTAAACAATATGCAGAATACAGGAAGAACTGAGTTCAGCTCCGGGTCCACTCACATCAAGACGAGCCAGTTTTATTGCTGCATGCAGGAGCCTGCCTTCTTTGAGTTGCTTCTAATTTTTAACAAATTGACTTTTCAGAGCCAGTGCACACACACCCACACTCACACTTAATCAAATAAATGAAGAGATAGATAAACAAATTAATGAGCGTGGAGGGCATGACTTTGGAATTGTTTACATTGTATGCATAACTGATGAACTCTGAGGATCCACTGATGTATTATTCACATATGTAAACTAACACACTTACTATGAGTGGAAAACGTGTCTGTCCCTGAACTTTAACTGTGACCTTCACAAGGAAACATCACTAGATTGTCATTTCTACTGCTTTTACTGGGATCAAAGACGCATCACATTTCAGAAATCCGTGCAGAACTCAGAGCTACACTGAAAGATGGAATCGACAAAAACAGCATTTGTTTTTCTTTGCTGTGTTGTTTGTACGGTTACGTTCTATGAACAGACCCATTCCTGGTGTAAGGTTAATGGTCAGGCAGTGTTCCCTGATCCTGTCATTATTACACACTCAAGCTCTCACACAAGGTCTCAACATAATTGGAATTGGAAGTCACCAATATTAATTTCGTCATGTGAAAACATGATGACAATAAATGATTCTTGATTCTTGACAATGGCTGGTGAGGAGGAGAGACACAGGCCGTTACCCATGTTGGACTGTTACATGCTGTTGTTGATGCTGATTGTGTGTGTGTGTGTATTTTTAATCACTGATAAACAACCAAAGACATTTTAGCCCTTCGACAAGGCCAATCATTCTTCAGCATCTCCTTATCACCCAGTTCACATTTGATCCACCAGTGAGGGGATGGAGGAAGGGCCTGCAGTGAGAGTTCACACCACTCATCCTGTATTAGCCTCTGTTGGGACCAACTTAAAAGGTTGGAGGAATCAGATTTTTACTGGAAGATGGCTGATTTGGGTTCACAGATCGATGCTGAGTAATTACTTCCTCTACAGTACATCAGCAGTTTGGTACAGAAAAAAGGGCGCCGTGCAGTATTATGAGGAAATCTGGTGAGGTCACCGGGTCCGCAGGTAAATGTGACGTTATTTTATGCACTGATGTTTGGGAAGTGTCAGAGCAGGTGTAAGGAAGAAGCATGCTGTTCAGTCACACTTTTCTGTATAAATAAAACTTAAAAATGTTTATTAGTCTGCAATGTTGTCCCTGGTAATCAGTGTTTATGGATTTTGGTGTTTGTGAATGTCAGACTTGAGTTTCTAAAAAGGCTGAGGCGATAAAGGTCATCTCAGGAGGCAGAAAATGAAGACGATCACAGAGCAACAATGGCTGGGATAGACCAATGCACAGAATGGGAATAATGTCAAAATGAACAAAGGTTGCCATGTTTTAACATTTATTTACAACAATTAGAAGTCATACATAATGATAAGCTAATCTAAGTAAATTCATCAGTGATTCAGTGTGGTGGCAAAGAGGCAAGAGGAACTCTCCATACAGCAGTAGAAATACATATAAATACATTTTATGTGTGCATAACTGGATATACATTCAGGCTAACCACATTTCCAGTGTTGGTGTGCAGCCCCTCTTCTTCAAAAGGCTCTTGCTCTTCTCATTATCTTCCGACAGATATGTAGTTAAAAAAAAAAACACTGTAAGAAAAGAATCCACTGAATAAATGGCACTGTGATTCAAGGATCAAACTGAAAAAGATTAAAAAGTGTGGCAATGACATTAATGAGAGTTGGTGCTGAAAGCTTGGTGACATAATGTTAGCTTGCAGCTCACTGCCTGGCTACCATACGCTGCGACTGGTCTACCTAGGAGGTAATGGGCTAAAACAGCTTGCCAATTCAGCCTGGTAGCTAGCTAAGTGCCAGTTGATTCAAGGAAACACAATCAAAGCATCCACTCTTTTCTCACAACTAACCATGTGAACCGTACTGCAGCTCTTTAATGGAGCAGTTATGCTCTGTTAGGTTAAGTCTTTATACATAATTCAGTGGTTTGACACAGCCAACCTGATTTTATAAAAATATGTCACATGACATCACAGATCAGCAATGTGAACGTGTGGGTGCTATTGGTCATTGGTGTGAACTGATGTCTCAAGTTAAACTTAAGGCAGATTTACTTTGCCTCAGTAGGTCCAGTGATCACAGTGATTCCACTGAAATGAACAGATTAAACATGTGCTTAGACAGAGAGCGACTGCTGGACTGTTGTTATGGTCTGTTTTGTTTTCCCCCCAGACAGTCAACTTACCCGCTATACGGACTTCAGCTGTAACAGAAGCTAGCTAATGTGTGCATTGACTGTGTGCGGGAGTGTGTCAGTCTTTGTGTTGTCATATCTCACTAGAAACTTGCTGTCATTTCCCTGTGGTGTCTTTCTGTACTTTCATGAGACAGATTTATGAAGCTTCAGGAAGAGCTGCATTTTTAATTTTTTTTTCATTTTCTAAAATTTTCTACTTGTGCAGATGCCTCCGTTTGTGCCCACCCCCAGGCTAATTCACATTTATTACCACCCACTTGCATCTTCCCACTGACTTTATATATAATTGCGCCATCATCTAAAATTCCCTCAGCGATCTGTCCAAACACACCTGCACAGCAAAGCACTCAAGTCCCTCTCAGTTGACTGTACACATGCTGTAAACTTTAACAAAATGATATTTACATGTTCACAAGACTATTGTATTTACAGAGAACATAACTTCCTGTCCTTCATTCAGAGCTAAAACCATGGGACCAGCAGGCCCTTAGGCCCCGGCCTGCAGCGGAGTGTCCAGGGCTCGAATGTGGACGCTGGGCAGAGTGAACCAGGCTAAAGGAAGCTCTCGTCCGGCACTGTCATCCTGGAACTTGATATTAAGGTAGAAATCTCCAGTGTAGAGGAAGAGCAGGGCGCCCACACAGACAGAGCTTTCTTTGGGTTTTACCTGGTGATGGCAAGGACAGACAGCGGTAAGAATCATTAGCAGCCCCCCTTTCAGGAGTTTCATAATGAACCTGGCACACTGTCTGCCAGAGTGAAGCCGGCAGGGAGGAAGTTTGAAGCTGACTGTGGCTTTGATGAAAAGGTTCAGACAAGTGCAGTATTTCCTTCTTCAGTCGAGACAAATTCTCAAAACTAAGTTGTTTTGCACATTCAGGAATATGGGGAATACATCCCTGCTTTCATATGCTTTTTACACTATGTACTCTTTGTTTACCATCAATCAAGAGGTTTTTAATCGCCTGCAGCTTGTTCAACATTCAGGGTTGGGAATTTGTTGCAGACAAAAGTTACCGTCTAGGAGCCCTTCTCTAACAAGGTTCTTTAATATAAAGACATCAGCCATGTTTCCTCGGCTGCCAGACAGCTGCTGGTTTCTCTTCAATTCAAGTCACAGTTTACAGTGACTTGAAACATGCTTGAGTTATGTAATCCATCAAAACAAAAGCCATGTCTGCTTCTGTTTCCTGAGGCGCATCAATGTGGATGTTATAGTCTGTACTGCACTAAAACACAATGTTAGGATATCATTTTGACTGAACTAAAACAAGCTATGATTGTGTTACTCAGGTGAATTATACATCCCTGCAAGTTAAATATCATATTGAATGAAGATGAATTCAAACCAGTGGCTGTGCGCAAAAACGTATTAAAACTTGTTTTATTTATTTTCACACTCTGAGAACGTGGTGTTTCAAATTCTTAGATGTACATGGACCATGGCCATCTGTAATATCAAATCCATGGTGTGGTTTAAATGAACAACATCATTCAAAACACTGGCTGGTGCTGTTGATGCTGTTTAAACCACTGTGGATCGCAGCAGACGCCATATAAGCGGTGTAATAATATCTTAATACTGGCAATAATGTTATGGCACTTTACTTTATCTCCCGCTATTTCACATTTAGAAGCAGTACATAAACATTTAATAAATGGGTAATTACACACTATAATGTGGCTATAAGTTCACATAAGTGTTTATGAATGTATTTGTCAACAACTATAACTCTTCTTGTGGTCATCCATACATGAAGGCTGCTCTATAAGTGACAATGAAGAACAAATACTGCACATTAATAAACACAAATGTCTCTATAGCTTTATAAATACATTATAGTGTGTTATAAAGCATTCAGTGTATTAAATGTCTGTACACTGCTCATAAACACTACATATGGAGGCTTGTTTATCAGTGTTGTGTCCTGTGTTTTGTCTACTTCTCCTTCCACTGGAACTAGTGGTATCTCTGTGGTTAGTAGTTATAGTGCTGGCTTTTATCACAGCCTAGAGAATTATTGCACATGTTAAATGTTGAATGTTTAAATGTTTGAAATATTTAGCTGAAATATGCCACATCAGCCACGAGCAGAAATGTTACTGTCCATCCTCATCTCAACGTGATTCTGGTTAAAAGGAAAGGGATGTAAGTGTTACGAAACATAACCGTGTTAAATGTATGTCCTTTCTGTTTGTTTTGAAATGGCATCAATACAGTACTGCAGCCCTCACTGACCGTGTCAATGTAGAAGGTGTTGGAGCCGATGAAGGTGACCGCGTCCTCCAAATCGTAGTTCTGGACTCCGTTCTGGAAGTCCTGATAGGGCACCACGGTCAGAGCCAGAGGGCCCACTGAGTTCTTGCTGCGATTGGTCAGCTGCACCTCCAGGGTCACGGCGTCGCCCACTTTACAGTCGGCAATGACATCGCAGTCACATGGCTTCCCATTCACCAGCACGTCTGGAAGCAGAAAAAAAAAGAAAAAAAAAAAGGAAGGGGATTAGCAGGACTGGAGGGGGGCGTCTCTTTGTCGAACATTTTGTGCAAAGATGGAGCTCTGACGAAATTGTTAGAAACTTGAGAGCTATTGAGACCTTTCAGACCAACGTTCAAATCTCGTGCGCAGCCATTCACAGGCTTCCCATCCAATCTCCACTTCATTTGAATTCATCACAAACCGACCCGGCCATTAATGGCCTATCATACTGTGTCTGGTGGAGGATCAATAGGCTTTGTTTGTCCTAAAATACTTTTTATTGACATCAGTGGAGAGTGCTGGAGCTGTGGGTATTAAACTGAATTCCCTCCTGTTAATCTCATGCATGACTAATTTCTGTCAAGAAGGAACGAACAAGATAGTTGGAGCAATCCCACAGTGTCTCGCACACACACACCAAAGTACATTTCTCTCCTCTCACACAGCTGTACCTCCCTCTCTCCTGTCGCAACTCTGAGTGAGTTCAATTCAATTCCGCTAATGTGTGGCCAGTCACTCCTGATGTGGCCCCTATTTGGCTAAGGTGCAGAGGGAGACACGATGATTTGTTTTGAACAATGAGCTCAGTGAACTGAGCTCCCGCACGCTCCTGGCAGGCTGAGGAGAAGACTGACTCCAAACATGGGGGATTCAGGGGAGGCACGCAGAGATCACCCGAGTAATGAGTCCTACGAGAATAACGGCGCCATACACACACAAACACGCGCACAAACCGGTTGTCATACGCTTTCTAGTGTCACGCCCGCGGCTGTGATAAACACAGTGAGTCAGGGCGGCTGAGCACGCGTGACAGCCTGATGAAAGAGCCGAGCTGCGTTCGTAGCTGGAGCTACAGGAGGGTGACATTCAGCTCCACGTCTGTATTAAAAACACACTTCACTCAACACAGACAACCAGCAGCACTCACTGAGGGGCTCAGAAAAGCTCTCTTTTTTTCCAAGATGTTACAAAAATAAGAGCAAATGTCCCTCTGGATTTGGTGTGACATGTCACTATGCTGATACTGGCCTTTTATTAAAAGGATCAGTCGGTGAGAGTTATTCTCCCCTGATTACATCCTGTGTATATTTATTATATTACCTATTTATATGGAGGACATGGATCGTACTGGAATATTTCTAGATATTGGTATCTTTGCTTTGCTCACTTGAGATAGCAGGAACTTGTTGGAACAATTTCTTTTCTGTTTTTTAATAATATGACAGAGCAACTGATCCTAGTTGAGATCCTATCATAGCAGAATAAATTTTGTGTTGGATAACACTGGTATTCCGGTGCATTAGGTAACTTCACAAAGAGAGCAGCTGTGTAATCTGTATACAGGCCTTTGACCTGAAAATGTATTCCTCATATTGAGAGAGGGTGCAGTAAGTTGTGTTAGTCGTGTAGTTTCATTATTGAGCAGGGTTGACTGATGACGAATGGGATGAGATGATGTTATGGGGCCAAGTGTAGTTGTTTAGCCATTTCTGTTGCAGGAATATCATTTCAATTACCTCTTGCTGCTATGCACATGGAAACGTATGGATTTTTGCTTTAGTGGAAGACCTCTGGTGATGGTGCATTAAGATACCCATGAGCACACACAAAAATGAGCACAAACACACACACACGCACACACAGAAATACATATATACATGCAGCCAGATTTAATGCAATCTTTTCATAGCCAGTAGCGCTGAGCCTATAGTGACACCTAGCTAGTAGTTATATTTAGTTTGTTCAAAGTCTTGTTGCTAGGAGATGTGCAAATTATAGGTAGCCTACATTGGCTCTAAAACTGGAAATAAATTCTTTCACATTAAAAGCGAACAAAAGAGAATGGTTAGTCTGTAATGAGCTGATGAACTCCCACACACACACACGAGTCTCAGTCACACACACACCCACAGCCTGAGCATTTGCTCCAGAGTTTCTCTACTCTGCTACCCTGGATTGTGTATCAGCTCAGAGGCAATAAACTGATTTGGATAACCAACATGTGCGCAGAAAAACAAGCAGGGGGAAGAAACAGTGGCCCAAAACCCCAACTGTGTTAAAACAAAAAAAAAAGTATGTCATTTTATATAATAATGTTAGTTTTTATGGGGGAAAAGGGATTTTATTAAAATTGATATGCGATGACACTTGCTAATATTTAGGTTTCAGAGGGCTCATCCATAAAGTAATCTTTAAAACATGTAAATCAATACAGAATGGAGAGATCGAGCTTTCTGACTGGTTGTATTTCTCTCGGGAATCTCAGCAAACATCTTTGCATCTCTCCAGAGAGGACTCGAAAAGGTCAAGACAAAACACTGCTTTTTAAAAGCATTTACTGTGTGTTTCCTGTAGTGCAGAGCTGAGTGCTGTAGTGTACTGCTCTCTAGTTCACCTCCACAGTGCTCCTGTTAAGTAGGTGTGTCGAGGAATGTGTGTGAATGGCTCACGTCGCTCAGCCTTATGAAGGGTAATGGTGCTGAACCAATCATTGGGTAAACTGCAGTTTCTTTGACCGTAATTGTGGTATTACCTGTCTATTTTATATAAATTAAACTAAAGGTCCGCAACAAAGTATCAAACAGTATTTATCACAAATTTATCCTCTTTGAAGATAAAAAAAATTAAAAATTAAAAAAATTCTGTTGCTTGTTCTTGAGGTCCCCTTTAGGTTTTTTTTTAATTAACCTCAACAGATAGAAAAATCAACTTAAAGTTTGTTCATTTTTAATGTTTAAAAAATGGTTTGTGCTACGTTTTACATTACTTCATAATGTTCCAATCTAATTAAAACATTAAAAGTGGTGTCAATTTGTCCAGCTCTTCTATCGGACTGCTGCTGACAATCTTTAGGACCTCTAACAGCCGACAGCTACTGAGGCTAACATTAGCTTAACAGACTGACGGAACAAGCTGGAGGTCTTCACTCAAAGATTTCAAGGTAAACAGATGAAAACAATGATACACGAAGAGCTTAAAAATTTAACAGAGTTTCCAACAATTTTGTTTACCAGCTGTCTTTCTCATATATGCTGGACAACCGTTGAGCTACCTGCTATCTGACACGAGGCGGCCATTTTGTTTATTCACACAGTAAGAAAGCTACAGGTGTGCTTCTTCTTGCCCAAAATTAATGTTAATTAAAGCTGAATACACCTGCTGCTGTTGGCTGCCATTACAGCCTCTCAAATAAACTGTTTATTGTATTTTCATTTGTTTAATCTCATTAAAACTCTGTTATTATGCTAAGCACAATTAAAATAGCAGCTTTTGCTATTTGAAACCCAGAAATAGTTACCGTGTGAGCCGCACATTATTTAAAGGAACTGTGTTTAACTACAAAGAGGCTTTAACACCGGCTGATGGTGAGATTAACCAGAGGGAGGAGGAGGAGGAGGGACAGAAAATAAAGGAGCTGCAGAGGAGCAGGAGAACAAATGCACTAATAAAACAGGCCGCAAAGCACCGAATAAGTAAATGTCAACAGGAGGGGAGGACGAGGATTTGGAGGGAGAAATATCACTGCGACAAAACACCGCTCCAACAAGTGCTGCACGAGCAACAGGTGAGCGAGAGTGAGGCTGCTGCTGGCTCATTCTTTGCACGCATCGATCTGCTGTGCTGCTGCGGCTTCATTAACACACACACAGGAACGGGAGCCATCGACCCGCGCGCCGCTCACGACATGTTACGTGTAACACGCGCAGCTGGGCTCGGCTCTCACGTTAGCGCGCGCCCGGCTCTGCTGATGCTGCCGGAGTCTGCAGAGGAGAAGCGCTGCGGCGGCGTCGCCACAGCAACCGAGAGAGAGAGAGAGAGAGAGAGAGAGACGACCCTCCCTCCTGTGTGAGTATGAAAGCCACAGATCAGACCGCCGCGCGCAGATAAACAAGCCTCCGCTCCGCCCCGCGCCGTATCGCTGTCACCCGAGCGCGCGCAGGTGGAGATAAAGATGACGGCCGACACGCGGAGGTTTGCCGGTGTTTACAAGATTATGTCGTGAAGCGCAGCGGGTGTCGATTCAGCTCATTAAGATTCACTCACAAAGAGTGTGCGGCACGAGGAGGAGAGGGGATGATGGTGATGGGGGGGCAAATCACAACCAAACAAATCTACATGTCACGTTCATCACACCTCGTGGAAGACGGGTCTGAGGCGCGTAGGAAATGCTCATTAAACAAAAGGGGCTGTTTCTGTTGCAAAACTGATTATATCAGCAATATGGTTTTATTTAGAGCGGTCCTCAAAGTGTGTGTGTGAGAGAGAAATCAAGGCAAGGTCTTGTTCAAATAGAAGCAAGGCAAAATACTATTGCATAACTTCCTCTGGCTCATAAGAAGTGAATGAAATTATTATATATGACCAGTGGTTAATTACATTTGGTCGATATATAGAGGTGAAGAAATTACATCCACTGGAATACAATTATTCTCTAAAAATCATAAATGAAACACATCCTAAAAATAAAATAATAAAATGAAGTGAATAAATCACACCTCAGTACAATTAATCTGAAAGAGAACTCAAATAATACCTTTGAGTACAAAGAGGAGAATAAAGTATGGAAAAGAGCCAGTGCAAGTAAAAATCTAAGAGAAAGGAAGTGTCTATAAACACCTATGTATCAGAAAGAAAAGAAAATTCTGACACAGCAGAAAGAAAAAGAAAAGGGAGAGAACAAAGAACAGTGAACTCGGTGAATTCTTGCAGCTGTACAGTCCACTGCCTTACTTAGAAAGGCTCATCATTAATCTGCAGTATAGGTCTTTTATATATTTTTTACTGAACCTTTATTTATCCAGGTACGTCCCATTCAGGTTGGATCCTCTTTTGCAAGGACAGCACTAAAAGTTGCAGACGAAACAATGTGGCTTTCCCACTTCTGTCCGTCTATTATGGACATCACATATATGCCATATGAAATACATTTGCAGATACATGATGGTAGTTTGTCCAGAATGGCTTTATAAATAAAAAATACAGCGATGACGTGTGGACAGCGATGGCCACCCGACACAATAATGTGTGAGTGATTTTATTTTGGCAGCAAATCTCAAGGTGCCCCAAAGTCAACTGCAACATATCAACATCATCTACAACTGGTTAAAAACAGAACTACACAAATATACACTTAAAACAGGATCCATCAAGAGACTAAAAGACATGATTAAAGTAGAGTTCCAGATGAAGTGTGCCTCAGTATCTTTTCCTCCAGGATGAACATTAACAAAGAGTTGTGATCCGGCCCACATGACCAGGTCATCAGGGTTTAACAGCTCATCCCGGCCAGCGGCCGCTAGCCCGGCAGGGTCATTGATGAATGCTTCGATGGAGCCGGAGGACATGCTTTAAAAGGTTGAGGTGTGCTGCAGTGAGTCTAAAAATAACCTGCCAGCCTCTGATATCCCCCTAAGCCATCTGCCCCTTTTATAATTATCCCCATAACAACCACTCACTTGATATCTGTTGTCTTTTCCTTCAACAGATGTTAAAAGATTCCATCTGCTCCAGCCAAAAAGAGGCCAGGAACACGTTTAGATATTCTGCCACTCACACGTACTTGAGGTGGACATGAAACATTTCCACATTTATCAATTTGAGGCAGGAGCTCCCCATCTTGAAATGCAGAGCTGTACTAACTCTGGACTGCTCTGTGGCAGCATATGCAGTCTAATAGATAGTAAATTGGGGAAGGCAATATAAACCAAGCATAAATTTACAGATCAAACTTCTCCCATTGCAGCATCTTTCTAAAATGTCTGAATAATTGCTGTCTATCTGTGTCTCCCTTTGAAATCCAGCCCTGGCTGTGTTTAATTATTTCACTGTTAGCAGGACATATTTAAGAAGCTTCACCCCAAACAAGCAGACTTGCTCTGGTGCTGTAATTTCAATCAGCAGCGAGCAGCAGACTGTGGCAGAAAGATTGGGGGTTATGTTGAAGCAACTGTTTGTAAGCTCAGTAGACTAATATTGGCTCATCTCCACACAGGACACCTAACTGATCCGAGCTGCTTCCAGCCTGTACACACTCATCGCTGCTCTGTCAGCATCATGACCATGGGAGCAACAGCATTACTCATCCAGAACATTCAACATCGCTCTCATTCCCCACTGATGGCTACGTGACTTCTGTTTACTCAAATAACAGCTCTTTTTTTTTTCCACCCTCCATTCGATCTCTCCTTTTTCCCACTTCAAGAACAGGAGTGTACTCACTGTTTGCATGGTAGCGCCCAAGGTCATCATTGTTTAGCATCCTTACCCTTCACTTACAGCTGCACTCAAACAGGCTTTTAAAAGCGGGCGGAATACTGCGAGGATACAGGGATTAAGATGCTTACGTGCACTTATTGAGATGTTCGACACTGCAACTTATTGTTAAATGTCAGACTACGACGAGTGGGAATACGAAAGTGCGCTCTGTGGTGCTTCAAAAGAGAATCACAATAGATCTAAAGAGACTCTTGTAGAAGCGAGAACAGTGAAACACTGAATGAATCCAAATATAGCCCGATACGACGGCCAAATCTGGGTGAAGGTTGGCTCTCACTGTCTGAATCTCTTCTTTTTTATGACCTCATTTTGATGATTACTGTGGAGGAGGTCTATAAATATTAAGAGGTGTCTCCCAGATGTGTTGCAGACTGTCGACAGCAACAGATTTGTTTTCCGTGTTCATACTAATTGGTTCCCCCTCCGCCTTTCCAACAGCAGAATTGCATCTTATCGTTTTTTGTGACCTTCTGACCCCGCCAGTCCGACGAGCATGTTAGGATCGTCCCACAGCTTCACAATTAACCAGGTGTGTTGATGTAAAAAAGGTACCGTGTTTAAACGTCTCTCTCACGCTCACTTTTGTCATTTTTCGGGAACAAAAACGAGTGCGGCTTGATAAATGCCATACAACCGACATGCTTAACGGGCCTGATGTAACGAGCCTGTACTGTCTATCGATGCACAAGGCAGGACTCATCCAACCCGTCATACTGTTCTGGTCACTTCCCCTCCCATCAGCTTGTCACAGCAGACATCGTGGTTTGACAAGTTACAGGGCGGTGTGTGCTCCTTCATGTCACTGTTGGACTGAGCTGTTATCTATGTACTAATGCGCCTCCTGTTTCTGGGGCTTAAATGGGTCTGGATGTTCTCTTATACCTTGGGTTGGGGCTAAAAGCACTTTATGAATGAAAATAAATGAAGTCTGAATCGAACATCAGGTCTGCTTATCAAATCAGAATCCTTATGAATGCCTTATTCAATTTACTAAGGCTTATTTTTCTTTCTTTAAATATCGAGCAAGTTAAAACTCTAAAATTGAATTACAAACCACTAAAACTATATTCGAAAGAATGAAACTGATTACATCTGTGCATTTTCACTGAGTGACTACTTGAACATTTTGTGCACTGCTCTTTGCTAATGAGTGAGGCTAAGAGTCTACAGCCACGCCAGCAGCTCTGTGAGGCCGTACTTAGGCAAAATGCAAAACACAAAGTACAGATGGGGCTGATGGAACTGTCGTTAGTGTAGGCAATCAAAATTATGATGTGATGGTGGCACCTGATGAGAAGTGAATTGGAAAAAATGCTGCGGGTACGTGAACATCTGTACCAAATTAATGGTAATCCATTCAGTCGCTGAGATAATTCAGTCTGGATCAAAGTGACTGACCGACTTCCTGGCAAACATCTGCGTAAAAAACAGGACACTTCAAAATGTTCCAAGACATATGTTAAGATTTGGGGCTTCCTTAAATTTGAGTATGCTATCAATTCAATCAATCAGTCCTCATTAACAAGGTCATTTAAAACTGTCCCTGGATGTTTCATGCTCTTTACACCACTACACAATACATTCTTTTTGTGAAGCTGTTGCAGCTGCAAGCAACAATAATCTAATGTTCCATGTTTAGTTATATTCAGATAATGCATCTTGCTAAATTAATGTTCATTCAAACTGTAAATGAACCTCTTTACCATGCATTGGGCTCTACGCACCCACAGAACGCAGTGTAGCATGCTGTTTAATGAGCAGCTGTATGTAATAAAGTGGTCAATAAGTCTATATCTCAATTTGACTTTTGGCCTCTAAATTGGAGGCAGGATTAGCTTTCATCCATATGTTGACTAACTAAATTTACCCTATTTGCCTCCACCTGAGAGTGAAAAAAAAAACACAGGGACATTTCAGAGAGAGGCAGAGGACGATTTACTGCAGCATGTTGCAGGCACACAGTTATTACATTACCTCAAGCTTCTTGTTTTCGCTGAACTGTGAGTGTGGCTGATCAGGAAAAAAACACACCATGGGTCTAGTATCTTAGCTATAAAGCAACTTCCCAAAATAGAACAAATCAATAGTGTGGGGGTGCACTAGTGTGGTGGCTGGGTGCCATTACACTATAATGGCCCCATACTGAGATGGCAGTCTTGGCTTGAGGCTTCCTGCTGTCCAGTCACACCATTCTTCATTCTGACTCTTTTTCCAAACTATACCTACATTTTGAATATTCTGTCCAGAGCTGAGGAAAGCCTATTATTTTCTGTATTATAACACCTGCAGTGAATGTATCAGTGTGCAGGTGCAAAAGCCCAGTGTGAGTTCAAAAACTGTATTGTTGGTGGTGTCTCTTTTTCTTAATGTGCAAACTTTTCAATATTTGTACCTGATGTACCACTAACAATCTATACTACCACACATTACAGATAATACTAAAGCATTACTCTACTCGACACATTCATCGTATTCTTACCACCATGCTGATGAACTAAATGTTCATTCACACATCCATAATCCATAGGCATAACAGGTGGTGAACAGATATTAGCTTGTGAGTTGACACTAAAAGTAATGGTTGGATGTAAAGGAAACCACAGTCCTTTAGTACTCTGCTTCTTCCTAAGTTCCTACAGGATAAAATCAATGTCTATTCTATGAAAACAGAAATAAATTAGATTTAAAACACAACACTCATTTATCTGACATCCCAAAGAGGCCGATAACAAAATTATGTTTTGGATTATCTTTGTGTTTACTCAACAACACTCATCGCTTTTCTATGGTTGAAACGGAAGTTTACGGTTCAATTGCATTGTAAATCATTTCCTCTGAACTCAGATCTATCCAATTGTATGTGAAAACAGAAAATCTACTTAAAATACACATAGCCTGAACTGTATGTACTGGAGAAATTGTAGTAAAGGTTGGAAATATACTTACAGTAGTAATAAATAATCATTAAAACTTGCCAGAGCTCAGTTAAATGGGCGAGTATTAAATTGAATGGAAATCCATACAATAGTTGTCTCAGCAGTTTACTAACAAACAAAAATGTCAAACTCATGGTGCCACCATAACTTTATACACATACACACACACACACACACACACACACACACACACATATATATATATATATATATATATATATATACAATGCATATTTTTATATAAGAGTCTAGCCCTGTACGGCTTTAATTTGGTGAATGTATTGTTCCAGGAGTGCTGTTGCATTTTGAATTCTATTCCCTCTCCACATATCTCTTCACTAAACATCATTACGCATCAGGAGGATGATGTGAGCTATGGGTTTTGACAATCCTTCTTATCTGCTTCCCTTCCCACCTGTAACAAAACAGCATTTAATCTGTAATGATCCCATTTCTCTATTTTCCAAAATGTAATTTACTGCCACTTGGCCTCAATTAGGCAAAAAAACTCTTGACTGCTACCTTCAGTTTGGGACTGATGTCAGAAAAGTCAGAATTAATTAAGTGCTAATCAACTACATGGCTCATAGATGCACTCTGCTGCTTCAGGGGCAACAATTACAGAACTACTGTACATAAGACAGGACATGGGCCAAATAGCAGCTCCCCTTACTACAGAGGTAGCTTACATGATAAATAGGTACAACAGTGACTCACAGCTTCTTTGACCTTCCCTACAATGCCTTACCAAAATTCTGCTGAATTTTTAAAAAAGCATATTATAATAAATGCAAAATTGCTGAGGAAAAGTTAAAGCTAAAACCCTGCTGGTAAGAAGCGATGCAATTTCATACTCCCATATTCCCATGGAGGCTCCAAGCACAATCAGCCATGAGCTCACGGAGCGAGTCTGATGCTACTGATCCGTGTCTGTGCCGAGTTGGACAGGAGACTAGTGTTCGACAGGCCCGCGTACTGAGCATTTAAAGGCAAATCTCTGTTAATCACATATGGATGGAAAATAATTAGGGCTATCTTCCCCCGGCAGACGTCGATAGCCTGGGTGTTGAAGCAAGAAAAAACAGCTGCTGCAATAAATGTGATCAGATAATCCAGTATGCTGATTTGAGCACAACAACAGCTATTCTCATGGTCACTGACCACATAGCAAGACACACTATATTCTCACTGCTTAAAAGATACAATTTTTACTAATGAATTCTTATCCTGTACAAAAATGCGGACGCTGTTCTCTCTGATTACCTTGTTTGACAAACTCTAACTCTATCTGAGGTGATTTCCAATAATAATAAGGTCTCATTATCAGATTTAAAACTATGTATTCAGACTGCTATTAAATCAAGGTGACTGAGTGTGGGGCCACAAACAAAAGATTAATTACAAAGTTGTACTTTTTTTTGGCTCTGGCTGCTGTCACAGTCCATAAAGTCACTCAGCCGTGCAGTGTCAATAGAGCGGCTCCAGAAAGTGTCTGCAGTGACTTAGATAACTGATTTGTTGGTTTGGAATTTGGGGAGATAGTTGCCACTGTTTATTTACAGAAGCTGATTAAAATATCTGTATCCTCATTTACACTCAGATAACCTTTAAAGGAATGGGTTTATGACATTTTGGGAGATAAAATAATTCATGGTCTTGCCAAGAGTTAGAAGAGACGTTACTATTCGCATGTCAGTTAAATATAAGGCTACGCTGTTTGGCTTAGCGGAAAGAATGATAACAAGGGGGAACTGTCAACCTGGCTCTGTCTAAAGGTAACATCAGCTACCTTTATTTTTAAAGTCACTAATAAACAGATTATATCTGGATTATTTAAAAGTTTAAGTGTAAACTATTAGTGGTTTTATGGGGAGAGGGGGAGGGGCAATGCACCCGGCGTAGGAATAGCCTTGCCCCCTGTAAAAATGGTCATTTTTACATTTCAGATTTTGTGCTGGTACTGTTTGTCACATTCGTTCCCGTAGGACAGAGCCAGGTTACATGTTCCCCACATTTCCAGTCTTTATAGCTCAAAAACTGCCAATCTACTTGATCAGGACTGTGGGTGTGGTTTGGTGAAATCTGACAGTGGCCTGTTAACTGCAAACAATCCCACAACTGTCATCACATTTTGATTCACAATTCCTGAATTCTTCTTGGTGTACAAGGATGTATGTCACATCACCTCGAGTACCTTTTCTGCACAAATCAAACCAATTTGAAAAGTGCCGACAAAACAGCACAGACAGAAATCTCACATGTGAAATAACCCTGACCTAAAACTTGTGTTTTAATATAAGGCCCTATTAGTCATGCTGGCCATAGTGGTGGCAGTATAAGGAATGGGTTTTCAGGGGCTTTAAATTCAACAGAAAAATAATGGAGTGGTGTCATCCTTCTCATCTTACTCAACACAAAAGCGAATATGCCTTCTTCTCAATTATTACTTTAACAGATTCCATAAGCTACACATACTCATCTCAGTCATTTGAGGCTAATGACAGTGTGTCCTGGGATATCCTACCATTCATTATGTTAATCTGGTATCTTCAACAACTCTACTGGGAGAGACATCTCTTCACAGAAGGCTTCAAGCACTTTGATTCTTCTCTCCCCTCTCATTTTGTAAAGCACATCTGAACATCAAACTCTCTGACATGCAGTAATGTGGTTCCGAGTCACATATGTGATTACAACTCTGTGCACATCACATCTGATTAAATTTGGATTACCTTTTTTTTCTTGAATGACAGTTTCGTGAATGTCTCATTATAATTAATTGGCTGCCAAATATACCACAGATATTCTTGAGGTGTATGGAGCCTCACTTGGTTTGATTAATAATACAGCACTGCAACTAGCCTGACAAATAGTCCAGAGTGAGCCCCTAAAACAACACATCAATCACATCAATGTCTTGAAGCAACTTAAAATAAAGAAAACATTATACAGTGTATAAATAACTAATAATTGTTTGATTTTTTACACTCATGTATCAAATAATAGGATAAATCACTCTCACAAAAAAGGCAACCCAAACTAACATTACATGGACGGTAATCATGTAAGAACAATATCCACGGCGTGGTGAGGACCGCAGTCTGGAAACAAAGAGAAGCACAACAACAAACTAGAAAGCTGCAAATGAGAGGTGCGTTGCCTGAGATTGGTTTCAAGGGAGTACAAAGCCTCCATCGCCATCACATATTTGCTCACTGGGATGGCGTGGCGTCAATAGCGCAGGAGAGGCACTGCACTGTAAAGTATTCACCTTCTCCTCCTCTGACATTATCTCCAAGAGTGGAAAACCAAACAAGGGAACTGTCGTGTCGATTCCACGCTCCACACTGGAAGAACAACATCAACAGGCAGCAGAGGTGCTTGTTTGAGGAGGACAGATTCAGAGTGGGGGGTGGGGGAAGGCGGTGGCGACTGTTTTGACTCATCTCCGGAAAAATCATTAGTCATAAGTCATTAGAAAGCCTCCCGAGAGAAATTCACTGTATTGAGGTCTAAACATGCCTGCTGTCATATGTGGTGCTGCACACTTACTCCCATTTCCCTGCCTCATTACTATGCTCTGCCTCTTCCTCCTCTAATTGTGCAAATGAATCCACTTTACCTTCAACATTACAACGCTAATATGTGAAGATGCCTTCAGGCGCGGTGGTGGAATTCCTGTCCAAGTCGAAACCTTAAAGCCAACTGAAGACAAGTAAGAAAAGATACTGCCGCTGTTGTTTTGCTGACATCCACATTGATCTTTGTTTAATGAGGCAAAACCTCCATAGACTCTCTGAGCTTTCAAAGATTGATTTTTGAAAAGAGACATTCCTCGTATACTATGTAAGAGTCTCATTCCATACACCGATGCTGTATGTGAGGCAAAGAACAAGTAAGACAAAAACTCAAAAATTGATAATAAGAAATAGGTCTCAAAGTTTAACCTTAACAGACTTCAAAAAGTACTGCAAATCAAAGTTCAAGCCACTAAAGATCAAAGCCATGTCTTTACAGTAGAAAATTGCTGTTAAACCTATGATAGAAAAGGTTTTCCTGGCTACGAGCTGTCTTAAAGAAGGCAGGGGAAGCACCTCTGTTTGCCGCCTTCTCTTTATGTTTCAAGCTTGCCATCATGTGGGAAGTTGAAAGCTGTAAAAATTGCTCCTGATGACGCACATGCAGCAGTGTGACTAGAAGAGGATTTCCCAGGCATGAACCAAAGGGGTGCTGCTAAAGGAATGTCGTTTTCTTATGTAAAAAAAAAAAAAAAAAAAAAAAAAAAGCACAACAAAACCCTGCCTGCACACCCACACACAATCTGATGCTGCACGATGTTCCTGTTGCTGCTTTTTTGTTTCTTGAGTAGATAATGCGACACACAGACACACTGTGGGGTAAAGTGCTTTAATGTGGCAATTATGTCCAAGACAGATAAACCCTAGGGCACTTATGAAGTCTGTAACTATCTATTTATACTTTGGCAAACTGTCTAGGAGGAAAAAAACATGCAGCACAGAAAGTTTATGTAATAAAGTAATTGTTTTTTGAAGGGCAGAAGATACAGCAAGCAATGTTGTATAATTCACATTATACCATGACCACAGAAAACAGTTTCAAAAAGTGTGGTAACATACTGGCTGATATTCAAACCTAAATAGTTTCAAACATAATCGTATAGGCAGTATCAACATTTTCACAAGGGTCCATTACTGAACAAAGTATGTGATGGCCACACTGTTTTTCAGTGATCTCAAACATAAATTTCATACTTCTTGTTAGTTATCGTCTGACTTATCAGCAACACCGATATATCTGCAGCAGATTTCCGAGTTACATCACTAACCAGATACAGGATAATAAATTAGATGGTTAATTGAAGCAAAGCAATTTGTATTGAATCTCATTGCTGCATTTTGGACTCTTCAATAATTATCTGTTCTATTAAAGGTTTTATTTATTAAAGGTCAGCACTGAAAAAGAAATTTTGCACTTGGTCAATGGTGCAAATTCATGTGGTCAAATTTACCAAAGTTGAGTTTACTTCACCTCAGTGAGCAAATCCAGTAACTGTGTTGATCCCTTTGGAATGAATTAACTTTGGTCCAAAATGTGGCCTTTAGCTTTGTGTTGAGCAAAAATCAAGAAACAGCTTTGTGTAGGAGATAAGTCCGTCATAGATCAGTATTATTCTGACAAACATTTAAAACAAAATTGATTATTTGCGAAGAAACATATTAAACCACATTAATGAGGCATGATTTTTAGGGAAAAAGCATGACAACTTCCTGGGTGAATTATCAGTGTAATGAGCTCTCTGCACTGTACTGTGGGACAAATCACTATACACTGCAGAGCTGCCTGCAAGGTTATTATTTCCTTCACAGAGTGAATGACAATCGATGTCTTAGTAAAGTTTCTTCAGTCACCTGCAGGGGTATCAAGGATTCAACCAGCAGTGAGGTAGTAACATTCGAGTGGTCTCATTAAAATCTTGCTCGACCATCCTCCTTCCTCACATGAACTCCACAGAGATTCTTTATCTTATTTTGTAAACAACACACTCATTACAAGGAAAAATACTACTTAAGGGGTTAGTGCTGTTTGTGTTAGAATACATAATCAACTTGAGCAGGTTTGACAAGGCTGAATGTCCGAGGTTTGTAATAAGGCAATGAATCATTATTTGTGTTTGTGTGTATGTCATCCTCCGTACAACCCAAAGGTAAATGAGACAACCAGGTTCTGCCAGAGCTCTTGTCTCTGTTGCAATCTTTTAGTAATGCTTCACTGCAGTTTTGTTATGACTGCACCCTTGTATTTTAACAGATTTTAATTACCACCCTTCTCACCACAGTGGAGATGAATGCGCTTAATTTCAGATGTGAGACTGCGAGCCAGCATACAAACAATGTTGATCAGCATCATGTGTGACTAAAGCTGAGGAGAAAGTAGATGTTGTACTCTTATCACTGCATGATTTCAGACTGTGTATGTGCAGCGTTTAAGCCAGGAGTGGCTGGCAGAGGATCAAACTGGCATATTTGTACTTTGCTAAGGAGTCACTGCTCCAGTCGAGGGGGGCAAGAAACGATATAAACAAAGAAACTGTACCCCAGGTGACAAAATAATATATAAAAAGCCATAGGAATGAAAAACGAGTTAGAGAGCACTCTCCTTTCATCAAGGCTTAACTGTGATGTATAAAAAAAAAAAAGTATATATATATATATATATATATATATATATATATATATATATGTCTGTATATATACACACACACACACACAGACAGACAGACGGATAGATAGACAGATAAAAAACAAATAAAAAATATGTAAAAAAATGTCTGGCTTGTGTCAAGTTGTGAGTCTGTGCTGTGGTGTGTGCTGGTTGTTTGCTGACGTTACCTTAGAGGATGGTATGATCATTGCAATAAATGGATCAAAAGCATGCCAAAATAACTACATCACAATGCTGATATTTAAAAAGCTCCAAAAGCTTCATGCCTTGTCAGGTCATTTTTTTAAAAAAGCCTGATGTTCTGTATGGAGTTTGGATTGAACATTGTAAGTGCCCCATCAACATTATAAATAACATCATCTAAATTGGGTATAAATATGACAGCAAAGTGTAAACACTTATATCTGTATAAATATGTAGTAATATCATAGAGCTTACTTAGGCTAATGTTGCACACTGTTAGCGCTGTAGTGGAGCTGACATTCGGGAGGCATAAAAGCCCTTTAAATGGAAATCAGTCTATAGGTTGTTTTAGTCAACAGAGAAAGTCTGGGAATGTGTCAATTTTCTATATTACAATCTGTTCACACAATGACAACAAAAGTCGTTTTAAAAAGCATAAATACGTGTACATTGTTATATACAGGCCATTTTACTATAACTATGAAACCAATACACTGGACTCCCTCAAAACTGTGTATGGCATCCAGACTGGCTGACGGGTTTACAAGGTAATGCCAACATTTCTGTAGTTTAGCTAACTCACAAAATAAATGACGATACAGCTTCCTAGCTGTGCTGACCATGCCCTTAATTTTATGGGGAAAATCAGAAGGTACTAGTGAGAGGACACTTTATGCATCCAGATGCATTAAACAAAGTGGAAAAGTAGCATTGTAGCCTATATTTTCCTTGCTGCTGTTCAAACAACTGGCTGGGATCACTGTGAACATCGTCTTTATTACAGCATGGAATGACAGCTTTCAAAATCAGTGGAGTCTACTCAATAGAGCGTACATGAGTTTACTCAACAAGATAAATGGAGAAATAACGTGAAATCTCTCTAACAGCCTGAAGAAGGTCAAAAAGAATTAGCCTATGCTAAGCAATCCAAGCCTCTAAATTAAATCACCCTGAACTGCATTACATCTCTAACCTGTCCGCCATCAATCACCCAACCAAAGTGGGTACCCAAACACACTCGCTCCATTACTCTGGGCTCCATCTACCCTTCCTCTCTTCTTCCTCTCCTAGGTCACTTAGTCAGCCGGAAACTCCTTACCTGTCCACCGGCCACACTCCATCTCTATTTCTCTATCTGTCACTTCTCAACTCTATCATCCCCACTCATTAGGCATTGAGGGACTTGCTTGTCTTATCTATCTTCACAAGTCAAAGTTAAACCCTTCCTCCCACTCTTTCTCATTCATTTTTATCCCTGTACCTAGAGCCCCCTGTCCGTCCTCCTCCACCTCAGTGTTCTTTCATTAGCGCTTCCACCTCAGTCACTGCAGTCTTTCATTTTACTTTCCATTCGTCAAATCTTCTCCACTAAATGTGGCAGAAATGTGGTGATATTTTTACAAGCTGTTGTGAGTGCTATTTTTAATCAACAAGGACAAGTATGAGTACAAAAAGCACTGATTTGAACAGATGACTTGGTTGGGATGACCACTCGGCTGAGCAAATCTCATTTGATTTGTAAGGAGCGGGAAGCTGCAACGTCTAGTTTTCTTCCAACAACTTTGGTGCCAAGTGCTCATTGTGGTGGTGTGTTTGAATTGCACTTCCCTGGAATTATGCCCATTTTTTGTTTATCCCACACAACTCGCTGTAGCTGTTGAAAAATTTAAACACATTACTTCCTCTACACTAGATTTTGCAGAGACCAACACATCAAAAACAAGAGAGAGACTGAATTACTATTGCTTTATGTCAACTGGCAATAAAAAAAAGAAAACAGACAATTACATAATAATAATAATGGAAGTTATTTACATTAATTGGTTAATACAGTTTGAGAATTTAATGAGAATTGGAAATGGAAAAATTATGAATGCTGGAGGCTATCAATTAACTTTGTAGTAGATAAGTGAAGTGAAATAGCTCTACAGGTCATCAAGCAGGTCATCAAGAGACAGCCAGGGGTGTTATAAATGTCTCTGGGTTAATAAGAGTCTCACACTAAGCCAGTGTTGAGCCTCCTGCATTTCAGGACATGACCAGATCACTGATACTGTAACTGGAGGTTTTGTTCTTGATTAGACAAAAATGGGTTGAAAATGAAAGACCTCAGTCACTGGAAATAAAACAGGGAAGTATAAGATCCCACTACACCTTTCAGTGATTAGTAATGGAAAACTCTTGATGGAGGTCTCGTGAATTTCATGAAATCAAACATTGTTTTTGACACTTTTAATGTTTTGCACTTTTTTTAAATTTCAAAGATTATAAATTTAGCTTAACAGTTGGGTGTTAATGACTTAAAAAATGTATATAATCAACCTTTTTCCTGGGTGCTTAGACCAAACATTGATATCTTGTGAGAAAAGCTACAATATGAATGTAAATGTAATGCACTTTTACTGATGTTACAGTCAATTCACACTAAGTAAGGTCAATTTTCAGGTATATGAGGTTAACTGGATGGTGAACAGCTGCCAATTTGGAATCTGGTCAAAAGATATGCGCTACCCTCAGCTGGGTGATGAAAGAATAATGATAAATGAATAAATCCCAAGGTTAATCCCAACATTTATTATACAGGAGTGCTGCCTACCCTCATGTCCTTGATGTTAAAACTCCAATAAAGCCCTTTACAAATCCTAGTCATGGATAAGACTAATGCCAAACAATACTACTACAAGGTTTCATGAGTCACAAGGTCTTCTTCATACAGAAAAACAGAAGGTGAACACATCTTAGTCCAGTACTACTTAACATCTGTTTATTTATTTGCCATCTGTGCATGGACCAAACCGGTGTTCCAGCAAATGGGAGCTTGTTATGGCTATTGCTGAACACCTGTACAATGTAATGCAATCCAATGCAAGAGCCCTGTAATAAATATGACATTTGTAAAGCCTATTGTGCTCATTTTTTGTTGAGACTGATGGAAAAGTTTCAGCGCTATAGTCATTTTTGTAGTTTCTAGTAATGGTGTTGGATTACACTTTTTACAAGGTTAGTTTGTGCCTCCATGCACAGACAGGCAGAAGTGGGTACAAAATGGCAAAAACTTTGCAAAAGCATTAATCATCACCTGACTGAACTTTTGCAGAGCTCCACGTCCCACCAACTTGTAACTTTTTCTGATGATCCATAACTTTGAGAATAAATTTCTCCAAACTCTACAATAGTCTGTAAATATTGTGACCAGTTATAAAACTCCAGTCTGATATGATGATGAGAATTAATTTTGTTACGTATGGAGGAAACAGGAGAAAAGCCTGGGAGACCGAGGTTCACATCCTAAAACTTAGGGTTAGCAAAAGTGGTAGAAAGTATTCAGACTATTAAGTTGAGGCTGCAATACAGACAGTGTAAAAACACCCTGTTTAAAATCCTGCATTTAAAAACTTACTGAAATATTATCAGACAGTTGTACTTAATATATAAGTACTTCTTATGTGGAGTGGACTTCATAAGTTTAGGTTGAGTTGATATGACGACCAATTTCTTACTACTTATTATATTGCTTAGAGCTTTAATCAATAAAATGTATCTTAGTCGTAAAGTGATCATATATTTGGATGTAAAATGCACACTCAGAGTCCATCCACATAGGATTTCACTACGTTGCCTAATAAGACCTCTTCTCAGAACAATGGGTGTTTACAAACCACAGTCAAACTACCTGTGTGGTTGTGGAGAACCTTAACTGAAATATAAAAAAACATACAATATTGCCTTTAGAGCAAACATACTTACATTCCATTTCATTATAAAGTAGGGTTTTCAACCATATCACGTGATCTTCATCTGTAGATGGAGTTTGCCCAGTGTTGTGAATGAGTGTTCATTTGACTGATGTTTGAACAACCTCTGCATTGCATTGCAACCTCTAATCTAAACCAAATTCTTTCAAATGATCATGAACAGATTTCACACACACTCAGCGTAAACATATTTCAAAATTTGGGATTGTAAATCAAAATCATGATCTTCATAAAGAAAACTGGCTGGTGTTATGTTTCATATTGTGTATATTTTTGTTGCAAATAGGTATGTATGAATGTATGTGAATGTAATCTTTAGGTGAGGGTTGGTGTAACAGATGGTTGTGACCAGCTGGTTTTGAAAAGACATGACTGATGAAATCAAACCATCGTCCCTTTCTTCTTCCATCAAAGTGATCAAAGGAAGGGACAGACAGACTTATGAATGATAATACTACGATGGTTGATATGATGTCATGGAAATCATCAAAGCCCTACTCTTTCGATGATTCCTGATATTCATAACGTGGCTTCTGCATAAATGCAAGAGGTTCATTGATATTGCAGTAAAGTCAGGCTGAGGAGGTTTAACAGGGCGGCGGAGCACTGCTGCTGTCCCCTGATCAGAACTTTGAGACGGGAGGAGACTTTATAGTCTAAATGTCAATAGAAGGTTTGCAAAATCTTGTTAAGGAGTGAATATCAGATGCAATTATACAGGAGGCTCGAGAAAGACCTCTGTGCCTCTCAGCCAAGGTCTAATTATACAGAGCAGGTTTGCCTGTGTTGGATATAATTAAGATGTAGAGGAGAGGCTGTGTCACTGATGAGGACCAAGATCAGAGCATCAAGCTCAACCTGTTGATGAAGTACCATCATCCGAAACACTTCAGTATTTTATGTTGGTAATTTGATACAGACACTAATTTCTCTAAATATTATACTGTGTATGCAGATGCTGGCCCCTCTAATGAGAAATGAGGCCTAAACCTCACTGCACTACAGGGTTGTATCTTTTTACTATTACTAGTTTGCAGTATCTTTATTAATACGCCTCTGTTGAAATAAGAAAAAAAATGTGACGAAATTACTATCATTCATAAAAATTAAGTAAATATGTGCTACTCTAACAGAATGCAAAAGTACCGTAATGCAAACTTCGGGAATGAAAATCTACAAAAACTCCAATTTAGGCGAAAGTCAGAGATCAAGCGAGAGACATTAATATCATGGAAAAGAAGCGGGGCATAAAAAGAAGTTATTCCTTCTTCACCCATCCCTTCTTCCCTCTTCCTTCTTGAATTATTTAATTTTAATACAAGTTGTGTAAGTGCTGGCTCTGAAATAGCTCAGACTTCTAAAAACAGCCAATGAGGGCACCAAGTTACCAAAATCCCCTGAATGATTTATGGATTTCTGTAATAATAAACGGAGGCTGATGCATTTTGAGAGTCTGGATGGAGACACAGAAACATGGCTCTTAAAGTGGCCCAGACGGAGGTTTTCGGGGCGATAGTCAAAGACAAAACACAATTTAATCGTCGTCGTAACTCTAAACAACCTTTGAACTTTGCTGGAACAAACACAAGCTGTAGGATGTGAATACTGATATACAAAAAGCTACAAAACAGCTCAGACTTTCTTGCATCATGTACCTTCCTGGTTTCTTTTCCTTACTTTCTGTGTGTATCCCCCTTTAACTATAGTTGTACCTTCATGCTTGATTACAGCATAGGAGCACATGGATGAAAAACAGGGAAGTGGGCTTCAACTTAAGCACTGGCTTTGTCAAAGCGCAGGTAAGTAGATAGCTAGATAGAAGAACACTCAGCGAAGGTTCCCATTGCACCGTCCTCTTCTCAGGCAGATATAAATATCCACATCTGTGCTGGGAGGTAGAGGTTGATGCTCTACAAATGAGACAAAAGTCTAAGGCTCATTTAAAGCTATGCCATTGGTTCAAAACAACTTAAACAGTCCTCTCATGTCAGACGAGAAGGAGTTTAGTGTCTGGAGTCAGGTTTTATGGGGCTAACAAACACAATAACAGGCTTCACAATTATAAGAACCCCTCAGGCTGTAAATGTGCTCCACAGTGGTAGCAGGAGTATGTAAGTTTGGGTAGGAATTTCAAAAAGAGGTATTGACAGCCTACACTTATTTATGAAGGGCATCAAAGCTACTCTGTATTGGAGTGGCAATGTCGGTGGGTCGGTCTGTCCAACACTCTGGCCTAGACAGAAATATCTATTTATATATAATAAGTGGATAATTGTGGATAACTGCGTAATAACTTGAAAGTGTAAATGTAAAGCATTTAAATGCTGTGTAAAGATTTGGACCTCAATTACAAGTCACCAATCTAAGTCCCAGTCCCAGCAGAGTAGCTATGACCCGCAGATTACTTTATTGCTGCATAAAGCTGGTGAAACAGTCAGCTGGTCTAACATTTTATTTTTCCACTGTGGCTGCAGTTTATCTTACCTGGACAGACGTAGCAAAAACACATATCGACACATATAGACTAGATTTTCAGGAATTTCTAGTTGGCTATGTAGTGGTTATTTGTGCTACTGGTTAATAGCATTGTTATTGCTAATAATGAATGCAGTGCTATTTGACAGAAAATGGCTTTTACTTTTGCAGAATCTGCAGCCTGCTAAATGTAGAGAGAAGAATTTGTGAGTCACAATCAGCGCTTCAGAGGTGCTTCACATCTGAAAATCATTACAAGGACAAAGGTAAATAACCCATTACACAATGCGGGCGGAAAGAACCAGAGGACAGCTGGTAGTAAAAAAGAAATAAAAACAAATAAATTAGAACATTGTCCAGTTCAATCGTGTGCCAGCCAGTTCAGTTATGCTCCTCTGCAGTCATACATGACATACAAGCACAGGAGGAAGACATAACTATCCCTGACAGCACGTCAGCTAAGTCTACTGAGGTTGACAGCAGAGCCCAGATCACATTTGTCAACGTGGCCTAAAGGATTGCTTAATGTGTTCTGTGTCTCTCTGTGCCCTTTGGCTTGGCTCTGTAAATCATCTGGAAATCTGGGTTCAGTAGAAAGAAGCTGTGGTGCCAGCGCCAAGACAGCAACTTCCAATACTCATGATACCAGCTGATTCAAGCATCTCATGTGCTGTTTCTGTCCCTGGAAGTCTCACATGCCTGGATTATTACACAGAAGCAGGACAAGCAGCTCTCCCTAAAAAAAAAACAATATCACTTTGTGTATCTATAGTTGTGTATTGAATTAATAGTGTTCAGTCAAATTGTACAATAAATTAAATTTATTATTGGTCAGTTCAAATACTGTTAGGGATGAAAGGAATACAATTTGTCTTCGGACCTTCGTCTGCCAGAATCAATGGTATAAATAATAAGTAATAAAAAAAAGATGCATGGTCTTCTTTAATGCCTTCACCCAATAATAGTAACAATAAAGAAAAAAATAGGAAAACTGCAACAGTACAACAATAACTACTGTGTCTGGAGTAATTGATACTTTGCGTGCAAGTGTCTTGCAGCTATCACTGCTTGGAACAACTGCAGCTTAAAGCTGTGTGGAAGAAGATGTGGTTGTCATCAGGACACTGAAGCTGTGCTGTCCCCACAGTACTTCAGGGCCAAGGGAGAGCAGAGAGTGTTGACTCTGGTGATGTTCCTTTCCTGTGGCCAGACGTCAACTACAATAATGTAGAAAAGGGGATCTATCCTGTAAAACCTCTAGAGGATGCAATTTTTCATTGATTCATTTTTTTTTCTCAGTGGTTCAATCTACAACACAAAGTTAAAGACACAGCAGCCGACTTCTTCGTAAAACTCCAGAGTGCCCCCAAGATCCATAATGTCTTCCACACTTACTGTACCAGAAAAGTCAAATAGAAACACATTAAAGCAATTATGTTACTAATGAATACTATAAATTTCTTCTGAGATGTTATAATATAGCACTGACACCAACAACATAAAAGAAAGTCTTTCACACTAAAGCCTGTGCAAAAAAAAAAAAAAAAAGTGGGAAAAAAAACTATGTATTTCGTGAGCACGTGAAACTTTCTCGTGCTCACAAGAACGTTTCTCATGAGAAAGTTTACATTTTAGAGCATGCAATGAGTTAATGGAGGGATCATTTACCAATCAATGCGGCACTTAAAGGGAAAGTTATAATTAAATTAAGTGAATATGCTGACCGACTGTTTGTCCACTGATTGTGTGTTTTTTGTACCTCTTATGTGATGTGAAATCATTTTGGGCATTTTATGTAAAAAATTAATTTCTGAGACCCACTATTAGTTTTGTATAACCTTTATATTTGAATCGGAAGCTGTGAACCTGAAAGTAACTTCAGCATCATTCTCCAGCTCTCGAAACTAAAACCAGCCCACCTGAAATTTTATCTCGTGTTCACGAGATACATACAATTTTTTTTCACTTTTTTTTTTTTTTTTTTTTTTTACCTGAGAGAGTATCTCGTGAGCACGAGAAAGTTTATCATGCTCATGAGATACGTACAGTTTTTTTTTTTTTTTTTTTTTTGCACATGTCCCAGGCTCCGTAGGCAGCAGAGTGCATTGAAGCAAAACTCTTTTACAGCACGTTAGTCTTGGCTTAGTGAAAACTTTACAGTTAAAACTGCTATGCTTAATATTTTAATATCCACAGTGGATTTATTTGAAAATGACAGTAAGATAATCTGTGATAAAAATCAGACTCCTCTGGCTCCTGGCCTTGCTGCAAACAAAACAACCAATCAGAACAGAGTATCTGATGGATCTTCAATTACTGCTCCTGCACAGGCTCCGCTCCACCGTGCATGAGCTAACTCAGAACAGATAAACAACAACAGAACGACCAAGCAACAAGAAAACACTTTGTACAAAAGATATGAGATATGAGTTAAAAAGAAAGAATAAGACTGAGCTACATTGCTGGTATGGGGTTTGGAGGTGAGCTGGTATGCACTGCACAAGTTTTAAGCTAAGTCCACTGTTTACTATTCTCATCAATATCATATACAGACACAGTGGGCTATTATTTTCAATGGAAAAGCTTAAAAGGCCAATGTTAGCTCAAACATAGTATCTAGCGAATTGTGAATTGTGAATCTTGTGAATTTCTCTTGGAGATGAATAAAGTATCTATCTCTATCTAGGAGCGAAAGAGCCAGATATACCTCCAGGTGGCCTGGGACACCTCTCCAAATGAATGCTAATGTCAATTGCTCCAAATCTTAACAAGACAGAGTGCAAACTGTGATCACCAACCCTGGAACAATGAGCATTGACAAACATTATCTTTCAACTGAAAAAAAAATGTAATACAAAAAATATAACGCTACAAATGCTATCTCCTTAAAAGTTAAAATAAGGTTTGGTTAATAAGAAAAGATTTCTTGAAAATTCTTCCACACACATGGTCTTCACTCAGTCTGTATAAAACTACTTCTAACAGTGCTGTTTAAAGCTCACTTCCTCTGCCAAGACTGTTACTTCAGTGGACTAAACCCATGAACTCAGCATGTATAATTCCCTATATGATTGATGATGATGTTCTCTGTACATGTGGCATCTATTGCACGTCTGTCCGTCCCAGGGAGAGGGATCCCTCATCTGTGGCTCTTCCTCAGGCTTCCTCAGGTTTCTTCTTTTTCCCATAAAGGGTTTTTGAAGTTTTTCCTGACCTGACTCGGTTCGAGGGTCTAAGGACAGAGGGTGTCACAACTGTACAGATTGTAAAGCCCTCCGAGGCAAACAATGTTTGTGATTTTGGGCTTCTAAATAAATAAATTTGATTTGAATTTTTGATTTGAGATCCATGGGGTTAAACTGATGACCTTGTGGTCAAGTTTAGCATTCTGCAGAGATGGAAGACCAAAATAAATACTTGCTTGGGTGCTGATCCTGTTGCTGAAGATAACAGAGTTATACATGAACATCTTGAGAAAACAGAAGAAGTGGAGCCTTGCAGTGGAGCCTTGCTTCCTACTGTAAGGACAGCTTACACTGAGTCAAGATACACAGATAGATTCATGGACCTAGTTGCAGATGTATGAGTTACTCTTTTCATCACTGGTGACAACCGATATCTGGGACTGCTGCTCAACCAGGGAGAGACACCAAGAGAAACTGAGGGAGGAAACGCAGCCAGTATGATGAATGAGTGAGACAGGAATGAGATTAGGAGTAGTCCACTGAATAAATGAACAAATTAATGAAGTGAGGAAAAAGAACAGGCGGCTTGACGCTGCCAACAACGACGCGTTCCTCTCCTTCTAAATAAAAAGTGCTGCTTCTAAGAATAGCTGCACTTGCCTCTGGTTACGGGCTGCGATCGCCATCATCATTAGCACCCTCAGGGTGTGATTCTCAACATAGCAAAAGTTGCAATGTGACTGTGGGAGATGATGGTATGTTGCTAACTTGTCCTGTTTTGTTCACAAGATTCTTTGATCCCTCTGGTGGTATTTTCATGCTGTAATTGTGGCTGCTTCATTTAGTGCCCCAAACCACATTACAGATGTCCAATAAATGTACCCTCTTCTGTACCTGCGATTTGCATCATGGGTGATTAGATAGCATGCAGGTAGCCCAAAAATACCTATATTCAACAAAGTGTAAAATGAACAAAATCAGAGTTACTTCTGTTTGCTCTAAAGACCTAAGTCAATAATACTGACTTGACTTCCTTATTACTTATCATTTACTAACAAAAAAAAAAGGTGGAAATGAAATGCTGGAATTTCGTGCATATTCCAGCAGTGTTGATATTAATCACGTGGTCAAACATTCTTGCAGTCTGAGAGGGGCTGGCTCACTCTAACACTAGAAAACCACCTAACGCTCTCTCCTGGCTGTGTAATAAAGCCTCAGGTCTTTTCAGCTATAAATACACCATGAAATTCAATTTTCTATATGTTCAAGTGTCCCTGCGGTCTCGTTTCTCTTGGTCAAACAAAACATGCAACAATTATGCAATTGCAAACCATTAGGCTAGCTGACTCTGGACCATCATTAATGAAAGAAAAAATATCATTCTCTCCTTGAGATGGTGCCACAGTGAGGCATATTAGCTTCATACTGTTAAGACTGTTGAGCCTTTGGGCCTGAAAAAAATGACTGTTATGTTTCCTCTGATTGATCGCTAGCAGTGTGTGAGTTGAGGCAGCTTGATATTGGTTATCCTCCCAAACTTGATCCTGTCCAACCACTGATCAAATGACAAATGTACATCTCTTCCAGGTTGAACATATACTCTATGTGTTTGTCCATTTTGAGCCTGATGAAAAAACAGGCTCAGGCTCTTTGCACTATTATTTGTTTTATGAGAAATCAACCTTCAGGTGTTTCAACATCACAGAGCCTCTGCTGTTAGTAGTACGGTAAGCTTGAAACTGTAGAGGAGTAGAAAATGTACAATTTTTTCCATGGCTACCTGGGGGAAAAAGAAATTGAAGGATATATTTGTGAATGCAGCTGAGTCTTGGGGTGGGGTGCCCCATTATCAGATCAGCAGCAACAGTCGATTTTCCGAGAGTGCTTTTCTCACTTCCTCTCTCCACACTTTCTTATCATTTTGTGGCAAAACAGACACTAAGTAAGTTAAGCATGGATGTTCATTCTTGACCTTTTAACACATGAGCAACACCATGAGCCATATGTGAACACCAGACCAAAATCATAGAACAGGACTCAGAGAACAATCAAGGAGGGCAGCCACATCTGGCATCAGAGACCATCTTTGAAGAGAGACAAGGGAGACCATCTCACCCCCATATGCAACCACTTGATTCTCCAATTTCCATTCTTAGGTGACAGGATGACCACCTACACAATTGCATTTGCCAAAGATGCACCTGGGATTACAGCCGATAGCTGTAGGTAGAAAAGCTTTTTCCATGTCATCGACACAGAAAATGATGGTGAAGTGGTAATTCATCTGCTCCCAGCCCACTGCCCACTCTTACATTACTCATAGCAAGAGCTGTGTATCAGTTGGGAATGTGGGTCAGATTTTATTTTTAGTCTTTAGAATATACCATGTTTTTACTATTACAACCTTTGTGGGTTGCAAAATACAGCAAGTAATGTAGAGTGAAGGTATTTTTTTCCCCCCGTTCTAAATAATAATCCACCTTCACTGAGCCTTCTAAATGTCATGGACTTTATCACTACAGTGGCTGGTATCCTAACAAAAGCTACTTTAAGTTGTCTCACAAGACTAATATGTTTACGGCTCAGCAAGGTCCCTAAAGGCAAGGCTGCTTATGTCAGAGTGCCACTTTCTTCGAGTTGCACACACGAGTTGTCAGTTAACATTTTCATTTCTCGTTTTAAAACCCTCAGATTCTTCCAGTTCTAAAAGTGATCGGTGTAGCATGTCCCCAGTGTCCTTACACCCCCCACTGTTCCACAAAGTGGGTCCTACATGACTACACCAGGGTTTTTCCTGTACAGAGAATTTTAGGACGGCTTTCTTGACATAAATACAACTGTGCTTGTACAAAAACATGACCATGTTGGCAATGATTATTTTAGCAGTGTGGTGTTAAAGGCAGCACTGCCAATAATCGCAACAGTGGAATCATTCCAGGGTGGCGTTAGGTAAAAAGACAGCATATAGCAAGATGATTCATGAGCTAATTAGTGCTGGCCATTAAAAGCACAGTTCAAATTGCTTACAAGATGTGGTAAATTTGTCAGGTCTGACAGTCAGTCACACTGAAAAGTGGGTGATAGTTTCCCACTATTGGTTTAGTTAAGTGTGCTTGTTTCTATTGGTATGTCGCGGTTTGTGCCACTGCTGTTCTACTGATGTGTGGCACAAGAGCTTTGAATGAAATGCTTGATGGGTACCATCATGATAATCACGATTGCCATCTCAGTTTTAATATTCACTAAACTGGACCTACATACATAGTACAGCTAACGCAAATAAGAATATAATTCATTTTGCAGGGATTTGGTCATAAACTAAAAATTTGGACAAATTATAATTTTGATTTGATGGTGGTGAACAATTAAAGTTACACTCAGGAGACATGAATGGGTGAACCACCTTTGACAGCACTCCATCCTATTGTTGTCAAGATGATTCACTCTGAACGACAAACGTCAACTTCTTGGTGGCGCTAGAGGAAAATTCATTGGATTATCGAATTCATTAGGATTAATCCTCTGGGAACTGTGAATGAATGTAAAAAAAGTCATAACAGTAAATATTTCATTCTGGACCACAGTGGTCTGATGGACCAACAAACACTGTCAGCTCTAAGGCCATGCTGCTGGCATGTATAAATATATAAATAAATGCAGCCAGATAAAGTGAGCACTTCATCTATGCACTCCTCAATGACATGTTATTAACAGATATTGAAACTATAGGTGTTTTGTGGTTGAATTCAATTGTAATAAGTGGTATTTCAGTGTTTCAATAAATGTTTATACATCACAATAAAAAATATGTGTATAAGATGGTTGTAAAATGTATATTTTATACTATTTATAGTAAAATTACCTTGTGACAAGAGTCTCTTTTACTTCAAATCTGAACATGTTAACCATAAAGACTGCTTATTTTCCCAGTTATAGAGCTGTAAGATTGCCTAACACATAGCAGGTGCTCCCTATATTCTCAGCCAGCAGGCAGGGCTGTACACATCTGTTTAGGAGCTAGCACATGTTCAGATTTATTTTCTGGTTAAAGTAATAAATTAGGGTTCAGTGGGCCATAGCTGAGGTAACACCTTTTCCTCATTTCGAGGCAGGAAAAGCCCTGATTTGAGTTAGTGTGTAAGCCTGGGTATGGTGATTCAGAGGCTCTCTACACAGTTCAAATTAATGCTGCAGCCATGTTTTCACTCCTGTCCCCTATCTGGCCTCCCTGAAGACCCTTGAGTGCCCTCACAGTGCAGCAATGGTGGTTATGTCACACTGCATCACTTCTCCCACTTACCTCCAGTATAATCATGACACAAACACGAGCAAGCAAACATGCAGACACGCACACAAAAATATTTGCATCATAGACTGCATATTTCCCATGGCATCGGCCTCAGAGCAAAATAAATCCTGGTGCCTGTCTCTGGCTTATGAATGTTGAATATCAGATGATAAAAAATACTGTAAAAAAACAAAACAAAACAAAAACAACAGGATAGAGTATACTTCCCATTCAGCTACACAAACACACAAACCCATAGGCTTACAAACCAACCTGACAAAGTTCCGACAAAATTCAACTTGTCATCACTTTTATCTGACACTGACTGATCAAAATGGGCAAAATATTAAAAACTTACTAGATTTCCAACTGGAGTCTGTATTTGTATATACTGTATTTTTATTAACTATCAATTTAAATATGATTCATTCATATCAACAAAGAATTAGACCAAGGACATTTTATTTTATCATCATGCGGCTGTAGTACCGAGAGCAATTTAGTAGTACAGCATCACCCTCCTCTTTTGAGGGCTTTAGATCCAGGAATGAATCCAGGAACTAAACAAACTGAGCCAAGATTAGATTTTTACTTAACTGATCAAATGAATGAATGGCAGGAAGAAAAAGCGCACTCCCTACTCAACATTTTCTACGATGGCAGTAAAAATGAGTGAATGAATGAACATGTCAAGGAAACGAAAACCTAATAAGTTCAAGGAGGATTTGAGAAAAGAGCATCTGTGTAATACTGCTGTAATGAGAAAACCAGCCAAGGACTGTTTCACGTTCAAACAGTTAAGTCAATGAAAATCTGGAGCATTGATAGTATGCCACACAACATTTGTGTGCTGATGCTTGAGATGTCCCACTATCCCAGGGCTATTAGCAAGAGTGATAGTTGAAAATGTTTTTTTTTAAATTACACCTTAACATGAAGAAAAGCAACGACTCAGATGTCAATAGTGCACAGTTCTGCGTATCTACATCTAAATTACTCTAGATTGGATTCTTCTGATGCCTCCTTTGTAGAAGGAAACATGCCACACTCATGCTGCTTTATTTTGGTACACTTCTAACATTTCAGTCTTATCTGAAGTTCTTGAAATAATCACTGCAGAGTCTATAAATCTATTGTGTGAGAGCTAATGTAGAGGTTTCTGCCTACCCCTGAATTGTTTGATGAGATTTTGGCATGAAGTAGTGATTTTATTCTCTTAGCTTTGTTTTGAATTTTAACCATTTATCACCAATAACCAGTAACCCAATGAAAACTTACATTTTCAGTTGTTGGCACCAGAATGAAAGAGGATGTGTGATGATGAGATGAACAGCCCCGCTGGCCAATTTAATTGTAAGTTGAGATGGGCACCTGGATCCCAACGACCAAAGGCATTAATACAAATAAAAGAACATATAATACATGTTTCTATTGGATAATTTACAGATATTATATATTGTTGTATTTTTAACATGGAAAACTGAACTGATACGTGCTACACGGACACTTCTGGGACTAGCTTTTAGTGTAGGAGATGCATGGGTGAGTGTTACTGGCAACCCATTCGCACACTGCCATTTTGGCATCAAATGGACAATGTCTTCCTGCTGCCTGCCAGCTCTGAACATGTCAAAAGCACACTGTCATGGTGAACTACAGTCATGTTCTATATAGCTGAAAGCTAGTACAGAAATACTTTTTCAGTAATAAAAATCAAATTGATTGAACAAACATGAGGAAAAGCATATTTTAATGTTTAATTCGTTAAAGAATATCACCACCTAACAGCTTGCATGTAATGAAGGCATCCCCTTTCAAGTGATTTACTTTCATTACAGCTGGCAGGTGCGGGATCCATCTGCAGTCTCTAATTTGAGTACCGTGCATTGTCAAAGCGGGAATACGTAACCAGATTAATCAAGTTACCTTGATTACATTCTGCACGACCCACACCATGCTACTAACTACACCAACCTGCAGATACAATGAAGCGCATCACGCAGTAATGCCAAATCATGACTGGTCATATGACTGTATTGTTTAAATTTCACAGTGGTGTCCATCCTCCTGGGAGAATCTCTTCTGGACCCTTTTCCAAGCTAGGAGCAAAGATGTTTGGCCATGACTGTCAGCAATCCTATCCATCAAATCCCACCTTTTCCACTGGAGCTCAGGGTGTGCTGCATGCCTCTAGTCAGAAAAATACCACCAGTGTACTGCCTACCTCTGCACAGTCTGTGCTGAACTCCACTTTACACCCTGCATCTTGATTTTTGTAATTAGCACTCACACTCTAATTCTCCATTTCAAGAATTTGAAACCGTTAGATGCTGCACCTCTGTGAGCGGCAACGTTTGAGTTTACTTGAGACTACAGAAGTGCTAACGCAGAAAGTCTTTGATTGTTTCACAAAACTCAAGCACTGAATTGAAAATTGTTCTTAAGTTTAAGTGCAACAGGGTAATTTGCTAAATCTGAAGAGTAAATCTGGTTATTATGAAAGAAATGTCCCATATGAGTGGTAAAATGCTAATTTGAACTACTTTTTATGTTAGGTAGTTAAATAACGATGCATCATATTTTATGTTTTAAGTTAATCTTTGTGGATATAGATCACATCACAAGTGTTAAAATTAATTTTTAGAACTTTGGTGACAAAAACATTCTCCACAAACTTGCACGTCTGACAATCTTGGACTTGATAATTACCACAACAGATGCCCTAACAGGCTTCTGCGAGGAAGTATCGTCCCTGGCCCTGCTGTAAATTTAGCACCTATTCCGTTTCTTTTTATTATATCACATTATTCATTTCTTCTTTCACTGTTACTTTTACTCTTATATATTATACCTGTCCTCTTCTACTTTAACTAGATTTTACTCTATATTCTAATGAATTTAAGCACCTTGTCTTGTGGTGTGTTTCTTGTGTGTGTCTAAATGCTTGTGGTGTCTTGCGCGAAGCACTTTGAATTGCCTTGCTGCTGAGATGTGCTATATAAATAAGTTTACCTCGCCTTGCCTGTAGCCCTGTTGCAGTGTTGTTTGGCGAGTAGTCCCAGCACGGGCCAAATAAAAATTCAAGCCCTCCCAACCATTTGCTTTGGAATATAACTGCTCCTTCCCCTGCTACAGCCAGTTTACCTTCTTGCTAGAGCTGCTGCATAAATGCAACAGGGTTTAATTAGCAACAATATGGACCTCAACCTAGTGTTGGCAAGCTGCCTCTTGATGTGGTGTGAAGAGAGAAAAAACAAACTGTATTTCTGGCAGGCAGCTGTGAGTCATTTTGTCCGCGCTTAATGTTCCTGCAGCATTCGTTACTGCTTGTTACATCACTGCAGTGTTTGCAAGTGAAAAGGTCCCCCCTCCTCCAAACCTATGCAACAGCTGGGGGTGAGTGGGGGTCCAGCAGGTAGTGTGGTCATAGTCTGATAACATGCTGGGGCTGCACGGCTAGTTTAGACCTAAGAAGTAAATCAAATTGTAAATATGTACTGCTAGTATAGGCAGTAAAATGCCCAGTCAGTTCATGCCTGTAATGCACTGAATTAGGGGCATTTTGTATGACATGACATATTATTTATAGTCCCTGCTATACCCTATATTTAGAGATTATGGCAACACGCTGTACTAAGCTTCTGCTCATCAGGACTCAGTGCCTCATCTGTAAAGCAGACGATTGTTTTTCCTTTCAAAATTTTCAGTTAGACAGCTTTGGAGACACCACATACTGTGAGTCCGATCCAAAACTACACCGATGCTAAATGATTAAATGAGAGGCTGCTACCTGAATGCATTCAACACTGCTCTGATGATGATTAACCTCAGAGCTAAGTGAATCCATGTATTTTCCCAACCTGGGGGTCTGAACAGAGTCAATCATCAGTGCAAATCATTTTTAGCATCCACACACTGTTATGTATTATTTTTACTCTTATATGCAGCACAATGCTGCACTACAGAGCTCAGCTGTTGTAATGGAAAGCAGTTTTGCAACACTAGCAGGCTGAGGTGGACAAAACACAGAAGACTAAAGAAAGGATCAGACTTTGATCTGCTTTATTTTAACAGATACTGATCCATTAAAATATGCCCCAGTCTCAGCAGTGTTTGAGATTATCATGGAATCTTCATTATTATAATTTGTTTAGGCTATTTTACAGAAAAACTTGAGGTGAGAAGTTAACTGTAGCATATGAAGTGAAGTATTAAGTTGTTGGTAAAAATGAACTTATTACTATATTGACATGTATGATTCTAGTGAATACTTTCCAGTGAAAAATATGCTGTCTTTACTTGGTGACTATTTTTTGAGGTTGAGTACAGAGGACTGACAGAGACCTTCATAATATGGTGAAACACTATCGTTGGGTATGAAAATCCAGTCATTGGTCTAAAAACTTTACATGAGCCGCTATATAGTGGAAACTACAGATGGCAGAAAACTGAACTCTGCACAATCTGAAGTGATAAATTCACCGATCAATTCACTTTAGCATTCTACTTTTGATTCCCAAATCTGGACTGCATACTAATCACCTGTAGTTTATCTGATGTGCTAATAATCTCACAGTACTGTTTTAGTGTTCTTATTTAACTACATTTCAAGCAACCTGTAACTTTATTATGTCATTTCCAATTCATCTTCACAAACAGACATCAAAACATTTTTCCAAGAATTTAATTGATATTTTTTGTTTTCTGAGATTTTCCTGCAGCTGTTTCACCACAATACATCATTTGTTTAATGTTTATTTTTACCAGCTGAGCAGCAACAGTGACAACATCAACAGTACACTCATAAATCAAGTTTTTTTTTCAGAATGTACACTGACAGTTTTGAGGATACTTAACTTGTTACTTTTTACAGAAAACCTGCCTAGATTAAACTTGTAGTGTGGACAGACCTTTGGATTATACATTCAGTTCATGCAACTATGGCCACTTCTGTTCTCAACTGCCAGAAAAAGGGATTTGAATTCCCCACAGTTCTGCTTATTCTCCACAGCGCCTGCAGCTGAGCCTCATGGATATCATAGTATTTAAAGCCATTCGCCATGTTAAAGTGACAAACTAATCAGAAACAATGGCAGGTAGCCGTACCATAAAACTCTGGAAAAATCAGTAAAAGAAAACTTTGAAAGAGGAATTAAAATAGTCTGGAAACAGCAGCTCCCCTCATTTTCCAGCTCAAAAGTTATGTGATTGTCACCCCTTATTGAGATTTCCCTCCGCTGACATGTAAATCAACCTGACATTTTTTTTGTGCACCTCTACAGTAGCATTAGTATGGCACTAGTATAGCCCCCAGTTTTGGAGAGGACACTCTGGATAAGTGAGGATAATACCAGGCGGCCCATGCTTCATCCCCAGTTCCCTGCTTCTGTGGCACCATAATTACATTTAGCCCCTGCCTCTACTGGAATTAGAACTAAGACTTGGAGCACATACCTGAAACCTTTCTCTCCTGCTCACCTTCACTCTTTCCTTCCCTGACTCTCCTCACGCCCAAGATGACTCAGTAAGCACAATCTTCCCCAAAATCTCATTAAGGCCCACCACAGCCACCGAGTGCTGCTGCATAATTCATGTGTTTTTCCCAAGCACTCTCAAAAAATGGGTGAATAATTCCATCTGATGTTTAAAATGCACAGCAGGAAAATCAGCTAGGTTACATCTAAGCACACCTTTAAACTAACAATACGGTCTGCTGGGCTCCTACGAACTCACGAAAACTCGTCCCTGAGAAGTCACATGGACATGTAATTTGTATGAATAATTAAATGTGCTTCTTTAATAAGATAACATGCAGAATTAGACATACAGGGTTATATTTAAATCACACGAAGACCATCGCTTTCAGATCACATGTGACTCATCGCAGGACTGAGATATTTCCGTGGGAGTCATTAGCTTGCAAACATTAGCATTTTATTTATGCTTGACATGCTAATCCACCTGTGTATGTGTTCGTAACCCTCCCTGCAGAGCCATTCAGCTAAAGAGATCTGCATAATTCTTCAACTGATATTACAGGACCTGTCAGGCTTTATAGCCGTGGAGAACTTGTCCTTGTGTACATGCACAGTGATAAGAGTGTTTGGGTTTAAGAGAGTGTACTTGTCCGTCTGCCCAGTGTCCTAATATGCTGATGTAACTACAGTGGCTGGCGAAAAATGCCGATGAATGACTCAGGACATGGGCTGGTTAAGTAGTTGTTTAGCTTAAGAAGATAACATTTATTAAAGATCACACTGCTTTTAGTGCATTGTTGGTTGTTGTGTTTGTTCGACCAGCAGAGGATGCATGGTTACTAACCTCTCCATATAAAACTGCATAAATCTATTAAGCTAAGACATGACAGAAAGCCTGCACAACACAAAACCAAAGCCAAAGTAATGCAGCCATCATACCATAAAGTGAAATTCACTCTTTGGATAGCAGATCTGTTAACTTGTGAACAGGACAATAAGTTCACACACCTTATTCAAAAGACATATTTGTACCATTGGTTCTTGTCTCATAACTGTCTGCATTGCTCTTTTATGGAGCATTTTTTAAGCAAAAAAGATAATAAAACAGATAATAAGTTACAATAGTTTGCTCTATTTTGGACTCTTCGTCCCCACAAAGGTTAGAGCTGTCAAGATGATTTGCTGTTGGTCAGAACCACAAATTCAAGTGTCACAGTTCACCAAAGGTGAGCTCTACGTGGGACATCTGCTCTGTTTGATTTCACCTACAGGCTTTTAACAAGTAGAAGCAAAAAGCCAAAGTTAACGAGCACCTGCTAAAGTAAGTTGAGCATGTTGAAGACCAAAGATGCAGGTATTTTTCCTCCAGGTGGCCAGAGTAATGATGTTCATGTTGACCTCTGTCTGCAAGATGTGTAAACAAGGCACCTGTTAGCCAGGTTAGCTAAAATGTCTTGAAGAGGCAATGGCTATTACAGCTGGTTGGAAAAACAATCAGTCAATCAGTGGCTGCTAAAAAAAAGTGGCTTTGGCTAGGAAAGGCAGAATTCATTCAATTTGGAAAATGCTAACTGAACAATTTGGTAAATGGCTACAACGGAGAATAACAGCTAACCTACCAGAGCACAGAAATACGGCACTGCTGCCAGTAAGTCTAATGAATAACCCAAAATGCTCACTGGCAAGAACAGTTGCATTGCTTAAGCCTGCCAGTATCTTGGGTGCTAAGTGCAGAACTAAACCCTACTTTGATCTTAGAGATTAACATCTTTCAGACAGCAGATGTAACAGCACCTCTGATACAACACTGACTCAACTACTGTGGACACATCTTTGCCACATCTTTCTACACCGACTCGCGGTGATGCAGCATTTCCTCGTTCTCTTCACCGGGGGCTATATTTATGACACAACAAAAGACAGTATATGTAACAGGAAACCTCTTCCCACTGATACATTTTTATGCATGCCTGGAAAACTTGTGTGAGTAACTGAGGATGCGGTATCATTTCGTGACTCCCTTTTTACCTTCACATGAGACATATGCTGTAGGCAAGCCCCAAGGAGGCCGGGAGATTCCACAGCTGTTGCTGTTAAAATATGCAAATTGATAAAATATGGTTCCAACTAAATATAACCCGTCATTAAAATTTTAGCGTTGCATTAAGCAGGAGTATAACGAAGTAACGACCCCACTGAGTCACAACCTCGGAATGATTTAACCAACCTGTGAGTGTGATGGCTGAGGATGCAGAGGAATAAAGGAGTGTGTGAATAAATATGTGTGCATCAATCTAACACTGATGTTGCAGCGGGGTGTCGTATGGCTTTGTCTAACTTTTATGTCTTTCGGCTTCCATTAAGTCAGCCAAATAAAGTATCAAGCGTTGCAGGATACAGTATACATGCCAGCGAGTGCACTGTATCTGCCTATGTGACGAGCGAGGACGGATGAAATGAGAGCTTGGCTTGATTTCACTGCTCTGATATGCATGGAGTATAGAGTAAGTCAGACAACTTAATTCAATGCCTCAGTCAACCATACATACATGTACCGTGGTGTGGCGCGAGTCCACAGCTTCTCTCTCTATGTGCCATAACGACGAGTGTCTCATCTCTGTGTGCAGTGAGGGTAGAGGCTAACTCAGACTGGCAGATGGGCAGAGGGCATCCAGTAAACATCCACACAGGTCAGTGTGACATTAAAATGTCTTTCACTGGCCAGCTCATTAAAGGGGGGAGCCCTCACGCACACATTTACGAGAGAGCACAGTACCTGGAGGCGTTATGACTCACTCACACACAGCTGAGGAGTCTCTAACATGTGCCTCTTTGGTCTTTATGATTATTTTGGACTTTTTACTCAATTGAATTTTCACATTTCTTCTGACATATGACATTCAACTGATCACATTTCACACATTTCTTCATGTGATGATGATCACATTTTCTTCATGTTTTCTTCACGTCATCTTATTAGATGTAAACCACATTTTTGTAACTGTCAGCTTCACTGGTATGAGATGTAAACAAGAGTTCCTTACACGCAAGCGCACAAGCATTTCAGTCAGCGTTCTGGTGGTTCAGTTGGCAGCACCAAAGATGCCCAGCATGCTGTCAGCGGCACATTCACACTGACCTAAGACCAGTGAAACACAGCAGACCGGGACATCCTGCAGTCTGCTGAGCACAGATCAGCCAACTGGCCATGACGCTGAGATATGGTTTGTCAGAGGGACCCCTATCTCCACGTGGCACGCAAAGTTCGCACACACACACACAGACCAGGGAATGGAAAGCTCTACTGATGTATTTTTATCAAGAGTGGTAATGCTAATAATACTAAACACTTTAGTATCTTGATTTTTTCAGGACCCAAGAGTTTAAGTGCCACCACAGACCTGCAATTCCTTCTTCGTAACTCAACACTGTAACTGTTACGTTCAGATATTATAGAAAGTGAGAATTTAAAAAAAATGATGGCATTTGAAACAAAGAGTCATTAGACATTATCACAGATTTTGCAGTATCATACACCAACATTCTTGTCTGATGAACAAAATCAAGGCAGAAGATATTTTTCTTCCATGTCAATACCTGGTGTGTAAATTAAACACAATGCAACTCGACTTGATTCACTTGACTGTACTGTGATTCTGCTGTGTTCAAATATGACTTCACAAGGCTCCCTCCGGAGACATGGAAGGCTTTATCCGGCCTGGAAGCACGCTTTGATGTGTAAAATCGGTGGAGTTCACACTTAACCTCATATGAGGGAACACTATAACTATAACTGAAACACAATTGAATATTATCAGAAGGATGCAGTATAGTTTGATTAGAAACTGTATTTCATTAGAAGAGCACACGTGGGCAGCTTTCATTTGAGTTTAGAGGCTTGTACAGGCTATACAATACTTTGGAAAACCACTATATCCGTCAAACTGTAAAGGAGCCACTGATTCTAATATGCTGGAATCTGCGGGAACCACAGATTGAGTAGATGCATGTGTGTGTGTGTGTCTCCACCTGTTATGCGACCGCGTCCTGCTTACACCAGACTGTCTGAATCACGCTCGGGCAAGAAGGCAGAACTAAGGCCCTTCTGCTTTCATTTATAATTCAGAGCAGCACCACATACCATTTGTCTCCTGCAGAATTACAATTTTATATCTCCTGTTTCTGGGGAATTGCTTTTCGAGACAGAAAAAAAAGAGGGGGGTACACACTTATTGAAGGTTTCAGGTGTTCTTTTGTAAGAGCTCTTTAGGGAATAAAGCGGTATCATGTTAGGAAATTTATCAGTAAAACAGATACAGTGTGAAAGCAGTGGGAGATCTTTCTTCACAAAACGCTTCTGAGGGTTGTGTGCATCCATCAATGAGAAAATCAATAAATCTGCTATGCTTTTGCTGCATCTCATCTTCTCTCTCTGCATCCAACCCGCGCTGGTGCCTCTATAACGAATATTAAATCTCTTTATATACAAGTACATACTGTTGCGAATTTATTGGGCCTTGATACAGTGAAAACATGAAGGGCTGCGGAGCTCTGTGCATTGTCTGGGCAACAGATTATTCACAATGTACTTTCAAAAGATGTAAACAGCTACACTATGTGAAAGGTCTCTGCATACAATTTCACTAGAAATGCTCTAACCTTTATTCAGCATTGCCAACAAATACAAATAGATGGATTTGCAATTCAACACATGAAGTACTGGTGAACATCTTAAAATCACAGTACTGTAATTCTCGAGCATAACTGTTCGTTCTTGACTATTTGCATAATATTTTGTATAACTGTAATTCTACAATTAATGTTTGAAATTTCAACTACAGACAATATAATTGAGTCTTGTTGCAAGTTCTGAGGTCTTCAAAGTCCTCTCCTACTGTATGAAATCTGAGAGAAACCTTTCGCAGATTGTAAAATTGGCTTGGCTAATCCACAATTAGCACAAAGGTCCAATAACAAAGCGATGCTCGGGTTTAGACTGAGGAGGCTTTTCCTCCCCAATCAGTCCTTTTACAAGTTTCTCCATTGTGACCGTTTAAGTTGAGTCTGAGACTCAGCTCTGGGACTCAAATGTTGCTACAATAGAAACATTTTCATTCTGAAATATGCCCCAGAAGCTCATTGCAGCACTGTATGCTTCTCCATTTGTGCAACAGAAAGTCACAGCACTTTCACATCAAATTTAGGACAGAAACACATTCTTATAAAATGAATGCAGGAGGGGCCACTTTCACGTATAAGTCCAGGGGCCTTAAGGTGCTCTCAAAGATGAAAAAACTGACCACAGAACAAAGATGTTCTTCAGGCACTTTAAGCAAAGAACTTGCCTTTCCTTAGTGATGTATATTGGTTTAAACATGTCCCTAGCTAAATAAGCATCAATCACAGTTAAAAACAGAACATCCACACTGTAGATGTTATTTAGTTAAGATTTTAAGACTCAGATAAAACTAGATTAACTCCTTTATCAGGACTGTATGGGTGTGTGGAGATTTACCTGACAGCACTGGCAAAATAAATAATGAACAACCACTATATATTTCTAAACTGGTGCACAGAAAGGTGTGACATCACCATTTTACATTGCAAACCACAGAAAGAAGCAAGGGCAAAAACTATTCTTTTTCAGGGGAAATTATTTTGCTGCTATCAAAAAGGAGGATTTTGTTTGCAACATCAACTCTTAAAACAACTGTATGTGAATAGAAATAAGAGCAATCAAGGTAAGATAAAGTCTTGTGTACTGCTAATTAACATTGCATATCCACACACGCTGTAGGTCTGCATACCCAAGTCATAATTTTCAGTGAATACATCTATGAGGTGTACTGTCGACCTGATTGTAAAGCTACAGTAACACAACAGAGACATTTCAAATAACATGAATTCGCAATCAACAAAATAACAGAGGAGTAAATCCATCATTAACTCCTCAAAGTCAGCGTCTACAGGACAGAGAAGCAGCACAGATTTATAGTATACAGAAATGGTGCACAAATATCCAGTAATGTCCAGGGAGATGCCAGAATGCTACTGTGTGTCTGCGTGTGTGTGGGTGTGTGTGCAAAGTTGTCTCATCTGCTGCACAGAGCTTCATGGCAGCCTGGCTGGGACTCATTGGTCAACCTGTCATCACTGGTTCTGACTCACCGCTTAACCTTTGTGAGCATACGCCGTTATTTAGTACAACACTGTCCCCGTGGGGAGAGAGAAATGGATGGGGCTGCAGCAGGGCGAAGCTCCCCCCCACTCACACACACACACACACACTGTACATACAACACACTTATCTACTGCACTCAGCTGCTCAGTTTAGACTGAGAGGAGAGTGATTCACTTAAACTTAGAAAACTGTTCAGAGTGAGATCAGAGTAAACCTGCCCAATTGAAAACAGCTGATTGTTAATCAAGTGTTAAAGATAACATTGTGCCAGATTTATTATCATCAAGATGTGTGTAATGCCAATCATAATACTATATTAAATCATATTTGGCAATGTCAGTGGAACAATGAAGACATTCTGGGTCCCATTAGGGTGAATCTTACCAACTTTGGTGATCTCCTGACTTTTCATCTCCCGCCACCAGCAGTTCCAGTGTTTTCATTCATCTCAACACCTAATGGCTTGCTAATTTATAGTATGTATAGTAATGAATATGGTAATTGTTTTACCCCCTAAGCATCTGCCTGTTAGTGTGGTCACAGTGTAAACGTTTGTATCGCTGTGTCTGAATGCAGCCTCACACAGCCGTTACCATGGTTAAACTCTTGTTCTTGTTAAATTATACTATACTGTTAACTTCATTAAGAAAATCTAAAAAAAAGACAAATACTAATAATAAAGTAGTTCAGTCACTGTTGTTGTATAGACATATGTTGTGCTTATAATTTAAAAAACAGGCCATTGTACTTTACCACATAATACAATATCTGCCACAATAACTTCTACTACAAATGTTTCATATCTGCATGTTCAAAAACTGATTGTTTACTTTGCATGTAATTCATCACATATGGCCCTTTTACACTAGTACCTACTTCGGCTCGACTCAACTCGACTCGCCTCGGTTTTTACGTGTTTCCATTACGTGTTAGTACCTGGTACCAGGTACTTTCGTAGTACCTACTCGGCCGGGGTTCCAAGCGAGCTGAGTCGAGCCGAAAATGTGACGTCGGCAGACGGCAGGCCACTGATTGGCCAGGGCCTGACGTCACTAGATGCGTCGGGAGAGCGACTCGTTCGTTCATAAGAGTCAACCGTGCCATTTTTAAAACACAATAACAACAACGAACACGATCAGAGATGGCTGTACAGAAATCAACCCCGCGGAGCAACGACGAGGTGCAGACATTTCTTTGTCTGGTGGCCTCCATTGCTCCGTAGTCGTTTCGTGTTTGTGTCGCATAACAAATGACGTCGCTGGAGTTTCGGCCATGCGTTGCACATGGAGACCCCACCCACGCTGAGGTGGTACTCTATTGTAATGGAAAACCACCGAAACTGAGTCGAGTCGAGTCGAGTCGAGCCGAGGCGAGCAGGTACTAGTGAAAAAAGGGCCAATAATGTTACACATACAACACACACAACACTGGAGATAACACAGCTTAAATCAAATCAGTTCTGCAACAATCTGTTCTTGCATCCCTGCTGATGACCAATGTACTGTATGCTCAACATAATGTGGGCCTCTAATTTGCTTTCTGTTCTTCAAATGGAGGAAATCAACACTGCTATTGCCGAGTTCAGCTGCAGAAGACAAATATAGAAAAGACAAATCTATGTTCTCAAGAACAGAAACCAATTGAAGAGTGTTCGTAAGGCTCCAGGGTAACAAAAAAACAGTTATCATTCCCGTTTCTCCATGCCAGAGGTGGTTCAATGCAGCTGATCCAGGTATTTCAGCTGGCAGGCACTGAGGTGCAAGTGTTGGAGCTCAGAACTCTTTGAGGTGTGAGTTACTGTGCTGGATATATTTTGAATTGGGAAAGCAACCAAAAAGCTGGAGGGATTTGGCAGCGACGCTGGCAGTGCTGGATAACTTTGCCTAAAATTCTTAAACAGTTAAAATGGTGCTGTTTGATTCAGCAGAACAAACAGAGGTCCTCCCCTGCTGTCTAATCTTCATAACATTAAAAGACCAGCCACCTGTTACAAGTAGCTGTTGCTTCCTCTTGTGATCGCTGCATCTGAGAAAAAGACTGTGGTATTATGTTTGCAGACAAAGCCAGCATTGAAAATAGACCAGCAAGTGGGTTCCCTGGAGCTAATTACTAGCCGCGCCATGATTGTGTTTAAATACCAGGTGGGCAGAACAATGGCAGGTCCAGACAAAAGAGGAGAACAAAAGGCCACCCCTGTTTGATAAAAGGAGGACATAAAGTGAATACGCTACTAAGAACATGTTATGGGTGTGTGATGTGCATGCGTTTGCGTGGTCAGACTTTCCTAAAAGGTCACTGACAGAGTAATGACATCCTGTGTTGTGCTCAAGTCTCAGACCACAACACCAATAATCACTACATCTGCCTGAGGGGCATACGTTCCGCCGTGCTTGGTGCTCCAAAATTTATCTGCACTCAGGATGACTTATTGTGGTGATCCATGTGATATACCTGACTATGTATGAAAAGGTTCCATTTCTTTAAAGAGTAACTTAATACGTAACCCATCTTTTTTCAGTTGGTAAACTGACTGATGACTGATCCTTATCCCAGTATGTACTATTCATTACAGCAAGAGTTATTCTTTTTCCTGTGAAAATCCAGCATTTATGAGCATGGGTGTTGCTACCTCCAGTTGGTGTGCAACTGTAGGAATACTACATAAGTAAAAATACAGCGGCACTACAGGGGTTGATCAGTGTTTTAGTGTTTGGGGTACATTAAAGCACTCAGTATACCTCACATTCATATCACCTGCTCTGTCACTCTGCACCTGTGCTGAAAATGCTGTTAAAATAGCAGTTCAAATGGCTCTATACAGTCAGTATAGGTGGAGACTCAGGGGGACTGAACGCTTCATATCGTGAAACATGAGCTGTCACCGGTCAGTACAGATGATAAAACTAGAGTTACATAAATAATTCCTATATGATTACATTTTTATAAATTCTGGACTGTCAGATGTCGTATCTAGGCATTAAGACATCTGAAAGGGGTCAGTTTAGACAGGGGAGTCAACAATCTCACCACCAGAGGTGAGCACCACAGCAGTGAGGATGTGAGGTGGTTGTGTGGTGGTGGTATGTGTCAGGGTTTCAGTGCATTTTTCCAGTCTATGAAGCTAAAACTGTGTGTGTCAGAACCTCTGGCAGGCTCTTTGACTCTGCAGAGTAACTATGTTTGTGGCTTTATTTCACCATCAATTTCCCATCTCTGTCTCTGTGACCCAGCATTGGTGGTGGCACCATAAGTAAATCTGCACAAAGCTGTCAATACACAGCATCAACTGCGACTCCAATAATAAAGGGTGCAGAAGGGGGATGGATGCTCCCACGTGAGAGCTAAATATGAGTCCTGCCGATCGATTCATCCAGGCCTACAAACCAATTATTTCTCCGGGCTCTGCCACTGTCCAAAGACATTATAATTACCTATTTCAGTCAGAGCTCCCTCATATTCAGGGTAAGGCCGTGTAATGGATCAGCAGACACCGCTCTGAGTCAGGTGTCACGTACAATTCAGAGGGGGAGAGATGTTTTTGGATTGGAAGCCAAATCAAGAGTTGGCTTTAGGTTGTCAGATAATTAATTTACTGCCATCAAATTTAGACTGAGGTAAAATATTAGAAAATCGATGGATCAACCAAGTGTTTTCATGTCTTTGATTATCAGATTGCAAATGAGTAAGAGGCCACTTATGCTCTGAACAGTGATGAACAGTGGTATAAGATGAACTGATGAACAGTATTTGTATGTATGAATGTATGCAGAAGCCACAGCTACAACACATATCCAAATGTTGTGGCCTGCTTAACTCCCACTGTAACTATTATCATTATTATAATATATAGTTATATTTCTATGTCTATTCTTCTATAAAGCTGTTCTTGTTATTACTGTTGCTGCTGTGCATCTCTGTCTCTCTCTCTGTCTCAACCTGCCCAGTCACAGCAGATGGCCACCCACCTAGAGTCCGGTTCTGCCTCTTAAAAAGGAAGGTTTTCCTTTTTTCTTGCTGCTTGGGAATTGTTGGTCTCTGTAGATAATATTATAAAGAGTACGGTCTAGATCTGACACTCTAGAAAGTGTCATGAGCTTACCCTTGTTGTGATTTGGCACTATATTAATAAAACTGACTTGACTATTACATATCTTCTAAGAGCAATCTATGTCTGAAACTTGGAATCAATCAATCGTATTTTATTGTCACCAGTTTATCTGTATCGTTTTTGTAACAAAATACATTTTTTTAAAAAGTCTTTCAAATTCTATTTTGTTTCTCTAAAAAATGTTATTTTGGTCCTTCTGTCACCAACTGCTCATTTATTAAACAAAGCTCATAAATGATTACTCATAAAACCCAATCTGTTGCTGAATCAAACCTTTTCACAAAGTGATGTCCACCAGGAAGGCTAATAATTCAATTAGACTGGCAAACAACACTCAGGATATCTGCCTTGGTTAGTTGTTTTTAATGGGGTCAGTTCAATTAGAATCGAGCGTCAAGTTGTTTAGCTGTTTGACTGTATCAATTTAGCTGCTTCCTACTGGGACATTTAGACTTTATTAATATTCTATTGCAAATCTGTTGATGCGCCCTTGCTGACAGCTATGAAAGCTGCTAATGAGTGACAATTAGGCCAATAGCTAATGATAGCAGTCAGTGTTATGAGGAAAGGCAACATTCGTGATAATCGTTCAGATTGATTAATTATGTTGTCTACCAGCACCATTTCAATTGATCTCTCGTGCTGCAAAGCTATTATCTAACGACAACGCCAGTCCTCGCAAGCATACTCCGTTTGACCCCAGTCATAACAAGCCCCGCCATGAGAGGCAGTGATGGTAGTTTTTAAACTCAGCGTCAAATTACTTTGTCTGTGAGCGTGGGTGTGCATGAGAGAAAGAGAGAGAGCAAGAGTGAAGGTAAAGAGAGAGGGAAAAGAGAGAAAAAGATAATGTGACAATGTGACAGAGTATTCTCCTCAAGTGTTTCCCAAAATACATCTCCTATGCTTTTCAGGCACACCAGGATGCTGCGATGATGCTCCACAGCCCACCAAGTCTCCCCATACTATGCTGTCACCCAGTCACATATTATTCTTACAGCGAGCCCCGCGCACACACTACTCTTGCTTGAGTTTCAGGGCAGAGGGGAGTGACAGGGTAACAGTGTCCGCTCAGTGGTTCTCAGTAGGTGTCCTGCTACAGCGACGGCTGCTATGTGTCAGGGCCAGAAACCTGTCAGTGGTGTGAGCAGGATCAGTCCACTGAATACTAAAAAGTGTCAGTTACCCACAGGGTTGACACAGACCTGTCAGCGGGCTGCTGTTCCTGTGAATCTCTAGCTGGCCAACATCTGATGCACCACAGTCAAACATGATGGATCACCTGCTACATCTTCTTAGCAGCCGTGCGGAAAAAGACGGATGGCGTGTCAGGAAGGGGTACGGATGGGCAGGGATGGGACTTGCGCTCACCGATGACAGGTATCTAGGTAATAATGCAATTCCACATGGGAATATCTGATCAGAAACAAACACAACATACAATATGAAGGTTGAGTTCCTTCTGGGGCAATCATTAACAACTTAACTTGATGTCACCTGTAAGTGCAGCACCTGACTTTGTGAGAACATTGCAATGTTGTGACACAGTCGAGAGTGACCATGTTCTCCTTAGTTTATTTCTAATGCAATTGGCTCCTCCACAAGATGGAGGCCAAGGGAAGCAACAGACAGAGAACTTTCAATTTTTCCTTTCTCAACTTTATTGTGGGAGACATAAACAGAATTGATGGCAATCTACAAACAGTCTATGAACCGCACAAGAGCTGCTCCACTCATATGGGAAAAGGTCTGATGATGACTGGCACCAGAGCATCATTGAGGAGGATCAATAGCGACAGAGGAGCGCAGTGGAGTGACTTCTTCCTCTGAGGGGCTATGTCATATCCCACCATCGTCAAAAAGACTGGCAGGCTCTGCAGATGTCCAGGCAAGGAAATGCTTGCGGACTGCCCCCACCCAAAGTGACAAATCCTGGATTCAACTTGATAACCACGTCACCAAGGACCAGGCCAGAGGTCAAGTGTGTTCCTGCCCAAATAACTGCTAAAAGGTTTATCACAGTGTAACTAATGATTCAAGATGAGTAAAAGTCACTCTTTTTCACTGCTTTTTAAAGAATAAACAATAATAAAAAAGCAGCCTTGACAATAATGGTCTTAGTGGCTGTAATTAGTAAAATACATGTACTTCTATGTTACATGTAAGACTTTTTCCTTTGTTGACGATGTATCGACACTAGAGTAAACTTTGTTAAGCTTATTTTGACACAAACTCAATATTTTCGTGGATGGTTGTTACGGAATAAAGTACTGCAATGTTCTACCAAAGATCTGCATCTTTGATCTTGAGTTTGGTAAACTGGTGTGATCTGACAATAATGCCCAACTACTAGCCCCTGACATACTGGAAAAGAGGGAGCAAAGCTGTTCGATCAGAAGATTGATTAAGTACAGGTGCTAAGAACTGGTCCAAGTAAGAAGAAACAGAAAAGGTTTTTTTGCAAATCCAACAGCCAACGTAAATTAAGCTGTGTCCATGCACAGAAGGCTGCACTGCTGCAACAATACACACTGGTTTTACAGTTTGTTTATACCTTTTACTGACAATAGCCTGACATGAATGTTAAGGTCAATGAAAAGTTATTGTACTGTACCATTTTTAGCTACACTAGTTCTAGGATTGGCATAGTCGCCGGGTCCACTAATTTGGTGCAGACTGACATATGTCATCATCTATTGGACAGACTGTAGTTAACTTTTGTATACCATGCACCGATGAAGCTTTGAATGAAGAGATTCATTATATTAGTAGCTTATGTTTTCAGATCATTATGGGACCTCTTAAATCTACTGAAAGAGTCAAAATGTCAACATAGATATCAGGTACACTATAAATTTAATTCTTTTTCAAACAGGTGTATCACACATTATAGGCTCTTCATTAACTCTTGATTGGAAATCTTAACAAGCCATTTCCACATCAGTCTTTCAATGTCACTGACATACTTAATTAACTGGGATTCATTAACAATCATATTCAAACCATGACAGGCTCCCAGTGTTGAGGCAGAGAACAAGAACACGTCCATCTCTGATCTGTTTCTGTCTCCCACAGATGGGGACTGATGGTGCACCACGTAATAATACAACGATGCTCATTTCTCTGTACACCAGCAGGTGAAACAGCCGCCTCACAATATTCCCTCTATTAGTGGCACTTGAAATAGGTGGCAAGGGGCTCGAGACATTCTTACAATGAAACCAGGGGCTGGACTTGGTTGCGTTTAGAAATGTCAGGTAATCTGTCTTTCAGGGAAGAAAAGGCAGCCGTTGGGGATACTCTTGTTTCCTCTAAAGAAATCAATGAAGGAGGTGGTTTTATTTGATAGAAAGCAGGGAGGGAGAAACAAGTTTAAGCTGAAAATACATTTAGAAAATAGTGAAAAAAAAGTACTGCTTCTTAGAATGAACAAGGTAACTAAATGGACGCTTAAGCCACCACAATAAAGCACAGCAGGCAGAATTAGAAAAAAAAAAAAATTGATGTCGACAAATTAAGGAAGTGCAGTCAGATGTACATGAATATATATTCATTTCGGGCATACACAACTGGGCCAAATGCTTTCTCTGCACATTTATCACTGGCACAAAACTGAGTCTAAATATATCTCCCCAATCTAATCTCCACAACTTTGATTTGTGCATTTTCTGTAACTGCATCTACCTCTTTTTACTCGAGTTTCCTTTTCTCTCTTTTTTTTGCCCATCCCACCAGTCTAAATGAGTGTGTGCTGGGCTATCTGTGGCAGGCCGGAGGAGTTTTGATTTATTTCCACAGCTCAACCAAACTGATGCACTGACAGCCCGGATTGTTCTGTAGCCATGATAAATGCCCCATAAACAGGCGCTCCAAGCCTGTTAAATGTGCAAACTCTAAAGGGGGGGGTGGGGGGGGTAGATGGACAATTATAGAGTGGGCCGCTGTACTCTTTGCTCTCATTTCCACATTAAAGCTACCAGGGTGATAGGATAAGACTGGTGATTCCAGCCAAAGTAGAACAAATGATCCTTTCATGCTTGCTCTCCTAATGTGGTAAAAAATGTATTAACAATGCGTTGTTTAATAGTCCTGTGTTATGATAATTCTGCATGGCACAATGAGTAGAAATCATCGCTCACATTCATAATGGGTTAATTGGCTGGTTGAGAAACAATGGACAATTCCATGCAGTTCATCTGCTCAGACAATCTGAGAAGAAGAGTTATTTTAAGGCCTCCTCGTTACGCACTTATCATCCGTTTGAGTGTCTTTCTCTCCGTCCACACACCTCATCTCAGCCCGTCTGAGTCAGCACTGCGTCTGTAAATCACACGCGCCGGCCCAGGAGACAGAGTGAGCCTCCCGAAAAGGTGTGCGTCGTCCTCCCATCTCGCTCTGGCTTCCCACAGCCTTCAATAGGAGACCTTTCAGATGGCTGACTGACAGAGCCTGGGCGACAGAGCTGAAAAACTAGCAGATAAATCTGCCTCTGCCTACCCAGTGCTCCTCCTAGCACCCATCAGTCAACTAAATGGGCAGCACCCGCCACAAATTTAAGCAAATTGGCACTCCAGTAGGTGGGTGGTGAGGTAGGCGTGGGGTGGTAATGTGTGTGTTTGTGTACTAGGAGACATGGAAACACACAAACCTTCTACATCTGACATCTACACTCAATAATATACATAAAAAACATGTTCGAGTATGTTCTGAGGAGACATTTAGTAAGACACAAAATATAATTTAAACCAAGATTATCACCAGATACTGGACGATTCTGTGAAAATATCACAATATGTTTCATATCATCTATTTTAAAAACCTGTCCACCACCTCCTTAAAACACTGTTACTTTCTGTGTCACACACAGAGGACACTACACTTATGCTATTGGCTTTTGAATGTGGACTTTGGGTTTACTTACTTAATGCTTACGGGAAAGCTCAATGTGGATATAATTCTGGGGATGGTTGGCTGCATTTCCTGCAATTTGATGTCGCCACAGATGTCGCCTGTACACATTCAGGAGGCCAAAAGGCAATCGCAACTAAACCTTTAGGACAGAGCTGCTTTTCTGGATGAGATCAGACTTCCACAAAACTGTTATCGCAAAACATCAACATTAACTAGCAACGCAAATAGTAAATTAAGTGAACGGTTATTTTGACTTGTTTATTAAGTACAAATAGCATGGCTGCGGCTCCCATATGAGAACTGGCTACGTTTTGTTTCATGTTCCAAAATGTTCTTTCATTTTATGTTTTCTGACCGTTTTCTCTTATATTGGGCATTTAAGATTTTAAAGACACGAGTAATGATGCACAATTAAAAGACTACTCCACCGATTTAACAGCGCATTCAAAGGATTCAAATTTGATGCAGCAGAAACAAAGATAAAGGCTGTTTTATTCCATTCCACATATTCAGTTGTACTCCCATAGACCTGTAAACAGACTTTGATGACTCCCCTTTAATCAGTTAAATGAATAATCAGTAGCAGTAATGAAAATTGTAAGTAGCAGCTCTAAACATGCTGATATCAGAGACACATTCTAAGTAATGGTCAGTAAAGTGTTTGGATTATGTTCATTACTTCTTCCCCAGTTCTGCCTTTTTGTCTCCATGTCAGAACTATTAACAAGCTACCTATATATCTTTTGCTAATAGGGGTGCTAGAGCTTATCCCAGCTGACACTGAGCAAAATGCAGGGTACACCCTGGACAGGTGGTCAATCCATCACAGGACTCAAAGTACAGTATTGTCTGAGCACAACTACAATACGACACCGGTGTGCACAACAGCTGATGAATGAGTTTGGCTTCCTCAGAGTTTGGTAGCAGACCTGACCGATGTCATCCTACAGTAAGGTGGGCTTTGGGAAGGCTTACTAACATCTCCCACAGACCCTGCCACTGCTGTGCAGATAACTGCAGAAGTGTCTGGAGTTGATGTTTGCTCACAAAAGTGGCATATTACCAGTTACGGGTGCAGTCAGAACACTTTCCTTTCAGCCATGCATGAATTCATTCCCATCTTCCCTCTCTCTCAGGTCAGTGGCTCTAATCATCATCACCACAACAGGGCCTCAGTGTTAGGTGGGTCTGGGCTGTTTGGCAGCACCATTTGTCAAACCTGCAGCACTCATGGCAATTGGGCACCTGACAAAAGCTTAAAGGCATATTATTCTATGAGGCGCCCCCTGTGTGTGTTGAAAAGCCACCGCCTGTGACTGCTCCAAATGTCCATCTGTGTGGGTGAGTGGGTTGGGGGGGGTGTGGGTGGGGGGATGTGACAGTATGAGCCAGTTCAGAAGCGCTGTCTTATTAAATTATCTCTCCGCCTTTTACAGCAAGGCCCCCACCGTTCTCTTTCCATCTCTCTCCTAGGCTAAACATTTGTCTTTCCATTCATGGGTGAATTTGTATTCCATTGAGATGGGTTCCTGGTGGCAGGCTGATGGTGGGAGAGGGGGAGGGTAGGGAATGGGTGCAAAGTCCGCATTCTGGCTCGCTGTTTTCCATCTCATTGCTTGGTTACAGCACTCAGCAGGCAGACAATACTGGAAATCAAAGCTTGTCCACAGTTGCTTTAATATGGCTTCTAATTAATGCAGTTTACTACTTGTCATTACTTTTTTATTGATCACCTAATACTACTTAAAAATATTCTTAATTTCTCTGTGAAGGTGAATATATATATATATATATATATATATATATATATATATATATATATATATATATATAAATACACACACACACACACACTATAAAGTCTTTAATTTGTCTTAATTTATATTCTACTGCTGGCTTGCTACTTAATACTGTGTTCTAATATATCATAGCGTGGATTTAAGTACAGCACAACTGTTTTCATTACAAATTCACCTGCAGTGAAATACAACTGTTTGCTGATACAAAGATCTCATAAAGAGATCATCAAAAATTTCCCCCTGGTTAATCTTATGTTAAAAATGTCAGGGCGCTTCCTGTCTGACACAGACCTCATGCTCTCCTTTAGCACAGCATCATAACCTGCTATTATGGTGTCAACTCCTCAGAGAGCACCGTCTGATTGGCCAGGTGACTGTTTATTTAGCAACACTCCATTAAGTTGACACAGCGACTCCTATCACGAGGTGCACCACTTTGGCTTTAATCAAATTGACAGCTGAGGAGCTATAATCAATGGGGCTATTTACATAATGCCAGGCAGCAAAAAACAAATGATACCACCTGTTCTGGCACTATAACCGCTGTGGAGGAAAGTGGGAACCTTCCAGCAACAGGGTTACACTTGCATGGACACTTGAAAGAGCCAATGGCAATATTTCTGGAAGTGAACATGTTTTTCAGTTTTTTTTCCACTGCTCACTCTGAATTTAAAATAATTTACTAAACTCACTTAAAAACGCTGCAGCCATTAATTGCCTTCAGACCACATTCAAAACAAGGTTCAAGTGGAATATAACTGCTGTCTGTGTCATGCCTCCCAGGTGAAATCTTATTGTGTTATATGTAAATGTACATAAACTGTGTGATTTTTATGTGGGTATGTGTTCATTATACTAGGCTATTTATGAAAGATAATTAGCAAATTTATGCAAAGGAATTCTATGAAAATTAATTATACTGGCACTAATATTTCTTATATATTAATATGAAGAACTGGAATATTGTGGATGGTCAAGCACTTGTAGAGTCAAGAAAGCGAATTATATTAAATACTGGTAAAGTGAAAGTACTTGGTGGAGTTTTTAAACTTGGTGGGGTTAAATGGAACTACGCTGAAACACACTCTGAAATCCACAGGTTACCTTCAATGAGTGTACTTATAAAAATGATATGATCTATACCAACACTTAACTGATTCAAAATTTGCATTAGCTTTTAATGAAATGTGAAATATAATAATTCTGGACCTGACCATATCAATTTGTTATATATTGAACATTTAATCTCTAGGCATTGTCTTACACCTTCTTGGTCACTTTGGCATCACCAGATTCAATAACAATGTATTGTATGCTGTGTGCTGTATCACAGATAAGGTAAGGAATGGTATATTTTTATAGGAGCTGGGTGAAAGATTTCCTGTGGAAAAACAAGAGCTGATTTCTACATCCCGATTTAGTGCGCTCCATCCCCCAGCCACTCGTCAAACTTCTTCTTTCTGAGTTCTCCAATTTTAAGGATGACAAGTACCCCTTATAGTTTTTGGGAGCGCAATACAATTTTGTCACAGATAATTAAACCAGTCAGGCAGTAACCTTCTGAAAAACAATAGTTGAGACTCTCCAAGGCTGCTCTGCTGACATTTAGACTGTTTGTAAAACTGTCTACCCTTTTCAACAGTGCTATGAAATTCATGACCAACGTATACAGTTTAGTGGACTTCCAGTATCTGTGACAGAATGCCTTCTGGATACTTTTACTGCTGAAGCAGAAAATTAAATGACAATGAGAGAAACTGAGTAGAAACCTGACGGAATTAGTGATCACAATTCCGAAAAGAGACAACGAGGTACACACTGTATCAATTCAAACTTAAATTCATGCAAATTACAGGTGCATAATTGTGCTTATTTACCAGCTTTTTCTTGGTCTATGAAACCTGCTGCAAATGTGCCTCGTATATTACAGTCACAGCTGATGATATTAATGTTAATTTCATTCCAAAAAGCATAACAGAAGGCTTTTTGAATTATTGCGAAATCAAACAAACCCAGGTGGAAAATAATGTTCAAGTTTTCCACATATTTAAGGGAAAAGAGTACAAGAAGAGATACGCTCTCTAAACGGCACACAGAAAAGAAAGAAAAAGAAGTAAGAGTAGTACTCTCATCTGCATTTGTGTTTATGGTCAAATTTGAGTTCAATTGTGTGTTGTTTTTTTTGTTTGGTTTTCCTTTTTCGTTTCAAACAAGCTTACCACATTAACATAAAAGTAATCCGCTTTCAATTCTAGCCCACTCAGTGAATTACTGCCATTCTCTGAACCCCAAAATTGAAATTAGGCAAAAACAAAAGAATGTCACTAATTAAAATAAAATACTTGCATTATTCATTTGTAATGATGCAGTGAATTTCATCATATATGATTTAACATTGTTACTGCTCTGCTGATGTGACTCTGGGGCTTATTCTTCCCAGAGGTAGAATTTACCAATGGCCTCCGTTTGCTCCCTCTCCAACGATAATAATGAGCTTGTAAACAAACACAGAGCCATTCTGACACTTTCCATGTACTACATTTACTGGAACTCGTGTCATCAAATATTCATAGATTTCTGTGGTAGCAAATCATGAAGAGGCATCATGTTTCTCATGCCACCCAATCAGCTGAGATCAGGCAAAGATGTCAGGATCTCTCTCTAATAACTCTGCACAGCATCTACAAATAAGTACTCACTTAACATTTGAAATTATAGTGCTAGTAAAGAAACTGTATAATTGTCTTTTTCTCAGATTTCATATTTCTACTTCTTTAGTGCCTTCGAACAAGGTTTTCTTTCAGCCCTGTCAAATCTTTTACAATGCTACCAAACCTAAAACCAGCAACTTTCACTGGACCTTAAAGTAAATTTAATGATATTTTAATTCATTTGAATATTTAAAATACTACAGAACTATCAGTTTCTGGATCCATTAAAAATGTGATAAATCATATTGTACGTGTGAGTAGGCATATGGGTAGATTGTTTCATATCGATGTTCTCCACTGACATCCATAAAAAATGATACGGTTTAAACAGAACAAAACAAAACTTTGATTTCTCTCTAAAACCTCAACAAGTGGCCATCCAGATAGATGGAGTGCTCAAAACACTGCGACAGAAATACATTATTCTCCTCATCCGCGCTGATGGAAAAAGGCCATGGTGCTGCCCCGAGTGGGACAGAAATGATCAAGTGTGTCAAGATGAAGATTGTCGACATCAGATATAATCATAGTGATATCTGCACAAGATTGAAACGGCTTCTATTTTCTCATAAAAAAAGATAAAACCCCCTGATTGCTGAGGGAGGTGAAAAACCCATGGATTGGGGTTGACTGTATTATTGTTAGTACAAAAGGGTTATACTACTGATAACAGGGTTGCAATTGTGAGCAGCACTAAAAACTAATATTTTCTGGCATCTTAAAATATGTTATTAATAAATGAGAGTACCATGAAACAGTTTCAATCTGGAGCATGAAACCTGGAACAAACAACAGCAGCTTTGGCCATAAACGCCACAGCAATTAAATACGACTACAATCGACATTTTCAACAAGCAAGTAATATTCGTCTACAGTATCTCTGGAAGTGTGAGGCTTACAGAGACACAACGGCATTAAAAGCATCCAATTGGACAAACGATTTTAGACACAGGGGAAATGCTTGAACTATACTCGTAATTGAGCCTGTGATAGTCTTGGCAACCCTGATAAAGGGATCCTAATGGGCTGAGGCAAATTATCTGGCTCATAATCAGCAAGGCTTACGATGGCCTGGACTGGAACTGCAAGATTACCCTTACAGAAATGAAGACGTGAGGAAATCACCATTGTAATTGCCTGCACTGACTTTACACACATCATGCAGAATATCAGTCCAAAGACAGGTGCATCGCAACATTGTCACAACAGTTTTACTCTCGGGAATGCTTCCACACAGAAGGGAGTGCGTGTCAAATGCCAGCATATCTGAAGACCAGTGAATCCAGTGAAGTATTTGCCTTGATCCCCCCTTATTTCTGTCTCAATAGATTCTTACATTTCCGTGCTTGATCTGCTGCGTCGCTTCATTTTGCAGATTGCTTTCTCTTTTGGACAGCCCCAGCTGACTAATCAAAATGCTGGCAGTGCCCAAAGAGAGACCGGGAATCTCAGAAAACAAACATCCGCAGTAAATCAAAAGTGATTTCAGAGGATGATCACAGATGGTGCGACCGAAGAGTGCTCCTACAAATTCTGTGTGTCCCCGGTGATTCACACACTTCCCAAGCTGCTGTCTACACTTCTCCAAAATAGCCTGTAGCCCATTATGAATGCAAATAAAAAACATGGCTTGAGACCAGTTCTGGAGGTTTATGCACTAACTGACAGGTAAAAAGATGGCTATGTTACCACACAGATAACTGTGATTGGCAGACAGAAACGTTCTTAAAAAACATAATGGGAGGTGTCATTTTAAAGAAACGGAAGATGAAATAAGATAACAGTCGCAACAACGTGATGTAAACCTTTTCTCTCCTTTCACTTGCTTCATACTGCGTGGACAAAACATGACATGTTGCGCATTTTCATCAAGGAAGGATTTCACATAAACACATTTGGGAAATTGCACATTGAGTTAACAAACTTTCATTCGCGCCATGATGGCAACTCATAATCTCTCGCACACGCAGACACACGCATAAGAGACTCACCCCACTGCAAAGGAGCAAGCTGCAGGTGCTCCAGGACCAGCTGGTTGAGGACTCCTTCCACGCTGGCCTCTCCACGGCGACGCAAGGAGGGGTGAGCACAGTTAAGGACAACAGCATGGAGAGGTTTGGTGCATATCAAGTATTTATGAACATGAGAAACTCGTATATACACACATATACAATAGTAACTAGCAACACTGATAGTTGGAGAAATTACTCCGGATTGAAATAGCTGTTTGATGGATATATGTAAATACTGCACACACATTCATGGTTGCTGAGGGATGAACCTTTTCCTCTTGTGCCACCAGCAGGTCAAAGTTTTAATCTTGTGAAATATCTCAACGTTTACCAAAAGGAGTGGAACCAAATTTTGATGCATGCAAGATGATGGATCCTATGTATTTCGGGGATCCTCTGACTTTACAGAGCCATCACGAGGTTCATATTTGTGGTTTTTACAGGAAAAGACTGTGACAACATTTGCAAGCACACACTTTACCTGACACAATTTATCCCTTTAGTGCTTACACTTAAAATGATACTTTCACTGCTTACAGTTCAATTAGCAGTGGTAATAGTACACTTCAGCTAATTTTGGTGCTTTCTTTCTTTCATCCCAGGTGATGATTTTCAGCTCTCAGCAATCACACGGTCACTCTAGTTACCATTATAGAGAAGATTGTGATGATGTACAGAATCCAGACATATAATGGAAATAACTTTTCATTTGAAATATTGCATGAAGAATAAAATGCTAGTTTATAACTAAGCATTAGCTGTGAGGAAACACTTCTGCTTTCCTACAGCCAAGTCTATTAAGTCTGCTACTTGCATCACAGTACTCAGTCGCTTACCTCCTCCTTTTATTCACTGAACAGAACTGCTTAGACACTTCTACCAGAAGATTAAAGGGCCAAACTGACTTTGTGTGTGAGGGAGAAATTATTAAAAATGGGAAAGCTGCTTAAGTAGTACATACTGAGTGTGTGGATGCATGCTCCTCAGTTTACACAAACATAGAAAAACAAAGTTAAAAAAGAAAGTTAAAGAAGAAAAGACAACCAAATGAGTCATAAAGGCATTAGACTCCTGCATTAATAGATGTATATTGCGGCCAGATACAAAAGAAAACTATCACATGGGAATATAAATCAAACAGTTAAGAAATGTGTGCATTCATCATCTCAAAACAAGTACTGACACAATATGCAAAAGTGGAGAAATAAAACTCCCTATAAATGAACTGCCTCATGTTATTTATGCAATGCATTCATTCATTTACATGAAGATATCAATAAAAGGTACACGAAGAGCATGGCTCTGTAACCCGACTATAATGATAGCATTCAACAGATCGCAGGGATGGCTATCGACGTATGAACGCTGCATCAAAACAAATATGGCTGTCAGAGAGCAATTACCCGGATAATGTGTGATGATAAGCACACCGCTGATCATTTACACAGCTGACATTTGGAATAATGGGTGAGACGAGCAGTGCCTTGAGCACCAAACCTATGTCTATTAACCTTTGCAGGAGAGTACAGTGTGCACAGGGAGTGAGAAAGACAGAGAGACACAAAGAGAGAGAGGGGGAGAGAGAGACAGATCTACAGACAAAACATACTGTGCTGAAAAGTGCTTGTACTGTGCCTGCTGGATCATTTCCAAACTCAGAGTCTGACTCATAAAGAATGACATGTCACAACATGCACCTGCGTCTTATTTCAATGAACAATGGTGAACAATGGCGAACAATGACGGTGTTGTGGCTTTGATCACTTGAGGCATGAACATGTAGAATTTCTACTTCAAGGCTTGAGTGGAAGTGTTGGGTAACAGGAGCACGAGCAGCTGCAGCACGCCTTCATTGGTGCGGTACAGCAGCATGATGATCAGTAGCCTGAGCATCTTTCTGCTGCGATTCTCTGTGGACCCTCATACAAGTCCACTTTGAAAGTGACATGTTACATAATATAGGGATGTTCATTATATCCACTGACCTCACTGCACAAAGAGCAGGCACTGTTTGTAAAACAGCCCTGAATATACTGTGTGATTCCACCAGTAAAACACACACAGGGTATATCATATACACCTACAAACTCTCTTATAACTGTCTTTCAAAAGCACACCACTGTAGAAGAGTTTTCTTTTTTTTCTGCATAAAAATGTTTCACATTTGCATCTTAACATCCATTAGCATGCTAAAATATTAGCCACACATTAATAAGATTGAGTGGGAGGTTCTTGTAAGACAGATATGCCAACACAAAATATTGATATACACCATACTGTACAGTAAGGTGGAGAGGTGACTTGTTAGATTTACAGATTTACTACAGGAATATCTGTTTGCCAGTTATTTTCAACTGTACTGTAACTTTAAGTTGTTGAAACTGTGTTACACACAGATGAAGGGAACAACTCTAATCAATTTTAGGTTTCACAAAATCAGCAGATTGAAGATCTACTATAAGGAACACCTTCCTTGTGAGTACAGTATACAACTACAGAGATACTGGAAACAAGGGGTGAAAAATGCCGCACGTTTAAAAGGCTTCTTCCATCCATCCATTGTCTGGCACCGATCCAGGTAGGGTCCCAGTGTCAGCAGTAAGGTAGTAAGGTAGGCCTGTTGTCTTTTTCCACAGCCATGTCTTTCAGCCCTTACTGGAGTTTAAACGGATACGTTTGAACAGGGGTTGAGTAACGGGTCATGTGAATCACATCTGATGGGTAAGACTGCAAAGGAAATCTGGTGAGCACCACTGGAATTATTCATCTGTGGTTGTGTGAAACAGCGTTACATATATATTCTAAGATGAAGTACTCCAGTCCAGAGTGAAATCCACTTTCAGCTGCAGTGCATCATCTACATTTGTGGTTAATGAGCAACAGAAGATCATTCCCCTAGATTGCTACAGAGCTGAGTACGAATAAAAAAACTCGGCCAAAGTGTGGATGATCAACATGCTAAACACCCTAAAAACCCTAAAGAATGCTAAAAACCCACTAAACTTATTGTCAGCAATCAGTCAGATTTTGGCACTTTTCTGTTTGTTGACCAGGATAATTTTATGCCACACACCACAGTTTTTCCCGGTGAAAGTAAATGGACGAGTCATCGCCAACATTAATTCAAAACTTCACAGTTCTCAATAGCTATTTGAAATATAAATGCCTGCAAAGTCATGCTTTGAGAATTCGGCCATTCCTGCGCTGACAGAATGGCAGAAGTTTTTTTTCTTTTCTTTTTTTTTTTTTGCTATTTACTTGATTGACTTGACGTGATTAATGCTTCCTGTTTGGAACTTGTTTGTGAGCTTTCCATGGGCAGGTGGAGTCTTGACAGTCAGGTAGACCCTTAGACTAACTTTAGATTGAAAGACATAAATAGCGCTGCCTAAGTAGTACAGCTGAGCACGATGCCTTCAGGGCAATCTGTACAATTTTAAAACAAGTCCTAAACCACACTCGTGCCTACTGAAGTCAATCTGCACTTGAAGTAAGATGATGTCGCTCCTGGGCGGACACAATATCTTAGACAAACTGTAATCTGGATGTACTATGTTGGCTAAGACAGCTTTACAGGGAGTTACTAATAACTGAAGTAGATATTAGTGCTGGTTACGAGAGCTATAGAGAAACAAATGAAATTTAACACATAGGGATGATTCATGAACCTGGCAATGACCCCCTCAAGGGGAAGTCACGCATAACACATTCCCTCCTTCATTGCATCGGTTTGTCTCAGTGCCTGTACTGTATATGGCAAAGCCCTTCCCTGTGAGTGAATCACTATTGCTGAACGCCATCAACAAAACACGAATAACATTGTAGGGAACTCATAAATAACAAATTAAAGTGACAGTTACTTTGCTCAGGGCCAAGTGAGTGCTTCAGAGTGTGACATGCACTGTAATCAAATCTTTTATTTCTCTAGTTCTTCATGTTGTGAGGGGAAAATCCACCCTGTGGCAGAATTGACATTGTGTTATTCCAAAGATTTTAGACAGTTCAGTCACTCTCTACACACATTAATGCCTCCCTGTGCTGGAAACGGTAGCATTAAGACTTTACTTAATAACATCATGTGACAATTTTGGTGTTGGTCCATTGACACTCAGAATGAATGAATGAATAAGTAATTTAAATAAGTTGTGTTTTAGATAGTCCTTCCAAATGACTTGTATTTGAACCTAGGGCTCTCAGCAGTGAATAAGAAAATGTCCCTCCAATGAAAGTTGAAGACTGCAATATTACATATTTAAGGCTGTACATTTCCTAATTATTTATTTCTCAGAAAAATCTCGTGGCTGTTTCACCGTCTACTGAGCAGCTACAGGATTTGTCTGTTGATGATGTAATCATGAGGGCATGTCTGTGTGCTGTTCAGCTTCAAATTAAACTTGTTTACATTTGCCAATTACACTCATAACGTATGTTCAAAACTTGATAAAATGATCAAAGTGGCTGTTTCAGGGCGATAGTTGCTACAGTAGAAAAGAGCGCTATCAGACTTGCTGCTAGGAATATATTTGTATGTCATTTTCTTCCTTCTTCCCTGCCTACATGCTGCCAAATTACTTGTACATAAAACAATGCATGTAATGATGGGGGTGTTCATGCCTTCATGAAAAGGAAAACTATAATGGCTCAGAGATTGGATTCATCATTAATTGTACAGCGTGCTCACCAGCAATGTGACAGGCAGTTCTTAAATCTCTAAATATGTGAACCCGTAACTGCCAACTGATGTGTTAAGGGATGATACAAGGCAAGATATGACTAGCAGCCCCTTTAAACAGCAGGAATCCCTCCAAGAACCTTTTATGGAACTCATGAACTTTGGTTCAAAATTTAGTTTGTTGTCCTTGGTGTCTCTGATAGCCCTTACTACCAGGGTTGTACTTTCAAATGGAAGTCAAGTCCTCAGTGTTTAAAGTCACTAACTGGTCAAAGACAAATCTTGAGTGTACAGATAGTGCACAACCTTCACAGAAAGTCACTAATCCGACAGCACGTTATCGTCCACATAGGTGGAAATTTGACTTTAGCCTCACAGGTGGTCTACGTAAGGTCACTACAACAGAAAATATACAGGGATGTCTTGATGGACATGTTTGGTGAGAGTACCTACCATGTGGCTCAGTGGTTTTAACTGTTTATAAAACAAAATACATTTTGCGCTTGTATTGGAAAATCACCAACAGGTGAGACAGACAGGGGGAAAAAAAAGGGGAAAAAAAGACAGATGGTTGTAAGACACAGTCTAGTGTCTCTGTTAACAACCCCACAGAACGCAAATACTAACACAGCTTGCATCTGTGTTACAGCCTATGACTATACATTTTTTATTTCTGAAGGGAAGTGTGTCGAGGGTAAATATGTGCGTGACATGCCAGAACACTACAGGGCACAGTATAAAGGAATAGATATTACTATAATAGAAGTGTTGTCTCCCTGAGAGCAGCATGATGACAGTGGTGATGTCAAAGATTACCTCTGATGGACCACAAAGCTTGCCCACAAACTAGGCCCTATGGGAAAATGTTCTGTCATACTGATCCAAGTATGTGGCACAATTACACACCCACACACACACTAAGACATCACTTCACAGTGTCAGAGCGGAAAGTACTTTGCCATACGCTTTCCCATCTGTCAGTGCGGGCGTACAAGTTCCCCGCTGGCCAAAGGGCCTCCAGATGTAGGATCCAGATGTCCTGTATCACTGATCCGATCTCAACAAATAACAACATTCAACAAACACAGTGCTAATTAATTCTGTTTGGCCACTTAAAAGTATTGGAGAGTTTTACCTGTTCATCGGTTCAGTATAGACAAAGGATGATCAACAAAGAATATGAACCTTTACCATCTCTGTCTTCTGTTTTCTGGCAACACTCAGCTCAGGCTGGTTTCTCTGATCTGAATGTCTGAACTCTACCGTGCACATAGCCACTGGAAGGATATGATGCTCCAGCAGATGCCCAGCTTGCTGTTGATCTGGCAGCCCTGGGCATGCTGTCGCTCCTCCTCCAGCTGCTTGGCGTTAGTGAAGCGAGCCGTCTCCTGGTCCGGCTGTGGGAGACTCTCAAAGTCAAACTTGTCAACCTGGATGGCCATCCTGCAACGGGAAATGGGAGAAGTACTTTCAGATACAAGTTTTTGCTTATATAATTTCCAGCTGTAAGAAAAACCCTTGGAATGACAGTGACGTAACATCTGACACCAAAGTTTGAAAGCTAAGTTATTATAGGGTTCAAAATGTTTGACTGCAGATTATTTCATTCAGTTATTGACACAATATATTTACTGAATGGACATACGCATTAGAGAGTTTGCTAACTGTCAGTCACCAAGCAAGGTACTATCTCAGAAAGTCTCAAAATCTTAATATATTTGGCAACAAATTTAATGCATTTATATATTTCTGCCTTAACCCTCAACAGACCACAGTTGTCAATGCTTATCTTCATCTACAGAATATTTCCAAGGAAAACCTTGTTTACATTTCTGCCTGATGACAACCAATGCAGGCTGCTTTGTGTGGTTTGGCAAGTGATAAATTATTTATCTAGTCTGAACAAACAACCTCGGGTCCAAGCTTCCCCCTCTATACTGTGGGTATGTTATTTATTAACAAGAGCCATGGTGTTCGTTGCCCGAGGTTACATCAAGTATCACATCAAGGATTCAAAGTCTTGGTGTAACTAAGCTGAGACCACACCTGTGCTCATAAAATGACCTCACCTCTGATTACCCACACAGCATTCGGGCCCTCCATTCAAAAATGGAAATATCAACTGGATATATTCTTTCTCTGACTGCACACATCTGTCTAGAGTTCAGAGCTGAGCCCCGTGGAGCTCAGTAAAAAGACAGTGGATGCAGATACCCTGAGGGGAAAGCGGAGAGAAGAGAAGAGGAATACTGGATGAGGTAGACAGCCCCCAATGTCCTCAGCGTGAAGCAGTGTGTGATGCAACCCACAACATTGCAACTGCTCTGCCTCAGTAAAACGCAAAAACACAATAAAATACCAGCAAGCGTTAAAGCAGCGTTAACAGATTTGTTTGCCACTTGGGAGCAGCAGTATGCGCTGTAAACACAACACTGACATATTACTACCGTGTTAGCAAACAGTTGCCTATTTACATATCCAGCAGATATGGAGCTACATTAGCATTCATGTTGATGGCTTGTAACCACCTGACAAATGTGAGGCCAATATTCACTCTCCTCTCTCTTCTATGTGATCTCCACCAGCTTCTTAGGTTAAAGGTCTGGCTTTCATGCGCCGAAGGACAAAAACATTGAACTGAAAGAACATTAAACACTACTTAGAAAGATGCTATTAGAATTACATTCATTAGGAATTACAGTCTTTTCAATATCTCCAAGTGATGTCTGACTTTAGTTTCTTAGCTCATTCACTGAACTTATTGTTTTCAAAACCCTTGTTTTAAAGCACTGCTAATCAAACTGTATATGAAAGTAGCTTCCTGACATACCCAGAAAGAATTATAACTCAACTGTGCAGTTTCCCTCAGTGTTAAATCACTGTTCACAAATTATGCTCCCAGTAACTTCTACTTCCAGCAACAGCAGCACCTGTAACCACAGTAAATTAATTCTGATGATGCTTCATTCATTGGATGTTTTCAAGATTCAAGTAAAGGATATGTATAAAATGATACAAAAATAGTTAGGAATAAAATATAGTAAATATAAAATAGAATATACGTAAAGAGGAATATAATATTATGGAGGTATGTGTGAAGAAGTGAAGTGAAGTAAAATTAATGAACTTACAGACTGGTTATGAACAGGATGCATGATGGTCGGACTGTCAATAAATGTATAAAGTGTGATAGTTCCTGAAATCTTAGCCATACTGACTGCATGATATGATGATTTATGTAAGTGATGTGATTTTCTGCTTGTTGTGTTGAGTTCTGCCAAATTACTGCAACCTTTAGCTTGGTAACAATGGGTTTATGAGGGAAGGTGGTAGCACAGCTTTCTTAGTAAGTAGTATCTTATCCTTCAATTTATCTCAAAAACCAAAACTCACCTAACTTGGAGAAGCATTTTAAACTACTATTGCACAGTGATGCCTGGTATCAATGCAGCAGCACTTTCCAAGAGAGGAAGAAATGTCCCAGGCCTCTGACTGGTGTCATGATGAGTGATAGGCTTTACTTCAAGTGTTTAACTGGGAGACTGACACCATCAGAGTCTTTTTCACACAGAGAGAACTGAACAAAAAATGTCTAACCTGCAGTCCATTTTCCCGTGCCCTCACTACTCCTATCGTTCCCTACTTAGAGAAATGACACAATGTGACTTTGAGGTGGGCAGCTAACTGCAAATTACCTGGACATCCATCTCCACAGGAGGCCAGTTTGCAATAAGAGGTTCCTATAAAGGAAGGGTCTCACCCAGAGAGTAACTCACTGTTTTTTCAGCCTTGATAAATCACTGCTAAGACAGGCACAAGGCTGACCAATGCAAATGATTTCTCAGTGAACATATTCCAGAGCTGTGGCCACACATGCTTAGCAAATTTCATTCTGTTTGAAAGGCAGTGTGGAGCAGTGGATCCATGTATTGATCATCTCTGAATTCCAGTTCAGAGGCCACGATGGCTCCCTGAGGAGTTATTTTCCGATGCACTGAGAGGAAAATGGGCAGAGCACAGTCAGACTGACTGAACTGTCCAGCACCTCCTTTTGTTTCATGTCAGTAGTTTCGATGATTGAGCTATCAAGCGGTGTATTAAAACATAAATCAAGTTTAAATCAGAAATCATCCTACAACAATGGGTGATTTGAGGGAGAAAGTGTGACTGAGACACTTCTTTATCTTAGATGTCTGTTTGGTTACATCATCATTACATCATTACAGGTGATCTACTGGCTCATATGTCTGACATACTGTAGTGCAAAGAATTAATGACATTACACTACAAGAAACAAAAGAAAATCTCTTGATGAGTCCAGAGACACACGTACATCAAAGTTAGGTGGACGAGAAAAGGCAATGCAATTATCATTTCACAGCCTTTACAACAAAGCAGAACACAAATTAAATAACAATTAAGACTTCAAGACAAAGACGAAAGGAAAGCTCCTGCTCCTGCTCCTGCTGCGACACACTCAAATACATCCGCCTTTGAAGATTAGTGGCACTAGGCTTATGTCACTGACTGAAGTCCCATCTTTAGACGGGCACTGCTTTTCATTCAGTCATCTTCAAAAGTGCACATTACACACTAAGTCTAAAAATACCATGTTGCTACAATGCAAATGGTCCCTTAATGGGAAGACTGGCTTTCTTTGGACAGGTAATTACTGAGAGCCAGACGGCCACTTTCAAATTGACACTTCAAAAGGGGAGCAGTATGGAAAGGAATGTTTTTTATGGAATAAAACCAAACATTTAGTGTTACTGTGGTGAAAAACGTATTTCACATTTCCTGCAAATTGGATTCACTGGAAGACTAACTTTAATGTAAAATTATCTACTTGTAGTTTTCTCATTTGTTACATCTTTCATTTGGAGGGATTTAATTAGTCAATTTGAATGGTTTGTCTTCATTAGCTGCTAACTCGTAATCCCCTTGAGACTTGCTACACATAAAAAACAATATATAATGTATTATCTATAATGTATAATGTATCCTCTAACAAAGGCTAGAATACAGCAGTATGTGAACAGTGCTAATAAGAGGAGCTAATAATTGTGCTGTTTTGTATTTGAAAAAAATGTTCTACATAGATATAAAATGTGCTCACTAAATGGTAGATGCCAGTTTCCTATGCTGAGCAATGGACTAGAGTTGAGAACAGTGTTATGAGGAATAAAATATGACTGGTCAGAGGAAAATTATACAGGAACTATTTTTTTAGAGGAGGGACAGTTGCATACTGTCGACTGTAGATTATTTTTTCAATGAGCTGTTTAGCCTGTACAGACACTGTTCAAACAACAGTTCAGAAACCAACAAATGGAAACCTAATTCAAAAACAGAAACAAACTATTTCAAAAGGACCATACAGCCTTTTGGTGTCGCAGTGCAGAAGCGTAAATAAAGGAAATGCAATATAAAAGTGTAAGCAAGTCCATAAAACAGTAGTTTTAAGTGCAACAAAAAGCACATCCAACCCCCAAGCACCCCTAAAAGAGCTTTAACCGAAGAATGCTAACAGGCCGTGCTCTCTCACCACCGCTGTTCACCATCTTCTTCTTCTATTGATTTGATTGTGGAGATTGTGGACTTTCAAGGATTAGGCCCTATCTGGAGAATAATCTAACCTATTACAAGGCTTTTAATAACAACTTGTGTGCTGAGCTGGGGCCACCGTGGAACATCTCTGTGCCTAATTCCCAGGCCACGGCACCTCCTTGCCTCCCTCCAGCCCCTCGCTAATAACAGCCCACTTGGCCTTCATTTCCCTGGCCAATCAAGACTGCAAGGGTAGATGGGAGATGGATGGATGGATGGATGGATGGATGGATGGGCCGCTTTCACCCAAATTTTTATCTGTTCTAAAGTGTGAGATGGGAATCAGTTAGCCTTCAAATAAATCCCACAAAGACACGCACGGGCGAGAGCTACACCCGCAGCAATAAGCAATGTTTTTCGTGTCGATGCATACAGATAGAGAGGTCTATTTTCTTGCCCGCGTATGTCAGTCAGCGGGGCTTTGTGCCCGCCAAGCAGCATTTTGTCAGGCGCAAACAATATTTTCTTTTTGTTTTGTTTTCGATCCTGCACCCATTTTGGTATTTTGATGACTCACAATGAGCTTGACTCTAACTGTGAGTAGAGGTGTGGAACGGAGATTTGAGCTGGAAGCACACAGCATAAGGCGCAGTCATGTTCTGTGCTATTTCCACGGCTCTGCCACGCAAGTTAGAGCAGATCCTAGCCAAATGTCATCGTTCAGTGAATAACACTTTGACGGTCAATGGTCGAATAACTTTAATATAACTTTAATATAAAACTGTCAAACGGGGAGAAATAAGATTAAACTCCATGTATACACACGGCTGTGGTTGGCTGTGACCGTTATATACTCTAACAAATAACTGACAATATCAACCCCGTCTCCTTCAAAATACACTTTCATTAAAGTAATTTGCTCTGTTTATGACAGAATATTGCTGCATACATTGTACTCAATAGAAATATGTTTTTTCTGTCCCGAAAATTTTTTTTTCTCACTGTACCAGGGATGAGTGTTTGGGTGTACGAAGCACAGGACTTTGTTGACAGTGTGAAGAAGAAGTGCTATTATGTTCAGTTACCTCAACATAATGGCAGTAGTTTCAGCACTTATCTTATTTGAACAGCACACAGTGAAACAAAATGCTGCAACCCTTAAGATATTTGCAAAAAAAAAAAGTCAAAATATCAAGCAAAAAGAAGAGCTTTGGGTGTGCAGCAGAGATACAAAACTCTTTCATTTTATGTTTTTGCCAAAAAAAAAAAAAAAACATCTAAAAGCAAACCAGACCCGTATCACTAAATATCATCTTGTCCACCGGGTGTGACTCGTGACACTATGCTGCTAATTACCACCATCCTGTAATATGCTGTGGCAGTGAAGCCTTTTTTAATGGCAGTAATAACAGCAGCTTAGGATGAGCCGGTCACAGTGAAATGACCCCATCCTAATTAAATGCTATGTTGCCTCAGACCAAATGTACATGATAATCACATTAAAGCATATAGGGTCGCTTTTATCTGACCACTGCAAAGCCACGAATCATTTCAACTGCCACGTCTATAAACTCGACACAAAATAACACCTCGGAGCCAGCAGGTGCTTGCTTCCAGTCAGCCAATGTTGCTGTAGTATTGTAGCTGCTGCGACATCGCTACTGACCATAAAGGTATTAAACGCACTTGTGTGAGAGTTTTCTTTTAGTTGCCTTGGGGTTTTACAGCAACGTGCGCAGCTTTTCTCCATTGTGTGACTGGGAGCAAGCTGTGAGCGATGTGTAGAGTTTGAATTATGCCCCACACAGCAGAACAACAACAGCAAATCATCTCCAGCCAACATTTTATCAAAGCCTTTTTGCATCTTTTTTAACAGCCAGTGCTTGTGTTATGTCACAGGGCAGAATCTGAGAGTGAAGAATGGTCCGTGTGTGTATGTGTGTGCGTGAGTATGTTTTCACAAAGAGGGTTATTTTTACCTCACGTGCAAGAGCTTAAGGGAGGAGATCCATAGAGGCCTGTGCAGAGGCAGGCAGAGCAACAGTCTATTTTTAGACTGCGGCTGACTCCGTGTAACCCTTTGTATGCAGCGGCTGCAGAGGCAGCGGTGCTCCATCTGTGTGCATCTCGTCGAATATGATGAGCCGCGGTAAAAGCGAATCCTTACTGCCAATTACTGCATGTGGAAAGGTATCGAAGAATGCTTCTGTGCAGACATTCTTCTAATGTGATGGTTGTCATTAAAATTGAGGCTTTGTAGACTATTACTAGAGTTGACAGAGTGAGCTATTTTTGTCTTTGCTGCTGAAACCCAGAAGCTCTTTTTGGGGCATTTTGCCATTATTAGACAGCACAGTAGAGAGAGGCAGGGCATGGGGGGAGAGAGAAGGGAATGGCACGCAACTTAAGTCCCCAGCTGGACTGGAACCAGGGATGCTGCAGTTTGTAAATTATAATACGTCGCTGTATTTGTTATTGTACATAGACTGGATAATCCACTGACGGCACAGGTCTTACCCATAACATTAAGGTCGATAAAGTTACACACTGAGTGGAGAAGGAAATGGCTGTGAGTCAGAAAAATCAGCTATATCCGTCTATATGGATTTGAAGGAGATGAGGCCAGAATACCAACAATATAAAAACAAGACTGTGTCAAGTCCCCACCAAGAGGTATAAGACAGCTGGCTGGAGTGATTCTAACAACAAAGTACTGTATAGAAGGAGAGATTTGAGTGGGAAAAGATCTTGATGTTCTAGCACCTTAACTAACCCATCTCCAGACTGCCAACAGGGCTAAAACGCCTCCTAGGGAACACATTATTTCGAGAAAATGTGAGAGGGGGAAAAAGGAAAAACTCCCGCAGATGCTGAGAAAAAATGACAGTGGTGTGAAGCTGAATCCCAGGGAGAGGTCGAGCTGTAGCAGATGTACATCTCAGCAGTCGGCTCTTATCTTTGTCAGAGAACATTTCCTACCCCATATCCTCATTGGATGCAAGTATGTTTCTATTTGCTGTGATATTGCTCCTGTAACTAGAATGTACACTATTATGACTGTAGAGGAAAAAGGCTGCTTTGTTTTGCAGGTTGTGGGAAAAAAATGACCAAATGATAAAATGATAATATTCACACTGGGCTGGGACTGCTGAAGATAGGATAACTGACTGCACATGCATTATGTGCTCTGCTGCCATAAAAAGTAGCACAAGAAGGGGAAAGGTGGTCACCATGGAAACAAGCTTTGTTTGAAAAACCTCAAGCAATGAGGCGTGTCTGCCCTTGGTGCGCACCGATCCGGCAGAGCCAAAAGGCATGGCGAATGGAGAGGAGACATGGCTGAAAATGAGAAACTGCTGCAGTGAGCACTCTACTGCGGGGGGTACTCACTCCTACTCCTACTGCGGAGTGAGCTTGCTCCGCGATGATGATGGTGGACGGCAGTGGGAACTAGTTAGCGCCTAGGGGTTGATGCAGTGATGAGAAACCCCCAAAGGCCTGTTCAGATCCCCTGGGAGACACAGCTGTGGCGTTGATGCAAACTGGGGATTGTGATCAAGAAGAGCAACCTGCTGCTGGCAAAGAATCACTGGAGGACCAGTACAGCTGAATGTGAAGATATTCAGCTTTAAAAGAGGATGTTGAGCTTAAAACTAGCACTCACTGTTTCAACAACTAACACAGCTGCTGACAGCAGTTTTAACTTTAGGAATAAAGAGAGACATGTAGATTTGTCCATGTTTGTGATTTCTGGTCAGACATTAATGAATCCACCATAATAAAATGGTAACTGCAATTTGGTGCGTGCTGCTCACAACAGCAACATCCCTTTCCAGAAGCAATACTGTTACTGTGGATAATGTCTGAAACTTACTCAATGTCTCATTACTTGTTGAGTTACAGAAACTACTGTACTTTCCAAAATAATGGAAAGAAAGGCTTCAGTTGTTTTTTGGGGGGTCATTTTTCTTATCAGCACCTCAAAGGAAACTGAATTCTCCCAATTTAAATGTGGTGGTAGCAGAAATCTAGATAAATATCTTAATACACATAATCTTTACCCCCATAGGTCTTTTTGTGATTTGAATGAGTGGACCCTTAAAAGGCAAAATCTGTAACATACTGAAATCACTTTAATTTATTTAAAAAAAAAAAGATCTTCACCCTGTTTCATTAGGTTTTTTTTCCCTTCTCTTTTTTATGATACTATTGTACTTTATTGTATTTCATTTTCTGTAATTGATCTTTTTCTTGATTTCTTTTCTTGAAGGGCTTAATTGTTCCTAATTTTTCCATGTAAAGCACTTTTTACTGTTTATAATTGTGCATTACAATTATTGTTATCATTGATTCTTGACTTTTGAAACAGTAGTTTTGAATAAATTGCTCTGTACAATGTTGGGGGTCCAGAAAAGCTGGTGTTCTGAATCTTAAGTTATTTTTTCCCGTCCAAACACTGAGATTTAGTCTCACAGCCACATTAGAACTCCTGGTGATTCAACAGTAATGCCTCATAAAAATGTAAGCAGGAAAGCTGATCAACATGTGAACAAAGAGCCGAAAGGACCAGAGAAGACAGAATACAATGGAGCAGCTCCATGAATCTCATAAAAAAAAGATCCAGAAAGATGCTGATGACGGGCTGAGAGGGATCATATCACAGGGGGGTGACCATAGATGTTCTCCCACTGGTTGTATTTATATAGTTGACAGCTAGAGACAAGTGCATGAGGGCCTGTGCTCTTCAATTCTGATAATTAGATACCGTTCAAACACTTGCATCAAAGCTATCCTACACAAAGAAGGACCCACTGAAGGACTTGACTGACTTGCAGACCAGTCCACGTAATTACAATGCCTACGAATTTGTTTTATGAAAATGACTTTCCAGCCTGACATCTTGGACAACATTTCTTATTTTCGATTCAAATTAATAACAGACACTTTAATTTGCTCCTTCTCATCGTAATTTGCTCATTAGATTGAAGATTCAGTCACAGAAAGGTCAGGGCTGTCTGCGGGTACACAGGATCACTCCTTTTTCCTCAAATGAAAGAATATAAAGTAAGTGAGGAGCGCGCTGCTAATTTACATGCTGTTTATGCAGAGAACTGACCATTAAAGCCTGATCATTTTTTTCAGCTCAAGGTGGTTAAAAAAAACAGCCAACGAGGAATAATTGTCGGGCGAATTAGTCATTTAGCCAAAACCAGACTCTGTGCATGGTAGAGCATAATGATGAATGAATGTTCAGTTTTACAGTATCACTATCAAAACGTTTGTGCACATAATTTCATCAGAGGTATCTACCAGAGGACTTTTGCATTAAAACACATCATTGTGATGAATTTCACTACGAGTGTCAAAGATTAATCCACATCTGTGTCATTTGCTTAGTTTAGGTTTCTTTTAGCACAACACTCAAAATGCACACAAACAGATAAATAAGTGGACGTAGAGTTTGGGCTCATAGATCAGATGAACAGTTTTATAAGCAATTTTGACAGCATGGTTATCTATTTGGAATGCACAAATTTAGTTAACTTTCTTTGGCAATTCTGCTGTATTAGCTTCCGTACCTTCATTTATTTTTTCATGACATTAATGCAGATTCTTTGAGCTACCAGGTCCTTAATTTCATTATGCCAAAACATAATGACAAATAAAAATTCTTGATTCTTGATATATGCTTCCCCTATGTCCCGGTCAGATAGGTCAGATAGTGCTGCACAGGTCCTCTGTTAGTGCCCGACTTTAGTTCACCAGACCAAAATTGTCAGAAATATTCTAGTTATTCTATTTGCATTTTGTAAAATAAAAAAGATTTAAAAAACGTTGTTCAAAAAACTAACTATGTCTGTCTGGTCCGACAATCCATTAAAGTAACAATCAGCAACAGCTTTCATCAGTGTTCTCATGCTCCTTCCTGCACTAGTTGAGCAGAGTTGTCCAGAGTGCTAGCTAGTAACTAACTAACCTTGACTGAGTGACCAGTTGGTACGTGTCAGTGACTCCTTACACATAAAGTAAAATTGTGAAAATCCCACAGAGTTTAGCTAGCTACCCAGAGTCGTGTGTGAACTTGTGCAAACTTGGCAGCTTCAACAGAGCCAGGTAACAGCTGCTTTATAAAAGTACTGTTAATGGTGGTAAAAATGTCTTTGGGGAAATATCAGAAAGGCTCCTTTTGTCTCAGCTGGTTGGAGGGGCATGTCTGCGTTTGATTTACAGCAGCTGGCAGGCACACCACACCAGCATGTAGAGTAACTGGACCAAAGTGATAATTGCAGGTAAGTTTGCAAGCTGTTCAATGAGAGCAGCTTGGATTTTGTGGCAACTATGGGCCATGCCAGTAGTTTCAAAATATAGTCATCATGGAAAATGTGCCCTATGCATTGCATCATTTCTTAATGATTAATGATTGGTAAAGGAAATTGCTTTTTCACAAAAGCAGATCTCTGTTAATGTGAGCCTGTAAAAGCTCATACCCATGATACTGTTAAAGCAAGAATAATGGCATGCCAGGGCAAATCTGGAGGATCACAAACCAAAAGACAGGTACACATCCTCCACATGTCCCTCTTCCTTCTGTTCTGCTCTGTTCAAAGCAAAGATGGGGAAAAAAATGAGACTTTGGGCATTGCTGTGTGGTGTAAAGGCGGTCTTTGGGAGCCTTGTTGGGCTCCAAACATCAAAGTGACCGCTCACATTCTGAGGTGCTTCACTTTTTTTTTTCTTCATTGGCCATTAAAGAACAGCATCAAGAGGATAAAGACCTTGTAAAAGACATGTCTGTGAATGATATGAGAAGATGAAAGCGGCACTCTGTTACTCGCCCTGCCTCCCCCTCCACAGCCTTCTCCATGTGTCGCCTTCACAGGGACAGAACACACACTCAAACTAAACTTACAGCTCAAACACAACAAGCTGCATCTTTGTTTTTCAGTATCAGCATTCAATAAATGTAAGTTATCACCTGTCACTATCTATCTTCAATGTGGCTATACCAGGAGATGGAAACAGCTCCGTGCTGCTGCCCTCATGATCCCCTCATATGGACACAAGTCTAGAAACTATTAAATCTGCTGTTGAAACTCATATATTTCTCTCCATGCATGAAGGCTTTTTCTCCCACTTCTATTTGTGTAACCGTGAAAAAGCTCAATGGAAACAATTAAAAAACGTTTGTTGTAGTAGGAAAGTGCGGATGATTGACAGAGTCGTTGTTTGCGACTGTCGGATTGAAGCCTCAGCTTCACCAGTCCAGGATGAAGACTCCAGAAAACATCTTGCGCCTGACACCTCATTCATCATAGAACAGGAAAGAAATATGAAATGACAGGGCCATCTGATGTCGAGAGAGGATTAGTTGAAGAGACGAACACAATATGGTTCAGCAGACGGAGCTCTACAAGTCCGTGGCCCTGATTCTCTCTCTGTATGCAAAATCCTGCCCCACCCCGATGATCTGCGCGTGTGCTGGGTATGAAAGGAAACGATCAACACGTTAACCAAAAGGGAGCCGGCGTTTGTTGAGTGACTGATCTCTGCTTCGTGGGGTAACACACAGAAATATTATATGCTGTGAAAACGCTGAGGATGCTGGATCTGAACTAATCTACTGATAATGAATTTATGTCTGTCAGGCTTTCAGAGAAATCTCAACAGGAAGGAAGCGCTGACTGGCAACGGCTGTATCTACAGGGAATGTCAGTCAAAGGGGGAAAAAACATGCAAGTCTATATATAGATCTGCAGTTGTTACCGGACTTGACGTTTTTTGCCTCAGAGGCACGTTGTGTCATACTGTATCAGTTTCTAGAGAAGCAGGATTTTTTTTTTCATCAACTATACAGCTGGCATTATGCATTCTGACCTCTACATAACTTCTTATACGTTGACATTGACTTGACTATGATGCTCTCAATGAGAGATGGGTTAAGTGAATCTCGGCAGTTTGAGGAATTATATGAAAGTGGCAATCTGCTATGCATTTGTCTTAGACACTAGAGGTAAATGGAAAGTATCAACACAACAGTGTAAAAACTCCCTTGCAAGTAGAAGTTGTACAATTTAAATCCTAGTTAAAGTAAAATACACTTAAAGATGCTAATTCTACAGAAAAATGTTGCTGTGACTAATATATTAATACATTTCACATTATAAGAGTGTTAATACTTAAAACTCTCCAACAGTAAGTGAAATTATACCATTTTAGAGGGGAAATTAACTGCAAACACCCCAAGTGTGACAACCAGACTTTCACTTTGCTTGTATTTAGTCGCGTTCCACCACTGTCCCTGGATTATCTCTTCAGCTTGAAGATTGTGTTGTGGTTGATTTTAACATAACCACAGTAACCGAAAAAAGACAAGAGTCTCAGCTATCACTGAATATATCACATATTCATGCAACTTTTAATAGTACTTACAGACTGGGAAGTTCTATATAGCGCTAGTGTTCCACAGGCAGAACAGTGGGTGGTAAATGGATTAGCAGCATGAGACCTTCAGATCAAAATCTCTTTCAAGAGACTCCTGAAAGTGGCTAAATGGCAGCACAATTGTGCTTTTCTTTGGCAGAGATTAATTTATTATCTGGTATGAGTTCTTTATTTAATGAAACACTTCGGTAAAAGGAAAACAAACATACATACAAAAAAAAAAACCTCTCCACCTTGATATGTAGACGCAGCAAAGCAAAAAAGAGCAGGGTGAAGAAAGAGCTGCAGTGGATATGATACTAAATCAAAGCCTGATCTGATGGTACTGTGTGTCTACATATCAAGACATATGCACTGACAAATGATTCATCATGGTAATAAAAAATCATAATGTCAGAAACTCCACTCTGTGGGGCAATTTCATAAATTAACAAATGAATTAAATTGCATTGAATTAATCTACACAATCAACAAACAAGTTTCAGTTTACATGCTCATCCTCTACCTGGATTCTCTCTCCACTGGCTCAAAAGTGTTCAATTTAAGCTGACTACAACTACAGTACATGTAGCATCACTGCTTCCCGACACTGCAAACAGGGGAGGGTGTGTGATAAAAAGCTCTTCTGTTTTCCTACCGCTCACACTGTACTTCCTGCATGAAAACTGTAAACAATCGTGTATTTCAAGTTGAAGTTTGATTGTTGTTTCTGTTTCGTTTGTTCTAGCCAATGATAAAACCCTTAAAACCCCACCCAGCTAATCCATTAACAGTCCGTATGGGGGAAAATAAAACAGTATCTCTGAATGCAACTACTTTTTTTGAGACTTGTGAAGTTATCTTTCGAAACAGCTCATTTCTGCACAGGAGAGATTATTTGGAGTGAGCTGAGTGATGAGCTGTTTGGCTCTGTCTGAAAAGAACCCTTTCCACCCCCTAATTCCCCTCAAATAATAACATTCCACCCCTGTGGAGAAAGGCCTATGAGTCACCAGCAGTGTACCTCTGCGCGTGGCGAAGGATGCACTGGAGAGCCAGTGCTGACAGGAATCATAATTTGCCACTTTCCAGTGAAACGACAAGCAGAGTGTGTGAGAGAGAGAGAGAGACTCAGGTTATCTACTGAAATGTTAAGAGAGTGTGATGATGTGTGTGCACGTGTGTGCAGCTTTATCTGCGTGTCAGGGGAAAGAGAAAACACGTTAGGGAATGACTAATTTGGGACAAAAAAACATGTGCAGATCTTACATTGTCCTGTACTTCCCTCAGACTTCGTATTCGTAGCAAAGAAGAAAAGGCTGTGAAAAGGCATTTAGACTCTCATATGACACTAAAACTGAAACCCAGACTAATAAAATTCTTTTAGGTGAATTAGCAGCTCCTCGTGGAGTAGTGAGGAACCCCTGAAGCTGTAAAAGCAGCAGAAAACTCCATCATGAAAGATGCTGAGGGCAATAACTGTCCAACTTGCAACTTGCCAGATACAGAAAAAACAACATATCGGTCTCTTTTAGAGCATGCATGCTGTCACACACACGCGGTTGGGTGTAAACAAAGTATGCCTGTATGTATAACAAATATGATGCTTATGAGTCCCGCTAGAAAGGCTTAAACGCTCGATATCATGTCATGATCATGTTTTTTATCTGACTCATTTAATATTTAGAGGGATGATACCAAGTTCAATGTGTTATTTAGAGTTTCATGCACGATACACATGCATAGTGCCTCCTTGGCCTAATGTAGGAGCAACTTTAGATATGCTGTAAATTTAGCAGCATCACAGATGAGAGATTTGTCTTATAGAGGGTATTTTGTGACCAATCCTGATCTATCAAAATATTTCCATCTGCCCCTATGCCAATTCTTTACTCTATACATCCAGAGATGACAAGCAAAAGTACAAACTTACACAGAAGATTCTAGATTTAAAAAGTAACATTTGCTCAGCTCAAATCCATGTGCTGGGTGTTTGGAACAAAGGACATCAATATGTAAACTTTGGCAGGTTTGGCGGTAAAGCATACCTGCTAGGTCATGGGGTGAAAACATGAAATAAAACCAGTATGTTACTTTAATGTCTGAAGAGGGGGAAATGCTCTTTTTATTGAATGCTGGGAAACAATGAAGTAAACCTGGAAGACATTTTACTTTGACTCATCGACATACAGACACGTGGAGGCCATTTCTCTGTATGCGGAAAGAGAAACCTTCCACTCACCTCTGGCACTCGCTGGCATGGAGAACCAGGTCCTGGTTGTTCTTGGCGCTGACGGTAAGCTCGTGCTCTGTTGGGTTGAAGATGTCGAGCAGCAGATGACACTGGCGGGTGCTGTGGACAGACCACAGACACAAGAACTGAGAGCAGAACCAAAATGTGCCTGTCCACTCAAAAACTCTAATTAAAGCAAAAAAGATGGCGTCCCTGCACATGGCACAGCCCTGTGCACCATTTCAGACAAAGATCTATTTATTCATTACACACAGATACATAACAAAAAGCTTACAATGACTCTACTACATAGGGAGACTGTTGCCCATGCAAGCTATGCATAATGACTCGGTAAAGTGTATGTGAGTTTATACTTTATGCATGAGGTTACAATTACTTTCTAAAAATACACGGCCACACACACGCACACAGCAAATGCACGAGATCAAGAGAAGACACGGTGTGAAGTACTCATCAGTCCTTGTCATAACATCAAAGGTGGCGGTCCTTTCATCAGGCCCACAGGCCTGGCTGGAGGAGGCCATCTCCACATCATCTCAGGCCTGCTTTTCTCATGCAGATCATAAGAGGGCCAATTTGTGATTTAGATCAAGACAGGGGAGATGATGCTGTATTTTCAAAGAGTTAATTTTAACCCCCAAGTAGGTGTTTTTTTCCCCTCTGGTAATGACGGATGAAAGGATTGGATATCTCAGAAACTGAGAACAGACTGTCCAATGCAGCCAGTGTGCTGTTATATTAATAGCTTCTGTAGGTGTACAGGAGGAATGTGACACTTGGTATTAAACATGAGGTTTGTCTCATTTTACATACATAATTACATACATAATAGCCACACTTTTCTTTAAAGAGCTGACCTCACAGGATTTGGATATAAATAAACACCAATAAAATGTGATATAATCCAGCGCTGCAGGACCTACATATCAGCCTTATGAGGCTTTAAAATACATTCTTGTCAGTCTGTGATATTGGCACACAATTTAAAATTTGTTTTATATTTATTCTCATAATCATCTGCCCAAGCTTTCGTCTTTGTCAGTGTTTTGGTACATTTTTTTAAAAGAAAAAAAGAAGAGTAATGAAATCTTAGGAGGTAAAAATCAGCAAAAGTAAAGTGAAGGTTAGTTGAGGCTGGTTACAGATACATTATACTATATTTATCATTCATAAATATATAGATATGTTCATAAATGAGAAAAATACAAAAGTTAAGTGAGGCGAGGTGAAGTACAGAGAAATGATGTGAAGTGAAAACCTATTTGATCTGTGATTATAAACAGAGTTGTTGATTCTCAGGGTTTTTTTAGAGATCAAGTATTCTTGTACTATAATTGCAAAGAGAAGAAATCTACCATAATGTATGCACTTACCAATTAACACACAATACTGTGAACATTTGTTTGGCAGTATGGGTATGTATGCTCAATCCATAATCTATACATGCTAAAGGAGGTGTCTGATTAGTAAACAATTAATCTGTTACATTTACTAATCAAGTGAAGGGATAGGAGGTGAAGTGAAAACAACTGAAAAAAGACATTATACTGCTATAGATGAATGAATATATACATTAAATGAAAGGAGAGAAGGGAAGTGAGGTGAAGTAAAGCAAAGTAATGTGAAGTTAAGTGGAACTGATCATAACATGATAAAAAGTAACAGCTCACTGGGTAAATACATATTCCATGTTCCATAAATGTATAATACATTTAATAGGCAGTCTCTTGGTTCTTTTCTATAAGGGCTTTTAAAAACAACAACTCTCAGGTTTACCAAGCAGGGATACGTGGCATGCAAAGCAATCACAATATGTGGAATCAGATTGAAAAACGTGTAAAAACATATCCTTTGTACAAATTAAATGCTGCCCATCACCTCATCTTCCCTCTGGGTCACACTAAGCCCCCCCTCCCAGCTAGGTTCTTGCCTCTTAAATCTCAGTGTTAATGGCGGCTTAAGTTGAGCTTGCCCAAGTCCCTAATAAACTGCTGTGGCAATTAAAGGAGCATATTTTTTAAGGGCTACCCATGTTTCTTTAATTGTCTTGTTGTCTTTGTTGGCGGACGTGATTAACGGGCTGAGTGGGGCAAGGTACTGATTTATAGCCCAGGGCGTTTAGCTGCGGTGATCAATCAGACCACCCAGTTAAGAAGCACAGGCTCATTGCTCATGCACTAAGTACCCAAGATAAACTGAAGGGAAAGAGCCAGGGATAAAGGCACAGACAATGTGGATTTGCACCTTTTGATAAGAGTTAGCACAGCCTGAGCCCGAAATGACGCCCGACAGTGGTGGACAGCTTCATTTAAGTGTGGCTGCTGAGGCTGCTGCAGAATGTCTGCAGACGAAAGCTGAAGATTACGTTTTTTAAACTAGAAGGAACTGAATCACAACACTGAATCATTTTGATAAGTATTCTGCTGAGCTACTATGCAGGGCACCAAGATCTAAGCTAAATAAATAATTCAAAACCGCCAATAGGGTTTCAAACTACTTGTCTCCATTTCAGTCTGTGAATTTTTAAATTCCTATTTAAGAGCGGAGCGAGGCGGAGGGAGAACCAAGTTATCCCCGGTGTTTCAAAGTGAACGTATATCCAACCTGCTTCTTTGCTCACGGTGTACAAAGCAAATCATCCATCAATGAAATATCAATACTGCTGCGTGGTGTACATTTAATGATGCCCAAAATAACTTTGGCTGCATGTGTTGCGTGTCAGGCAGGGGTATTTATCATGCTTTCACCAACACGTGTACCTAAGTGCATATTCTAAAGTGAAAAGTAACTTTAAGGAGACAGCCACGAACGCAGAGGAAGACCTTTGCAGCAGATCAGGTACAGCTGGTGGTGTGCCAAAGGTGGGAGGGGGGCGAGTTAATGAATGCCACTGTCTATTTCTGAGAAGTCTGCCACACTAACAAATGAGCCATGAGGTCAGCATTTTGCTATTATTGATTTGAAGAGAACCCTGTTGCAGCAGAGTGACTCTCTAAACCTGGCGCCACACATTTCTATGCCAAGACCACAAGAAGACATCAATACAAAACAGACGAATGCCAGGGCCGCAGCCTGATCATGTTCGTTCCCACGTCAACAAGATAGAACGAGCCCAGCCACTGAGACTGACTGGGCATTAGTTGGGACCGGGGAAGTTGCTGTTGCAAAGTAGTGGGTGGTACACAATGTGGGAGGAGGCAAATACGCAAAGATCAATGAAGCCGAGCCCACGCCTCAGTCAATTCAGCAAATCAGCAATCAATAAGTGCTGATTTTGCAGCTCAACTCCGGCACAAAAGCGTGACATATTCTCTGCACACAAAATGTAATGGCCTTAATTAGCCTGCTTGGATTTAGAGTGCTGCCAGTGATGGGCTATTTTTAGCTACAGGAGCCAATAAGAGACAGTTGATTCTACTTTTATGTCCACGTTTAAAGATTTAATAACAAGTGGAAATAGCTAAAAATGAATTAGTGGCTCGCCAGCATGTGCACCATGTCAAATAATGCATTCAAATCTAATTATATATAGTCATTCATTAAAGCCTTAGTTTGCCCTAAAGCATATTTCCTCCTAACATATTTAGCCATGCATGTACATTCGGTTTTATCTGAGATTTCTACTCCCCCTGCTGAAACAATAGAGGTGAATGGAATTATATTGGTAGTGCTTAAAGTGTTAAAAAAGTAAAGATAAAAGCAACGTTTCCGTTGAGAAATTTGCCGTTACTTGAAAGTCAACCACAGTCAAATGTTTTCACTGGGCTTTCAGAAGAAAGCAGTTCTAAAGAAAACAGTGTCAGTGTCATCTGTTAGCTGAAGGCAGCACACAAGTGGAGGGTTTCCTTCATGAAGAAGCAGCAAACTGTTACTCACGATGCTATAGATGATGCACTTTCATAAAAACACAGCCGAGGATCAGTTCATTTCCCCCAGTAGAGCAATGCATTTTTCCGGGCCAACACGATGCTGAGCAAATGGGATTTTAACAGGTCCCTGTAAAGTATGGATCACCGAGTATTTCACACATCCGAGCACTCAGTCACTTTCTTTAACAGATCTGTCACCTTACATATGGCCAAATGTGGGAAAAATGGGAGAGAGAAAGCGGCGAGGTCTGGAGTGAATATGACCGGAAAGAGAGACCATAGGCAAAAAAAAGGTACACAAATGCATAGTGAAGCAAAGGCAGCAACAGAGGGTAGGACAGAGATGTGAAGTAATGAAAGAAGTCATGGGGGACAATGGAAGGGAGGCAGACAGGAAGAAACTGATCTTAGATGAAAAGAAATAAACAGAGGAACTGAGAAATAGCGGTTCAGAGAAAGGAGAGAGCATTTGAAGAGACTGTAGAAAGTAAGTCTGTCTAGAAAATCGGAGAGAGGTAAATGAGATACAAGGGTTACGATGCAATCACAGCAGCCCTGTAAGAAATACTGACTGTACGAAACAGAGCCGTCTCAGAGAGCCAGTGATTACTCTGCTCGTTTTTGAGGCCTTTGTTTGTTGTGCTCTGGTGCATTATACCGTATTACACAGTAAAATGTATCAAGGGACGGGCTGGGCGATAAGGGCAATACCATCAAATATTTACACGTTTTGGACATCTGATAAGAACAATTTTGCTACAAAAATGCTGAAAGACTAAAATTCCACATTTTTCAGATTTTATTTTGTACACATCACTAGTGTACATTGACAGAGGTAATGTTAGGAAAGAGATGGCAAGATGGAGGCAGTGAGAGGTGGACATGGAACATGAGAGGTGAAGTAAAGGTAGAGAAAGAAGAGAGGGGTAGGAGAACATTTGAAAAGATGTTAAGAGAAATAACAAAAAGGGAAGATTAAAGAAAAGAAAGCGACCCAGAGATCAAGGCGAAGAGAAAGCTAGTGGGAAAGTGAGTGATGTGCAAATTTTCACTGCAAAGTGCTGACTTCCCAAAATAGTTGAAGCTAACATGTTAGTTTATTAACATCCTAATAATAATAATAATGATACCCTCTGCTGGAGTACTTGTGCACCACAGATACATATGGCATGATCTGTGCTCAGGTAGGACACATATAGGTGGTACAAATTCTACTGTTGAATAAACTGCGTCTTAACAGATTGTCCAGTTAGCGTGCAAGCCAGTTCGCCAAGCAGGCTGCACTTACCAAGGCAGTCAAAAAAGCTTGACAAATGGTGCTAAAGGTGGTCACTGCTGCCCATCACCAAACTGCGAATCATCTCGACTGTCCAAACTGTAACTTCACTAGGTTGGTCTATTCTGTACTCACGAGATCTACAGAGGCTCATGTGAATGGAGGGTTTTAAGCACAGAGGGTGGTCTGCTGCGCGGATTGTACAGCGCCTGGAGGGGAAAATGTGTGATTTGTGATATTGGTCTACATAAATAAAAATGGACTTCCTGCTCCACCTATTTTGCAAGGACGGACTACTGACTCTTGCTGTGCCATTTTCTGGTCTCACTGGGCACTAATGGCAGAGTGACAGATTAATGGACAGAGTTACAAGTAGAGAAAGCAGAGGCAGAGAGACGGATCACAGTGGCAGAGAGCGAGACAGGTGGCTCTATCTTTGTGAAGCTGAGGGCGCAGTTTTTTTTTTCTTTGCCTGAACCTGTTGCATATTTCAGTGAGTTGCCTGCACCACAGTTGGGGAGGCACAGTAAAGGAAGTGTCAAAGGCAGTATAGGAATGCACATAATTGAGCAAAGATTTGCTGCAATTCATGCAAGCCGAGTGCCAAGCTATTTTTGTCCCTTTAATTGGTGAAGGTGCAAACATACAAACCCCAAAAATCCCTAAAATATTTTATTCATGTTCTGCATGACTGTTTCCATTTCTCCATACACTCTTCAACCTGAAGACTATTGTCCAACTGCAAAGTTTTATTCAGATTATGGCTGCGACGCCAGGAAGAAAGAATGAAAATGAATATGGGACTCTACCAGCATCTGTCATCCACAGCAGCTGGCGTGCACGAAGGCCTCCCTCTCAGGTGATTACCTCCCTGCACAAGCATCTGATGGTGGCAGGTATGTGCTCTATCTACAGTCGCTGACTGGAGTGATGCGCATCGTCAAAGCCTGATTATAACCATCACATCCATTGTTTGCCTTCATTAATTCTTACATAACCAGCACCAAGCTGTTGCTGAATGTCTCAGCGTCTGTGCTGTTGTGAACATCACACCGGCCGCTTACATTTTGGTATTCTGCACAGCTTTTCATCATCTGGAGCATTGGAGACAGTGAAGGTACAGGACGATCGGTTTCAAGTCTATAATCTTTATATAACATTTACGCCCACATTTATCAATATACTCATTCATGAACAGTTAAAGGAGCAACATTTTTAACTGCAGGAGATGTCAACCTGCAACAGGATGAATTACATAATGTGCTATATTAAAATAACTCCTGTTTGTATACCTGCATTGGTTTGATGGTGATGTGACCACAATAAAATCCATAATTTGTGGACCATAAACAGGATCGTGATGGGAATGATCTGTTTATGCAACCTGTAAAGGATGAATTAAAGAGAGACCATCTGCACTGTGTATTTGCGCCTGGGACTCTGCTACCTCCATACGGGAATATAAGCTTCCTCCCGCACATCTCCACTCCATCACCAAACCAGCATTATGTCACGGTTGGAGGAGCAGCGCTTTCAAAGGGGATGAGAGAAGCCAGTGTGATTGGCCATGAGTGTTAGCCGGTGCCTAACAATGATGCAGTGGGAATAAAAAAAAAAAAAAAAGGTCTCACTTAAATGATGTTTCTCTAGATTACATGGTGACTATATTTACATTAAGAGTCTAACTATTTAGATGAATATAAATAAAAAACTATGGTGGTTAGGTTGTTAAAGGCGGAGTGTACAGTTCTGAAGAGCCCTGACTGATCAAAACGTCATTCAGAAAACGAGCATTTTAAAAGTTGTTTGCTTGTCTCTCTTATAGATAGATCTGAACATGCATAAAGTCAGACTTTTTACAAGCCAGCATCACAATGTAGTTATTTCAACGTGCTTCTGATCCGTTTATTGCAATTAAATCAATGCTGTAAGCCAGATTAACTCAGCCGAAGTGCGACTTGTTAAATAGAGTGAATATTTATCGATTCTGACACACCAATTATGACACTGCCACTCACCGGAGACAGATGGAGAGATGAATATTCAAAATAAACAAAAATGATCCTGGGGTCAAAATTGTTTCACACATATCTGTTTTCAAACTGTTTTGAGCTGGGTGACTCGGACCGAGCTACTCTGTTTTTCTCCCAGTCTCAGAGCCAGGGCTGTGTATGAACACCTGATACACAGAAAGGACGCCTGGCAGACCACGAGGAAACATTCACTGAACGGTAAGAACCTATATATAGTATTGTCTACATAAATATGAGCACTGCAAAGATGAGACAAGGGAAGGGAAGAAGGGTTGGAGAGAGAAATGCAGAAAGACTGCTACAGTGCTGCAGGGAGACACACAAAGAGAGAAGGGAAAGAGAGGTGAGGGACAAATGAAAAGAAGAGCAGCACAAGTAGAGAAGAGAGTCAGGATAAAGGAAATGGAGAGCAAGTAAAAAGGAGAAGAAGATTCAGAAAAAGCAATGTGGAGCGAGATAATGAGACAAGGAAAAGAAAAAGAATAGATGAGGGAGAGAATGGGGGAGACAAAAGCAGAGAGAATATGTTAGCATTAGAGAGAGAAAATATCCTTCCTCCCCATTCCTGTAAGCAGCTACTGTACTACTGTGTGATTGGAGAACCGAGGACACTGAAGCAAAATCGCAGACTCGTAGGGGAACATTCAAAAAGTAAATGTATGTTGAGTTTTTTCATAGAGTGGATAGAGAGGGTGGGAGGAAGGGAGGGGGAGGCAGAGGAACACAAAACAGATCGAAAGGATAAGTTCCTGTATTATTGAGCTATTTTACACAACCATTTCCAAATTCTCTTTTAACTCGCAGCCAAGAAGAAAGTCAATAGTACTTATCTCAACTTTTAAGTGTGTTATGGGACTTTAATGTCTATCCCTCCAGGGGGGAAATTCAAAGGTAATTCTAACAAATAATGTATGAATTTGAGTGTTCAAAGCACGAGATAATGAAAAGTGGATTTCTGAATGATTTGCAATTAAAAAAAGGCCCCAATGTCAGCTAGCTTACTTGAATGTCTTTATGCTTTAACTGCTAACCAAGGCTAACCGAGGCTTTTTGAGCATTCTAATACACGAAATTCAGTGCTGGTTATCCTGGAAAAAACTTTTTCCATATTTCAGAATTGTCAGGGTATAAGGGGGATTTTTTTATTTTTTATTTTAACACTTCTACAGATATCACTGTTGGCAGGATTAAGTTTGGTATCGGCAGCAGCAGCAGAAATGTACTCCAGTGTACTGTTGATGCAGTACCTTCAATTCAGATTCTAAAATGTTAAATGATATTCACACACAAGCAGCTGTACAAGAACATGATCTTAATAAAACTAAAGGTGAAATAAAATATAATGTAATTATGTTTTTAAACTGTCTGAAAAAATAATGCCTAAATAAAAGTTAACATTTGAGAAAATTCAGTAAAATGATTATAGTTCATCTACTAACAGTCAAGACTATTTTATCTATACTGTGCAAAGCTACAGATGTGCTTCAAAGTTCTTTTCAATTCCCACAACATACAACCATCTGTCTTTACATCCTAAAATCGGACAACGAAAACCTCTCCACTGAGAGGGGAGATCTGTCTATACACTACAGTACAGTAAACTACAGTTTTTTCCACATTTTTAATCTTTAACTGCTGATGCAGGCCTGTAAAAAATACCACTATTGTAAATGTGACAGTGAGCAACAGAAATAAATGTTATTTGACTTAAGAAGACCTGCAGGCAGTCTCCTTTCCAGGACCTCCAATTTCAACATGTCAAATATTTTGAGACTTTACTGGAGAGCCTATAGATACTGTATGTCAGTGTGATGAGGCAGAAAGTGCTAAGGGAGCAGCGGATTTAAGAAAGAGTAACAGTGACGGGGTGACGGTATAGCAGCTAGTGCAGCATCTCTGTGTATGCTTATCCATCAGCCCTGAGCCAAGATTGATGGCTTAAACTGCAGATATTATTACAGCTAATGATTCACCTCAAGTGGCCATTACTAGGCCAGGATCCATCTCCCTCGCTTGGATTTTTTTTCATCAGTTGGGGAGCTGAAAAGTGGAGTGAAGTGAGACACAGGGAGTGTGAGTGTGTGTGTCTACAGTAGAATGTGAAAGCATGGGAAAAGACAGAGTATCCATTTAATATCCATTCACGTCTGCCACTATCTGACCTGGCGGTGAAAATAGCATTTCTAAGTCTTCTGGTTTTCATAGCAATAATGTCAAAGTGAGAGTGTTGCTGCAGTGGTTAGAGAGAAGGTCAATATCTATTCCCCGAATAAAGAGAGGGGAAAAAACAGCATTTGTATGGTATCTGAGAATGATATGAAGCTTTAAAATTGAGATTTATCACCAATTATTGGGCCAAGAGCAGCGGTGAGGTAGATTTTCCTTTGCCTTTCTGTTACTTCAGTGAAGGTTTGAGTAGTAATGTGATCTTATCTAACAATGAGCAAGTTTAAATTAGCAAAATAAAAAGCCCAGATTCACACAACAATGGCATGCAAGGTTAAAGGAATGATGGATACTGAGGGAGAACGGAACAGAGCAGGACAAATACTGCTTTACCAGCTGCTTCTGAGGAAAAGTAACTAGAGTGAAACACTTTTTTTTTTTATCAGAGCATTAGAAGGATCATTAAATATGAATAAGGCAGCACCATCTGACTGACTGATTGAATTTGGGTCCAGAAAAACTAATCTTGTGACATGAGAAAAATAACTCTTTTCACACAAGGTTATTTCACTTTCATAATTCAGTTTCAAGTCACCAGATGTGTATGGTGGAGGGTGATGGGAGTACTTTCTGTGACACTCACAGTAAAATAATGTAACTAAGGAAGAAGAGCGCCCATAGTCATAATTATTCAGCTCAGCTCTACAGTGTTTTTAAAGCCTCTTCTTGATCATCGTTTCATCACTGATTTTCCAGTAGGCAAAGTTGGCCGCTACTGTAGATGTTGAATGTCGTGGAGCATCCAGCAGCTAAAGAGCCTGATATTTTTGTCAGCAGTTGGCCAGAAACCAAAGTGGAGCTAAAAGGACGGTGAATACTGGGCTTCAAATGAATGCTAATATTGCCCCATGCTTGTTGGACGTGTCAATAGGCAACTGTTTTATCACATATCCGCCATGTCAGCTTTATAGGGTGATAATAAATCAGTGTTGCGTTTACAGCTTGTTGCACTGCTCCAAGGTGGCCAAAGGAGAATCAGTTAAATCAGATTAAAGGAAAGTGACATCAACACATTTCTACAGGTGGTAGAAATTTCTTGTTGAAACTTTTGAAAAACTTTTGGATGTGTTCACTTTTAATACGTGGTGGAACTGTCACATAACAAACTGCAGCAGCATGTATACACACCCTTTATGATATTTTCATCGCATTTTATAAAAGGTTACTTTCCTTGGAGAAGAACTTTAAAGGATAAGTCTGTATTCCTTTCATCTCCATGCTAATAAAACCAAACTTTCAATGTATATATAAAATATGAGTATTGTATTGAGATAGACTTGAAAAAAGCCAGGAGCCATTTTATCACACAGAGTCCTGAAACCAACATTTCTAGTGAGATTTTACCACTTCTGATGAATTTGCCAAATTTTGTGAATTTTCTGAGCATCACAAGCCCCTCAGCAGCCGCTTCCTGTTTCAGGGCAAAACATCTAAATTTGCCACGCCCCCCCACAAACAAGCTGTCACTCAGTCATGTCTGTAGATTCTACTTATGAAATTTAAAGCCAATCTGACCAAGCCTCTAGGAGGAATCCAATCCAGAATGAGGCCTGGAATTGACAACAACTTCCTGTTTTACAGCAAATAGCGAAATTTGCTATGCTGCCACGGCCACGCTCTTTGATGAAAAGTTAAAAGCTTCTCTAGATTGTATAGTCCAAATTTGAAGATGATCTGATCAAACCTCTAGGAGGAGTTTGTTCAAATACAAGGCCTGGAAATGACCAAAATAGTGTCAAAATTGGACATCTGATTTAAAATGGAAAACTTCCTCTCGGAGTTAAACCATGGCTCCAGGAGGCTTTTTTGTTTGTCTTGGCAGGTTACATAACCCTTCCAAATTTCATATACGTAGGTGAAACTGTGTGTGGGGGCCATACGTAGTTGGCACCACACATGTCATTTCTTGTCGCCAACAGGTGGCGCTATAACCAAAACTGAATATTACTGCATACATTTTTTCAGGCCTGGAGTACAATCAAACATGTGAAATTTGAGCCTCATTCAACAATGTATGTGTGACTTACAACAACTTCCTGTTTTTTAGAGAGAGACCGAATTCGCCACGCCTTCAGGGCCACGCCCTCTGATGAAAAGTTGAAATTGCTTGCAATATGTCATCACCAAGGCCTTGACAACTTCCACACCAGATTTGAGGTTAATGTGCTGAACTCCCTAGGAGTAGGCTATCATAATGACATTTCCAGTTGCCAACAGGTGGCGCTATAACCATAACTGAATATTGCAGCACAGATTTGTTAACACCTAGACTACAATCAAACATATGAAACTTCAGCCTCATTCAACAGTGTATGTGTGAGTTATAGGAAAATTACACCCACTTCCTGTCTTCTGGCAAAGCATCAAAATTCGCCACGCCCTTTGATGAAAAGTTAAAAGCTTTGCAATTTAACATCGCCCATGTCTTTAGATCGCGCAGTCCAAATTTGAAGACGATTGGATCAAAGCTCTAGGAGGAGTTAGTTCAAGTACGAGGTGTGGAAATGGTCAAAATTGTCTCCGAATTTGACTTTTGATACAAAATGGCATGGCGGACTTCCTGTTGGAGTTGGACCATGGCTCCATGAGACTTTTTTCTGCATCTTGGAATGTTACATAACCCCTCCAAATTTCATTTGCATAAGTGAACTGTGTCACTGTGTCTATGGGAGACCCTCCAAAGACATGTATATAGGTGGCGCCGTTGACACACTTTTGGATGCCCGTGCCTGGGACTTATAAAATACGTAATTTTACGCCTGGCTTTGTGGGGGGGGTGCGCAAAATTTTGGGAGTTTCTGAGCACATTCAGCGTCAAAAAGGCAATGAAGAAAGGCAAGGAAAATAATAAACATTTGAAATTCAATTGGGCCTCGCACCGCCATCGGTGCCCTTCGGTGCACGGGCCCTAATTAGAAAAGAAAGTCCAAAGGCCACATAAACAGACTTCACTAATCCTCATAGACCTAGATGAAGCCATAGAAAATGCAGTGTGTTACCTGGTTGCAGGGAGCGTGCTGACTCTGGTGAAGAACACTGACGGCTCCACGTCAACATGGACTCCCAAAGACAGCTCCCTGTAGTAGCCCTCCACTTTCCCAGCTCCCCCTGAGTACTTGAAGTTCAGCACCGCTTCCAAAGTCTGCGAAAAGAACAAGGGAAGGAGATAAATTTAGATCAAGCTGGTTTGACAGTGTACAACATGGAACGGCTGATTCAGCCAAAAAAAACTGTGATCCTCTACCAGTGTTTCAGAGGAATATCTCTATGGAAGACTGAGTGTGATTGGGGTCAGAGGTCCCAGTCAGCATGTTGTGTCTTGCCATTCCATCAGCAAAACTGGTTTATTCTTCAGATCGATGCATCAAAAGTCATTACGTTGAAATGATTAATGCAACACAGCACAGTTATTGTGCTGTTTAATGAAATGAAAGTATAACGGCGAGAAAGCCTGGGGGGGGCAGGGGGGGGTTTGATTGGCGGATTATGGCGGCTCCAAACATGATTCAGAAACAACATGTCGCATCCCAAAACAGCATGAGAGGGGTGGGTGGTGGGTGGGTGCAGTGGGTGGGATCTGCTGGCCATGTTCCACAGTGATGGGAGGAAAGTGGACAAAGAATTACTCAGAGGTACTCAGAGGCATTCTGTGGAGGGGGAGGCACAAGACGAGCAGCCAAGTGGACGAAGGATGGGTAAATTAAAAGTGGCAGTTTATGGTGAGGGAGCACTAGCTGACTCAGGCAATGGGCTAAAGCGGGTAAAAAGGAGCATCCAAGGTCCTGCTTTTTCTTCCGCTGCGGCCTATATCATCTCTCCATATATTGCTGATGGAGGCACTGGCTGTGCCTTTCCAGAACAAATTTCACTGATTCCTTGATTATTTTCACTCTTTATCCCCTCTTGTGGGGGTGCAGAGTGCCAAGTGGAATGATTCGGAGCCTGCTGGCTAGACGTCTGGCCTATTACAACCTAATGACAGAGGCACAGCACAAAGAGAGATGAAAACATTAGAGGGGGTTATTATAATTGTGGGCTGAGCACCTTACTTCAAAATCTTCACTTAGTTCAAACTGCATGGGCTTTATTTCAAAATCTTGACATGTTTTCACCTCATACATAGACTCTTATCTTATTTTGCCTATGGCGATGTTGTTCAGTCCTCTACATACTGAAATTGGATGAACTGCGATTAAATTCATGGTGCTCGGAAGGTGAATCCTAATTGACACTGATGACGGACTTTTCTTCTGCCAACAACTGCAGGGAAAAGCTTCCACTTATCCATTTCAATATTTATTTCAATATTTCAGCATCTACTGGATGGATTGGCACACAACATTCTACAAACACTCATGGTGACCAGAGGATGAATCCAACTAACTCTGGTCATGCCCTGACTTTTCCTCTACTGCCATCATGGTTGCTCAACCAGTGGATGGACTGCCATGAACGTGCCCCGGGATGACCTGTTATAACTATATCGCCTCATTTTCAATCATACAGACAATGTTGCAATTCACATCCAGCGCTGAACCTTTGTTGCATGTTGCTCCCCATCTCCCCTCATTTTCTGTCATCTCTCCACTTGGATATTTAAACAAAGCGTGAAAATGCCTCACCAAAACATCTCTTATTTAGCTCAAAGCAGCGTTGTGTCTGAGAACAAACGCACAGAGCTGAATGCATCGCTGTCGATTTGTAACCCTTCACAGTAGCTTATTGTAGGTCAATATACTCTATACAGCAGTGGGACTACAAGTTACTGACAGAGTGTATTCTAAGACAAACACAGCTTACAGTAAGTCATCCGATATTGCTGACACTGACCTTGATCTCATTAGCATGCTTAAGAAGACTGCCCTCATGATGGAGTGTTTCATAAAGGGCACTTGATGCCAAAGCTGCAAATTAAAATCCTGATATCTTCTCTGAATACCATTTCCCCCACTACCCGTCTTTCCGGGAAGGTTAACAGTGGAGTCAGTCTGCTCTGGATGTGGAGGAGGAGCGGCAGCCCCACAATGCAGGCAAGAGACTCAGGAGACTCATGCTGTGCTGGCAACAGAATGAAAGGAACAGCACGTTGATATGAATCTCATTTGAATTGATTGACTGAAATCGCTCGGATTCCTTGAGCACAGACATGGAGGAATGGAGTCCATTTCAATTTATTTTCTCAATAACAGTGTTTTCTTCACTTGTTTTCCCTCCTGTTTGTTAAAGGATAAGGCTGGTTTTGTTTTATCTTTCAATTTTTATGAACAAATCCTATGAAAAGACAAAAGCCAACAATGGGTTTATCCTTCTAGCAATGTTGTCTGTGCTTCCAAAGCCTGGTAATTCCACAAAACTCTGCTGTAGTCCAAAAACTACAGAAAACACATGAAAGAGCCATAATATTTCAGTGACTGGCATATTGCATCATAACAATTAAGACAACCTGTGTACTAAAACATATTTTTAATACTGGTGAGGATTTTTAATGCTGAAGAAGAAAAAAATATGCATTCTCATTTTCTTTTGAGCTGTCGAGTGCTGTGTTACTTGCAGCTGTGTGATCCTGTGGCTGCCTGTGTGGTACTAATGGCCTCGACATGATCCTCTTGAGGAACAGCGATTGTCTCAGCAACACTAGCAAACAGCGGTGTACACCCCGATCCCCTTTTCAGACCGGGGGCGACCCACAGTTCCTACTCTCGTCAATCCTCTCTCTGCTCTCGGCCCCCTCAGGACCCTATTTCAATCACACCGGGCTAAAAATAGGCCCCGCCGTAATGAGCTGACTGTGTTAGGAGAAGCCCGGCAGCAACACAGAGCCTGAGCAAACAGCCTGGCTGCACAAACCTTCACATGCATACAAACAATGTGATTAGAAAGAATGCCCAGATTAAGGTAACAGATCGATTAAGGCGTTCACCATTGCAGATAACCAAACTGCACAAGCTGTCATCTTGGAGTTAACGTCCTGTAGCTTGTAGCCAACAAGCAAATGGAAAATAGAAGCACTTTTGGAGCACAGTCATAAACTTGACTTGGTCCTTTACACAGCACTATCGACCTTAGTTTTGCTAACATTGACCACCATAAGCTACTGGTCATCCCAGACCAATAAATAATTGACAAATAAGTGTCATAAGTAAGTGCAGTTTTGCATAAGGCCTCTGTATACTTCGAACAAAGAGCCTGTCAAGTTGTGTACCAGCATCCTTTGGAGGTGGAGGAGGGACTATGACTGATAATTACTGAAACTTTTTTGAAACTTTGCACAGCAACTGGCGAGCTGTGAATATAGATTTTTTTTGTTACTATGGTGCATGAAGACACACTGATCTATAGGGAGACATCAAGTCGCTTTATTTGTACAGCCCCAAATTACAGATTCATCATAACAAAACACCCTCTTTGCTAAGACTGTCAAAGGACAGTAACCTCAAAGACAAGTTCACCCCGACACGCCCACAGAGAATAAGAAGGCCTTGCATACAGTTTTACTGTTGGAATGATAATGGACACTCTCCTTCAGCTACGAGGTTTAAAAAGAAAAAACAACAAAAAAAAACATGCAACAATGACTGTCAAAAACAAAGATCAAATCTAGACTCTGAGATTATAAAACATCTATACAGACAGGTGATTTTATTATTGGCATTAAACCTTGGTAATGAGCAATAACAACTAGTTTAAACAGAAGATGCTCAGGATGTGGGGTTGGCAGTGTTGTAAGCCAGTTAAAATCGCTCAGTCTGCACAAACCACGTTTCACCAAGTGATCTATCATTTGGTGGCGTATGATCTACACAGGTCACTAAACACGGGACAGTCCTTAAACACTGCTCAACCTCCACCTGTTATGGGTCGTAACGTAAAAGGGGAATAAAAAAGGTCAATTCCTTGTTCGTACAATGTTCTCAAGGCAAAAAAGACCTAAAAAAAACCCTTATGTAATCTGAGTTTGGCTGCTAAGCATCACAAACATGACATGAATGACAGGCTCAGTATTAGACTAGCTTTACCTTGGATGTCACCACAATAAAGCCTCAGAAGACTATCCATCATATCCATCCATACAAGCAAGCAGCATTTGTTTGACAACAGAGGTGGACTCTGAACATCAAACAGTATTCTCTCACTTGACATGACGGGTGAAAAGAAAAGAGAAAGAAGAGGATGGCTGAAGGTTTCTTTTCCAATGTTTTGGCACTGAGATAAAGGTCCTCACACATTTTGCTGAGGAGATTATGGCATGGCCACATGTCTCCTGACAGGAATACCAAGATAAAGCACCCCAGTGACAGGTACATGCAGGTAGGGACAGAGGGTTCTCAAAATTTGTTTGCTGGCACTGGGTAGTGACTTGTTAAAAGTGTTAAAGAGTTAAAGGAACACTGCAACATTTTGGACAATTCACTTATAGGCTGTCTTACATCACATCAATTACATCACAACTCCAAGATTAGAATCAATCAATCTTCATGCACCACTTGTTTACAGTCTGCACTTAGAGCTCGTATTTTATACATAATGTTTATATGACATTTAGTCTAAAACAAAGGCAGGCCCATTTTGTGATTCAACCTCATACAACAATTGTGTATATTTCCATACGTACAGTAAGTGTTTAATGTAGCTTTAAGGGTTAGAGACCGTCAGGCTTGAGGTTACTAAAGAACAACACATGCTTCAAAATAAAATGACTTTTGGCTCTTGCTCATTTGTTCCTTGCCTGTCTATGCATTAGGAATCTAACCCACAGCTAATGTTAAAAATTGCATATGCACAAAAATAAACTAAATTTCACCACGTTGTTTCCATCAGCAAAAGCCACAAAGGCACTGGTGTGAAACATCATTATCTTCCTGCAGATGGCCAAATTGGAAATGGGGTAAGGCCTCCGTTTATGGGAGACACACTTACATCAATTTCTCTCTGTTTCAAAAACATCTATTTTTCCAACCTTAATTTTCAAAGAAAAAAAAGTGGTGAATAACATGTTCCACTAGCTACACACATTCTCTATTCTTTATCATCTATCCATGGATGTTTTTATTTTCAGGAGGTTTTCCCACATACCTGGCACAGGTGGATGGATGGCAGGTAGACAGAGGGTCACAGTGTACTTTGATGATGTGATGAAATGTAAGTCTGTGTGCCTAATTGTCCTTAAAATGAGGCTTGACCCCTGCTTAGGTTGCATCTGCCTAGTGGCAGGGAAGTGAGTCGTCAGCCAGGAGAGCTATTTAGTCGCCTGGTGGCCCCGGCTTCTGCGGAAAACTGAGAAATGACTTGGGGGCATTCAGATGCAATATGTCCATTTGGATTGCTGCTGGGGCTGCCTCTCATATTTGCAACCCGGCTGTCAATCACCGAGGTAATCAGTTGGGTTCTTAACTTGAGGAGAAATGGTGAGAAGTTTAACAGCATCCTGAGGATAGCTTTGTATCGAGCCGAGGAAGTGAAATACAAATCGAGTACTGAGCAGGACTGAGTTGTTTTCTCTCTCCACAGATAAGTGGGACAAACAGCAGTGTAGCATTTTCCCTGTTTTCCTGTTTATTACTGGAGTCTTGTTGCAATGGCCTCTAAAAGGTTTAAATTTGATGCAATGTGCCGGCAATAATATGAGGAAATGAGATCACTATGCTGTCTTTTATACAAAGCTTACCAATGTATAAGATCAACCGTCCCCTGGGTCTGCCTGTGTGCGTTTTAGCCTCTAAGAAACACTTTCATTGTATTTGTGGCCTTGAGACAGCTTGGCATTATCATGCCTCTGCTGCCCTTGTTGGCAATTGATGATTCATGAGAGAAGAGGGCAGGAGGGCTGATAAGAGCGAATATGTTCTCTATCTGTCCCATGGTGTAATGACTTAGCAATAATCGTTGGATGATGAGGAGCGAGGGCGCTGTGAAGTCTGTGTTGATTTGACAGCTGATGGGGGTTAGAGCATCTAAAACTGCTCGGTAACAACCAGGGTGCATGCAGACCAAAATAGCTGACACAGCTGACAGGAAAAAGGATTTTTTTTTTTTTTTTTTTTTTAAGGAAGAGGACCCAGTGAAGCACATAAGTTTGCATAGCATGGTATAATAACTTCACCGGCTCCAAAAACCACCCCCAAACCAAAAGCCTATCCGGAACAGCCCCGAGCCGGTCCACTTAATGATGGTCCTGACATTTCTGCCCACAGCGTTTATAATGTCACGCTCTGCACCCCCTCACAGTTAGGGTTTGCCTCTGATGTGGCAATTAGAATAGGAGACATTTTAAAGAGTGGGTGAGCAACCTGCCCAACTATGAGGAACCTCTGACAAAGGGAGTTATGGGATGTCAAGCTCAATATCAGTATAGCAGGAGGAGGGTAGTAAAAATATTGCCACAAAATGTGAAGAGTGTTTAGGTTGGGTAATCTGATAGTTCACTGTGGAGTGTACAGTGAGGAGGGCAGCGAGGGCTGCAGTAATGTCAATAATTGTGTTTGTTGTTGGTTCATATATTTGTTGTGTAATTGAGCATGAAATCCTTTACCATCTGCACCATTATTAATATCCAGAGTTTCACAGGAGTGTGCCTCATTTCACGAGAAAGCCAATATGGAGAAATAGAACTTTTAACATTTAAATAGCATTAACTATCAGCATTAAATGTAAAGAAGTAGAAATTAGTGCTGGTCAGAGGTTTTGCCACCTGCTCTCACATGCTTTTCAATTTAAACCTCTAATAGGTGAGGATGAAATATGAAGTCAATGTCTGAATTGCAGCTCACAAACTGTGCTTTTCCACATTTTTCAGACATGAAACATTTTATCTCCTGTTCATGTTTCATGTGTGACAGGAGGTTAAACTCTCATTTGACGACTAGATAGTAATAAATCCCTGTAGGGAGTAATGCCTGATTACAGACATGCAACTGAAACCTTCAAACACTTAAGAGACAAACCCAACTGGACTTTAAGAGCTCAGATGTCATTTCTAACGCTGACTTTTATTCATCCTTTTTCCCCATCTTTTTCCATTACATTTTATTTGGTTTTTAATGATTTTGTGTTTATATATATATATATATATATATATATATATATATATATATATATATATATATATATATATATATATATATATATATATATATATATATATATATATATATATATATATATATATATATATATATATATATATATATATATATACATATATGATATTACATAGATACTTAGATGCCAGTATATTGGGTAAACCCAGCTAAAATAAATACAGTCTAACAACAGCCATGTAAAAAAATGCCGTCTTCATGGAGGTTATACAGATCAGACTTAGTTTCAGACAGGTTTTGATTCTGTACTCACTGTAGGATCATTTTGGAGGATGTGGTTTGTGATGCTGTTGAATTTTAATTAATTATACAGAGACATGTTTCACCAATATCAGATTAAAAGTCACAACAAGAAGAGTGAGCATTTCCCTCATCGGTGCACTACAAATTTGGCATAAACCATGATTCACACATCTGTATGGACCAGGTCAGAACACTACACACTGCCTACTTGTTTTCTAATATTTTCTGCACTTTAATTAGCGGAGCACACCCACAAACGCTACAGAATCTTACAAACGCCTTTTATTCATGTTGTGTTTGCGTTTAGTAGATGTCTTAGTATCAAATCACAAATTTGTTATTTTTAAAGTTCCTTTACCATCTTTTTTAAAACCACACGTCATCATTAATCCCTGGCAAAATAAACACACCCGACTGCAGTGTTACTCAAGGGCCCACTCTTGGGCCTCTGTTATTTGCAATAAACATGCTTCCCCTTGGACAGATCATTTCAATCACAGCAAACTTGGCTCCCTTCCCAGAAATATGAAGCGGCTGCTAAAAATCTTGGCATAATATTTGATGCATATCTCTGATTTCGGTAATTTGTTTGTTTTTGTTCGGTCGTTCAGTAATGCTTACACAAATCTGAAAAATCATAATAATGCATAATGTTATAGACGCCTTTTTTTCGCACCTTGACCACTGTAACGTATATCATACTGGTATCAGGCAGAACGCCCTTCACCAGTTCCATTACGATGAGGAGAGTGATTAAAGGTGGTCATCCTGTTGCTGTCAGAGCACCAAAACTGTGGAACATTCGGCTGAAATCGGACAGGCTACATCATTAACATCTTTTAAATCCCTATTTAAAACTGTCTTTTATAGGAAAGCATCTATGAATATTTAATACGTAGCTGGATTTTATCTTTCCACTCTTGCCATTTTACAATTCTAACTTCTTTTTATTCCCCAGTGTTTTAAGTTGTTTGAGCCTTCTGTTGTTTTTATTGTTGTTTTTGGTTTTTATCTGCTTGTATTTTTTCCATAAAAAGTGCTTATTATTGTACTGGTCTGTTTCATTTTCATTATACATTCTCCAGCCAGTAGACACATCCAAATATATATTAAAAAAAGATATCTGCAAGGCAGAGTTAATATTAATGGCTTTTTATTAATTCTTAACCATTCACAACATATTGCATATTATATGAAGGCTTTTTCATTTCAGCTGATTATCTCCCTTTACAGTCAACTGACAGTAGCAGTTTTATGCTTCATAAACTTGAATGATACACAGTTAGTCTGTGGTTATCCACCCCAGATCCACTGCCCAACCAGCACCAGGCTGTTGGAAAATAACCACACCAACTTTTGTGCTCTTGTTCACATCTGGCAGGTTATGATTCATTATTCTACATAGTTTCTTAGTTTATTCAGTGCAAATCAGCAGTGTTGAGATGGTGACATCCCCAGGACATGTGGTGCACAATTCTATGAATAACTGTAAGCTAGTTACAATTTCTCTCTCTTCTTTGCCTCACTAAAACCTCTCAGGACTGTTCCCAAAAACCCTTTCTGAATCCTCACCCAACAACACAAGGTTACCAGTGAAACAGCTGCGCTAGCGCAAATGTTTAAAACACTGGCTCGTTACAACACCAGGGTCATCAGAATCCTACAATTTGATGGCCTTGGCATAACCTCACCATGTAACTATAAAACTATAAAAGATGAATCCTCAATTAGTTGGCACATTTAAATTTGATTGACAAAAAATAGGCACAGCTGACATAATGTAGTATCCACAACATCTGTCCTATTCATGTAGCTGCCTGCAGCGGCTGACGTATAAGGCTGTCGTATCCTTCTTTTACTTTTCCTCACTTTCAACTGTCCCTTACAAAACACACGTGGAAACTTTCATGAATAAAAAGTTACAACTCACAGTTTGTCTACTGCTAAACAATGACGGATTAAGCTTCAAGCTAATGATCACAAGACATTTTTGATGGAAATGCAATAAAGCCTCATTCTCCAGAGCACAAAGCAACTGTCAAGACAATTTTCTCATTCACCATTTGCATCACAGTATTTCAATCACTGTATGAAGGCATGTCTTGAGCTGATCCTTATCCTCATCAAGGCATTTGTCAAAAGATAGATTATAAAAAGCATGATCCATTTCCATTACTTCGTTTATCAGGTTTATCAGGTTATGCCAGCTACAAAAATCCATCCTACTTGTGCTCTGCTAAAACGTTACCATCTATTCTGAAAGTGGTTCTTCAGAACTTTTGTAAAAAATAAAATACATATAAAAAAACATTAAAGGAATTAGATGAAACAAAGTGAAAATGGTCAAAAGCAAAGTGACAGAGGCTGAGATATTCAAGTATATGTATATGTGTTGCAAAAATAATACTGGTTCCCACATCTCCTATAGGGCAACTCAAAGCTTCTTTTGTTGGATGCTCCCAGTTTAATAATGCTTAAACTAAATGTGCCCAGTCTGAATCACAGACTTCTGCTAAAAGTTGTCATCTCCAGACTACATATTTAAGGACAGCTCCTAAAGAGCCACAGAAGCCATAAATAATATATCCACATTAACAGCAAACATTTACAAGAAAAGTGAACAGAGGCATTTTGGGTTTTTAAAAAAAAAAAAATAAAATAAATAAATAAAACTACGACATTTTGGAAGCTGCATGACAGACAGAGACAGCAGTACTTTGAGTAGCCTTGCTTTTCAAGAATCAAGAGTCTTTATTGTCATCATGTTTTCACATAACGAAATTAAGATTGGTGACTTCCAGCTTTAAACATAAATATATGTAAAAATATGTAATATGTACATAAATATTTAAAGATTTAAAGTTGTAGCAGCAATGTACAATGGGGGGTGGGTCGATGGAATTTGGGGAAAACTGCCTTTAACTCGACGTGGTTAAAGTCTCTCCGGCCACGATCACAGCCGCCTCTGGATTGTTGTTCATCTGCAGCCTGATCATCATGCAGTACAGCTCCTCCAGTGCTCCAGCATTAGCTTGTGGTGGTATGTAGACGGCTCCGCCTCTGTGTTTCTCTGAGGCTGCAGTCCTGTCCGCCCGGAGAAGAGAGCGCCCCGCTAAGCTCCACTGCCGCGTCTGGGATGTTGTTATCCAGCCAGGTCTCAGTAACAATCGCCACACAGCTGTCAATCTTTACAGAGACGATCCTCAGCTTCATCTCGTCCATTTTGTTGTTGACGAGTGACTTTGTGTTTGAGTGAGGAGACTGGGAAGAGCTGGTCTGTATGGGTTACCTTGTAGCCTAGCACGCAGGCCGCCTCCTCTCTTGCCCCACTTTTGTTTATGATGCCTCCTCCGTCTCCTTGGCAAGCTTGGCAAGGGGGGATCGTGAAAGCCTTGGGGTCAGTCCGCATGGTAAAAATCCAGCCCCGGAAACACTCGCAGGTGTGCACTCTCCCCATTCTCCAACAGTCCAGCCCCACCGCACACAACTGCCACTGCAGGCGACCGAAAGATCACAAACAAACAAGTTTTTACCCGTGTAACCCACTGCTGGAAAGTACACGCCTCTCTAGGTTCGTAAGGAGCAAGGATTAGAGTGCAATAACCATAGCAACACCACGGGTTTCAGTTAACTGCACTTTAAATTTTAGTTTGCAATCGCCATCTACTGGAATCTGCTGGGAGTCTTCGGAATCATCCACAGGCTTATAGTCTTGGTCCTGATTTATTATATGACTATCTCTATTCTGTATTTCTCTCAGGTTTCTCTTTTGTTGTACAACATTTTACCAGATTATAATATCAATTAAAGTACTGCTGAATGCAATTACTTGTATGAAAATTACTCTCTAGTAGTCCAACTTCAACAAACACAAACAAAAAAAAGAAAAGCCGGGAGCACCAAACTGCGTGTACATTCTCCGCCATGGCAGGTGTTTTCTGTCTTTTTCTACTGTATTGAGGCTAATCAGTTAAGACGTGCAAGACACAACTGTCCTTGAAAAATGAGTAAATCTCTACAACAGTGGGAAAAATATAGTAAAGCTTATTGTCAAACTCTGGTTTTAATGTTTTACCTCTATTTAGTTTTGATAAGCAGTACCTTATGTACCAATTGTAATCTATGCATAACTTACCAGGTTATGACTTGTTAACAAGCTGGCCTCCAACTAAAATATGACATATCTTTCATTAAACCTCACTAGTTATAAAAATAAAACATATATACATAATACATTTACTATATGCTACTTATACTGTTTTACACTTGTATTTTATCTTTTTTCTAAGTTGCAAAGTGATCAATCTTTCTATTTCAATTTTTAAATTCAGGTCCTGTATCTAGCAAATACACTTAACCCTGCCTAGAGTTAACACAGTTTGGATGGTGGTGACACATAAAATGGAAGTAGAAAAGTAGAAATAGTCTGCTTCATGCGTTTGAGTACTTCCTGTGAATTCTCACAATAAAAGAACCATTTCACCCAGAGTAATTTGATTTCTTTTCTGAGTGTTGACTAATTCACTTACATATGGTTCAATCTGACTATACGTTATGAGTCATGACAGGGAATGAATGAGGGGATGAACAGCAGCACTAAATTTTGTCAAGGGAGAGTGGCATCTGTCCGAGATGAAGACCGGCTACTGCACACACACACACACAAAGACACACACGTGGTTTTCTTTTTCTTTGTTCCTCTGTGATCAGAGGTAAACAGAGGACCGATGGGTGCCTCAGACACAAAACGGCTGCTCTTTTATGTAACCCTGTGCTCCTGTGCAGGTGTCACACCATTTACCAGCTGGAGCGACTACAGGGAGAAGCCTCCCATCGCCCCTTGCCCCCACTGCTGTTCTTATAGTATATCAACAGCCAGTCAACCATGGTGATGTGAAGTCAGCTTCAAAGATGGGACAAGCAGACCTGAAAGCCAGAAGCTCCAAAGCCTGAAAAGATGATAAATAGCATGGTAATGCATGAGCAGACATTACAGCAAACACACGCACATTTTTATGAGACACACATACAAATCACCAACAATGACCTGTCAAATGAAAAAGCAGGTGTGCTGGATGGTGTATAAACATCCTGTCCAGGGGTGACTGTGGTGCAGCTGAAGGGGATCTGATGGACACCAGTTCAGTCATCGAGCGCGACAGCATATGGAGCCACACTTGGCCCGGCTCACTGGATTTCACACATGGATTCAAGTCCAGTAAGCATGATGAAATGCTTGATTCTCTACTAATTTCACCCACTGGGCTTGCATACACAAGCAATTCCACACACACACACACACACACGAGCCAGCAACAAACTTACCATGACCTTCTGGGGGTGGGACCGAATTTTACACACAGGCTCATTTACTCAATCACTGAGGGTCTTGTCGTTTCTTTATATTTTTGGACTTGCACAGAGAAAAAGAAGAAAACAACGAGAAAACAGAGGGCTTGGTGCAGAGAGAGTCCCAACTAACTTCAACCTTTAGACCATGGCTGTCACTTTTTCAAACAAAAAAAACCAACTAATTAGCTAAATAAGAATGAGCCCACTTTGTTCAGATATACTGTGCTGGAAAACCAGCCGTGAGCCTCATCCAAAACTATGTTGCAGTTTTAAATCTTGGTTACCATGAGGCAGCTGCATTTACAACCAGACTTACTTTCCTCCTCCATTTTGCCATCTATAGTGATAAATCCAACATGCTTACACACATTTCACACTTTTAATACAAAAACACGTGTGAATTTAACTGACACTGAACCAATGAACCATCCTGAAAGAGGCCAGAACTTATTTTGATTTCTGTAAATACAATGACAGTGACTGCAATGCACAGTACATACACAATAATTCAAAAAGCAAAGTGTATATTTCAGTACTTTATTTAAACAAGGACAGCCCTCTAAAGAGATCTCACTGAATTCTAAAGAGCCACGAGGCAAACCGGTATCTGCCTGTCTCACTGCAGCTCATAAAAAGCTGCCTGGAAGCCCAGACAGAGTTGTGTATTTTACATGAACAGTAATTAGGAAGACGAATTCAAAACTCGGTTATCCCTGGGGTTAGGGTCTTAATGGACCAGATCATTTGGCCATCAGTTAGAGACAGGAGGCCTGCAGTGCCACATCACAGTGTTAGCACTGATGGAGCGGCGACAGGTCATCAGGGATGGGATGTACAGCGCGGACTTCTCTTCTCTGTCTGTATTTGAGCACATCCAGGATGCAGAAGCTAAATGCTAAATAAGGAGGCCTGTGATGTCACTTGCCTCCCCCCACGCCTGTTACAAAATTTGCAATAAAGTAGCACGCTGTCTTGCTGCCAACACTAAGGTCAACGCTAATGCCATCTGCAAGGCGGGCCTGTAGGTTTGCTGACTCTCACAGGAAATCAGGCACGCCCTCTCGCAGTTTACTCAAATATTAACAATCCTCATATGAGCACATCTTAAAAGGTCTGATTTGATGAGTTACGGACAGAAGCCGCAGGAAATGCCAATCGCAGGGCAAACGTTCATATGCAAAACAAAAATCTCACATGCAACTCGTATCACTCAAGACTTTGCAGGAGTTTTGCAGAGGGGAGTCAAGTGAATTATACACTGTATTACCATGAGCGTAATGACAACCCTGCTTGAGAAAGAGTGTAATTACATTTGGGCTTACTGAACTACTACCTAGGGCGTGAAAGAGCCGGGAGCAGGCCTTGCTGGATTTCTGTCAGAAAGCAACAGGACGAGGAATGGAAGCAGCAGACGTGGAGATGGCGGATGCAACGGGTATCTTTTATGTGACTCACATTGAAGCAGAAACGGCAAAGTGAACAAAAAAAAAAAAAAAAGCAAATATGTCCTCATATCCCTGTGGGTTTTTATATCAGAATCATCTCGTCAGTGACACATCCCCCACCCAAAACCCCATCCATTTTCTCATTTCTCCACACTCATGTTTCCTCCCGTCATCTATCACCGAGGCACAGTGCTTCATGTTTCTGTAGCCTGAAGACAACAGGCAGCCACATACAGATAAACTGGGCGGGGGGTGAAGGCAGGAGGGGCACAGCTGTGGTTTGCAGCTGTAGCTTCTAACTCCAATTTAGTGAGGACTGCGTACTGCGGACAGGTAAATTAAGCACTCAGAGATTAAACGGCTTGTGGGAATAAAAATGTTGGCAAACAGTTTGCGGTGGCGGCGGTGCAGGGTGTGTTCGTTTTCTGTGCGTGCATGTTTCTGATGATGATTATGCCTTTTGATTAGTCTTAATTATCTCACGTTCCATATCTCTCCTCTCCCAGCAGCAACCTCCAGGCAAAGACACTGTGAGCTGGAAAACTTTCCAAGACCTGGCACCAAAATCTAAAAATAGACACACCGATTGACAGATAGCGGCACGCTACACCAAGCTCACCATCTGCAGGGGATGGATGGATGGTATATGTAGTTCATTTGTTGCCCCCTGCACTTAAAGCCTAATGACAGGTTCACTGAATTATTGCTTTTATCCCCCCGTTTCTCTCTCCATCTCCATAGAGTCGAAGTTGAATGGACACCAACAAAACACCACGGACATGCTTATAGCCAAAATGAGCCTCGCCATCAACAGCCAACCTAATGAGTGACGTCCACAATGCGGCAAAGTTCAACAAACAGGTGGTTGCTCCACATTTTTCACCCAATGTCTGATCTTTGGAGCAAATGAGGACTAATTAGGTGGTATGTAATTAGCTGGAGTTTAATCCTCTAGGTGGACAAAAAGGGGTCTTTGAAGCTGCAATATCAAATGAAATATCAGACGTATGTATTTACAGGGTAGGTCTTCCTGGAGTCATGATTTGATTTAAGATCAACGCTTCATTCAAGCACTTTTCTTAAAATTACTAGGACTTCATGATGGGATAGAGTTCTAAGGGCAAGCACACGTTGTGGGGAAAAGATACACAATCCTGGAAAGACCCTGTGCAATTTAAACGATGAAGCGACGATCTACAATTTAAAATAAAACTGAAAGTCTGACATCTGATATTAGTTTTATCACTTGTCACCGTGGTTGTCCGTTGCTGATGGAAACGCTGATGGAGGTAAGATGAAGAAACCACATCCAGCAGAAAGTGGCCATAAAAGAAAGTGGTTACAGCACAAATCACGGACATGACTAGGACGCCGAGGAGACATGCCTGCAGAAACGGCCACCTGAATTATGTTATAATCATGTCCAGAGGTATATGAATAATGAAGTTACTCTACATTCAATACAAAAATGTCTTTTATCATTATGATCACAGCATTAATGTGCCTGTAAATATAGTCAGCAATTACCTCAGATTTAGGAAGGAAAATCTGAAAAAAATAAAACTTGTCACGAAAAGTAAGAAAGCATAAGAAAAAAGGACGTAAGCACAAATCTTCCAGAATCTGTGCTCCTGAAAACAACCACAGCGCTTCCATAGGCAACGAATCAGCAGATTATCAATCAAGATCAGCTTTCAAAAACCAATACTCAATACAAAATGACATACTACTGAGCATAAAGTTGCTGTTGAACAAGGGAGAATTGAAGGTGCAGTTTGAATCCTGAGCCCAGAAAAAGAAAATCATTTGCTTGTTCAGTTGGAGTTTCACACTTGGGCAGACAGCTGTGGCAGTTATAAATATCTGTATCACGAGCTGGGATCTGTATCCGTGAAGAGAGCTGAACTGCCATCGGCAGGGCTGGGCTTCTAAAAATAGCAGGCAGGCTGGCTGGCAGGCAGGCAGCCGACTCTGCCTCTGTCTCCACTGGATTTGATTAGCCCTGAAGAAGCTCTGCCCACCCCAACAACCCCCCAACCCCCAACTACATTGTGTGTGTGTGTGTGTGTGTGTGTGGCAGAATGTCTTGTCTGGAGACCGGGTTCTTTCTCACTGCACACAACCACAGACGCACTCTTTATTGTTAAAGAAAATGCTTACATCGGCTTTTCTGAAGTGTGATCCAATTTTCCTACTCGCCTGCATGTTTAAGCCTAATACCTTGGCATATATACAGTGACTTCTTTACCAGCAATCTAAAAACAAATAAAACCTTGTTCAAATTATGGCACAGCAATTGTGTGCTGTGTTATCTGACACAAAAAGTAGCAAAAAATAATCTATTGTGGCTTCGTTCTTCCCTTCAACTAAAAATTGAGGGGGAGTCTTTACTAACCTGCTCAGTGTCTTTTGCATGTAAAAATATGCTTTTCAACGTGTTTACCATTACATTTGTATGCATACATTGGACTTTCAGCAGAAAGAGAAGCTGAGCCCTGCAAATTTGGAACATTTTTTGCTAAAAAGTAGAATTTATAGATTATCAAAATTATTGCAGATTCCTTTTTCAATCATTGAAAATGTTTAAGCTCTTAAAGGATGCCAAATGGATTCAAGCAAATGTATCTATTCCTCCATTTTCCAGGGACCCACTGTAACCAACTAAAAGAGCTCTGAACTTTAAGAGCCGCTTTCAGAGATATTACTGCACTGTCCACTGTAATATCTATTTCATTTCATATTTGGCTGGGTTAAGAGGTGCACGTCATACAGAAAATTGTGCGCTCTGAGCCCCTGATGCTGGCTCGAGGAAGCCCAGTAACAGCCTCCTGTTTGCTCTCCAGTCTCAGAAAAACACATACATCTACATTCTAACCACAGTCTCTGTATTGCAATATCATGGCATTAAGACCAGGAGAGTAAAACTGCACTAGATGCAGCTTTACAGCATTTGGCGTTTTGAAGATAATCACTGGGCGTGTCTGCGGGGACCTGCCTACTTCAGTATCACAGCTTCACTTGAAATGCCCTCGATGACATCTGCCCAGTGAAGATAGGTTCAGAGGGAGGCTAAGCGAAGGACTGTACACCAGTCAGCAATACAGTGACTCATGGGTAATCACAAAGGTAGGATTACTGTATCCCCGTCTTTTCTCCTACTCCCATGTCTGTCACTCAAGTCCTCCCTCAAATAAATCCACAGCAGATGGAGTTGCGGGTCCAAATCCCCATAAAACTCTGCATCTGCTGCTGCTCCAGTCTCCTTCACAGAAACGATCACAGCAGAGCTTTTTTCCATGTAACAAAGGCACAGCACTCAAACTCACACAATCAAACCGTAATAGAGCTTGAAGAGGTGATGTGCCCCAGCTGAGGACAGCCAGGTGGAATGAGACATTAAGCTGCGGTGGTGAGGTGAGAGGAGTAATTGACAGTGTCAAAGAAACCAAGTTGTGGAAGTGCCCTCACTCTCCTATGGGATGAGTCATTGGAAATGTGTAAATAATCGGCAAAACCAACACGTCGGAGCAGCCAGACCTCCTTCACCTGGGGTGTATTCATCCCACCCTGACAGCGTGCACATTTTTCAAGCCCACAGGCAATTTGGTGGGAGGATTGAAAAACAGGTGTTTAGACTGAGCGATGAAAGGTCAGTGAGATAAACATGTTGACTCCTCCTGCGCTGATTGCAGATCAGTCATGATTGATTGCACTTACTCATAGTCTGCAAGCTCAAGTATACATGCCAAGGGATGCCAGTGCCAAAAATAGTGGCAATACTCACAGATCACATATAAAAAACCCAGGGACCAAAAAATATCTAAAAACTCAAGTCCGAGCAATAAAAGGGGCCAAAATTGGTTTAGGTGGTCAAAAATGGCCAAATTCACACTTAAGTGACCCACATAAGATTTAGATATGCAGGAAACACCCTGCTTCACAGTCAGCCAGTTTGGCTAGAAGGTTTTCAATTTCCTGTGCATCTGTCCATCCATCATGCCGGGCCAAAAACAGTTATTAGCAGCTAATATAAATTCTCTCTCATTCTGTCATGCACCCACCGACAAATCAAGATCCACATAACACTAGCAGCGAGCCTATTCAGAAAGCACTCTAACATATGCAGAGACATAGCTCTAAAAGGCAGCGATACGAGGGCTAGAAAAGGTCACAGCGAAGTCTTCAAGCAACATATCAGCACTTACAGCTACGTTCAGAATCGGAAAGATTGACTGAAATCTGTTTTAGAGGATTAGAAAACCGTCTGAGGATGAAAATGGTTTTTAAAGGTTCCCTGTTGTGAAAAACTTTTTTTCTTTGCCATAAATGTTGGACGCTGCTGCGTCTATCAAGAAAGAAAACGAAGACGAAGCGCAAGTTGGATAATGAAGACATTGCTGGCATTCCCTAAGCAGCCTTCCAGGAACAACCATATGGCTATGCAAGTCAGTGTTGGACAAATCCGTAAAAACACAGCTTGTGTTCAGTGACAACATTTTTTTATGTCCACTACCACAGTTTTTTTTGGATACTTCCTTTCCATAATACAGAATCTTGGCATGATGACCGCTGTGACATCCATGACAGGATAAAAATTGCGCTCTCCAGCAAAACAATGCCGTACCCCCAACCTTCATGACCTCCAATACAGATGTAGTCCTTATACTGGGTGGCCAGGAAACATCCAATAGTTAGTATAATCTGAATCACTTACATTTTGAATAATTAAAAGTCTACCCTGCATCAACACGTGTACTAATGATGAAAATCTGTGTAAATAATGCACCAATTTAAAGTTGGCCAAAGATCTTACCTGTATCATTTTATAGGAACAGACCAAGGAGTTCATCCACATGTCAGTCAGAACTTTTAAAAAGTGTGTAATAAACAACATCAAACTTAATGTATTGCATAATTTTGCTTGGATTTATGCCAAGCAATGCTGTACCTGTCCACCCCGTGGACATCATCATGCATCAGGCGTTTGCTGGGTGCTGTGGGTTTAAGTCAATTTGCTGAAAACAATACAGCCCATAACGACGATGAGTCATGCAGCTGGAAACCCAGAATAAATTTACTACAGGATGCAGGGAAATCAGTGCACAAGCTTTTCTTGGGCACACAGTGAAATGAATCACCCTGGTGTCTACTGTATGTCCTATAGCACATCTACAAAATGAAAGAAGTAGGAGCTCACAACCAAAGCAGACTTGTAGCAGGACAAGAGTCCTTACGTAATTGGCTTTACTTTAACAATGGTTCCAATGCTATGTTCTGCTAAGAAACTCAGTCAAACTCTGCCTCTAATAAGCCTAACCACTGATTAAAATGCCCAGCTTGCCTTTAACAACAATGGCTGGGTTTTTTTTTTTTTTTTTTTGCTTACTGCATAGGTATTGGATTTCCAACACGTTATGTAATAAATCCAAAAAGGGTGTTTTTTACCTGCAGTGCTACTGTACAGCATGAGGAGGTTTAGTAATCTGTATAGTAGGAATATAAACAATTAATTTATCCCTTGCACACATCACACAAAAAAACACACCGGTATAGTTAGCAGTTAACAGTTCTCAGATTCTCCATCAAGATTTCCATCAAGAGACAAACGGTCATAAATCTGTCATGAAAACATACAAAACAGCGCTCATATAACTTCAGATCAGTTTAGCATCAGTAACCAACAGTAATCCAGGTGACATTGACTGTTTTCAGTCAAAAGCTTTCTCATTTTGAATTATAGACATTTTAGACCAACTTTAAGTTCATACAGGCTTCCTTCAATTACATACACCACAAACCACAAGTTTGTTTTTTAAAGAAAAATGCAATGAGGCCCAGTGAAATTCTGATTAGTATTTTCCCACTGTTAAAAACCTGTGCTATGTCTGTTAATTATCACCATTTACACCACTGATAGCACTGAGCTTTCATCTAGACTCAGTTAAGACTTTTTTTTTTTAACCAAGTGTTATGTTTTATATGTTTTCATTTTGGTTAAAAATACATATTTCGTTGCTAGGTAAACTTACAGGTAAATGCAAATGAGAGCTGTAAATAGCAGTAGGAAACTATAGCCCTGTCTACTTCAGATTTAAAACCAAATACAGATATTTCTGGGAAATAACTGCATTAACAGTATAAGCATTGTGGATAGTAACTTGATTTTCTGGAACATGATGTTAATATTTCTCTACGTTATGATTAATTTAACATTTTTTTCCTTAGTTTTTCCTAACAAGTTTTATGTAAAATGCTGAAACTGACTAATCCTTCTTTGACCATGAACAACAAACAGCCTCCCGTATTTTCTCTCCCATTAGTCACCATGCTGTCAAACTTTTCTAAAGAAAGTCAAAAAACTTTACTTTGTTTGGCAGCACATCTGAACATTAGACATCAATGTGGCTTTCTCTCCTGGTGATTCAGAGAGGAGAGAAAGGGGTTCTTCAGGTTTGTAAAGGTACAACAATGCAGCCACCACACTTGCAGGTGGTGTGGCTGTTGTGCTGCCGATGACCCTCAGCAGGTAGACTCGGTCAGCCTGTCTCTATCCCTCCGACATCCACAAGTCCTCGACAAAACCTTCTCCCCTGCTGATTGCTTCAATCTGCTGCATTCTCATTCTGCCTGTCTCCATTTCGCTTCTTTTCCTTCCTTGTCACACTTTCTATTTTTCCCCTTTGCACTCTTTGGAGTTTCACACAAAAAAAGTTTCCTCTCAGTTCTATTCTTACGTTGGAGCTCTCAGTCCTGATTCAAAGAGCAGAGTGCATCTTCAGCCAAGGTGAGACACCATCCAAATAAACTCAGGGTTCTCTCCATAGGCACATAGCAAAGAAGTAGTTTGGTGGTAAATAATACCATAGTCTTAACTTTTGCAAACATATCCACACACTGCATGGAGAGAGAGAGAGAATGAGCCACAGCGAGTGGGTTAAATATCCCAACCTGAGACATTCATTATTTGCAGAAAAGGGGCAGCGAGCCTGCACCAAGGTGAAAATGCATTTCCCAGAACTATGCTTCAAGTCAGGAAACAAACAAAAGAGCAAAATAACACAGGCCATTTTTTTATGCACTTACCACAGACTATTGTTTACCTTAATGTGGCTATACTCCGCCTTGCTGGACTCACTGCTCACAGGCTTGGTCTCGGCCCTGGGTTTAAGGACTTGGCGCAGCGGACTGGAGATTGGCAGGCCTGTCACACTGATCCCATCTGAAAAGACACCACGGCATCAAACAGTCAGCGAAAAAAAACAATACTGAGACAAGGCTGTTAAACAGCAGCTAGCAGAGCATCAAAGAGTCTCGCATATCAACAGTCTGTGGTGTGTTACAATGTTTTAAAAAGGAGCTATTTTATGATGAATTGGTTTAATTACATTTTCAATGCATTCCATTCCCTCATCCTTCTCTTGTTTAGTTAGTGATTTCCTTCTCATCCCAGAAGGGCCATGTTCCTCACAATAGCTTAACGATCCCCAGGAAACAGGCCCAGACTTGTTGCTTCTGATTAAAGGTAGGAGTATATGCACATTAATTACGCTAGAAAAACAATTTTCTGATTAAGTGCTGGGGCATTGGAGGAGAAATTTGTATCTATATATAGATCTCTTATAAGAGTGAACCATACAGTTTGAAAATATTAACATAATATTATTAATCTAGCCAGTGTAGAACAATGCTGCTGCTTTATTTCCTGTCTTATAAATGGATCGTTAGTTAGTGAGAATGTCGTCTTTTTTCCAGGAATACACAGCCACAGTTTTTATACTTGATCCTCAACTGGAGACATAGTTTTCAACAAACTCATGACGTTTTAGTTTTAGCGATGGCTGACGTTAGCTAGCTGAAGCCGTTAAAATCTGCCAGTGATAGTCAAAAACCGATCAAATCTATTGCATTCAATATTTTGATATTTCAAAATATAAAGACCTGTTTTAAAAAATTATGTAAATGTAATGTAATAAATCTGTATATGTGCTGGGTGAGGATGGAAAGCTTGATAGGCATGGCAACAGTCGCTAAGGTGGGTGGGGCTTAGCAAAATGTCAATAGCAAGTTTATTAGGTGCACTTAGCTGAAACTAATGCACTTTAGCCCTGCAATAAATCCTTCCTTCATAAAGGTTACAATGTTCAGAGAGGTGTTGATTTGCCTTTATGGTCATTTTGGAGGTTGTAGCTGATGCCGTTAAACTGTATTGCATTATACTACCCTCACTGACATAAATACAAATATAAACAGACCATGTACAGGCATTTATGGAAACATAGTCCTACTTGATAATTAGTACAGTATACTAATGACATCAGCGCCCTTTATCTTTATATAATGTGGTCATTTTGTCTTGTCAGAGAGAAAATATCATGCTTGTTTCCCAAATAAGCTACAATAATCCCCCTAATAGTTTTACTATTGTGAAATGAAGAGAGAATCAGAGATCATTGGGTTCATGGTACTACTATAAGCGTGTGAAGAATAAATGAATAATTTTATATTCGTGACCTTGAGAGAAGCAGCATGGACACAGGAGCAGCTGCACTACCAGCAGCTGCGTTAGGCACCACCACAGGGGCTGCTGCTTTCATCCCACTCAGACAATACTCAAAAATGACGCCCAGAGCCCACACTCTGACGTCAAAGGAATCATATCGCTCTCTGACGTCAGTGGAACGCAAAGCCCTGCAATTACCCCTAAGAGAGGGGAAATTACTGGCCTTTGCAGCAGTTTGGGCTATCAGGTTTACGACAGACAGACAGACAGACAGACATATTTACAGACGATCAAAGTCTATAACAACCACGTGTAAGATTGGTAAAATAGATCCTGTTGCTGCATTGCTGTTAAAAAGAAAAAGTCAGAGCAACAGACTGGTGCGTATGGAATAAATATGTCGTTATACTGATGGTGTGAAATTGTGGATTATGCTAAATTTACCATGACAACCGGTAAACACGGAGGAAGTGTTGAGTTTGTATTGACAGCAAACAGCAGGAACAGAAAATTAATACAGCAAACTGGAGCAGATTCAGAAAACAGGGAGAGGTAACAGGGGAAACCAGAAATGAAGGTGCGTGTCCAATAACAGGCAAAATAAAAAGCACAGGCTCCGCTCATTCCAATACATTCAATCTCGTCAATTTCTTTATGCCAGGAGCAAAGTCCCAGAAATCCATATGCAAGTAGAGCAAACACTTACAGATTGTCTTTATGCATTTTTCTTTTAACAAATAAATAACAGCAGTCTGCTTGAATACGCAGATGCTTCAGGCTCTGCCCACCCCTGCATGTGTTGTTCTCTCTCCTCTGTCCTGTGTTCTTGTCATCTTACAACACAGCTTGTGTGCAAGTGAATTGCGACTTATGATTATTGGCTGACCAGCTCTACCACCTACAGTCGCTTCAATGCAACTTCAGTCTGTCTGAGCAATAATAAAGGCTTATTCTTGTGATTGTGATGACAACATCAAACTTTCACAGAGCTCTGATAAGTGTGTTCTAGCGTATTCTGTATCATTTCATGCCATGCGGTGTTGGTTGGTTGGTTTGGTGGTCGCAAAATACACACTGAGAGACCATAAAAAAATTCTAGCATAATTTTCTAACAATTCTAAACTTTTGTGTGGGACAGCCTGAAACTGTACAGCGTATAAACGTCGTAACTGTGTGAGTCCTTGGCAATTGCTGTCACGACTCCTCTTCCTCACTCTCTATATCCTGCTGTTAAACAGATTAGATATGCACCTGGACATAGACCAGAAAAGGAAAGAACCAAAAATACAGAACACTTTTAGGGTTTATGAGCCGCATCCTTCATTATTGTACGCAGCCTGTTTCATGAGCCGCACGTGACTCGTTGTGTCCTGTGGCACAGAGACCGTGTGAGTAATGGCTGACGTGATTGACGATGGCATTGCTCACAATCATCCCCTCCTTTACGCCCTCCTTCCAATCAGTATCTGTCTAGTTCTCTGTCTAACAGCCTCGGGGAGAATCGGGTGAACTCAGCATTTCTATCAGCAGCCATCTCACTGCAAAGATTGGGAGTGTCACGTCTGGACTAATTGTAACATTGTTACCACAGATCTGAAGGTTCATGAGATACTGTGGATCTCTGCAGTGTCACCTGTGCTCACATTTACAACCCTTTTTCCTGGAAGATAGTTAAATCTAATGAGCATGGAAAATCTAACTTGTTACAGGGTAAGCATTAAAAACTCAGTTCAATATCCTGTTCAGAGGAGAGGATCGTGAGACCGGAAAACACAAATCAAACACTAAACACATGACCTGAGCCTCATTTAACAAATATAATATCAACTTAAGATTGACAATCCAACTGTTCATAACCGTAAGTAAAACCACTCTGACAGATATTGTAGATCTGTGTTAACATTAATCTGTTTAGCATCAAATAAACCATGAATCTCATTCAAACAATGACAAAAAACATACAAACTTGAAGTGCAAAACAACACTCTTATTCTGAGCTGATACACAACAGTGAAACTGTAAGAAACATCATCACGCTTATATCAGTCTTAGCCCTGTAAGAATAACAGAATAACAGTGTGGGAGAGGAATTGGCCTACATGATGAGCAAAAATCTGTTGGTAATACACAAAGATCTGAACAAATGATTGCCGTCATTACAGAAAGTCATTCCTGTTGGTCTGGACACTCCATTAAAGTCAGGGGGAAGTCATCTACAAACACTTTTGCACTTTGTTTTAACAGCAGTAACTAATGTCTGGCATGCAGAGATTCACATGGTGTTTAACTTTAGTCAACTATACAACAGATATTAATTTTATGGCAAAATGTATAATAATGATGCATTGTTCCCTGTCAGGTCTTGTCTGAGAGCATTTCCAGAGAGATAATCTGTCAAAAATTGTGTCCAGTACTGTGGTCTGTATTGTAATTTACTCTGCCTATGAAACCAAATCTCTGTGTCTACCATTACAGAGTCAAATAAAGACATGACTTCATCTGTCATAACAAGAGCTCAGTGATTTACCAAATGCTTTTTAAATTATTTAAATCTGCATAGGTTGCAGTCTTATCTTTGTTAGTTTTGTCATGGAGGCTATGGCTGCATAACAAAATAACACATTCTGAGATACCTTACGTTGAGAAATACACACATGGACAGATAAACTGATCAATTTAGTACATTTTTGTTGGCCACATACGTGTCCCTGTTAGCTGCTATATGCAAATAAGGGTCAGTCCTGCTCCAGGCCAAAGGCTGGTGGTAATACACTTGGAGCTGTTTGGTAATTACCAAAAACCTCAAGAAGAAGAAAAACTTGCGCAATGTAGTTCTTCGGTTACAACAATAAAATGTAACAGTTTAGCTAGCCAGCTAAAAAGACAAAAGACAAAATCATCTTCGTCAGTTTTCATTCAAGCCATTCTCACAACACACAGATCATCCACTGGTCCAACTAGTCAGATAAATGTTACAACCTCTCAGAGTCCCTTCTGAATGACCATTTGTGTTGAAAATGCTGAAGCAGCTCTTTCCTGTAGTTTTAATGAGAAAGTGAGAACAATGGCACATCTCACTGTCATTTCAGCTGCCATTATCACAAGAAGCACACACACTGGGAGATGCTATTTCCACAGATTTTTTACTTTACACTTGAGAAGAGAAAGGCTTGAGTAATTCTAGAAAAGATCTTGGTAGTACAAGTGAAATCAGAAGTGTTTATAGTGGTCCATAGTGGTGAAAAACTGGCCATGAATGAGAAGGCAGAGATGCCAAATAGTTTAAAAATGGGGATAATGGCACACATTTTCAGAGAGTTTCTCCTGTAAGACTCACAGTGTTGGTCAGATGAAAAATGACAAGAGTTCACACCTTGGCCTCCTCTCCAATCACAGCGCGAATTGACAGCGAATGTTAGATGGGATGGATGAAAGAGGTAGGGAAGATTCACATGTTAGTGACTTTCAAGTGTTCATGTCATCAAGACAGTGGTATGATTTTAGCGTTGGTCGTGTGAGGATTAAAATACTGTGCATCGACAGTTTTAGCATAGCTATTTTGTTTTCAGGCACTTCCGTAGTAGTGAGTGCCAAGTCGGATAAATTGAAGCTTTCAGAAACAACTGAGCCTTTCAGTCTTAATTACTACTTGTAAGTTGACCACCTTCAGAGGTGGTTTGAGCAATCAGAAATCAATCTGTATCGATTGCTTCTTGGACTTTTAACCTAACTTTTTTAAAAATCAAACCGCTATCATGTCTGCCAAAGATGCATGAAAGGAAAGAGTGCAAATGATCGGGTCTTTGATGTAAATCAAGAAGTTTCTCATCAAAGAATCTGTGAACAGGATTGCAAATCTGACCAGACAGTCCATGCCAGCTTTCAATACATAAGAGCTTTTAACACTCAGTACTATGGACTAAGTTTGGTCGATAACCAAATAACTTCTGAGGTGCGATACCTAGCCGTATTTGCTACAAGGATTTCTTTATCTACCAGCCTCCAGATATTCAGAACAGCAAATATTAAACCTTTCATGAATGGGTAAAGGCTGAATTACAGCAGTGCCGTATCACTTAACAACAGAGAGAAGTACAATAGAAATCTAACATGAACATGTCACAGGTTATTACTGTAAAAAGTGTTCTTGGGGGCTAAGCCTGCTTGTGTAAGCTGAAAGTTAAGTAATTTAAAAGTAACTACACAAGTAGGACAGCAGTGCATTCTCTCACTGATGTCAGCTGAGGACAAACAATGAAAAAAAAAAACTCTCAGACAGCTCCTCCCTGCCCTTCTCTATTTTCAACAAAGCTTCTGAATGCATCCTCCTCTCTCTCTCTGGCTCCTTTAATTCATGTTAGTTGGTATAATGTGTTTCTCGTGTCTCCGTACTTTGTTGTTGACAGACATTTACTGCGGTATAAAGGTGCAGTCCTCAAAGACAACCACAACATTAGTGTAAGCGGTAAGACCATCATTAGGGACAACACTCACACCATTTAACACGATAAAACTCGCTGTAAGTCAAGGCCCATTAGTTCTCAGTGATGACATCACTCCTATCTGATCCTGAGTTATGGTGTCGTGGTCTTGAGCCGGAATCAAAGTGAGGGATAAACTCATCTGAGGATAAATCAATGAGGCTCAGTCTGTTTTGAATGTTCCCTCTGCACAGTTTTCTGTGGCCTTGTCTAATTTGCCCCTTCTGCCTCAGCTGAAAGACAAAGGACAATGGGTGCAGCACTGCCAGGCAACATCACTGTTAAGGCTGATGACTTTCTCCACAGTGTGGATTAAAAATACAACAACCCAATCTCAACATTCTGACAGATGTTAACCAGGTACACCCTAATTAATACAGCAAGACAAACCATAAAAGTGAACAGCAAACAGTGGTTATATGAGCGCTGCGAGACATCAGAGCTTTAATATGGAGAAGTGCTGATGTTAACACAGTGTTTCAGCAGCACATGCATCAGAGGGACTCACACTCACTACGCAAGCTGTGAGCTATCGTTTATCCTCAGGCTGTGAACTGGAGAGAGAGAGATGGTGTGAAAGAGAAACAGAGGGACAGAAAGAGTGCGTATGGAGATCTTTTCACCTGGGCAAAGTGGCGAAATTCATTCATACGCATCCACATTCATATTCATGCACGTTCACAGTCATTTTCAAACTGTCCGCATTGGGTGGGAGCAGGTGATCCTATGTTATTACAGTTTTTATTAAGACTGTTTTCATTCAGTACTGATTGTGTTGACCTATCTGGTGGTACCAAGGACAATGAATATTTACAATGCCAGCAGATTTTAATTAAATAGGTCTTAAACAATGGGCCAAAATCATCAAGGTTCTGAGTGTAGCTTTTCCAAATTTGCTGTTTAAATTGCAGCAAAAACTGCTAATTTGACATTAACATTTAGTGCAGTTGTTATGTCTATCCTATTTTAGTTTAGCTTTGCTTGGCATAAAGACTGGAAGTGCCCCTTATCCTGGCAGCTCTTCCCTAAAGATAAAGCGTTTTTCACCTTTAACAGCTTCCACTGTCACTGTCCACTGTATTTATGAGAGATAAATGTTTTATTGCTGTTTTTGCTGGATGAAGAGTGCTCTCTCTATACTCAAAGAACAAACTTCCTGCTGGCGCTGTAGCTCAGGAGGTTAAGCGAGTCATGCACTAATCACAGGATTGGCGGCTTCTCCTGTCCATGTGTCAAAGTGACCTTGAGCATGACACAAAATCCAAAAATGGCTCCCAATGGTCAGACCAAGCACATCGTGCCCTTGCACTCTAACTGTGGGAACGGTTGGATGAGAATCCCTTTCTATTTACTGTTTTCTGTTTATTTATTTACCTCCCATTCCTCAGCTCTACGAAGAAATCCACCAAATGAAATGCAACGGCTTGAAATGTAAAATTCAGAAGAGACATCCAATGATGACTTAGTTTATGAACTGCATCCAGACACATTAAAAGAATGCATTCATCCACACACAATCCAAGCTGTGTCAAAACATGATGACTGCCAAAAGTATTGTGTGAGATATAAAAGGGCTACGGTGAATCCTTTTCTTGGTCTATTCAGTGTGTTCAGAGTGTAGAAAATGGCTAAACTGAACAATGACATGCATCAATCTCCTACGTTTGCATTTGTGCATTTAAGATCAATGCACTTTTTAAAATTATGCTTTGTCTTGTATAAAAGCAGCTAATTAGTGTGGTTTTGAAAGCAGAGAGCAGCAAGGTACGTCATTCCCCTAAGCTTCATTACTATTAGTATTATCAATGACATTTAAAACATTGTGTGGACAGAAAAAATAGATTTGGAACAATAATTACTGCCACTCCTGATTTCACAGCATCAGAAAAGTACAGTTAGTACTCAGACTTTATATATTGTAATTTACTATTAAAATTCAATTTCAGTATACCGACAGCGCATCCATATCAGTTATCTGTGTAACTTAAGACATCCCAAAATGTTTTATAATATCACAGGTTGCAAAGTGTTCTGTAATGTGGTTCACCAATGTAATTATAACATGAAAATGATCAAAATTGGCAATAGGAGTTTTCTACCTGAAGGAACAACACACTGTATTTTTGTCATTAGCAGGTGGTCACTCCAACTGTGAAATCTATTATTCCTTTCACTACCTACATCTTTGACCAACTCAGAAACAAGAATTATCACAAATGTTTGCTCCTAATGTTACCTTTTGCTACACCTTTTGTCTATCAACACAGAAGACACTGCAACCATGTTTAGCAACAAAAGGAAAATAAGTGTTTTGGTGCTGAGAGATTTCTTGCTGATTAAAACACTAATTTATAAGAATTTTGAATGAATGAATGCATTTTTTCCCACTCTGAAGTGATTAGCCCAGCTTGACAAAATGACAGGAAGCAAGGGGGCTGCTGTTGGTTTCCTTGAAATAAGGAAGTTCCAGCAAATCATTTTCAGTAAAACCATCACTGTTCACTATCACATACTGAATATGTAGGATTAAACAAAGTGAACTTAGATGCAAGTAGATCCATACATCACAAAATGACAGCTGCACGGTTACAGCTGTGCCTAGTTGTAATCTATCTGAAGGCGGGGTAGTCCAGGTGATGATTACCCCAGTGGTACAATATGGCAGAATTAAAATTCATATGTGACCGTATGTGGTGGCTAAGCAATACAATAGAACAGTTGTTGATAGCAGCAGTTGTGCCCAAAATAATCAAGATTTCACAGTTTAATTACCAAACATGGCAGAACTTGGTAATCTTCCAGCGTACAGGAGCACAGACTGAAAACAAAGCAAAACAACTGGCTGTATGTAAATAAGTTCATCAGTATATGAAAACAACATTATTAAAGTGATTTCATTAATGTATTAGAGTGCTAAATAGCATCAAATTGTGTTTAGCAGAAACTGCATCCCATAATGCCACCATAATAACTGAATTCAGAGCTGCTGCTTAGACGGAAGCATGTCTTATCTCCTTAATTCAGGGCCCCAATTATTGCTCAGCTAATTCAAACATTGAAACAGTATCGCTTAAATGACCTCATAAGAATGAAAGAAGAAATGAAGAAATGTGGTATTTACTTTCCCAGTCACCCAAATCCACATGCATGCACACACCAAAACATACAAAGTAAAAGTGTCTGTGGTGCTTAAGCAGGTCCATATTGATCACACATTAATATTTATCAGCCTGTGTGAAGAGGTTCAACGGTCTAAAGGAGGAAGAGAGGTCGTGAGCGAAATAGGTAAGAAAGGAGGCTGAGCGTGAACCATGAGATAGACTGGAGATTGAACACAATGAATGAGCTTCGAGGTAGGGGAGAAGGTCAGACTTTTTTTTTTTTAAACCAGGAAAAAGAATTAGAAGAGAGGAAATCTGACAGGTGAAGTGAGGAAGCCAGGAGCTAGGAGAGAAATGGAGGTGTAAAGACCCTGAGACCTCTCTCCTATTACTGTTGAATCTTAAATAAGGCAGCCCGAATCCCCGTAACAAACACACGCACAGCTGCACATTAACATTTCTGCATCTAACACGCATATAACCACAGCTGGACAGTTAAAAGATGGGATGGCAATTCCTTTTCGATCCACTTGCACGGATGAATCTGTACATGTATGTGCCTGGATTTGTAGCAACTGAATAATTTGTCTAGATGTGCAAACATACCTTCAGATCAATTCAAATATGAAAACTGTAAGTAAGACATAATGCAGCTTATTAAACAGCATTTATGACTTATTAAAAGTTAATATTTGGTCATAAGTACTGGACAAATGATGATGGAGATGGATATAAAGTGAAGTGATTACAATTCATTGTGAGTGGGGCATGTCCGTCTATAGCTAAATTAAAGCTGATACACCAAACAGAGAAAAACATTTTGCTCTGAACCACCAGTGTCACTCTGCTGGTGGTGCTGAGAGTCAGGGCATCACCAACAGCCTTTACCTTTGCTGACCAATATCATGGAGCCACACACACTAAAATATCTTACATCACTAAGCAGACTGCTTCCAGTCTGTGTCCACTCACCATCGTTGAGGTCCTGCAGCAGGTTCTCCTGACCAGAGAAGTCCAGCTTGACTTTGATGCTGACAGTCAGCATCACAGCCTGGCCGGGCTTTAGAGGCAGGTGAGACAGAGTCTCCTCCAGCTCCCAGCTCAGAAACTCCCCAAACACTTTCTCTGCACACACAAAGAGGAGAGCACGGCAAATTAAAGACAAACAAATGAAATTAAAAAAAGAATTAGAAAATAAATAACAAGGCATTTCTGAGCGTGATGATACCTGCTAGGACAAAAGATGGACAGACTTGCCAAGTTTGCTTTAACATTTGTTGATCCAAATAATTTGGAGAAGGAAAAATAAAATGACACTATTGTGTTTGTATCTACCCAAAGGCAATCTGCACACATGAGCATTGACTTGCTGGTTACCATCTGTGTGGTTGGCCCAAAATTAGATGCGAAGAAAAACAGACAGGCATCTCATTGTACCTGCTGCAGGTTCCACATCACTAAGGAAACCGGCGCTGCTATGATGTTTCTTTTGCAATGAGCTTTACAGAGCAACAAAGCTGCTGATTGGCCTCATACCTGCGCGTCCTTTGGCTGCTCGTCACTAGACCTGACTCCCTAATTCATGCCCCCAACCCCTTTCTACCTAAGACGAATGACTCAGCTGCATCCACTTCAGCCAGGAGCATGAAATGAATGATACATCACCTGAATAAAGCATGTGTTCTGTCTGTGCAGGTGAGCCGTGCCTGTTCTCCGGGATTGCAGGAACAGCAAGCAGGCCGATTTTAACAGAAGCACGGCAGAGCTCACTGTAAGAACAACGGTTTACACGTCCCTTGCTTGATTCATAACCAAAGCCGTTAAAACCCTCTGAGAGGATGCGAATGTAGGCAGCATTAAATAAAGATTTTGTGAATAACGCTCCACTTTAAATATTCATAAACTCAGAGCTCCTTGCAGTGAATTAAAAGAGAGGGGAAAAAGAGAGAGGGGAGACAGAGAGGGAGGCAATGGGGAAATGATTTAAAAGAAATGGGACTGGGGAGGAAAAAACAAGTCGTTCACTTGTATATGCGACACCAGGCCTTGTAATTCAACAGGTAGACAGTCAGAATTGTGGATGATGTCATTATCATCACACTACTAAAATATGAGTCCAAGAAACGGCAGACACAACAACTGTCGAGGCCTATTCCACGCCTTATTTAAAGTATTAACCAGAGACATTCCTAGGCCTGAAAAGACAATGTAGAGATCACGTAAGTGCTATTTCAGAGCAGATACAACCTCTATTTCAAACGGAAATAAAGCACTAAGGCTAGGTTTTCACATTTCTATCCTCTCTGGATGCTTCCTGAATAATCCACCTGTTAGAAAATGTATAAGGGCCTTAAAGTAGAGCTGTGAGGTATATTTAACAGACACTCCTCCAGATGAATCAAGACCGATCTGAAAAAGGTTCTGTGTGACTGTGAATCACCTCAAATCTACAAATAAATACTCATTAAAAATGCAGAAGCCACCGTACTGCCAATTTCTCATCAAGTCATAGAGTAATTAGGAAACAAAGGTCCCTGGGTGTATCCAATTGAAGAAATCAATACCATGTCAACAGTAGGCCTGGATTAGCATAAAGGTAAACCAAAGAGAAACATCGGCTCTTTACACTCTTATAACTCCATGTACACAAACATTATTTACAAAAAAACATCCAGAGCAGGCCGTAAAATAATTAAACCACAATCATACTGACTGAAAGTGTTAATCGCCAAGATTTGTCAAGATATATGATAAAGCACTATGACTGTAGAGTTCCTTCTTTTCCAAAGCAAAAACCAACAATATTTGTTGTTTATCTGTATTTCACAGAGTTTCCCACAGACCTACAGCCTGAAAGAAGGACTGGTATTATCACTCTTATGAAGTTTGACATTAACCTTAAGAAAAAATTCCAATTCCACTCTATCACACAACAAAGGCCATACATTCAGTGAGAGATGGCAATTGATGATCAGCTCGGGAGATGAGTGGTGAGTTCATGTTGTGGAAAAGAAAAACAAGAAGAGTGGAGGCAAAAGACTAAATCACAAGTTACAACCAGGAGGGGAAGAATGAGGAAAAACTCTCTGAACAAGCGCAAAAGTTTTATTTGCTGATCAAACACCAGAGTGAAACCAAACACTACACTGCCTACACAGTAGGCACCCAGCAACAACACCGCATATTACGTTACATCAAATCACAATGTTTCTAAACTTTTTCGCTTTGTACAACATCTGTACATGAAAAACATAGTATGGTTAAAATCAGAGAAAGATCATAGTTGCAGATCATTCATCATTGCAGGTGATGGGACGCAAACTTTTTCTCCTGCATCAAAGTTGTTCAGCCTCTGCAGTACATAGAGGGTACTCTAATTCCTGTGGTCTTACCAAATGTTGGCACTGGATGAAAATCATGAAGCGTGGAACCATACTATAACCTACTCAGAGGGATACTGGGCTGTTTGTTGTGACTGGTGAGAAGATTTGTCTTTCCTTTGCAAATTCAAAATATTCATAGACATATGCAGTAGCACATACATACGTCGTAATAGAGGCTGATAATCTTGTGAGACTACGAAGAGTGTGTGCTGTGCCATCTCAAGGAAACTGATGTAGTCAAATGAGAAAGAAAGAGTGCACAGGCAGCTGACAGCCAGCTCTGCTCATGGTAACAAAATCATTGAAGCACTATTAATCCCCTCTTTTCCTTTTTCATGGGCTGCACAGTGGAAAGTGTTTTGTCCTTATGAGACATTTGATATGAATGTGCTTAAGTGTTTTAGAGGACAATTGAGCTGAGTTGATGTTAATATCCAGAGAAGGGTGGTAAGGTAGCAGTGATGAACTAAAAGTCTGATGGCCGTCATTTTCTTCTATACAGACACAAGTCAGTTTATGGTTACTTTTATTTAAATATGATACAAAGGATTATTGGGTTATGCGTTTGTTTTTGTTATCTATAAAGTTTTTGTGAACAAATATTTATTTTTAAAAACTGAGCCCCCTATCTCGTATGTCAAGATGGCTGTGGCTGAGCTGTGGCAGAAAGACTAATGTTTTGTTTGTTTTGCCACAAATGTCTTCCTATTGTGACTCTTTATCTTTTATTCATACAGCTCCCACAGAAAATGCAGAGGGCTTCAAAGAGGCTCTTCCAACTGTGGTCTGTCTGAAGCCACAACCAGGTTATAACTAAGGAAGCCCAGATAGGTGGGGAGAAGGTTATGAGATGATCAGCGATGGTTCCTGTCACCAAGGTGCTACAGTGCGACACTAAAGCCTCACGATGATCTCTGGCTTAGTGACCAGGCATGGAACATAGCATCACCACTTGCAGTACTGTATATACATGGCTGAGGTATCGAGAGTATGAATTTTATCATGTGGAAACTCTAGAAGGAGAAAAAACAAATGCATTATGCACAAAGGTTGGAAGAAAATCCACCTGAAGAAAAAAAGAGTCTGCGGGCATGCTGGCAGCTCTGTAGCAGGAAAAATATGCTCACAATGACAATGCTAACATGTCAAAGCATGTATAATTTTTACCAAGCTTCTAACAATATTAGTTTAGGGTGTTAGCATGCTAACATTTGCTCATTAGCACCAAACACAAACTACATCTTAGGCTGATGGGAATGTCATTTGTCTTGCAGATTAAAATTTAGAACTGATGAGAGTGCAGTAATGTCAGAGGATCATTAAGGTTATTAGAGTTCATCCTGATAGGGACATCAATGTCAGTAGTCAACAGTTGTTGAAATAGCTCATTTGGATTAATCTTCTGGGAATCATGAATATTTTTACAGGATTTTATGGGAATCCATCAAATTGGAATGAAATCAAAACTGGAATAAGCTGCTGCACCATTAATACCAGTTTAAAACTATGTGATGTTTGTAGACTTTGTTGACTAATTTTATTCACGTCAACATACAGTAGATCATTAGTTATGTCACTCAGTCATCTGGAATCCTGCATCTTTCCCACGACCACAATGAACGTAGGTCTTGGACTTTGTTGGAGCATTCTTGAAATTTAAAATGTGTGTGGTTTGACATTGCAGCTTAACTAAATAATAACCCCAATACTTTAGATTGGGCGTTCACACATTTTCTTGAGCAATCTGAGGGTGATTAGGTGGATATGGAATTATAAGTGGACAGACAGAATCTAATAATAAAATACTGTTTAGGTTGTTAATTACATTTTATTTTCCTGTGCTTACAACTTCTGTTTTTATCCTTTGTGATGTATTAGATCAATTGTGAAGCACTTTGTATAGTGTGTTTTGGTTGGAGCTATAAATGAATGATTATATTTCCGTGGTTTAATAATGATTCATCATCATTTGCAAGAAACCACTGATGATGGTGGTTTACAGGTACATATGATGAATTAATGATATGGGTACTATAAATAGCCACGACCGTGGTAATGTTTCCGCATAATGACAGCTGCTTTGGCATTGTTGTAGGATTTAAAGAAATTGGTAAAATTGAGGTGCTTCTTTGCTGTTATTTTCCCTGACAGGTGTGGAGCAGGCACAGGAATTGATATGCAAACGGATGATAAAGGGCATGCCTATGTCTATTTGTGGCTACATGTGGGAGTCTGTGCCCAGTTGCACAAAGATTCAGGATTATACAATAGAACCATGAGTGTGCACAGTTTTATAAATCTGATACAAACACTGAGTAAGACTTCCAGCGGTGAACCTACACAGAGTTTAGTACGCATGGCTCACGATCACTGACTCTCCAGCAGTTAAACGGTTAAGGCTGCTATTGAACTCTTGACTAATATCTCAAGAGTGTCATGCACATAAAAGTAGAAAGGATTATCAGAGTTAACTTAGTTCTATATTCAGCTGTATCCATCCAGAAGCCACCTTTAATAATGCCATTTTAAGTGGATGATTCTTCATCATTAATAGAATGAGGCGGTAAAACAGCAGTAAAAATTAGATTGACCGGATTAAAAATACATTTTCATTAAAATGTGGTAATCTCTTCAAGGACTAGGCTTATTTAAAGCGCTTTACTTGAAACCACTGTGGTTTCAGAAGTTATGGCAACAAAAGTAGATGAAATTACACAGAGAAAAGAACTGGATGATCAATTGCACTGCAAAGCAATTAGCAGGTTGGGTTGCATCATGCAGTCCACGAGGCTGCTCTTCCTCTGAGTCAATTTGTGAGCTTTGGCTGAACTGTCAGTTTCTGATGCATTCACAAAAGACAAAATTCCATCAAGTAACAGGGACATTTACAGACCTTGTTACTCAATATGATGAAAACTTAGAACACAGCAACCTTTAGTACTGCCTAACAGGGATAAGAAACACACACGTTGCAGTATGGCTGCAGTGCAGAGAGAAGTACACTCCAATATGTGCTAATTATCAGAACAGACTGGGAACAATGCCCAAATATGAATAACTTCAACTATGTAAATATGCTCCTCTATAAGCAGCTTTCAGGGGTCACTGTGGTTAGCATAAAACAGAATACAGTGTGCTATAAACACTTTTCTATGCTGACTCTAAGGTAAAATAGCAAACTCTTTCTAAATATAAAAAAAACTTAACAGAATAGCTCTGTATGCAACCTGACTCCCAAAACAAGACTAGATAAAATGTATCCGACAGACAGACTTCACACCAAGATGACAATTGCATAAAGGCTGAAATACCACTTTAGACAGGACAACCCTTGACATAGAAAAATATCTTCTCCTCTTCTTCCACCACAGTACAAAATCTTTCCAGACAAACACACCACAGCTGTCTTGCCCTTGAGGTGGTACAGAATGAACTGCTTATCAGCCTTTAATGTGACCTACAAAATTAAAAACATTATTCCCAAAACAAGGTTCACTTGAAGTCCAACTGAAATCACATTTAGTAATCTTTTTGCTGTCAAAAACTGTGTTGTGGTTGATAAATATTATCATTTTTTTCACAGTAAAAGGAAGATCAATGGACCCAGCGGCTGGAGGGGCGGGTCCACATCTGATTGACAGCAGCTGGTGGGCTGAGAAAAGATGCTTGACACATTAGTTAAAAACTACGGGGTACTATCATGAAACCAAAACATTTAAAATATACATTTATTCCTTTTTGTGCCTGATTTCTTCTCAAACAGAAACACAGGACAAGTGATTCACGAAGCAGATATGTATGCTGCAAAAGACAAAAATCTATTTGATTTAATTTGGACTTCTAAATAATCCCAGTGGCGGTTAATTCTATATCATTACTTACCTTGCTCAGCTACTGAAACCTTAAGAATATAAAATATTCAACAAATACATTTAGAACTAGAAAAGCTGTAAGAAAATGGGAGATTTTTTTTAACATAACAAAGTTACTGGTTGGTTAATGTTTGACTTCTCCAGTCTTGTTTAAATAAAGAATGTGAAGGTTGGAGAGCTTCCACTCCGTCTGCACCCGCTACTAAAAAAAACTTTGAATAAAGTCTGGATACTTGTTCCTGGAGGGTAAAGTGAGATTTTACAACTGACTACAATCTCTTGAGGGGTAAACTAATACATCTTCATGAGTCATGGGACATTGACTGCGTGTTTTTCCTTACTTTTAAAAATTAAGCAAATTGTGAACTTGTTTGTCATGGCGTATCTCAATTTGGTTCAGTCATTGGTGGAGGGGGGAGCTCATGATTGGTGTTTTCTTCAGCCTTAGGTTTTATCTGAGCAAAAGATACAATTCTCATTTACTATAGCTGCTAATGTCCAAGGTAGAATTTCTTAATTTCTTTAATTATCTTTGTGGTAAGAGCTCATCCTGAATATGATATCGCTCAATACAGCCACTTAAAGAGTTCTGACATCAAACATTAACAAAGACAGCCTTTAGGAACAAAGTAAAGCCAAGATTCAATTTATGAAACAACTGACGTTAAAATGGAGGTTGAGGTGGAGAGTTTGTGGTTTCCAAAATAGCCCAAACAATTCTGACTGCAAAGGTAGAGATAGCCAGGCTACTGATAAAAACATTATCGTAGCCTCCAGACGCTGCTGCAAAGTTCCCTCAAGGACTAGAACAGCAGAGAGAGACAAGGGAAAATGTAATTCATACATCTAACCAATACACTACACTACTAATGTGATAATCAAATGGGGATCATTTTTTAATAGAATCATTGTATTGTGTTTGTACTGCACCAGAGCTGAGACTTCGAATCATTTGGCGAAAGACTTATAAGTAACACGTTTTTTTTTTGGTCTATACGAGTACTAACGTAACTAAGTTACGGGATAGTACAGTATAAGGTTGGGATATTATAGGATGTTTAATAATAACCAAATAAAAATACAACAACATTTCCAACATTGTCCTTTAATACATCCACTCACAAGTCCAAGGTGTTTAGTAATCAGTAATGTTTCTATAGCAGTATTATGTATTGAGTATTGTGAAGAGCAGAGAACTTAATCATAATAATGATTAATGAAGAGATAAAGACATCAGACATGACATCAGATCTACAGAATGTGGAGCGATGAGGAAACTGCGACCTTCCTCTAATCATTATGTGAAACAAACGGAAATGTCTTCTTTCCATCGTGTTTTAAATATCAATTTATACTGTTTGAAGTGAAGTTTGTTATTCATGTCATCTACTTTTGCTCTCTTCTTCTGCAGTGGTTTAACGGCACCAGAACTGTTGCCACTAACTTGATGTGCCCAAATACTAATATTAGTGTATAGTGGATGGAAAAGCCCATTAATTCACATTGTTCTTTGACCATTCAAATTTGGGCAATATTCTACTGTAGTACAGGATGAGCTCTAAAGAAACCACAAAAAGGACCAGAACAGATAAAGAGTGAAATTTAACTAACCAACTGACAATCCTTCTACCAGCCTCTTTTTGGGTGGATTAAATAAAGTCATATTGTGAACTAAAGGTTGGAACAAAGCATAAGAACAACTGAATTTTCAGTGCAGAGCCTTCAAAGACAAACAGCACAGGTCACACTCGTGCCCTGGATAGGAATCCCTTTTCTAAACAGAGAATGACACGGGGAGGAAAAGAAGAAAAAAGGAGAATCAGAGAAATATAAGGAACTGAAGAGGTTATCGTCTGAAACTGGAGTAGATAAGAATTTCAAGGAGAGAGGAGGACAGCTTGGAAGCACTGAAAAAAGACAGAAAACAAAGAGAAGAAATTCGAAAAACAGGGATGAAGATGAGGATGATTAATTAATTCAGAAGACATCTGAACAAGAAAGTGACAGATGAAGAGATTTATTGCTGGTTTCTCTTTTGACCACTTTTATCTGCTACAGCAGAAAATTAACATTTTTCCACTTCTTAAGAGTTTGTTGGGGGGGAAGAAATTCTTGCTAATCTTTTATTTTCTTGTTGAATTCTATATAATTATCTAACCCTTGTGTAGCGTATTAAGATTTCATTCACATTTATGAAACCACTGAACCACTGAGTAAAAGCTTTTAATAAGTATTTACTCCACTACTATGTTTCTAATTTGTTTTACCCTCAATTAGTCCACTTCAAAAGTTTCATGCTTGCTTGTGTTTCTAAAATAAATAATATAAGCTAAAGTTGAGTCTATATAAAATAAATCTAAATAAGTGACTCAGGTTCATTAACTTAATGTTTGAAGTGTCTGTCGAAGGTCTATCAGTGAAACTACAGATGGTGTTTTCTAATTCGGGTCTAGACGAGTCGGTCCTTTTTGTTCGTTCATCCAACTCTGAAAATAACATTCCCTTGGAGGCAGAACTATATTTGCAGCCTAAATCATCTCCAACAACCACAACAACAGTTCCATTTCAAAGAGAAATCTTGTTAACCAGAGAGACTACACTGTACCTTGGAGTCCAGCCAGCAAAAAGCAGGGTATGTGCAAAGCAGGGCGGCTCTGAGAGGTAGAGGGTAGATTAGTCACTGGCTCTTCAAATCGCAGACTGTTTTAATTAGAGTCCAGTACCAGTTAACATTGACAGGCTAATTCTTATTCACCTTAGAGCGAGGGCTCTGCTGGGCTTCTTATAGAAGCTTTCAGGCAGCTATTCTATTCAACCACACTGTCATCAGGCCATAAAATCTGCATCAGGGCTGGTTACCAAAGATTTATCCTGTCGCTGTACAACAGGGAGACTGCAGGTAAAGTGAGAAAAATATACAACGGAGCAGTAAGAGACTGACTAAAAATACAAGCTCTTTAAGCGTTAACCCTTGAGCAGAGGATATGTCTTCAATTACAAAAAACACCCTGGAGCCATTTTGGCAATGTCAGATCAATTCCATATATACTGGCTCCCAGCTCCTCCTCCTCTGTTCATCACTCTGTGATTGAACACAGATATGAGATGGGATCTTAAAAAAACTGATTTTTCTTGGGTTCATCTGAAGCTATTGCATTCCCAAGGTTTAATCGGAGGACATCGGTCATGACTGCTCAGTGTGGGCCCATCTGGTATGTTCTGAGAGAAGAGGAATGTATAGTGACACTAAGAAAGACCTGCTATTTCATCTAAAAACATCACTTGCACAAATTCAGGGGGACAAAAGGATAAAGCAGAGGTAAATAAAGTCAATGTGACACTTTCATACTTGCTGAGCTACTCTGGAATCTTTCACCATCACAGTGAAAGTTTTTCCACAGGAGAGCACTGACAAGTGTAAATTGTAAAATGTCCCACTAAGTTGGTCGCAGTGAAAGTTTTATTTAAATTTAAGGGCGCTGTCTCAAAAATGTTCATCTTATGTGTTAGTGTCAAAAAATGAATACTGCCTGATGTTTTTTTAATCCAGTTTGTTTAAATATTGATATTAATATCAGAAAATGTTGTATCAGTCTGTCTCTTCTTTCCACAGTGATATCAGATGGTTCCACATATCAGCTAATGCAGTGTTTGGTTAGTCTTTATACTGACAAAATGTTAATACACTGAATATATTTACATGTCAGTATTTAGAAATGTTTGTGGACCAAAAGAAGTCTGCATAACTTCTAAAACAAACCACTGTGGCCAAAGTTAAGAGGTAGTATAATCTCAACAGTACAATAATGCTGCACGACATGATATGTATTGGAATTCCCTTCCAGAGAGATTGCAGATTTATTGAAGAGACACTGAGCGGGATTTTAAATCTTACTTGAGTCATTGTTTATCACCTGGGTGAACTGCTGAGCACAGGCAGCACCAGGGAAGCATGTCAGGAGTTAAAATATAATAGAATGCAATATGCAGATATTTTGCTTTCTATTTTTAAGAATGCAGCTGCTTTTTTGTTTTTTGTTTTTCCACACAGACGGTGAGACAAAGACAAAAAAGCAAGGGAAGGACACAGAGACAGCCCGTCGGAGTGAGGGGGGACAGCAGAGATCTGAGGACCTGAGCAGGTGTTGAACAAAGAGATGGAACACAGAGTGAAAAGCCACGGGGGCATGAAAGATGTAGAACCAAAGACAACGGGTAGTGACCTTTGTGGTACTGCGGACACTGGTACTGCAAGAGGCTGCAGCAGAACCTCAGCAGGTGATGAAGTACATCAAAAGCTGTCCTGACTAAGACAACATTGATCACAAACACTATGTTAGTGTTTACGCATATCTTTAATCTGCAATGCATCATTAGTTAGCATATTTAACTTTTGAATGGTCCCACACATTCTATAAGTGCCATTAATCCACATGTCGTCACTCCTTTCTTCTTTGTTTAGGTGTGCTGACCACTGTGTAGAACTATTCACAACTAATAAAAAGTAGAACTGACAGACATGGCTTTATGCATCGTGACAGGGTTACTAACCTTTGGTGTTTACAATCTTAGAAGTGAGCTCCAGACTCTCGATGTTCTCAGATCCGATGTTCTCCAAGGTGATGGTCAGCTGCTGGGTCTCCCCGTTGAAAAGCTGGACGGACACAGTGCTGGACAGTTCCTCTTTGGTCAGTGGCTGAGGCGTGTGGGCTGACCTGTTCAGGTATGTGGAGGGGGGAGAATTTCTCTGTGATCAAGACACTAATTTTCTAGCTTTTATTCTGTTAAGCAGCCATTTCAATCACTAATTAAGATGTAAAGACAGCGTAAGAAAATAAGTCAAGAGATATGAGGCTTGAAGGTGAGTTTAATCTGTTATGATCCAAACAGTTCCATTATACTTGTGTCATAATTTGAAGAACAATTGTTCAGGCATTAATCGAGCACAGATGTGTGAAAACAGATAAAGTTTAAAATGCTCTCCCTCGCGTTCTGATGAACATGATAAATGCTTTTTGGAATCTCATTAGCTGGAACATCATCTGTTGATGGCTTTTTTCCCGCAGTGCGGAGTCCTGCTGAGAGTTTAGTGTTGCTTTCAATGATTTGTGGGTTTTGCCATCAAACTAAATTTAAATTCTACTTAAAGTGTTTAACATGTGAAAGCTATAGATATGTGTAGCAGCACAGAATATAGAGTATACAGCATATAGACCCCTGGCACAGTGAGTGTAATAATAATTTAAAGATTAAATCCACACTGAATCACACACTTTTCTTTGTAAGTTCACACTGTGCATCTTCTTGTATTTCTGGCCAAGTCCCAGTCAATGACATCATAGCAGAGTATTTCCATCTGCTGTCAAAAGCAAAATCCCCTGCAGCTAATGCTTAAAGTGTTAAAGAGCTGTCAGCATCTGTTTTTGCAAAGCAATGCAAATACCAGAGTAAAATGGGAATGTATAATATTATGAGCGATCAATGCAGGTGTTCTCTACAACTTCATCATACCTCATCATACATGCACATGTTCATTATCATAAAATCAAATTGAAAACATTCTGACTGAGGACAGAATTACAACCCCAGTTATCACCAACTGCATGTACTTTTTTTGAGCTTGACAGCAGGTCAACACAAAAACAACTCACACAAATTGTTGCTGACATTTCAAATGCATTTTGAAAGTTACAATAGATCAATGAACTATAGATCTAGACCAAAATCTTTTTTAAATGAAAAAACTGAAAAATCTAAATGGTTTTGCAATCATACCAGAGATACACAATGTTTGTATTTCAGCAGATATTTCTCTCCTTTAAACTCTGACAGTAAAATTGTTTTATAAAACATGGCTGAAGGCATTTGGGAGATCTCTGCTCTGAGACTTTGAAAACTTTATAAATAATTAAAGCTAACAGTGATGTTAGTAATGGGAAAAAGAGAAGCTGTAAGAAGTGTAGCTTTGTGCTGGAGGCAAGAAGATATCAGAGAAGTCAATGAGGCACCTTTTCAGCTGAAGTCAAAGCTGAGGGTCTACCTGTGGACCCAGTGAGCACCCAGGAGACCAAATATTACATTTGTATTCTATCTGCTTCATGTTTCTGCTATGGTTCCCTTCCAACTGGAGAAAAAAAAGATTTTCCACATCAAAAGCTGCTGAAGTGCTGTACTTACAGATACGACCTAAATAGTGGATTGTGCAGCAGCTCTGCTGTCAGAATGATTTACAACACTCCAACAGGCTGCTTTACCTGATATTTTCTAATAGTAATTTATCCCATGATTTCTCCTCTTATGTTTCCTACTTTTACTGCATCGGACATTCCATTACTCTTCACAGGATGGAAATCAAAAGAAATTCACATACAAATATCAGTTTTATCATGCATTCAAGATGTACATACTGTAAGTTTAATCTTAGAGTGGGGTTAATGTTAGGAAGAGTTAGAATCTGGTTTGGGTCTACCAACCAAGTTTTTGAAAAGTGTGAGGCTAATTGACTGACTGACATCTATAAGATTACAATGTCTTACTACAAAGTAAGTATAGCTTGTACTACTTGTGACTCACTCTGCTATAAAGCCCACTCTTTTAAAAAAAAAAAAATTGATGAATAAATATTTCATAAGGTGACCAGGCCAGTGATACTCTCACTGATCACTGGAAGATTGAGCATCAACATTGTCCAAGCAGAGTGCAGTCTGAGAGTAGTAAAGACAGTGGCACATTTTTCATTGTTTTGGCTCTGTGCTCCGGTACAATGGATGTGAAATAAAACAATGACTATGAGGTAAAAGTGCTGACTTTCTGCTGTAAGGGTGTTTGAGGGTGTTCACATCAATCGTGGGTGAACACTGTAGGACCTGTTGCCCTTTTATATTTTTATGGCCAAACGGTGCAATGTTCTTGTCTGTACAGTCAGTTATTGACCTCAATTCAACTGAGCATGTGTTTCATTTACTGAGGAGCAGAGTGAAGCCAAAAGGTCCTAATACGAGTGACTACTAAGGTTTTGCAACGACTTCATCATCATTCACTCTACAAATTCAAATCACTTTATGCAATGTCATTGTAAACACCCTCAAATATGTCTCATATCTCATATCTAATGTGCTGGATTACAGAGGTTATAAAATAAAATGTCATTGTCCTAATCACAGACAGCTATGTGAACTAGTCAAATGATCCAATTAGTTAGTTATTTAAAAACAGTAGGCTTTCCAAGACCCTCCATACACACATATTTGTAGTCCTGCCCACTTGACTGTTGTGTTGGTGTTAAGTTAAACTTGAACCCATAGCTTTAGTGAACAGTTCAAAGCATAAAAATGACACAGATGGCGTTCAGAGAGGTTCTCACCGTGGTAGTGATGTGCTGAGCTGGAGACGAGGAAGAGAGGGAATGACCTCCACCAAACAGCCACCGGTCTTCACGCTAGGCAGGCCATCCAACAGGCAATCACTGGTCACCCCAAAGACCGATGTGTGGTAACCTGGGTTGAACAGAGAATAGACAATATGCTTAAGGGGAGGACATTCATGAGAACAGCAGGTGAGCCTAAAGTTAAGATCAAGGCGTTTCTGATACAACAGTGCATGAACAGAAATCCCAGCAAACTTCACCAGCTCATTGTGACATACATCATCTGAGTGATGGCACAGGTTTTCAGGCGGACTCACCATTGACAGTGATGTTGCCAGCTGTACGTGGGACACCAACCAGAGTGACGGGGTATAGGCCAGACTCTGCAGGCAGGGACAGCGCAGCAGGCAGAGATTCAAACTCCACTCCAGAGGTGAGCAAACCCTGAAAACCGGATAACACAGGACAGGGCATGATCACACGTATGTGACAGCAAAATACAAAGTTTTAGTTAAGCACAGGACAGAAAAGTAAAAGCGATTTTGAATGAAAAGAGGTTATTTCTAGCAAACTATAGCTGCTTTTTTTTGTTAGCACAAACATAAAATCAGGCTATAGCTCTATAATTTTCTCTGTTTCTTTAAAACTAAAAAGCCTGAAAGGTTTGTTTTTGATCAGTAACTCTGAAGTCTGGTTCAGCAAGAATGAAAATAAAAAAAAACTCTGCTTTTTGTAGGGAAACCCTTTCCATTACAAAGGATACATTAAAGACAATCCTTTGTGCAGATATCGGATTTTTAAAAAAGCCAGAAAACAACTCGTGGTAACACTGTTTTTTTTTGTTTTTTTTAAACAAATCACAACTGACGAGCAAACCTTCCAATTCCCTCTGAAAAAGAAGAATGATGTGCGGCCGCCTGATTCACCAAGCACAATTCAGTCTCAAGTATCTCTCCAACTGCTCCATGTGATTCATCATCTTAATCTGCCCATGATGTCCTGAAGATTAAATCTCTGTCAGCATGAGATGGCCATTTCCATTGGAGAAAATTGCTCTCCATGGGAAATGGCCACTTGAGTCATGTGTGCCTGAGAAGTGATTGAAAATAAGTCCTACAGATCACAACACAGAAGGAAGAGGGATCAGACAGGTCTCAAATTCAGCAGTGCAAATTCCCACTGCGCAACGCGGAGACAGGCAGAATACCCAATGGCAAGGTTTAATGCATCGGGAAATCTTGGGCTTGCTGTCCAAAGGTTAATTTTGAGCCCTTTAATGAAGGTTTTTATAGTGAATTTCAATCAGCTCAGAAATACCAATTATATAAAAGATTTGCTCAAAGGATTACTCTAGTTTCTTACAACTTGGGTCTTGTCATCACAGACTGGGCCATCATTTCTGTCAGTTATGATAACACTGTACTCACTAAAGACATTTCTCAAATCTGGGAACACGGCCAGACAATCGCACTGCTCGTTTCTTGACCTGTTGGACTGCTTTTTAAGTCATGTCACTGCACTCCCAGACCCCAGCAATTAAATGGCTGGTGAATACAGCTAATTATTACTAATGGGGAAGACAGCAAACAACAACCTGTTACAACAACAACGAAATACCTGCAGGCAAACATTGCTGATGCATTTACTGATAAAAATAAATGTTCCCAGAACGACTTTCTTGAGTTCTATAATTGTGTCTCAGGGTATTATGAACCACTATGTAGTGTTTTGGTGTCTTCCTCACTCCATCTAGTTGTTGAAATATTTCAGTCTGCACCAAACACTCTGTTGGACCAACCAACTGTCATACCAGCAAACATCTCAACAAACCCGCAGAACCACGCTGCTATCGTTGCTAAAAGTAATCATTTACAAAAATCAAGTAATCATTTACAAAAATCACTGCAAGGCCTTGTGAACTCTCAGCTCTAAGCTTAATGACAACAATGGTCTTTCTATAGTTCCCTCATCCAACAAGTCAATATTGCTAATATTAATTGTCGAAAGTAGTGTGAAATTTAACTCTGGATTTGGTACTTCTTGTATTTGTGAAGATTACACACGTGTCTACAAATTTTCTTTGATAATCTCATTTGAAACCAGCCTCCTCAGTCTGAGACTAGTATGGATTCTGCCCCGTCAGTATGGTGGCCGTTAGAAGCTGTAAGGTCAACTGCAACATGTGATGAGCAATGTTTTAATGATGAATGCACCTGAAATACAGTGTATTATTGTCAAATTGAGTGCAAGGCCATAGGCAATATCACCATTGTATCACCAAAGTCTCAAAAAAGCCCTTCATGTGGCTCTAAAGTTTTCTTTTATCTTTGAATGTGTACTCGTAACCCCTCAGAATAACTGTATTTACATTCCCAGTACACACTGCCTGGGTGCACGAGGCAGACTGAGGTGACGTAATGACTGCATCAATCCCTAACAGCAGACACTACCTCACTGGAGGGAAGGCTGCCGAGGAGCTGAGCCTCTGAGGTAGCACGGCTGTGATTTAAACTCTCCTTGATTATAACTTAAAGACGCTGCACACCTTTATTGGATAGAAGAGGTATCAGTGTTAACCTATTGGAAATAGTTCATTTGCATTCAGCCATGAAAAGGTTAATTAACCTTGATTCACCAACAGTAACAATTAGAGCATGTGCAAAGTGAATCGTGTTGCTTGAGCTGGCGTGCATCGACTTCATTTCACAACGCTAACAGTATGGGGTCAACCTTTTGTTTTGCTTAACCTGATAATGTGATTATTGTATTATTACTTATGACTTGGACTGTTTCATTGGTCTTGCACATAACTGCACATCTGATAGCAAAAAAAGCAATGCAGAGAAAGCCAGACAGAATAACACAGAAACCTCTTTTGGTATTAATTCGGCCCCAAATTTCAACACTGCACGTTCATTAAAACTACAAGTATATAATATGATGCTATATATTATATTTTTGTTTCATTATTGAAGTAAATGATGAATCCATCTTAACTGCAAATTACCCACCTGCCTTAAGTTCAGTAAACTAGTGAATTTGAACTAAAAGTATCCTTTATCATTTTGAGAAAAAGCAACTAATGCGAGAATGGCAGAAGCATCTGACAGTGACCCCTCTGAAAGGGTGGGGGTGGAGGTTGTGGTAAAAGCTGCACTTTATTAGAAAATCAATAAAGCACAAGCAAAGCTGGGTATTAGCACTGAAGCCGTGTGGTGACTGAGAAGGAGGGCCTGTCTTGCCAAACTACAGGGTCACCTTGGTGACGGAAGATAGAGAAACGACCTTGTGTGTGTTTGTTTCCCAGTGTGCTTCAGAGAGCTGGTTTATGTACAGTGGATAGATGGTAGCTCCGGTCTAACGGCAGTCACTTTGTCTGGGGTGCAGAGGAGCTCTTGCGTCACCCTGTCTGTCTCTACCTGCGTGACTCTCCAACACCACCTGAAGTTCCCAGCTGCCATGAAGCTGTGGAGAGCTTCAGCCTCCATCTGTGACCTGATCGATTCACCTGTAGGTGGGGACGGTTTAATGACATCCTCATCATTGTTTGACCTTGATATATAATAGTTTCACTTCACAGCAACTGTGCAAACAGAAAGCTCATGTATTGTGACGAGGACTGAAACTCCCTGGACTTCAGGTGGCGCCTCAAATCACTCATCAGGTGCATAAGCCAGGAAGGATTTTACAATTCTGCGTCCATGGAGCTTTCTCATTAGAGTCCCTCTCTGAGTGAGCTGGCTGACTTCCTGCTGAATGGAAATAATTTAATGACTGACCACTAACGTTTTTTGATAATAGAAAGAGTCATTTAAGATTTTATGTGAAACTCAGGAGAAGTGACGGTGAAGTGCGTCACATGACCTGCAATTCTGACCAGAGCCACTACTCAAAATCACTGTAATGTGATATTCCTGGGAACTGCAAGTAACCGTTATTTTCATAATCAATCAAGGTTTGTTAAATAACAGCTTTGTCTGTAAAAGAAAAGAGTAGAAAATTATTCATACCAGCAAACCTATTTTCCACAGGCCTTTTTCAGAAAAATAATTCCCCACTTTTTTGGAACAGATTTGTGTTTGGCTATATAAGTTTTGAATCATTATTTTCAATGGTGAAAGTCAACAACTGTATGTTTGGACAGATGAAACACTTCTCTATTACAGCCACACAAGAAGTGAGATAGTCATATGACACAAATTTTGCTCGCTGGAGCTGTTACACACACAAAAGCACACACAGAGACAACCGGCTGGTGATTTTTTTTCCTCCAGTTTAAACACTTTCCAGATGTTCCAAACCGGAGGTCGCCAGCGTTTCCTGTGTCTGTAACAGCATGTGCCGTTATCAGACGATGCAGGGCGGCTAAATCAACCAGTGAGACCTGTCCAAGTCTATTTGGCATCAGCTCAGAGACAGCCGCCACAATTAAGAGGCCACTGTCTCCGTTCACACTCTGCCTTGAAACTTTCACAGCAATTTGTTCTCGACTTCCCAAATAATTAAAGGCAACATCACTTTTGACAGGTAGTACATTGCGTGTGCCGTTGCTATCCAGCAGCTGAAACGAGACCTCTCCCTGTTGGCCTTTTATTGAGCCTGATGATTGCTTTGCATTTCAAGGTTGTCCCACATCACTGCATTCATAAACAGACACACCAGCAAGCAGAAAGAGCAGCAATTTATTTGGTAATCTTTTGCACCCTTGAACCTGATAAAATGGCTCAACTAGTGCGTGTGTATGTGTGTTTGAAAAGGACTGGTAAGGGAGAGACAAAGTACGTAAATTAGGAATGGATGTCGAAGAAGTGTAGGTCTGCACGACAGTTGGAGGTCTTTTAATAAGGAAATGTTCTGAACTTAAGCTGCAGTCACCAAGCAGCTATTAAACAATACAATTAAATTGGACTCCCTGATGTCTAATGGTGCTTTTCAAACTTTATTTTGCACAGAGAAGGAGTGCAAATGGTCTTGAGCTTACCTCAATATAGAGACTATCTGGTCTGACAGGATGGCGTGTGAAACCATAAAAGTAATGGCACTACAGGGGGTGTGCCTCTCCCTAGTGATGTTTTCTTATTGTCAGAAGAGAGCAGAGTTTGTTCTCACCCTCTCATACAATCATTACAGTATTAAACTGTCAAAAAAGCTTTTAGTGGAGCTTAATTAGGCTATTAAGGATGACTACAAAGCATTATCACTTGCCCTGTTGCAATTCTCAGGTGGGCACAGAGGGACTGTTTGTATTACTAAAGCGAGTGAAACCTGTCGACGACCTACTGTGTTCATGAAGTTAGTTAAAAGATTTATCCATTTATCAAATGTTTAAACCACTGAGCATCTTCAAAGCATGTTATTTTAGGGCATTTGAGGTCTAGGTGTAATAAATCTCACTGACCATGTTCTCCACACGAAGCTCGTAAGGCATGGGGTTGTAGACCATGAGCTGCACTTCGCAAACATCTCCTTGAACCCACTGGAAGTCTGGGAAAAGGAAAAGAGACATGACATTAGAATATGTTGTCAGTGGTATTAAAATCAATCTGTAATTAATGGGCTGAGGGAAAATACACCATTAGGCTAAATTTCTATTAAATATCAAAGGCAACAGTCAGTGATAGATGATGTAATTTACAGGAAAAAGAGTAATAAAAGAAGAAAAATCCCCGATTCATTTTTCATTTATTTAAAACCAAACTGAATAATCACAGAACGCCTGTGAGCTTGTAGAGTTTACGTTATGCTTCAGTTAAAATGCACCCCACTTCTTTAATGGTTTGACATTTTGGGAAATGGAGTCATTTGCTTTCTCACCACAAGTTAAATGTTGAGATCGATGACACACTCATATGTGTCCGTGTTCAGTATGAAGCTACAGTCAGCCAGTAAGCCTCGATTTGAAGACCGGAAACAGACTCTGTCCCAGTTTTTAAATAATTGTCCTCCCAGTTCCCCGAAATGTTCTTAATTAACCTGTCATATCTCGTTTGTTTAATTCATACTTTAATATTTACAATTTGTAGTTTTCCAGCCCTGTGACTGACTGGTGTCCAGTCCAAGAGTGTACCCCGCCTCTCGCCCATGATGACAGCTGAGATAGGCTCCAGCACCCTGCACGACCCTGTGTGTCAGGATAAAGCAGGTATAGATAATGAATGAATGAATGAATGAATGAATGTAGTTTTCCATGAACTTATTTGCAAAAGCAAAAGCTAATCATCTGCTTGCCTCTCAGCACTAAAGTGATTAAGGACTTTTTCCAAATGTCAAAGCAGAAACTAGAAAGACTGGAAGCAGCGGTAAACAGCTGACCTGGGCCTGTCTAAAGCTCATTAATGAAGTTTTCCCAAATCTTTTTTATACATTAAAAAAAAAATTTTTCGGGAAACTTGCGGCCAGATTCGAACCAGTAACACTGCGTCTCATGGTCAGCATCTTAGCCCCTTAGCTATGTGGGCGCCTCATGCCAAACAATTTCTTGGCCCAAAGTAACTCACTGGAGTCTTGTCATTACCTTGAGGATGTTAGAAATCCACCTGAGACTCCAAATAGCTCCTCCTGACCCTGACAAAAAAAACAGTCTGCCCCATTAGTCCATGTAAAACCACAACATGTTTTGTCGTTTTTGTACGGATCAAATGAACTTCAGACACTGGTGGAAAAGTGTTGATTCTTGGGCCTCTAAGATGATGAAACAGCAACAAATTCACAAGTTAGAAATCATTTTATTTGCAATGATTCCCAGGTAAACAGTAGAAAATCTTAGAATGTGTGCCAGTACATATTGCATTTGCCAACACAGTGTGTTTTTGGATCGATGTTGTATTACAGTTCAGCTAACATTGAGCAAGGTTCACCATTTTTGCTGGAGCCCAAAGTACTGAAAACCCCACAGCGATGACAGAATGGCATTCAAATGAATTAGGCGGTCATTTTTTATTTTTCAAGAATTTTTTTCACACAGGACTAATAATCTTGTTGCAGAATGAGAGCAAATCCCTGCAACCAGATGCCAAAATCTTGTGGAAAGACTTCTAAGAAGATTGGGGGCCATTACGGCAGCATATTAATGTTGTGGGTTTAGAATAAAATGCTCACTGAACAGATTACACATATGGTTGTAATGTGTGGGTGTAGGCATACTTTGAGCCATGTGGTGATACATTTAATACCTTTTCAATGGATCATTGTTAGATCAGAGTGAATTGTATAGAGCTGTTGTGATGAGCTAACAGCAGGGATGATGAGATCAAATTATGTTAGGACCTAATTAAATGGACTCCAGGGAAATGTGAACTGTAAAAGGCAGGTTAGCATTGCATAATGGGTGCTTTATTCAAGCAGAGGTCCAAACAGGTGGGAGACATTCAGAGACAAGCTGCAGCTATTGTTTTCTTGAGAGAAAAACTTGGATTTTTGAAACAACTTGTTCGAAAAGAAAAAAAAAAATATGAAGAGATTACGGCTCTGCACCGAAGAATTCATCATCCCTGAATGAGTGGTTGAAGGGTTTGTTAGACTGAGAGATTTTAGTCCCACTGTGGCTATACCCATCTCCATTTTGAAATGTAACATATTCTAGTCCATTTGGAGAGTCCATTGAAGTAAATAGACTTGTAAAAGAGGGGCTGAAAATCCAAGCTCAGACCCTGGCAGGAAAAGGATTTATGGAGGGCAAACTCCAGCCATGCACCTTGGGAAATTAAGTCAGTCAAAAGAAAGATATCTATGGTATGAATGTCTGGAAAGCCCTACACAACCTAAGGTCTGGCTCACAGGCATGCTCTCGTAGCCAGCCAATTAAGTGTGAAATACACCTCAGAAAATAGAGAAACTAAGTGGATCGGTGCCATCTTATTTGTGTTGCCTCAGTCCTATCCGCTCAAGGGGGCACTGAGATTCTACAAAGACCTCTGAAGGCTTCATCTCTTTAAAACTTCCTCCTACAAAGCAATAATGAATGTTTTGAGTCAATGCATAGCTCTGTGGTTAGTTAAACATTGCCCGTGTTTGGTTCCTTAAAGGGCAAGTTATTTCGTCCGACTCTCCGACTCTCACGTGCTTTGAAAATCATGTTTTATTGACCAGAGTGAGAGCTGAGGATGTTGACTGGTGTTACTGCATCTTACAGAGAAATATTCTGTAAAACTATCAGCAACATTAATTTTTCATACTGAATAATACATACACATTACGCTATGGGCATTGGAGCAAAATTCATCCATGTGAAATGAAGCGACCCAAGAGCAGGAGGGAATGCATTCAAACATAGCTAAAGCCGAGCTTTTGAGCTCATTTGAAATTACGAGTCATTAGCGCCTCAGATGGCCTCACATTTCTGGAGGACATTTAGTTAATGCTGTCAAAGGAAGAATTTAAACCGCCCTTACAAAAAGCATGCAAGAAAACAAAATGCTTTATGCGTTTGAATGGTATGATAGCTAAGGTGCTGCAGAGTAAGGAGAGATTGACTGTTAAAGTTCAAGACTGGCTTTAGAAAGAGTGGTCTGATTATCTAGACTCAAGCCCAGTTGTCATGACGGTATATGTAATTATGCCTTTATGATGTCATATTGACAACTGAGCAAGTCCATCCACTGATGAAGACCACAAGAAGCTGCTGAAAGCCACACAAAAGTAGCTTTTGAGTCAACATTACTTTGTCAGAGCAGCCAAAGAAAGAATCATTCAAACAGGAGAAGATGAAAACTGTAATTGTGGACACCTTGTGGTCGTGAGTGACCACAAGGGGCCAACTGGCCAAGCAGCAACTTGTGTATCTCTACTACAGGCCCAGTCAGGCCAAGAGGATGGGGAAACAGATCATGAGTGGAAATCCAGATGTTGGTGCTCCCCAGAGTGCTGTCCAGAAAAAGACACTGATTAATGTTTTTGCTTTCAGTCTGGTTTTCAGTAAGTGCAACACGCTCTGTCGGACTGAGGTCAGGTGACTCTGCCAGTCAAGATCATTCCACTGTTTGGCCCCAAAAACTGTATGTTTAGGATCACTGCCCTGCTATGCTATTCTAAAATGAGGGGATAAAATGGGCAACGAGTCCTACACTGCTCACTGACTACGGCTGTGACCATGGATGTGAACTTCCCCCAAAGCAGCCTTAAAGCTGGAAGTCAGCACTTACACTGCAGTTACTCATAGTTACTGTTCTATTTCAAATACAATGTGTAGTATTACAGAGCCAACAACAGAGGCTGTGTTACTCTCCATACATTTATAGACACTGTTTGGAACAGATGAAGTAAAATTCACATGCTCACATAGTGCTCACATATGCTCAGTGGTATGCTCACATACCACTGTAACAGATAGTCCATCACCCACATCAAAGTAAATGGATAGCTGTAGACTGCATGCTTCTTAAAACTGAGTCTCGGAGCAATTACAGGGAAAACAATCTCCCATTAGAGGATCCGTCTTTTACGGCCGCACATCAACCTGATTCATAGCATGTGACTTAAAGAGCAAGAAAATACGCACATATATATTCTCAGTGTCTGCACACCTCAACTGCCTGAGCGTAACACAGAATACTAAAGACTTTGGTTCCCCATCAGTAAAATGAATGAGTTGGTAGTGATGGTTTACTCTAAAGCTGTAAACATTAACAGCTGTGGTACATATCAGAAGTCACTGACGATAAGGCAAGTGCGTATTAGCCCCGAGTCCAAAAATATCTTTTTCATGTTGAAAATTCCAAGCTGTGTTAGGATATTTAAAAAAGCAAACAAGGTTGCACCTGATATCCTACAGCATGTCACAAGTGTGAAAGCAGAAATAACACTGTTTTCTGTATGGCGGGACATCCCTACATGTGGCCGCTGTACGACAAATGCAGTCAGTACATTTTGATTGGTTATACAGTACATTTAATATTTAATTGATCAATACTAAACTGTCCATGTCCAGAAATCCAGGCTTTTATAGCAGAGCAGTACTCAAGTTATGATTACTGAAAATGTGTGTGCAAGGTGCGGCATGCACACTGAATTTATGACGGGAAAAGGAGTCATTTTCTCTCACTGAAAAACAAGTCTCCTCAAAGCTGGAAAACTGGCAAAAATGAGCCAACGAGAAGCAGCAGTGAAACTTCCTCAGGCTACCTTGTGTCACCTATTCAAACAATGAGAAACAGGACAGAAACAGTCACAAACTGCTGCTAGTGATGGAGACAGAAAACTTATGAGTATTTGTGGTTTAAGCTGCCCTCGTCAAGTGGATCGATAATGCCCCCAAACGTACCCCAGTTAATATCGAAGCAATCAGTTTCATTACTGTCTAGTCATGTAATAAATATACAAATGTCAATTAGATGATAATCTGCAGGCGATTTTACAGTGCATCTGGAAAGTATTCACAACGCTTCACTTTTTCCACATTTTGTTATGTTACAGTCCTTATTCCAAAATGGATTAAATTCATTTTCTTCCTCAAAATTCTACACACATCATCAACGTGAATTTTTTTTTAAAATATATTTTTGCAAATTAATAATTAATTAATTCAAATAAAAAAACTAAGAAGTCACATGTACATAAGTATTCACAGCCTTTGCTCAATACTTTGTTGATGCACATTTGGCAGCAATTACAGCCTCAAGTCTTTCTTGAATATGATGCCACAAGCTTGGCACACCTATCTTTGGGCAGTTTCGCCCATTCCTCTTTGCAGCACCTCTCAAACTCCATCAGGTTGGATGGGAAGATCTCTCCAGAGATGTTCAATCGGATTCAAGTCTGGGCTCTGGCTGGGACCAACTCAAGGACATTCACAGAGTTGTCCTGAAGCCACTCCTTTGTTATCTTGGCTGTGTGCTTAGGGTCGTTGTCCCTGCTGAAAGATGAACCATCATCGCCTCGTCCCAGTCTGAGGTCAAGAGCGCTCTGGAGCAGGTTTTCATCATTCAGGTTGTCTCTGTACATTCATCTTTCCCTCTATCCTGACTAGTCTCCCAGTTCCTGCTGCTGAAAAACATCCCCACAGCATGATGCTGCCACCACCATGCTTCACTGTAGGGATGGTATTGGCCTGGTGATGAGCGGTCAGACCAGAAATTTTGTTTCTCATGGTCCTTCAGGTGCATTTTGGCAAACTCCAACGGGCTGCCATGTACTCTCAGGAGTGGCTTCCCTGGCCACTACCATACAGGCCTGATTGGTGGATTGCTGCAGAGATGGTTGTCCTTCTGGAAGGCTTCTCCTCTCTCTACAGAGAGGTACGCTGGAGCTCTGACAGAGTGACCATCGGGTTCTTGGTCACCTCCCTGACTAAGGCCCTTTTCCCCCTGATCACTCAGTTTAGAGACGGCCGGCCAGCTCCTAGGAAGAGTCCTGGTGGTTCTGAACTTCTTCCATTTATGGATGATGGAGGCCACTGTGCTCATTGGGACCTTCAAAGCAGCAGAAATTGTTTCTGTACCCTTCCCCAGATTTGTGCCTTCGAGACAATCCTGTCTCTGAGGTCTGCCGACAATTCCTTTAACTTCATGCTTGGTTTGTGCTCTGACATGCACTGTCAACTGTGGGACCTTATATAGACAGGTGTGTGCCTTTCCAAATCAAGTCCAATCAACTGAATTTACGACAGGTGGACTCCAATTAAGCTGTAGAAACATCTCAAGGATGATCAGTGGAAACAGGATGCACCTGAGCTCAATTTTGAGCTTCATGGCAAAGGCTGTGAATACTTATGTACATGTGATTTCTTAGTTTTTTATTTTTAATAAATTTGCAAAAATCTCAAAAAAAAAAATCACATTGTCATTATGTGGTGTTGTGTGTAGAATTTTGAGGAAGAAAATGAATTTAATCCACTTTGGAATAAGGCTGTAACATAACAAAATGTGGAAAAAGTGAAGCGTTGTGAATACCTTCCGGATGCACTGTATGTACTTTGGCTATTTTCTAAGACACCCAGATGACCAACCTGTTGTACCTTGTGAAAACTGTGCAAACCAAATATTTTTTCTGATGCTAAAACAAGATAAAAAAAACCATGGTTCAGTAATAAAACAAGATTAACGAACCACTGTTGACTTTAGGGAATTAACTTTAACAAGTAACACACGAACATCAGATTTGGGCTGTAATGGCTTATTCAAAACAATAACATAATCCAAAATAATAAAAAAAACTGGAAAAATAATCACTTTTCAATCTGTTCAAAGATGCAGACAGCTGAAAGGCAGTTTGTTATTAGTCAGACACAGACTACAAAAACAAGCAAAAATATCTAAAACTCAAGTTATAACTACAGTGGAAGATCGAAAACATTATTACATTACAAACCTGAGTGACATCAATATTTGTCTAAAAAAAATCAATATCAGTTCTCATGTAGTTCCACACTGATATAATGTCAATAGCTTTTACATTAATTGCTCTTCGAGTTAGGCTGAGCGTTAAAAACATACTCTGACACAAAAGATGTAAACTTCTGCTTCAAAAGGCCCAAGGATAGACCTCTGAGCGCTTCAAAGCAAGAAGAGATGAAGGGGCCCCTGCATGATGCCCCTGGCTCAGCACAGGCACCTGAAGATCAACACAATCTCAACAACACACACCAGCCAATGAAAGTCACACACACTTTCTCACTGCTACTTAAACGCAGTATAATGCTAAACGTGACTTTGTTGATGACTCTGTATCTGGGATTGTATAAAACACCAAAAAGGATTCAGTTCAGACACGAACACGGTGTAGTGCATCAGATTTCCTGTCAGGAGAGCGGTGGTTCACTCTGGCACAGCTTTGAGCCTGTTACTGCTGCTTACATACCAGGTGATGATTAAACGCTATCTTTCTTCAGGCACTTGGGGCATTTATAAATACGAGCATTCTCCTTTAAAATTGGACCAGTTAAGATGAAAGGCTTTGTTTGCAAGGACACCGTGACAAGAATGCAGGAAAGAGACTACAACGGAATTAAAATAATAAATAATATTGTAATTGAGTGGAGCAAAGTCTTTTATGCCACTGACTTGTTTGCCTGTAGACAAAGAATTCACCGTCTGTGGGTAAATCTTGGTACCAAGAAATGACAGAAACTGGTTATGTGACGCTTGAGCCTAGTTACCCATGGGTTTCATTACACAGCATGGATATTAAGGGAAAGAAAAGAAAGAGGGGTTGAAACTGTTGAGAAAGTGAACTTGTGTGGAGAACAATTTCTTACATCCAACAGGTTCATTGACTAAATGGGGGACACATTCATATGATATTTTATTTACATTAACTCTAAAGATTACAAATAGATTCCTCACTCACTCACTCACTCACTTATTCACTAGTAATTGCAACTCTGGGATACTTTACTGTCTTTACATGGAAAATGAATTTACTGAGGACATTTTATTTTTGAAAAGGTGAACAGAATTTAATCTAATTTCAGATTTTATAAACAGCTGACATACAGTTTTATTGCAGACATGCCATTAGAGAGAGATGACAGCAGCTGGCAGTATCAGCATTATCATCCAATGACAATTAATGCTGAATTGTAAAAATCGTGGTGCTCTCACCTAGTTTGACAAGGGCAACAGAGATCTGCTGGATCAAGATCAGTGAAACTACAGTATTCCCAAGAAAACAAACCCTCCAGCTGAGTAAGGAGCAAATAGCAAAATCTTCCTGACCTGACCTCAGTGGCCCTGAAAATACTACTGATGCCAACAAATTGTAGACTTTAGTCGGTCAGTGACGGCTCAGAGATTGGGCTGTTTTATGCCAGTAGCAGCTAGAGTAGCCTGAAGCTTCTCACCTCAAGCAGTGATAAGCAGCGGGCTGCAGAGGTCTGCTAAGCTCACTACTTTCTGACATCCTCAGATGTTTTTCTTTTCAATCTTGTGGTGTTTGGCCTCAACCAACACTGACTCTAGTGACATCAACATTTAGCATATTTCATGCACTTCCCTCTGGAGACACAAAAGGCTTCATACTACATTCACATACACAAGAGAACCCCTCTAACACCTGTAAACAGACTTTGATGTGTATAATTAATGAATAATAAATAAGCTTGGAGAAAAGCTTCACTTAAAAGTGACCTCTTGAAAACTAAAGTCCTTTCAAGCTACACATGAACTGTTGACCAGTACACGTTCTACTCTCCAGTCTGAATTAGGCTCATCTGTTTGGGAATGTCCAGGATATATCCGTGTTTTCAGTCTGAAAGGTTCAGGTTGAACGGCTGCAGCAATATATCGCACCTGACACACTGACACACTGACAACGCACTTCCTTTTGGACTCTACATTTGCCCAAATACAACTCTAAAGATTCTTTTTCAGACAAATCTGACTGCCATGTTTTACTGCAGATTATAGTTCAGCACTGGAAACTTCCACATGATTTACCACTCAAACATGGTTATGATTTCTGTTGGATATTTTATATATGGAACTGTCTTCAGGATCAACAATACACATCCAGGGTCATGACCAGGCAGAAGGAAGAGGGAAGATTAAGAAAATGAGGAAATTATGATTTGGTTCAGTCCGTGTTCCTCAGTTAAGCTATCTTCATACAAAAAGGGCTATTACTATTACATGTTTCACCTGATGTGGATGTAAAGAGCCGAAAATTAAAGAGAAAAGCCATCATGTAAAAGAGAATCACCTTGAAACCTTTAATTAACAAACCCAAATGGCGGCGTGCTTGTATGTGTGTGAAAATGCACGGCAAGCTGAGCAATGTGTGCACGGACATCACAGAAAGGATGTCGGGCTTACCTATCTTCTTACAGCGCTCCTCTCCTCTGTTGTGCATGATGATTGGCGAGTAGATGAAGGGGCTGGCAGTGGACATATTCTGTCCCAGCAGGCCTTTCACTTTGTGAGGACGCAGACTGACGGGCAGATTAAGGAGCTTCACCGATCTAGTTTGCAGGAAAAGGCACAACAATGACATGAGAAAGCCTCAGTTTCCACACGCATTTAAGGCACGTTTCACCAAAAAGGATCACTTTACCTTCAATTCAAGAGAAAAAAAACTAGCAAAGCAAGTTTCTTTGTGCTGCTTTAGAGTTACAACAGCTTATGTAGTATAATGATAGAAGTGTTTGTCTTGAATAAAAGTGATTGTTGCAGTGCACTGCAAGAGATTTATATTACTACTCCTTGTTAAAGGTTACAATCTCAGCAAACTAGTAAAAAGAGAAGCACAGACACTTGAAGAAAAGTGCGTACTCTTCAGTTTCAGGGGCAGGGGCCTATAAATTCATTCAGATACCTTGTCAATGTGATGTAGTAGATAAAGACTCCTGCACATCAGAACTCACAGTTCTGTGACAAAGTTACTGTTGCTCATTAATATGTCAAGCATTTCACTGTGTAATAAAAGTCTTTATGGTTAGGCAGTAATGACTTGTACAATCAGAGGGTCAAAAGCACGATGAGAACTTGAGAGAAAGTTTTTTTTTTTTTTTTTTTTTTTTTAAACTACTTCACTGGCAGTGCCTGGTTTCTCTTGGGTTGTTTCCAGCTCTCCAGCACTTCTGCTTCCATAGTAGCTTACTAACTACAGTATCTGCAAATGGACCTATATTAACAAATTATTTTCAGCCTCAAAAACTCTAAGCACTTTAAAGAAATCAGGCAGACCAATCCTCCTCTCTTCAAGAGCTCCTTGTCAATTCTTACTTTTAAACTAGAGAATATTTCAGAAATGTCAAAAATGTATTAGCAGTGTTAGTCCCCAACAAATGTCCCACAGTGCCAAACTCTTTGTGGGTGGATGTTGGTTTGGGCCTTTTAATAGGATTTCCTGACAATGTGAAATTCCATTAGAAACAATTGTATGATCTTTAGCTGTTTTAAAAGAGAATAAATCCAAATCTACCTAATTAGAGAAAGATGGAAATTATGGAAAGCCTCATTTCAAAGACATTAAAAGCATTCAGGGCTTCATCATTTTTCACACAATCTTTCAGCAGTAATGTCTAACTAACTGCCAAACTTTCATGTGTCAAGGTTATATTTACTCCAGATTTCTGATAAATATAATATAATCTTTGTAATTTGGATAACATTTTGTTAAATTGAGAATCAAGCCAACATATAACAGGATTCATGAAAGTCACTCACGCTCCTGTCTTACCTGACAATGGGGAGCTTTGTGAAGGGCACCGGAGGGAGCTTCAGGCCATCAGGAAGGGTGATGACCTCCATCCCACCTGGACACTTAGAGGTGTAGTTTTCCAGACTCTGAGTCACCTCTTTCTTCTCTATAAATGTAGGCGCAAATAACAGTGAGGAGAAATCAATGAGCACATGGCCAGAGTGAATGAAGAAATCTGTAGAAACAATTATCACGCAGCAACAATTAAGACAAAATTCCCTTTAAAGTTCCCCACTCCCAGATAATCTAAGTACTATCTCCAACAGAAGTTTCATCTTTGTGTGCAATATAAATTAAGTGGACATTAATGACCTGTGAGGTGTCGCTCTCTCAGCAATAACAGCTCCAGCCTTCAAGTAAAATTGTAAGTTTTATTGTACCATCAACACCTTTTGCGGGAACATTACTGCTTAACCAGCCGTACAATTTGCTTTGGCTCTGCAAGTTTCAGGAGTATCCATCAAGGAGAGAAAGACATTTACTTGCAAAGATTTCATACCAACCTATAACCCTTCATGGGAGTGCCTTATGAAACCTCATGATTGCAAATTTGTGTCTCTCTTGATCTCATTGAAATCCAGTATAAATGCTGGCTCAAGGGTTTTTCAGCTACCTAAGACGTACTTTATATATGAGATGCAGTGCTTGTTTTGAGTCCAAGAGTTTTCATGTCTCCTATTAACACATTTCAAGAAAACAGTCCACCTGAGCATGTTAATCTGTGTACAAACTACCTTGTGAATACAAGCTGGGAGTCAGAGCCCTACCAACTTTAGATCAGAGTGAAGTCAGGCAAAGGAGGGGTGAAAAGAATACAGTTAAAATGAAGGAATGGAGAGAGGGGGAAAGGGCCAAGATGGATCAAGGGCAGAAGGAATCTGAGGAAGAAGCATAGAAGGATTGAAATAGCAATAGATGAATGGGTGATAGCTCAGTTGTCCTCCTGGCTCATAGCTTTCATGATTGATGACATATTTGTCCTTTTCTTTTCCTTGTTTGCCATGTCTGAGTGTTCACAGCAGCCATGTGTTTGGGTGTGACTCCAGGACAAAAAGCTGAACAGGGGCTGTGTGCTCAAAGCAAAAGTGGTTCTGTTTCAATGTTGATTCTGTACCCATAAAATGTTTTAGCAAGAATAAAATGGAATAATGACATTAAATTTGTATTCCTTCCATTATGATAAAATCAACAGGTCAATTCCAATTAAACCAGTTCTATGGAGTTTTTAACTGTTTATGAAACAGTGACAATTCAGTATCAATGCCTTTAAGTGACCTACATTTACAAACAAGACAAACAACAACAAGTCGTGGTCTCTTTACAGCAGGGACGTAACGTGTAATCTAAGATTAGATGAAACTCTACCACTTTTGTCCACAGGGACCGCAAAAATCAACACAAAATTAAAAGTTCCACTAAACTGCTTTAAAATACGTATTATTTGAAATGAGGCTCAAAGACATGAAATGTTAGCAAAACATTATTAACAAACAGCATTTTATCAGCTTTAGAAAAAGCTGTAGTTTTTGTTTGGATTTACTGATGAGTGTCATTAGGATTTCTACCATATTTCTTCAATAGGCTGACTCTTTTCTTGTTAATCTGTACCTTTACATTTTAACTTTTGAATTTTTCTTTTTGGCCAATTGAGGCGAGTGCCTTATAAAATGTCTAAAATTATAAAAAACATGAATCTCTGGCTGGGCTGAGCGATAAAACGATCTCGATTCAGGTTTCGAAATGAATTTACATCGATAACGACAATAAACTTTGGACATTTTTATTCGATATGGATAGATCTTACACTCTATCACACAGCATTAAAAAACATGCCAGTAAGTCTGCACCCACTAATGCAAAGCATAGTACCAGTGAAAAGTGTCTTGAGTGTCTTCTGGAAAAGAGGTTTGAAGTGAGCTCACGTTATCGTGTGGATGCAAAAAAATATGCTATAGCTGCAACCCTGTGTCATCAGTGCATGCAAGCACAGATTCCTGACACTTCACTTTGTAATGTGAACACTGTATTTCTACTGTTCAAAGTAAAATAATTGCTGCCATAATAAGTTTGTTATAAAATCCTGTGTAGTATTATAAACCACTGTGCAGTGTTTGGGAGTCTGGGAAGCCTTCCAATTGACCGATCTGTTACTTAACTGGACTTCCTGGATCGAATACCATGACTCATTGTGCCTGAAGCAACATGTAGTGTTTAAACACATGGTTGATTTCTGTCTGAATGCCTCCATAAGCTTAGGCCATTCAGCATGTTGATCCACCACTAGGTGGAGGCAGTCGTGACAGCACAATTCTACCACCGATATAGTGCAGTCCCTTCTTATATTTAGCTGTTATTCAAGGACTAACAGAGCCAGAGAACCACTGTTATGAAAAATGGTAGGGTAGTTTGTTTTGTTCGTCTTTTAGAGACTTTGTGACTACTGACCAGTTATTTCTCCCTGCACAGAACTTATATTCTGACAGTGGTCAGCAGGACATTGACTATAGTGTTTGTGGTGTGTTCAATTGTAATTTTCACTAAAGGAAAAACATTTGTTTGGTTGTCCTTTGTCAGGACTAGTTCCTTGAGGTCGGCTAGATGTGTCACGACGCTTAGATAATCAAACCCATGGGATTAAAATAGAAGAAAAAGTATTTTTTGACTTGTTTCTACACTGCTTTTCACCAAGCTCCCTGCCCAGACGAACACAACAAAGCACACTGTTAGCCTGACAGCTGGAACACACTGCCCAGATAAGCAGAGAAACATTTTTACACCTAACAAAAAGAAAGGAGAAAAGGTACAGCTCTTAGCACTTCATACGTTTCCCCATACGAAAGGATCTCATCTTGAAGTGTCAACCGTCAGCAGGAAGAATACCAATTGAAGGCAGGATGAAAGGCAGCATGAGTAAAATTTCGCTCTGAATCCTCCTCCCTGAAAACTGAGTTTACATCATCTTGTTGTACGACAGAGGTGTAGGAGCGAGACACTTTGAAATTTGAAACCTGTTAAATCTGCCTTCATCTAACAAGTTTGTTTGCAATTCTGCTTTCCTGGCAGCCACTTTATTAACGCTGCACTTTCAACAGCTTGACGTGACCGAACATTCGTTTCTGAATAAACAGTGAAATAATGCTTGCACCATACAAATTAGTGTCACAGTAATGAGAGCTCAGGTATTCTGACAGCATCTTTTGTACTTAGCCGTATTAATGCCTCCCAATTTGTCAGGATGGATCTAACGTAATTCGTAAAGCAGCAGGTGTCGATTGAGTTCGTTTGGAGACTGTTTACAAGCTTAAGCACCATGAAAAGGAATATAATATGATGTTAGTCACTGTGAGGGACAATCTGTGAAGGGCAAACAATGTACTGATTCATTTTTAGATGATGCACGAAAATTTGATGCACAAAACGTTCTGTTTACTTCCCTCCCTGCTTTCCTTGCTTCTTACTTGATGTGCCTCCTCTCTGCCATTTCCCCAAAATTAGGCATCAGACCTCAAGTTTTACTGGTCCCGAGAGCAATTCCTGCTCTTCTTTCAGTTGGATTCACGGTTTTACGGCTCTGTGTGCGCATGACTGCCACTTGCTCTCTCAATTTGGTCATGGCTTATTTCCATGTGTTTGTGTCGCTGCCAATTCCATCGTTGTAGGTTGTAGAGTCTATTACACATGGAGTAACAGCCTAGTTATTTTTACCCAACAGCGAGCAGCTATAGTGGCATAATGTTTCTGTCACAGCGTTGTCAGAACATCTTTAGTGGGGCTATTCTTCAGGTCAACCATAAAAGATCTGGAGATATGCTAATTAGTTAGTTAGGGAGGAGCAGCGCAGGCAGAAACAGACAGGGTGGGGTGTTAGATGAAGAGCTGCACAGGACAGGCGTTTCAGGGATGTGAGAAAACCAGCACAGGTTCTCAAAATAAACAAGTCATTTCACCACGCCACTCAGTGCATTGGAGCACTCATGGTCGCTGCCGCTCCCAACTCAGCTCAGCTCAGCACAAATATCCCAAAAAACGACAAGCTGAATGTCACAATGGCAAAAATGTATGATAGAAACGCTGAGATGATCCAACTTTCATATATCATATTATAGCCGTAGTAAAAACACTGAGAGTTACAACTAACAAACACTGGAAAGTATGTAGAAAAAAAGACACACCCAAATATTCACAAAAATATTTACTTTGTGGAATGTTTATCAGGATAGCATGGGCTCTATTGGAAGTTGTAGTCCAGTGGCATGTATGCTTTGGAGAATTTCTTCAACACTTCAACACCCCCCCCCCCCCAATCACCTCACCTTCTTGCTGCACTTCAGCTAGCTCATCATCACACACAATTACCTAGAACCAAACTGTGATTATTTCATAATGGTTCTTAATTACCACTCTACAAAATGCAAATAAAGAGCTGTGTGACGCATGTGACAGGATTTTGCAAAGACTCAAGATTCCAGTGGGGACATTACAGTCAGTGGTTAAATTAGCAAGATGACTAAATCAAACTACAGGTTGTTGACCTCTGAATGTTCAATGAGGCACTGAAGTTGGGAAACGTTATCTAACTTTGCCAGAGCCACGGTGGAAAGCATGGATGAAACTGAAGCAGCTATTGAGGCTGTTCAAGTGACTGAAATACCTGCTCTTAAATTAAAAAATGGAAATTGACTGGCTTTATATAGAGCTTTTCTACCTTACCAGTCAAAGCACTTTATAATGTTGCCTCTCATTCACTAATTCTCACACAAGTACACCAAGGGCAGTAGCCATGCAAGGCGGGGTTCATTGTCTTGCTCAGAGACACTTCGACACATGTAGGGGAAGAGGCAGGGATTGAACCGCCAACCTGAGGATCATTGGATAAACCACTGCACTGGCAGCATTTTTCAAAAACAACAAATATTTCTGCTGTTATCCAAGGGTTTGGGAGAAAAATGTCTTTCATCTACTGGCCATCTGAACGTAAGGAGCTGCATTCTTCCATTACATGGAAATCAAAAGCATTTATTGTTTCTATTAACATTCAAAAATTGAGCGGCATGGATTGACTGTTGCATGACTGAGAGTGCACGGCAACACTGAAAGAATATATGTCCGACAAGTTACAACTGATGTTTGACCTAAAATGACATGATGAATAGAAAGCGACTTAGAAGTGCACGGATAAATCGGGCATAATAAGAGGCCATTTTCTGTTTGAAAGAAGAGGGCAAACAAGAAGCTGATGTCAGACTGGATAATGGAGAGGTAACCAAATGGCAAACCAGGCAATAACTGAATTTTTCAAGTTTATGGCCTTCGACTTTGAGCATGGCCTGAAGAGACACTGCTATCATTCTCCTGATTCTTTTGAATCTCTTCTGAAGAGTTTCACAATTTGATGAAACCCAGCAACACAGAGCCGCCACCGGAGACTTTGATTCACTGTGCTTGGAGACGTAAAATTCTTAGACACTATTTTATAGACGCCACGGTGAAGAGATGAGAGTAGAGCTTCAAATACCGATAATGACAGCGCAGACAATGGGAACATTTTCAAAAGGTGATTTATCAAATTATATTGTGAAATGAAAACTACTGACAGACCACAAACAGGCGTGCTTTATGAATAATTTAGATTTTCTGGCTGGTATTTCAAGCAAAAAGCCAGCAGCAGAATAACTTCTGTAAGTAACCCATAAATCATCAAAACAATAAAGACTGCAGCTAAAAAAAATAATCCTTGTAGACTGGAAACTGAGCAACTGGAAGACTGACATTAATCTCTCTGGTATGGAATTCACTATTTCAAAGTAAGCAATATCAAATGTATCCATCTCTGTTTTCGTGAGTTTACAAAAACTGTTGCATGCACTGCTATGATATGTTGACTTTTCCTGACCCAGGAAAACTCTTTCCTGTTTAATTTGGCACTATATGGGCCTGTAAGGGTGGGCGGTCATGTGCTCCAAAATCAGGGGTTGGCAGTTTGGTGAAAATCAAGTAATGAAGTGTGAGAGTCCACACCCAAAGCCAAGCTCAGCACAGTGCAAATAAAGGTTTGATTTGGTGATTCAAAAAGCTGCTGCAATGAAATGAGTGCTGCAAATCTACAGTATGTAAGGTGAACTGTATGTGATTATGGCAACAAGTCCATCTAAATGGAGAATTTTAGCTATTTGGTACTTCTTTCCAAACATGTGAAGGACTCAGGACTTTAGAGTTTAGTCCCTAATATGGGTTAAGTTCCAAAAATGCTGGACCCTGTAGTTCCCATAATGCAACTTTTTTTCGAGCCCAAGATTGCCTAGTTAATTCCAAAGTAATTCAATTTCTCAGATTTAACAAAGCCACAAAAGACATTATAAAGCTGTTTCCTAATTTATTTAACTCTTTAAATCTTTAAATCTTGATGAATAAAACCAGAAATCCCAACTGTCATCTCACTGTAGAGGAGAGTCCTGTTCTATCTGCAGCCATATCCACATCAAACTGGTGAAGCACAGGTGAAGGTGTGCTGAATTGCAACAGAGATACACCTCTGGCTGCAGTGAACGACAGCAGAGATCATAAGAGTGATTCTTTTCGTAAATCTGGCAGTCGTGAGTCAAAACAATTTTACAGATAGTTTGTTTAAACAGGATTATTATATGAAAGTTAATGCAACCATGTGAACGAATTAACAGGCCACTCACAACTCTGGCAAGATGGACATGCAGCATGTGAACAACTGTAAATGAATGCAACTAATCAAAACAAAAAACTCACAAAAAACAGCAAAATAACCTGAAGCATTTTTTAGTTTTTTTTCTTATTCACTTAAACTGCTGGGCTGCTAAGGTAACTATAAGTGCACAGTGGAGGTACACTTGTCTCTGGACATTTAATGTATATCAATATCAATGTCTACCATTACCCAGGAAAAACAGTGTCCAGGCTTTCATTTCTCAGGAACTGTGAGTTATTATTTAATAAAGAGACATCATCTGCACTTGGGATTACTATTGCGAGTCTGCAACCCCTAGACGACCATATCAATTTACTACTTGGAGAAGTGAAATGCCAAATGATGCAACAGTTTCACTGGTCACTGCAACTGCACAATGAAAACATTTTTATTTAGTTTTCTTCTGAGATTATAAGTTTTGGTTTTGGTTGGTGAAATAAAGCACATGAAGGTCAGTATATGTCCAAATTTAACCCTGTGATCAAAGACAGAGCTATAGTATATAAACATAATGAAGATGAAGCAAAAGTGTTTTTTTCAGTGCAACACTTAACATTATGGAGGCAGGTGAAGCCATTCAGCGCTAAGGGGAACTTACTGTAAATTGCACTGAGGCTGCAAATCAGCAGGGAAATGACACTAGAACCTACACCTCTCGAGAGACACCAGTGCTAATTTAAAAGGCATCAGGGATACCATCTTGTTTAATGCTTTAATTCGACATTAGGTATTAAACTCTTATATATTAAGACAGCAGATAATCACTCTGAAATCAAGAGTGGGACAACTAAGTAGTCCAGTAGCTGCTTAGTTTCACTCTCAGTTTACTTCTCTTACTGAACCAAAAGTCTTTATGGCTTCTGTGTTTCGCACTTCTGTTTAAGATGTAAGCAGATCTGTTCTGAGAGACAGCAACAAAAGAAGCAAGGGTCAGTAATGTCCAGTGGAAATGAGTGATTTCTCATGGCCTCTCCTTCTTCACTCTGCAGCTCCTTTCTTTTCCACCTTATTGTTATTTTTCATCTCCCCTGCCTCATCAAGTACCCCTTACTGAGGCCATTTTCTCAGTGAAGGAATCAGCCATAATTGGCCCTACGTGGTCACATGTCATGGCCACAGGAAGAGCAGTTAAGCATTCCCTTCAAATCTAGCAAAAAAAGGTAAAGGCTTTCATAAAACAGCTCCGAACTATGTTTCTAATGATACCGGCCAAGACATGAAAAGGTAAAACCAGCGTCAGAGAGGCCAATGAAAAAAAAAAAAAAAAAAAAAAGCTATTCAGAGCAGTCACTCCTCTGGGTGATGTGTTATTAACACAGAAGAGAATGGCAGATGGCATCCAGCTTTAAAGGAAATGTATTTTCACACTACAATCCAAGGCAGTGTAATCAATATTTGCAAAAATGAACAAGACTTAATCAACCAACACGGGTATGTGATGTTATCTGAGAGACAATATCTGAAGCACTTCTAATCATCTCTTTCTATTTTTAGTTCCCTTTCAATTAAAATCTTTTTTTATAGCAGCTCCAACAAATTAAAAAATTCCCGCACACAATTACACGCATGTGTTTGAATACTACCTTTGGTACTACCACTGTCATCAAAAATTCATTATCAGTGAAAATGTTACTTGCTCCATGAAGAATCATTTGATGACATCACTGTTACGCTGTTGAAAATGGTCACATTATCTTTTTGGAGATGAAATCACCAAGATACACATTTTCAAAACTCTGAAATTAAAGACTGAATTCAGTATTATCTGCTTCACCTGTTACATTACAGCTGTCGTCTTTTCTCATAATTTTAAAACCGAGTGACTTACCTATGGTGGCTTTCAAAAAAAATATTATGGATAAAGTTGTTAGAACTCACCGACTTCAACAGGCTACCAACAGTAAGCTCACAACTGAACCATACAATTATAAGTGTGGAACACATTTCACTATAAAAAAAACCTGTTTTAACTCTTTAATACTTTAATACTTATAAATATCTGAAAGTTTCATTTTAATATTTTTCGTTTATTTTCTTGACTAAAATATGATATTTCTATTCATTTCCAGGCTCCCAACATGTGCACAGAAATCCCATCGAAGTCCTTTCCTGCCCAGCTCTACTTTATGTTTGACATATACGCACACACACAAACCCCAAGAAACATCAATGGGGATTTACTCCACTAGAGCAACCTACAATAATCTTTCTGACATTTATAATATCACACTGCAGACAGGAGTAAAGGCAATCAAAGCAGGGAACCCAGACTGCAGCAGGCAGCACTCTGAGCCTAAAAAGTTACTCTAAGTAAATATGAAATGGTATTTTATAGTAGCAAAAAAAAAGAAACACTGCTCAAGAACTCAGCTTACAAGCTCAGTTTTTTCAGTGAGAAAACACTTAGCAGCAGCAGTAGTAATTACATCATTTGGTAGTGTTTTTCTAGCCCTTGATGTATGTACGGCTGCACAGAGTAATATTATTCCAGCAGGACTGTTTCTCAGAACACTTGTATAATCAGGACCCTAAACACAGCTGCAGAAGTCCTTTGCTGATGTTCAATATTTTATAGTGTAAGCTTGTTTCATCTTGTTCATACCTCCTCTCCCTCCATTCTCATGCTCTGTCGCCAACCAAGGATTACGCCGTGTGGCTCACACTGCTTCAGTAAAAACCCTATCTCCTGGCTGCACAGGATTTCTGGTCAGAGCACAATGTTGCGCTGCCGCCAAGAAAAAGCTGGCTTTGTTGTGCATCGCATACTATTAAGCACAAGGTATAATGCTGCAATCACCAAAGGACAGGGAGGCTGTTTTTTTTAAGGCTGGGCATGAAGCTGGAAGCACCTCACACGCTTTTGATCCTACAGAGAAAAAAGGAGAAGTGTAATATTTCTACATTTCAAGCCTCTTTGTGATCGTTTACAGCAAGCCGACCTTGATCAGACAGGAAGTCCAGCATGGTCTGCAGCAGGAAGGACAGGTGGCGCACAGACAGGCCGGGGTTGCCCATGCGACGGGAGGCGTACACAAGTTCATGGAGGAGGCGCATCTGAACGGCAGCCCAGCCCCGGTGGGTGCCTGCGAGAGAGATGACAGAGACAAATTCACAATCACGAGGCTGACGAGGCTCGTTGGTGACATCTAATGTTTCACAGCTGTTATATCAGATTAGTACAGATGCATCATTGGGATTTAATCATGTCAAAGTCATCATTTACCTTTTTTTTTATTAATAAAGGACTGTTAGTACGCACTAGAGCTGGTTAGACAACGAAGTGGGTTGTCAGACAACAGAAAATTAATCAGCAACTGTTCTGATAATAATAGTAGATCTTCTACTTCTCTTTGTCTTAAGAGTAAGATAAATGTTTAGGTTGTTGACTGTTGGTCAGATCGTCCAAGCACTCTGATAACATTACTTTGGACTCTTGATGGGCATTTTTCACTGTACATGTAGCTAATTATTGGTTAAGTTATGAACTGAAGCCCCAAGAGATAACTTAATAATAAATATATAATTTGACCAAAGTTGCAGGAATAAAAACTGTAATTGTTTCATAAATATACCAATAATTGATATGAACGATTTTAAAGGATTTCTTTTTACAAATGATGCTCTTCATCCACTAGTATATAACTAATATATAACTTTCATGAAGCAACATCATGTCTTGGCCATAGACTCATACTGTTTCATTGTTTTGTTTCTGTTGAATCAGTGATTTTGAGTTAAAAACCACCAAAATCGCTTATCTGAGAAATTGTTTTATACATGAAAAGTTTTGTCTGATGGCTAATCACTGAACACAGATAAATTCAAAGAACACTTGATACAGATATCAGTTTGCACAAATTAGCATCTTGTAATATGGACAGATATCGGAGAAGTTTTCTTAGAAATGTTGTGATTATAATTTTAGCCACATCTCCCTGCCCACCTACACAATAACTACTAATAATTTTGAAGGCCCGAGGTGGGTGCAACAAGTGTGACAAACCCTCATAAATCGAGGTATCCTCGTTGCAGACTGTCACATGTGCTCCAGCATGGTGCAAACTTAGCTAGTGCTGTTTGTTCTGCAGAGCTGCACAAGACATCTTAATAGCATTCTAGCCTGACACCAACTGTTACATAAGACCCTCAGCCCCCTACGAGATCCCCTGCTCCACTCCCAGCTGTCAACTGTTGACTAACTAAGTGGGAAAGAAAACTAAAGGAAAGATGTGCTGGGGAGGCCGCGGGGGCCAGAGAGAGTGAGGGAGGGAGGATATGTGGTAAACACTCTGATGTTTCCTCAGCTTAAATACCACTTTCAATAATGTCCAATAATGCCCGTGATGCTTTTCAGTTATCAGCAGTTTCCTACCACGGTCATTATTCATCCTGACTTCTCCTTCCATCTGAACAAACTGTAAATGCAATTCCTTCAAAAGCTAGTTTTTCTGTCGTGAAACTGCACCCACTAAGCAGTCTAAAAATAGCTGACTTCCACCTGTCTGCCAAAACCAGTGCTTATCTGGAGAACAGTAATCCAAAGGACACTTTGGATTTTCTGAGAATGTCGCTCTCACTCGAACACGAAAAATGACTTCATTTGTGGTATTTTCAGACTTGAACTGGAGGTGTCTTGGCAATCCATTTAACACAGCACCAAGATAATGAGTGTGGTGCCACGGCCAAGCAGTCGCACTGTCATGCAGAACCTGACTCAAAAGGCACTGTACCTTCGGGCCGCCTCTGATGAAACTGGGGGGATTCTGTACTGCGCAGGCTGATGAGACGCCACACAGCACCATTATTCTCCTCCATAATAAACATGTAAATTATTACAAGAAAAGAAACTTCCTGTGACGGCATGACAACAGCAGAGAACAGTGTCTGTGTGAGAGGAGGAAAGAAGATAGAAAACGACATAGAGTCCACCAATTTCTGATAACAGAGGGCAGTGGGGGAAAAGGGCCTGTGAGCCACTTACAAAGCCATTTGTTCCCTGTATCTCAGGGCACAGGCGCCTTATTGGAATGCACTATTGATGCCCATTTTCTTTCTCACTTGAACTTCCTTCTCCAGCTTATTGCTTGATAAACTCCCACCTGATCCCTTCTGCCAAAAGACTTCATTCGCTGCCTTCCCATCAGGACTGTGAGTGGACTCCAAGTGGACACAGTTTGGGACTTACATGTTACAGCTGTTCAGTATGAAAAAATTATGTTACAGTACCACCGCTTGTGTGTCTAAATGCATAAGATTTTATTACATAACAAGTGTGTAAAATATTAACTTTTCCCTGATGTGCTACTTTTTGATGATGTTTCACTAAATGACCTTCTTGCATCCCAAAGATTTCTATGTTTAGTTCAGACAGCTGCTAACAACTTGCTGAAAGAGTAAGGAAGTGCTGTTTTAGAGTATTTCATAACAATGGGGTTGGTGATGAACAGGTAGTGATTTTTTCATGTTTTTCAGTGAGAAGATTTAGTATTCAGTAGTATGTGTTAGTCCACGTGAATTGGTGATCGATCAATCTTTAAAAATCCCAGAAACAATTTGTTCGCAAAACAAACATTGTTCCTTTATGCCCTTTTCTTCTTTAATAAAAGGTACCTTACTTTGTTCAGTTTCGGCCACAAGGGTCATTTTATTGCAGTAAGCCAACTCAAGTTGATACACAGAAGAGGAATTTTTTTTTTAATTGCTGTGTGTTAAAGAAATTTGTATTAAAAGATGATAAATAAGCCTGCTGGAGTAATAACTTTCAAAAGGGACTTTAAAATGTCTCTTGAATGAACAAAATGCAAAGCAATCAATTAAAGTCTACTGCAGTTCTGAAAATGAGGACTTCAACACCAAGTCATCAAAACATTAAAATTGGCTGCAGACAACCAAAAACAAACTGATGAAATGTGAAATGTTTGTTGATTTTGAGGCTATAGATTTTGTTATGAGCTAGATGGAGAGATGTGAGTTAAAAACAGACCAGATGACTATTGTAATTAACATTTATTTAGTTTTTGTTTAGGTGAAACAAATCCTAACAGCACAGATTGACCAATACTTATTTGTGATATCTGAGCATCAATAGTTAAGTGTTATCCTAAATACCATCTGCAACAACCTTTCACAGTCCAAGTGCAAACATTTTACCTCAAACAATCTGCTGCTTGTTTCTATTCACACAAAAAGGGAAATTAGCCCAGAGATTAAAAGCACATCTGAAAAAAAATCCTCAGTGTCCCTTAAATATCAATCATAAGAGAAAACATGGACGTCCCTGAGCTTTTCTGTTCGCTTTGAGCTGTCTTTTGTGTTGCCAATGCCTGCCGTTGAGTGGCTGCAATGAGCAAGGGTCAATGGTCTGTAGAACCAAGAGGCTTATCACGAGGACCTCACCAAAGAGTGTACAAAAGCCAGGGTCAGGTCTCAGCTGTGCCTCTTTATGAGCAAAGTGGCGGCCTGAATGCAGAACAACCTGAAGGAGCTCTCTTTAAAAAGAATCAGGCGATGCTATCAGTTTTCTATTAAATATGTGTTTACGCTGCTGCCACTCACGCACTCTGGATCATCCCAGAGGTTACCGTTTTTAGTATTTGAAAGGAATCAATTCAGTGAGATTTACTCCTTTTCACTGACATAAAATCAACGCTACTTGACTCATGCCCGTTAAAATTAAAGAACTCTAACAAAGATTTGAGGACACAGTTAAGTCAGTTTATTTTTATTGCAGACTGACTCTATTACTTCATCTGTGCCATTGTTAACTGTACAGGTGCTGGTTGCTGCATGTTCAACATACTCACTTCAGGTTCAGAGTTAAATTTTGATTAGGGTTGGTTGATTTCTCAAATGAATGTACCTTGTTCTCTTTTTTTTATTGATAGTGCAGGTGCTGTCATATACATCAAGTCTGATACAGAAATGGTTACATTTGCAATGGATGATCTGCATATTTATGAAACTTACAAGAACCATCGCTGATTCATTTTAAGTTTAAATTTAGTTTTAGATTAACTTGTGGCTCCAGAAGCAGCTAAATCAGTCAAAGTTGACTTTCTTAAACTCACATCCACTAAGTAATTATACAGTAAAGGGCTGCGGACGTTTTACTGCACATTAAGTGTTGTTTTCCTCATATGAAACATTTCTTTGTGTCACTTATGCTTTGTTATCTATGTTATCTAGTTTTCATTTATATCAGGGCTTACAGACAGTCAAATATATGTAGTTACTTTACAGTGTATTCAACACTTCAGCACCAAGGACAGAAGATGTTAAGAAATCCTGTGTGTGTACTCGCTCTAAAGTGCTGCTTTGAGAAACGTGTGTAAACTTTAAAAGCCTCTGAAATGGGAATGGGATTTGTCTTTTGTCTCTTTGTTCTACTATTATAAACACACCTGCAAACTGTAGAGTAGTGAAAGAGGCGACAAGATACTAAACAAAAATCAGGTGGGGAGGTCCGGGAGGCATTCTCCCCTGGAAGAAAACATTAGTGATTTTAATGCATAAGTGAAGCTTTTTGGAGTGTTTTGAGATTAAAATATAACTAGAAAACAAACATAAACTGGCACATACACACAGACACATGCACACACACACACACACACACACACACACACACACACACACACACACACAGAGGAGAGAGCACAGAGCCAGAGACCCAAAAGCAGAAGAAGATGAGATCAAGGGAGGAGAGAAATGGTAGAGACAGAGAGGGCAGAGAGAACACACATGCTTTTATTTTCATTTCTTAATTTTCTAAGTATGTATAAGTGTTTCAGATGCATGTTTGGAAGTAGTTATACCAATTGCAGAAGTACAGTACAAGTAAAAGTACAAAAGTATTGGCATCAAAATATACTTAAAGTACCAAAATACAAAATTAAAAGTACCAAAATAAAAAAGGTCCTCATAATGCAGAATGGCCCATTTCAGAATAATTATGTCATTGCATTCTACTGATTAATCATTAATGTTTTTATCACTGGTAAATGTATGTGATCTTAATGTATTTATATTTATTTTATATATTACATTCCATACTGCTGGGTAGCTTGTGAATTTCTACCCTGGGGATTAAATTGATTAAATAATCTCACAATTTATTTATTGATTATATTTTGTATTGTTAATCTGAATCTGCAAAAAGTAAACAAAGCTGTCAGATAAATGCAGTACAAGTAGAAAGTAGCAGAACATAGAAATAGTCAGGTTAGTACAAGTACCTCTATATCTATAATATATATCTATACATATATATCTATATCTATAAGTACTTGCATAAATGTCTCTTTGTTTTGTAACAAAAAAAGGGTCATATAATGGTATCAGTGATATAAAAGTATACCCTAGCACACAGCCCACAGCCTTTTCTCAGCACAAGAACAAAAATGGCTAAAAGCCAAAGCAGCACGTCAGCCTCTGAAGAGGACTTAGTCCCTAAAGGGGAGCAATGTCGGCTGTCTAGAAGTGGTTTGGCAATAAGAGGTCAGACCTCCAGCTCACCACATACATACACATATATATCAGAGTTGGAAATTAGCAACTGCTGTCTGCTAAATGGGGGTGATTTTGTGTAGTGGTGGGTGAATTTTCTACCATGACATATAAATACATGGCAAAGAAGAACTGAAAAACTGCCAAAACAAGCGTCACATCACTGAATTCTGCTATGGAAAACTAGTGTTACTAAAAATATCAAAATAGCAACATACCACAAAGAACGTGGGGGAAGGAAACACAATACTGAAAAAGAAATTTCAAACACTTGGTATGCCCTCCCCTCTGTCTAATACAGTCCTTGTCCTCTCCAGAGCTACTTTTATGTTTGCATTTTACTTTTGTTGTCACAATAGTTAGCACTGCATTTTCAATCACCAATAAAAAATGTTCTCTATATATATATCGTCTATATCATATCGTCTTGTTACCAAAAAGTACCCTGAAATACTGTCATGCTTATTTTAGGCTATGTTGCCCTGTCTTTAAACCTCTGCTGCTGAGCTGTGACCGCATCCTTATTTGTTCAGACTGCAGGTGATCAAATTTGACTCATCGTCACTCTCTCTCCCTCTCTCACTCGACCACACACTCGCTACACACAGCACACCACGCACACACCACACTGAGAAGTTATGATAGACACATTTGCCGAGGTTGACCCCCCCCCCAGTCAGCAATTTGAAAACATGTACTTTGGCTCTAGGAAACTGTGGTGGGCGTTTTCACTTTTTTCTAATGTTTAACAAGTAAACAATACATCATAAATATAATGAATAATGACAGTTAGCTGCAATCCTGAAACACATGACATTAAATATCTGTTAAAAAAGAAGAACATATTATCTTTCCTATTATCTATCATTCTTACATAGTTCAAAACAGCTACCACCTCCAACTGTCCAGGTTTACCTTTGCTGAAGTCCTTTGGATCAAGTGACAGGCTGTATCCAGGCAAAGTCTCCAGCAGCAGTTTGTAGCAGGCCCTCCAGCCGGGCTCTGGGATGGTGGGAGCAACACACTGCATGGCTGCAACACGCTTGAAGAACGCAGATTTGCGATGGAAGCCGATCAGTTCGTAGAGCTCGGATAGAATACTGTAGCGTTGGATCTTCTCCTCCTCTGAAAGCTGCAGTTATTGACAGAACATTAAAGCCTCTCAACTCCAAAATGTTTTTTTCCTCATTGCTGATTAACTTGGATATTTGAGCAGAACACATGTACGTGCACAGTTTGCTTTCACATTTCTCTGCTAAAGGGGGAAAGTTTCTCTGTGCTCACCTTAAATCTCAGTTTAACAGGGGTATGCACAAGCAGGACTTAGATTTAATTTGATAAATTTCATTTGTGGAAAAAAGACTCAAATATTTAAGGAAAAACTCTTTTGCTAAAGAGGTAAAAATGATATAGATCTAAAAAGGTTAGACTCCAGCATAAGGTCCCATAGTAGTACACTGTACTGTGGTCATGCTCATCATCCTATGAAGCTGGAAAAGCTTTCATTTCCCTGTCAGACTGCATACCTGCCCCAGGTTGATGTACACAGCATTCTGCAGGAACTCGGAGGCCTCTCTGGCCCTCTTCTGAATGGCCAGCACCCTGACTGCCTTCACACAGGCCTCTAGCTCGATCACTCCTGCGTTCTTATACTGCGAGAGATAAGAGGAGGAGTGGGGGAGGCTCGCCGTTAATGAAAATGAATAGTCAACCAGGGTCGCCTTGACTTCTACAACCCACCTCATAATCAGGGGGGATGTTTTTTCATTAACATATGACCACCCTCATCAGTCACCGCAGACGTGGGATTACAGACAAGTGTGATAACTCAGATCCCCTGTCGCTCACTTTTCTGGGATTTCCCAGCCACCAATCCATCTGTGCTTCCGCTAAAAACCTGAGCGACTGCTACTGAGGAGTCACGCCGCACGCAAATGCGTGCACTTTTTATCTCACCCTCCCTCAACTTCCCTCCACTTCCACCCTCATTGTCTCCTTATTAAAATTCAATTAATATCTGAATGGCTATGTGTTGAGATGTAATTTAATTCTGAATGAGCTAGTTATAGGTAAAAGGGCTGGGGGAGGTCAGTGCAAAAAGGCAATTATAATAATGAAGATAAAGCACAGGGTTGCTTCTGAATAGTTTGGTAGCATAATGAGCCTATTCAGCTTTCCCAAAGCATTAGGGATACTTTAATACTATTCTTTGTGACTTTGTAAAAGTACAGTGGTCAAATGGGGGTACAAATATATCATGAAAGGAACAGATACAGAACATATATTGTTTTGTCTGTCCAATACTGCTTTTTAAAAGGTGATCACTGACTAATATAGTATTTCTAAATGCTATCATGTTTGTTTGTAAAATGTCGTCCTCATGTAGCGGTCATAAATAAACAGCTGCTGTCAGCATTTACTCGTCTGATACGACTCAAACACAGTGTAGTTGCTGCAATCACAAAGAAAATCAAATACTGCCCCCTGGTGACATAGAAATGTTTTACTACATCAAAATGTAGCTACATTTCTATCTACCAGTGCTGAGTTTGTAGCAAAGCAACTTGAACACCTTCATATACAGTGTACAGTATAACCATTATACTTCACTATTTGGATCGTGTACAAGTGGAGTCACGTGATGCCAATCATGATTTCCCTACACTGGCTCCCCATCAAATTCAGAATCCAATTAAAGACTGATCTTTTCTAAAGCTCTGGATGATCAGGCACCATGGTGTCTTTTTCTAAAATCAAGAGAAAAATGCTATAAGGCACCCGTACATTAGAGAGCGTCTGACTTCCCAACCCCGTCTGTGGCACTCAGCCCTGAGCCCATTTGTTCCTAATGAAGATGTAAATCTTTAAAAACAGGCTGTGAATATAAGCTTTAATTTTTTTAAAAGGCACAGTCATTTTCTCCTATCAGGAATTCTGCAAGGTTCACCAAGTTTAACTTTTTAATACCTTTTTAATGTCACAGAAAATGCTATTTAATACCTGTTTCACAGTCATACCGGCCGAAGTATGAGGTAGCATGGAAAATCCGAATAGACAATAGGGCCTAGAATTATTTATTATTATATTACCTTCTTTCTTCAATAGTCCACATCAGTGTATAACAATGCATCCTAACGATATAATTAATTCACTGAATGTGACCTGGACTTGGATAAGTAGCATAGAATGGATTAGATTAACCAATTTAAAATGCCTGATTAATTTAAATTAATTGAAGTTTTTGGCAAAATTGACACATGGCCATGATGAGAAGATGAGCTTTGCAGCTACTAGAGTTAGCAGTAGTGTCAGTTTTTGTGATCCTCTGGCTGAAACTCCACAAAAAAGGACCAAACAGCCTCCTGCAGCACAACAACACTGTCACAACAGGCCCACTTTATGTTTAGTGTTTATGTTTCAGACCGCAATTGCTTACACTTCATTAGGAAACTTCAGTGTAATTCAAACGGATCAGCGCCTGTTAAGACATTTAAAGACCTCCACGCTCTTTATACAAATATATACAATATGTATACAAATCCAAAGATTTGGTCACTGGTGAGTATTTATTCCAGGAGGATGGTGCGAGTGGGACTACATCAAAATAAACTACAGTGTGTTCGTGGTGATGAAGGAACATCAGTGAGTGTAAAAGTGTGGCTCATTCATTTGTTTGAATAGCTTTTGGACAATAATGGAGGAATGAGATATATCAGGCATATATTTTATATATTTTGACAATAAGAAAAATTATTACCAGACTTCAAGATTTACGTAGACACCTTTAAAAGGCAGCTCAAGTCCTAATAATGGCCTATGTTTAGTTAGAAATTTTATTTTGAAATGCTCTGAGTTTATTGTTTGTTCTTCTATTGTGCATTTTTGTCATGTCTGGTCTTTAAAAATAGCTTTTCAAATGTACTTTATTTCACTTCCTTCAAACTCAGAATTGAGTTACTTTAGGAAAATGGTTATCAACAGTCGTTCATCATGATGTACTGAGTCGGTACTAGCCTTTTATTTGATAGTCGTTATCTGCTAAGAAGTGTTTCATGAGATGAAGTTTGTTATCATATTGCCAATCAATATTCTGGCTGTCAATGTAATCTCTCATTTTGAAAGTTTGTTTGATATGCACAAATACATTGTTGTTATTTTTTTAATAATGTCAGTTTTTTGCCTCATGGATTGAATACTGTTTTGAAAATTCCTTTTTATATTCACAAAGGGGGGGTGGGGTTTTTTTATGTTAATATCGCCCAGGTTAAGGAAAATGATCTGGTCAGTACCTTTCCATAGTAGGAGATGGCCTCCTTGTATTTCTCGATAATATCCTCAGGACTCAGGCAGTTCTTTGCTCGTCCGATCTCAGTGCTGGTGTCCGCACTGATGCCGTTGGCTGTGAGGGCACCTACACTCAAAAGAGGACGGTTTATAATCAGTTTAGGAAAGACATGGGGATGTTCGTCCATCAGTCTGTTCCACCACAAAAGGAAAGGAAACAACAGGAAGAAGGGGGAGAAGGGAAAAAAACACCTCTTACTCTTTAAAGACACCCTGGCTACCACCGGCCCATGCATATTATATACATATATACATATATATATATAACAAATAAGAAACAGATACAAAGTGCTCCAAATGCTCTCCACAGAACAGGATTGTAAACATACTGCAACAGATAAGAACTGATAATGTTGAATGAAACTATGAGAAATGCGTGTTAATCCCTTGTTTCGACATCTCCTGATCATCCCGTTTAAAGCTAAATGTAAGTCTACACCACCTTGCCCCGCTCTCCCTTACACCAGTAATAAGCAATCATGAATATTCTCAGAAGACTTCGGAGACAGTGAGATGTGATCAAAATGATGTTTGTGGCTAACATACCGGGCAGAGTCACACTCGCACCTGAAATGTTTCAAAAGCAATTGCAAGGTGCATCTCTGGGCCAAATCTGATTAGAATACAAATACCAATTGAGAGCTCATCACCTAGCAACGAGGCTGTGTCCATAGCAACACTGTGGTCCTGTCACTGTGACAAACGTGTGAATAATGAGATGCTGCATTGCACTACTTCTTAGGCCAATAATCACACGCAACATGACAAAGAGAAAAAGACTTAAGGCAAAAATTGCACAGAGCTAAATACAGAACGATTCCTGAGTCAATCAAGTTAAAGACTACACAAGACTTTGTGACTTCTTTTTTCTACAGCGTTGAAAGTGAGAGGTTAAGCAAAGTGAGCATTCAACAAGTGGAAATCAAAGTCTGCACCAATACTGATGAACTGCCTGGTGCTTCAACAGAGATACGTAAGCTGGTTCAAATAACTAAATATTCTGGGAACATCTTAACAGCATTTTCGAAAGGGTTACGTGATTTTTGTGGGATAATCAAGAGTAAGGTGTGAATTGTTAGAATTATAAATAAATAATAAATAAGGAATAGAAGCAAACTAAGAGCGGCCATTTAAAGTCTTGGTCTTCATTCGTGTGGTCATGTGATACTGATCACCAAGAGTGTGGCTGTGAGAAAGAGCAGGTACATTAGAAATATAAATAAAAGGTGATGGTAAACCAACGCAGGAGAACACTACCTGCCACATGGGGAGAAAAAAAAACAATCAACAACAATCAACTTCTAAACCATAAAATAAAGCGTAGGAATCAGGGTGCTGATGATGGAAGGTGGAAAATGGCATCAAACACAGGGCAAATGGAACAAAAAGCAAACAGGCAGATTGTTGTCTACAATAGCTATGGTGGTTAGACATACCATACCTGGGTCAATGAGAACCTCCTGAGCTCCTACAGACAGAGAGAAAGAATGCAGATTCACTCCATGACGCAAGGCGCAATGTTAGCAGTGTTAGTCCCAACAATCTGCGTAATGGCTGCTGCTGTTCTCCTGTGAACTATGCTTAGAAAGAGCCATGATAAACTTTTGGCATGCAGATTACATCACAAAGTCAGGAGTAAGATTTTGGACCTCTAGCAGCACTAGAGATTTTATAAATGAGGCCCAGTTTTGCTTGCCTCATGCACGTGCACAACAACAGGATTAACCTTAATAACTGACAGGTAGCAATAATGCTCCAAGATACACAGCAATGCATCAAAGGCAGAGAGGAAGAGTGCTAGCAACATGGACGTTAAAGATGCAGGGGTCAAACTTGAAGGATAATCAGCTTTGCAAATGTTTTGTTGTTGAGGAAGGAAATGGACTACACACAGTGAGTGAGTTTTAGTGAGTGATCGACTGTAGACTGTATCACTTTTCTTTGTATACACAAAAACTCCAGAGGGCACAGTTGTCCCATCGTAAAAAAAATATTTTAAAAGGTCTTAATGTCAAACAAAAAAGGAATACATGTGTTATTTAAACTAGTGGATGAGAGAGACATGTACTTCATTTACTGAAACAATTCATTGAATTGTTTAGTTTAAGCAAAATTTATTAATAAGAACCATATCAATATATTCCATATTTATATTTGCACGTCCAGTGCATTTAATTCTATTTCTGTATCCATATTCAACAGCTTCTTACACCCTTTCTATTACATACCTGCCCCCCCCGTATGTGTTTGTTTCTGTTTCTACACAGTATATTACACAGACACACAGCTACTTTTTCTACCACATGCTAAACTGTTTCATTGCACTATTTACTGTGCGCACTGACAATAATCACATTTTATCTCATTTTTAATCACTGTATCACAGATTATCAACGTATAAATGAAGCAGTTAAACAATAATAATCAATAGTTACAACCCTAAGTTACTCAGATATTATCCAGGCACCACAAAAGTAGCACTTTATCACTGTTAACATGCAGTGACATAAGTGACATAGGATGCTGATTGGCCAGATTTATTGTCACCGTCAGTGTAGTTATACACAAGGCAGTATTAATATTACACCATGTTAATAGCATGTTAATAACACAGTGGACAGATTAAATGATGTTATGTTTTCGTTTAATCTTTGAATTAATATTAATAAGTCATCAGGGTAAATGAGAGAAGCTTCAGCAGTTTAAAAAGCTGACGTCTTGTTCTCTGCACACAAAGAAAGCAAAGCTTAGGGATGTTTGAGCTGCCAGTCAGCAGTGACATTCTCACTCCATCCAGACTCACTCGCAGACAACAGCCTTCAGCTATCATCCCATCCAGACCACTGTTTTTCTCAGTCTGGTCACAGAGTGATGTGCTCACCTGGTCTGTGGCGTTTCCCTGCATCTGCCGGCTGGGAGATACTTGGCTTGCGTCCTACAGTCTTCCCTGCTGTGCCTCCGGGGTAGTGGAATATGACAGAGGCTGAACACAAACCCTCCAACGCAGCTAGAGAGCAAAAATAATACAAGACACACTTGCTGTCTCTGCTTAGGTCTTATTCAAGTTTCAGGTTGTATACAGTGCTGATTGTTTGAGTCAGTGTTTTGTCATTTAAGAAACTGAATCACTGTTTTCCTGCTGCACTCACGACATGTCAGTTCACATAGGAGCATCGGCAAACTGCATGGCGCAAAAAATGACTATGAGAAAGAAAATGTTGACTTTAAACCCAGGAAATTCATAAAGTTTCATTTTTATTGTTCAACCATAAATTTCCCCACTCGGATCTTTTCTTATAACCAAAGTTTCCTTTTATGTTAAATGTGTTTACGTTTGCATCAATATCAGTAATGACCTCAGACAGCCAGTATCAGTCAGACCGTAGCTGATACATTTCAAGGAGACCTAAACTTGCACTGACATTGAGAAATAAACTAATTTCAGCATTGTAAATCCCGGCTTAAGGTGATACGCTGCCATTCTCCAGACTTACCTCCCAGCCAGAGGAAGTCATTAACCCCTCTGAGCAGCTCCACAGCCATGTGGTAGTGGACCAGGGCATCCTGCAGCATGCCTGCTTGGAGACACAAGTCCCCGACATGCTTCCTCATCCGTCCCTGGCAACGCTTCTTATAATGCCTGAGAGGAAGCAGCAGGAAAAGAGAACAAAACTTTTTCAGACAACAGCAGTAAAAATGAAGAGGCCAGAAATCTTGAATAAAATATATGTTTTAGGGTTTCAGAATAATTTTTGGTTGATATATACAGTGGAGTCGTTTTTTTTTTGTTTTTTTTTAAACAGCTCCGACATTTTTTTCATTTCTTATGTCATCAGGGTGCCAGGAGAGGAGGCTCGAGTGAATCTTATCAGTCAGCTCCAGAGGGGATGTATTGGGTGGAAAAGCACAAGCAAAGGAGCGCAACAAAACAGGGACAGAGTATGAGCTGACCTACAGTGCCCCCCTGTAGTCTTGCACAATATCCCAGGGACTCGGGAGGGAGCAGTTTCACCGGGACACAGGGGAACTTTAACTGTTTTGAGGAAAGTAACACCCCATTGTGCAAGACACTTGAGTATTATGACAGACAGGGATGGTCATGTACAGACAATAACATGGACCAGCAGCTGATAAAGGGCTAAAGGACAAAATAGGGCCATGGAAGACATTTTCTAAGCTGTAGAGAGGCATAAAAATCTATAAAAGGAAATCTAGGAAAATCTATATCACACATCATTCATCAAAGATTCATGCTAACGCTCAGTGGGCTACTTCTGAACAACAATAAAACTTGGTAGAGTAATACTTAAATGAAAAGGCTGCTCTTAAGGGAGTCATGAAAAATTAACCGCAGCAGTTAAACTGGATCTTTGGACATGGATGCCATTATCAAATTCATGTTTTCTTTTTCTTTCTTTCTTTTTTTTTTTTGGTGAGTGGCTGCAGTGCTGTGCCAAGCTAGAAGGTGATGGATGCTCTCATGAATAAAGATATGAGATCCATGTGGCCAGTGTGTCGCTCCAGTTTTCACTGCCAAGCAGACAAAATCCCAAACTGCACCTTCCCAGTCCAAACGTTCTCCTGAAGCTGGGACAAACCTCGATAGCATGGACTGTGCCAGACTGTGTTCAGCGAGTCCAAACTAATCAGCTCTTCCTTTAAAAAAAGGACCAAACCAGTGTTCTTAAATGTTTCAGCACATCAGATAGCAGTGTTAAACATTAAGGATTACAATTTACCACGGTATGCTAGCGTTTTTTTTAATGGTGAAGGTGGCCACTGGTTTCAGTTCATCTTGTGTATAAAATCCTGTTTCAGAGACTGGAAATCCATCCCTTGTCTAATAATGATGGATCATCACTGTCCAAATGTAAAGTGTTTACAAGAAAAATGTGTAGTGAAGAGCTTAAGATGACGCCTTATTTAACAAGACCATCATTTCCTAATAATTTTCCAGTGTGATGGAAAGAACTGAGCTGTAATTTCATACTAATTAAAGGGAAAAGAGACAATTAATTAATTCCAATTAACTGGTAGTGTAACCTAGAGTCTTTTGATAAATGACTATTTAGTAGGTTTTAATTGGAGCTGTTCTTTCAAGGAAATTCCTATTTCCCCTATAATTAGAACAAAATTACATAGCTCTTTCCAGGAAACTTCCTTTCTTACCTCTCTCATAGCACAAAGAAAGTATTTAAGAATTTCCCATTAAGGCTTGTTTTCCTGTTTATTTCCTTTATTAGGTCATCTAAATCAAAAATTTCATATGAATGTATTTTATATAACTATACTGTGCTTCAATTAACTTTATTTAACAACTGACAAGTAAACACGGACATGGTGTAAACAGTAATGTGAACTTGGTAGCTCTGTGCTGTAAAGAGGCTGCTGATTGGCGGTCGACTGAGGTTTCAAATGTTTAGGTTTCCCAGCAGCATTTAAAGGCACAGACCGTGAATACAAAACAGCTGTATCAGTGCTGTGCAACAGCTGATAGAGCTAATAGAGTAACTTAAAACAGGATGAATAGGTGGACAGACAGACAGACAGACAGACAGACAGACAGACAGACAAATGAATATACATACCGTGAATAGATTTATGCACAGATGGAGACTGAAACCAGTAGCTGTCAGGAGCTTTGAAAGACTGGCCGTAAATGGTAGAATAAGTGATTTGTTGTAAGCAAGCGAACCACTGAAAAACACAGTATGGTCCTTAAATTGTTCTCTGAATCAACCATACCAACCTGACAGCAGTTATTTTAACAACTGTAGGAATATTATTGGCCTGTGACTTGAATCAAGCTTTTTCAACTCAGTTTGTATACAAGCTGAAACCTGAGGAGGAGTGATAAGTTTGGCTCAGAGTCTGGAGCAAATGCACAACAGCACAGAGGTCCAGGTGTTTGTTCCAGGGCAGAGCTAAAGCTGATGGGATCGGTATGGGTTGACTACACTTATGAGTCTAACATCTCACCTTTTCACACCCAACAATAAACTCACAGGACAGTATGAAAGAAAAAAAAGAAGAAAGACAAATAAACCAAGGTAAACAAACGCAAATGAACGCAGCAAAAATCGAAAGACAGATTTTTGAGAGGAGAATATTTAAGCAGGCAAGGCCGACATGTAACAATCAGACACAAACACACAGTAACAACTTGTAAATAATGCAGTATATCACATTTACCAACTGCAATGAACACTCAAGCACTCCGTAATCAGCCTCTAAATGATAAAGTCCTTTACAAAAAAAGGTTGTGGTGCAGTGAAGAGAACAACTCACCTGCTATCTGTGTCCAAACCCACAAAGTCCTTCTTCTCAAAGGGCACGCAGAGCAGCTGGATCTTGTCACCTGACTTATCTGTGGCCCGGTCAAGGCGCTTGGACTCTAGAACAATAAATATGGACTCCACAAAGTCCTCCACTCTCTTCTCCACATCAGAGCAGTCCTCAAAGTTGGGGTAGAAGGCCATGTCCGTCCGCTGCTGCTCTGCGATCTCTCCCTGCAGCCCAAACACCAGCAACCGCGAGTCATACAGCGTTGAGCTGTACACCTCCTTCTGACCATGGAAGCGCTCTGCGGTCTGGGGCCACTCTTTGGATGTGGCGCAGGTGGTGATGGCGATGAGGCCCACCACCTTGCGGTGCGTCTGGAAGTCTCCCCACTCGTTGTTCTCAGGCAGATAGTGGTGGCGGTAGCGGATGTAGAGGAGACGCTGCGAGTCCCGGATGTTCACCTGGCTCACGCTGGCAATGCGTTTGTAGATCTTGAAGAACTGGTCCTCGGGTACGATGCCGACCGGCTGGACCACCACTAGTACCGTCTGGTGGTCCTCAGCACACTGCATGTAGTCTGGGACGCTCATCCTGACAAGTGGCTTCAAGGGTTAGAAAAACAAAACATTAATAGAGCTGATCATACTCCCACTTTTTATTTCATCAACTAACACGCAGTACCTTCTGTGCTTCTGTTAATGATTTCTTACTAACTTATTAAAAACCCCTTCGTACATTTTCTTGGTAGAAAGTAGGGCTGAACAATTAATCAATATGGTGAAGAATAAATCACAGGAGCTGCAATCTTTTGATAAAGGTAAAATGTGTCACAATATACCATTACAAATGAAGCCCTGTGGTGTTACATTCGATTCCTCAGCCTACAAATTATATTCTACAGATTTAAAGAATCATACTCGTGTGGTACACGTCCCAGCAAAAATCACACCATCATCATTTTTAGATTTTTTTCAGTGAAAATGAAATTCATACTCAATAAAATCTTGACATTTATCACAGAATCTATTAAAAAAATAATTGCAATATGATTTCTTTTCCACTGAAAACTATTAATAACGCAAATTATTGAGGGTAAGCAAGACACTGGTCTGAAAAGAGATGTTGTTAAAATCATTTAATGCAGATTTTCAATGATTTGAGAACCTCAGATTAAATCTCAGTCATCTCATATGTAAATATCTCAAAAACAAGCCACATTAAATATGAATATATAAGCATGAAAACCAAGAAATTATTTAGATTTATTTTGGACTCGTCTATATTTTTGTGAGCTGTTTAGCTGAATTATTTGCTTTTACTTCATGGATATTCTCTGTTTTTTAAGTGCAGTCACTAACAAACATTAGCTGTGTCTGTTTTCAGTGTGTGAATGAAAAGCTGCTGCTAGAAGTCTCTGATGTGTTCAGGATGGATCAATGGACCCCGGAAAATGTGTTTCTAACTCAGTGCATCGTTACCTTTGACTGTAAATAAATGTGTATATCGTTATTTAAAGTCTATGGTCGTTACCTCTGTTCTTGCTAACATAAACACCAGAAGTTACAGCTAACAGAGGCAGCTTGTGGGATTATTTAAGTGGTCAAATGTTACAAACACGAGGTATGTAAAGAAACAGAAGCTCTCAATGTCACCGGCTCATATTTTAATAGTTTTACATCAAGAGGAAGAGCGTACATGAAAACTACACTGTCGTCTCCAAACACTGGTGAGCTAGCTCTGTTTAGCTAGCTGAGCTCCGAACTGGCAGCTCGCGACACACTGACAGAAATAATTACGTCATCAATGCACGTGTCAGCTCTGTGATCAGCTTTTATCTTTAAATATATAATCGATATCTAATGTTAACTGTCATTACCTCAGCAGTAACCGGTCAAGTTTGTCAGCTTCCTTCTTTGATCCACTTTCAGAGCAGTCACAACACAGCTGTACTTCCGCTCAAGATTTTCAAAACAAAACTCTCACACGTAAATGTATAGATGCTACGGCTAAGAGAAATTATCTTATTTAACAGGGGAAAGTGAAAAGGCCCTTGGGTATAAAACACATTCATAACCAACCAATTAAAAATATCAATTATTAGGTCTGAAACATGTGATTTTGACAATATTATCTAGATCTGTGAAAAAAAACGCTCGGCTGGGCAGAAGGTGCAGAGCTAAATTCTGTGTGAATAATCCTCTTCAGTAGTATTTCTGCTCAGAGAAGCTCAACGCACACAAGATGATGAGAATATGCAACTTTGTGTTACTTGTGCCACATTCATTTTTTATTGTATTTTGAACTCTTAATCATTGTTTCCTATTTCTTCTTCTTCTTCTTCTTCTTCAAAGGTAGAAGTCTAACATGCCACACCAGCGACGCCTAATGAACAAATGAGGTAATGCAACTGAAAACTACAAATAACTACTGCACGTAAATTGTGCATTTTTAAAGTACTTTATATGCATATTAAAATATTCTTTATCTTAATCAAATGAACTATAACTTCTTTATTACTGATGGCTATTAATTGAAATAACTTTTATGGATTACTTTATATTAACCAATCATATGAAACTGGTTGTCACATATTTAAATGTGGACTAACAAACCAGAACTGTCTAAACAAACTTGACGTTATATTTCATCACTGTAAAGAACATACTGATAATAAAGTCAATATACAACGGTTCAGTAAAAAAAAATATAACTCACATCAACACTGCTATGAATAGTGACGCTGCAGATCCAAAGTGTGGAACACGTCATCCACGCGACTGTCTTCCTCTGACCTGCAAATTAGAAACGACTCCTGTGTGTGAGCAAAATGTCAAATTACTATCCTGTAAAATTCCTCATTAAAATAAGGACTATAAATAAGTAATTGGACATTTTAATGGGTTTTTTGTAGTGATCAGAGATTTAAGATGCCAGAGCTGATTTAGGCATACTTTTTACATTTTAGTTAAGTCCCACAGATGAATAAAAAAGGACAGGCAGATAGTTTCAACTCCATTTAATTTTTCTTAACCCATAAATCACTTTTCACAATCTTCTTGGAAGACAACAGCATTTTATTCCCTATTTTCTTCTTTTTTGGCCAAGGAGAATTGGTCCAAAAGCAAAGCAGGAGCTCAGAGAGACATGGAATGTCTAAAACATGGTTGATAGTGAATATACATCAATAACAGGCAAACATCCACAACCATCGACTTACAAAACAGTGCACAAACATTGTGTGTGAAGGCTGTCATTACTGGGGATTCAAAAACGTAACAACACATTTTTGTAAGCAAGGGGAGTTGAGCGATGTCACAAATAAGCAAGGGAAACCATGGTGTTCACAATTTTAAAAAAAGACACGCAACCCGACACATAAACATTATATTTCAACTGAGATCAATCAACTGAATGAATGCACATACATAAAAGCACATATAAGTGAAGCCTTCATTTTTCCCATGTGGTGAGTGTTCCCTAAGGCTAGTAAGACCAAGTCAGGTCAACCTAAACACACCAGCTTTGACCTTTATGTCTGTTCAGAATGAGGCAGAGTTTCAGTGCATAGTCACATTACTGCATCTTCACGTCCAGGACAGTCGGTGAAACTGTAGCATAAAATAAACAGAGGAGGGGAAAGCTACGTGGTCCAAAGCTAGAAGATTCACATCTTTTCAGTCTAATCGTTTACAATCCATGTGAACTGCTTCCTTCTAACTGTTTGGTGTATTTTTGCCCCATCTGTGCCAGAAGCGAAGCATTCAAGTTATACAGATTATGGAAAACGTAGAAGATGTCAGGAAAGTGCTAATACTACAGTGAAGATCCACCTGCAAAAGCGCATCACAGATGTACATTGGCACCAAATGTGATGTTAAGAAATGTGTTCACCCCAATGGATCCTGAAATTAAGCAGCTAATTAATGAAATGTTCCACCACTGATTTTTTTTTTAAAGAGTAAACCAACCTTTTTAATAAGTTTGGTCCATTGGTGATTATTGCAGCAGACTGAATGAGAACATTTTGTTTCCAAATTAAACAGGCTTTGAAGCTTAACACCAAAAAGGGCGTAGCCAAGCTTTTAGAAATACTGAGGTCACGAGACCAGCTCCCCCCCTGAATCCTTACTCCATGCAGAAACCAAACAATGGATTTTTGATATTTTATCTATTTATCTATCATTTTATGTCCACATTGAATAAAACTGTGATGGGGAAATACTGAATCTTTGGGGTTTCTTTGGCCTGTGTTATAAAATGTAAATACATAGATCACCGGATCAGCCTATAAAAAAAAGCATTGTGTTTAAGTTTTAACTGTAATACATGAATTCCCCTCACAGGCCTCTAAAACACACAAATTACTGTCAGGGGAATACTGCCAAAATATAATTGTAATATGACCTTTTATATGTATGAGGTGCCTCTCAGATTCTCTAAACTAAGTTGCAGCAATGTCTAAAAAAGATGAAGCCAGATTATAAGTTACTGAAATCTGTAAAGGTACCCTGTGGAGTTTCTGAACACCACTATGGAGCCATGTTTTTACAAGTGCCGCCATTTCCATGCAATTCAGATCAACAGTTAACGCACAACAACAAGCAGTAACGTGTTCAAAAAGACAGAGCGGAATAAGACTGCAAGCCAGCAAACATGGATGTAAACAATGCATGATTTGAAATATTCTTAAAAATCGCGTTTGCAAATGGAAGGAAAGACATGAATTCAACACGTTTACTGTGAAACATAACTTTTGTTTATCTGCAAAAAACACCACAGGGTACCTTTAATATGTCACAGACAAGGACTGGTATCTAGTTTTCATTTGTATTCTTAATATTTTTTACAGCTTGGACAGTCTGTTGTTATACGCTGCATTAGATGACCGATGGACCAGAGTTACAAAAGGCTGTCTTTGCCAAAAAGGTGTCCTATAGCTGCTGTGATTCTTAATTAGTTGGGTTTAAGGACATCGCAGTCCTTGCTACGTCCGTGTGCATTTGCATCCATGTGAAGTACAGCTAGTGTGCAGTCGTGTACAACATGGGAACTTGAAGGCTACGGGGAGGAAAAAAAAAAAAAGACGACAAAGTAGTTAAGACTGAGTGATGATGGTGTGTTTGGTCTGCAGAGGATCAGGGAGATTCTGGGTTGAATGTTGTCATCCAGTGGATTAGTTTAATCTCCAACGATCATGTGGCCACAGCCAAGATTAGTCGACCTAATTACCGCACATTTAGACACCCCATTGATTCCCAGTGGAGTCGGAGCACAGTAACACTAGTCTGTCAGACAGGGGACAGGTCCGAGAGAAATCAAAAGGAAAGAGCGGAAATAACACGTAAAAAATAAAACAGATTAAGACTGATTTAGAGTCTAATGGTGCAGTTAGGGGGAATGTGTGTCTTCTGATTAGCTGGATACGAGATATTTGGCATTCTTCATTATGGCATTGAAAGTGAGTGGACACTGCCAGTGGTGCAGAGAGAGAGAGAGAGGCCCCCCATTAGGGCGCAGGGTGGGTGGGGGAATGGGATTAAGATGGAGAATTACACTCCGCCATCCTCCTCATGCCAGTTTCAGAAATTGATCCACTGTATCCGCTTCCACCGCCTCAGAAAACATTTCATAGTTCTGTGGAGAGGAAGAGTGCCAATCAGTGAACAGCAAAACATAGAAATGGGGAAAAAAATAATATAATACACTATGTGTGCTATATGTAACTTCCTGTGTCATTTCTTCTGTGATTAAAACGTGTGTGTGTGCTCTCCTCACCCCACAGTACTGGTCTTCGTTGAACAGCTGGGGAGGGACGGCCGTGGGGTTCCCCGCTTTGCTCCTCATCTCGTCACGGAGCTCCCCGCCCACAGAGATGTCGATGAGCTCGTACTGGATGCTTTTACTGTCAAGGATCCGCATCATCATCTCTGCCTGCTGAGACTTCACCTGAAAAAAAAAAAAAAAAAACAACAGCCCATCAGAAATGTTCTCGACCCCGGCACAGCCACAAGGAAGCCGCTCCACTAAACAAGCCCCCCCAACTCAAATGTTGCTTTTATTTACGACATTTCTAAGAACTAAGTGGACTAATGTTAGAGTTTCAGTGTCATAAATAACAAGCAGATGAAAATGATCAAACCAGTATGGTGCATGTGTCAAATAAGTCTTGTGACATATATATACAGAAATGTTTAAAGAAAACAAACAGCATGATTTAAGTGCATTTTGAGGCTGTGCCTTTAACAAGCAGTGGCTTTATCAGGCTCCTGGATGATGATTAATAGACCTGACGGGCGATCTGCTATCTTTTTGGACTGAATGAGGAAGTTGGGGGGGTCTCTGCAGAAGTGACCACACCTAAACACAGAACCAACTGGCGCCCACATGACATTTAGTTGGCCATGCACAGCCGCTGTAAGGTCAGTGTCATGTGCTGAAAACGAAAAGAGGAAACTGCTTTTGCGTGTTTCACAAAACTGAGAACACACTCTTCTCTGACTGTGACAAACAAAGTTAGAGAAATACTTTATAAAGGAGGAATGAAGTTTGAAATATCACATTCAGGTCAGATATTTAAGTCTGAGCCAATCATGTGGTATAAAGAGGAAATGGTGAATGTGTGAATAAGACACATTAAAGTCTGTGTAATAGTGCTGGCCTCTATCCTGAGAAATGTTTCTCAACACAGGTGAACAGTATCTACAGACTCATCACACCTTCACATGTCTGGCCTTCTGATACTCCAGTAAAATAAAGGAAAACACATAAATAGTAGGACATGAGAGGGTTAAAAGCGTATGCGTCACAACACTTTTTCACTACATGGATTCCTCACATTTAATAGGTACCAGATGTTTGGCCCACTGCTTTGCCATATGCTGTTTTCATAAAGTGCTGCAAAAATGACTCCAGCTAAAGGATGTTGTGCTTTTACAGCATCAGTCTACTGATGTGTCCAAACAGTCTGAATGTCCACCTGCTCCTCTCGACCCATCTTAAAATAGTCTATGGAAATAGGGCGCAAAACTTTATTACAGAATCAGTCTATTAATATAAGTATCCTGCTTATGAGACATGCATCAAATGATATAACCATGTACCCTGTCCTGGATTTAAATGGTCTACTGGTCAGTTCGGCTCACATATAGACTAGCAGGCAGCTCTTCCTGAAGTAACTTTATACATTGTCTCACTGGTCCTCATGTTGCCTGAGCACCGACCTACAGGAACACCACAGAGCAGCAACAAATGATGAAACCCCTTTACAACAGGTGCCGTTCAGTGCATTGAATGCATGCAGAGCTGATAAGCACATGGTTTTCCCTACAAAGCATTAGTATGTATTAGAAATTAACACGCCAACCATAAATTGCCAGATTTTTAAATGAAGTCTGGTGTGCAACCCTTCACACAGGAAACAGATACATATGGTCGCTATTGATAGCTGTTCCGGAAAAAGTTATGTCCAAAAAATACTCTATGGTAGTATTACTGTAGAATAATTAACACAGTTCATCTTTGTAGGAGAAATATCTGCAAATTGCTGTCAAAACACGGTGTATAAAAACACCTCTAAACCGCAGACATAAAGGAGACCAGGCGGGCTCACTGTGAACCTCCTTTACATTTAGCTGAATTTAACGCGCTGCCGATGCTGACTACAGAGCGGAGAGAGAAATGGAGGCCCCGCGCTGTTAGTCAGGAGGAAGCTGTTACCGACACGGTGCTGGGTGTGTCTGTGTGGCCGAGCACAGGCAAAACACACACTAACATACAGACAGACACACGGACAGAGCTCAGTCAGTCCCAGCGGCTCCACTCACCGTCCGTGAGGCGGTCACGGTGGTGTAGTACAGTTTGATGCCCATGGCTGCGGCTCCGTCCTCTCTTTGTGCTGCTGCTGCTGCTGCTGACTCGCTTTCTGTCGCTGCTGTCAAGTTTTGTGATTATCGATCACACGGAAGGAAGCGAGGGGACGCTGCTTTCAAAATAAAAGACGCTGTTTAAAAAGGGGAAATAAAAGTACTGTATGAGGTCGGTGATGGGTGGCAAATCAAAGTAGAGACCTGAATGTTTGACCTCTAGAGCGAGGAGATCTGTGATGATGTGGGGGGTATTTTACTGGTGGTTCCTCTGAGTGAAGGATCACTGCAAATCAATTCAAAGGTGGCATGCAGTGATCCTGCAAATCAACTTTGGATTTATTTCCATCTGGGATGGAAGAAGTCTCTTCCAGGATGAAAATGACCCCATCCATAGAGCACGAGTGGTCACTGAATGGATTGATGAGAATGAATGAATGAATGAATGAATGAATCATATGTTATGGCCTTTACAGTCATCACATCTCAAATCAATTGAACACCTATGGGAGGTTTTGGAGCGATGTGTTAGACAGCGCTCTCCACCTCCATCATCAAAACACCAACTGAGGGAATATCTTTGAAGAATGGTTCATCCCTCCAGTAGAGATCAGACACTTGGAGGATCAATGACAAAGAGCAGTGAATCTGTTCCTGAGGCAGGTAGTGCACCAACAGCTTATTAAGACACTTTATATTGGTTTGTCCTTTAATCTGTCACCTGTTCTCTGTATGCTCTATGTGTTTTAACCCTAGAACACTAACGTTCGGGTGATTTTCACCACACGCGATTGTAGTCTTTATAGTTTTTATAGGGTCCCCCATGATACATTTTTTTATCAGACGTTGCATAGGGGAAAACAATGTATGTATGTATTGTTGAATATATTTTGATGAGAAGTATTTCTTATATCGGGTAAAATATACCCAACGTTAGAGATGGTCACTAACTGATATGTTAGTGTTCTAGGGTTAAAAAGGTTGCTGTGTGGTGATTAACAGAAATCTCAAAAAGTGGAGCGCCCTTGAAGCATGGCACTGAGCTGTTCGAGGGCCGTGGGGCAAAATTGAGCTGAATTGGTTCAGATATTTTCAACTGTCTAAATACAACAGTCAAATGACTATATATCTAATTAAAGAGTTACTGGTGTAAATAAGTCTTTATTATCACCCTCATCAATGCTATTCCAGAATAAGACAAGGAGGAGAAAATCTGCAGACCTAGTTCAAGTTAAGCCAAAGCTAATGTGAGACTTCATCATCTGAATTAGTCAACTCAAGTATCTTTTAAAGTTACTCTTTAAAAAAAAATCCATTAAAAATAAATAAATAAATGAAAATAAAATTTCAGCTTTTCACTTCCGCAGGTTGTGTTTTCTTCCTGAGCCACGGTTGGTATTTAAAACAAAAAATGTGTAACTCCGGAACATACCCACTAGATTTAATTAACATGGACTACCAAGGCCTCATATTAACTGAAGCTTGACAAAATACTTTTTTACACAGAAAAAAAGATATTCTACATTAGATTCGAGTTATGGAGGGATCTTATTCGGGCCAGTATGGACATGAGGAAGGATAACAGCGACCATATACAAAATTTGAGCAGTGAATGAATGTTATTTCAAGACAGATGTGAGAAAATGTGTGTTCTCAGACGGACAGATTGTGTGAGCACTGTAGTAGTAATCATGAAAATAAAAATGAAAATAATACTAATAAATCAATGATAATAATAAATCAATAATGGAATAATCACAATCAAGTTGCTGACCTACAGAGGTGTGTTTTCACATCAGCTGATCATCAATATTTCATCAAATATTTAATATTGGAAACAACAGGAAATGATTTGTTGTATTGTGGTACACTTCACTCTCTCCCTCCATGCTGAGGCCTGTTACTGGCTGAGCACTTTAAAGTGACAGTGCAGAACCTTTTTTTTATATTTTCATTTGGTACTTTATAAGATGATATTCCATAAATAAAGTGTAATATTTTTCATTTATAGTAATTAAAGTTGATAGTTGCCCCTCACTCCTTCCTCTGTCTGCTCATACTGTGTCTTCTCTTCTGTCTCCATTTTCTCCCCCTTATACCCTGGCCCCCCTCTGGTCCCCACAGAACCTATTTTTTCCTCTCAAAAAGCAGTGTTCAGTCTCTTACAGGTAACTTTATCTGGTTTACCTCAGTTGATTCATTGCAAGCAGCCACAGTTGTCTGTTGGATTGTGTGTGTGTGTGTGTTTTATAGACCTAAGGGTCTTTGACATGTACATGCATATTGAGCATCATATGACAGCATTCTACTCTATTCTCAGCATAAAGCTTTTTCATTATAATACATCGTAAAGCTATATGTGAAAACAGTAAGCAATATAAAGGTATTTATTCATATTTATAATATTTGCTTTGTTAATTAAATGATCCTCATACATTTCTCAGTGACTGACATTCCTGGTTGATTTTTTACTCCAGTCATTTTGGATGGTTTACTCGAACAGTACAGATGACAGATTATTTACTCATTTATTTGTAACACCAAGAGGCTTCTTCTGTTGCTTTGTTGACTCTGAATAGGAAACTGTGTGATCTCACAAAGTAAATGTTGAGCATTAGCACACCCTTTTCCAAGCCAGCCAGTGCCCATCTGTCCTCCTCCCCATTCACAGTCGTACTCACAGAGGAGATGAGCTTCTCTTTGTTTTTACATTTACACATGTTCACAAGCAATGCTACTGAGTAAATGATACTAAGTGGTACGGCTGCTGGAAAGTGAATTTAATTTTGGAAACATATAACAGCAGCCATAATGTGTGCTGCTATGTCCCCCCTCCCTTGAGGTTCCTACAGTCCTTATAATTAATACCACTTATTTTGATGAAAGTGATGAGCAGCAGGACTTTTCCAACCACAGGATTCTCCCGTGACACAGGAAGCCTTCATTCCTCCAACGAGATTTAGTGTTCCAGGCCACCACACACGGCCAGCTCTGCAGAGTGTGTGGCCAGAGGTGTAAAAGTGGAGGAGCAGTCTTCACCACCACGCACCTGACAGTCTGTAACAGAACATTTCTTTGAGTAGTTTTCATGCTCCAATTCTGTCTGTTATATTCTCTTGAATAAGATCCTGCTGATTCTGTCTCATTTCAATGAATGTGACAACAAGACATAGAGTCATGCTAGTGGCTCTCTGAGGCTGCACTTAGGTGAGGCTGTCCTTTGAACTAAATCCTCGCTTGTCTAATCTGAGAAATTAAATTTGACTTGGCCGCACTGGAGGAAAAGTTAAAGGATCGCTAAAGCAAATACAATTCATCCTGAGGGGAACATTAAGACCTGTGTACCAGTTCCTGTGGTAATCCATCGACACTTATTGAGAGATTGCATTCAAAATTCAACCTCATGATGGCAATAGAGGAAAAGTCAGGAGATCACAGAAGTTGGCAGAATTCATTGTTCATGTCAACTATAAATGTCCATATAAGAATTTGTGTCAGTCTGTGTAGCAGATGTTGAGATGTTTCACTGGATGAGGAATCACTTAATTCATTGGCTTTTAGTCCATATGCACCATTGGTATTTCTAACAAATTTCATCACCATCCATCGAAAACTTGTCAAGCCATGTTAGTAATGACCAGAAATGTTAATCTTACAGTGGCGCTAGAGAAAAAATCAGGAGATAACCAGTCAGGACGTCTTATTCATGGGGACCATGAATTTTAATGCAATCCAAAACAATGATGTCCTGCCTTGCAATGCAATCCTGAGAGACATACCAGACACTAACAGTTTGGCACTGCCGTCCCTGAAGCCATACTGTTAGCTTTGCTAAGAACATTTAGTCCTTGATGAACCCTAATGGCACACCGCTAAAAGCTAAATCATTTTGTAAGCTGCCTATACCTACATGTCACTGTGAGGGAAATACATTAAATAAAGAGGTAGTAGGGTCTCATGGTGCTCAAGGAAGTGTGGACAGTGTGATGCAGTGCTGCCAATAAGATTGAATCTGGGATAGTCTAGTTCTGACACACTCTGGCTGACCTCTAGGCCGCCCAGCAACAGTAAGTCACTTGAAATAATCCAGATTCTTCACATTGAAAGCATCTATGATGGTTTTGTTTTAGAAGACGTCACATTCAAACACTGTTCCTGCTATAATTTTGAGTCCCATTAAATCTAATGAGCAGTGATGAAATTGAATTCGGGACTTATCACAAGGGAAGCAGGCTGGCCCCTTCTATTGTGAGTCAGACAGGAGGAATGTGGGAGAGAGTCCAACAGTGCCATAATACAGCTGATTCAGGGTTTTAAGTGAGTAACTGAGCCGTGCAGTATGGACCAGTACACCCCAATACACAGTAAGACTGGAGCCGGGCTGCAGAGCCAGCCAGCAGGGTCAATAAATCTGCAAGTGAACAGTGTCATCGCTGAGGTTTGCACCAGAGGAAGCAGAAAATAAATTCTGCCACTGACACGGGTAAATAAACCAGGTCTGTCTGCTAATGTGTTTGCCTCAAATTAAAAGTACCTTCATTAACACTGGGGGGCAGCAGAAAGATATTTTTCACTTCATCTAGGTCCATCTGAGAGCAGGATCCTATCTCTGATAAAGGAGATATTTAAAGACGTCTTTTTTTTAATGGTTTAAATGGACAGAGAAATGAAAAGTTTCTGGTGTCAGGACAGGGTGATATCATCAACAATGGAATAGTGTAACCATAGTAAGGAGCTATGAAGCTTTGATGCCTTTATAAAATCTGGTTGATGCAACAGTAAAAGAAGTGAATATAAAGAGTCAAATATGAATAATGGGATCAGTTGAGTTTTAATATAACAGAAAGAAAACATAAAGGAAATGGAAACTGTTGAAAAGGGGTATATTTCATATAAACAGGTATATATCATTGCATTTAAATATATGAACTAGTCATGGAATGCCAATTTGTGTCTTATAATGTTGATGTGAATGTATCATTAACACATTAAAATAACATAAAACATGACTGATGTTTTCATTCTGTTAAGAGTGAGGCACTATTTCTAAGTGTGCAGTTCAACACTACATACTGTAAATGATGCCAACTAGAGATAACCCCGACAAACTCACAAGGGGGTTATTTTTTCAGGCTTTGGAGCGCTTCCTTCAGAGCAGAGGATATCATAACTGTTTTCACAGGCTGAACTGTGCTCCCCATGACAAGCAAACCTGTGTATGTTCAGGGTTGAGTTACCTTTCAATGTAGCTTTAACACTGATAGTTGGATACATTTTCATACTGGCCCTGAGAAATGAAAGGTAAATTACTATTCTTTCTTTCTTCTGACTTTTGCTTCATTTTGTCTTCCCATAGAGACGTCTTAGCTATATTTCTGGACCCACAGGCCCATGTTTTGAAATGTTGACCTAGTACACTTGGTGCCATCCTGAACATACAATTAACAAACACAGTTGAACAGAATTACATGGATCTCTCATACCTGTTCCTTAAATATGAAGTTTGTCTGCAGCCTGCTGGCATGTTAGTGATTAGGCTACAACAATTCACCAACTAACCTTGGAAGTAGTCACCATGTCAGCACACTTCAGTCAGCATCCATATCATGTGGACAACTGTCAGTAGCTGAGTGATGTACACTGGGTGGTTCCTGCAGAGAAAGTTTCAAGAGTTTTTCCCTGTTTTTTTTTTTATATATTTCATTATTTTGCACCCAAATATACATCAGTACAACAAAGTATATACAGCACATAGACATACACAGTACATACACACATACAAAAACACAAACATAGAGTAAGATATTTTTAAAGTAAACACAGAGATCCACCAACTGATTCTAGGGGAGTGTCAAATGATGTAATTGTACCTCCTTTATACAGTATGTATAACCACAGTTACACAGGAGAGACTGATCAGCCACTTGCAATTTACAGCTGAGACATGGGTCAGAATGATTTCAGTCAGAATTTTCATAAATAGAGTATACTCCTTTGCTGCCAAGTCAAATGTAGCACATAGACTTTAATTAGTTTTTGTATTTTATAACTGATTACTGAAAATTTTGTTATAGATTGCTTTGAACAAGTCCACAACTTCATGAAATTAAATGGCTTACTTTATTGGAATCTGGGCACTGCAGTTTAAATTTACATTTCCCTGCAAAAGGCAAGCCTAAGGATGGTGTCTCTCTGCTTTCTGGCCCTTTGCCACACTAAGAAAGGAGAACCTGTGCCGTAGGGGTCAGGCCGCTGATCATGAACTGCAGCTATTGTTGCATATCCACCCCACCTGAGAACTGACTGACCTTTCAGTGCAGCAGTGCAAGAATTACAGGGTGCAGGATGTATGTAAATGTATTTCTCAATTCAAAAAGTTCACATCAAGCACAGCACAGCAGCATCAAATTTATATGAACAAAATGGTTCTAACCACAGATCTATATATTAGGAAAACACTGTAAAAACAACCTTTGTGTCTTCACAACAAGTACTAAGTTTAAATGCAATTTACAGAAACTGTAAGTTGCATGGCCTGATATTTAGACTTTAGATAAAGAACTAGTTGCTCCACTGTTTGGTGTATGATAAACATATGGGTCTAAACGCAGAGGAAACAGACAGCTATTTAATCAACAGTGGTTCATTACTGACCCATGTGGGAGAAGCCGGTATTCAGTGTTTCACTGGAGATAGATCCATCTAATAACATAATCCTGATTATGATAATTCTTAATTTTGTAAAGAATGTACAAGAATCAGAATTTATAGTATAAAGCTCTTTATTATTATATTTTACATTTTAGTACACATTAAAACATTAAAACATTGCTTATTTCCCAAATATTTTCAAGTTATTAGCATGTAGGCACTGGTACTTATGGAGACCACAACGCACGCAAGATAGCACAATAAGTTCTGGGTCCCCTCTGAAAAAGGCTGAGCTGTATTTTGATATCATATTATAATATATATCACGTGGTAGACCGCCGCTGGTTGACCACAGCGTGAGTGGTTGCACTCTGCGCTGTGGTACTGCTGCTGGACAGATAGCAAGCAAAGCCAGTTAACCAAGTGTCACGGCCCGGCTCAAGGCTGGACAAAGGAGGGGAGACCACACATGACTTGTAACTAAAAATGTTTCATTTTACATAACCAAAAAGGACCCAACTCCACCCATCAGGCTGCTGGGAGGAGATGCTTGCTCAGGGGGTCGTCACACCCCCCCTCATAAGAAAGTGGTTCCACCACAATCTACCAAACTGAATAGCACCCCACCAACATTCTAGCTTCCGTCCTTCAGCTTGCCCAACCTCAGATATCCGCAACCTTGGTACCAGAGGAAGCATCTTTAAGACGAGAGAGGAGGACAAGATTATTGGGGTACAAGCCCATGGGACAGTCATGGGACAGACATGGGACAGTACACAAGACAGTGTGTGTGTGTCAAGGCCTACTCCCTGACCCCACAACACTTAAGGTCACTGAATCAGGTTAGTGTCCAATCCCCAATCCCTGACAAAGTGACACTAAACAGAAGGTAGCCAATGCTTACCATTAACCAAGCCTGATACAAAACAAAGCTAAAGTGTTATATCCCCTTGTGCATTAACATAATCAGAGATAGTCAACAACAAACTGGAGTCTCCACCAACCTAGTCATACAAGTGCATAAACCTATCCTAGTCTTCAGGCAGTTACTGAGAGGGGGTACTTATTTACTAGAAACCAGTGGGTCGAGGAAGTCCCTACTATGCAGTTACCTCCCAGAAAGCCACGGACGTGATCCCAATGTGATGCATTTTTTTTGTACTATAGTATGTATTATTGTATTATAGTTTGTATTATAGTACTATAAACTGTTATGTGGTATTTTGGCCATCACACCACCCATCTATTAATCAAACTGACCTTTCTGGATTTTATTTCATGTGTCCCCATCTGTATCACCTCAGTGTTTAGCTGTGGTACCCCAAAAAAACACAAATCATCTCTTTTCACCACCCAAGGTCTAAATGGGAGAGGATGGTATGTTTGCCTCCTGGTTAACATGGGAGACAGGCCTTCTGGCGAGAAAGCATATTTCCCAGTGAATTGCCACCGATGAATTGTCATGAATTGTCTGCCTTCCAGCAAAAGCATGTAGGACTGATGTAAAGTGCCTTGAATTCACTCACACACTTGGCTGTTGCCGAGGCTATTGCCAGAAAGACAAATGTTGTCATTGATAAAGTGTATCTCATGTATGTCCTTCCCATTGGATAAAGGACCAATAGCATGTATCACTGGAGCACCCTTTTCCATAGGAGGCATAGCTTGCTGGCACCACACAGAAATTAAACCACCCAATAGTACCCAAACATCTACAGGCCTCCCTAATGTGGCTATGATTTAAGTAATAGCTGACACATTAACTTCTATGGTTGAGGCTTCAAAGATTGGCAAGTGGTACTGCAAGTCCCAAGTGGAAATGTTCAAATCTGGGTCTAACTCCCTGCATCATGAAGAAAATACAGACCCACAGTTCCTATACTGTACTCATGTGGAAGGTCTTGCAAATTGAGGGCTCAAGGCCTGAGATTAAGCAAACTGTTCTGTTGGGATAAGAGGTCCATAACGACTGTAAACTGCAAAGTATCTCTGGAGGACGTGAGACAATCTCATCCTGTGAAGCGTGGACGCTATTGAGTGGACTGGAAGGAATGCATAAAGGTGTCAAGGGTATTCACTTCAGGTTGGGCACTGTCCTCCACCAGAGAAAACCCCAGAGTACAATGGGTTGTTCAGTCTAAGGCCAGGCCAAAAGTTCTACCTGGCCTTCACCACCACTTTCCAAATAATCTGCATGATCCAGTTCCTCAAAATAAGTAAGTAAGAAAGATTGAAGCACATATATGCCAGTCAGTCACCCAAGGCCAGGTCCAGATCTTTACACCCCACACACAGAATAAAATGATGTACTCAAGCTTAAAAGAAAAACCAGGAACTAGAAAAGGAAGTAGACAATCTTGGGATCTATGGTGATGAATGGTGGTGATTGTATGTGGTGAAGGATTACAACTGAATGAATCATGCAAAAAGGGAAGTCTTTTAGATGTGTTTACATTCTTAGGTCTGTTTTTTGTTTTGCTATTAGGAAATATGTTGAGTAAAACCCATCATGCTGTGAATGTGGGCTTGCTTTTTTTTTACTGGCTTGTTTGGCAATCTCCTGTGACAAAATGTGAGTCATCACTGCAACTTATAACCCTGGGACATTGTTTTCAAAGCCCATGCATCCTAAGAATTGGCTGCCTAATAATCCAGGTGCTGCTGGGATGATCTGCACACTGGATAGGGATGTGACCCAGGCAATGTTCGTTTCCTTTCCATATGGAGGCCAGAGTCCTGGCATCCATTTTACAGTGAGCACATGGGTCTGCCCTGCAATGCTTCAGCCAAAACACAAAAGAACAACAACTGGGTGAGCAACTGTTGCATCACGTGGGCCCATCTTAACCCCAGAGCCACATACAGTTTTACCTACAGTGGACAGCACAGTGGACCCTTCACACCTTCTCTGTGTAGAGACTTGATTATCCCCATCCTCATCACTGTCAATTCAGACAGAGAGTCAGTGTAGGAAATCTGAGCTACAACAGTGAAAGAGCCACAGGCCAGGAAGAGGAACATACAGCAGACCTACAATATTTGAACAAATAAAAACAATGACTAACTCAAACTGGGTTGCCAGCCAGGCAAGTACCCTACACATCACACGTGACTGGTTCTGTTTAATGCTTGATACAGATAGATAGGTACACTATTATGGTAAGTCACATACATACATATAGGTCTCTCTCAGTCACACACACACACACACACACACACAACATTACAAGAGATATGCCTCCCTTGCATATAGGCCTTTCACAGTGTCACAATGTTTTTCTGTGATGACTCAGTACAATAAGGCACAGATTCACTTGGTGTAGGCTGTCCTTACAGTATGTAAATACCAGCTGAGGTCCTGATAGAGGGAACACTGTTTAAAAGGTTGCTATGGAGACCAATTAACGATTGAGAGACATCCATCAAGAAACAGCCATCAGATTTGTCATGCAGCCTGTTTTGCATCAAAACATTGTCAAGGCATACAAGCATTTTTCATCCCTTCTTCCATAAAAAACAAGTGCTTACATGAACACATATAAGATGGAGTAAAAGCTTTTTCTTTCACCATCGAAATTACAGTGATTACGATCATTTTTAAGACTTTCGTGTTATTAACTATTAGAGGCAGCATCATTTCATGTCATCTTGGTCTTGAGTCCACCCAAAAAATACACAGTCCAGGAAACAGGAGGTGCTGTCTTTATCTATCTCTAAACAGCAGGTGTATTGAAGATACCACAAGCAGAAGGCCATTGGTGGACATTAATTTCATTTGGTTATTGCACACACACAAAAACAAACAACCCTACAGGAATGACAAAATGTTAAGAAAATAAAAGTGCATTAAGAGCCATGATTCTGCAATGAATTCATAACAAGGCACAATAAGGTACAACTCAGTTCCAAACAGGAGCTTCAGCTAATCAAACATTAATCAGTAGCAGAGCATAACATTAGATCAGACAAAAAAAATTTTAGGTGGGTTTTACCCCTTTATTATTATCAATAGGACAGCAAAGGTGGGAGAGAGAGAGGGGATGACACACAGCAGAACTGGCCCAAGGTGGGAATCGAACCCCAGGCCACCTGCGCGCCTCAAGCAAAATATTTGAAGTTTAACTGTACTTGTATTTTGTCATTGTAGTCATTGAAAGCCCAGTCTAACCTACACTATATTCTCTTAGTCTGGGAGTAGCCCTCATGCATATTATACTGTATTTGATATATAACAATGAAGATAACATGTAAGACGCCTGTTGTTCCTTGCACAGTGTGCAAAAGCTCCTGATAAATACTCTCTCCATCCGACTGGGACCTCACTGTCATTTTCAGTTTGTTTCATAAAAGCGGTAACAAGAGAATTTAACATAGCAACAGATGAGATGTCATTAGTCAGTGCTGAACACATTAAACTCAAAGGTTACGAGAAACATTGTGATCCACAAGTTGGATCATTTGTACCTTGCTCTTGTCTCCATGTTTAACTCAACTCCACTGTCTTTATATCTTCCTCAGATCTCTCATTGCAACAACAACAAAAAGGTTTAAATCTCAGACTACATATATAAATCCATGTAAATGGAAACTAATATCCTAAGACTTATGGCCCTTTTCCACTAGTACCTACTTTGGCTCGACTCGACTCGCCTCGGTTTGTATCGCGTTTCCATTACGTGTGTTAGTACCTGGTACCAGGTACTTTCGTAGTACCTACTCTCTCGGCCGGGGTTCCAAGCGAGCTGAGTCGAGTTGAGCCGAAAATGTGACGTCGGCAGACGGCAGGCCACTGATTGGCCAGGGCGTGACGTCACTAGATGAGTCAGGAGAGCGACTCGTTCATAAGAGTCAACCGCGCCATTTTTAAAACACAATAACAACAACGAACACGATCAGAGATGGCTGCTGCACAGAAATCAACCCCGCGGAGCAACGACGAGGTGCAGACATTTCTTTGTCTGGTGGCCTCCATTGCTCCGTAGTCGTTTCGTGTTTGTGTCGCATAACAAATGACGTCGCTGGAGTTTCGGCCAATGCGTTGCCACGACGACCCCACCCACGCTGAGGTGGTACTCTATTGTAATGGAAAACCACCGAAACTGAGTCGAGTCAAGGCGAGTTCGAGCCGAGGCTAGCCGAGCCGAGTAGGTACTAGTGGAAAAGGGCCATTAAACTGTAAAATCTGTGCATTGTACCATTATCTGATGGCATTAAGGGGTTGAGAACAGTAAAACCCACATTTTTAAGGCAATACTCAATCAGCATGAACTTTGTGCTGAATTTACCATAAAATGAGAACAACAGTCATCTCATAAATGGCCATATACTGTAGGTATATGTAAGCTTTAATAATCTCACTTTGATTATACTCCCTTGTTCAAAAGCAACAGGCTGTGCTGATGTATGAAAACTGCTGATACTGTGAGTTATTAGAAAACTTCAAATACAAATCAGTACCAAAATACTCCTAATATCATTATGTGTGCCTTTAGTAATGTGCAGCCTACTGCCACATAATAAATGCTAATATTATTCATTCCCTTTCTACCAAAGCAGTAAGTCTGGAGGAAAAGGCACATAAATGTTTTTGCACATAGTTCCTACAACATCTAATCTCTTACTTGGACTTGACCTCGGAGTCAATCACTTGTTTAACTTTCCTCAGCACGAAGGCAGCAATTAGTGCACACGAAACCAGCGTCACCACAAACAGTCCGACAAAGAGAGCAGCCTCGCCGCTCCCATGCAGGCGGGAGTACAGCTCCCTGCGGCCCACGTAGTCAAGGTACGAGGCGTGGATCTGACACAGGGTGCAGCAGGACAGGAAAACGTGGAACATCTGATGACTCTGTCCCAGAAAATCGCAGCGCCCGGGGAAGAAGCGCTCCAGCAGGGGGAAGGTGAAGAAGAAGGCACAGCTGAAGAAGAAAGCCACCTGGCCAAAGTGATAGATGAGGGCTGGGTCACTGCCGGCTGTGGACCACAACGCAAGTCTTTTAGCCACGGGGCTGCTGTCCCACATGTAGGCGAGAGCCGAGGGCACCACCTGGCACACCTTACGCACCCAGGTAGGTAGGCTGTGGTTGCAGTATTTGCCGTAGCAGCATCCCAGGCATGACAGACAGCTGAGAAGAGCGGCAGCAGGCATGAAGATCCCACCAACGTGTCTGTGCATGCTCTCGTCCACACCGTAGTAATAGTGAACGACAGCACTGCCATACTGATACTGAGCGACGCCGATGTAATCCAGGAAGAAGAAGCCGTAGTGGCACAGCTCAGACTTGCCACCCAGTAGGTGAGCTGCTACACTGAACGCCGAGTAGGCCAAGGAGGACAGGACGAGGATCAGCAGGGGCCACGAATGAGGATCGCCGACAAAGTCCACAGTCTCAGCGAGCTGGTGCAGTTTAACCAGAATGACTAGACACGCCAGCAGGTGAGTCCAGATGTTGATGGTCTCATTGTGGCGCTGGAATAAAGACACGAAGTAGTAACGCCAGTTTTGGTTGAGTGGCCGATAGCCGGTGCAGATGTAGCACTCCCTGAAGTAGGGGGGAACCTCCGTGTCTCTTAAGGTGCCGGGCATGGAGGGCGCCGCCTCGGTCAGCATCCGGGGAACCTCCCTGATCTGCTGCAGGCTGATGAACACTCGCCCGATTCTATCCATTACAATGGTCGCCATAACTGTCAGTAGCTGAGAGCTGCACGCTGGGTGGTTCCTGCAGAGAAGGTTTCAAGAGTTCAAATCCACAAACATAAACTGTTTATTTAGTTGTGTTGGATTTCCAGGTATTTAAAGTGGGATTAAAATATGTGTTGCTAAAAACAGAGATATCAATATCAATAGACAATTAAATACTGTAGCATGGATCATCAGAAATCACGTGTCTCCTCCTGCATGTATTTGGAAGTGGTTTAATGTCATGTTTAATGTCAAATGATACCAAAATATGTTGGCACCCATAAACTTGGGAGATATACTAGACATAATCACTAAAGCCTTTCACAGAGGGCCAACCTTCGGCTGTAGGTACACACAGGCTTTGGCCTGCCTAATGCTGAGGCCAGCTGTGTCTGTCTGTGGGCATGACCCAAGGATGAAAAAGTCTGGTGGATTCACAGCCGTTGGCAAATCAGGGAAAGGTCACATAGGCGACACAAAAGCAGATACGTCAGCCTGAATTGTTTATCTATGTTAAAACTCTACAGTTGGCTCTGTTGTAAATGTTTTTTAAGGTTAGGTAGGTTTGTCTGTTCACAACTTTGGGCTCGTCTTTGGACCTTGGTCATTTTCCTGTGCTGAGAATTACACTAAGAAGTGTTTGTGGAACACATATCTTATAGAAGAAGCAGTGTCTGGCTTTGCTGTAGTTGGTGGTATTATCTTAGGAGCTGTAAAGAGCAGCAAGCCACAGCGATGGGAATGACCACAGCAAGAGCCACAGTGGCCCAGACAGCAGCAGCAGCAGTAGGCACGCCTGCTCGCTGTAGTCACAGCCAGTGGCTGAGGCTGAAGCTGTAGCTTGCTTTTCCTCATTCTTCACGAGGAATTCTACTTTAAAAGTGCAGCAATGAGTCCTCACTGTTTTACAGATTTCATTCCAGGTCAGATTTATCCATAACCACATCCAGTGACTCAACGATGCTTAAAGCAGAGCAGTGTTGTGCTAAAGGCCACTTCTACAGCCACTAAGAAAGTGTATTTGAGGAGCAAAAGTTATTTTTGTAATTCATAATATGTATAATTTAATTTATAATTCTGAGTCATCTTAGACTGAACACTCTGCTTAAAAAAAAAACAAGTTGAAGATATAAACCTGAAGATTTTCATTTAAATAAATGTGTGTTAAGTCACTACCTGTCACTGAATGAGGTAACACAATGATGATTGAGCTTATCACCCACTGATAAAAGCCTGGAACACTTACAGTATTATTACCCAGGTGTCTGTGGTGACTTTTCCTGAAAAATCAAGCGGACCAAGCGGAGCACAGTTCGCTTTTTAATGCAACAGACTCGCTCTTCATCTCACCTGTGTGTGAAGCAGCACACTGTTTTGTCTCTACTACAGCGGAACAAACAAAAAAAAAAAGACAGATGACTTCAGACAATAAAACTTGAGGAGTGAGATCCAAAAGCACACCTGCTATGTGATTTTCACACATATAACATACTGTCTGACCATTTGGTCTCTTACCACTGATACAGTAATGAAGCTTGTACAGTCTGCATATAACCAAGCTCTCACACTCAGGATAACAAACCTAAAACTACCATCACCATCTTATTACATTTCACAATGCTTATTTAATATAGAAAATCCTGACTGGATTAGCACCTCCCACATTGACCAGATCCATCCAACAGAACAATGTTGGGGTTATTGATGAAAACGTCTCTCAGACAGACAGCCTTTACAGTAAAAAGCTTTCCAGTCTTCCTTCCATTAAACATATGACACGGCATCTCATTCTTTTGAATTTCATGTTAAAATCTGGTTGAAGAGCAGCCATCATATGCAGTCCCTGCACGCCTCCCTGTTTGCTCTCAGCCTTTTGTTTGTTTGACAGACTGCGTCCCTTCTTCTGTGACACTGTGTGGTCATGTTTGAACTAAACTGCTTTGCTTTTCTTTAGTCATTGTTGGACTGTGTGTTCTTTTAGCCTGTTTTTACATCCTCCTGTTGGACATTTTTACCACATTAAAAGTCTCTCTCCCCCCTCCCTCCTTAAGTTAGTGCCCCCTCTGAGCCCCTCCACAAGAAAGAAAAAGTCTGTTTTCTCCTCTGTACCCGCCCCTGTCGAGAACATGCTGCTGTGTGGTGAATATCAAACGCACTCCATCTGAGTCGACCGAACCGAGGACAGTCTGTCTGTCTGTCTGTCTGTCATGTGTAGGTTAGTGTAAAGGTTCAGACCAGCGGAGGAAAGTTGAGCTGCAGGCTGACGCTCAGACTTAGTTAAGTTAGTTGGTTAGTGCGCATCACTGTGATCCGTCCCGCGGACTGACACCTGACCTGAGCACTCACCTGGGCTCGGAGCTTGTCCGTCCGCCGCTCGGCTCAGCTCTTCCTCCTCCGCCGGCTCCGATGTTCAGACCGACTCCCTGATCTGCAGTGAGGAGGCGTCAGGTCACCGCAGCTGCTTTCAGCCGCGACCGGAAGTGGGGAGATTCCGCCATGAAAATAAGAGCCCCCTTATATGACCAGTTGACTAATGTTGAAATGGTAAAACTGGAATGATTTGCACTGTAAAGTTAGATCATGTTTAAAAAAAAGTTGGGTTTATAAAAGAATCAAAAAACATTTTGAAGTGAATAATTAACTAAGGATAGTGTAAATAACATAGGATCTATACTATGAATAATACAATGTGAACACTGTGGATGAATACAGATTGGAACTGCTGCAACATACTAAACAAAATTTGAGTTTGGAAAATTAAAGTATAATAGGAAAAATAAACAAATATCTTAATCCTGAATCTGCATATAATATAATATACATATATATACATATATATATTATATATATTATACATATATATATTATATACATATATAATCTACATATAATCTCTGTATTAGCTGTCATACAGATCGACTTGGTCTGTGCACATTGTGTATGTAGTTGTGCAGGCTGTCATCAAACACATGTTTAATCTATAACCAGCCTAGATTATCTGTCTGAAATGTACTGCAAAGCTTTGTATAATAACTTACTCCGTTTATTATCATTGTGCAGCATGCCTGGCTATTAAACGTCAATGAGCCTTTTATTTTGAAAAGCGCTACCGGAACACGTGCTGTGCTTTTAAGTGGATGGAGGAGGAAGAAAGTGGATTCTGAAAAAGACTAAAAAGGAGAGGACCTCGGACGTGAGGTGCCTTAACACTGTCAACTGTTCATCCAGAAGAAAGACTGAAGTTGTTTCCTGCTGAGTTCAAGTGATCCAAAGCAGGAGAAGTAAAAAAAAAAACACGGAGAGGGGAACATTTGTACACTGACAGAAAGAGAGAGAGAGGCAGATAGAGGTATTCAGAGTGTGTGGGTGTGAACTCCTGGGACATTCTTTGTCAATGACAGGGGCCTTTACACATATACGACACACAGTGTAACACACTGCTTACGCATCATATGAGGCTCCAGACAGCTGAGACACTTTACATGTTCATATTTACATGTTCTGGAGGAGAAACCCAGAAGTTATTTAAGGATAAGTTAGAGGTTTCTAGGAAAATATTATCTGATTATATGCATATTTGGAGGCCTTTATTCTCACCTTCAAATCCCCCCTCATATTTTGAGGGAGGTGTGGGATACTGCAGATACATTTATAAAGATTAAATGAAATAGTTTGACATTTTGAGACACACACTCTCATATCTGTCCTGTAAATGCAGTGCCAGTCTTCTAGCTGGCTGTGCATATTTATGGTACAGATATGAATATCTAAACATCAATCATCTCACTCTTGGCTGTTTGAACCTGTTTAAAGGGCGACTGAGGTGTTATGATATTTTCAGGGAGTTGCTCTGAATCGCAGCCTGTGCAGCTGTAATATCTGAAGTTCCATGGGTTGATTGACCTCCATGTTATGTTTAGTTAGGGGCCCCACATCTGCTGCCTCTCTGTTTAAGGACCTATAACCCCATAATCTATGATCTTTCCAAACATGAACCATATGTCATATCACAGGGTCACGAAAATAGATAACATGCAATCTTTTCACCACCCATGGTCTAAATGCGAGAGGATGGTATGTTTGCTTCCTGGTTAACATGGAAGACAGGCCTTCTGGCGAGAAAGCATATTTCCCAGTGAATTGCCACCGATGAAGGTGATGAAGGAGACTCCACTGACACTGTCTTGCTTGTATAATAAAAAGGTTTATTATAAAGAAGTTCAGCATCAAAACAAGCATCATGATTGCCTGTGAGAGGGTATCGAAGCCAATATGAATCTCCTCTGCATATCAGCTCTAACTAACTGCTTATATAGGTTAGCTGTTTTTGTGATCCTGTGACATAACATATGGTTCATGTTTGGAAAGATCATAGGTTATGGGGTTATAGGTCCTCGAACAGAACGTGGGGCCCCTAACTAACCATAACATGGAGGTCAATCAACCAATGGAACTTCAGATACTACATATTTCCCCTGTTAGCCCCGATTCTTTAGTTGTAAGCCCAAGAACAAACCGGAGAAATCTTCAGTTCACAGATGTAGAGTTTATTCAGGTCACAGGTAAAGTTTTACAGCGCTGGGCTCAAAGTGACAGAGCTCTCGCAGGATCTCAGTCAGATGGAGCCTCGATTTCCTGGGTGTGATTCACAGTTATCTTCTTGGGCTGGGACTGCCCCGTACAGAGGTTGGACTTACGCGCCACCAGACGTCTCATTGGCCAGTTATCTCTGATGTGAACAGGCCAACCACTGAACTGAACAACACGTGAAAAACTACACGTGAACTTACTGAAATGTGGTATGAAACATGAATGTGTGTTGACCTTGAGGCGTGTATCTATCACAGCAAACCTAACTAACAGATAAAAGAAGAATCTGTGGGTACATCTGATTCCTGCTTATCAAGTTGAGGGTCACACTGTTCTGAAAACAGTGAAAACAACTAAAGGTTAGATGGGTTCAGTGGAAACGTACAAATGTAAAGTGAACAGAATATAAAGTGCGAATCTAAAGTGAACAGAGTAAAAGTGCAAATATATAATGAACCAATCAAGTAAAAGTGTAAATGTAAAAAGAACCAAGTAAAAGTAAATTTTAACACCCCCCTTCGAGACTATGCAGAGTCTGGAAAAACAGCACTGTAAAAATGACTCCAGTACATTGTCGGAGCACCCTGCATCCCAGTAAGTTCAGTTTTCCTCACAGATATCCTTTGTTGTTTGGATGTTGTTTGTTTTGGAGACCGCAGAGCTACGCCATCATTTAGCTTGGAGGAGCAGTCTGAAGGGGCCCTGGGCTTTGAGCTCTGCTCAATGTAAACCTTCCTGCATGTCTGCATGTTTCCCAACACATCATCATCAACTTTCTTCTCACATGAGTAATCCATTCACAGAGTTTAGTGTTTGCTTCTTGAGTTTTTAAAATGAGCAGTGAGGTTCCTTGAAGATCAGGCCAAAGGGGGATTTTTTGTGTGTGCTGTTGTTACTTCTGTTTTTGCGAGGCCCACACCTCGAGAGATTTTTTTTAGACATTTTTAGAAGATGAAGACATTCACACTTCATCTTCTTCTTGAAGGGGATGTTTGAGGGCTAAGACTTGTTTTGTGGTTTAATTGAGAGGTTAACATAAAGCTCAGGGTTGAGGCATGATAACATTTTGATGGCTCTGGTTGGGGTTAGAGGGTTTATTGGGTCAAAGAATGCCCTCCTCAGAAGTATAGATGCATATATGTGAGTGCGTTTATGCTGGAGAATGACGTGGAGAGGGGGGGTAAAGCAGTGGTGCAGATGTGGGAGATCTCCTCTGACTGCCCATTTCTCTGGATAAACATCAGCAGCAGTTTAATCTGCAGACTGAGACAGGGGATTAAAAACACTTTGAAAGTGTTTGTCATCAACAGCTCTTCACTGTCCTGGAGGAAATTAGTTCACACTGTACTCGACACCAGAAACTGTGGTCCACTTACAATGACAAGGACTAAATTAGGCTCTGCCAGCTTTATTTTAGAGGCAGGATTTTATCAGAGGAACCTTACAGATGTAAATTTACTTTGTGTCTGTAAAAATTGGCCCGATTTAAATATGCACAGTGCTGATGGTCGCAGCAGCATAATGTCGAATTAGTAAGTTATGCACACTGGGCAAATTAAAGCTCCTGTTGCATCTGAAATAATAAATAAGACTCGTTTGAAAAGCCTCAGAGGTAATTTGGATAGTTGACATATATCTGTTATTAAAATTCAAATTAAAGTGCTATGAAACTGAGTGCCATTGTGTTGAGCATTAAACTGTTGCTCTGATTTTTCGTCCGCAACATATTGAGTCTCTGTGTCATTTTATCAAAGGTCCCCATCCTCAACAGTGTTTTCCTGCTGCTTGAGGTGCGTTACATTCACATCTCCACTAACTGTGTTTCTCTTCACAGTTTTAAATATAGACACATGGGCCTGCATTGATCTACTGAGTCTAAGGGTGTCACTCCGCCACTCCCTCGCTCCGTCGTCCATTTATCTCTCTTACAAATATTTACACACTTCCTGTTGCTAACCACGCTCTCTTGCTCAATAATTTCATTTCCTGTGCCATGCCTATTTAATTTTCATTGCCCTTGTTGTTCTTCTTTTTTCTGCCATGTTAAGTTATAATCAGTTTTTTTTAATTTTCTTTAAATTATGTTTTCAGGGGAGATGTTGACATATCATTTTCTGCATTTTGTTACTGTTTTTTTTCTTTGCTCTGTAAGTTACATCAATGTGTTGGTTTGTTTAAAATACATTCATGACTATTTTACTGAACTAAACACACAGATTATTCACCAAAGAGGAAAAACAATTAACTGCTTCAAGCCCAGGACCTCAAAGAGTCCTATTTTGTTGTGTTTCAATTTGGTTTTGGTTGGTTGATTAATTCAGAAATTGTTAGTGGATTTGCACTAAACTGAATTACATTATCGATAAGACAGGTCCTGCATCATGAGCTCATCCTGAGGTAGAATGCCCCTGTGTTGAAATCTAGCTGTGTTATGTTATTTAGCTCATATCATGCTAACAGGGGACACATTAATACACAAGATAAGATCAACTTTATCAATTCCACTCAAGGAAATTAAAGCATCACTGCAGCAGAAGTAGAAAAACAAATACATACAAGTTAAAAAACTAAGAAACTAAGTACTAAAGGTGCTAAATATTATATATACCTACAAAGCATGTAGCTGTAAAGACTATTGAGTCAAAATAGCCACAAATAAGTGAGCAGATGAGAACGTTAAAATTAAAAATATAAATACAAATATAACAATTAAAAAAACATTCATAATGTTGTATTTAATTAAATTATGATAAACTAACATCAGGTAGTTTTATACTGGTTCAGTCTCTCAGTGCATAATCAAACTGGAGTGTATAGTCTGCTGTGTGTGCTGTGCTTCATGGGAACCTGGAGGTGACAACACAATGGTGGAAGCAGATTTGTTTTTATTCCCCCTGAAAGGTCTCCTGTAAGTGCTGAATAGATTTAACTTGTTCAGCCTGTTTTCCAGTGATGTGACTGTGTCTCAGCTGGATTCCTGTCAAACATGTTCAGTAACTCTGCAGTATGGCCACAGAGGGGCAGTGTTCCCTTTTTGTGACCATGGTGTTCATAGCAGATAGTACTTCATTCAGAAAGCAACAAAATGCCTGGTGGAGAGCCTGAACAGTTGTGAAAATGAACTTACGGTAATAGTGTTTTTATTGATTAGGAGAGTTTATCTCAAATGTGTGGACCATCCTGGCATCGGATTTTACAAATTAAGTACACCAAAAAAATGATAAGATTACTAGATTAGCCTACCAGGGAGGCCTGGGGCAAATAGATGTTAGTCCCCACTGCACCCATATACCTCCCATTCTCTGTGCATTGTAAACACACCATTTCAGCACAAACCAAACACTTCTGTAATAATATCCTGTACCAGTTTATAATATATGTAGTTACTTTGTGGTAATGTGATTGAACATAAATGTATTTAGCAATATGCAACATTTAGGCATAATATGAATGGAGATGATATACAGTGGGGTTTTCACACAGGGACCCCTCTGCAGAAAAAGGTCTTAATATTAGGTAAACATGCAGTACCCACTTTTTAAAAAAAAATTTTTTATCCCATGTCAGTTCAACACATACCTGCTCAGAACCAGCTGATTACTTGTCCTGCGATATAGCTGCTTACAGCTTTCTCCACTAATCCAAGCAACTTTACACTCAACACTGCACCTCTTCAGGTCTTCAGCAATACACTTGTCAAGTGTGAGGTCGATCAGATAAAAGGTTATTGAGATAATGAAAGGACAGACAGACAAAGACTCTGCTGTTGAGGTGCAGATTTTCAGTTAATCAAGTGACCCCAAACCAATCGCCAACACAGTAGTCCTGGGGACCTTTATTGGGTTTGCTGGAGGTCTAGAGCCCCAGGGCAGTTTCTCTCCTTGTCCCTCCTTGCATGACATACACTCTGGGTTAAGTTATAATGACCTCCTTCTTCTCCTCAGAGATGCTAAATCTGAAGCGTAGAGCAGTGTTGAGAAAATCAATATCACATTTTGGACAAATTACATTGAATCAATGGATTGATTCCTTATGGGAGTTGTATTTGTGTGTGCTTTTTAGTTACATGACATTTCACAAGGCTTTAATGAAAAGTACTTGACCTCTTGGGAGCTTTTTAAGTGTCATGGTTTTATGTAGGGAAGTGCTCTGTAGCTTAAAAATGACTGTTTGGAGAGTCATTTCTCTGCCGTTAGTCGGGGCCAGTAAAAATTTAAACTTTTTACCTTCGTTACTCATTTATACAAACTTTCTTATAAATCTACGCTCTCAAATGTGTTTCTAAAAGTGTAGAATTAGGCCCACGTTTTATTTCTTAGCTGGGTAATCACAGCCCGGGGAGCTGAACTGGAAACTAGCAGACACTTGACATTTTACTTTTCAAACCTTTGACTGAAAAGGATAACGTGTCACAGAGACGCAGTCCCCAAAGCAGCACATCTTCTGGCCTAATTAGGTTGGATGGCTCAGCCAGATATTGAGGTGGCATTTTGCCGGAGAATTCCCTCAGCTCCCCAATGATGAGCCCAGTGTGCCTTCGTTTATCAACGTCTGCTTGCTTTTGCTGAGTAGTTTGTTTTTGCCCTTCGCACAATATATCACCTGTCACATCTAATGGGACCCAGTATGGAGTACGCAGGGCCCCAGCAGATCCCTTGGGCTCGTCTTTGTTTCCATTTCCACCATTGCCATAGATAACTCCTTCAATAGCTGCAGCCCTCCACCTCGTGCTGGAGAGCTCTCTCTGTGCTGGCATGAAAACAAACAGAGGCTTTTTTCAATAAACTGGATAGAAATCCAATTAAAACACTTGCGGTAGGATATTAACAATGAACCCATACAACACAGTTCAGAGTCAAACCTGGGAGTGTTTTATGGACAAATGATGCTTAATGGACATGTACAATAGTACAACCACAGATGGTGCATTATTCCTAAATGAATAACTTTCTGTTTCTGTCACCAAATGACATGAAATGATGTGGCCCGGTGACTGAAGAAAATTTCTGTAAGTCTGATTGTTTGTGTTGTGTGGTTAAAGACATTTTGCTCTGCCCTGTAATTACACTGGGATTGGTTTAATTACTCTTGCATTGGAACATTTAGCCCAGTTGGTGTGTTGGTTTAGAATTGTTTTGTTTTTTACCATCATATTAACATTGCCCTTTTTTCTCTAATGTAGATGTCTCTTAAGCATTGACAACTTAACCCTATCAACATCGGTGGATGGCCAATGTACAAGTGAGGCTTATATATGTAGATAAATACAGTAAATCAATAGTTTTGTTCCTTATACGAGCAAATTGAGCTTCAGTGCTTTGCTGTGTACATCAAGTTTAAACGTGTCGGTCTCCCGAGGAGATGGAGATGCAGTAATCACTGTTGTCATTTTGAAATTGTTGTCTGTACCAGTGGTTTCCAATTGTTTTGGCCTATAAGCCATCAAAAATGAATCAATATACAGTACATATACTCAATATATACTATATTATAGCAGCAGTCGTGTGTAGTTCAATTGGCAAGTTTCCCTCAAACATTATTTGATTGGAATTATTTTGACAGCCAAAATAGATGAAACCCTTCAGTATTTCACAAGTAATCTGAAAACATACACATGCTTTTGTGTGACAGATTAATCCTGCTGCCACTTCAGAGGACTCCTGACTGCAAGACAGAAACCCTGGGCCTCCTAAATAATTCAGTCTAGCTGCTGAGGTCACGAAGGTTAATGACTAGTGCTGGAACTCATGATTATTTTCATTGCACATTCATCTATTAATTATTTGATTGATTAGTCACACGTCTGCATTACAAATTGTTGTAATTATCAATGCCCATCATGATTTCCTAAAGCCTAAGATGACAGCTTATATAATGATAAATAACAAATGCATTTTAAAACTTGATTGTATTTTGGGGAACATGACATTTATTTATAGATCAGGTTATTGCGTTAATGGGCAGATTATTTATATTTTAAAACCAAAAAGAATATGTCTGTCTTAACCAAGCAACCATCAGTGTAAACACTTTACTGTGGTTACCATTTTATCCAACTTAATAGCTTGGTTATTTTAGAGAAAGGTAGTTAAAGTGAATGTTATGAACTGCTTATAGTGTGAATTTATTTATTTATTTAGCTTTGAGGGTTAAACATAATACCTATCTTGTCTGATTAAAGTTTTACTAGATTGATCTTCTCCCCTCGCTCAGAGCCCGGAAGCTGCAGCCGCTGACAGACAACAGCGTCAAGTCAGCGTGAATACCAGGAAACGAAACTACTGTGCCTTTCAAAGTATAACCTAACGTGAACTACCATACTGCGCTGTCAATTAAATAACACCACAGTATTTATTTTTCTGCTATTATTTCTTTCAGATGTTAAGATAACACAAACCGTTTAATTGCAATTACTTAATTAGGGACATTCAGTAACAAACCGGACGCATATTTGATTTTATTTTGAAGCTGCAGGCAGTGGGTTTCCGGTGTTGCTCTGTGTGTTCGTGCGACTTGACGCGGCTGTAAGTGGGGCAAATGAAGTTCATTTTCCACAGCTGGTGATGGCGGATGTTGTTGAAAAAGACACCATGAAGAATTACCACATAGCGTCTGAGAAAATTAACCCAGAGACCAGTCGCTACCCTTACTGTATTGTGTGGACACCCATCCCGTGTTGTCGTGTTGTCGTGAGTTACCGTCCTCCTTCTCCGTACAGACTCTGCTCTTGGTCAAAAGCTCCGGACAGGAGACCGGCTGACAGCTTTATTAGCTTAGCTTAGCTAGCACACGGACGCTACCATCCTGTTGCTTTGTGTCCTTTAAAAACCACCAATATATGTTTGTAAGAGCCAGAGTCACAAAAATGAAGTCCTGATATCAGTGTTTTACCAGTTTAAAATAGAAAATGTGTTTCTGTTGCTTATTATATATAAATGTACATATACATATATGCACATTAACTAATCAGTTAAAATATAATAATTTTGTTAACACCAAGTAAACAATAATGTCTAACAAAATAACAAAAATAACTTTTTTTTTATATAAAAGTTTAAAGTTAACTGAAGCTTACTGTGCCTTAATTCAGCCTTTATAAAGTGTACAATTATTCTTATCACAGTAATGCCAAAATACCTTTTGTCAATTATATATTTACAACTTGCAAAAAAAATATTGTCTTTATTTTGTTTCATATTACAGGAGCAATGGTTGTCCTAGTGTGTGTGTGTGTGTGTGTGTGTGTGTGTGTGTGTGTGTGTGTTGAGGGCTGAGAACATACAACCACAGTTTTTAAGAACAAATAATGTTTCCACCTCTTACTATCTGTCGTCCTCCGCTGATAAGGTCCTGACAGTTGTGTAATTCACCACTGATCGACAACATCAAAAGTGCGTGTCAGACATGTTCCTGGTACATCATTGAGCAAATGGTGTCTGTGTATTTGAGCCCAAAACATGAAGCCTTGAGGGTTGCTATAGAGAGAGGTAGACATGTAGACAACTGGAGTCAGATAAGAAAATCTTGTTGAGAAAAGTGAATTACGCCCACAGTTCTGTTACAGGTGTTACTGAGCATCTCACACAGTCCCTGTCTGTGCATCTGGACAATCAAAATGTCATGTCCACTAATATTTGATCAGTCTTTCTGTGGCGTATCTCAGAAATACTACTTGTGTAATGTTGTAATTTTAACTTTGAATGTTTGTTTCTTTTTGTCTAGATGGCTCCTTCCATTCATCGGCCACATGGGAATCTGTACTTCCACTGGAGTCATCCGGGATTTTGCTGGACCGTACTTTGTCTCAGTGAGTAATGACTGTGGCCCTCTAAGGTTTGGTCACTTTTGGGAGAATATTTTATCCTGTATGTGAAGCTAAGTACAGTACAGTGGTTACACTAGCACAATGGATGTGCTGTAAGACACTGAGTATGAGTTTAAAGTTTTAGTTTCGAGCAGTAGTCCTTCAGCTTCATTTTTGTTCGTTGGTTAGTTTCAGCTTACGTAACCAAATATAATTCAATCAATCATTGCATACACGACACAATCTGCACAGGTGGAGGTTAAGTAACTTTGCTTTTAGGACAGTTTACAGTTAGCAGAAAGAAAATGTTTTTTGAACAAATAACTGCGTGTTCGGCCTGAAAACAGCCCTGTCTGGGAAGTCCAGTTTGAGTTGTAGATCCTTGAGATTAAAAACACTGTGGTGCATGAGGAAGGATTTTTTTTACAACTCTGGAAAGTTATCCTGGTAACTGTGGTTTTATCTTTTATCACGAGGTTCAAGAGGTAAACAGTGACAAAGCAATCTTCCAGGAAGGTGCACTTATGTGTATTTGCTTGGCCATCGCAGATCCCTGCCAGCAAAAGTTAACGCAGGTTCAACTTTTTCACCAGACAACCTGTGCATTGTTTTGCTGGAGACCCCTGCAGCATCACTCCAAAAACCTTTACAGAAATGAAGCTGCACTGTGGTGTCCTCTGCCAAGAACATTACTGTTACACAGAGCTTTGAAGTCTATCTGGTTTGACAGCAACAACAGTACAACCACAGAGTGAAGCATGATCCCATATAGCTTGATCTGTGGGACCAAATGTAATCGACCACAAAGTATGACAGACCAGATTTATTTGTGCTTTACAGAGCCACTTTCAGGCCAGCCGGCCAATAACAAACTATTAAACAATTTCTGAAACTGTAACTTCAAAGCAAAGAGGGTCAAAATAGCCATGTTTCATAGTTTTGACTATGTGCCAGCTGGTTGTTGTGCACAAACAGTGTTGGTGGTGAATGCAGACAAACAGGATGTGAGGCACATTTCCTAAATTCTTACAGCTAAACCATCTAAACTTCGGATTCCGGTTTCCAAAGAGCCCAAAAGTGTGTCAGTGCACACGTGTTTGTTCCACAAATCATGAGAAACTGTTTTTTAGTTAGAAAATCTTTCAACAGGCTCATTTACGGTTGCATTTTTACTGTGAAATCATTACTACACCACAACTATACACTATTGTGTAATGCTGCTGCTACACGGTAATTTCCCAGCTTGGGATTAATAAAGTATATCTATCTATCTATCTATCAATCTCTGTATCTGTTTTGAAATGATAAATAGAAATATATGTTTTCTTCTTTTGCAGGAAGATAACATGGCTTTTGGAAGACCAACAAAGTAAGGAAATGAAAATATTTGGAGTGTGGTGATTACAGGGTTACTATGATTGTTCAGTGACCATTTGCTACAGAGAAGCAGTGAGAAGCGACCTGTATTTGTCCTATTCAACAATCCAGTCCTCTTTGACTGTAGGTACTGGATGCTTGACGTTAGCAAAGTCTATGCTAGTGGCTCCAATGCCTGGGACACAGCTGTACACGATGCTTCAGAGGAGTATAAGCACCGGATGGTAAGGAATAAGTCATAATGATGTGTTTTATTCAGTTAATTAAAGTGAAAGCACCAGTAATGACTTGTTCTCTTGTTTTCTTTAAGCACAACCTCTGCTGTGACAACTGTCACTCGCATGTTGCCATGGCTCTAAATCTGATGCGATATGAAAACAGCACCTCATGGAACATGGTCAACCTCTGCCTCCTCGCTCTGATCCATGGAAAACATGTCAGGTAGGAATAACTAACATGTCCAGTCTGTGGGAACCACTAGCTGGGGTTAGACTGATATATGGTACCCAAAAACTCAATTAATGTTCAATTATTGTTAATGGTTGAGTTCTTGTGTGAATCAGACGTAACCTCAGAACTTTCCCTGGTAGTGAAGAGGGCATCACTTTAATTAAACTGCTGACCTCAGTGAGTGACAGTATGAATATGGTGCAGATCACTTGAACTTTTTCAGTAGACTCATTTGGCATCGTCAACCAAAACAAGCATTGCCCCACACACCTATTTAAAGATTATATTGACACAATAGATAACTGCTTTAATTCTGCATGTTGCTCTCTACAAATCTGAATCACAAAGCTGGATTTGACTAGTTGTTTTAATAGGTCTACTTTTCCATAGAGAATCACAATCATTAGCTGCATAGCCAGAGGGGAACCAACAGAAAGTATGTGGACACTGATATGTTTTGAAAATGAAATGGAGACTGATAACTATGAGGTCAAAGTGCTAAAGGGCGGTCACATCCATAATAAGTAAACAGTGTAGGAATAATTTCCGAATATTTAGACAGTACAGCAGGGAGTGTTGTTGGCTGGTCATACCAGTCACCAGATCTTAGTCCAGCTGAACAAGTGGTCCACCTGCTGAAGCCCCTGAAACACACATGGCTGCTGTACAGGCCTGGCACAGCATCATGTCTCTGTGTTGTAGACTGTGACACTGCAAACACCTTCAAAGGTATTCAAATGTGTAGTTCCTGTTTGAGTTCAGATCCGTTGTGCTGGAAGTGGAGCCAACACAGGGAAGAATGTGTCAGTGTCTTACTACTGTCAGGCCACACAGTCCTGAAATAACCAGGAAAACCACATCATTCACCTTTTCTGTTGTCAAGAAAACCTTTCATTTACAGTACTGTTACATCCATAGTGTAGATTGCATGTACTGTAACGCAGCAGCTTGTTAGCTAAAATATTTTATAAGCAAACTGCTCTTTTACTGCTACCATTTAATGTCGTTACTATGAAAGGATAAGCTGCTGCAGCTGCTGTAATATAAAAACTAGACAAGTAGTAGTACTTTCATTGGCATACGGCAAGTGCAGTAAATACTAGTAGCGGTACAGTTATCATGGACAACATGTCATTTTTGTAATGGTATTTTGGCAAAGAAAATTTGCTATGTGCAACTTCCATCTAGACGTATCAGGATTTTATTTGCCTTAAAAGCCAAACTAGTGCTTAGCCTGTAATCTACAGCTGCTTTCTTCAAAGCCACCAGAAGAAGTAGGGCTGAAGCTTGTGAATGAGCTCTCTCTCTGGGATCCCAGGGGCTTGGGCATGATTTCACTGGTATGCCTTGAACCTGTTGTGTCTCAGGACACAAGAGAGAGAGCCCTGATTCTTGCAAAGTATCAAGTGTGTATATAGGACATTCCTCCAGAAGGCCTTTGAACACAAGTGTTACTGGGATGGACTTCACATCCCAGAAGCTCCGTAGAAATTGTTGTAAAGTAAGGAGTTGATTAGATGAGAGAGTTGGCGTCACTACAGTCACTTTTCTCTGAAGCCACTTGTGTATAATGTAGAGTGACAGCTGTACAACAAAGTGGGAAAAAGGCAACAGTCAGTTTTAGCCAGAGAGCTGTCATGAAATCAGCTACACAGATCGAGTTAAAATCCAGACAGACGTTTTTACAGACTGTGCAGTACTGAAGAGATGCTTCCTGAGGCCTGTGTAACGTCAACAAACCACGCATGCATGTCGACCCACATTTCTGCAAGTGGGAACCTCAATTTCCAGCCACATTTCAGCATCCACAGACCGGCCTGCTTCACTGTAAAAATCGCTGCTCGTAGGTCCCTCTTCACTTCTCAGCAGGGGTAAATGCTTCCATCAGGACATATTATTTGTACTGAAACAGCTGATGTCACGGTTACCGCAAGTGCAGTGTTATTGATGATTCATGTGTTCAGTAGGAAATGATCAGGTCTCCTATGAGGGCGGGGGAATTAGATTAGCCCCACACCACCACCTCCATGCTGTTCTCCTCACCTTGATTTTTCTCTCCCTCCTCTCTTGTTCTCTGTCTGATCCAGCTGTGCAGGCTTTCTGAAGACTTGGCTGCCTTTCCTGATGCTCATGGGCATCATCCTCACAGTGGCCCTGGCCCTCAACCTGCGGTGACCTGGGAGGCAGGTTAAGGACACAGTGGAACCCCTGCAGGTCGAATGTGGGGTTGACCTTTTAGACAACAAGGGGGGCACCACAAGGTGTCGAGTGAGAGTAACCGAGGAGCCAAAGACTGCTCGCCTCCGAGAGAAGACTGTTGAACGGGAATGTCCAACACATGTATACCAACACACGCTTGGTTTGTGTACAGCAGGCAGCCTGTTGCTGGCATTGCTCCAGCGAAGAAGCTGCAATGCCCCAGTGACGGAAATTCATCTCTATTCAGTCATTTATTTTGAGAGAAGTGGCTGAACATCACCACCACCACAATTAGCAGAACCGCACAAACACACTTAATGGATTATGGTGTTTGAAAGCCTAACAGCAGGTTTAAGCCATCTCCACCTGCAGAGTGGAGAAGTTGTGTTAATAGTTGAACAGTACATTGTTGAATTCTCTGAGGGAGACACATTCATGCCTTGCTTTTGAACTTTGATCTTACTTTGTAATGGACTGGGAGTGTAGTCCCATGATTCAGTGCTTCCAGAATGCCATTTTTCTACTGGGGAGCACAAACATGTTAAATCAATTAGATGCCTTTCAAGGGAATTTCATTGCATTTCATGCTTGATCTAATGTAGCTCTTCTACAGTACTGCAACTTCAGTATGCCAGGAGTGGTCTGTATTTTTGTGCATTTTCTTACATGTATTCACTCTAACTCCATAGCATATCAAACTGCATCTTCTTAGAAGAAATATTTTCTCAGAGATAGGTTGTTCATGCATTCCACATAGCACCTCATGTTAGTACTTTACTAGGTTTACGATGAATGCTTTCATACCTCTAACTAACTACAGATCATCAGTGCAATGATTGTAGCAACCTCAATGAATGTGGCTGTGGAAAATACCCAGAGAAACCAACAGAACAGCAAAGCTCCTTTTGGTTTTCTATCCTTGTGCCAAATGTAGGAGAAAGGGAGACCAACTCAAACTGTGTCCTTAAATAACTAACTCTGGATCTTCAGTGGAACAGCTCATTGGCGACTCCAAAGCTTTTGACTGAAAAGCCTGTTGAGGCTGGAGTTAAGAAACCTGGTCTGATCTTTGTGTTCAATGTGAGAGAGATTTTGTTTTTTGTAACTAATTTTGACTTTATGGGAAGAAGCAAGAGTCAGTGCCTAAAAACGACCTCTCTCACAGATCCATTATCTGTTTTATTTTCAGTTTTGTTAATTAGTTTATGCCTTTTTTTTTTTTTTTTTTTTTTTAAAAGACCCTAATTCCACCTGATGGTTGGCACACAAAATCCGTTGCCATGGCTGTCGCAAGTAGATTTTAAATCCCCTCATTGTTTGCAATCAGACAGAAAAAAGTGTTGAGCCCTCTCTTTGTCCGCGGTGCTGCCAGAAGCAGCAGGTAGCCAGGATCCTCAGGTTTTTCACACTCGCCAAGCCCTGCTGAATATCCCTAGTTTTCACCCAGCGCCTGAGCAGCGTCGCTCCTGCTGTTTTCCACCTCTGCAGATCAGATTGGAAGGTCATTGTGAAATGTCAGCGCTGTTTGACAAAGCTTTGATATATACTGGCCAACATCCTGCAATAATCCGAAGTACATGTCATTTAAGTGTGAGTTTATGAATTCAGATCAGTTTTATTTTCCGTATCAAGCGTTTAACAGTAGGGCTAACACACGAGACTTTACTCTCCTCATTGGGCTTCTGTTGAAAGCAGATATTATGTGGCCTCTTGCGTGTATTTCACCCATGTTGCCTGTAAATATTTGATCACACATAATACTTTAAACCAGGTGCTCTTTATATACTTTGCAAACTCGACCGCTCACTCTACAGATTTATCTTCAGTAATTCACAGCGTAACTTAAGTTCTCTTTACTCCTCTTCTGCATATCATGTCTGCTCAGCAATAAAGCAGATTTGTGCCTGAATGAATGAGTGTGTGATAGTGTGTGTGTGATCTACTATGTGCGTGGGTTCTGCACACAGCAATTGAAGAGACCACGTGATTGCATGCCAGCATGTATGTATTTCATGCATGCAAGAATACGAGTGTCTGAAGTTCATGTCAGACTCATACTGTGGCTTCTTGATTAATAATCTGCTGCATTCCATCACAGCCAACTGCCCAGTGATGGATTTTCTACATTTATTACTCCATGTCTTCCTCTTAAACTCCTTCAAGTTGTATGTGATTGCTGGTAAAACCGTAACAAGAATAAATAACAAATTAGACTAACAGGCCTGCTTAAGTTAATGTTGATTTGATGCCTGCACCGTACCATGTGTAGCTACAGATTCTGTAGATTAGAGCTGCAGTCATTTTCTCAAAGGCATTAATAATTAATAATAAGGCAACAGAAAGAAGAACCTGCTCTCAAACTGAACAGTGGATAATCTCTACATAAAACACATAGTTTGTGTTTAACCCTTTTCGCAGTGACGCTTCACAAAGCCATGTCACCAGTCACGAGTGTGGTCCACAAGATTCCTACTTTAAATGATTGAGTTCTCTGTCTTAACCTGCAGTGAACGAGGCTGTGGACGTGCAGAAACAAACGGAAAAGTGAAGCTCCTTCTGGTTCTCTGTCACTGTGCTAAATGTCAGAAAATGAGAGACAAAGTGTAACCCTTTGAGATCAGATGATGAAAGTCACAATGCCTGCCATTATTGCTGCTTTCTCATTTAAATATATATGTATATTTTAGGACGAAAGATAGAAATTGTGGAGATTAATAGTACATCAACCCTTTATTGGAGTGCATGTGCAAGAATGCAACATTCAGTGGAGATCATTTGAATGGTTTTAGATGTTGCCTGCTGCGGTGCCTTGTTGTATCCAAGAGCCAGGTCCAGGAATGTGGAGACCTGTGGTCCCAGCGATTCAGTCCCTCGACAAAAGACAGTTGGGATGCTATTATTAGTGCCACTGTCCATATATACTTATAGCAGTCTGCAACCTGAAAACCCTCTTTTGTCTCTTTAATCCCCAAAATATCTTTTATGCTGCAGATCATATAGCCCACGGGGAATTGTAAGTGACTTTGTGAACTCTGAATGTGTTTATGACTTACAGCTATAATACCAATAAAGATGTCTATTATTTTAGACGTTTGTGGGAGTTGGGTTTTTTTTTAAACTTCCATCCACTTTCCATCATTAAATTATGATGACTGTGGTTCAGAAAGACTGTCAGCAGGAGGGACGATGTTCGGATTTCAAGGATTTCTATAAATACACTCAAGTGATTCCTGTAATAATCATCACAGGCTGTCAGAATAAACAGTAAGGAGGGGAAGCCGTCACAGCTTTGATGCTCGGCACTACCAAGTGGTTTAAAGTCCCACTCAATGGCCACCACCCCGCAGAGCATCAGGCATTCAAATAAAGGGGGATCAAAGGCCTCTCAGTCTGGAGCCCCCCAAACACCCCTCCCCCACAGATACCACCTGGGTAGGTGGGAATGACCAGGGACCTCAAACCCCCCATTTAGATAGTGAAGTTATAGAAAAGTCATTGTATTAACAGCATGAAGCAAAGTGAGCGTGATAAAATAAGGCTGAGCAGATGAACCATCATAGAAAGACTCTGCTGACTCTGATGGGACTTTAATTATAGAAAAGTGATTTCTTGTAAAAATCCCCCTCAGCTCTGGTGTAACGGGCCACGTGATTAGACCAGGCTGCACCCCGGGAAATGGTTAACACAGAGCTCTCTCCTCCTCATCCGCCTCTCTCGGCCGTGGTGTCTCCTCCAGGCTGAGGGGCAGGTCTGCTGGATCCGGACGCGGCGCAGACGGGACTGAAGCCCCTCCCCGCGGATCTTCACACCAGGCGATGCTCCTTTTAACTTCATTGTTGCAGAAGAAGCGACGCCCCGCTTGGCCCCGGCCAAAAGGATCAAACAGCCCCTCTTCTCATGGAAATCAGACCCTGCCTCCTCCCGGACACACTTCCCGCACAGATGCGAAGTTGAAGCGCACTCCCGGCCGGGACGCCCGACGCTGGTGATGTGTCCGAGGAGGAGCTGATCGTCCCGTTCCTCCACTTTCCTCCCGTCTGTCTCCCTCTCGGACCTCTCTCTCTCTCCTCTCCAATATGCTCCGTGTGGCTCAGCGCGTCCTCCTCTGCGCGCTGCTCGGCTCCGTGTCCGCCTCCTGTCCTCCGCGCTGTGAGTGCTCCGAGCCGGCTCACACCGTCAAGTGCGTCTCCAGAGAGCTGCGGAGCGTCCCGACCGGGATCCCGGGATACACCAGGAACCTGTTCATCACCGGGAACCAGATCAGTCGGATCGGCCCGGAGAGTTTCAAAGGGCTGGATAACGTGACCACCCTGTCTCTGAGCAACAACAGGTAAGACTGACTGTGATGTAAATGTCTGCTTTACTCTACAAACACAGTTTGTCTGAATGTCACACTGATGTTTTACAGACATTCAGTGAACAAACACTCGTGATTTTGGCTGTATGACACTTTGTAAGGTGTATTCAAAGACCGACCACATTAAATCATTTGATCCAGAGTAAATCAGTCCTGTTTTTTGTGTCAGGTATTGTTTCCTCTTTCCTGCTCTTGTGTTTGATATACAAGTGAGACTGATATCTCATGGATCTCCTCACATCCAGAATTTCCGAGGTGGAATCCCACACCTTCGCTGGGCTCCGCAGTCTTCGCTCTCTGGATCTGAGCAACAACCAGCTTGCGGTCATCCACCCCGAGGCCTTCACAGTGCACAACCAGTCTCTGCGGGAGCTCAACCTGAGCCGGGCCCTCTACAACCATTCGTCGGTGATGGACTTGGCCACCTCTCTCCGCTGGAGCTCCCTGGGGTCCCTGAGGGGTCTGGACCTGTCCGACAACAGCCTCATCTATTTACCGTCTCGCATCTTCTCCCACCTAACCAGCCTGCGGTGGCTCCAGCTCTCCAACAACTCCCTGGTGGCCATCCACAACTCCACCTTCTTGGGCTTGGAGCATCTGGAGGAGCTCGACCTGACCCTCAACGCCCTGAGAACGGTGCCCGAGGAGGGCCTGCGAGAGCTGGACTCCCTGCCCGGCACCGCCCTTCTGCTGGGGGAGAACCCGTACATGTGCAAGTGTGGAATCGAGCCTTTTGCTTTGTGGCTCAACAGATCGCAGGGACGCATCAGAGACGCAGAGGCTCTGGTGTGTGCCTTCCCGGTCAGCATGAGAAACACCTCCATGCTCTCTGTGGGCACGCTGACTCTGGGGTGCAACCAGAGGAACGCAGGGGCTGACCTCGCCCTGCAGACCTCGTACGTCTTCTTGGGCATAGTCCTGGGCTTCGTGGGCCTCATCTTCCTTTTCGTGCTTTATCTCAACCGCAAGGGCATCAAGAAGCGGGTCTATGACATGCGCGACGCCTGCAGGGAGGTGTGGGAGGGCTACCACTACCGCTTTGAGATCGACTCTGGGCCCAGGTTATCACAGGTATCCACGAGCGCTGACATGTGAAAGGACCTTTGCTGTGTTTTCTAATGAAGTGGACTCTTTTCTAACGCGTTTATCAGGAGCGAAATGTGAAAAATGTACAGATTTGTCTGTAAATATATACATATTATAGTGTTAATGAGCTTTCTGCCTTGTTGACTGAAGCATGCACTGCCCATCTCCCCTCATCACACAACTAAATACTTTTTTAATCCAGAATGTCTCAGTTTTGATTGTTCCCTCGAGTCAGACGGACATGACTATTGGTGAAGGGAGTTCATTGACATGTCTTATATTCTCGCCCGCGCCTCGTGTCCACACAAAAGCAACAGCAAGTGCCTGAAGTCAGCTAGGTATTGTTTCCTAATCAACAGAGCGACCTCAAGTAAACTTCTACGTGGCACATTTTCACTCATTACTCTGTGTCAGATCTTGTCTTGTCATGTTTGGCTTGTAAAAATACAGAGAGAAAAGTGACAAAATGCTGCAATAAAATCCTGACACTACAAAAACAAACCCTCTGGGAATTTAAAGCACAATCATCCATTGGTCTTTGAACCGTTTCAAGCCCTTTGGTCTGTCCGTCCCTCACCCCCGGGGTGCCAGAGGGGAATGAAGCCTCCAAAGCTCTCCTAAAAATCACCACTCTGCTCCTCTTTGGCTGTTGGATTGGAAGCAGGGACAATTCAGCGCAGGCCAGCGGAAATCTCCTAGCCCCCTCATTTTTTTGCTCTCTCTCTCTTCTTTTTTTCACAAGACGCATTGTTTCAACTGCTGGAGTTTCATTGTCAGAATGATGAGAACCAGTCCCGGGCTGAGCCGCTGAAAGCAGCCTCCCTCCTCCTTAAAGACAACAGTCGCTCCGGAGGCTCTTTGAAGGAAAAGTCTGGCTCTCCACCTTTTTTCTATTTAGGGGATTTTTTTCTCTCCAGTGATAAGATACAGATGATTCTGAAACACCAGCTTCATTGTTTCATTCGGCAGATTGCTCTGACCAGTTAAGGAGCGAGTCCTGATGAAAAGAAAGAAGAGTGTGTTCTTAACCTTTGATTTTCCAACTTTTAAGCTTTTACGACTTTGGGGTCAGAAAAGAAAAAGTGTAAGCTGTTTTCTTAGAGCGAGTCCTTAAAGAGCCCTGAGATCCAGAGGTGTGTGTCAGGACGTGTATTTGTCAGTCCAGTCCCGAGCCTTTCACTGTATGTGCATGTTGACATTGAATCAAATTGTAACCTGACCGTACCTGCATGAGTCCCAAACACGACTGTCTACTTTTCTCAAGTGTCACATGTGTGGTCCCTTTTTTTCTAACTGGCTACATGACAAAAGCAGCTCTCTGTGGCCTTTTGATGATGCAAAGTGAGACAAACAGAGTGAGGGGGTGACAAGCTGCAAGTGAGTTAGCTGAAACAGCCTTCCATTGTTTCAGAGCCAAAGTAGCATCTTCATCTTATCGAGATGTTCACCAAACTCCTGTGATAGAGATCCAGAAATGTTTAAGACACGGAGACATCTTGCTGCATGTGCGATGACAAAGTGAAGCTTTCGAGGTTTCTGATATCTGTATACTCATTTAGCGTCGATGTAATCTTGCGTGTTCTGAAACAAATGTATTCACAATATTTGGACTAAGCTCGCGGTATCATTTCTCTGAGCTGCATTAAGCTGGGCATTTACTCACCGAGTAGAAAACAATTGAGGCCCCGTGCGCTGAGACAAAGGGCAACTCGGATGGCGAGACGCCTCAAATAAACTTTTGTTTTTCCGGCGTAAAAAAAAGATGCCTTGTGATACTCATTCTCTTTCTGTTTCCACAGACGCCCATTATGCCGCCGGGTAATGGGATTCACTCATGATGACAAAGTCGAGCGCTCTGATCCAGCCATTGTTAAAGTGTCATCATTCTTAATAATTGCCTGTTGGAGAAAATCCCAGGAGAGGTTTTCATTTGCTATTACACAACGTGTCACAAGCAGGGCGTCGGGCCGGCCACGGGTTATTGGTGTCAACTGGCGGAGCGGAGAGAAGAGAGATTATTCCCTGCGTGCCATTACTTCCGCTTTCGCTCATTAAAGTGTGGATTAGGAGCCGTGCCTTGTTTTTTGTGTTTTTATGAGTCTGCCTGTTTGAAAAATATATGGTCTGTTTGCTATAGACTGTGCAAGACTGTCTCAGCAGGAATGCAATGAAAAGAGAAGGAACCCTGCAAATACATCCAGACATCCATTACTCCCAGTGCAAACGAGAGGCTTGTTAAAAGCAGAAAAACTGCTCCAATTATGGCTGTTTTCAGACTGTATGTTGCATATATCTGATTAAAAGATCACGTCTTTATTTCAACTTTGCTTGCCATGTCTTGTATTCCCACAAGCCATTTGTTACACCACTGAGGTTTCTTTTGAGGAAGCAGTTTAAAGAACTTTATGTTATGACAGCTTTATGTTGCTGTATGCGCAGAGTGTGGTTTCTTCTTTCTTCTTTTTTTTTTTTTTGCTGAACTAAAAAAGTCCAAATACACAGTTGAAGTGTTTCTTTTCAGTTTTGAGAAGGTTCCTCTGCAGAAGCACAGCAGGCTTTTTATTTTATACACGCCTCCTGTCTCCGGGAACATCTTGGCGCCATTACATGGGTTTAATGGCCGTGATAGGAAATATGCCTTAAAAGTGAACGCCACATCTGTGAGGAATTGAACATGTTAAAAAGAGACCACAACAGTCAGCAGCATGACGACAGAGACAAAGTGCCCCCCACGCCCCCCTCCTCCACTGGCACTGGTATGACAAATACAGCTGTCTCTTTCTCAAATGTAGACATATGTCATATTTTACATTTGCCATCACTTAATATGATCATCTGCTTTGCATTTGGTTGCCCACTTTTAAAACCAAACCATGCACAGAGCAGTGAAACAAAACCCTTCCTTATCTCCCCTTTCCTTATTTTAACAATGAACTCATATGTGACGGTCCCAGCTCCCTGTGTGTCGCCGATCCATCATGTCCAACCGGTCTGGTCAGCGGAGGTGGCGACTCACCTCAGAAGTGGTTCCAGTGGGGTATCACCCATTGTTCTGCTGCTTGCTCGATCAATGTGACTAATTGCATTTGCCAGAGGATTCCAGCGAGGAGGAGTTGGTACAGCTGGCCCAACTACCCATTAAAGCTAACTGGCCCCCCATTCATCACTTTCATAAAGGCTGGAGCCGACAAGCACTTAAACATATGTATAGCATACAGTGTGCAGACACACACACACACACCTGATTTATAGTATTTGTTTTAACTGTATTCAAATAGTCTTTCTACTTTCTGACAACACTGTGTAGTAATATAGTAATTCTGAGGTTAAGATAAATTTTTATTTACATTTTATTTTTATCTTTTGTGCACATATTTGGTCCAAATTGTAATTACCAAAAGCAGAAATGTAAGTCTAATTTATCCTATTTTATTGTTTGTTATAGTGCCCCCTACATCATCGATCTCCTGGAGGCATGAATTTATGAGGAATTTGATTTTTTACAGTATCTGTGTGGGTGGACATTAAAAATGGTTTGCATTAGTGCTTCACTTCCTACAGACAGACATGAAACGAGCTGCAGGGCCGAACACTGTTGGTCAGTATTTAGTCCCATCTGTATAATGGCCCTGACAGCTACCAACACACTGCAACTTAGGCTGCAAATATGCAAAACACAAGTGAATTACAAAAATGTTTTCATCAAATCAAGTTGATCAACATTTAAAAAAACAAAAACCCTGCAAAAATGAACTAGAAAATACAAAAATGCTGCAAGTGGTCCAGCCGACAACGGAAACTCTGGAAACTGTTTCTGGTGCAAAATAAAGTTATTTTGTTGTTACCACAGTTTGTGACTCATATACGGTATTTGCAGTGCGTTTTCTCAATGCTACATGTGTTGTCAAACTGGTGACATGTTTCCTTAATCTGCTTGTGTTTAATGTATTTACACGTTGCTGTGCGTTGTGCTCCCTTGCACCCCAGCACCATAAATGTAAAATATAGGTGGTGTGATCTGAGTATATGTGTCACATGCTGAGCTGACAGGAGGAGCGCTAGTTCCTAGTCTAGGTCTCTTTTTAACTAGTTCCTACACTAGACTGAGCTTTCAAAGCAAGATAAACCGTAAAAGTATATTCTGTAATGTTTGATGTTAAATGTCTTTTATCGCTAACAGTACATAAACATCACTTTCGGGGGTTTGTTGGAAACAGTCTGCACTATAGCAAAGATAACTAAGAATAGCTGCAGTGTCATAACAGTTTAAATTTCCTCAGACAAAAAGTGAGGAGAATTCACATTTCAATTCGACTTTAATAAGACTCACAGTACAAATGGATTTGATTTGCATTTAATTGTATAATCTATCAGTCCCACTTGGGTATGTTCACCACAGAGTTTGTACAACATGTATGTGTTCACATGTCATAATGGGATCCTTTATGCTCTGGAAATTTAAACAAAAACCTCTTGGTGCATAACCACAATGGATCCCCAGACCCCTGGAGAAAATGAGAAACAAATGCTCTCAACAAAGTCCTGTCTTGTATGAAAGAAAGGCTCATGTAGAACAGTCGGCCACAACAATGCAGCTTCCCTCTGAAGTCTTCATGACCACGTCTCCATTGATCTTCGAATTGACTACAACTGTAAACGGAGCAACAGCGCGGTTCTGCCAGGCTTTATAGCCCTCCCCCCACCACTTCCTCCCCCACGACTTCCCCTCCTCTGGGCCTCAAACAGAGAGTGTCCTGAAGCCTTGTTGTGGACTCCCCCTGTCCTGCAGCTGGCCACCAATCAGTCTCCAGGTCCATGTGGCCTGTCAGAAGTTTTGTTTTGTTGTTGCCGTGGTTGTTTATAGGAGAATGAGGTTAGGGAGTTTTCAATTAGAGAGACATATTTCCCTGCGTCCCATCTCGCCTCGCTCTCAGCTCAAACTCTGAGCGGGCCCCCGAAGCTGAGGCTCACTGAAATTAAAGGTAACACTCCTCTGGTCTCGCGAAGAGAGCAACACAGTATGAAGATGAATGACTCGTTAAAGAGTCTCTCCTCTGGTCCTTGCAGAAGAAAGGAATAAAGCCCGTGTTGCTGCTTGATTATAAATGGCCTTGACCCGTTTTAAAGAAAGGACAAGATACTCACAACTCCTGCACCACTTCATCATCTGCTTCCTGCATCAATGAGTTGGGTTGGAATTGAGCAGAGAGCCGGGCAAACACAATAGTCCGGCCAGGAACTGGAGTCATTTGAAAACACTTGGGATCAGAACCCCTGTCATTAGACCCACACCGGCTCACTTACAATGACTTCATTTATTTCTGGCTCTGGTTTCCCCCCCAAAGTTTCAGTCTAGTTACAGTTATTGACATTTTGTGAGAATATTAGAGCTGCAGAAATCAATACTTTTGTACGGGAATGGATCGAATGCGTGTGAGGCGAAAATTGTTGCCCATGGTGATGAACCCACAGCCAACTCTGCGCTTGCCCTTCGTTATACGGAGCGTTTGAACATCTTTCAGCTCTTTGTTTCCCTACAAATTGACCATTTTAGTCCAGCCTTGCTTCTGACCACACCGAGCGGCTGTTTTCAGCTAATGAACCCACCGTACGTGCATAGCACCACCGGCCATGTGACTGAATGTCGAGGAGCAGCTGGAAAATTTACTCAGGAGCTGGTGAAAAACAGAGAGTTAGTATTGGACCTAGAAATGTCAGGTGTCCAGAAAAACTATTCTAAATAAATGCTAATATTGCTCTGTGTTTTCTGAGTGTGTAAAGGACAATTCTGATTAATTGGCTAATTATTTTTGTATGTTTTGTCATCACTCCCATAACAACACACTATATATATTGTTGAAGATTCATCGAAAAAAAAAACACAGGCTGTGAGTTGATCAAAATTCTGAATAAATCACCAGGCCATATCTTTTGAACTGACATGGTTTGGACGTTTGCAGACTCACTTCCTGGTTCAGTCTGGGGGAAGTGAGGGATTACTACTTACATTAAAGGACTCTCTTTGGTTTTGTTGTGCTGATGTAGGTGGTGGTGAGAACTCTGTTACCAGAACCAGCTGACATGATGACCCAAAGTACAACACTAACACCAAAGCTCCAATAACCTGGGATGATGTTTTAACTTCAGAGCAATGTTAGTGGTGAGCTGAAGCGGAGTGCAGCCTCTCTGCCGATGAATCCTCGAGCTGCATGGAATGTGTTGGGTGTGAACTCTCCATAGGTAGTCTGACCTCTCGCCTTCCTGGAGGGAGGAGACTTAAGCTCATTATTATTACCTTCATTATTTTGAATGTTGGACCAGATGCCGGAGCAGGAGGGGGCCCAGCAAGCCCAACGGGGACTGGAGGCGCCAGATTGGTCCAGGGAGAAGAGCAGTTCGGAGGTCAAAGGGTGGATTCTTCCGGAGATGAGACACCATCTGCTGAGTGTCTTTCTCTGACTTTACATCATCTTGCCACAAAAGGACTTGATGATGATGCTGCTCGCTTTTAATGAGCACGCTCCATTACAGGGTTGTATAATTCCACCAGCGCTGCTTGTGACACCACACATGGTAAAGAATAATCACTCTCTCACTGTAGAATCAGCAATAGACATCATGTGGGTCCCCCCCCAACCATCTGACCTTCCTTTAAAAACTGCCGACCCCAGAAAATATTATTTTTGGGAAGGGTTTTAGTTTTCCATGAGCCAGGTTTCAAAAGGTTTATAGATTTTTTCACACTCACAGAAGAGCTCCCCTCTGATTCTGCAGTTTTGCTGCTATAATCAATATTTTCATAATAACAATGGGTCAAACAACTACGGGTAAAGTGAAAGGTGTCACCCACGGTGGTAAATTCTGCACGTAATAATCAGCTAACCCTGCAGGTCCCATCATCTCTAATGTGCTTTTCAGCATCTTTCAACTCACACATTTGATTTTCAATGGGTTTAAGTGAAAAAGCTCAAATAAAACAACTGTGCACTAAACCACAGAGCCAAGAGGTGAGTGTATATACCCCAGGTCATCTGAAAGTCCAAATGAATGCTGAGGTTGCTTCATATGTGCTGAATGTGTAAATAGGCAACAGTTTGTTTACAAGTTTGCAATATTTTCTTAAAAGGTGAAAATATGCCAATATTTTGTTTGCAGCTTTTTTCCAAAAACCTTTCCAGGCACACTAAAAACAAACAAAAACTGATCCTCCTAGCTCCACCAAAAAATACTGTAGATACGCCTGTATCATCAGAAATGTTTTTGCTGATTACAAATGGAGAACTTTTACTCACTTTCACCTCTCATCCACGTGAAGTTCTGTTTGCTCTCAGAAAAAGAAAGAAAAGCTTGAGTTTGAATATTTTATATGTCACTGGTTTGTTTTTTAAATAAAAACAGCAGAAAATGATTTTAGGCTCAGTGTGGATGTGGAAGCCAGAATGAAGAGAAAAAGGTGTGTTTTCAGATTCAGGTGGCCCGGTGTAGACTCTGCCACTGACCCTTCCTCTCACAGATGTCCCCCCCCCCCACATCCTGCACAGCTCTGCACATAAATTAGATGACGATGCTGTGTTTGCCTCGTCCTCCATCACACCCCCGTTGCAGTCCTGCACACGCACAGACACAGTGTAACCTTTACGGGAGAGAGAAAGAGAGAGAGGCTCCTTAAATGAGCGTGGCCCTCACTCATCCACAGGTCAGGGGCGGACTGAACAGTGTTTACTTTGTTAGAGCAGCACTCTGTTCTCAACACAAGGCAGAAAATGTGCACATGTGAGATGATGCAGGCTGATTCTGAAAAAAAAAAAGACCCACAAGGAGAAAAGAGTCGCCTACTTTGATGAATAGATCTCCTTTACCATCTGATTTATGTCACCCTTCCATGTTTTCTGCGAGTATTTTTTTTTTCAAGCCGGCCTCCTATAACGCCTGTATCATCAGAAATGTTTCTGCTGATTACAAATGGAGGACTGTTACTCGCTTTCACCTCTTGCCCATACGAATGTTGATAAGCGGAATGGAAAGAATTCAGAAAGGAGGAAACTGTGCCTGGCAAAAAAAAATTCCCTCTGCGCCATTTCCTTTGACAGGAAATTGTGTCTTTGATCTAAGCCACCACACTCATCTGGTCATCGCATGCGAGGTGTCACTCCCTCTCACAGCAGAGAGGAGGAAATTTGCTATCGCCGCTCTGGCTCGTGCATTGGCTCAAACGCTCAGGAGGCCAAAAGATGAAAAAAGAAAGATTGCTCATTTTAATAAATCTGGGTTTAAGAAGGGAGCCTGATGAAGGCATATACAGTACTTAGGGAAAGTAGGACAGAGTGACAGATCCATTTGTTGTCCACTTGTCGTGCTCTTGCATCACGCTTCTCCCGGCAGCAGGGGAGCGTCACTAATGAACACCACTGACCAAGCACAGTCTGAGATGGAGATTCACACCTGCCAGACTGCCAGGGAGTGTGTCTTCAGTGTGTGTGTCACCTACGCTGACCGTGTAAGGGGTCATTTTCATGTGGAGCGTCCAACATGGTCACAGATGAGTCAAACAGACACAGGAAGTTGATAATGCCACGCCCACGCGCAAGCATGACATCACGCATTTTGTTCATTATTTCCCATGGTTGCACCTGAGCAAAACAATAATTCAGATGAAGTTGTAATTTATGATGTGCGGCGCATGTTTTGCAGCATGTGATTTTTATCCTGCGAACAGAAGGTGGAGGTGTGCTGATGGTGACGTGTTGTTTGTCACAGTTAGGACTGAGTGCATCATTACCGCAGCGAGCCGCCTGGGTCTATTCAACGTCAGGGGGCGCAGGAGGAGTCATTAATAATGTTAACAAGGCCATCAAGACCAACATGATCTCTCTCAAGGTCAGGCTCTGCGCTGAGAGAGATCGGCGGCCTAAGAAGCAGGCAAAAGCCGTGAAATGTGGGTGAAACAAGTAGCAAAATAAAGCTTCCACCCTGCAGGTCTTTGCCTGTAAACACAACACAGAGCAGAGAAAGGTGGCAGGGACAAAAACCAGAACTTTTTCTCAAAGTCACCCTGAAACCACAGCAGCAGACACCTGTAGACAATCAGCTTATTAAGCAACTGGACACAGGCTGCAATAAATGCTCCCTCACTGCTACACTCACACACAGAGCAAGTAGCTCCAGGGCAGGTGGGCTACTGGTGCAGTGGTTGGGCTGCATGCATTTGCACACTGAAATGGCTTGTGGAGTTCATTTGAGGTAAGTTCTTGCAGGTATTTTTAGTATGTTAAGTTAAGTTGCTGTTGTGTGGCTGTCCCATTTATTCTGACCTTGCTGTCTCATCTTCTGTGCAGGATCCTGCTGATTTTCTTAGTTCAAGCAGAGCATGTGTGCTGTTCATGGGCTACACAAGGTGAGCAGAACACAAATGTGCCACTGTCATTTAGTGCAGTAGACTAACCTGCTGTGGCTTCATGCTGTTGTTTCTCTTGCAGCTCAGTGCTTTCAGAAACAGACTGGCAACACATATGTTGGCTCCAACCAACAGGACAGTGGACTAAGACTTGGTGGCAGCTACCTCCAGAATCAACTCAGACAGTCGGGTTCTTCAGGCTCAGCCCAGAGCAGTAGCCTCAGCACACAAACTGCACTTAGCAGTGGTTATAGCCAGGGACTTTCCAATAGTCGCAACACACAAACTGTTTCACAGCTGGCTCAAAGTGGCTATCCGTCAGTCAGGCTTGTGCAGGACAGCTTGGTGTTGAAACCTAACTGGCAAATGGAGTCCAATCAGGCGAGCATACAAAATGTGCCAAAAAAGCAGTTTAGCCTTTCTACTGCCATCGCTACTGGCAGTCCTGTGAAACAGAACAACCCTTTTGATGTCAGCAAGATGAGAACTTGGCCGGTTCAGCAGGGCACACTACGTGCTAGCAAGTATCAGTCCAGCAGTTCTGCATCTGTTCAGACACCTAGAAAAAGCTACTCCTTAAACTCAGCCTCTGACCAGCCTGGTGCACTGAAGACTCTCAGAGCTGCAGCTGACTACAGCAGAGGAGACTATGCTCCCTCTAAACCCTCCACTTTGTCATCTCCTCTAAATGAGAGAGCTGGAAAGGGCCACAGTCAGACTAAGGTTGGAAAACCATACCGAAGCAAACTGTTTCCTGTGACTGAAGCAAATGCTCAAGGAAGCTATAGCCAGTCTCTTCAAGTGTCCGGCAGACACATCGCTCCTGCCAGGTTTCAGCCATACAGTCTACAGAAGCCCACAAATTGGAGGTTTAGCTACAAACTCCCTTCCACTGAGCAGATCCCCAGCAACTCTCTCCAAACATCCTGGAATGGCAGAACCTCAGCTCAGGGAGATGGTAACCTCCTGGCCTCTGGGAGCAGCAGAGCGGGAACCTCTGACGTGCAGTTTGCCCCAAGCAGGACCTACAGCATCCCTCAGCACTTCGGTGGTTTCGCTATCAGACGGCTGGGAGACCCTGATAACCAGAAGGAAGCAGCGAGCATCAGGAAGCCACATCAGACCTACTTGACTCCTTCACAGCAGCCTGAGCCTTTAAAGCCACAGGTCCAGGGTGTCTATCCAGAGAGCAAATGGATGAGGGTTAGGCCATGTCGGGGTATCTAACAGGTGAGTATTTCATTTCTTGCTGTTCTGTGATTAGGCCTTGTTTCTAATGTGTCATTCTTCCAATAGGTGCAGCAGGTGTGCTTGGATCAGTTGATTTGAAATAAATGTGTTTAATTTATACCTTGTTTGTCTTGGTGGGGTTTTTTTTTTTTTTTTATTTGATCATGTGGTATTGGTGAGTGCTAAAGCATGTGCATATCTACATAGGTGTAGTGCCATCTAGTGTGTGAAACAACATGTTGCAGTATGGTCCCTTTAAAACATAGTACTGAAATGCCCTGTTTGCAATCCTCTGCAAAGACTAACAACCTGTCATGCTGAATATTGGAACAAAAGCTGGACCTGAAACTTTAAAAAGGGGGGGGGAAAAAAAAGTTCTAGTAAAATGGGCTTTGGCCTTCAATCGGCCTAAGGTTGTTCTTCAGAGTGAACACTGATTCTTAGTGTCATGTGGACTATAGTGTAATTCTGTAATCTCAATTTTCTTGCAACAGATTGGATTTGACTCTATTAGCACCTAGTTTAATTGCTAATGTCACTAAAATTTTCAAATTCAATTTGTCCCCTACATTTTAAAGGTTTCAGTGCATCCACTTAGGGTTGTAAAGTAGGTAACAGCTGTAGGTGTGACATGATTTAATATCCTATGTTCTAGACACAGAAACATGTCATTTGTATGTCAAAAGTAGCTAAAACTTGTATAACTGAAACTTTGTTTTGGGTAAACATTTGACATGTACAAATTTATTGCATCAACCTCCCAATCTTTAGGCTTCATCACTGAGACCACTAATACTTTGTAAAATTAATGCCATCTTCTTTGTTCACATTCAAAATTTGATTTTTGTATCAGCTGTATGTAAAATATTTAGAAAATGGTGACTGAACTATACACTTGTGTAAAATAACTGACAAACTGAACTCTAACAGAGGACATGAGCAGCAAAACACTTCTGGTGTTCCAGGATCAGATGGCATAAGTAAAAACAGGAAAAACTTTTGTCCTTATCAGTGTTTGTATCCAATGAAATCTTAATGTCTGAAATGAAACCTGCATTCTGAATATCTGTGATTAAGTGTGTGTGTGACAGCTGTGATTTTACACCACACACCTTGTAAGCTGAATGAGCCTTACCTAGATACTGTAATTAAGATTCAAGACTATGTGCTCAGCAATTACATGGAGTAGTCACAGACAATTAAACTGACAACTTGTATTTTCTAAACTTGATGAATTTCTTCACACATTTGTGTAGAGAAAAGTTTAGCATTTGTTGACGGTGTTACAGTGAATGAAGCCCTCAGTATGATTCCTTGTGTAAAGCTTCCAGTCTTCACAATGAGATCTTCTTGAATCCCTGATCTGAGATGGATCCTCAGTTGCAGAGTTATCCTGATATTCTACACTGGTGGAGAAGTTGTGTAGAAACATTTGAACCAATACAAATACTGTGACACCTGCAGTGTATTTAGAAAGCTTCATATTGACAAACATCACTGAGGGTGAAGAACCTCAGAGTGCTCGATCATGCTAGAGACAGTCTATTTTACTATAGTCAAGCTCAACAAATGCTTGTAGGACGTTACTGCACAGCTCCAAAGTACATGGAAACAACTGGAGGCAAAATACTTCTAATAGAACCTATAAACAACAGTACACACTCATATAAACAGTATGATATGGTCAAAGTTAAATATAACTAGTACAACATTGTCTTTATCATTATATAAAACCAATAAGAGTGTAAGTGTGACAGATTTTAGCATCAGATGTTTCCTTACAACTTAATGTCTTAAAAAATAAACTTATTTTCATATGAAATGCAGCTGGATGCAGGCGAAGTAGGCTCTGTCAAAACCATGAGCTAAAACATGAAGTGAGGTCATGTTTGTGCTGTCGTTTATTCAGTTTGTGTTGTTTCTGATTCAGGCTCAGTGACTGGAGCTTCATGATTTCTGCACACAGAGGCGAGCAGATGCTGAGAGCTTCTTCAGTGTGTGTGTGAGCGGCTTTACAGACGTGACAGCACACAGGAAGCAGGCGGTGCCAGCTTCATCTGCACAGATCAGTTGAGGCTGCTCTTCATCCTTCTATCTGGTTCCGGTCTGGTTTGGAGCAGAGGTGTGTTCAGTGGGTTGTTATTCCCAACTTTCTGTCACCATAGCTCCTTTTGTAATCTGAGTAAATTTACTTTGTTGACAAAGACTCTGCCTGTTCTCCATCCTCTCCTCTGATCCCATCAGGTGTGGCTATTTCTTTGTCATGGGAACTCTGGATACACTGTGGGAACGCTGAGTTTCGATCCTCCACGTCGTCTTCTCTCGGCCCCTGTGGGCCCAAATGCTGCTCCATGGTCCCCTGCAGATACCAGGCATCACCACAGTTAGGCAGTGCAGGGGTGATGATGATGGAGCGTCTGGATGCTGACAGGAGGACCTCTGTGAAAAACATCACAGTACAACAGAAGGAGTGAGATATATCCTCTTTGAACTATGAAATACGACATGTCGAGGTCTACAGGAGGCTTTTGTTCATGTTGTTCCTAATTATGAGCTTCCCTCTGTCAGTTCCAGCCGTCTGCAGCAGAGGAAAAACACTCCGCACTGGAGCTCACTTCCTCTCCAGGTCACAGTCTCATACTTACCTATTCCCCGTATCATATGAATAGCATCAGCTCAGGTGTTAGAGTGCCCCCTCTACTCATTTCAGGCTCGTTGTTTTAGTTGATCCCTTCTATCAGCATGAAGCCTTATGAGCCTTAGACCAGGACAGCACATGTGGAGCTACTCAACATATTTCAGCCAACGACCTCAACTGACTCCTGTCAGCACAAAAGGTCAGTAGTACAGATCGAATCAGACCTGGATCAGGCTCTCTTAACCCAGGCCTGAATACATCTCCCACATTTAGTGATATTACTGTCACAGCATAGGTAGAGCTGATGAAGTGATTCCCATGAAGGCTGCTAACAGACCACAACATGTAACATACTCCGTCAGTAACTGACTCTTCAGACGATGAAGGTTCAGGTTCATATTACATTGCATTATTCTATATTATGTTATATTGTTATTATTTGTTCTAATATTATTTAATATATAATATATTATTTTAGATAATTATATTATATTAGATTATGTCATTTGTAAACACATAATTTATATTTTAGATTATATTTTGGATTATATTATTTTAGATCATTCTAAATTACCCTAGAATATATTATTTTTATTGTTTCAGATATTGTATTAGATTAGATTTTATTATTGAATTATTTATTATTATACAATCTAATATTATTTTATATTGTTTTAGATATAATTACAATATTTAATATTTTTATTCTATTCATTTATATTATGACTATATTGTAGATTATATTCTATTAATTTATATTCTATTATATTATATTAGATTATTCTATATAAATTTAGATTAGATTAGACTGGATCATTTTAAATGATATTACTTTTCATTTTTTAGATTATATTATATTAAATTATATTTAAGTCTTTACCAGTTCTACCCTAAAGGCTCCAAAGAAAAATACACTCCCTACATACAGACCAGCTCTGGTGCAAGTCGATACTCAGAGCATTACCAGCCCCACCAGACGCAAAGGCCAGATGATCCTTAATCCAGATCCAACTCCAGCTGGGGGGATCAGTCCTGCTGCACACAGGCCTGACAAACCTAGTCCAAGTCACTGTCCTGGAAATACCGTGGCCTCTTAGCAGACACCCCCCAGCATCCCTCCCAGCTCCTCTTGGTGGAGGTCCTCAGATCAGACGTGGACGGAGTCGGTTCCTCAGAGTCTTCCTCTTCCGTTGGGCCTCCCTCAGAACTCCTCCTCGGCCTCTTCCCAGGATCCCGCTCCTCCTCGCTCTCCTCCCTGCTCCTCTTCCTGGACGGGCTGAAGCCAGACATAGACAGATCTTCATCACTGCCATTGTCACAGAGGCAGCTCTGGTTCATCTTCTTCCTCTTTGTCTCCCTCAGGTCCGTCATCCCAGTTGTCACCACCGTCATCATCCTCCTCCTCTGACATGGTGTCATAACCGGGGTCGTCCCCGGTCTTGTCAGAGGACTCACCCCAGTCGTCGCTGTCGTCCATCTCCATCTCCGTCCATCTTTGGGAAGGACAGCCCCGTTCTCCACATTGTCATCCAGGACAATGACAGTGAGCTCCTCTTCATCAGAAGAGATGTAGATGGGGAGAGCGCGATCTTCATCCTCGTGGGGGATCCTGATCAGCTTCGGGGACCTCCCCAGCTGCAGGACGCTCAATGTAAAAGACACCTGCAAGAAAAATTACAAGTTCCTGGAAACTTAAGTACCTGTAATAAAATCTATTTTCTGAGACTAAATAAGGAACAAAAAAAGTTCAATTAGTTTTAAATGTATGAATTCATAAAGTTATTAATATCCTAAAATAACAGATTAAAATAATACAACTAATTACTCTGATTCTTATGTCATTAAACAGCAGAAATACCAGACAGGACCTTGCTACAGTCTCGGCCACTTCAAAATAATGTAAAGGGCACAAGGAAAACACAGAAACATCTGTCATGTAAACTAAGCAGCAAGCTCCTCATGTTGACAGATCAAAGAGCTGTGCACCATCAGTGTGAGCAGAGTAAAATACAGACTGTGACCATTTCTAACAGAATACGAATCACACAAATGTACTATTATTAGCATTATTAGCACAACATATAAATATACTGATAACATATAATTATACTGTATATAGTGACTGGCATGAAGAGAATAAGTTTGTATTCAGGCAGATTTACTTACATTCACATGTAGCACTAATGTATCTTTGTTCCTGAACTCATAATGTAATCAAGACACAATCAAATTCAACCAAATCAATCAGTCACAAATCAATCAATCACATGACATCACTGTTAATATGGCAGGAAGCAAAAAGTGTGAACAGACAAGTGTTGATGAAGCCAAACAGCGCATGTGTAATTACACATGCTCAACCTACTCTGATTACAGTTACGTGCAAACAATAACAGGACTTTTCCACAACAAACACACGCATGTCTGAGCTTCTCTGCACACTACCTTTGCTAATTATTATTACTGTTATTATCGATAATAGATTTGCAAATCACAGCGCATGCAGAAAAAGCAGTAAAGCAGCAGTGAAAATAACCGATACATTTGAGTGTTGGTGACAACGGGTCAACAACAATAAAAAGATGATTCAACACAACAGGTGTCCAACAATCACACAATACAGTTCACTTCCTCCTTCACGCGCGCTCATCTCAGCACGGATCTGACAGGTGATGACCTTTGACCTTCAGAGGAGCCCCATGCCCTGAAATCAACTCAGCTGTGCAAGTAGAGGCGGCGGTTTGTTTACACCTGCACGTTCTGACGTCCTGACGTCAGAGCCTAATAATTTCAATTGCTCAGTTGTCTCCATGATAACACAGAGATATAGATTTCCCCCCATTTTACAAAAAAAAAAAACACATCTTCCATCATCTCTTCTCTAACTTTTGACATCAAACAGGACTAAATTAATGACCTCATACCAAAATAAATTGAATAGTTTTTTAATCGTTAAGATATTCCACACACCTCCCTCCACTTTGAGTTCATTCAAAACAACTAAATAACGATAAATAACCCAGAAAACATCTTAAACAGGCCAACAAATATCTGTCACTTTAAATTAGCAAGTTTTCTCCATTTCCCTTCTTTAAAATGTTCCCTCGTCAAGTAAAAAACATGAATTTTGTTTCTTAGCAGCAGGATGGTCGGGGTCAGGCTGACTTCCGAACAGCAGGTGGTCCTGGTGGATCCGTCCGGGAGAAGCCATTTATCCACAAGTTTGGTCCTTCTCCTTCTTCTCCTTCCTCTCCTTCTCCTTCTCCTCTTTCCTCTCCTTCCCCGGGTTCAGTTGTCCACAAAGATGCTCTCAGCTTTTCAGGTCATCATTGGCAGCATTGGACGGGCCCTCCTCTCTGCGCCAGCTGGGGGGGGGCACCGGCTCGACACCGGGCGGAAAACACGTGAGCCTTAGCGGCCATTAGATGGTCAGTGAAGTTCAAATATGTATGTGAAACATTTACTGGGGGTTGCTCCTTTGAATCTTTTGTAGGGGGCGCTATGGTAGCCATTTTATCACACACAATCCAGAGACCGACATTTCTAGTGAGATTTTACCACTTAAAATTACGTAAAATTTTGTGAATTTCTGAGCATTGCATCACAAGCCCATCAGCAGCTGCTTCCTATTTCATGGCGAAACTTCAAAACTTTGCCACGCCCCCACAAACACGCCGTTCAACAAAAACAAAAAATCTTCGCAATTTAGCGTCACTCGTGTCTTTAGATTCTACATTTTAAATTTGAAGACAATCTGACCAAATCTCTAGGAGGAGTTCGTTAAAGTGTGATACCTGCAAATGACAACAACTTCTTATTTTAAGTCGAATATAGAAATTTGTCACGCCGCCACGCATGCAATTTTTGAGGAAAATGAAAACACAATTTAGTGTCACCCATGTCTCTAGATTTTAATTTCAAATTAGAAGCAGATCTGATTGAAATCTGTGCGAGGAGTACGTTAAAATACAAGGCCTGAAAATAGGTGAAATTAGGGCAATACTGCACACATAAATATCTCACTTCTTGTTTGATTTAGGATATGGGTCCAAGAGACTTTTTTGTAGAGCTTAGGAGAATACACATTTCATTAAATTTCATATATATTGGACAAACACAGTCCGGGGGCTGCTTTTTTGAAAAATTCTAGGGGGCGCTATAGAACCAATTTGCATCAATTTGTCTAGCTCCAAGAGCTAGCTAGGCAGGGCTGCTTCGTTAAATCTATCTATCTATTGCTCATTGCAAAAATTCAAATGCAGATGTGTTCAGGGCGGATATCTTATTAAACCAATGCAATTTGGGCTTTGGGGCAGATCAGACCATGTATACGTACGTTAGAGCAACGTTTCCACTCATGGCGAGACATCGAAATTCGGCATTCGCCGCTGTGCCGTCACGGCCACGCCCTCTGATGAAAAGTTGAAATTATTTGTCAAATGTCATCATCATGGTCTTGACCAAGTCCACACCTACTTTGAGGTGAATATACTCTACCACTTTGGAGACGTAAAACATGACACTTCCTGTCACCAACAGGTGGCGCTATATCCATAACTAAATATTGTTGTATAAATTTGTTCAGACCTGTACTCCAATCAAACATGTGCAATTTCAGCCTAATTCATGATTCACATGTGAGTTACAGGTGAATTACAGCCACTTCCTGTTTTTTGGCGAAACATTGAAATTCGCCATGCTGCCATGCTTCGACCATTCAAAAAATTCAAATTCAAATTTATTTATTTAGAGCCCAAAATCACAAACATTGTTTGCCTCGGAGGGCTTTACAATCTGCACAGTTGTGACACCCTCTGTCCTTAGACCCTCGAACCGAGTCAGGAAAAACTTCAAAAAACCCTTTATGGGAAAAAGAAGAAACCTGAGGAAGAGCCACAGATGAGGGATCCCTCTCCCTGGGACGGACAGACGTGCAATAGATGCCACATGTACAGAGAACATCATCAATCATATTATGGAATTATACATGAGTCGTAATAAAGCTGTAGCTATACTGAGTTCATTGGTTTAGTCCATGTGTGAAGGTATCACAGGTAATGGAAATGAGTCTGTGAGTCCAGGTGCATCTCTAGATGTCCTCATATGGAGCTCTGGGCCACTCGACCTTCTCTCCACAGCACAGACACAGATCATGTCCCCACCCCACCAGGCCAGTGAACCTCAGACAGATGGACCACAACCAGAATCAGTGAGGAACCTGCAAGACTGGAGAGAACAACAAAGAGGACCGGGGCTCCGGCAGTAACATGCACTTTACAGGAACATAAGAGTATTCACATTAACCTGCTTTGACACTTTAACCAATTTAACTACTTTAACCAGTTTAGCCACTTTAACCAGTTTCTAAAAGTGACTCCAGTTTGCACTACTACCATAATATGAGTAAAGGAAGCAGAGGAAGAGGGAGAGGTGCCCGATGCATCATGGGAGCCCCCCGGCAGTCTAAACCTATAGCAGCATAACTAAGGGCGAGTCTGTGCCCACCCTAACTATAAGCTTTATCAAAAAGGAAGGTTTTAAGTCTATTCTTAAACACTGACACTGTGTCTGCCTCTCGGACCCAGACTGGGAGCTGGTTCCAGAGAACAGGGGCCTGATAGCTGAAGGCTCTGCCCCCTAGACTACTTCTGGAAACCCTGGGAACTACAAGTAAGCCTGCGTTTTGGGAGCGCAGCGCTCTAGTTCGGTTGATAAGGAGTTATCAATTCATTAAGATATGATGGTGCCAGACCATGCAGAGCCTTATATGTGAGGAGAAGGATTTTAAAATCCACTCTAAATTTTACAGGGAGCCAATGCAGAGAAGCCAATACTGGAGTAATATGGTCTCTTTTCCTGGTTTTAGTCAGCACCCGAGCAGCGGCATTCTGGACCAGCTGTAGAGTCTTTAACGACTTGTTCGGGCAGCCTGATAAAAGTGAATTACAATAATCCAGCCTGGAAGAGACAAATGCATGGACTAATTTTTCAGCATCGCTTTGGGACAAAAAGTGCCGAATTTTTGCGATGTTGCGCAGGTGGTAAAAAGCAGACCTTGAAATATGCTTAATATGGGTGTCAAAGGACATATCCTGATCAAATAAAACCCTGAGAGGTTCCTTACAGTGGTGCTGGAGGCCCAGTTAATGCCATCCAACAAGGCTAGGCTATCATAGGAGAAAGCGTGTTCCTCAGGTGTTTCGGACCTAATAGGATCACTTCAGTTTTAAAAGCTAAAAAAAGTTAAAAGCTTAGCTTCGCAATTTAACATTTAACATTTAATTTTTTATTCAAAATGGCAGACTTCCTGTTGGAGTTAGACCATGGCTCCAAGACGCTTCTTTTTTGTACATCTTGGCGTGTTACATAACCCCTCCAAATTTCATATGTGTAGGTCAAACCGTAGCCAATGGGGACCCTCCAAAAACATACACGTAGGTGCGCTGTAGAGACACATTTTTGGGTGCCCGGGACCCATAAAATATGTAATTTTACACCTGACTTTGGGGGGGTTCACAAATTTTCATGAGTTTTAGAGCACCTTCAGGGCATCTAAAATGCGATTTATTGATGGGAAGAATAACAAAAACGACAAAAAAAGACGAGAAAAATAATAAACATTTGAGTTACAATAATAGGGCCTCGCCCTTTCGGTGTACGGGCCCTAATTAAGTCCCTCCCCCCTCCCCCTCCTCCGGCTGATGATGGTACCTGCTCGCTCTCTGTGGGGGGGGGAGGGGCAGATTTATTGATGTGACCAGAGAGGAGTTTGTAAAAATGTCAAAACGAGCTGAACTGTCCGGAGCACAGGGAAGAAAAAAAGAGAAGAAGAGGAGGAAAAACAGGAGAAAGAAAGAGGTAAAGTAAAGACACAGTAATGAAATGAAGCATCAGTTATCTCACAGTGTACTGTGAAGTTGATAACTTCTTCTGAGCGATTAGCCTCAACATGCTAATCAGTAAATAAAGCAGTTTTATATTTCTGTAGCTGGGCGGCATGGAGGCTCTTTACTTTATGGATCATTTGTAAAGATTAAACCTGCTCAGTAGGTGTCTACATTGGCCTAATCTACGCTTTTATTATTTGTTTTATTTACATCTGGCTAGCTAACGTTTTTCCTGCTTATGTATAGAGTTATTGTGTGCAAACTGTGGTTATTTAAATTGTTTGATGTTGATTGTTGTATTTATAATTTATTACTATTATTATTATTTATTCACTTATTTACAGGATGTTTATTTTGTGGTAAGGGTATTTATATTGTAGTTCAGATTTTTCTGTATTTATTTGTAATTTTAAAGCGTGTAAATTGGGTGACATGTTATCTTATAAATTAAAGACAATGGTAAAAACAAGTGCTATTCGATTTCAGATTTCTTTTCTAAGCGTATGTAAATCGTCGATGGAGGCGATTTACATACATATGGAGCGTATGTGAGCGTGACTATGTGACTAGTGGCGCGCTGTGTGAGACGGCTGCCTCTCCAGTAGCTCTCCAGTTTCAGCTCTTTTCAGCTCTTTTTAACCTTTTTTTACCTCTTTCCCCCTACCTTCTTTTACTCTTCTTGCATGAAGAGATTGTGTGTTTTATATATCCAATGGATATTTCAACTCAACTTTAAAATGCAACCAAGAGCCAGTTTCCTCACTTATTGACGGGAGGAACTGCTGGCTGGCTGCATGAACAAAGGGACGAGACGACGATACGACACCCCATCCTCGGCGGGGCTGAGGAGGAGAAGCTAAAGGCCGAGCTAGCGGAAAATCGGAGGCGCTACAAGCCATCGATTCCCTCACGTCATCATGGGGAATGTGAACTCGCTGCCGAACAAGATAGACGAGCTGTCCGCACTGAACAACCAGCGGATCTACCGGGAGAGCAGCTTGTTCATCTTCACGGAGACATGGCTGAACCACCTAGTACCGGATGCTAACATGGACCTGCTGGGATTCACTGCTGTGAGAGCCTGACAGAGACACTAAGGCGGCGTGGTGAGCGGGAAAAGCAAAGGTGGGGGACTCATCATGTATGTCAACAACTGCTGGTGTAACCCAGGACATATCTCCGTAAAGACAGTCTCATGTTGCCAGGACCTTGAGCTGCTAGCTGTTAGCCTGCGGCCATATTATCTGCCGAGGGAGTTCAGTCACGTGATCACCGTCTGTGTTTACATCCCTCCGAGAGCGGACACAGCCACTGCCTGTGAGAAAATGGGGGAATTTCCCCACTGTGGGATCAATAAAAGATCTTATCTTATCTTATCTTAAAATCCACTCTGTCACAGCAAGGCTGCAGACACAGCACCCTGAGGCATTCATGATCATCTCTGGGGACTTTAACCATGCAACTTTGGACTCTACTTTTGGCTGTTTTTAATCAAGTTGTAGACTGTCCGACCAGAAACAACAGGACAATTGATCTGCTGTATGTTAATGTACGGGATGCATACAGATCGACTCCCCTCCCCCCCCCACTGGGGAAGTCTGATCACAACCTGGTCCACCTACAGCCACTGTATACCCCCCTGGTCCAAAAGCAACCGGTGACAACCCGATCAGTCAGGAGATGGTCCCCTGAGAAGGAAAGTGCCTTGAGAGACTGCTTTAACACCACAGTCTGGGATGTGCTGATGAACCCGCATGGTGAGGACATAGAGGGGATGACACACTGTCTGACGGATTACCTGAACTTCTGCACAGACGTGGTCTCCCCTGTCAAGACTGTCCGCTGCTACCCTAATAACAAGCCTTGGGTAACACGGGAAGTCAAGACTGTCCTCAACAAGAAGAAGGCTGCCTTCAGGAGCAGAGACAGGGAGGCCATGAAAGCAGCACAGCAGGAGGTGAAACACTGTGTGAAGGAAGCCAAGGACAGCTACAGGAGAAAGGTGGAGCAGAAGCTGAGGGAAAACAACATGAGGGAGGTCTGGGAAGGTGTGAGGACCATCACAGGTCTCAACACAAAGACCAGAGCCGTAGGGGGGACAATGGAGAGGGCAAACGAACTGAATGACTTCTTCAACAGGTTCCAACCAGACCTTGTCCCCCCGACCCCCGCCCTCACCACAGCCATCCCCCCCTCTCCCCTCCACACACCTCCCCCAGACACCACAACACCACCCTCCTCCTCCCCCACATCAACACAATCTTCGCCACTCATCACCACAGACCAGGTCAGAGGACAGCTGAGGAAGCTCCGACCCAGGAAAGCCGCAGGCCCAGATAAAGTGTGCCCTAGACTACTGAAGACCTGCGTGGCAGAACTGGGGGAACCACTACAACGGATCTTCAACCTTAGCCTGCAGATTGGGAGAGTGCCCACCCTCTGGAAGACATCCCGCATCGTTCCAGTTCCGAAGAAGAACCGGCCCAGCGAGCTGAATGACTTCCGACCAGTGGCACTCACTTCACATCTGATGAAGACGTTGGAGCGGCTCTTCCTCAGCCTCCTCAGACCCCAGGTGCAACATGCCCAGGATCGCCTGCAGTTCGCCTACCAAGCCAGGTGTTGGTGTGGAGGATGCCATCCTCTACCTGCTCCATCGAGCCCACTCCCATCTGGATAAGGGAAGCGGCACAGTGAGAATTCTTTTCTTGGACTTCTCCAGTGCCTTCAATACCATCCAGCCCACTCTGCTTCGGGACAAACTGAGCAGGATGGGAGTGGACCCCAGCTGATGGACTGGATCTCTGACTACCTCACTGGCAGTCCACAGTACGTCGGGCTGAAGGACATCAAGTCTGACACGGTGGTCAGCAGCACTGGAGCCCCCCAGGGCACAGTGCTGGCCCCTCTTCCTCTATCACCCTGTACACCTCAGACTTCTGCTACAACTCGGAGCTGTGTCATATTCAGAAATACGCTGATGACACGGCCATCGTTGGGTGCATCAGGGATGACAGAGAGGAGGAGTATCGGAGACTGGTAGGGGACTTCGCTGCATGGTGCCACACTAACCACCTACAGCTCAACACCTCTAAGACGAAGGAGCTGGTTATTGACTTTGGGAGGTCCAGACCAAGACCGCGACCAGTCCTGCTAGAGGGAGCTGAGGTGGAGGCTGTGGACTCTTACAGATACCTTCGGGCTGTGGTTGGACAATAAACTGGACTGGACAACGCACACCAGCCACCTGTATGGGAAGACACAAAGCAGGATGTACTTCCTAAGGAGACTGCGGTCCTTCAACATCTGCAGCAAACTTCTGCAGATGTTTTACCAGTCTGTGGTTGCCAGTGTCCTCTTTTACACTGTGGTGTGCTGGGGGGGCAGCATATCCAAGAAGGACACATCCAGACTGGATAAACTGATCAGGCGGGCCGGCTCTGTGGTCGGCACGAAGCTGGACTCTCTGGTGACGGTGGCAGAGTCGAGGACTCTGGACAAACTGCTGGACATTATGGACAATGCCAGCCACCCTCTGCACACCGTCATCAGCAACCAGAGGAGCCTGTTCAGTGAAAGACTGCTCCTTTCCCAAGTGTAGGACCAACAGGCTTCAAGAACTCCTTTGTCCATCATGCCATCACACTCTACAACTCCTCACAAGGGGGGGAGGAGGACATAGAGTAGGGGTGGTAGCCATTGTACATTTACTTGTACAACACATGCATACACAAATGATGGACACTTTTCCTCTGGTGCAATAACCTCATTATATGGTGAAATAATTTTAACTTATAATTCTTAACTTATTCCATACGAAGCCATAACTTATTCCATACAAAGCCATATTCAGCTCTTTATATTTACTTATATTATTTTTTTCTCATTCTTATTTTTGATATTTTGTATTTACTGTTTATTTTTCATCTGTGTGCTTCTTCTATCTCTATGCTGTATGCATATGCTTCTGGAAACTTAAATTTCCCTGAGGGAGTCATCCCAAAGGGATCAATAAAGTTGAGTCTGAGTCTGAGTCTCTGAGTCTGAGGTCTGGGGCGCCATGTAAAATCTCGCCTAGGGCGCCACATTGGGTAGGGCCGGCTCTGCACATGGGTTATTTCTTAAACTGCTCATCAGATGCAAAAATCCACATGTTGCTGCGCTGCCTGGTGGGCTTTCTGTCACATCTGCAAGATTTTATTTTTAATTTATTATTTTATTTCATTTAAATGTCTTTTTTATTTTTTTATTTGAAACTCTTTTGTGTTCTTATTGAGTCTCAAAGTTTCATCTTTCACAATTTAGGAGATCTGCAAACAGCTATTTTTCTGTTTTAATATATAAATTGATATTTTGAAAACAAACTAAACTAAAACTTAATTCGGAAACATCTTTTCTAGTCTGCTAACCTCCAGATTATAATTCAGATACAAAGTGCTTCTGATAATGCTCTAAATGATTATTATTAACAAATAAAATACATCACTTAATTATTTTATTTTGCAGCTCTGTGCATATTTAATCATGTATTACTTCACCACTCAACATTTCCTCTTCATCATCACATCTCCAATGCTTCTATTTTTCTAAAACTTATATGTGAGTGAAATCCACCCAGGGCCATGATTTTGTGTGTGTGTTCATTTTCAGTAAAACAATCAGTGTGTAAACTGTGTGACTAGCTTACCTGACAACACTATTACATTAATTAAATACAGTAGGCAGCAGACTTTTGACCTTTTCTGTGAAGTGAACCTCCTTCATAACACTTCATTCATCTACACTAACTAATCAGCACAGATAAAAGCACTTTTATTGCCTCCTCTGCTGAAAGGAACAGATTCAAATCTACAAGATTTTTTTTGCCATGCTCTGAATATTACAGCTCTAGAGCTACACCTTTAGGTGCCTTGTTGACCATTCAGCACAGGGCACAATGATTTAATCTCCACTACTAGTTACCTGATTTTTAGCCTCTATCAGATACTCTCACCTGCACTGTACTGTGATTGGTATTGTCCTGATGAAGGGACACACTGTACTTTGCTGTTCTGATCAGATGAGGGCGCCATGCCCTCAGAGATAAAGAAGAGCCAGTTGATGTACTTACTTATTGGCTGCAAATTAAAGACTAAATTCAAATGAAAAATAGAATTAGTAAACATGCAATGCACAAACTACTATCATATGTTCAGCTAATTAACAAAAAACATCTAAGATGCTCATGACTTTCATCTTAATCTATATTCCTAACCTATATATGGTGCATGGCGTATGTCTCATTCTACAACCTGTTTGTAAAGTAACTGACTGTGACTTGTACTGTACTGTAACTGAAATCAATATTTGAGCATATGGATATTGACAGTGTTCCACTGAGTCTCTGAGAACCAACATCCTCTGAAATGAATGCTGTCAGTACTACAGTGTGTTGGAAGCATCATGAGAGGGGATGGAGGGACTGAAAGATTTGTTAGGTTCTTTGTTGATGCAATTACAACGGCTCAAGAATCTCTTTAGAGACGTGGAAAATCTTTGGCAGTGCGTGTTTACTACGGGCTGCCACGACAGTTTGTCATGGCTCTTTCTAAATATCCGTGACAGATGTCTTCAGCGAGCTCCAGGTGCTGCTCTGAATGAAATGTGGCGCACAGAATCTCAGTGGAAAGCGAGAGTGAGCTTTTATGGGCACCTGTAACTTCGACTCTCCGCTTAGTATGGCTCTGCAGTACTGGACAGATGTGGCAGGTAGATTCGACTAATCAGTTTGGGATGCAGCTGCAGATGGGCTGGATGCTCTTTCACAGCATACTGACAACGCAGATCAAGACGATTTCATAACCAGGACCACACATTTGTCCTTGTTGCCTTTTCAGGAATCAGATTAGCATTTTGTTTCAAACAGTATGTTTTCTGCACTGAGGACAATTTTACCCTGACATCCACATCATCAAATAATCCACTGAACTGGTTATATATACTCATTTTACCCATATATTCCTTTTCCAAATGCAGCATGATATAGTAGTGATTGTTAACTCTTTCCTCTACACTGACCTGTGCCACCCTGTCACTACCACCAAGTGTCCTCTAGGGTGCGCAATGGGACAGGCAATAAAAACACCACTACTGAGAGGACTCACATATGAACTCAAAGCTTAAGTTTGACGCACAGTAATGTAATAAAGGATGTGAAAAGTAGGCCACAAAGATTCTCCTGTCAGGCTTTTAAAGCAACTTACTCTTTTAAGTTTTTATATAGAATCTGTTAATACTACTCCACATCCACCTCTTTGGTCTACTCTGAAATATCTGGATGGATTCCAATGAAATGCGTTGAACTTCTTCATGCTCCCTGCCCCCAAAATGAACTGTAAAAAGTAAAGTGTAAAAAACGGATGCCGTCGTATGGTAAAAAATTTAAATCGTCCAATAAAAATGCAAAACTAATGAGGTTCCCAGCAGCCTCAGTTGTACATTGAACTTGCAAATTATAGCACACTAACACCCTAAGCTGAGATAATGACAAAGGTAAACATTGTACCTGCTGGACAGCCCCACAGAGCAGCTGGCAGGCCTATAAAGTCCTGCTGTTGTTGGACTGGATGTGACTTTATTTAAGAAGGATGAACTTTTCCAGCTTCCTCTTAAAGCTCTTGGATCACCATGTTCCATATTAAAGTTGCTATCCAAATGTATATTTCTAACTTTAATACTGTGAGCGCTGATGAAAAGGCTCAGAGAATCTCATCAGTGCACTCAGGTTTATTTCAGGAGATCCATGCGCCTAAACACATTTAACCAAGTCCAAGTCAGTGTTGTGAAAAGGAAGTGAAGACTTTACTTTGGATTACTTTGTTTTCATGTCTCTTTTTCAAGGGAGATCTTGATCTCAATGAGACTTCCTGAATAAATAAAGCTTAGCAAAGTAAAAACCACATCAAGAGGTGGCAGCATCTTTGAAAACATAGCTGGTGCCACATTTAGCCCATGCTGACTGTTTTGTTTATCATGGATGCCATTATGTCTCACCACTGAGGACTACAATGGAAATAAAGATTTCAAAACTTCATTACGCCATCTACTAGCTGAAATCAAAATAGCAAAATTATGTTTTCCTTGTAATTTTCCCAAATTAAAATTGGCTCATGTAAAACATGTCAGACTGTTTGTCCCACTTCCTGGCTGCTTTGCTAGTGGGTGTTAACGATGAGGTTTATCAGACAAAACACAATATCTCCCCGTGATTTCAAAAAGTGAATTCAGCTTCTGTCAAAATATCACAAATGAACTGAATGATTTTCTCTCATCCCTTTGTAAATGGGAACTACTCGGTTATCTGTATGCATCAAGCAGAATGCCTGTTCTCACATTCCCCCACTAATGTAAATATATATGTAAATACCAGAATGTGTGATCCAGGGACAAGGACAGCCATGCAACATCGGGGGCAGATGTCAATCAATGCACGGACGGAAACCATGGCTGTGCATTTGATAAGCGGCACACTCGACACAGCCGGCTGTGTGTTGTGTCTCTGCATCCATGTGGAAATATCAAAACCATCAGCAGAACACACTGTGTGCCGCTTTAGACACATCGAATTTTCTCTGCCAGCCAAATGAAAAATTCAGGACTTTATTAACTGCTGCCTCAGCTGTGTATGATGGGAATAATAAATAAATCCACAGCAAACGTCTTACGAAGATTTAATGTACATTTATTCTTAACACGTGGAACATATAGTATAAAGATTTCATACTGAATAAATGATATTCATTAAGCCAAAAAAAGGAAAAGAGAGGAATTTACATCAAGTTTTTAGCTACATCATCTGAAATACAAATATGCAGAATCCGCATCACTGGAAAAAAAAAAAAAAAAAAACAAAATAAACAAAATTAAAATGGTTTCTTCATCAAGGTCTAGTTGTCATTTATGGAGGAGCTCAAATGGAACCGCAGACATGATTTTTGTTATATTCTCTACACCCAGACCGGAGACAAACTGAAACTTGAAGTTGTGTTTGTTGGGGGTGGCGTTGGACAGCAGCTAAACACCCCCGGGAGCGCGATACGAGCAGGTTGAGGCGCCTAAGTAACGGAGAGGGTGGGCATCAAGTAATCACATGGTGTACTTGATGCAGGGAAACTTGTAATCGTCAAAGATTAAAAATGGTGAAGAGCAACAGAAGTTGAGAAAGAGAGAGAAGTGTAATGTACAACATCATATATACACTGCAGCTTGGACTGCATCTAGAGTTGAGGACCAGTCCTAAAGAGGTGACTTTTTAATATAAGGGTCAAGTCATACAATCAAGGGACAAAGAGAAGAGGTCGGGGTGTTGTAGGTTCACCATACTTTGGGGGGAAAGCCGTTTTCTCTCTCGACATTAACTAAAACTGTTTTTAAAAACTACAGTTTGCTGCCAAGCCAGCGTATCTCAGTGTGAAACAGTATTATTACAGTATGTTTACAGTTTTTAAGGTGTACAGTACAGAAAAAAGTCCTACAATCTACTGCACAGGCCTCCCATGACAGATGTCTGTTCACAGCCAATAATGTGGTTCCTGTGGGGCTGAGTATATAGCATCCAAAGTTACAGCAATTATACCACACCACAGTCCGTGAGTCTATGTAGCCTCCAAACATGAACCATAATATTGTTTAGTCCGTGCCCTCTTCCCCCCGTCCACCCCCGACCCCTCAAGGGAGAAAGTGAGCACATGTGTCCCCCAAACTCACTGTAAACGAGACAGCAACTTTGGTTACAGTTTCTTCTTTTTTCTGGAGATTTTTCTTTTCATTAAAAAACAAGTCCTTTCCGTAGGGCAGCGCACTCTGTCCTATGCCTGGGTCCCAATCTGCTCTTCTTTGTCAGTATCTTTCCATTTCAGACGTTTAAAATCCACAGCTACTTCATGATATTCCTTCCTTTAGTGAGAAGCAGGGGTAGAAAGACAGTGGAATCCGAGGTGATTTTGCATAGCATAAATTAAAAAAAAAAAGAAAAAAAAAGAAAGAAAAAAAAGAAAAAGAAAGGACAGTCAGTTTTAGTTTTGCTCTTTTCACTCACGCAACAGACACACACACACATACAAAAAAAAAGGAGGGGGTGACTGGGAACGGAAAGAGGCAGAGCTGAAACCTCCCCACGGCTGTCATGACTGGCCAATCAGAAACAGTACGTCACAGATCATCACATGGGACACTTGGGACACCAGGGAGTTCATAAGTGGGGACACAGAGATGTCCAGTAGCCGCGACTGCTCGTACAAAGTGAACTCCGAGTGGTTTTCTTCCACCTTAGCCAGGGCGTGCAGGGCTCGGGCCGCCCGCCGCATCATGTCCACACTGGTGGGCTCGAACTGAGGGGGGGCGCCCTGCATTTGTAGCAGGGAGCTCTGGCTCTGCTGGTACTGCGTGGCAGCTAGGCTGTCCTCCAGGAAGCCCAGCAGGTTACCCACGCTGCCTTTCTGCACAGCAATAGCTCCCGCGCCGCTAGGCTGTCGCCCTGGGCCAAGTTAGCAACAACAGGACGACTGCCATTTCCCGGCAAACGGCCACCTTGCGTTCACCAACCAGGCGCACGAGCGAGCCGTAGAGCTTCTCCAAGCGGCTGAATGGCTGAATGGCGTTGCCAGAATGAGGTCGACGTTGTTGTCCTGGATGCTGAGCTTGCTGAGGGTCTCGAGGACCAGTCTCTGGGGGGAAAGCGAGCCGTGGGGCCCCAGCGTGGGGAAGGGGTCCAGGGCCTCTGCTGAGGGGCACACAGCCCAGTGGAGCAGGCCATCCAGCAGTGGCAGGCATATACTCTCTGGGTAGATAGAAAGGTCCAACTGGCCTGAGATGTTCGCCAGAGTGACCAGGCAGTTTTCCCTTAACACCTCGAGGCAGTCCCACCACCACTCGTCTCTCTCACAGCTCACGCCTTCGTCCTCCTCTTCCTCTTTCTCATAGGTGACTGGCGCCTGTTTGCGTTCGGGGTGCCTGTGGTGGAGCAGCACCAGGCGGCCCAACAGCAGCAGGAGACCTGGGTGTTTGGACATCTCCAGGTCATTCCCGGGAATGAAGGAGAGGCTCCGAACTATGTTGGAAACGCAGATGCAACGCCGAGCTAGTGAGTCCTGCCAGTCCGAGAGACTGCTGAGCGGCGTCTCATCCTTACTGTGAGGCTCGTCCTCTAAGATCTTGATGTTGCGTCGGCTCTGGAGGTCAGGGTTGATGCTGAACAGGTACTTGCCGTTCTCCTTTTGCTCTTCAGCACCTCCTCGAACTACTTCCTCTGTGACTGACCTGGCTGGGCGGGCAGATAGTACATCATCGATGGTGGCAGTGACTGGTGCGCCAATGGGAAGAGGTGGAGGGGTCTTCTCTGCCGGAGACTTCTGAGGTTCAGAAGACTGGGGCTGCTGCTGCAGAGGCTTATCGTCCCCATTGGACTTGGATTTCTCAGGATTTTCCGTCACAGTCTCAGTCACCTGGACCTTCTTGCGACTCTCAGTGGCTGTTGCTGTGCGTTTCCGCTGCTTGAGAAGGTCCATCCGGCTCTCAAAGTGGGTCTGGATGTGTTCGGTAGTGTCACCGCCACCAATGCTCCAGTGTATCAAGCCACTATCAAAGCTCTGCCGCTGCCCAAGCTTGGATAAGTGGTTCACCAGGAAAGGATTCTTCTTCCGCACCACCTTGATGGGGAGTTTATCAAACTTGCTAGCCTGCTTGGGTTTTTCTGAGTGGAGGTTGGGGTCTTGGGAGGACCCTGAGGTAGAGGTATTGGGTTCCTTAGAAGACTCCCTTTCCTTCTCCTCTTCCTCATCCTCTGAAGACTTGTGTTTCTGTGAGCTCTCGTCCTCCTGTTTCACCTGGACCAGTGAGCAGGCGTCGGGATTGGCCTTTGTGTCCTCTATCTCCTCATCCTCCTCGTCCTCCTCGTCCATGTCCATGTCCTCTCCTTCAGGCATAGGAATTTCATCATCAGAGTCCTCAGCAGCGTTGGGGTCTATGAGGGTGCGCTGACCAGGGTCTCCTACTTCGTACTCCTTTAAGATGCCAAAGATCTCAATGAGGCATCGTCTGAAGTACTCCACCACCAGCTCCAAGAAACCAGGCAGCTGTGAAACCAAAAAAGAAAGTTACCAAAACTGTAGACTCAGATTATCTGACAAGATGAGTCATTTTGTTGTATTAATACAAATGTAGCTGATGTGGGTTTATGGAACTTACCTGGCACAAGTTAAAAGTAGAAATGCTATTGTCATCATACAGTAAAATGTTAATGGTGTCCAAGGCCCAGGTGCTTTCAGCTAGTAAGCCTGACTTTAATGACATCATCACTCTCCAAGCCTCAGGAGTGCCTGTGAGAGACAAAGACAGAATAAATATGAGCCAAGTTGATCATGATCAGTGATAACAGCTGTGAAAAACAAGTAGAGGATTGTCAATCTGTACCACCAGGATTGGCATTAATCTAACTCCCAATTACTTATGTAACCTATTTCAATGGAGCAGCTTTTATCTGTTAAATAGTTCAGAATAGACTTTACCACAGCACAGCCAGGGGCATCAAATGACTAATTCAGGTCAGACAGGCGGGTGGTCATTTTTGAGACAGTGGCCGGTGATTACTACCGGGACCATTCATTAAATTAAATGGTCAATCACAGCCCTTAAGACTCTACACACTGCTTATCTGTCACACTGTTCCAAATAAGCAGCTTTTGAGTCAGTAACATTTTATGTAAAACTGTCTTCTGGTTCATCTTGAACAACCAACATTTTATTAAAGTCACAAATCGGACTCTGTTCAGTGCACATGCATGTCTATTGAAAATAATGAGCAAAGCAAAATTATGTACCAATGTCTTTCATGGTGAGCCGCCTACGGGGCTTAAGGTGGGGTTGGGAGGCCTCCACAGAGCCAGGAGGGAAGGCCACATCTCGCCTGATCATTGGTTGCTGCACAGGGGCCTGGCCAATATGGGAGGCGGGTACTGGAGGTCCAGCTTTCTGCACCTTAATGCCCGGATGCATGTAGGGGGACTTGCTGGGTAAGGACGACGTCCTGCTCTCCATAGGCCGGGGCATAGGCGCTGGGCTCGACACCTGAGGAATGTGGTTCTGGGATGTCTGGTAGGTGGATGGCAGGGGTCTGGTCATGGGCGGTCCAGAACCACCGGGACCAAACGGCGGCTGCCGCTGGTTCACGTGGCCAGGCCACTGACCCTCGTGGTTCATGCGTTGGTCTGATGGCATCATCTCCTCTGAGCGGTTCATGCCGTGGTAGCCGGGGCCCTGGCCTGGTACAGGAGGTCCCTGTCGGTTGGGATAGTTGGGGTAGCCCATCTCATTGCGGCCCTGCCACATTGGACCCTGGGGGCCATCAGGACCTGAAGGCATTGGGCTTGCCATCATTTGGGGAGGCATTGGAGACTGGGAGTTTGGGCCTGTAGATGAGGGCCCTCGGTCCCGGCCAAAGGGGAAGGGGAACTGGTTCTGTGGGCCTGGTGGTCTGCGATCCCCTCCAGGGTATGCATTATACTGGTTATACATGTCCTGTTGGCCCTGGGGCCCTGAGGACTGGGGTCCTGGCTGCTGCTGACCACTGTAGGGGACGTTGTACATTTCTCCCTCGTGGCGTTTGGCCGATCGAGGACCATATCCTCCATCTACAGGACGCTTGTAGTTCTGTCAGAACACAACATTCAATATTATACGTAACAACCAAGTATATTTAGACAGTCACTTTAAGAGATATTAATGCTTACATCTGTTCAATGGGGTGAATTTACCTTCAGTATGTATATTGTAAAATATATGTGTATATACATATATATATATATAAAATCAGGGATATGGGAAAAAAAAAGGATTCAATTGCAGTAAGAGCACTATGGATGCTGAACAAAATGTTCTTACCGGTTGCTGCTGTGGATACATTCCTGGCTGTTGATTTGGGTATGGGCCACCAGGGGGAGCTCCTTGGCCAGGGAACTGATTGGTGTAGGATTCATGCCTGAAAACAATAACAAAAGTTCACACTATTACATTTCACATTTCTTTTTTACAGTAAATACACAGACAGTTGTAGTGGGAAAACTCCAACACTGATAAACCTGCAGTCTGTTGCAATGGCCAAACTGGCAAAATGCCTTTAAATAGCAGTCTCTCTCTTTAAGAGAGAGACCAGTCTGGGCTCTAAATGGTACTAACCGTTGCTGTGTTGGAGGGCGGCTGGGCGAGTACATCCCTGTGTCGGCTCCTGAAGTCATCATGTTGGGCTGAGGAGCTCCTGGTCCCATACTGCCGTCAGGGCCCATGCCTGGCTCCTGTCTGTAAACATGACAAACTCTCATCAGTTAGTTTGACTTAACTAGAGAAAGGGCGCTGGGTGGAGTATATGCCAGATCCCATTTACTTGGAGAATTATGCAGTATGTTTACCTTCTGTCATATCCGTAAGGGTACTGTTGCCTCTGGCCCATCTGCATGTTGCCCATTGGGCCTGGTGGGCCCCTGTTATACTGTTCTCCCATCCCACTGTTGGGGCCTGGTTGCATGAACTGCTCTCCAGCTTTAAAAAAAAAAAAAAGAAAAAAAAGAAAAGAAACAGATTACTGTTAGTTTCAGCTCCAACAAAACTCCAACAGGATCCGGTTTGCTGGTTTGGCTGTCGCTCACCTTTCCTCATGCCACCAAAGGGGTCCTTGTTGGACTCGTAGGGACCCATTCGGCCCATCATCTCCGGACCGCCCATCCCAGGCTGGTAGCCCTGTGAGTTGGGAGTCATGGCGTTCCTTCTGGAAAATGCTGGGTCTCCACCATCAGCAAAGGGGTCCTGCAGATTAACACACTACTCCTATAGGAGGGAAGGAGGCTTGTTAGTGAAATAAAATGCGATTTCATATGTGTGTGTGTGTGTGTATATATAAATATTTTTATTTATTTCCAGTATATCCATCCAAAGAGTGTATAGATGCAGTGAATGTATTTATTCTATAGTTTTTGGGGGACATTCATAGTACTGTACTTGTAGTTATAGTATAGTGCTTTTATAGTTTTCATTTTACTGGATTAATCTTCCAAACTCCAAACCACAATTTAAACTGTATTTTAAACTTGTATTTTATAGTGTCTACGGTGTTCTACCTCTCTTTAACACAAATTAACAGGCAGGTTGGTTGTGTGTATCTTAACATGACCTATAATTACATAACCTAAAGCATATTTTTCTGTTTGTTGTATTGTATTTCTATTTTTTGCTGCAATGATCCAGCTCCCCCACAGGGATCAGTTTCATTTTACTGCGATGACTCCTGATTTTGTTAACGTAATAGAAACGAGATACTGTGGCTTCTAGCTCGTACCTGACGCCAGGCATTGGAGGCATTTGTGTGTGGGGGGTGGAGGCTGGGGTGGGGTGGGGGGCTTCAGGTCTCCCCCCTCCGCCATTGAACTACTGGTGGACTGAGGAGTCTGGGGTCCTTGCAGAGATCCGGAACCAGCTGCAAAACAAGGATATACACACTGAGCACTGGGACATGGCAACAGAGAGTCAAAGCGTATCTCCTCCTCCTGTCTTCACTCCAGGAATAACTCGAGGAATAAAGGCGAGACTTGATAGTTGATAGTGAGGCAGGAGAGTGGATAGGCTGAGCGCTGCTGGGGGCTTTCAGGAGCACATGCGGGCTTTTGGCAATCCTAAATCCCATTAAGAAATTCCTGAGCGCTGCACAGAGGAAACACAGTTTGTGTCAAGCTGGCTGGCTTTTGAGTGTACAGCCAGCGCAAAGTGTTGAATCTTCCAGCTCATCACAGCATGCCAACCTTCCCCCACACACACACACCTCCTACCCACCCCCTCCACTTCCCATCACCCTCCTCCCTCAACCACCGCCAGGCTCCTAGAGGCACCAGGAAACAATGATCTAAACCCTGACTCTGACAGATTACTGCCTGACCTGTGGAGACAGGAGTCAGCAAGTTTGTGTACGTGTGCATGGAAGTGCATGATTGTTTGTGTTTTGTGCGTGTGTGTTTGTGCGTGTCACATAGTAGCACTCATCTTTAACTTTAGCTCAGGACTTCTCACTATTAGCACGCCAGTCTGATGACTCACAGGTTCCCATTCATTAAACTGGCGCACACACACAGAACAACGGGGTCACTGGCAGGTCACATTTATTCACATTTTCTCACATCATCCTCTCGCCTCTCCAGCTCTTACACATACACACACATTAACTGGCTCACCCCTCCTGCTCCCCCCCTTCCCTCCTCCCCCCTCCTCCCTCTGGGCAGGGATTTCCCTCTACTAAAGATGAAGGGAGGAAGGGGAGGGGAGGGGGGAGGGAGGGGGAGGATCTCGTGAGGATGAAAAAAAATAGCATGGTAGAAGCAGAATCAGAGAGAGAGAGAGGGAGAGAGCATGACTTTTACGCACACACATATACACACGTTTGAGCCTCTTCCCCCCATTCATCATTTCTGGCTCAGTACTAATCTCCAGGGAGTGTTGCCTTGCCTCTTTAGCCCTGGGCCCGGCACCAGGCAGCGAGGACACGCCACTGACGGGGCATCGCTATCACCAAATCACCTCCTGCCCCCCCCATACCCCATTTCAGCTCTTCCTTCGTACTAACTAGAGGGCTGATGCCAGCTGACAAGCACCCTGATGTCTCCTGTAACAACACCCCGGCGCTGACTCAGTGCCCCGTGTCTGACAGCCTGGGTCTCCGCCAGACTGAAGGAACACGTGATCGCTCCTGGTGTGGTTGCTCCTGGCAGCTAAAACCAGAGTCCCTCCAAAACAAACAGCTTTCATCGTCCCGAGACTACCCCCGACCGCCCGCCACCCACCACACCCCCCCTTAATTTCTGACTGACTGCCAGTTTACATACTGACTTTTACTCAACATTCAGAGTTCATTGAAAAATTTGGCATGCTGGTGGCATCACTGTTCACACAAAAACACAATGGGAGGCGTGTGAAAGGACAAGTCTTTCGTCACGTCCTGTGCAAATGCCAAGGAGTATTCCCCCAAGATGTGTGTTTGCGGAACTGTCCAGAGGATGCTGTGCGCTTCTGTGACTTACAGCTACATCGCCGTCATTTACAACTCTTCCAATATATGCCAAAAGAGCAGTGATTTATGGAGGACAGCAGCCCTGTACGGGAGATGACAAACGATGGTCTGAGATCGGCTTTTAACACTGCAATTAATAGGATACAATAAAATACACTAGTTTATAGGGCAGATGATGTGAGGCAAATAGAGCAAGAAGGATGTGATGAATTGCATTGAAACCACGCTGCACCCAGAGGAGAAAGGGAAAAAAAATGCAATACGCTTTCATTCATTGAGTGTGATTTAAAACGGAGAGGGGGGCAAACAGTGAAAAGGTGGAAGAGACGGCGGCGCTCACCTGGGCTAGGAGGCTGGATCTTCGGCTGGTTCTTTTTGGTGTCCGTGTTGAAGAAGTCCGGGGGCGGGTCTTCGCCGCGCTCGATCTTGCACTCGAAGGCGTACAAACACTGGATGTACTGTTTCTTGAGCGAACTGGCCGCGCTGCTCGACGTGCCCACGTTCAGGTTGGTGGCCAGCTCCCTCCACTTCTTGTTCTTGTTCACCTGGTGGGCGATAGAGGAAGGAGGAGGCTCAGGAAGCTGCATACCACAGCCTGATAATGACAATGCTGTCTGCTTATTATGTGATATTCAACATCGAATCCAGGTGGAATCCAGCTATACCTGGGTGAGGCCGCCGATCTCTTTGACGGATATGTAGAGTCTGAAGAGATCGAGAGGCTTGCGTCCCACAGCGGGCAGGTTGTTCATGCCCATGGCCTTCTCCTCAGCGAAGGCCAGGTATCGATCCACCCACATCTTCCTCTCTGGCTCCGGGCCAAGCTCGTACAGACGAGTAATCTTCTCGTTGGTGATGGTAGAAGAAGAGCTCGACTTCTAGGGGACAAATGATAGGAGGAAATTGTAAATTGAAAAAAAAAAACAAACAAACAAACAAACAAAACAAAAAAACTCTAGTGAGACAAATTTTACTGTGAGGCTTTAGAAATATTACCTTTTTGGATTCAGGCTTGGGAGTCCCCTCCACTTTGTTGTTCATCTTCTGGGCAGGGTTAATTTTGTCCATGCCAAACTCCGAACTGGGAGCCATTCCTGGGTGTTCAGTGGTGATAAGAGGAGGGTAAAATACAGAGGGTTACCAGTCTATACCATTTCTTTTAAATAAAATCTCCAGGCCCACAGTAACACTACAACCACTTGATCAGGGCTTCAGTGTGCCTTTCACTCACCAGGTGTGTTGTTGGCCATATTTGCTCCTATTGGGTACGGCCCTGGCCCGCCCTGGTTCATCATACCATGCATGCTATTCATGCCGGGGCCGTATGGGGAGCCTGCTCCCATCATGCCCTGGGACATGTTAGGGTAGCCGGGTGGCCTAGAAAAGAGAAGTCTTGTTTAGAAGGAACATCGAGACACAACAAGCTAATGAAACCATGTCATTATCAGAAATAAACTCCAAAAAATAAATATTTAAGAGCCTGTCCATCCATGCCTTCTGTAAAATTAAAAATGCGTTCTCTGGGTTCAGTTTATTCTGTAGGAAACATCAATTTACGTCATATGATTCCTGCAATTGCCAAGCCCACGAGTGCCTCTCTGTAGGCTGAGCTGGCATCCTCACTAGGGAAAAGATGTGATTCACTGATGTCAGAGTCCATCGCCTGCTCTCTCATTCTCTCTACTTTTTCCTTTTCTCTCATAGGTAAGTGTTTGGTCTACTGCCATCTATTCTCCTGCACACTCAGGCATCAAAACACACAGACCGGCTTGCACGTGGGAAGAACCAATCATTTTTCATGGTCACACAACCTGCACATATAAGCAAGGACACACACACTAGGCTAAAAGACAGGAAAAAAACCCTCTAGACTTGAGAGTACAAGTCTAGAGGGTTTTACAATACAATACAATCTGTCATGCTGACCCTTGACAGTCAACTTCTCCCTCGTGTCTGACTGAAACACTGATGTAGCTGTAAGCGCCCACCTGTTGTGTATGGTGGGGCCACCGTCCTTCCTGTTCATGCCTGGAGGGGGGCACATCCCAGAAGCCACCTGAGGAGGCATGCCGGCCATGTTTGAGCCCATCCCAGGACCGTAGGGCCGAGCGCCCATCTGCCCCGGGCCTATTCTGCCAGGTGGGATGCTGCCGTACGGAGCCCCGCTGCCCTGACCGGGCATGGGGTTCATGGAGCCGCCCATGCCGGGACCACTGGGGTAATTGGCATTGGGCATCCCTGTGTAGCCGGGTTGCCTGGGGTAACCTGGAAAGATAACAGATGGACAGGAATTTTAGCCCGGCACAATCATCTGATGGCACTTGTCTTCTGTGTTTATAAACTCGGTCTAGAACAGAGAAATCTGCGGAAGCACTTCTACTTCTCTCCCCCTGACGAGATAAAGAGTTTCAGCAGTCCGGCTCTAAATTTACCTCTGTGCTGCCTGTTCTGACAAGCAGCCTGATGAAGCGGGCTTTATCTGGCCCTCGCTGTTCACTGCTATGACTCATAGCAGAACTTCTTCAAAGCCCACAGAAACCATCTGAGACTTCAAAGTGAAGTGATATAATTTCATAAATATATGAAAGTGAGAGGAAACTTCAAAGCCTTTTTTAAAATCTGGGCTATCTATGAAACTGTGATGTTCGCAGGACGACAACTGTAAACTCATTCATAATATTTTTAGGATTGGGAAAAAAAAAACCCTGCATGATATGACAGAGCAGAGTGCCGCACTCAACACTGTACTCTCCTCTCCCCTCTACTACTTTATTAACCAGTGTAGAGGGGCCTTTTACAGTAACACCAGCTCCACTTGTGCCCCGAGGCCTCACCTTGCGGGCCGTACTGGCCACCCTGAGGCCCGTAGTTTCCCATGGAGTTATTCTGAGGATAAGGTCCCATCCCACTATGCATCTGACCTCCCGAAGACTGGCGTGGAGATAAGGCGGAGCCAGGTTGTCCAGGGGACCCGTAAGGAGGCATCTGAGGGTTACGCATGTAAACTGGAGGAATGGAAGGGGACATCATTAGATACACAATTCTTCCCTCACATGGTTACATTACACATTATGGCCCCATGGGAAGAACCTTTCTCGTTACTTCCTCACAAACACGGAGCAGTATAATGGGTCAGTCTGCTGTTACCTTCTTCTGACCTGCTGAGTAGACTACAAGGTTGAATGTTTACAGGACAGAATGGATACAAATGCAAACAATCACACCTAAAATAAGCGATTTGAAGCGCTCGTTTAAATTCCCCTCAAAGCATGTCTCAACACTCACCCCGGTCCTGGCCCATGGCTGACTGGTTCATGGAAGAGTGCATGATGCTGTCCGACTGCACGCTGGGCGGTCGGGGAGGCATCTGATTACCTGTAGGACAGAAACAACACAAAGCTGAAAAGGACTCTGAAAATCTGACTGTCTTGGTTACTGTCAGCCTTTGCTTGTCCTTAAACTATGAAATATTGAGCATCAAATGACCAGCAGCCAATTTAAAAAAAACACAAAAAAACCACCAAAAAAAAAAAAAGACTATGACAGTGTCCTGGTTGCTGCCTAGTAAACTGCTTTTCACAATGACTAGCTGGTGGCATCGTAACGTCTGTTACTAAAACGTCTAGATGGTTTACTAGAATCATGTTGGGAGAAAACATTCCCATCTTGCAAGTCACTTCATTACAAATGTGATCTGTTGTATTTGTGAGTGAACAAGTTTTGAATTCAAACTCTAAATCAGTCTTCTGTATGTTTGCATCTCAATATATGAAAAATGGATTTCAATGATTTTTAGCAGGTATCATTTTACATTAGAAATACTATTTTATACCGAATGTTGTTACTTTTAGTACATTCTTGTGAATAATGTGCATTTGTTCTTTATCACTAAGTTCTGGTCTTTTTGCAAACCCAAATGATGCTTTTTATGTTCTTGGTCAGGTACTTTTTTCCTTTGTAGCCAAGTTTTGTTTCATCTCACATCAAATCATTTCAGTAATGCATTTTTGTGTTTCAAAAGTCATCTAGGTTGTTTTTCCAATAACAATGCATCAGCCTCCTGGAGTCCTGCTGCATGAATATGAGACTGTCCGTCCTCCATGCGAATTGTAACGCATTCAGAGAGCACGATCTGAGATTTCAAAGACTGAGAATGCTACTTAAATTTAAGGCCTTCCATTTGAAAAAGGAAATGAAAGCTATAACACTACAAATACAAAGAGTGTAAGACTACAGATAACAAAAGAATGTAGTTTAGATATATCAAGGCCAGATATGGTTGCTAATGTATTTTAGTTGCATACCGCACTTCTGATGCTGCTGTGAAACGCATGCAACAAAGACATCTGTCAGCCAGCTTTTCAAAGTAAGACCAAAACCATGTCCAAAATGTGGATATGGCAAGCACGAGTAAGTGTTCTTGGTGTTCTCCCTTTACCTGGTACAGCAGCAGGGGACAGAGGGCCTGTGCGGGAGGGGGTGACGCTGGCGGGGGATCCCACAGGTGAAGGCGAGGGCCCACGTATGCCAGGCAGGTGGGGCGAAGTGTGTGGAGAGAAGGGTGACTGGGCAGGATTGCTCTGCTCTCCCTGACTGCTGGACACCCCTGAGGTGCTGACGCCGGGGCTCAGGGCCCCTTCTGTACCGGTGGGCAGGTCATCGATGGAGCCCGACAGATCCTGGAACAAGAAGAGCAACGTGGGTAATGGTGACTTTCAGGGGGAAAATGAAGTTAGGGTTAGGGTTAAGACTGAATGAAGCAATATAAAATTATTTTGACTGATAAACTTCATGAGCAACAAACAATATTTGTGGAAAAAAAGTAGAACCTGTCAAACCTATTGTTCAGTCAGAGGCTTTGAATAAGCACATTTCTTTTTCCTCTTTGGGCACAAATCATGAAACATTAGCTGAAGCTGAAGACTTTCCATTTTTTTTTTATGACTTAAGTGTTTTTTAACACCTAATTCATTCACTTCAAATCAACTCATGGCAACTAATTCAAATGTAATTTAATGCACCATTTCAGCAGTTTGTCATGGGATAAGTTGGATGGGACTGGTTTATAAGAATAAATGTTTCCGAGACAAAAACACATCAATCAAATGAACCAGCGCTCTGCAGCTTTGAGGAAGCTGGGATTATGATGGAGGAAGAGGGAAATTAAGTGGAAAAACTGATACACGATATCAAAGTCAAATCTGTCTGTGTGTGTGTGTCGGTGTGTGTATACATGGTTGGAAAAAAAAAAAAAAGGAAGAAAAAAAAAAGGAAAAAAAAAAAAAAAAAAACATGAAACCCAGTTTGGCTCAGACTCGAAATGTGAAAAAGCTGGAGAAGTAAAGTGCTGCATTTGGGGGAATGTGACTCATATTCAGCTTTTTTTTCCCTCCACATACTTGAATAAGAGTGAGAGCATTTTATTTCAGAGTCATGTCAAAGTCAAGTGAAGTCAAATCAAGTGAGTGGAAATCCAAATGGCCACTGATGCGTTACAGCAATCTTTGCCTTCACCGGGGTGCGTCTGTTATTCTCTTTTACAAGACTGCCAGCCCTATTATAGTGCAAACACACATTCAGGTACAATGCCTTATTTTTTCCACCTTTTTAAAATACTCCACATCGCTCCTCTAATGCTGATAATGATCCATCTTGGCAAGGAGAACTCTGTTTGTGTGGCTTGCAAAGAGAAAGTGGGGGGAAAAAATATTTGAAGCAAGTCATCTCAGGAGACAGTTGAAATAATTGGTGCTGGGCACAAGCTCTGGTGCCATGTGGTGTTGTTATTGAGCCTCGCTGCCTGTGACACAAAGACAGCCAGGCGGGCAAGAAGGTAGGAAGGCAGCCGGCGATGATTATGTTTGTGGGAAGGTGAATGTTTACACACTGGCCACTCACGTGGAGCCCATGTGCTCGCTCAGAAATGCAAGCTCATCTGCCAGTCACGTCGGAGGAGGGAAAAAAATGGGAGGGAGGAGGAGGAGGAGGGGGGGGAAAAGCACTCATTGGAAGGTGGCCAACTATTCCCATAGAAATCTCACACTCTGCAGGCTGGCTGCAGCCCCGAAGCCGGCGGTTTTGCACTTGAAACAGCGCCCGTTGCTATTTTTGGGACGTGACCTGATGGAGGAACCCCAGAGGGAGTGACAGGAGGAGAACGCTGATTCAGAATCCACCACCCCTCCTCCTCCAATCCACCCCAACCCTGTTCCCTCTGCCCTCCCTCCATCTCTTCCTCTCTTTTCTCACTTCAGTGCTTGCACAAACCCAGGCCTTTCTGACCCAACAGGAGATGTGGCAGCTACAAAACTATGCGAAACGCAGCAGGAGGGCTTTATGTATGATACACACACTCTAGAGTGTTTCACTGGCTCATACCTAATTAATGTTCACACATGTAAAAACAGGTCAGGACTAGGCAGGGCCACGCTGTGTGAACGTCATGGAGCAGCGAAACCTTAAGCAGAGAGCAGAGATCAAACAGCATGACATTCCTTGCTTAAACAACCATGGCGGGATCCTTTTTCCAGCAGTCAGCACTGTCAGCTGACCTACATCTCCCCCGCCCATCCGTCTTCCCAAACAGCACTACCCCACCTCCTCTCAGACATCACAAGACCGGTCATCTGACAGTAGGCTCGGTCTGAAGGCCCTGGGCCAGCCACTGAAATGACCACCTCAGAGGCTGCCACACTCAAAGGCTTCACAGATCGCTTGGCAGAGTCGTTTCCCGGACCACAGACCTACCCACACCAATCCCTCCCTAACCCAGACCATGGGGCAAAAAGGTCAGGGGTCAGTTCCTGGAGTTACGACCGGGAGTCTCATCTCGGCGGGAGGTCACAGGGGATGGCTGCACAAGACATACACGCTTCAGTCACAAGACAGAACAAAGGATCAAGAAAGTATTAGTCAGAACGGGAGAAAGATGGCCTTTAAAATAGAGATTTGGGGTCTTTTAGTGTTTTTAAGCATCATGACAATTAGTTGAGTTAAAAAAAAAAAAGTAAAAAGGGAAATGAGCAAAATTAGAGAAGTGAAAGCCTTCATTCTTGCCACTATTACCTAATACAGTGAAGATTATGGCAGGGTGTTGAACCTTTTTGGTACCACGGTCAACTGCCAAAATTAAAAAGACATTTATAATCCTATTGGCTTTTTCTTTGACAAGTAAGTTTCTGATTTAGATCAGAATTTTTAAGGCTGTGCAGATTTTGTAGGAATATGTGGGAACCATTTCTATACAGCTGCCCTTTTAAGCAACACAACTGTGCACGATAGCGGGGAAACGTTTTGTGTCTCAGATATAAGCTGCCACAAAACTACTGTTACGCTCTCAAACTTTTCAAACCCAAACTCCAAAGCAGCTGTGTGTGAGACTTGGGATTTCCGTCTGTGTTTTTGTAGGAGAGGGACGCCACCTTTGCCTGGGACAAAGACCGCCACCGCCAACATTGTGAAAACGAACACAGTGGTGTGGTTTCACATGGAATTCACATGTAGAGCGGTTATTGTGTGGGCTGCAAATATTAGTGAAACTCTCGATATGGTTGGCACAGTGTAGATCACAAGTGTCGACAGTTGAAATCAGAGTCAAACCAACAAAAACAGCTGAATTTGTTTTTGACAAAATACCATCAGAACTTTTATTAGCGCTAATGCTCGGTTAAAAAAAAAAAAATCATCACATATACACCTGATATACCAGCAAGTACGCGGCATACAGGGAGAGCTCTTTAACATTCTGTAAATATCTGACAACTGACAGCTCTGGTCTCTCAGCCTAGATAGGCAGAAGCATTGTACACACACACACACACACACACACACACACTCAAACAAACCAACACACTCACTCAAACACACAAACACACTCACACACACACACTACACAAACACACAAGCGCCTACCTACTCCCACTCTGCAGTCATTGATTTTTCCCGGCTCAATACTGCACAGCACCAGCCTGTTCTGCTGACTGCACAAGCCGGACAGCGAGAGGAGAGGAAGGAGGAGGAGGGGTGATGAGGGGAGGGGGGGGTGGAGGGGGAGGTTGGCGATACTGATGCTGCTTTGGCTCTGCTATTCAACACGCTCATTATTAGAAGGCAAATGATGAAGAGCACATAGATCGGGCGCGAGGAGGAGTTGAGGGACAAGTGGGGCGGCTGAGCCTGAACGTGGGGGGGGGTAGCGAGCTCGGAGGAAGGTTACAGCGGCGTCATCTGTGACAATTACAACGACAGATAACACAAGGGTGTACAAGAACACGCTATTTCTCTACGTGCAGGAAGAGGGGACCATGTGCAAGCCGTGTTGTGGAGAGATGGAGAGAGCTGCAGCTCTTTCTGTGGAGCTCCAAGCTCCTCTCTAATGGCAGCCATTTTGTGTTTTTCCCAGCACTGCCTAACATGGAACTTCATAGCTGAGAACTGCAGAACAGTGTTCACAATGTTTGAGGGTTGAGGACGGGCAAAAAGACTGTTTTATGCAACGCATGGTGTTCGAAATGTAATAAAAATTCCTTTTAAAAAAGGAAAAGGAAAAAAGTACACATATTCTCAGACAATTATTGCTCATGAATGTGGAAAATGGCTGAAAGTCTTTACTATTCCCATTATTCCCATATTCTCCACTGCTCTTCTGAGGGTGCTGTCTCTGAGTCATCTGCTCTGCTCTCCTCTCCGCTGTCCTAATGTATTCCATTTGCAGATTACTTCACTGAATCAATCAAGCCCGACCAGAGCCATTAGTCTGCCAAGCCAGCCGATTTCTTACTTTCTTTTTTTTTTTTTTTAGAGGTTGTGAGGAACAGAAAGTGGGAGAGGAGAGGTAGTGTAGCAGCCCTAAGATAATGAAACATATCTGGATTGTGTCACCCTGGCCAGTAGTGTAACTAGATCTCGTGGTGGTGGTAAGGAGGGAGAGGAGGTGCGCGTGTGGGAGCGGGGGTTGGGGTGGTGGTGGTGGTGGTGGTGGGGGGAGTTCATCCCTCAGTCACACAACACTCTCCCTGACCCACTCTTCTCTGTCATTTTCAGACCTCAGGGTTTCACCGCCTGGTTGGCAGGCTTCCTTGTTCTCAGGCCTCCAGATGCTAAACACAATATACAGGCAGGAAAAAAAAAAAAGGAAAAAAAAAAAAAGAAAAAGAAAAGCTCACTCACTCCAGACTTGCTTGCACACATGCTCACACATCCTCCAAGGCGAGGTGATAACTGAGGAAGAGAGAGAGTAAGCAGGGGAGGGAGATCGGGCAGAGAAAAATGGCTGCATCTCGAGGGCTGCCATGGTTACTGTGATGCACGTGGTTGACACATTAGAGTCGACACAGTCCCTCCCCCCCTGTTGCTGCCATCCCCCTGTCTGTCTCTCTCTCTCTGTCTCTCTCTCTCAGCGGCCTCCCTGCGTGCCTGGCAGGGTCACAGTGCAGTCAGCTACTACAAAAGAAGCAGCCCGTCATTGTTACTGGAAACGCAGACGCACCAAAGCCGCACCCCCCCTCCACCCGCCTCCCCTGCTCCAGCTCCACCACCACTTTAATTACACACTCAGCCTCCAGGCCTTTTGCGCTGGGGAGGCCTGGGAGACGCACACACACACATAAAGTGGACAAACACAAAACAGCCAAACCTTGAACTTCTCTGCTGTCTTTCTGGAGTCCCTGATGTTTATATTTATGTGCTGACAACCTCGTCAGCGAGAACACTCATTCAGGACAAAGTGGGCTTTTGATATCTGAACGGGGTCATGGAAAGAGCCTTCTCTTCCCTTTTCAGTGTTAAGTGAAATTTTCTCCACACACATTTCCAAAAGGAGGTTTCTCTTCTCTCCCTCTCCCAGCTCAGCCTTGGAGCGTGCTGACTTGACTTAACTGAGCCTAGAAGGATATTATCTCCCAACCACAATCGCAGCTCTTCCATCAGCACACACAGATGACAGATACACTGTAGGTGCTCAGACTAAACAAAACCTAGGCTGTCTAGTCTATGGAACCACCTGTAAGGGCTGCCTGCTGCAGTACCAGGGGGTGACGGCAGGAAGTGTTCAGGTGTTGAACAAGACAACGGACAGGTGAGTGTTGCCGGCACCCCAGCCAACCGCCCAGAGAGTCTCACCTTCAACCAGGGGCCATGCCGAGCTACGAGGAGCTTCTGGGAAGTCCATCTAAGGCTTGGAGAGAGGCAGCTCCAGCCCCAGCTCGAGGTTTGCAGGGCTGAGCTCAACCATAAGGGGGCACTCCCATCCCACTATGAGGGAAGAACTGGAGAAAGGAGGAGAAGCAAGGCAGGCCCCTGCCTCATACAGCAGCAGCCATTACAGGGTTTCACATACAGCACAGGCTGACGAGAAAGTCTCTATACACAAGTGGAGCAACCTATGGCTGCACCATGAAACTCTACCCAATCCACACGATGATGTGGATATGAGCAGTTGAGCGGATGGCTCAAAAACTATTCAGAAGATGAAATTAACATGTCTGAATTCTGTTATTTCAATTTTATTCCTTTAAGATGTAGGCAAACTACAAATGTGCATTGTGAACACGCCAGTGGGGTGACACAACACTCAGTGCCTGGGAGCACCCTGCTGGGGTTTGATATCTTGTCTGGTGTATTAGTGCCACAGACACAATGTCTACTAGCTCCACAGACGAGCTACCTCCGGCTCCCCAGACATCACCATTACACTGCTACTTTATCACCAGCAGCCACGTGGGAAGGATAATAACACGGACAAAAAAAAGGCAGAGATGAAAGAGTGAACCATCATTATTCAAGAAAAGAGTCTCGTACTGCGAAGGCACAAAAAATACAATTCATTTGACACTGATCAATACTGTTCTGCTTTAACATTCCTGTGTGATACAGGCTTGCAGTCAAAAGAAAGAAAATAAAGGCCAACTATGAATCTTAATCAATAAGTAGGGAGTTCTTTTTTAAACGCTTCACATTTGCCTAATTGAGCTTCTCTGTGGGGGTAACAAAAAGGGGGGTGTGCTAGGCACACAAACACTGCAGCGGTCTGTGAGTAGCTAACACAGAGTAGATGAAGGGAGGTGGTGAAGGGGAGGAGGGTGGGGGGGGGGCGGTCTGATTGATTGCTGTGAATAATGGGGAGATGGTGTGTGCGTGGGGGGCCTTTTGTAGAGATCACAATAGTTGCAGGGAGTCCCAGGGCAGAGCACAGATGCCCAAGTGAGGCAGGCAGCTGCCCAGCCCGAGGTGAGGGGTGCTGAGATACCGAGTGTGAGGGGGCTGGAAGGGCCTTGGGGTAGGAAGGGGGGGGACTCCAGACCCCTACAGCCAGTCTGCCTGCTCCCCAGAGCAGCAACGCCCCTCCCCTCCTACTGTCACACACACACACACACACACACTGCGTGTCTAGAGGGCGCCACCAAAGCAACTGACACCACCAGTGAATTAACTGGGGAGAGGGGGGGAAAAAATAATATAGAGGTTATTTCATAGAGTGAGAGTTAATTTCATTGTGAGGCTGGTTTCATCCATCCAGGCTCAGCAGCTCGTTCCAGTGAGAGCGGGGGGAAAGCGGAGCACAGACAGTGCTGCAGTCAGCCACAGTCTTTGTGCTGCAAAACTAGCTCAGCCCAGCAGAAATGGAGGCAGAGGGGAGGGGCATGGGAGAGTGTGTGTGAAGAGTGTGTGAGTGAGCGGAGAGAGCAAAAGGGAGAGGGAGAGTGCTCTGTTTGTGTGCGAGTGTGTGTGCGCGCGAGTGTGTGTGCAAGCTCACAGGAGCAAAACAGGGCTTGGGTTTTTAGCAGGCTAAGAAACAATCCACTGAAGCAAATGCAAAACAACACACTTTGTCAGCAGATTGAATTTTCTCAAGTACATTAATTAAAAATCACATAGAGGAAAGAAAAGGGTGAGACAGAGAGGGAGCGAGGGAGAGAAACAGACGAGCTGGGAGGAGGGAGGGAGGGAGGGAGGGAGAGTGAGCGAGAGGCACCCTGGAACCTGAATAAGACATGTCCACACAGGAAGCAAGGGCCCCAGAATAGCAACAGGAAACTGGCCCCGGACTCTGAATACCGTCAGCGTCAGAGCCTCGCAAAACAAGGCTGCGCTGCACAGCGTTATGAAAGCTGATTTACTGAGAGAGGAGAGCGAACGAAGGCAAGAGGGGGGGAGGAGGAGGTGGAGGAGGAGGAGGGAGGGCGCAGGCGAGGGAAAGAGAAAACGAGAATTTGGACAGAAAGAGGAACGAGAGAGGCAGAGAGAGTGAATATATATATATATTTAAAAAAAAAACAGAAAGAAAGAGAAAAATGCAGCAAAAACAGAGTGTAATATTGAAAAAGGCAGGGGGGGTTGGGCTGGGTAGCAGAGGAAAAAAGTGGGCCGGCCTTGTTGGGCTGATTGCTCCAGAGCTATGTCGCAAAAACAAGCTTAGCTGCAGGAGAAAAGCAGAGCTGGGCTGGGCTGAGCAGGGAATGGGTATTGCAGCGAGGTGGGGGGTGGGGGGGCTCAGAGTTGATCAGGACCAAGACTGGAAGATCCCTCAATTCCAGATCAGGAGGCTTGGCACATAACATTAAAAAGGTCATTGGTGGGTGGTTGGTGGGGGCTGTTGTTGTGATGTTGGTGGTCCCTGAGCTTTGCAAATGCACTGGATAAGATGGAATTTATACTAGGGTGGGGTCCTGATAGGCAGAGATGCAGAGATAAATTTAAAAGGTGGGAAAACTAAAACCAAACAAGGACCTCCAGTTGTCAAAGCAAGACCACTACCAAATGAAGAAAACAAAAGTGAACTGATAGAAAAGCAAGAATGCCTTTCATCATTCAAAAGATCCTCCAGTTAGAGGCCTCTTATCTACCACCTATTAAACTTACGTGATTCTTAAGCAGAGCCGAATCTAGCGCATTATTTATTTCTAATAAGCAAATTTACATCCCTGACATAAATAAAGCAGACAACATAAACCCACGGCACCTCCTTTAAGATAACACTGCTCCAGACGAAGGCTCTTATTTGGAAAGGCAAGAAGAACAGGCGGATGGAGGACAGAAAAAACAAACTCAAGCGTGAGTGTGTGACCAACATGTGACCTTCCTCTCAAGTCTGGAGCACATTCAGACACATGAGAAAAGAGGAGCATCACAACCAGTGGGCGGTCCTGAGTGGGATTAGCCCCACGGTGGAAAAAGGGTGTACAAAAGACCTGGGAGAAGACAAGGAGGAGATTTAAAAAGAGAGAGGGAGCAAGGCAGGAGGGAGGGAGAGAAGGTGGTGGTGGTCTGCTGGTTTCCCATTCCCAGGGGCTGACATGGAGAGGAAGTGTCACTTCCAGGGAGTGTGAGAGCTCGACAGTGACAGCAAAGAGGCCTACTTTACCTCTGCTGAAGCCAAGATGGAGGAGGTGGGCTTTTGCATTAGCCATGAAGAATATTTCTTCAAAACCCCTTCTGGACTTAGTTAAGTCATGAGATGGTTGGAAGAAAGATTAGAAAATGAACAATAAAAATTGAAGCAGCAGAGATATGTTTCCTTTATAAAGGAAATCTGAATCTATGTTAACTTTTAACCCTTAGCATGAGTCACGCTCCAGCAACACTGGACCTACGTTTCCCACAATGCAAAATGTATAGCACATTTCATTGGTCAGTCCCTAACTCCTACAAGCCTTCATCTTTTAAACCCCACGCCTCCAGTTTAAAAACGCAGGCTTTGTGCTAAAAATTTCAACCATAAATTGAGATTACCTTGATGACATCACTATGACATCATCAACATTTCAAAAGCCCCCTCCAAAGCCAGAGAAGACATCATACAACTGTTTTCACACTCTGTGCAATACTTCTGGTGAAGAATAAAAATCCTTCATGTGTAAAAGTGGTGGAGTGCTCCTTTAATCAGCAACTATGGTTATTCATTACAAACTAAGTCAATAATGTGACACATTTGATAGAGAAAACAACAAAAAAGAAACTTCTTCCTCTCCCTCCTCCTTCATTCATTTGTTTTCCTAGAAATGATGAAATGTCACAGAAATGTTTTAAGACCAGAAAGACTCCCACTTTCCAGGTATATTGCTCATTGTTCTGTACTCACTGTACGTTGTTTAAGATTCGTATCAGCTACATGACTGAAAAAGTGTAAAAGACATTTCCATGAAGACAACAGTTCCCAGGAAACAAAAATGTGGTAGATACTCAACAGTTAAAGTGTGCATGTGTGTCCCGGAGCCAGGAGCCAGGAACCAGCTCAACCTGCTCAGCTAGATCCACCATGGCTGCCCGTTTCCCCGCTCCCTCCTCCTCTACCTCTTACTTACAGCCCTTTTCTCAAACTGACTGTTGCTTTCCTACCTGCACCTTCCAGCAGGCGCCGAGCCTCCCGTACTCCTTTATTCCCACCTCAACGGCGGCCTAACAGACGCTGGGTTTTTAGCACCTGGCTCAAACAGACCCATCTGTGCTCTGGATGAGGTGATGTCTGGCTGGCTCTGTGCGAAAGCTACTAAAGTAGCTAAATGGCGCTTACCCCTCAGCCGCTGTTGGATTGGGATTCAAACACATTCTGAGGTAGATTAAAACAAATGCGTCTTTACAAATCACTGCAGATTCTTACAAAATAAACACCTTCTCCCATCAAATTAAAAGTGTAGATCTGTGATCTCTGCCCGATATTCTATCAGGTGTATTTTAATTTGGAAAACAGAGATCAGACTACCCAACGCTTCCTTTATAGGCACAGGTAGGTAGATAAATACATGAGGAATAACTACATCTGTTGTGGTTTTCAATGCATTAACTAATGAAAAATACAGTAATATGGAAAATATGGCTGTATGGTGGTTGTGATGCACTTAAAAAAATAAAACTTATTTTTAAATGCCTACATGCTCATATGTCTTCTCTGCTTAACGAAGTTGTTAGAAGACACCAGCCCACGAGCAGAGTCAGCACACAGGCACAAATGGTATCTGTTACATTGCATTATGCAAAAACTTATTTTGACATCAGTCTTCTATGTAAAGAAAAAAACAAACTATGGAACGGTGTACCAGCTGAACTAAAAATCAACACAATTTAAATATAAGTATTAAATTATGGCTAAAAGATAAGCAACACTGTTCTCACACCTAATACCCTGTAGACACACCTGTATTTTGTGGATTTATTTATTTTTACTTATTTGTTTACTATTTTCACAGTAAAAAAAAGAAAAGAAAAAAAAGCCTCCTGTGGACAGGTGTTAGTGTTTGCTACAAACACTAATGAGACAATGAGCTGCTGCTGAGCTAAATACTGCTAATCAGAAAAGGGTATCATTTGAAATGTTTCAATACCACTGTCAGTATGATATCTGAGTTTAAGTAACAATGCAAATGGGATCTTTTTTGGTATCCCATTTCAAATTATTAATTTTTTCTGTTTCACTAAATAAGCTAAACCCCTCGAATAAATAAGTGTTTGTTTTTGTTTTAAAACAAAAAAGCTGTACAAGAACTCAAGAATAATGAAATAATCAAAAATGCTCAAACTTGTGATTGATTTTTACTCAAGAATGAGTAAACAAGACTACAGGGCAAACCAGCCACATTTTTACAGCATTTCTGAAGCGTTTCTGACATCCATCATGGAACAGAGATGGAACACCTGCATGACTGATTTAGGGGCTGCATCCCGTTTCTTTCTACACCAACTCTTTTTATTGGACGGCTTAGTGAGGCTACATGTTGTGAAATTAAGTCGAGCAAGACCTCCATTTTTTCTGTGAGCTTTCCTGATTCACTGTGGGAATATGGGGGCCGGGTTATGCTAGAAAAGACCTGGTTTATTCGGACATGTTGTCAGACCACGTCACAAGGAAAAAGTGACTATCGCTCATCTGAACAGCCCCTTAGTTACAGAAATCATCAGGCTCTGCAGCTCTGATGTCAAAAATGTGGTGGTTATCAAAAATAGCTTAATTTCCAGGTACAACAGATCCAGAAGCACTGGTGCGTATCTACTCATAACACCTGTAGGAGTATATTCAGCTGTTTTGACACAGACTGTCAGGGTTCTCCTCTCAGCCAGCGTGGTCTAATCTGCACTCGGTGTCATGTGCACTCCACAGGGTACAGAGGGAGGAAGAGGAAGAGCAGGAGAAAGGGGATCAGTTCATCTCTACCTTAGCCAGATTAATGGCGCTCACAGCCAATCACGAAGCCCCGATAGGGAATCCCCGAGAAGTCGGAGGGAAATAAATAAAAATAGCCCTGGCCTGGCCTGCTCGGCCAATGGCTGAGCCCACAGAGAGATGTATAAATAAATAAGAGAAATAAATAAAAGAGGAGGGAAACACATCCTGAGGGTATCCCCTACTGGCATAGACAGCGCTGCCTCTCATCCCTCCCTCCCCCTCAGCATCTCCACTCCAACCAAATCACTCACACTATTTGAAGTTATTTGCTTGCACTCCCTCAATACCACCCCCCACCCCCCCACGCCACACACCCCTCCCCTCGCCGCCGACTCCGCTCTCTCTCACTTTCATTCTCTCTCATTAATGATCTCATTTCTCACTCTCCTTCCCTGAGGCCCAGAATGAGGTTAGCTCCACAGTCTGACCTATAAACACTGCCATGGAAACTGCAACGTGTTACAGCGAGACACCTCTTTAACAGAGAAGATGGGGGGGAGAGGTGAGGGGGGAAGGGGGTTCTCTCACCTTTATCTTAGCCAGAGGGCTATCAGATGCCAGATTTGCTTCACTTTCAACAATCCTTTTCCTGGCAGAAGTGTTTTTTTGATTTTTTTCCTTCTAACAAGTCGGTAGAAACCTGCACTTCTTAAACACGCTTTACTCACTCTTGGCATCAGCTTTTTGTTGTGCACTGCGTGTGTGTGTTAAAGTCAGAGGCAGCAGGGAAGGGGTCTAAATTCAAAAGAGGTATCAAGGATGCAGACTCTTACTCTTCTTACCTCTCCCTTTGAGTTTAGATAAAGATATAAATAAAGATAAATTCACCCCCAAATGTTAGTCAATATTGTCATTAATATCCATGAAAAACACCACATGTTACATGCTAACTGGGGAAAAGTTCACCTCAGGAATAAGTTGGACTTTTATGCAGGCATGTCAACAGAAAGCAGCAAGTAAACCTGGGAATCCACCAGCGTCAGCAGTCCAAAGTACTGAATATTGACCCTGCTCTAGTAAAGCATGAAATACCAGCCGCAGTTACAGCTCTGAAAAAGCATAAAATGCCCATCACATAGCTCTAAGAATATTGGTGCAGCTAAATTTGCGAATTGACTGCACAGTGGGTCCAAAATGCTACTTTATCCTTCATTTGTGCTCACAATAGAAAACTCTGGTTTATGACAGTGCCTACTACTATGTGGTAAGTCTTACTGCTGTAGGGTGACATTTGCTGCATTAAAGAACAAAGCTTGCTGATATTGGTTACAAAATAGTTTTTAAAAACTGGCCAATCTATTATTTATTATGACCTTTAAACCTAGCTATGTTTTATAGTTTGAGAGACGGAATAAGAGAACAGCAGGTGTGAACTGTTCGAGGTAAGGAAAGAAACTGACTCACAAAAATACATTTATGTTGGTGATGCTGGTCGGTAAATAACACTTTCATTTCATCCTCCTCACACAGGTAGAGGGCTAAGTTGCCTCCGAATGAATGCGGTATAAAGTGCGTTTTTAGTGCTCCTTCACTGTAGTTGTAGTTGCATTTGGACTGGTACGGGAGTGAGTCACTAATGACTAAGCTCGCCATCACACTAGCAGCTCAGTCCGAGTCCATGAGTGCTTTGCCTTTATGCAAAGAAAAAAAGAGCCTTATTGAACCTGAGCGCAGATCAAGAGAACGTCTGAATGAGATCTGGCCTCAAATCTGTTTCCGCAGGAACATTTTCTAGGGTAGTTCTATCACATGCTGCTAGTCAAAATAAATGGTTCTACAAATTCAGAATCACAGTTAAGTCCCATGTTTGCTTTCACTAAAAAGAGGTACTTGCAGTGCAACATCATTAATTCTTGTCTTACATGGTCATAGCTGCAGGAGAGCATGATTAGCAGCTAACTCCGGACATGAGATTAAGAACATCAGGCATTTCTGGTTGTAAACATGTCTGCTAATTTAGATTTTTTGGCATCATCTGAGGGTTATAAACTCTACGTTAACAGGGCAAACTACGGAGGCAGCTGGTGCCCGTGGAGGCCGGTGAACTACAGCTAGCACCAGTCAGATGTTAGATGAAGGAATGGAGGGCTCACCGGCAGACTAGATGGCCGGGCCTGCATGCTGTCCTCTTGACTGCTCTTGTTGGAAGCCATGGGCTGGTTGGAAGGAGGAGCGCTGGACTGGGAGCTAAAGGAATCCTGGGACAGTTCCTGGTTGTGGCGACAAGAAGAAGATCATGCAATGGATTCCACACGCGTGCAAAATATCCCCAAATCAAGCGTCTTGTTACTGCTTACTTGCTCATTGCGGCGAACAGCAATTCACCCGCTGACACATATGGCGCTTTTCCATTACACAGTTCTAGCACACTGACTCGACTATTTTCGACTCGACTCAGTTTCTGTCGTTTTCCATTACAATAATAGAGTACCACCTCAGCGTGGGTGGGGCGCATTAAATCATAGCAACGCTTGGACGAAACTCAACAGCAACGTAATTTGTTATGCGACACAAACACAAAACAACTATGGAGGCCACCAGACGAAGAAATGTCTACACCTCATCGTTGCTCCAAGGGGTTGATTTCTGTGCAGCCATCTCTGATCGTGTATCATGTATTGCGTTTTACAAATGGCGGTGTTGACTCTTATGAACGAGTCGCTCTCCTGACTCATCTAGTGACGTCAGGCCCTGGCCAATCAGTGGCCTGCCGTCTGCCGACGTCACATTTTCGGCCTCGACTCAGCTCGCTTGGAACCCCCCGGCCGAGTAGGTACTACGAAAGTACCTGGTACCAGGTACTAACACGTAATGGAAACGAGTAAAAACCGAGTCGAGTCGAGCCGAGCAGGTGCTAGTGGAAAAGTGCCATTATATACAAATATCACATCTCCACTGGGCAGGAAAAATGTAGTGTGCCGTGAGCAACTGTGATTTGAATTCTCCCTTTATGGCGTCTGTGTCACCCTAGCAGAGAGAGGCACAGGAAAAGTCAATGCTTACTTTATGACGCTTTGCCTGAGCAGCTTTACCTTCATTTTATCTTGGATTTTATCTCATTTAATTCTGAACTGAACAGCAAAGCCTTGCTCCTCTGTAATGTAGGAGTTGTTGTGTTGCTAAATCCTACTGTTCTTTCAGTTCATTTAACAGACAGGAGCCTCTTCAATGAAGTAAATAATTCAACTTTAAGTAAGCACGTCAGCATCCGATGGTTTACATCAAAGGTTTATTAAAAATCAGCTATGTTATTGAATATGAAATGCATACTTTTCATTTCAACTGTCTGTTACTCAACAAAGTCAAATATGACAATTAGGCGTGAAACAAGGTGGGACTGGGGGTGTTCACTGTGAAGACAGATAGTTTTTAGTTGATTTTAGTCAGCGCTGATAAAGTACAGCGAGCATAAAGCACGCGTCAGCTCAGGAAACTCAAACCGTATTGGAAACACAGATGGGCCGGACACGGCACGTCACATTTAAAGCTAACGTGTGCTAACAGAGCTCTGTGAGGTGTTATTACCTGTGGAGGAGGTGGGAACCTCTGATATGGTGACTGCTGTGTGCTGCTGCTGCTGCTGCTGCTGCTGCTGCTGTTGTTGTTGTTGTTGTTGTTGTTGTTGTTGTTGTGCTGCTGCTGTTGCTGCTGCTGCTGCTGTGCTGCTGTTGTTGTTGTTGTTGTTGTTGTTGCTGCTGCAGGGGGGGAGTCTGAGAATAAGGTGATGGTTGACCCTGCTGGACATGACCTGGGGGTTGCTGGGCTTGAGGAGGTGGACCTCCTGGCTGTTGTTGCTGTTGTGGCGGGGGTCCTTGCGGTGGCTGCTGCGGCGGCGGCTGTGGTGGCTGCTGCTGCTGGGGTGTTTGTTGTTGTGGTGGCTGCCCTGGTCCAGGGGGTTGTGGGTAGCCAGGCTGGCCCTGAGGACCTTGCTGACTTTGGGGACCTGGTCCCTGCTGCTGTTGAGGCTGCTGCTGCTGCTGGGGAGGGACGTAGGGTGGCTGTCCTGGCTGAGACTGTGGGGGCTGGCTATAGGGGGGCTGACCTGGAGCAGGACCATGAGGACCTTGGGACTGTTGATAGGGGGGACCTGGCTGCCCGTGTTGGCCAGGAGGCTGTGAAGGGTGACCCTGCTGGGGGTAGGGAGTTCCAGAGCTGCCCTGGGGTTGGCCAGGATATGGAGGCTGCTGCTGGCCAGGGTGGGGGGGTGGGCCGTGCTGACCGTAGTAGCCCTGGCTCTGCTGGCTGTAGCCACCCGGCCCCTGTTGTCCATAGGCTGACATCTAGACATGAAAAAAAAGAGATTGGTCAGGATCAACCACAGTTCAACTTAAAAAAGAGGAAGAACACTCAGATATGTGAGTAAATATAACCCAGCACAGTTGAACTGCCTGAGAACATAAACAGCTTTCTTCAGTTGAACTAAGATTTTACTACAGGTTTACTATCCTGAGCCCCTCTGTGGAATATCAATCACTACCTGAATACAGTCTGCACACTGACAGGATCCTTCCTAAAGCTGTAAAAATATATAAAAATAACCCAATATCCACAGTCACCTCTTTGATTTCTTTTTACCATTCATTTTCTGCGGAGCAATCAGAGCATCTCTTCATCTTAAGCGCAGATTAAAAGGGAAAAACAACTGTTCTCTGTCTGTAAGAGAGGAGAGTGTTCCTCGCTATAAACTGATCAGTCAAAGCACATAAGAAAAACCGTCTAAGTGTAGGAATTCAGCCGTGTATCGCTTTAAATTACAGCCGTGAAAATAAAAATTGAGTTTTGACTTCATCTCCTTGAACTTCAATATGAGGCTTTTCATATTCTACCCGATCCTGCGCGCAGAAAGCCTTTCACTACAGCATTTTCGTTTCATTACCCTCAAGGAGCAAGGAAGGAGAAAACCCTGACCTTGTGAGGGAACACAGCAATAAAAAAATGAGAGAGAGAGAGAGAGAAAAAAAGCCACATGTTGTTTTGGGAGGGTTCTCAGCTACTCCAGAATTCAAAGAAAATAAGAGATAGTAAAGTATTGCCACACATTTAAAACAACATGAAGTGGCTGTATTGTATCTGTCTGACAAAGGGAGGGAAGCCGTTTTCTTCGCTGCAGGGCACTTATCGAGTCCACGGTCAGACACCAGGCACGCCAGTATGAGATAATCACACCACACAATGGGCACAAGACCACAGACGGCAGACGTGGAAGAAAAGGCCTCACTCTACGGGATTCCCTGCATGCATTTCTCTGTTAAGATGAACTGCCTGGCTGAGAGAGTTCAAGAAGGGTCTTATTCCTAACTATGAGTAAGTAGCTACGGCAAACTGGATGTTTGCTGTTTTCAATTGGACGACGCAGTCAGAAAGTGCTGCCCACTGTGCCCGTACACACAAGCTGAATTTTTCCCCGACGTTAGTTTTCGAAGCATGAAAATAAACCAGACAGAGAGAAATTGATGGATTGCTCTCTTGGAGTCTGTTCTTCTAAAAGTTCATTTTTTTCCCCTTTAGTCCACTTTGGTTTTGTTGGGCTCTCCAGCCACTTTTGTTGGTTGGATCACCTGTGATCAACAGGGGTGGGAATCTTTGGGAATCCTACGATTCAATTTGATTCCAATACTTCACTCTTGACTGAATAAATAGAAAGGGGTGTGCATTATTTTCAGGCTCTTGATCCACTGAGATGCAATTTGAAACATAACTGCCAGTTGACTGCGGTCATTTGGAAGCACGTTACATCTGTCAGACCTTTGATGACTGGACTTAAATAATATATAAATAAACAGTGTGTTGCCTGTGGTGTTCCTCTGTCTGTCTGATACAGACACCTTAAAGAAAAAGTAAGACTACTTTTGAAATATGTTTATTTGAGTCAGATGGGAAGATCGATGCCTTTTTCACATCAGTCTGTTTCTTTTCAGCAAATAGGTGGTTAGCTTAGCATGAAGACTTAGAGCATGGTTACCCCATCTGTCCAAACGTAACAAAATATATCTTGTTTTTTTGAGCCATACCAAAAAAAAGTGGTTTTGTGGAGAGTTATTTTCTTGGCTGGGAGCAATACCTTCCCCTCAAAGCCAGAGTTAGTGTTTCCTACCATCCTTTCCAGTCTTTATGCTAAACTCAGCTAACTGTCTCTCAGCCCCGGCTTCTGACTGAAAGAGCAGACATGAGAGTGCTTTTGTTTATTTCTCATCTGACTCTTGGCAAGAAAAGAACCCCCCACCCCAAATTTCACCTTTTTCTATTAGCTACAGTAGAGTACAGCTAAATCCATCAGCTCCACCCTTAACTGAAAAGATAATGTTCCTTAGTTTCACCTCTTTAAGTATTAACGCAACTGTTTCAGGTCGGACTGATTACGCCCCAACATATCTGCATTATGACCACGCACAATGAACAAGTAACTGTCTTTGAACTCCTGCACACACACCGTTGTACGCCATCATTTCCACCATTCCTGTAACAGCAAGTCACAGACCAAATAAAGCCTCCGCTGCCTCCACAAGCAGGAATGTAAAAAACTTATTAACTTGTGGTCCGGACTTCAAACCATGCTCTGCACCATGACTAAGTACCACGGATACTCAAAATGGCCCCGTTAAATCTCCTCTCTTAAAGGCAGGAGGTCTTTCATTTTTAATAACTTATTGGTTTCACCTGTTTTAGACTTGTTACTAACAACAGAGATGTGTCTGCTGATGCAAAAGTCTATTCATTGTTTTCTCAGCTCACCCAGCAGGACCACAGGATGTGCTGGAACTACTACTGTTTTTTTAATCTGTGCCACCCTGTCAATATTGGACAGATCCCATTTACTGTGTGTCTTTTATATGCTGCCCTCCCAGCCCCAATAGTAGTTTCCTATCCGAGTTCACATCCTCATTACATGTGACAGTGACTTAATATTTGGTGATTTCAACACTCATGTTAATGAATATTTAGATTTCTAACCAACATGTCCCAGTCATCACCCTGTTTCATTTTAAAGAAACACAAATCTCTCACTGTAAGTGTACTGTATTAAATACAGATTCATTTCAGAGAAGGAAATACACAGACTAGACAGACTGTTGTTGTTATATCAACAATCTTTTCAGGAAATGTGAGAAAAAAAAACGACAAGAACTTCTGATCACCACAATGACGTGTGGGCTTCAAACTTTAATCTCATGAGAGCTAAACTGAAATTAGTGGGTTAAGGGCTTGACTGATGGCAAAAAAACAAAAACAAAAAAACTTTAAGTCAAAATCACTCAGTATCACTCCTTCAAAGAAAGATTGTGCGAGGTTATTACAATGATGCAGGGAAAGTCATCGACGTCAATAATTACTGACCTGCTGTCCGTACTGCATGCCGCCCATGCCATGCCAGGTGTTCGGCCCTGCATAGCCATAGGATACCTCTGCGGAGGTCCGTAGCCCTGGCCCGGGTAAGAGCCTCCCTGCTGGGGTCCGGGCCCTGTGGGGGGAGGCCCTTGCTGCTGCTGGGAGTAGGGGTTAGGTCCTCCATATGGCTGACCACGCATCTTCCCAACCTGATCCATTGGGCTTGGAGGCTAGAGGACACAGAGGGAGAATTTGAGATTTTTCCATGAGCTGAAACAGCGGATGGACTGAGTGGTAATTCTGGAATCGAAACCTTATAGAAAGACTTGTACTTTAGATATAATTGTCTGTCATTCACTCATAGTTTTGGGGTTGATGGTTATGGTGCGTCTACTGCCCCTGTTAGACTGTGCAGTCACGCAGCCTAACAAGCCATAACAAGCTCTGTAATGATGCAACTGATGGGATATTGTTCAGAATCCAGCAATGTGACAGGAAAAGATGAGAAAATGTCGTCCAGTTCAAATATAGCCGGAGTTATTTTGGAAGCGTTTTTTGTGGGTTCTCTTGAAAAAACATTACTCAGCAGTGAACGCAGATGACAACTCTACCATTGCGATGTGTCGTGCAAACATCATCTCATAAACCAGTCACAGTATAATCAAGCAAATATAGAACAAAAAGCAGAAGGGGGAGGGAAAAAAACAGTAGTGGATTTACTTTCCTACTAGAAAGGGAAAAAATTGGCCATGAATGAATGAATGAGCCCACTATATCCGCCAGGAGCGTTTCCCTGCCCAGGAGATCATTGTGCCAGTGGGTGGATACTGTTACGGCGGAGACGTTGGGGAGGGTTTCTATGAAAATAAGCTTAAGGAAGTGGAAGTGTCTGTGGTGGCTGGAGCCGGGCCCACCCCTCAGCTGGAGCCACGTCAGGATGGAGGCCGGGGTGGCGGCGGGGGCTGACCTTGGCCGGCTTGGACTCGGGGAGATCCACATGGCCCGGGCAGGCAATGTTACTGGGCCAGACGGCCTTTTCTGGCTGGAGAGCCGGGGAGGGAAAACTGAGAACAGACGAGGAAGGGGAGGAGGGGTGGGGGGGTGGTGGTGTTCGTAATGAGGTAGCCTCGCCTGTCAACAGCTGGAGCCAAGGTCATAAAGTGTCTGATGCTGTGTGTGTACATAAGAGATGAGCTTGGTGGAATCCCCCCCCAGCCCCCCCACAACACTCCTCCAGTGTAATAAATACAATTTTAAAAAATGGACTCCCATTGAACTATGATGAACTGTCCATCCCTGGAAGTCTTAAAAAAACAAAACAGAAAACAAAATTCGCACCAGCGCTGTGTGGGTATCTGCCGGGTTGGCTCAATCCCATGCCATCGACTCATCACACCACTGGCTGCCCCTGTGTGTTCCCATCAAACCCACCGCAGCGACGTCTGAAAGTACGAGCCACAATGGGGGCTTTGAAGTAGCAACACCTCCTGGCCTGCTGACCTCGGGCAGCAGACACAAAGCTTTCATTGCTTCCCACGGTTATTAATCTGTGTGTGTGTGTGTTTTTTTCCTCCCCCAAAAACCTCTTTTCCTTCTTTTCCTTGGTTAAGGGAGACAACCACCGGGGCTATTTATAGCCAGCGAGACGGAGAGGGCAGTCTGCCGAAAATGTAACAGGTCCCAGCTGCACTGCTGTTTGAACCTGGGCCAGGCCTTGCTCTTCCTGGGCTTTAATAAAGCAGCAGGCTTTGGCACTCTATGAATGACAGTGCTGCAATGAGAGAGAGGAGGTCGGGTGGGGGGTGGATCAGCAGGAGACTGGTGTGTGTGTGAAAATATATACTTGTGTGTGTGTCGGGAGTGGGGGGGAGGGGTTGTAAGTGTTGGAGATGGGGGGTTGAGTGGGGCGGGTGGGAAATCAACAGGCTGTTTGTGCGGTCAACCAACATTATCCAAGATAACGTATTCCACTCCAGGTTTTCCTTCTAGCCTCCCCCAGGCCACACTCCTGTGCTCCTCCAGGTTCAGGAGAGAGTGTGTGTGTGTGTGTGTTATGTTGTGCGTGTGGAGAGAAGGAGGGGAGGGGAAGGGCTGGTGTTACTATGCTCCCCAGGGTCATTACTGAACACACCGTGGGGGTAAGAGGTAACAGGCCCCAGTAGGAACTCTCCTATGACCTCTAATGCACTTTTAACCCCGGACTGGAAGGAAGGACACCTTACTCCCCCCTCCCCCACCTGACAGCATGCCACGATGGGAGTCCGCACAACACACTGCTCAGCCTAAGGATGACTGGAGAATCAGACACCACGTTGCTGCTGCGTCTCAGTCCATTTCAGACAGGTGGGTTTGCCCAATTATAGCGAACAAAGAAAAAAACACTTCCCACTCCCACAAACAAAACTGGAGCGACTTCTTTCACCGGATAGAAATATGCTATAGCTCTTTCCTAATGAGCTGCTTAAGCAGTTAGACAGAGCCTCCTGTGTCATCCGTAAAGTGTGCCACCGAGGCCCAAATCACCCACTAACGTCCTCCGATCCACATGAAAAATGAGTCGCATGCTAACAAACTACAGAGCAGCAACACTAAAGGTAAAATCTATTTCTCATTTAGACAAAATCTCCCAGCGATGACCGGGGCCATAAAACAATCAACCTTTTTCTTCACCAATTTTGGTCGATATTTTGCCGGCGGTGAGAATATTTCTACACCAGCTTGTGTGCCTGCTTTTCCATTAAGAAGCCTGACAGCTCAGGCCCCGGCTCAGCGGGGAGAGGGAGCTGGAAAGTACAGCTCCACTACAGTCAGGGTTGTCTCCAGCTCCCTGAGCCACGTGGAGAATCAGCGCCGACGCTCCCAAAACAAACCACTCGTCTCTCTCCCTCTCTCTCATGTCTCATTTAACAACCACTCTAAAGATGGAGATGGTAGTCATTTGACCAGGTGATCGGATAAGTGCGCACTGTGCTCTCGAGTGTTACACCAATGTCCACAGAAATCACTACTGTGTTTTTTTTTTTTTTTTTTTACATAAAGCAGCTGAAGATCTTTTCTACAAATATTTACTAAACATTCACAAATAGTTTGGACCAATATTCACTGGATTTAACCATGTGACCAAAACTTTAAAACAATTTGTAGGGGGAAAAAATTAATTCAGACACAGAAATTCATTAATAATAAAAATTTTGGTGGTTTTACAGATCCTTACAAGGAATTACAATCCATGAAATACAAAAAAAAAAAAACTCATGTTCTGATAATTCCTAACAGTCTAAAATAATGGTACTCGTCTGAATCGGGGTCAATAATTGTAATAAAAGGGTAAATATCATTTAAGGCACGGTCACTGAATCACTGAAACTACTCCAATCCCCACATCACAGCTAACTGTGGTAGAAATCCAATACTCAATAAAATGCCAATATGTGCGCGACAAATGGGTACGACTCCTACATAAACCACGCACACACAACAACATTACATAATGACATTCATAATGTGTCATAACGGCTTTAAAAGTATGTGGTCTGCAGCTCAACATAAATCTAGAAAATATCCAGGATGTCAAACCTACTCGAGGGGTCTTGTTGTATTGTTTCTTTTACTCCTCAACCTCTTTCAATCACATTAACACATCTGCGTGCTGCACGCTGGGAGATAGCTGTGGCCAGTCTGCTGCTAGGGCTTTTATTGATCTGTTTACCAGCATTTCCCTCGCATTGCTTAAGTTGTTCACATCTGACACACCATTACACATCCTCCAAGATCCCAGAGAGCTTTGGCGGAGGCCTTTGCGAGCGTGTGCGTCTGCTTTAACCTCTGCTGCAGCTTGTGTGTAGAGGTCGGGGACTGCCGCGGAGGGCTCTGTTCCTCTTTCTCTTAGTTACGAAACGAGTAGCTCTTTAGAAAGGCGACGCCAAGGCTGCAGCAGCGCTCCCGTTGAGTAAAGACCTTCAGCATCTGAATTTACTTTCCCACGTTTCCCACAAATTTGGACCAGGACTATGATCATAAGAAATAAAATGATGTTTGAAGAAACTACTCCATCAAATAGTGCAGGTACAATACTGAGAATAATTGCCACTCAGAGGACTTATTGTAGTTATTTGTTTTTAGCCTATTTGAATGGAGAACATAATTCGACGTAAAATAAACAAGTGAATGTTTAAAGTTAAATATAAAGATTTTCACATATTAGTATATATGTCGATGAAATTGTCGAACTTGTGCTTTGTGGCTTGGAAATCAGCGTGGTTGTTTAAAGTCCAGTACAGAAATGGATTTGTGTCTAATGTATCAGAGGGAAATGTCTAGGTGTTGGAGGTGGTGAGGGCAAGACAGACACCGTGAAGTGTCTGTCCCATAAGGAGGGGAACGCTGCTGAGTGAAAGTCCTCGTGCTTTCTAACAGCAGTCAAGGTCTGACACCGCGGCCTGCTAACTGCCAGATGTCGGTCAAATTTGGCTTTTGGATTTTTTTTCCCCATCTTCACTTGAATTTAAAGCAAAGGGGCTGAAAATGTCTGAAGCTGGCTGTCAAATTACGTTCCAGAAAAAAAGAACAAATCATTTGAGCATCTACACTGCAATGTATGTGTCTTCATAGTCACGGGTCTTCACTGTATTACAGCATGTAGGCCCGACACGGTACATGATGTAAACTATGTCACTGCTTAAAAAGGAGCAAAGTTTGATTTTCGGGACTTTAGAGAACGTCTAGTCTGTCTGAAAAATAACAAGACATTTTTATTTCACTGTTTAAACAACTTTTAATAATATTGTGCACTTTTTTATAGGCCATATTGCAAAGAAATCATTACATTTGAGTGTTATTTGTCCTCAATATTGTTCAGCCTGGTAACAGAATTCATCCAGCTAACATTAAGTCTGCAGTTATGATATGGAGGGAAATTCCCTGACACACACACACACACACATCAAACGAAGGGTGAAAAAGCGTCATAGAAACCCACTCATTTGTTTGTGAAAGTGTCGCGGCTGAAAGGCTGAATTTCACTTCAAAAGGTCAATGGTATGTTTTCATGGTGTGTGTTTTCTGCCTTCTTATTTTGGAATAAGCGAATGATAAATGAAAAGTAGTATAATGATAGTATTCACGCTGCCTCAAGAATTTTAGTTATGAAACTGATTTCAGACGCGGATTTCTCAAACTCTTTCATACCAAGGACACTACCACAAACATACCCATCATAAAAAAAAAAAAAAACACAATCGATTCAGGGCTAACTGGCCTTTCACTAAAAGTTTGACTAAAAAGCCAATAGATTCCTGATATGCTATTCCCCTCTCAGCACTGCTTACAGATTAATTACAAACTTCCAGCAACGAGCTCTCAAACGTGCTCACTGGATGGCAGCTCAACTCACAACAGTGCACTGTCTCTTTTTTTCCGCTCAGTCATCTAATCAATTTCTGGAGGAAACTCTTCCCCTCCCTTTTTTTCTTCTCTCTTCTCTCCATAAAAAAAATAAATAAATAACCACAATTAGCACATGGCTAATCTGCATAGAGGAAAGCCAGAGCACTCTTGGCAGAAGAGGTTGCACTGAGTATATTGTGTCATGACTGGGCTGCTGGTGGATATTGCAACTATTCAAAACTGCGTGTGTGTGTGACATGGGGACGGGGATAGGGATTTGTAAGCGGTTATGGGGGGGTGGAATGGGGAGGGGTCTGGAGCGGTGCCTGAGAGCGGTGCCTGAGAGCGGAGCTGGAGTCTGTGGGGCCAAGCGGAGCAGATGGACCGGAGGGGACAGACGATAAACAACTGCTGCTAATTTAATCCGCCACACGGCCACATGGCCTGGGCTCGGCACACACACCATTGTTCTGCGGTAAAGCCCTTCGACACGCAACGCACCGCCGCTAGCACACGCCGGCTAAAGGCCTCCCTCGTATGGTGATGGGGCCACGTTACGGAGGGACAGGAGATCCTACCTTTGACCATCAATTGCAACCTCAGGGCAGGGGGGGATTTATTTCTAAGAGCGAGTCAAATGAATCTGTGTGTCACGTTAACACACATTTACAGTGGGAACACTGCCACTGTGAAGTGAGGGGTTAAGGACAAGCGACAGTGTTCCTCATCCACTTTCTCTGCTGACATTTTCCCAGCTGTACAAGGTTTCGTGCTGACAACATTTCTTAAAAGTTAACAGTGGAATAACAAACTGAACGTAGAGGTAGATAGACATTAAAACTCAATGTCTGGTGAGATTTAAACACTCTCTTTTGGCCCTAACCCTTTTCCATGATACGTTCATTTACACATTTTATTTATTAAATCAATCAACAGCTTTTTCTCTCAGTCAGAAAAACACTGATATTAAAAATTCACATTTTGACACTGTGCAACTAGAAATTCCTGTTACTTCAACAAGTTATAACAGTTTCACATTGCACAAGTGTTTACCTTTTTCATAAATAACACCAGAGCCAAAAGACCCAGGGTGATCGCACAGCTGAGTCCCAGCAGCAACAGCAGTGCATTCAGTCCATAAAGCATTAAAACAGCCTAGACTGCTTGTTAAAATGAGCTTTTTAGGAAAGCCAAAGTATGGCCAACTGGTGTGAGCAAATAGCTGGGGAAAGGTTCATACCTGAGAGCTAGAGTAAACAACAGGCCAAGAAGCTAGCTGGGAAAAAAAAAATAAGCAAAGAGGCCGTGTTCTCAATTAAGCAATTAGTCTGCCTTCTCACTGCATCAACCTGAGAAGTTCCAACTTCAAGCTGACCGCTGCGTGACTCTGGATAAACACGAGGAGGACCTGGGCTGGGTAGAAGGGGCGGCAGCCTGCGCCTGCTGGTGCTATCGCCCACACCAAGCAGAGGCAACGGCACCCTGCTCACCCAGATGTTCACCCAGCTGTTCCAAGGAATTCAAAAGATGTTCGGGGAGGAGAGGAAGAAGGGAGCTCGCGCAACTCGGATGACACAACCGGCTTTTGCATCTCCGAGAGATGAAGGGAAAAACAAAGCTTTTCCAGGGCTATTTGAGGTTGAGAAGAACGGCGGAATCAACGACAACAAAAAGACGAGTCAAAAAAAAAAAACACCACTCTGCTCCTGCATGATTTAAAGGAGGAAAACACTGCTGCTGAAGTGCTCTCTTGAACCTCTGAGCACCTTGTTCACAAAAAAGCAGCCAAAAGGTAGATGTCACAGATATCAGATATTTCTTGGTCTGTTCAGATTTAGTTTGATAGTGAAGGATTTTTTCAGGACTTGGCTATATGACCTATTTCAACATGAAAATAAAAATGACAAAAATGGGAAGAAAAATGCTTATTTCCAACTGAATAAACATGTTATGTTAATTGGTGAATGGAAGTACAGTAACAGCTACTAAAAGATGAAAGAAATGCCTATAAACTGTATTTTAGAACAGCATTTAGCTCAGTACCTTAGAACCTTGAGAAGAAACTCGATTCATTAGTACCAATGTGCCAGTGCTGATTAGCACGTGAGAGTGAATGTTTACTGATGAAGAACAACATAGCTGTGAGGCGATAACTGGTTCCCATCACTGTACTGACAGGCCCAGTGTGCTCTGTGGGAAAAAAAAACCTGTTAGGTAGATCAGAGCAGCTTGCTGCGACTGTCCAGTTATTGCCTGATAAAAAATAAAAAAAGGTTTAAAAAAAAAAAAAAAAGAGGACTGCCTGCTGCTGCCCGGCCTGTCAGTGTGATGTTGAGGTTGGAGGTACAACAGAGTGAACATTCGTCCTGACTGCCGGCTGTCAACCTGTCAGGCCAAACTTATATTTCCAGGTGACGGTGGCTGATTCCCAGGAGGGAGATGAGGCAGGGGGTGGGGGTGGGGGTGAGAGGGATTGGACTGGGAGCTCAGACGGGCTGAGAGCAGGGCCGGTGGATCAGGTGCACGCTGCGGTGAGAGACAGTAGAAAGTAAAACAGATGTTCGTCGTTTAACAGTGGAATAAGAGTAAACTCCGAGTGATGTCTCCCGCACCTGCAGACACAACAGAAACTGGAAAGATTTCATCCTCTAAAGTTATTTTTACGGGTGAAAAACCTTTTCCAGAGGAAAAAGATAAAATGACAAATTTCAGTGTAGTCAACATAATAACTATGGCTGGGTATCAAACAAACACACTTTTTTGGTGCTAATATTCCTACTGATTTTTAATTATTCTCCTGGATAAGATTCACAGATCCCAGATTCATATCATTTCTTCATTCCATTCTTCTTCCATTCTCCTTCTTCATTTTTATAGCAACTATTTTAGGCAAGAAACTTCCAGCCATTTATGTCCAAAACAATTCTGAAGAAGATTTCTAAAGAGATTTCTAAGAAAAGATTTCTAAAATGATGTATTTAAAAAGTGTTATGTTGGATTGGTACCAACAGTGAGGTAAAATGTTAAAAACTTTCAGATGAGATATACTATAACCTTTAAAACATTTTGAACAGTCACACTGTAATGCCCAACAGATGACTGTTAAAGCTCTTTACCTTTGCAAGCAGTGTTTACAGTTACGGTCCACTGACATCCCCACACCGCGGTGTGGCTTATTTAAGGCCACAATGTGAGTACAGTGCAAGAATGGCAGTGGCGCTCAGGTTACAGGTTACAGTTGAGTACTTCATCAGAAGCGCCCGGGAAGAAAAAGTGGTCTCTGCTCAGAGATAAGCCGCTTGATGTGTTCGCGGGCAGCGACTCCTCAGTCACCGTTGGGGGCAAGACAGTGATCGGTTACATCATGTTGTCGAGACTCGGCTCGCACTGCCGAGAAGGATGCTTATTCAGTCTGACCATTGGCACCCTGGACGACCCATTACGATAAGTGTGTCACTCACTACTATGCCAAAAATACCCTGGCTACTGACTGAGGCAAAGCCACTTAAGGACCTGGCTGGGTCACCGCCTGCCTCACGGAGAGAGTCACAACTCTGACACTGATGTCGGACACACTGCTCCGCACACATACACGCACACACTCGGCCAGAGGAAAACATGCTTGGTCATAATCTGAATAATTGACGAGTTGGTGCGTTGTAGCAGAGTTGTGCGCGTTTAAGTGTCTCTGGCACAGGGGGACCGGACCGGAGACATGGTTGGGATGGTTGAACTGTATCATTTACTAAACAGAGGGACCTGGCCATAGCCATGAAAATCTTCAGGTCGAGAGGGGAACACACCGACAAGCGTTACAGGTCTTTTATACATTCATGCTACCACATGTTCAAGTATCATAACAAGAGTCCAAACTTAGCAGCAGCCAGGCGCCGCACATTGTTCAAATCACTGCCACGAGCCAGAAACAATGACACTAAATTGCCTTTCTGCTGTTGCTTTTGTCTGCGTGACTTCACCCCTGCTGACCACTGGCTGCTTTTTTTTTTTTAACCACGAGCTGATCAAATCAAAAAACAAAACAAAGGCTCCGTATCAAACAGGCCACTAACAGGCGGCCTGGTACGCTGCTGCACAGACAGAGGTGCCTTTTAAACTTGTAAACACTGGTCCATTTCTATGAAAACTGTACATTATGAGCTAAGCCACTTCAAAATAAGACCTGGCACATAGACTTCTTTTAAGTTTATTCAGGACTGTACATATTAAAGTCCAGTCAGTCTGCAGCCACAAAAAATTGTGCTATTATTGCTCAGGGTGAAACTAATCATTATGTTCATTGATTACACTCTAAAACGAGTTCAGATGCCTTGTTAAGACCAACTAAGAGCCCAAAACCCAAAGAGATTTCATGAATTCATTCATGAGGAACCAGTGAATTATTTTTTTTTTTTGCTTAAATAAAAAAAAAAACATGATTAAAAATAGTTACTAATTCATTTCCAGTTTAAAATTTTTTTTAAATGATCAATTAATCTGTGAGTCACTTTCTTTTCAGGGGGAAAACAATCAGTCCATCAAATGTCATAAGAGTCACACCATGACATTTACTTCGGTATCAGTGATGACTAAGAAAATATTCCCACTTGCAAAGCTGGAACCAATAAATGTGGGCATTTCAGTTGATGATAATCAAAACAGTCACAAATGACTGTTTTGTCAATTGAATAATCAAACAGTGTCGGCTCTAATTCAATTTACATTTATAAAGAAACACAATCTCACATTTAAGGGAAAAATAATGTAATTTGTACAGATTTATTTCCCATCAATCAGTTAATTGCCTAATGTTTTCAGTTTTGACTACTGCGCTCTTAAGCTTGTGATAGCAGGATGACATCAGGCCTGCACTGGACTCAGGATTTGGGTATTGATCCATCATTGGTTTGGTGAAGGTCAAGATTACTCCAGAGTGCACAGGCTTTTTCTTACCTGCTCTCCACAGCTTTGGTTTTTAACGGCCTCAAAAAGGCTCAAACAGTGCACACAACATTAAGCAAAACAGAAAGCAAGGCTACGGCCAGAGGGTACAATCCACCAAAACAGACGTCATGATTGAGTTCCACAGAAGGAATAAAGAGAAAACTTCCCTTGTGCACTTGTGTTCCCCTTTTTCCGCTTCATATGTGAGCCATTGGCTTTTTTTCTGCAGAGAGCAAAAGGTGAGTGCTGTATGAGAGCCGGGGGGGAGGAAGCATCATTTTCTACCTTCTAGCATCAACAACTGCACCAATTTAAAGGTTAACCACTTTATTCCATAAAAACACACACACCATACGTCATGTAAATGAAGTCTGTAGTCTCGCACAGGCTCGGAGAAGGATATTACTATGCTAATCTGGAGCATTTTAGAAGGTAAATGTCAAAAGAAATGAATTACCTTTACATTCCAGCTTGCCCTGATGCAACAGCCCAAGTCAGACATTTGTCCGTGGAGGAACTTGTTTTCCTCAGTGTGTTCTCAACATGCAACACTGGGAATGCATTTATTCAGATTACTAATTTTCAGGTGATGCAGATGAACTTTTCTGAGTCATTAAACCAAAGAATTCAAGTGCACCACCAAGGGAATAATTAAGGGGTCTTCGGGGTGATGTTACAGAGGGAAAAACAACAGTTAACTGCAGGAAAATACTGAAAATACTGTCTGTCAGCGGGAGGAAAAAAGCCTGATATTGCTAAAGAACCACGGATGACTGGTGACACGTGGAGTAAGAGCCAGTCAGAGAGGCTCCTGAGGCAGCGGTGAACACACACACACGAACACACGCGCAAACGATCACCTAGTAACTGCTGCACTTTATACACAAATACACACAGCTGTCAGGGGCAGACGAAGATCATTCACAAAACATCCCCCCTCCCTCCTCTCCTGGGTATCACTGACACCGTTTCTCCCTTCATACGCACACACACCGAACACACACACACACACACACACAGAGTTGCCGGGAGGCAGCATGCTGTCCATGTGGCCTGTGGAGAATCATTACTCAGCAGTGCAGACTAAAGAGTCGGTGAACTTCCTTTCTGAATGCTCGCGGTTCCTCTTCACTACGGCACCAACCCTTACAAAACTGAGCCGAAACAGTAGCTGGGAGTTGTTCTGTATGTTTTCTTAGAAACATGCGCTGTGTATAGTGAATGAGAACAAAGCGGAGGGCCGGCTGTCAAAGAACAGTATATCACTTTCTAGTGACGGCGTAGAGGTTAATAGTTGGAGTACTGTCCTGTGACGAAACCGCTATCCGTCCCTCCACTTTGTTTAAAAAGCTTTAAAATTGTTAAAATAACTGTACCATCACAGAAACTGCTTATTTTAAATAAAAACAAAGTGATTCATCAACTAATTGTCCCAGCTTTAAACTTAACAAATGATATTAAAGTCGATCTGCAAATATCAATTAGTGTCATAATTCATTCATCAGTGGTGCAGAGGATGTCAGCAGGTAACAAATAAATGTCCCGTTACAAGTTCACTGACTCAAAGGTGACTCCTTCAAATGTCTCACGTTGCCCGTCCAACAGTTCAGTCCTAAAGATATTGAGTTAAGTATCACATGAGAAAAGGAATCTAGAGTTAGCAGAGTTTTACATTTTTGCTTGAAAAATGACTGACATGATGAATCCAGTTATCAAAAATATGTCATGATTTTCTGTCCATCAGCCACTTGAATCATCGATTTAGCTGTTGCTCTTGGCCTTAAACACATCAACGAATCATTTCAAGTAGAAAAATGTCTGCCTATTCCTTCATAATTACAGTTTTACCGGTTACTTTAATCTCAATTAATACATTCATTGTTTGGTCTTAAAACAGCGCCCAAGGATATTCAGTTTACTGTCACAGAAAACTAAAAAAAAAGTAAAATACTTGCCTCTGTGAAGCTAAACAATCAAAGGATTGGCATATTTAGTTTAAATGGTTACTAGTTGGCAAAGGAGCGGGAATTATTATAATTGATTGGTTGACGGACAGAAAATTAAATCAGATCCTCATCAATTATGTTGATAATCAACCATCTGAAATTATTCGTCAAGCAAAAATTGCGAAGATCCTGTAGCTGAAGCTTCTGAATGTGATGAAGTTAAATTTATACATTTTAACATTTATCAAGTTATTTGACAGCAAACTAAACTTTGGGATTCATAGTGTTGGTTCAGACAAAACGATATTCTCAGAGTCTTGATTTTTTCTGTTGTTTTTGACATTTATAAAAAGATTTTTTATTTGCAGACCTCACTGGAAATTAATTTTCTGTTAATCCTGCAGTTACTAGTTTTTCCTTTGTGAGGACTTCTAATCTCATGGCAGAAAAACAAAATGAATGTTTTTAAACTCCAATTTTAATGTGAAGGATAGCCCCTCTGTCATGTGGCTTGTGGTGCATTTTCCAATTTCCAGTATGATCTAAATGAAGATTTTCACTTCATCCTCAAGCACACTTAGACATACTTTGCACAGCTTTGTTGTGTTAAATAACCATACTGGTCTGTGTAATGCTTTAATGAATCTTACTTTTGATTAACAATGCAGAGCCAGGCAAGATGCTTTCACTGGTAAGTATTAAATATATCACATCTTGACTTCTTGAGAGTTTTTGACACAGTAAAGACTGCCATGAAACTGTTTATTTTCACGCTACTTTTCAATTTGCAGTGGGGCTCCCCTTGTACATCAGCAGCAGAGCTGAGCGTCTATTAGCAGCAGTCAATTTAACACCCTTGATTTTGTGTTTTACATTACGTTTTCAACAGTGGGACTTACTCAAAGAAATATTTACAAAGTGTCTTCGATTATGATTTAATTCAAACTCAATTTGGGAAGTCAGTCTTGCATAGCTGAGGGGGCATCCCCAATGGCCCACTCCCAAGTGTTTGACAGAGGGAAACACCTGGTGTTATACCATCCAAAACATCCACACTACAATCCACTTCAGACTGTTTGTTTGTGTGCGAGGCATAATGAAAACCCATAATATTACCCCTCACCCACCACTCAATTAACACATTAAATCATCTTCAGCCGGTGGCCTGAGGCAGGTGAGTGGCCCCATAAAAAAGAAATCCTCCATTGAATCATTACTGGCGATATGTCAGCAAATTAAAAAGCCAATCTCGCCGCTGTTAATGAATAGAGAGTTGATGTATTTCACAAATTCTACTAACATACAGCCGACGGCACTTATTGTGGACAGCTCTTCAGCAGAGGACAGCCCGCCAAAACCTCTCCACCTGAACTCGAGACTACTGGATGCCATGTTGATCTCTGCAGTGAAACGTCAAACACAAAAGTTCTCTGACTGAACATAATGTGCCCGTAGTGGCAGCCTCTCGTGACGTCTCCATGCCACGATTTGACAACAGTCTGAGTTCCAAAAATGGAAACTGTTCATTTCATCTTTCTGTCCATTTGCCCTTGTGAGAGGTCCTGTCCTCTGGGTACCACATCTGGGATTATATCCATTAAGGTAATGGCTTCTCTACACCTGCACCACTGACACTGAGACAAAAAAAACACTTCTACAGAAGTTTAAAGTGATTCTCTAATTCTTCGCTGTTCTGAGACACTAATGAGAGTTTGACACAGCCTGTTTGCCTCCTGCAAAAATAGTTTCTGCTACCTTTAAGTATGCTTAACAACCAAAGTGTTCAATTACCTTCCCAGACGCTCTTCTTCCACTCACAATAAGAGTGAGACTGGGTTTCTGTAGCAAAGACCTGCTCTGAAAGCACATTAGCCCATGTGAAAAAGCGGCATGGATTGCAATCTAGTAATGAAAAAGTGTAAGGAGAGTTAGGAGATACATTTGTCTTTTTCAGAAGGTGAGAGCACATGGCTTTGAGGACAGAAATGTAAACAAAGCTTAATACAAACTACTCTGATCACAACACCGTTTTCACTTCAGCTTGCGTAAGAGTGCCTGAATGGTAATACAGCACTGTCACTAACATAATCTGTCACCTACAGCCAGCGTTACACCCAAGAATTCAAGAAAAGTGGCAGATTTCTTTGCATGCTGTTCTGAGACATTTTAGATAAGACACTTATTCTGAGTGAAAGTCTCTAATTTGACACCTGGCGTACAAGGAAAACTGTCTTTGTTTGGTCCACAACACAACCAGCATTAAAGCTCCACAGAGCTGGTGCTTGTTGTGCTTGCTGTTGTGCTTGTAGTTGTGGAGGTGGACTCCTCGTCCACCTCCACAACTCACAGTTATTAAATTAAATAAAACTTAATATTTAAAATCACTGATTCTCTGCAGAGAATCAGTGAGCAAATCAACATGCCTCAACCTTTTCTAAACTAAACTGTTAGTACAAAAGAGAAGCTAAATGACATTTAGGATTCAAATGGGTTATTATAGAATATGCTAACATGCGACACATTAGGTCACCATCAGACTCAATAATAACGTGGCTGAAAACATGGCCTCAAAGAGGTGCATGATGATTAGTATCATCTAAACTGATTTTTTAACAAAGGCATGAAAATACAATTTAACACTAAAGATGTACAAAAGAGAAGCTTCAACTGAGAAAAGCATCCACGCTAACGAAGATGCTGTCAATTCACTCTGTTAGCCAATATTTAAATCTGGCCTGGCAGACAAATTGAAACTAAAAATGGAAATCCAAAACTTTCCTCTAAACAACAATGAGCAGCACTACAGAAAAAGACTCGTCAGCATGACATTTCCTATTCCTCCTGCTACATTTCTGTACAGAATCACAGATGATACCGGCCTTTGAAAGCAGCTGCCAATGTCAAATCACAGAATATCTGGACATCTGAGTTAAAGCATTTCTGAACCAAACCCTTTTTTTGCTAACATTCACACAGCTGTGAATGTGCAAAGTTGCACCGTGCAGCTGTGAGCGTCCATGCTTTCCCTTACAGTGATGCAGCAACGTGACAATCTAAAGTTTAAAGCAACAAGTAGAGGTATCACCTCTCTAAATGTCCACCCGGCTGGACACAAAGCAATAAAACACAGCACGTCCACCTTCTGGTAGAAATAAACTGATGGATCAATACGCATGGTAGATCTGTCATCTTTGATTAGCAGATCCTTCAAGCTATATTTTCTGATAATAGTGAAAATTATTTGAATAGAATAGAAAGATATCGTCACAGGGAGAAGTCACTCTGGTGTCCAATCCAAAGCGTCATACAAACAACGAAAAGCACAGTTTATTCTCCTAAAATCAATCACGTCAAATTCGTCAAAACACTTGACACAACTGAGACATCCGTAGCATGTTTTCAGATGATAAAAATAACCCTCTGCTGTGCAAGTGAAGCTCCACATGCCACAAAAAGTTGCCTCACACACTTAACTATAAAGATAAAAACAGTGACCATGTGGCTTTTATCACTAGAGGGAGAGGTGTAGGTGAGCACAGTTCACATGGTTACACTCTCCGCATGTGGAAGTAAATTAGGCTATTGTAAACCTGATGACACCTTGGTTGCTTGTAAACACAACTGCAGCCAGCCCGACCTCTCTCACGTGGCCGCCTTCTGGCACACAAGTCTCCCCGCCCCACCGCCGCCACCACCAGCAACTCCTGATCTGGAAACAGTGGAAAACACAGTTGTACAACGGGACTGCACAGCCACACCTACTCTATGTGCTGTACCAGAGTCAGCTAACTTGAACGAGCAGTGCACACAGTGTACCAAGCAGCAGAAAAAAAGGAAGGAGAGGAGAAGAATTTTTTAAAAACTTAAGTGCATGTCTGAGGTCAACGTTCAAAAATGACAGAAAGAGATGTGACTCAGCACAAGTGAGCTTCAGCTTCAATCAAACTAATAAAAAAACAAAAAAGGTGGATCTACTCGAGTACAGCCATCATGCAAATTACTGCAGCGGGGAGGAACTGAGCAAAATGTGTTCACAAAATGCTTCCAATAAATAAAACCAATGAGCAGGATTATCGTGAAGAAATTCACATTGTGATTTCTGGTGTGGATGTCTGTCCTAATGAGAGATTATTCAGATATTTAAACAGACCAAAAAAATATACTTATGTGCTAGCACCACACAAATGGATAAAACAGTGTTATAAATGCACAAAAAGGCAGAAAATACAGCGGGACTATGTTGTCTTGGCACGGTGGAGGAACACATCGCCGGGCAGAGGGGGCTGTTTTTCTGCAGCCCTCCATTAGATGCAATTATAAATGGCCGAGAGCAGAGGGACGGGGAGCCAATCAGATCTCGGCTCGCATGTCAACCTAAGACCAACTGTCTCCTGGCTCTGACAGCAGGATTTTACCTCCATAATTCAAATCCCAAAGCAAAAGGCAATCTGCACTTCGCCAACTCGGAGCGGCGGGGCCGTGTTTACGAGGCGGCACACGGAGGAAGGAGCGCGGAGAGGGACGGAGGAGGAGAAGAAGAAGGAGGAGAGGAGGAGGAGGAGAGGCACGGAGGAGGAGAAGAGAGGAGGAAGTTGGCAATGAATGAAACCCTCCGTCAAGATGAATCAATCGCGGTCACAATCACACTTTGATCCGAGTAAACACTTGTAATTGTTGCCACTCAGCGGACTGTGTGCGGCTCTCACCGACACCGGGCTCTTCTCTTAATGATTATGCAAATGTTGTTTAACGGCTTGCATCTTGTTTATTAGCCTGACAGCCACTGACGCAACTTTGATAACACCGAGGGGGGGTCAGGGAGCACAACACCCTCCTTAAAAGATTCAAAAAAGAGCCACAGAAACCTCGAAACGTACAACGAATTAGCACTGCGAAGAAATCTCACCTCATCTCCCTCTGCGCACACACACACACACACACACACACACACTTTCTCCTGACAAACTCTTTGCTCCACTTAGTCAAACTCTTGCCCTGCACCCGGCGGGGACACGCAGAGATAACTGGCGCCACTCAAAGTAGTTTCTAGCCCAACATGCGGCTCCTCTCTCCGACTAAACACCGTTGCAAGGGGGGTGGTATTGGGAGAAAGAGAGAGGCAGCCATTTTAGAGCTCTTGCTACATAGACAATGGCTGGTCCAAAGCAACATGCAACTCCACGGTGCTCTGAGGGAGCCGCCGGGTGACTCTCTCGGTCGGGCTGTGTGGGTGCTGCGGGTCAACTTTACCTGGTTTCTGTTTGGAGGCTGTCCAGTGTTTCCCGGGCTCATGGGAGGCGGATGGTGGGTCCTTTGTTGCCAACCCGGATGGACCCCACCATACTGACTGCTGCCCATTTCTCCTGGTCCCTTATTGGCCCCTTCCTGATTGTTATAGTCTCCTTGGGGGTAGTTCGGGTAGCTCCTGGCGGAGCTGGGGGATGTCAAAAGCTGATTCAAAGTTGGCGTGGACGTGGGCTGTTGGTTTCCCATGTTATACCTCTGATTATTGTACGAGGCAGCCATGGCCGTGGTTCCTCCTGCTGGCTGCTGCTTGCCTGGCTGCCCCCCAGCTGCCGGAGGCTGGTTGTTTCGCGGGGAATTCATGGCCCCGTATCCCTGGCCCTGATATGAAGTCCTGCTCGGGAACGGGCTGTAGTTGTTGTAATGGTTGGGGTAGCCGTGTTCGTGTGAATTAGGGGGGTAAGGGTCCATCATGCCCGGCCCCGACGCAGCTGCCATGCCAGGGCTTTGTTGTCCGCCATGTTGATGAAAAGGGGCCCGGCTGTAGTGCTGGTTGTAGCCGTAAGGAGGTGGAGGAAAGGGGCCCGGGTGGTGGTGTCCCATCCCGGGATGGTTATTCCCCTCGGGCCCGCCGGAATCATTCTGATTACTGCTATTATTATTATTTACCCGGGGCAGATTCCCGTTGCCGTTCTTCATGTCAGGATCCCCTCCTCCCCCAGCATTTCCAGCGTCGGTCCCGTCCTGCAGCTCCTTCTGGCCGGGAGATCCGCCGTCAGGTCCCGGCTCCTTATTTTCATGCTGCTTCTCCCCCGGTACCGACTCCTCCTGCGGGTCCCGATCCGGCTTTTTGAGTTCGGATGGCGGGCTAGTGTTGAGAGTGGCGACGCTGGCGACCTGAGCGGCCATGATATCCCTCTCTCTCTCCCCCACTCTTTCTCTGCCTCTCTCTCTCAGCGCGGCGACTCACTCACAGGCAAACTCCGAAGAACCATTGAATATAAATACAATTAGATTTCTCACAACGTACCCGCTGTCCCGGTTCATTCCCCCCCGTGCCCTCCGCCCGGACCCGGTATCCGGTAATCCACCGCGACTCCGCTCAAAGTTAAATCAGAGGGGGGAAAGTTTGTGAAGGAAAAAATATATAAATACGGAGCCAGGGAGATGAATTTCACCGACACAAGTGAGTGAATGTGTGTGTGTGTGTGTGTGTGGAGGTGTGTGTTGGAGGGGGGGGCTTCTGTTACAGAACGAGAGCGCGAGCTAGAAATCAACCAAACCAGCACGAGGCTCCGCGAGACACAGCCATCTTACCGAGCTGTCGCGAGAAAACGAAAACCCGGAGCGGAGTCCGCGGCGAGAGCTGGACCCGGAGCGCGCCGACCTGCCTCATAACAACATTGTTTATACCCAAAGAAGAGCCATTATTGCGCCTCTAATGCGCTTTAAACTGAGCCCATACATAAAAATGTCGACGTGCCCGAGCGGCCCTGTTTGTTAGCAGGAAGCTGCGGTCAGTCACACACTAATTAAGTGTAGCATATAGGTGGAAAGCGTATGCTAATGGAGATACATCGCAAATAGGCTGTCTGACAAAGAGAGTGGGGTTTAAATTCAAAGGTATATATGTTATAATTAATGTTATTTATTTTTACAAAACGTGCTCTTCACTAGTTAGTTTACTTGAAGGAAGTACACAGTTACTCTGAGCGGCTGTCTGTAATTTCTGCTTCTATATACTGCATACATATCGATGCTATCGGTTGGGGTAGAAACTGAGAATGCTTTATGTCTTAATAGATGTGTCAGGGCAAGGAAGTGGACCACATTTCAGAGGGTTTACCTCAACTATGACCAAAGGGAGTGTGACACATTTAACTTCATTTCAAATCTGTTTTTTTAAGAGCCACGTGCGTTCATACACACAGCCACAGACTCGTTTTGTGGTATCACACCATCCAAATGTCCCTTTCTTTATCATGACAGTCTGCCCTGAGGTCAGCCAAAACTATTCAACCATTCTGATTACAAAGATTGCTTCATGTATGAGCTGCGTGTTCCCCCTTTGTTGCATTGGTTTTGTGCACTTTTATCTTATAAGCTCATTTAAGGAGTGGAGAAAAAAAAAACCTTCTTTTGCTGGCTAATGGGTGGAAGTGACTGGCTTCGTACTGCTGCCTCCAATGTGTCGACAGCAGTGACTGAAAGGAGTGAGCAGAGCGGAGGAAAGTAGAGGAGAGCATGAAATCACAACCTGTGCATGTCTGTGCAGCCTCGGTGTGTGTGTGTGTGTGTGTGAAGATAGAAAAGGAAGAAGGATGGGGGGATGGACAGAGCCAGTCACAGAGCAGGAAGTGAAGATACAAAAAGAGAAACAGCGGTGGTGGGAAAGTGACAGTGTACGGGCCGCTCACATGTTGTCTGCTAAAGGTGAAATCTCACACGAGAACGAGAGGAGATTTGGAGAAAGAATAAAAAAGCGCTCCGTGCAGTTAATAGGAGCAGACATCCAATGTCTCTCTCTCTCTCTCTCTCTCTCTCGCCCCCCCCACCCCCTTTCTTCGTGCTCTCTGCCTGCCTGCCTCGCGCTCTCCTAGCAGCAGCAGCAGCAGCCTTCGTGCTGCCTTCATGTGCTGTCGGAAATGTTGCAATCGCGCCCTGGGTCAGAAATTAACGACTAGTTCAGCTTAAAAGGAAAAGACTTTCTGTTGAAGGGGCCTCTCAAATGTGCCACTGCAGTTTACTTTAGTTTCCGATGTGATTTATCAGAGTCCTCGCGGTGTGGGATGCATATACATCAAAACACATGAAAGACAGCACACACAGTGGTGTACGGTAAAAGGTAACATTTAATGGTTTGTAGGGACATTGATCTCCATCAGCAGCAAACGATGTTAGTAAAGAATACAGATTACAATATAAATGTATGGTTTAATAAAGCAGTATCATAGTAACAACTGACATGTTCATGTGACAGTTTATAGTGATAATATGGGCTTGTAGTAATATAAAAATATTAAATATTCATCCAGTTGATGAATGAGAGGATATGGAAATATACAGAGTTAATATTTGTTCATATGGAAAGACAGTGTGCTCTTCAACAAAACACAATCACGCTTGTAGTATGTTTGTGTTATACTTCTTTTCTGCTTTAAATTCCCTGACTTAGCTCTGAGGTTCACAAAAAGACTAAGAATGGAGCTAAGAAAACTAATGGCGACTTATGTAATGGCGCAAAGTGTGTTGTTTCCAACCAGAAATAACTCGCATGCTGCGACACTGTGCGTTCACGAGCCTCGGGTGGAGCTCGTGAAGGCAGCACCGCCGCTTGCAAAAGCAGCAGAACTTTGCTATGTGAATGTGGGGGATGGGAATCAGCAGCACCCTGCTCTGCTCAGCCCTTTCTCTCTACAATGCGGGGCTTTCTGCTCACATTGCTCACTCTGCCCGTGGAAAAGAGATCCTCTTTTACTTGAAGTTTTACTTGGAAACCAACAAAAAATATCCACATGTATTTTAAAGCTGCAAAGGCAGCTTTTGTATGTTTAATAAAGGAGAGTATGCAGGGTGGAGGGGGTCAGCTCAGCTGCTGTCTGCTTATATAGGCTAAGGGAGGAGTGTATGTGTGTGTGTGTGTGTTAGCAGAAAGCGCAGAGACTAGGCAGTAAGGGAGGAGGGGGTAGGGAGCTTCTTTTTCTTTTTAGCATAAACTTGCTGTTTATTATCAAGGGGTGCAGTCTTTCTTCTTCTCCTTGTCATATTTTTAAAAAGAGCCCCACAATCTGCTTTCTATGCTCTGTTTTCCACGGTCTTATTTTAGAAGTGGCTTCAAAATGCGCTGTATTTCCAGCGCTCACCTTGAAAAATATTTATCAGTTGTTCTGCCGTCGATGTGGCTTTGTGTAGCTGCAAAGTGACTTAAAACCACTAAGATCATATGGTATGTTAAATCTCTGTGGGAGAGCAACAACATGAAGCTAAAGACCTCCTGTGCCGCTAAGAGTGTCATGCATTTATTTATGTGATTCTTGTTTTACAAGGATATGGTGTTCACTAAAATGACATGCTGCCTGTCCAGACAAGCTCAACAGCAAGCAGAAGGACCTCCTTAGCACAGAATTAATGGAGACACTATGATTGTTGAAACTGATATGACTTAGGAAGTCACTGACTCTGAAACACAGAAGCTGAATCAGAAAAAAAGGCCACCTACAGTAGTTTGTGGTCAATATTACAATTGTTGTTCATATGCAGTCATTGTACTATCACTGTGACCACCCACAGACGAAGAATGACTTGACGGAAAGGTGTTACCATGAAAAACCTCTCTGTCTCTCTCCCTTTCTGTCATAATCCTGTCTGGCTCTTACAGAGTAAGATTTACACTTCCCACACAATCTCATAGTATTGTGCCCCATGTCTGTCTTTTGTCTAATTGAGACTTGCTTCAACAATAGAAGAAAATGCGAACTTATTTTCAGCTTGTGTGCACTAATGCTGCCTGGGCTCTGCACTGACTGTTGATTGTGTGTGTTGAGGGAGAGGCAGAGACGATGGCGGGAGGGTCACGTGACACCCACCACCACCACCACCCTCATCTGTCCCAGGGTGATGATTTAAGAGTGTTTACTTGTGCCCCACTACCGCCTCCCTGCGAGGATGACCATGATGCATCACCTTCAGCCCGATGGCTTCCCCAGCCGTCACCAAGGCAGCAGCTTGGACTCCATCCAGCAGGTCCTTTTCTCTTGTAATCATTATTAAATTGATATCGGGGGTCGATTAGAAGAAGGAAGCAAAAGAAAGTCACAATAAAAGCTGTGGTGAAAAGCTGCATTTAAAGATGAGAGTTCATTATTCATGTAATCAAAATCTAGTTATAAATGCAAAACACAAATTTAAGTGGACAGGCTGGAGCCATAAATATTTTACTAACTTAGCTCTGCCAAAATATTCTATTTCTGTTAATATATGTAAGCCTTTGATATTTTTAAAGTATGCATTTTTAATGTTGTAACTTTCTTCAATTAATCTTGGTTTTTAACAGTAAAAGTGTCACTCTTGTTGAGCGAGTTAACTGATGACTGATCATTCAGGAGTTTTTCTTTTATTTTAATCCCTTGGGATCCAGTCTGGGAATGGAGCCATACAATCACCAAGACAACCCAATAATGTGGCGTGGAATTTCCTAACAAGAGTGGAGTTTAATTCAGACACACACAGAGGCATACACACAAATGCGGATGCACACTACACACCCACATGGCCAAACAAGGCTCATACCTGACAATAGTGTACACACTGAGACTTTATGGCCGTCAAGAGTCTGTAGTTGATGCATACCTGTGCCAAACATCAGTGGCGATCCTACAGTGACACCACACACACACTAAAACAACACACACACACAATCACAACAGTTGGGTCCTGGCCAGATGGTTGCCAAGCAGCAGTTCAACGCATAGTCTGGAGTGTGTAGAGGAAGGAAGTGCCACTTTGCGAAGTGCAATGGGCATCCGGCTCGTTCCCAGACGCCGTGTGTGCATGTGTGGGACCTGCCGTTTAAACTTACACCTGACAAACACACACCCACCACTTTGTAAACAGCGCAGGAATAAGGAATGTGCAATAAAAAAGCCCCGCATGGTTTCCTCCATGGCTCCTTAATAAATGTGTGCAATCAGTTTCATATTGGCTTTAAAAGAACCATGGCCTATCCTTGCAGCCTGGCCCTCAGTATACGTTTAATCCAAACATACAGCTTTGATAGATGTAAGGATATGAAAAAGCACTTGTGGAATTATTCCCCTGCTTTATAAGGTCATATTTCAGATTAATCTCTCAGCCATTGTTCTTACCTGATGTGATCAAATGGGATCAAACTTTTCAGGAGCCACAGCTCACCCTGAACTGCTTAGCAGACATTCAATCAGCTGCTCCTCTCTCCTTGTATTATTCTCTCCAAAGCAGCGAAAGCCCCTCTGTTCCTCAGGTGAAAATAGACTGAGAGGACCTCAATGCCCCACGATGGGCTTTAAAATCAAAGCTGATAGGACATATTCAGGTTACACTGAAGCACTTTTATCTACCCTTTTTGGTGTGTGTGGGGTGATAACCTGCTAGGGGGCCTTTTTTTTTCTCTCTGAAATCTCTGAATTCATAAAGTCCACACAGTCACATAGTCAGACGGGCAGCAGCGCTGAATTCTAAACACTCCATTTTCTCACCGTGTGTTCAAGTGAAGTGAAGGAAGGACCCCCCGATCTCAACAAAGCCGGGCAAGGTTAAGAGCACTCAAAATTACGGTGTCCACCCTGCAAGGACGGAGAAGTGCTCACTCTCCTTTCGGCGGGGATGAAAAGAAACCGTGCAGGGAATCATCTCTGTAGTAAGGGAACTCATCACTGCAAGCATACTGGGAACTGCTCCATTTTGGGTCACAGAGCCCAGTATGTGAGCCTCTCCTCTGCTGACAAACAGTCCCATCCCTGTAAATCACACAGAGCATCCTCTCAGCGCTTCAGCTGCGAGGCCGGGCTAAAATAAAGAGGAGGAAAGGACCGTACAGTGGACTTAGAAGGAGAAAGACAACATGGCTCCTCAGAAAATAATGCACTCTTTGGTTTTTACAGCTGCAAATCCTACATTATAGTGACAGAAATGCTTAGATATATTCTTATAATTCGTGTAGATGTCTTTAAGGCACCTCACACCAGGAAAAGATGTAAAGTGATCCGTACAATTTAGCATAACATTGGGTGCTAGCTGTAGGCTAATGGCTAACACACTAGCAAGCTTGCATTGTTAGCTCCCTGCTGGCAGTTTGCTCTCTAAACAAGAGTAGGGGGAAAGGCTTTTTGAGCTAGCTATCCTGCTAACTGTTGGCTAGCTGGCTCAGTCGCTAATGGGACAGTAAGTTAACTATTTAAAAGATGTATTTATGCAAAATATCTATTTTATGAGGGCGTTTATATTCTCACAGAGGAGGGTTAACTAATTCACACAGCTGATAAACTACAATAGCCTCGTCCCCTCAGAGGTCAGCGCTGTCAGGGTTCACCAAAGTTGAATCTGACACAAAAGACTTGTTTGGCTTTACCTCAGAGTCACGATGCATCCAACTGTTTGCGATCATTGTGATCATTCCATTTCTTGTTCTGTGACATTTTGTTGTCGCAGAAGATAAAATATAATAAAACATCAGAAAAATTGGCATTATGAAACAAGTCTTGGGAAAAGGACATATTGAAGTAATAGATATTCTTATTATTTGTTGTTTTTATTCAGGTTTTATGTCTTATTCATTTATTTCATTTTGAACATTTTACATCTCCATAAACTGTTTAGTGTTCATAAACAATTAAACTTTAATAAAAAACTTTTTTCACTGAACATCACAAGTCATTAGAGAATGAATTATTCTTTTCAGACTGATAAAGTGAAAATAAAATAAAATGTCATATTTTGATGTTTATGGAGCTGCCCACCTTTTTATGTGTGGGTGACAGACTGGGCCTTCAGATTCTGCTCATGCAGATCATTCAAGATAGAAAGATAGAATAAGCTATGAATATTTAAAACTATAATTGAACCAAATGTGCATGTTTGAATTAGTGAGTCAGAAGCCATAGGTTTGCAATCAATGGTGGCAGTCGGGGGACCTGCGCTTATTTTGAGGCGAAATAGCTAACTGTAATGCAGACATGATGAACAGCAGAGTGGGCTGGCAGAGAGATGGGCGAAATTGACATGTTGAAGACGGAGTGATTAAGTTACCTGTTACAGAGCAGCCCCTGAGCATATATCAATATGAACTGTGGCAGGCTGAGAAGATGAATTGGACGCGAATGAATGGATGTGAAAAAAAGAATTGCAAGCAGCTGTACTTATCCAGCGCGGAAAATAGAGTCTATGTAGAAACCAAAGGAGCATTTTATGGAGAAACCATTTTCTGTGTGTAATATCACTATGTTGATACAAGGCATTATATTGAAAAACGGCAGATGTAATTCACTCCCTGGGCCCCTGAGATGCTCAAGAGACCAATCTTCTCATATATTGAAATTGGATGTATTTCAGCTGTTACCAGCTGAATCATTTTCTTGTCCCACTCTTTTAGCCTATTGTTTACAGATGCGCCTTTTGTTGTGCCTGAACTCTTTCCTCTTATGGGGGCTGATGTTTGTGCTGTTTCAAGCATGAGTGCCTTAACTTACAAAGGGCAACGATGAAGTGAAATTGAAAAAACACAGGAATACATTAGCATAGCAGTTTGATATGAGTTAGGTGGCGGAGTCGATGTTGAAACAGCGAGCCAGTTGTGTTTGAAGCGGGGGGAGAACTCAAACAGAGGCTGTGAGGGAAAAAGGGGAACAAACTTTGGGACATAAAACACAATCTTTGCAAGGTGACTGCATTAGGCAGCTATATGGCCATGATGACGTTTCAAGGGCCCCTCTGTTGTGATGGGAATTGTCTCCATGAGGGGCGGCACACTTCAGGACTGACCTTTTGCATCCATGCTAGGACAGCGGGTGGGGGGTCCAACACCACCCACCAGTCAACTGTGAAAACAAAACTTTATCTTGACTCTGTGGGGAGGCTGCAGGATAGGGGACTACAAGGCTTTGAGGGCAGAGACTATTCTCTGTGGCTGATTATCGGCCTGAGGGCTGCAGGGCAAAGTTGAAGATAGGGGTGGTACCGGCTGGGGGTCTGATCTCAAATCTTTGCATTGAAATGCTGATGAAAGAGGGGACATTCAGCTGTAATTGCTCTTTTGCTGTAATTCTGGGCGACACACCTCCAAGCTGAATACCGAGAAAACAAACCATGAACGCTGATGTGCTGCAGCTGCCACCTTTTTCTCCACGCACGGAGAGGAAGGAGGATGCTGAGATTAACGAACAAAATCTACTATAATGTGTGACAATAAAGAAAAACGAGGCTGTGCATATGACTTTCCAGTTTTTCTCCATCTGTTGCCAGTCGAGTTGATAAAACATAATCCACGGTTTCCTCTGAATATGATATGAGAGCTTACAATTTGGAACGCATCATTTGGATCATTTAGGATTTGGATCAGGTTCACATTTGAAGAGGGTATTTGAACCAGAACCTTAAGAGACACTGCTGGGCACAGCTCTTGCCAAATAGGGCATTTATAAAAGGTTGGCACAGGCCCTACAGAGTGAAGGCTGGCAAAGGCATGATGCCCACATCATTATGCCAACCAAGGGTTTTGTTTGGCATGTGTCTCTGTAGTATGGCTTGTCTCCTCCAGACAACTGGCCCAAACACAACTTAGCATTAGGTTACAGAAGCATTACAAACTGAAAGTGATTCATTAAAAAGCTCTCTGTCTCTGCGTGTGATGAGAGGTGCAACACTGAGGTTCAGTTCAAAACATACAGCAAAGGTACACCCTACTGTGGACATGTTCCATATGTGCTGTAGCCTCCTTCATCCGCAGCTGTGTGTTTGGATTGGATTAATAACAGCTTTTGTTGTATGGATTTATAACATCAGTGAATAAAAAAAAACTCAAATTAAATATACAATATCTTCTCAATTATAAACCCAGTGTGACAGTGTCTTTACCATTAACCTTCTTACCGACGAATTTGGCTGAATGCCTCTCCAGGAGATTTTGATATCCCTTGTTTGATAGCAGCAGGCGCCACATACGCAATCCTCACTGAGACTGTCACAATAAAAAGGATTCTAGGAACATAGTCAGGGACAACAGCAACGTTTAATTTCAGGCACCGAGGAGAGCAATTTCTGTCCTGCAACTGTACAAATCAAGACAGCAGGCAAAGAGGGGCAAAATATAGCTAAAGTAATTTATTCTGCCTCATTTTAACCTGCTAGGGAGGCCTATTTTAAGAGAAAATAAAAAAAGAGGGAGGAGGTGCTGAAGACAATGCATTTTAAAGGAGGCTCTTCCCCCGGTGTGTCTTTATCTGTCAGTCAAACCCGGCAACGTAAACACATATTAAGGGGGAAGACAGAGGGGTTACCATAGCCACAGTTTTAAATGGCACTGTCGTGCTGTACACAGTACCCCCACCCCCTTTTTTTCCCCTTTGCAATGCTGTTTATTTGCTGTTGCGTTGGAAGAATTCAGGTTGTGCAGAAAGCGCTGATAGCAAGGCACTGGGAGGCTCGGCTCGCGCTATTTCCACTGCAAGGGAAAGAGGAGAGAGACAGACGAGGGCCCAGCAGACTGAGAGAAAAAAACATACAAGGCCGGTTATGCAGAAACACAGATTTAATGTAAGGCTTGGCTCTGTTATAAGCAGCGGAGAGAGGAAAAAGCTGGTCTGGACTGGCAGGAAGAGGGAGACGGAGAGGAGGGGAGAGGAAGCAGAGTCTCATCAAGCGGCCTAAGGGATGCCTGTTAGTCCGCTGATGGAGCGCTCACTTCGTCGACCGCACCGTCTCCCTGGGACTGACTTCTCAGAGAGGACAGCACCCCCGCTGAAGCCGCTCCTGCCCCCTCTTTGGATAAACAGTGCTATAATACATTGAATTAACAACACAAGCCCTGGGGAAATCAGGTCTCTCTACAATAAATTCCACCCCCCCCCAACCAATACCCACACCCACTATCCATGATTTTTATGGTTTCAAGCTCAATAATACATTTATTATTAAATCATGTTTACTGGAATCACGTGCATGTCCTTGTCTTGGCTGTATAGCTATTGGGCTGGGACTTGAAATGTGCTTTTTTCCCCCCCTCCTTTTGGGTGAATTCATTACATTACATGATATTTCATAAGCATTTATTGATTGCAGCTGTGGGCTACAAAAATTCAGCACAGCCTTTGCTTTTTGAATTAGCGCTGAAAAAATTATAGCTGTAAATGTACGTAAAAACAGCGTTCGGTTAATGTCACCTGCTCAAATGTATCACCTCTGGATGCTCCGTTCATCAGCCGCCCGTGCAGCTCTGCCTCTCCCTTGCAGGTCTTTGCTTGGGCAATACATAAAACATCAAGTGTGTAAGCAAGTAACACTGTTCATCAGCACAATGCGTGGTGTGAAAAAGGGATACGAGTCTTGCTGAGCCACATTAAAGTGCTCTCCAAAACCTCTGATTCTGTTTGTTCTGTCGTCTCTGCAGGAGACCAGGTAGGAACCCCTTCACTGTGGCTTCTCACCCGCCGCTTAATCTTACCCACAATCACATTCAGTGACAGGCGCACAAAGCCGTCCGGCGAGCCCAACAAGGCTCTGCTATTATGTAACCACTGACAGCTGGGCTTTCAAGGGATGGGTGAACCCCCATCCGTGTGGCAGCACTTTGTGTCAACCAGACGTGACAATCAAGAAAGGGCCTGGGTAGAGAAAGGGTATTATCAGGCCAGGCAGAGGCCCACGGTCCTGGTAACAAACTGATCTGAGTGATGGAGTCCACATCAAAAGAGCGGCACCATCCACGACACTAACATTTTCCTCCAGATCCTTTGTCAAATGTCATGTAACATGCTGCATCTGTGTGACACTTGATAACAAGCGCTGGGCTGAATTAGACTGTAATATCTAGAAAAAAGAAAACAAAAACAAAAATACATATATGTTCTTGGCCGCGGCGTCACAAATCACCCCAGGGATTCTCTATGATGCAGAAATGGATGAGAGGATTTTATCTCTTTTAAGTGCATCCAAAAAATGTTCTTGGTTGCATTTCAACTGAATGCACCTCAATGCAGATTTCTGTGTCTTCTTCTTCTTCAAAAAAAAAAAAAAAAAAAGGAGGGTACGTGTGCAGAGGTTTGAAGCCTCCTCGCTCCAAAGGGGGTGATTTCTCCCCATTGTTTTTCTTAATGTGCAGTTCCTTTGAAACGGTGGCACATGACTCTGAACACAGACGCACCCAAATGTTTGATTAAACTGTGCATCACCTCCCTTTAGGCCGACATCTCTGACAGGTCTTTGATGCTCTGAACACATAGCAGAGCCAAAGGACCCAGAATAGCAGGGGGATAATCGACAGACGGTGTGTTGATTTTGCCACCCTTTCCAAATAATTCCCTGTTGTTCCAGGGAAAAGTCGCTGTCAGTGGCGGCATTCCAGGGCAGACAGACCGGAGAGATTGTGCATGATGAGGGCCGCCGTCAAGATACAGTAGATCTAAACATGTCTGTGGTCACACAGACATGGCCTTCAACACGCTCTTTAGCCAAACTGGCTCTGGTTTTGTCATACGCCTGTCTGACAGCTCGCCATGCATATAAACCCGTTCATAACATGCAAAATGAACAGCTAACACTACTTCATATGAAAGTAAAATGCTGCAGCAGCATGATGCATAAGAAATATTACATTCAAATGAATGAAATGAATGAAGGCAAATACTGAAATATAGACAAATTATAGTACCAAGTGCGAAGTAAAAGGATATGTGAGGTTTTCAAGCATTTAATATGATATAAATTGTTTGGTACAGAAATGTGAACAAAGCACAACATGAATTGAAGTAAATAAGAGTATCAGGCAGTCTTTAAAAGGATTAAAGAAACAAGTAGATGTCTGTGAGGACTCGTTACATCATATGTGTCTATAGCACATAGTTACATCTCTTTGATGAGAAACCAGCCTTATAGTCTCTGGACTGCATGGGGACAAACCTCATGCTAACCTTTTGCACATTTCAACATGTCTGCCCTGGTGCAGAGGCTTCACTGACCGGCTAATTCAGACGAGAAAAACCTCCCCGTTTCATTTGCATGGACTGCTGACTGACCTTGGGGCCCATTTTGGACACAGCCATGTCAAAGTTTACCTACCACCACTGGTGTGACCAGTTTCCCTCCCAGTGTAGCTGCTGTCTGGCCTCTCGCCGTTGAGCCAGAGATAGTCAAGTCTAGATAGAGGTCATAGTACAGCAACCGCTCCCTCCACCGCACAGACACTTCATCCGCACATGGAGGCCCAAAACACTGCTAATGTGTGAAAATATCACAGATTTTACCTTCACAATGTGGTATAACACGTGTGTTCGACCTCTTACAGCACTGGTACACTTTCCTGCTCTTTTCCTGCACTTTTAAAACGTGTTTTTGTTTGAGATTAACATCAAACTCCGGTCCGGGCTTTCCACCGAGCCGCGGCTTCAATTTACTGTGTGTGCTTTCAGCGCCGCACCACTCACTGGCAACCTTAAGGATTCCTCCGCGGCTCACTTGTGTGTGCGTGTATGTGACTCTTGTTTTACAGCACTAAATGACGCGCGGCGGGACTCAAAACGCCGCGCAGAGCAACCTGTAATACCTCATTTTGACGCTCTTTTCGAGAGACAGCGACTGCGGCGCGTCGCAGCGCCCGTGGGCCATGTTTGGGGAACTTGGCGCACTATTTCGCCCCAGCTGTCCTGTCTTTCTAACGCATACAATACATTCCTGTGTCGTTCCGCGGTGTGACAAGGCCCTGCCTGCCTGCTGTTCCTGTAAACTCCCGCCTTGACTGAGTGAGCGAGAGAGGCAGAGAGACACGGGGAGAGGACGGAGAGAGAGAGAGTGGAAAAGCCCTATAAAACAAGCAGTCCCACAGCACCCACACTGGAGTTCATATTCCATTATAGAGCACGCATCAAGTTTGCTGCCTATAATGAACACGGTAATCACACAATAAAATAATGACTCACACACACACCGGACTGGAGAAATATCAATTTACTTAACAAAACTGCCCACATAACAAATTATTCAGCACTCATTGTCCCCTGCATTAAGTGCTAACAGACAACAAATGAACAGCACACTCAAGTATGTGTAATCAAAGCCACCTCTGTGATTATTAACAGGGATATGTGGTTTTTCACAGCCTTATAGCCTTATGATTATAAGACATAATGTAATATAGTGGAAATCCAATAGAATATATTTTAATTCTCATTTTACACTGTCAGTATGTCCTTCAGCTGACATTTAAACCTGAACTGTAGCTGTTTGGTGTTTAAATCATCTAATTTCTGAACAGTTTGATCAAATTTGGAATTTAAACCCTGAATATCGGAGGTAAGTAAAATAAGGCTCTTCAATAAAAAAATAATAATGAAAAAAAAACCCACTCCATAATATTCCTATCATATCCCTGCAGGGACTTTAAAGTACATCTGTTGCACTTTGGGTCTGTAGTGCCTTTGTCTTATATTTTATCATGTCACTAAAATACTGCCATCACAAAGGGTTTATAGCTGCTTTCGCTGCCATATGACCCTGAATTTGTTACAGCTTTACTTTTGTGTCTGTTCCCAAAGGAAGCAGCTCCCTATCGTGTTTGCATCTTGACCATCAATTCATCTCAGACCAGGTCCTGAGCGGTGCGATGTGGTTGTGTGATGACCGATGCGTTCGCAGCGAGATTGCGTGCAAAACCAGATTCCACTGGCCCTAAGTGACAGTTTATGGTCTTTGATTTGGTTTGGCTGGAGATTGCCAGGCAACAAAACTACCCTGAGTCCTGAATGAAAAAGCCATCTGTTCTGTCGCCCGGTAAAACTGAATTCATTTGACACAGGGCCTAATCCTGGAATTCAGCTGGAGATTGATTTTTTAGACCAGAATAACAAAAAAAGTAGGTTACATCAAAGAGCAAGAGGGACCACGGTGAAGCGTCATATAAAAGCACGCTGACAGTGTTGCTTGGCCACATCTTCAGTGCACTCATATGTTGCAAAAGCGCACTTCGATAACAGCGGGATGGATGAAAGTTTGAGATGACAAGTGAAAAACAAAGGAGAGGCCATTGTTTGTACTGACTGTAAAGCAGGTCAGAGCATACTAATCCCCTTGTCTGGGCTGTTACCCACTGAATGCTGGCTATTGCTTGCCTTTCATATAGATGTGGCTATTTAGAGCCAGCAGATAAAACTGTGAAGGACTAGCACATGTTAGACAACAAATTCAAAGTAGAGCCAAGGCTAAGAGCCGACATGTGATCCCACCTTCAAGTTGATTCAGGTGAGTCGGCTTCAGCTGACCTTTTCCCCTGCAGATTACCCCACTGCCCTTGATCCACAGAGCACCGAAGGCACGGACCTTTGGCTCGGACGACAGCATCTCTTTCCAGTGTCCCCCAGCTTTATCTGCCCATGCTTCATGCCTGTTAAACCTATATGGATTGTTTTACCCTCCGATCCACGGGGGCCACACAATAGCCATTGAGAGGGAGAGGTCAGAGGCTCACCACTGCGACCCGAGCAAGGGGGCTTTTGTATGGAGCACAAGCTTGTATCCCATTCTCCACCCCGGCTCAAATCATGTAGCCAGGCACAAGACACACTTCTGGGCTCACACTAAATCAGCTTCATAAAGGCTGCAGCGACAAAGGACACTGAGCTGATCATTCGGCTGCTGTTGTTTCCCTTCCCACACAGTTGTAGGGTTAACTTGGGTGGATCACACCGCACTCCACCCCCCACCCCATGATATTAAACCTGTGCTGAAGGAGCGGGGCTGACACTGACAAATCTACTAATACTGCCATGGTGTCAGACACACTTCCAGGCTATCTCTCTGTCACAGCTGGTGAAAGTGCCTGATAACCTACATGCTCCCTTTTCGTCTCAGATGTTGTCTAGTGCTCATGCAGGTCATAAGGTGTAGCGGCGGCAGCCAGCCCTGTGCTGTGATTATGACACCTTTGGTTTACCTGCCAAATAAATAATGACTTAAGTGCGGTCCTTCTCTCGGTTGGAGAAATCGAGAGCTGATGCCGAGCTGTTGTATTCAGATGGGAAAACCAGATTTCCTCATTTCCTTTCATTCTTCAGAGTTAAGTTTGATTTCCTCATTTCCTTTCATTCTTCTTAATAAGATTGCTTTGAAGGAAAACATAATGGGGAAAGAGGGTCAGGGGGAGAGGGGCAGCTGCTATTTTCAGTGTTGACTGCAATAAGCTCCATTTTTTTTCCTTTTCCATTATTTAGCTGGGCTATTCTTGATTTGCAAACTGCTTTGACAGCAAAACAAGAGTGTCTGTCTCCATCAGCAGAGGAACGATGATGGTCTATGAGCAGCGAACAGAACAAACAGCTCGCTCTTTTATGCCAGTAATAATTAAACCAGCAGTGGGTGGACGAGTGTGGGAAAGAAGCAGAGGGGATGCGAGAGGGCTGGTTCAGGATTGGATTGCCACCTAGTGGTGTGACAAGCACAATGCAGGGGGAGACTTGCAAAGCGCTTTGTTTTCTGGCTTCTTCTGTAGTTACAGTATGCACTGAGCAGGACCAGCCATTTATATATTGTGCACGGTGGAACCAGAGATCCCGGTCACCTTTGCCTTTCCTGAACCCAGCACACGCTCCGCTCCGGCACGTGAAAGCACCCACTGGCAGGATCTCCAGGATCTATCATCTCCTCACACTATGAATGGCAAAAATAATTGAATAGGGTGACCCACACTTGGCAGCTGAAGTGGAGGATGGATTCTGATCCCTGTAATAAGTAGGGCTCAATAAGCGCTGCAGGAAGCCCCAGCTCGGCTCCAGCAGGAGAATGACTGGGTCAGATTAAGGTTGAGGAGTTTAATTATGAACAAGGAAATGAAGTTCTCCAAAGCTCTGGCTCATGGGATAATTTTAGCTGAGAGACAGCAGCGGGTGTCTCGGCTCGTCTTCTCTCTGTCTGCGCGCTATAGCTGAAGCATCTTCTGCCACTTCACAATCAGAAGCCTCCTGAGGGATGAGGAGAGGGGGTGAGATGAGGGGGAAGAAAAAGGAGGGAGGGAGCAGGAGTTAGGCCTAGGAGAAGGAGACAGGGATGAAGTGCCACTTAGGATATTGCTTCAAGGACTGCTCTCCTTGTTAAACTCATTGCTGTTAAACTTCATTGCTTTGGGCATAAATATAGCCAGGCGTCAGATGATTTATTTATTGACACGCGCTCCCTCTCCTCCTTCTTCCTGCCTAACAAGCCTGTGGACAAATGAATTGTCGAACTGGAGGAATTTTGCCTCGATTTACTCTCAGTTCCCAGTGCCGGTGGGAAATCGTAGGGGAAAGAGCTGAGTGCGTCAGTGTGTGTTTGTGTGTGTGTGAGAAAGAGGAACGCAGAGAGTGTGTGGTAAACTTAGAATTAGAGCGCTAGAAGTTTGAGAATCAAGATGATTTGTTCACCAGAAGCCAAAAATACAAAACTTCTTAGACTATTAAGCAGCGTTCATTTGGTAAAACTTCATTCTTTGAAAAGTCACATCATGAGAAATGTAGGATTGAGTGTTGTTTGAGTTTGACCATGGTGGAGGAGGTTAGGATATGTGGGCCTCCTTTGTTTAGATTATAACCAATATGTCTGCTTCTCTGAGTCCCCCAACTTTATGTAGTACATATATAAAAGTGTCCCTTTAGATTAATGTGTTTCATGGAACTTGACCTTTATTTTCAGCTATGTCTTCATGTAAAGTTAATCACACCCTCTAGAGAAATTCCTTAAGGCTGCACTAATTAACATTTTTATATTAACAGTGGATCTAATGACTGTGTGACACAACCACAGAGAATTGTCACTGAATTTGCAGTTCCCCACAGCTATAAAAAAGTGTTTTAGCCTCTTTTAGCTGGCTGTTTTGGTTTCTGGCAAACTGATCAACCCTGCTCCCATCAGTCAACTGTTATCAGCCGATCCATGAAACAGCTACCCGATGGAAAGTTGAAAACTGCTGTAATCTACCAGCCCAAAATGGCAGGTAGATTACAGCAGATAGCATCGCCACTTAACATTTAGCAGCTATGTTTCTCGGGGTTTGGGAGACCCAGCGAGGAAAATGATTATTGGACTCACTTTGTATGATATTTGTGTACCATATTTAAGCTTAGTTTATAATAAACAAAATAGCTGAAGGTGTCCGATCAACAGTTTTATAGACATCTCTTATTTAATGGTGGTCTGTGGGGAAAATATTTTTGCTTTTTTGTAAGTGGAGCTCTTTGAATGGCCTCTAGGACAAAATAGATGAAAGCTTGTTTGGCGGCACCATATCCAGCTTTCATAACACATTCATGGTCCAGCTTGTCAGACTAGATACATTCATGGGTCAGACTAGATATACAGCAACTTTTATTATGTCCTATTCTGTTATTTGTAGTGGTTCATTAACAAGTGAAAACTATGAAGTGTATAGCCCTTTTTAAATGAGCTGAATGAGACTGAATTAGTGTTATAATATGTAATATGATATTTTATTGAGATGTGAATGATTGTGACATCTGTTCATCTCTCTAAAGTTACTGTAAAACGTTCAGGGCTTTTTACTTCTGTTTTTGCCTTCTTGTCTCAAAAACAGAAGTGGAAAAAAAATAGATGCTTTAGCGCTCACAGCCAAAATGAAGAAGATGTTTTCTCTCCTTTAAGTAGTAGTGATGTACCGCACGTACATCACTGTTCCAGTCCAACATGACAGTTCTTTGGGTCGCAGTCAGAGAGGAAGACAGTCCCTCTTTTATTCTTATTTACGTTGTAATTGTGAGGTAAGATCGTGTCGTGCTTGAGGAATTCCTCTGCGAGAAACAAAGGGAGCTATGTGAGGGAAGAGACTAATCTTAAACAAATATTGGGGAACTGCTTTTAAAAGCCCTCTTCAGAACTTCCTCAAATGTCTTCCTCCCCCGCCGTGATGCTGCTGCTGTGAATCTGGCCCTGACTGCTGCAGGCCGGCCCGGAGCAGGCGGCAGACAACATCAGCTAAACGAACGAGAGAGAGCAGATGAAGAGAAATGATTGTCGACTGCTCTTTGCCACACGACGCTGTGCCTCGCCTGCTGAGGATAATAATTGTACATCTCATAAGCTGTCAGTGCTGTGTGCTCACATGTAATTTCTTTGTCTCCCTTACTCCTCCCTCTCTCTCTCTGTTTTTCTCCTTCTTCTCCATCCTCGACTTCCTTCCTCACAGTGTCAGTCCCCACCGCGGGTAGGAGGGTGGCACGTCGTTAGGACTGATTCGCTCTGACAATGAGCTACTCGCACTAATTTACTCATTTATGCTAATATGATTGACATTTCATTTCAGCACACTCCCCTCCCCTGCCACTGATAGGGTTGGTCGAGGCAGCCAGTAATCACTGACAGGCCCATTAAAACGAGATTGCATGCAATTATCTCGCTAATTCAGAGGGTTCTTTTAATTTGGCGGCATAAAATTGTCAATCTTGGAAGTGTAATCGGCCTCATTCCCATTTGAGGCCAGGACTAAAAATAAATAAGAATGGTGTGTGTTTCGCTTTTCTGTGGTCTAATGACAAAAGAGATGCGGAGGCAGCAAATGAAAAGGATGGAGACCCTCATCTGTTGTCCGTCCATGCTGACAGGCATCAGGATGATACACATGGAGTGCAGGAAATTAATATTGTTTTTACTGTCACATCACTTCTATTGCTGTGAAGCCATCTAGATAAAAGGTTTCATTTGTTTCATTTTGCATCATATGTTCACCATCACAGACACATCCATATGCAGTAAATGTCCCCCATGTAACATATATGTGATATAATGAAATGCAATGATCACTAAGGGAATCTGGGAGGATGCAGGATACTGCAAAGTAAAATAGAGTATCAGTCTCTATATGCCCAAAAGTATGTGGACACCTGAACACCCTCAAAACCACGGTGTTAATCTGCTGCTGTAACAGCCCTCTGAGGAGGCTGTCTGTGGACCTGGCTGCCGGCCTTGCTGCTGTACCGGCTCATCCCAAAGCTGCTGGATGGAGTCTGTGAAATTTGGGATTTCTTCTGAAATATGTTCTGGAGGGACTGTCTCATGGGTCCTATTTGATCTGAACATTTGATAAGATGTTACAACAACCTTGCTTTACTTTTTATTGCATCATTCAGGGGAGCAAAGAATGAAGAAGAAGAATGAAGCTGGCACTGATTTAATCTGCAGACATTTTCCATACATTTTTAAGGTCTGCACTCATCGACATGACTCTAAAATTCAGTCATTTCTCTGAAATTTCTGTACAAGCAGCATAATTTTTTTGTTACTATTTTATTTAACATTATTCAATTTTGGTTGGATATTGGTGTATTTATGGAGTATAAATATTATACAGTCTTCACAAAAATATTTTCAACTTTTAAAATTTAAAAATCTAAATTTAAATGACACATTGCTGATAAAATATCACTGAATGAACAGCCAATAAGAGTAAAATCTCTCTAAAATTATTTTAAAATGAACAATATGCCTGTCTCTGCCTGGCTGTTCCTGCTGTGGGCACTCTGTATGTATTAATCATGTATCACTTAAGAGTTGCTGTTAAATGTTATACTTCCTTGTAAGTAGCGTAATAAATGGGTAATTCTGTATTTATGGGAATACATATTTTCTCCAAAGTTGGCTTGTTAGAGTGTTCAAAAGACTAATTTGCAAAAGTCTGACTGATATTTGCCCAGGGCTCTCTGCAGGCCAGCCGAGTTTGGAAGCATATTATTGTCCCACATATCAGTGCTGTGGCATTAAAACTTCTCTTTCCTGGAACTAAAAGGCTTAACCCAAAACATGAAAAACAGCCTGAGATTGGAATCATGTAGGTGTGTTTGTCCACATACCTGTGGCCATACAGTATACTTCAATGTCCATCATCTCAACACAAAACACATTGAATAGAATGGTTGAATTAAGAATGAGACAAGCCTTATGGTAGTATTATTTCAGCATTATGATATGAGACAAAGACAAAAGGATAAAAAACATGCAAAAAAGCCCAAAAATATGAAATATTGCAGCAAGAAATACGTCGAAAATGTATCTCAACATATAAAAATGTCAATAAAATAGATTCAGAAAACACATTACTTGCAGCATATAGAGATTCCTGTATAAAAAGGGTGTTATATTCACATTAACAGGGCATACAAATATCCACAGTGTCTGGGTGTGTGTGTGTGTGTCGCCATGCAGATAGTATTCACCTCATCAGTGCATTCAATTTGCACATGTAGATAACATATGACATTTACATCTCGCCACTGTCCCAATGCATTTCTCAGCACTGCTTTAGAGAATTGCACAGCAATAGTTCATCTTATTCCACATTCCCACAGACTGTCATCTCTCCCTCCCTCCGCCGTGACTGTTCTCAGGGTTTCCAGATGAAGGAGTGATTGGTCATTTCATTTCCCCATAAGTGCGAGGGCCCCCAAACGCAACCCCATTCAACAGCCATCAACCGGCCCGGAGAAACAGTGGAGTGGATGGGAAAGGCTGCGAGAAGTGGACTCTACATGAATGAGAGAGCAAACCCTTGGCATTCAGTGCTTGAAAATGGCTTTTCATGCCACACTCTCAGAGAAGCCAATTGGGCTGTAATGCGTGGCACGTCCCCTCTCTCCCTCACTGCAGGCGATTCAATTACCTCCCATGCAAATTGGCCGGGGCTTTCATTTCTAGGAGGCAACCCTGGTAACTCATAAGGCATCTCATTGGTAATCTCAGCAATTAGGGATCTAATGCATCTGTTTGTCATGGTTTGGAGTGAGTGAAAGACACTGGTGCAAATGAAAGTGTCCAATTCAGAGAGCAGGAAAGGGGGGAAAAGAAGTCCAACTTGAATGCAAACTCACTTATCTAAATTCCATAAAGCCTGATGAGATGTGTTCAAAAATGTTTCTCACTGAAGGCAGAATCTTCAAAGCAGAGAGGGATATTTGGCCTGCTGCTGCCGCTGACATCAGAACTCAAATTACATTCAGATGTGGGGAAATGTATACGTTTTCGAGCAATAACACTAAGAATGAACGATTATACAACAATCTAATGTGTTTGCTATTCTCATGAATCCATTGTTGGGTGTTCACGTTTCAGCCAAGATTTTATTGTTTATCTAACCCCTCATGAATAAAACATCCCGGAGTCGTTTTTACTGCATGCTGTTGCATTATATCAATCATTCACAAAGCTTGTGCCCGTAATTCAATTCTCAGTGTAATATTCACGGCAACAAAAGCAGGCCGAGAAAAGTGAAACTGTGGAGACACGTGCATTTTTGTCACCTCTCTATATGATTTGTGGCTTATTCATCATCAATCTTGTGCGTGCTGTTTGGAAAAAAAACAAAAACATTGTACATTGTTTGGGGCTCACATTCAGAGAAGATTAAATTATTGTAGCCAACATAATGCACTGTAATGGGGAAGGCTGGTGCATTAGAGTACATCTACTGATACATATACTCTTGTGGCCACCAGAGGGTGACCATGCATTATTTAAAGACTGGTCAATGTGTATTGGAAAGCAAAAACTCAATAGGAAATAGGAAAAGCATTATGTCACAGCAAGCAGTGGCCACCTAAAACAGCCTATGACCGGACATTTTATTCAAAACTATCTTTAGATTTTTGTACATTTTCTCTGACTCTCTGCACACACCTCAGGCACCTGGATCTGAGCTCTAAGCCATCTTTTCCTATCCAAACCCTTCATTTGTACAGATGTTTCCCTCTCCTCTGTAATAAACACCAGGGGGCCATTTAGCAGAGATCACTGCGAGGATCAATGAAAATGTCACCAAACGTTGAAAGAGTGTCGGCAGCTGTGTCTCTTAAAAAGCAGCAGAGGAGTGGTAGGAGAGTCAGGAGAGAGGCCGTGTTCACATTTACAGGGGCCTTCACGGTGATCAGTATTCATCAGCTGGTTCGTGTGAATGGCAACATCTCATCGCCTTGTGCTGATGCAGTCAGTCATTCTGTTGGACGTTTTGACATCTTCACAGCTAAAGTGCAGCTTTTTGAAATCCAGTCAGGTCCATGTCTAAAATATTTCCATTTGATGTAAAGGTGCAGTCCTATAGAAAATGTGATAACTTGACTTTCAAAATGTTTCATTCAGTGCAAGTGTAATAAAGCTTCAATAAAGTTGGCAGGAACAGATATAGAATATATTAAATGTTTAATTTAAAGCAAATTGAGGATGATAAAGGAGCTTAAAGGTCAGAGACTCGTGATTATATTCATTTTAAGTAGGTCTGTTAATAACTTTGTTTCATTTATTCAGAAATAATTGATTAATTGAGCAGGAATCTTGGAAATCGTAGTTGAAAAAAAAAAGGTCGCCTTCACTTTATCTGGTCTTTTCAACTACACCTGGATGGAAATTATTACGTTGTCATGGAGATGGCTCAGATCAGTGACCCAGTGTGAAACTTTGATTGCGTGATCGCATTAAAAATGGTCTCTGGTTAATAGTTCCAGAAAAAGGTTTTAAGGAATTAATTAATTAAATTAAAATAACTTTTGCATTCAACATTAAAATCCCTGAAAACCTCTGTTTTTCTCTTTGACATTAATAACATTAAATATGAAACAATCACAGTTAAAGTTATGAAAAAAGTTAGTTATTTGTATTTTCTTGTTTCTTTAGTTTGAGTCCTGTTAGAAACTTTTTTTTGCATCATCCTCCATCAGTCTCTTGCTTCATGTCAGTCCTTTACTATCACTGTATCTAATAAAAGCAGAAACGCTCCAAATACCACTCAGGTTGTCACCTGTTGAGAGATCACCAAACCAAGCACAGTAGAAAAGGTTGTGACTGATTCTACTATGGAGAAGTAGAACAGCGTCAAGCTTTTTTTGACATCCTGAAAGAACTTCAGCCTCTGAAGTAACAGCAACATTTAAACAACTTAAATGTCAGAAAGTAGTTAAAATGTCAAAAGTTTTCAGAGCTGATTCTCAACTTCAACTTGCAACTGTCAGTCAAAATCCCCAAATACTGAATTAGGAATGATATGAAAAAATGAGAAAAGTCAAACAAAATATCTGTCATTGATGGATGGCTTGAACAATGTATTGATTATTAAAATGGACTAATTATCTGTTGATTGACCTCTCGATCACTACTAACGGTTCAGACTATCACTAAATTCAGTTTCTATTCACTTTAAAATAGCTGCATTACATTTCCATATTTACATCATCAGCTGTGTTGAAGCTTACCTCAGGTCAGTTTTACATTATTAATAGAAAACGATTAAGAATCAAGGTAAACTGAGTAAATGTAAAACAATATATCAATGAATAAACAGTAATAAATAAAGATTATGAATATATGGAGGTTCTATAAATATATCATATGCAGCTGGAATATTGACTGTAAGAATTGAATCACATCTGAATACATATTGCTTATAAATGCTACTAGCAGCTTGCTCAGTTATGTTGAGATGACTTTAGAGGGGATGTGTGTCTAATGTATAATTTTAACTATCATCTGTCATATAGAAATGGCTGCATGTAATGTAATGGAGGTCTGTACCGACTCTGGAGTGTGCGAGATGTGTGTGTCTCCCCCCACGGTGGCTCTGCTGACAACCGCCACTGGCCGAGTGGCAAAAACGATTACAGTGCAATACATCATCCCGGGAACCTGCTACCTTTACTGTCACCTGGGATAAAACAATCTCCAAAGCAAATAAACAGGAGGCCTGCTGTGGTGATGGGAGCAGCGGCTGGGCCCGCAGCCTGCTCCCAGCCTCGGTGGCTCCCCCTGCAACAAAAGAGCAGACGGTGATTCCGACCTGGCTCTTTTGTCAGGGTCCACATGGGGCCATGATTAAAACAGTTCAACTCACCGAGGGGGTCCGCTGGCCCTCCCCTTCCCTTGACAGCAGCACTACCTGTAGTCTTCCCATGGAGGGCCTCAGGAAACCGAGGAGACAGAAGTGTTTGTGCCTGAATTTTCTTCTTACCAGAGTGGAAGAGCACTTAAAGCCACTGACGTCCACACAAATGATATATAAATCAAATGAAATCAATGTAAAACCTACATATATAACTCTAACCTTTAAAATGAAGCAGCTTGTCAGGAGTTTCCTCTGCTGTGGAGACATCAGCAGGATCCAGGTATCCTACCAAGCGAGTGTGTGAAACAACATGTTTGACTTTGGTTGTTTGCATGTATCCTCGCTGATCCTGATGGGATTACCGACACACAGAGGCCGCTGGTCGTTCTCTCCGCATAGTTTTATTCTGTTGTCGCTGCATTCACTTCTTCTCACCTCGGAAGTTCAAAGTGAGGCGAAAGAAGCCTGTGATGGGCGCAGTGTGAAAGTGTGAGAGTGTGTGTATCCTCTCTGGCCCCCGTTTCTCAAGTGTTGATTCTAGGCACTCTCCTAACATGTCTCCATGGTACCGGGTGTGCGTATGTATTTCAGAAGCATGTAAATGTGAATGCGCTGTGCTTGTGTCTGCTCCTCTTATTAGATAAAATTATGTTTTATTCTCATGCTCTATTTGTCTTGGCTGGACTATTTGCTGCACTGATCAGTTTCCCCACAGGAGCCATTAATGTTTCCTCACATTTCACTGGATGAATCAAAGCACTCAGCATCCATTTACACTGCTGTGTATAGATGGATGCTGAATCCTCAAATCTAAAATCATCAGCAGCAAAGTGCTGCCATGAAATTACTTATTCATATACCTCCATTACAGAAAAACCATGTAGAGAAAATATTTTCATTTGTCACTGTGCTATGATTTTGAATCAGCTCAGTGGTGAATGTGTCCCTTTATTGTTTGAGAAAATTCTATTTTTCAGAATTTTTATCCTAGCTAATAAAAAGCAGATGTTTTGGAGATACATGGTTTTCACAAGGCAATGAGAAATAGCGCAACTGTGGTTATTTCCATCAGCACAGAACCCATTCAGTAGTAATATGGAAGACATATAAAAACGGGCTCATTCAAACATGCATAAATGGCAGTTTTATCAGAAGAATGAAATGTGATTGTATGGCAACAGTGTGTGCCGCATAAAAGTGCTGAAGAAACCGCCATAAATCACAGAAATGACACAATGAATGCAGAATCTGAAGCATAAAAACAAATAAACACATGAACTACAGCCAGCAAATGAATACACACACACACACACACACACACACACACACACACACACACATATATATATTTATAGGGTATTACAGTGCTGTGAAACATGAGAAATTATTCAGTAGGTGCATTTACAGTTTAATTCACATGAAGCTGCTGACTTGGTGTTTTTCCTTCTTGTGGTGATTTTCTCTGTAACCCAGGGAGTTGAAGACTCTGTGCACCGATCAGCCAGTGGCCCGAGCAGACATGTTGTCCATTTAAGGTCAGGTCAAAGGTCAGGAGAGTCTCAGAACCTTCAGTGCAAACACTGCTCTGATGCTGTGGACCTCTTGGGTACATTTGAAAGGTAGTGGGACACAGAAAATGTTATTCTTTAATATATGAATGCTACATTTACACCATATTCCTCCAATAATTATTATAATAATAACATGTACTTTGAAAAGTGGATAATGTCTTTTAGGGAAATAAGACATGGGTTTCTACGCATTAAAATAATCTACATGAAATCCCTGTTTGTAGATGATAAAAGTTATCAAAGGAAATATTTTCCAGCCAGTTTGCATGGACTCCTCAGACAGATAGATACAGAGGGACTGAGTGAGAGAAGAAGGAAGGGGGGTAAAAAAAAAAGAGACACTCCAAGATGAAGGGGCAGCAGAAGAAAAGGGGCAATTACTGTTCCTTTCTTATGGAAATGGTAATGAAGTGGGACATGGGGCTCGGGACAATAGAGGGTCACAGGCAGGTTGAGCGTCACCGTGTAAACTGCTTCCTGTTAGGGAGCCATTTAGCCCTCACTTTTACTGACTAACAAGCCATCTCCAGGCCAACTACAAAGAGGCTTCCCCATCAAAGCTGGAGGTTGCTGCTGTCTGTGGAGTCCAGATAGGCTTTTCCCAGGCCAGCTCACATCTAACGGCGCAGCGCAGGGCCTTTAGGGTGCTGCTTTAAAACATGTGTGCGCCTCTGTGTGTGTGTGTTTCCATCCATTTGCGGGGATGAGTGATGGTGTCTTCCCACGTCTCACATTATCTGACGGGTGCAGAAATGCTTGCGCGAGTAAATCCAACAGTTTCCTCAGTGACTGTAGGGACCCAATTTCAAATTCAAAGTTTACATCAGAGACATAGCCACTCAGTGATGTAGCTGACATGAGGATGGGGGAAGCGTAAGGCAGATATAGTGCCGTAATTGATTTCTGCTCCAGCTTTGAAGTTGTTTTCCTCATAAGGATCACTGACTTCCCAGAGAGACAGTCTAATAATAACAATGACTTTATTACAAAGGTGTTAACTTTCATTGCTGTCAACTGCACATCTGTCAGCTCTGTGCGCTGACAGCTGGGAATGATACTCAGCTCGTATGAGGCAGATATTGTGATAATGAGAAGTAAAATGAAAGGAAAGATCTCATCATTATTTAAGTTTATTCTATATTTAACCAGGTACTTCAACGGTGATGCACATTTATTTCAGAGGAACTGGAAAAGCTCTTAAGCCACACTTCACATCTGAGAAAAAGCAGGTAAAAAGCATAATTGAAAATGTGAGAGACTGTTATAAAATATAATTTCTTCCTTTTTTCCACCTACTCAAAGAGATAAAGCTTTACAAAGTACCACAGTGATAGCTGACAGGGTGTCATGTTTGTACCATATCAAATAGTACCAAAGCAAACAAGAGACAATAAAAGCACTGTTAAAACATTTTTAGTAGTTTTTTTTTTTATCTACAAATGAGGTAGATTTCATATTTCAATACAGTTTCAGGTTTTTGTATCTAACAGAAACAGTGGCTGCATAAAAGAGTAGAATAAATAATTTACATAAGATTTATAAACAGGATGGCATGAGCAGCCTGTGGTGCATCACCTCATAATGATACTGTATTAATGCAGATGTTCACTGTGATTACACAAGTCCCCATATTTGTTCCCACTGATGATATTAAAACAACATATATGTCAGGGCGTTGTAGTTTCTGACTATTTTTACCAGCAGATGAATTCATACCTGTTGTTCCAGTGAGCATTAAAGCAGCTTCAGGACTGAGTCAAGAAAGAAACTACAGAGGGAATTATTTTACCAAGTTCAAAACTTTATTGCCATGACCCAGTGTCATTATAACTGGATTGTGATGATATATAAATGTTGATAGGTTGATAAGATGAACTTGATAATGGTCCTTAAAAACATCTGACTGCAGCCTTCAGCAATAATCAACAATCGACTCATAAATAAAAAGCTTTCTTTAAGTTTGCAGTGACATTAATTTCACACTCTGATGTTCCAGGCAAAGTGTCAAGATCTTGTTCAGGTCGTGAAGGGACCTGTACCTGTACCTGTATTCCCCCCGCCCTGCCACTCCCCCACCCCCGCCTCTCTCATCACCACAGTGGACAGAAGGGGGCAGTGTGCTGGTCTCAGGAGGGATGCGGTGGAGCAGGGAGGGCTGCGTGTTGTGGTAAAAGGCCTGGCAGGACTTGGGGGGAGGCAGGGGAGGGCCGCATCCATTGTCTTTTAATAAGACCCTTTGATGTGGCCCCACTGTTTGCTGTTTGTACACCTGGGTCCCTGTGCCTGCATTCAGATTGGTTGTCTGCTGGTGGAGGGGGCCATTCGGCATATTCCAGGTAACACTTTCCAGTCAGCTGCTGCTGCTGCCTGGCGTGGGAAGGCAGTAAAAGCAGCCCGGCCCCTTTGTTTACCCCCTTCTAGTTTACGGTGCAGCAGCCCCCCCCTCCTTTTCCTATAGTCGTGCCTGGCCCCCAGACTCTGCAGGCAGACGCTGGCTGCCTCTCTGGGGCTCCTGGACACCCGTAGGGGTAGAGCTGCCTGCCGGGGCTCACAGGCTTCCTTCTACTACTTCCTTCCAGTAGAGCAGGAAATTAGTGTTACAACTGCTGGTAAACAGAGCTGACATGTTTAAATGAGAGCAGGGCACAGATACATATACAGAGGGGAACAAAAGTGTGGGAGAGAAGTTGGCAGCAGCACTGTGTATGTGAGGCAAGGCCACAACACTAAATACAGCATGGTTAAATAAACCTTTTGAGACGATGGCAACGTCCCAGTTCATCTGAATGATCCACAGGTCTCACTGTGAACTCTCTCTACTGAGAAAATAGTGTGAATGCCACACTAAATTCTATTTACCTCCATTAGACATCGCAAAATCTCAGAAACTAGTAAAGATGAGAGGTAAGAATGAAAATATGTGTTGTGATCTGGTGAACTGGCCCTTTAAAAACCTCCTCATGCAGAAGGATACCATTAGTGTGTCTTTAACGACGATGTTTAGAGTTTAGTGTCACTTTACCATTCTCACAAGAATAATAAAACTATTCGATATGGGTCAGTGGACCTCAGTCTTTTTGGCTTGAGACATCTAAAAAGAAACTATATCTCTTTGCATTGCGGTTGGATATTGCATTTTATACATGTATTCAGTCCCTCACAGGTCGCCTCATTGTGCCTGAGCACAAGGATGGATGTATAGTAAATGGATGAACAAACACATACGTATACACAACAATGTACACATGCCATAGACAATAGTTCAACATTAAAGCCCCCACTCAAAAAAGCCTTTGCTTATTTGCAAATTTATTTGGATCTTTGAGCATAATTTTCACATTCACCTGCTGAAGGGGGAAAGTTTCTTTGTGCTCACCTTCAATCTGAGTTGAACAGATATGGGTGTGAGGAGGATTCAGCCACATCACAACTTGTTGGGAAGCCAATCAGGCCCCAAAATGTGACTTATGTGGAGACTTGAAACCTCCAGTGAACATTCAATGAGACTAATATACTACACAAATATACCAAAATGTCCAACACTGGAAACATCTAATTTAGAACTGTAAATTGTAATTCTTCAGCCAAGAACAAATGTTTGAACACTTTTTAGATTTAATATGACTGGAGAGAGCAACCACAATAAAGGGGGTCTGGGGGGTCCATGGACTTTAATTAAGTGTTTTTTTAAAAGCAGCTGGTCTGATGCTACCTATCTTAAATTCCTTGTTTTTAAATTCCTTGGCAAGAGTTAAGCAGAGACAAGAAAATATAATGTTTTAAAATATTCCATAGATTTTTTTTCACATCATTTAGAAAGTTTTTTCTCTTATCCATTTCTAATGAGCATTGTATTTAAAACCAATATTCAATGTTAAGTTTGAGCAGACAGCTAAAATTCCAATTCTGTGACATCTCTGCTGTCCTGTTAAGACCTTTAACCCTGCAGATTCATTTTGCACCTCCTGTACACCCCCCCAAGGTTGACACCCACAGATTTAGAAACTCATTGGCTGCAGTGACAGCACACAGTGCAGTCTATGTTGTAAATGACCTTTTTTTTTAAGATAACATTAACTTTTTAAGCAGTTTATTCCTCCCACTGACCTTTCTTCCAACATACTGTATATAAGATTCATATTATTGTCATCCATATTATTGCATTATTATTGTCATTATATTATGTGATATGCCAGTGAGATGCTGAGAGCTCATTGGTCATGCATTGGTAGGTGACACTGTGTTGTGTGAGCATCTCATTTTAATTGTGCATTTATAGAGAGAGGAAGTGCCGCCAGAGGAAGAGGGTGATGAGCTCTAAAGTCACACGTCCTCTGACTCTGGGTAAATAATGTTCCTGGCTGCACCTATCATTAATCCTCTGTCTTTAACACTTACTGTTTGTCAGTGGAAACTGGCCTCTCTCCTTTTGATCTCCCCCCTGACCATTCAAGCCTCCCACTAAAAAAAAAAAAAAAAAACTCACCCACCTAGGTCAGAGCAGAGAGACAGCGCATCCTACAGCAGGGACTGAGGTGGTTATAAAAAGTCTTCCCGAGCAGACGGCGGGGCCCGGTTATGATGATCCACCCCAAAGCCATGATTAATATCTGCTAATATTTGCTAATGTCTTTCACAGCTTCCCAGCACAGCCGAAGTCGATCCCTCTTCACGTCAGAAGGAGATAGGCTGAAGTGTGATCTCACTCCTACTGTTAATGTTATATGTGTGTGTGTGTGTGTGGGTACATGTGCACACAGCTGGAGGCTGCTGCAGGGAGATTTAACTGTGTTTTCTCACACACTGGTGTCTGCTGACCTCAGCTGCTCATATTTACATCAGGCAACACTGATCGCAGTGGAAGAAAAAAAAAAAGAGGAAACAGGCAAAAACAAACCTGCAAGGAAGAAGATTTATGAGAAATACACCCTCACTATCTGCTGGGATGCCACACCATAAATTAATGAGAGTGTTTTTCTGTGTATGTCTCTATACTGTATAGTATTGAGACACATGTCCTATTATTTCAGAGAGCAGGAGGTCTTAATTTTGGTGTTTTCTTGTTTCTTGTGAATTTTCCCTGGTTTGGTTTTCATTCTTGTCATAATATGCACATGACGTGCTAAATACAGACAGTATACAGAAGTAAAAGCACAGATTAGTAACACAACTAACAGAGATTTAACAATCATGAAACAAGAACATATACCACATGTTATAGCACTCTCAATGGCCCACTGCTGTAAACACACAGACTTTTTACACATTAAGTATTTATTCCAGCATTCTTTGTGCTGCCACACACTCTTATTACACACACAGATCTTCTTCAGCAGACTCCATCTGCCATCTCAGTGGTGGAAAGTAATTAAGTACAACTCAAGTTGTGCTTGACTACAACAAATACAATTTTAAGGCACTTGGTCTTTACTTGACATGACATGTCGTTGTGCTTTTTACTGCACCACATAATCTGACAGTTATAGTTACAAGTTACTTTACTGATTAAGATTTTTTCATTTTTTTAGATTGTGATGATTCTTTTTCCTGCAAAACTGTAATGAAGTAATTTCAGTCTAAAATTCAATGATAACCCCTTATATTTTCAAAAAGTAATACTCAAGTTTGAAATATTTCCTGAAATTAATGCTGATTTCTCATAATTACATTGCAGTAACCTGTTTTATATTTTTTTATACTATTTTTAGAAATACGTTTCACTTGTTTGAAGAAAAAAAGGTATAACTTTTAAACTTGTATTTGTTCTTTCTTGTATTATTACTTTTGTTATTACTACTAGTATTATGACTTACTCAAGGGTCTGTATACTTTTCAAACAATACAGATTAATAAAATTACTATTTAAAAATTACTATTACTGATTCCAAGGTCAAGCCTGAACTTTTTTACTCAATTATTTCTCTTATTTACAGTGGTCTTCAGCTTCGTAAAGTCATCATAACAACACAGACCACTGTGTTCATGCTACATTAAAGACTGAAGTTTCCTCTGATAACGTAAATAAAGCTAAACTTTCTTGTAATCTGTTCTAATCTGACAAAATGTGTCTTCATCCGAGATAAAGCAAAACAAGCTGTCTGTGTTTTCTTTACTTGGGGGAAGAAGAGGTTTTAGACGTACACTGGGGCTGAAATAAACAACATGAAATACAAGTTTGCATTTAGGCCTGACAGTTTTTACACCTTACACGGCCAACAGAAAGACTTTTAATGAGGACTTCTTCAAAGCTCTTTCATCCATCATTATTTCCTGAATGTTTTATCTGCCAGGCATTCCCTCAGCGATGCTCCGTCAACACGTCCTGATGCCGATCTGGCAGCTCGTTCTCCCCGTGGTCTGCTCAGCAGTGCTCCCTCTCCAGAAGTGGCTGGGTCAGTCCCTGTAGTGTCAAAGCCGAGCCCCCTGTCATTAGCATGCCAAAGGTCCCAAGGTCTACTGTAGGGCACCTAGATGAGGGCCGGTAAATGGGGGCCGAGGGGGGCAATTACTGTCCGCACTAATTCTTTTTATCCCTTTCAAAGGGACGGGTGATTAGAAGAGGAAAGTTTAGATTTCCTGAACTTGAAGTGGAAACGCAAAAGTGACAGACGAAGCTCAGGGCTCAATCCACATCAGGGAGGGCTGGCACTGTGTGTGTGTGTGTGTGTGTGTGTGTGTGTGTGTGTGTGTGTGTGTGTGTGTGTGTGTTGGAGACTCTTAAGTCCTTACTGGTAGACTTACTGCGGGATGTTAGGAAGCAGTGTCTGTCTTTACATGCACACAAAGCCACAGTTGAAATAACAGAGTGATGCTGAAATATAATAAAGTGATCCAGCACAACACTACCTGTGTGTCAAAGGTCAGAGACACACCGTGATCAATTGTACTTTACTTAAGTATTGTACTTTACTAGTGTTTTTAGTGTTAGTTGAAAGTTTCCAGTTTATACTCAGGGAAACATTACACTGTACATAGTTAAAGTAAAGACTTACACAGAATTGGTGTTTACAGTATTATTTCACTTAGTTGTCTCTCACTGAATTAGACCACTATGAGCCAATAATAAATAAAGAATTCAGCATTTCTTTTATTTAAAGAGAGTTTTACAGAAAATATAAATAATTAAAAAAAAAACAACTGCCACAACAACAACAGTGAGTTACAGACAGACGACGTAAAGCAGGTAACACAAAATTAAGTCAGATCAGAATGAAACAAAGGAGTGACTAAGATATCACGAACAAAACTGGCAATAAGAATCATATAAGAAGTTGATTTTTAGTGTTTCTCTCATGTCACATTTTGTATATTTCATCCATCTCTGAGCTGTGTGATCCTTGATATCCTTCTTATCAGCATTTTCCTGACAAGTACAATTGGAGCTTGAGTTATTGTGTTGTTTTGTTACTAACTTGTGTCATTATTTGTGAAAAATTGTGTTGTGTACGTGTGTGTTTTTTTTTCTTCCCATGGCTGACTCATCCGCCTCCCTGTGTTTACTTATTTAGGCCAGCGAAGTCTTCTGGAAAATATGCATCGTTATAACTGTCCCTTTGTGAAGCACCAGACCTCTGCAATATTTCTCACCTAGGTGAGTGTGTGCCGATGCCAGAGCAGGGCCTGCATCAGTTAACCCTCAGCTCGCCCGAGCGGCAGCAGCGTGAGCGTACGAGGAGAAAAGCTCTGGGAAACCTCGGCTGGCTTTTCAAGTAAACTTCATATTTCAGAGCAGACATTCGCTCACTGTGTGGGCTCCAGATGCTCCTCCTTTGGCTCAGTTTGGGCCTTTGCCTGTCACTCAGAGTGTGAGGATGTGTTGTGTTGTGTTGTGTTGTGTTGTGTGTCGTGCTTTAATAATTCTCGCCTGGTAACACCTGACAACCACAACACACAGCTGAAGTTCTGCCAGGAGAGTGTTTTGTTGCTGCAGCGACAGACAAGCGGGCCCTGACTTATCAAACAGGCACGATCCCTTAAACGAATCTTCATTTGGAGTTATGAGGCAGCTTCCTACGGGTGTGTATGTGACTTTGTGTGTCGGGGGTTAGCGGAGCCTGCAGGCCTGAGCTGCGGGGGTGATGTCCTGTATGCAGCCGCTTTTTAACACTCTCTGTCTCTTTCTCTCAGCCTCCAAAATTCCAAAATTAAAAGAAAAACACACACACACACACACACACAGGGGGAAAAGGAAGAGGCTGCTGAATGATACGGGATGGAAAGGTGTGAGAGAGCCCCTTTACATTTATGGCCTCTGTTGAACTGGAGGAAGTGGTGTAGTAAAGTGGAGTCGCGCTCCACAGCCCTCACTCAATTCCAAGTACATCACAGACAGTGGAATCAGAGCAGATGGGAAAAAAAGGAGGAAGGCTCAGATGTGAAAAACTTCCTCAGGACCTATGGGGACAATATGAGCATTATAAAGCAGCATTATAATTATAATGTAAACATCAGAGTGAATACTGTGTGGCGACAGCGGCTAGGAGCTCAATATTAACACACAGAGGCCTGAAGAGGTGCAGGAAGTATTCAGATGATTCACTTAAATTGACGCTGCTTTGTAAAAATACACCTTTACTGTACTTACTGTGCATCCTGTGAAAACCATGTTTCTATGAATTATCAAAAAAGGACAATGAATGTACAGAAGTACAAACAACAATGGTTACAATAAATCATATTATTACATATATTATATTCTTGGAGTCGTATAATAAATGTATTAATGGTGAGGCAGTATTTTAATTCAGATAGATCTAATTGAATGTATATCTCTACATAATGTTGATATGATAGTTTAATAAGTAACAAAGCATCCTACTTTCAAAAGTCTTTATTGGTTTTGTTTATATAATCATAATCTGAAGAGTAAGGAACTGTAGCTATCAATTAAGAATAGTGGATTAATAAAATCCCTCTGAAAAGTTGTGGAGTTGAAGTATAAAGTAGCAGCAAATGTGGAGAGAGTAAGTTAAAGTTATTTATTTGAGTAAACTTACTGAGTTTCCACCACTGGAGAACAGAAGCAAAAAGTGGCCAGCAGTGGTGGAGTAAGTACTCGGTTTTACTTCACAAAATGTAACAACATTAAAATTATATTTTTACTAATACTCCAAATACCTTTTTTATTTATTTATTTTATTTTGATGTATATTGTACTGTGGATTATTCTTACTGATGCATAAATGTTAAAGTAGCATTCTAATGTTGATGCAGATGGAGTTTGAAATAATATCACTTAGAAATGCAGGTTCTGACAATAAAATTAATCTGCAAACTTAGTTATTCACCTTTTCAATACTATGTTTTTTACTTTTTTTAAAATATGTTTCCACATTACATGTCTGTGTTTTTCACATTTCTGTATTGTATTATCCTTACATTTCCTGTATTGAATGTTTTTGTACTATATACATGAAATGTAGCTTTTCAAAAAGTCCAATAAATGTAGTTTTTTTATGTAATTCTTACATACAAAAGAAAAAATAGATTTGTCCTGGTGCAACAGGAGTACAAAGTAGCAAAAGATGCAAATACTAAAAAGAAGTAACTCAAAATGGTCCTTGAGAGAACACCTAAGTAAATGTATTTAGTTTCCATCACTGCAGAGGACAGATAAAGCAAAAGAGAAAATGAAAGTATTTGAAAGATAAAATAAAAGTCATATTCAACACAGCAGTCAGTGCCAATGTTCCCACTACACTGATTAAGACCAGCAGCCTCAGGTTTGTAACCCACTGAATCACCCACTGAATTACACGTTGCACTGTGAAATGTAACCAATAAAAACTGTTTTGAAGACAGACAGAGACAGACAGACAGAGAGACTTTTGCACAACCTGTAGTTCAGAAAATGAATGTTTCCATCTAAATAGCAGAAGCAGCCTCTGCCGAGCCTCTGACTGGCTGAAATCTCTAATATCAGAGTGTCAGAGGGAGTCGTGCAGGCCCATTATGCAAATCCAGGCATCACTTGTGGGCAGTCCACACTTTGACACAACAGGAACACAGGGTCTGCCCTAATGGCCCAAACTCAGTAAACACAAGCCCTCACCCATGTGGATTTGAGACAACAAAAGATTAGCACTATTTGCAAATATACAGCTGAGTTCAAAGGCGAGCCTCTCTTCCCTCGCTTCCCTTCTTTTGTTTGAGCGCACAGCTTTGAATGTGGACGGCATCAAATCCTACAGACTCATACATGCTACAGTATCAAACACATAAACCCCAAACTTCACTCCAACAGCATTTCAAGAGAAAAGCCAGTCTCTGAGCTTCTACAGAAACTACAGATGAAATGAAATGTAGATTTTTGAGAGACAACAAATATCAACTTAAAAGCTAAAAGTTGATTTTGTAAATAAAAAATACAAATCTGTTACATTGTAGAGAGGATTGGCCTGCTGAGGGGGCGGCGTTTGGAGACGTTGAACCCGGGCAGGGAGGCCAGATGTGTGAAACCATCTCCCCAAACCACGCCCCACCTCCCCATGAGGTCCCTGGGGGCCCTTAAATGATGAGGCCTTGAGGACTCAGACTCCAGTATCACTCGGGCCTTCCCTCCCTCTGTCAGCGGCCGTCTCAGAGTCAGCGGAGAAGCCGCACCGAACCTCTTGGATTTAGATCCGTCCACACTGCTCGGAAATAATGACTTCTTCCAACCCCGACCAGCGCCTGGAGCATCTCCTGAGCGCCGTGGAGAGCGAGTTCCAGAAGGGCAGCGAGAAGGGAGACGCGTCCGAGAGGGATATTAAACTGACGCTGGATGACGCAGAGTTATGGACCAAGTTCAAAGAGTTAACCAACGAGATGATCGTCACCAAGACTGGCAGGTAGGTCCGATGAAGCAGCAGCAGCAGCGGCAGCGGCCTGTGGGGAGGCCGCGCTGGTGTCCTTTACGCACAGGCCGTGCGCATTTTACGCGCCTTTTACGCACGGGGTGTCTAGAGAGAGGAGTGATATTAAGTAGTTATAAAAATGTTCAACGTTTTTATTTGGTATCAAAGGGGCCAACACACGTACAAGTGCTGTCAAAGTGCTCCCGAGGCCTCAAAGACCTCAGAGGAGGTTTTAAAAATGGCAACAGAAGCATGATTCTTTGGTTGAGCCAGATTCAAATTATGTGTTGTGTTCTTTTATTTTATTGGCTTAATGCACTCACAAACGCTCTAAACAATCCCCATCCTTGTTGTTTTCCAGGAGGATGTTTCCCGTGCTCAGGGCCAGTGTCACCGGCCTGGACCCCAACGCCATGTACTCGGTGCTGCTGGATTTCGTGGCGGCGGACAACAACCGGTGGAAGTACGTGAACGGGGAGTGGGTGCCCGGCGGCAAACCCGAGCCCCAGAGCCCCAGCTGCGTCTACATCCACCCGGACTCCCCCAACTTCGGAGCGCACTGGATGAAGGCGCCCGTCTCCTTCAGCAAAGTGAAACTCTCCAACAAACTCAACGGGGGCGGACAGGTGAGGAAGAGACTGTTATACCCACACACATATATATATAGAGGCAAAAATGTCAATGATTATGGTGACACCTTCTTATAGTATTTCAGCTGTGTCACAGGAGACGTACAGGCTTCATTCATTTAAAGAAGTTTAGTCTTTTTTTAAACGTTAAAATAAAACACTGGGATATGAAATATACACTCCTCTCCTACACTTTTCATTATTTAAAGACCTGCAGGATTTCAAGATTTTGACACAACATGACAAAATGATGTGGATTATTAGTCTCAAGAAAAAGACACTTTCTTTCTTGAGTTTTACAGGATACCACTGAATTTATGTTTATTACTTCATCTGAGGAAAAATAGAGAAATAGTCATCCTGCTATTTATTATAATTATAAATTGTAACATTGATTTGTATTTTCAGATCATGCTGAATTCTCTGCACAAATACGAGCCGAGGATACACATCGTGAAGGTCGGCGGCATCCAGAAGATGATCAGCAGCCAGTCTTTCCCCGAAACACAGTTCATCGCAGTCACTGCTTACCAGAATGAAGAGGTCGGTTGTCACACAGCTCATGAAACCGTTTTAGACTTTTTAGACTTTTCATGAGTATCGACTGAGATACTGACAGCTGTCATGTCCTCCTCACAGATTACTGCTCTGAAGATAAAGCACAATCCCTTTGCCAAAGCCTTCTTGGATGCCAAAGAGAGGTAAAGGCTTGAATCTTAAATATATATTTTCAAATGATGAAGTCAGTTTTCTGAGGGTGGAGGATCTAATGTTTGTGTGTTTTTGGTTGCAGGAGCGACCATAAAGACGTTCCAGATCACAGTGCAGACAGCCAACAGTCTGGCTACTCTCAGCGTGAGTTTCATTTGTTTCTACATTTATGAACAATCAGGAAAATGTTCACAGGAAAACAAAAGTGCTTTTACTGCAGTTTTGTGCATTCAAGCATCTGTAGAGTTGCTTAACAAAGAGAAAAATAGCACCTGAGACTGCTCAATGTATTTTCATACAGACATCTGTGCTGGTTTGTCTGACTTTATTTTATTTTATTTTATTTTATTCCACAGTTGGAGGTTGGTTCCTTCCAGGCCAGAGTCCGATCTGCCCCAGCAGCAGCCCTCCTCAGTTCAGTGGCACAGCAGGCCACTCGTCGGGCTCCTACTGTGAGCGCTACTCCAGCCTGAGGAGCCACAGGGCGGCCCCGTACCCCAGCCACTACCCCCACCGCACCTCCAGCACAAGTAAGACCCCGCTTATTTCCAGACATATATATTAAACTTACCATGTTAGGAATAGAAATAAATGGGAGACTTGTCTTTAATTTGTGGTCTGTACTTCATTTTCAGACAACTACATGGACAACACTTCAGGAACGCTGCCCACTCATGACAGCTGGTCTGCTCTTCAGATCCCCAACTCTACAGGCATGGGCACTCTGTCCCACACCACCAACTCCACATCCAACTCCAGGTAAGCCCCTTGAACATATTCAGTTTAACCAGTGCTTTCCATGTGAAAGGATAATGCTGTAGAATGACTGCAGAAAGTCTTGCTTTATGTCTGATTTAAGATGACAATCATTTTTTAGTGTCTGTAGTTGCCATTTTGGTGCCAAATGAATAAATCCACTAACCCTCTGTCCCTCCTGCCCACAGTCAGTACCCCAGCCTATGGTCAGTGGCTGGCACCACCCTCACCCCTTCAGGCTCGGCCTCAGGCTCCATACCTGGAGGTTTGACCTCCCAGTTCCTGAGGGGCTCCTCCTACACGGGCCTGACCTCCTCGCTGCCCGTCTCCTCCCCCTCCTCCATGTATGACCCCAGCCTGGGCGAGGTTGGGGTCGGGGAAGCCCAGTTCGAGAGCTCCATCGCCAGGCTGACTGCGTCCTGGGCACCCGTGGCCCAGAGCTACTAAGCGGCAGCTGAAACTGCGACATCCCTGAAGGCTTGAGGAGCAGGACTAAAGACATGATTTAATGTCCTGGAGAAGATGCGGAAATGTCACAAGACCTGCTGTTGGCTCCTGGTTGTGAGCGAGCTTAGATTATTCGTTCCAGAGCCTCTCATTTGAAAAAGGTGTAAAGTTAGGAGTACACTGAACGAAGTTGACGTGCAAAGAAAGACAATCATCTCCTTCCATGTTGGACAATATCACAGTAGAGTATTAAGTCTTAGAATAGCTGCTGAGAGGCCAGACTCCTTCTCTGCTCTTAGTAAATCCCAACATGCTTATTACACATTTATAACATGTTTACACTTTTTTTCTAAAGCTCCTTTTGTTCCACACAGCCAAAGTCGACTGAACAATTCTTGATATTTTAGTTTTTATTCTTAAATATATAAGATGAAATGGTTCTGCTAACACAAATGTGTATATGTGTGTAAATAGAATAAATTAAAGTCCAGTGGCCATATAAATGTGCCTTTTCTGATTACAATAAATGTTCCAAGATTTGGACTGAGACACACAAGTACCTTCTGCATCCTGGCAGGGTCCTGTCAGGCATAAAGACCCCTCCCTCGCCCCCCACCTCCTGCACAAACACGTGTACATAACTATCTATTTGTATTTGAACTCACTGTGAGTTTTATTTATGTCATTTAATAATAAATTAAAATGTTTGTTTTCTCAAAAAACAGCTCTCGTTTTGTCTGTTTGATGCACACAGAATACTCCGTAAAATGACTTTTACTGCATGAATGAATTGTTCCTCAGGTTAAATTATGACAGAAGTGTTTTTTTCCCCTAAAATAAAGCTTTTAATAAACAGATAAAAAGATAAAGCATAAAACAACATGAACATTAAAAATAAAGTCCTGCTTTCTGTAAAATCAAAGTGCAAACAAGGGCCATTGTTTAAAGAAAAACATCAATGATTATGCAGCAGACAAGTTAAAAACATCCCTTATATTCTCATTTTGAACCCAGAGGGTTTGGTCTGGAGGTGCAACTCTCATGTGGCCCTTGTGTATCAAACCTCCATCACCAAACTTTTGGCCCTGCGAAATGAGCTTTCTTTAAATAACAGTGTCCGCACAGCTACGCTAAGTGAATGTGGCTCCTCTGACATGTAATTGAAATGGCGAGGAGATGGAGAAGTGTCCAGTTTCAGAAATCTATCGGGGGACTTTTCCATCCCTGGCACCCTTTTGTTACAATCTGCGTTGTGGTGCGACATACAGCCAACACATTCAGATCAGCCTGCGAGGAAAATCAAAGGTACTGAATACGGACCCAAAACTCTCACACCTGGGACTGAATATAATAAACTAACATATGCACTTTAGCACAGCTGCTGCTCCAAAGTTAGCTCTGCATTGCTGACAGGAACACAATCTGCTCTGCTTGGTTTACTAACCTGACTTTAACCATCTTTTATAATGATAATAATATTTAGGCACTAATTCATTCTATGTATTAGTCTAAATTGAGCCCAAAGTATAAGTTACATGAAAAAAGGCATTTATTTGGGTTTATAATGGCAGGTGGTTATTTACATTTTGATTATTACTGTCTCGAGGTCATAGTTAACACATTTTTAGACTGCAAACAGACAAATCTCTAGTATTTTTTAAAATGTACAAAAGCACACATGTCAGTCCAAAAGAGAATGTAAACATAGTCAAATCTAAAAAATTCTGTGGCTCATCTTGAAACACTATGTCATAAATAAATATATTAGGTATTGTAGAAGAAGACAAAAAGAGTAAAAACACATAAAATACACATTGAACAGTTGAAATAGACAGTCAAAGTATTTTTGCGGTCATTCAGCTCCATCCCTGGCTCATACCTGAGACCGGTGGCTTGGCTGTGCACTCATGATGTCAGTGGTGTGATGTGTGTGTCAGGCCCACAGAGGTTCGGCCCCTGAACAGTGATGGAGTGGTCCTCACCGAGGTGCAAATGAAGGCTGGAGGGTCACGGGGCCACAAGCAAACAGTAATGAAGCAGCAATGTGACCTGCAGCTGGCGGGGCCGATCACAGTGGAGCAAAGGTCCCCTCATGAGACACTGACGTCTCTGAAAAGTCCACTTTACTGCCTTTCCAGATTTAGGAATATATCTCCTTTAACTTGAACAATGTACAGTAGATGTCTTTGTTTAAACTGTCAAATAAGATGTGGACGTCTGTCACACGCCACTTTCACTTCACATTCTGAATATAGTATACAGTATATAGTTATTTCTTCCTATGAGAAGCAGATACTTGTGTCACCTCAGTGTTAGGGAGAAATGTAGGATACGTAAATCCTTTTCATCAGTGGTATGCAGATCTCTTACTTACATTATAATTAATCATCTTAACATATATTTATTTAAATGAAAATCTTATATAGTAGCATATTTTGGATACTGATTATTTGTTTTACATGGACAATCTTTGTAACAATCTGGTAAGCAGAATTTACTTTCCTTTTGAGTGATACTGTAGCCTTTTCTATCACTGCTGTTGAGTCGTTAATAAGCACTGAATTATAACATGGTCTTATAGCTGCAGTACTTTGTTTTTTTTATCACTTTGGGGGCAGCAAAAAAAGTTGGAAACAAAATATCTATCAGCAAACTACACTGACACAAAGCAACATTAGCATTCATTTGGAGTCGTGTTTCTAATCATCAATCATCAGTCACTGACTTTGTCTTTCTGATGGTCAGGTAGCATACAGTTGGTAGTGTAACACCGTCGTTTTACAGCGTTGAAGAAATGATCGAGGGTCGTGGGTAAAGAAAAGCACAGGAACAACTTCTTCTTTTCACTTGGTCCACTTTACTTCTCACTTTTTTCAGGACAACCAAACACACCAAAACAGGCAAGGTGATGGAACACATATCACTCCGCCAATCCCAACAGGCTCACCACACTATAGTTCCCTAGTTCCCTTCAGTTACACAGTCTCCAATGCAACAACAACTATGTCTGTAGTTCCCATTTAAAACCACATAAAACAACAAACCTGAAAGAGTCATTTCCAAAATAAATTTATAAAAAAATAAAATAAAATAAATCTCATCTTACAGTAGTGTAAAGACGTTTTTTTACAATTCATCCTGAACACATTTGTCTTTGTGTAAGTTTCATTAAAACTCATCCACTAGTTGTTGAGACATTTCAGTTGTGGCCTACTGTCCAACCAACTGACATACACAGTGCTGTATATGTGAAAAAGTTATAGTGTCTCCAGAGGAAGCTCTACAAAATCTGATGCCTCAGGTGACTTCACCTGAGTCAGCGTTAGTTGGGGCTGAAGAGTACAAGTTTGAGAATGAAAACCATCAAGGGATGTGGAGTTGGAAAGAAATGAGCTCAGACCTCTGTAGCTCCTCATCTGTGCTGGAGGCTAAAGACAACATTAGTGCTACGGGAAGATAGGATCTTTTTTAAAAAGTCATATTTAGAACAACAATTTATGAGTTGTTCATTTTTATTTATTATATATGGTGTGTGTGTGTGTGTGTGTGTACAGACACAGTATAGTGCTTACAGTTTATACAGTATGTACAGCATGTATATACTTTAAACACCTTTTTTTTTTGGATCTGGACACGAATCCAGCTAAGTTGTATTAAACACGTCTTACTATGTATTATCCCTCTCTGTTATATATGACACACTGGGCCACTGAACGTTTGACATTACTTTGATAAGAGCCAGTAATTATGACTCATACTGGGCCTTCACTAGCATGTAACACGAGTGTGTCTACACTCGGATATAGTACAGTGAGTATGGCCTCCAACTACTTTTCATTATAGCTCTAATTCATAGAATTTGAAGGGTGCATGACTTCATTATGTTCAGTAAACAACAAAAACCACAAATAAAAGAGCCACTGAGGCCTTGTGTTTCATCCTCAGTGTGTGTGTGTGCCTGTTTATGAGCAGTTGTCCAGACCTGGTGTGGAGGATGTTTGCTGATGGTCTTTGCTCAGTCTGGAGCGATAAACAGGTCCTGCTGGGCCCACAGCCATCTCTGCCCTCTCACTTATGGTGTGGTGTGTGTGCGTGTGTGTGTGTTGATCTGAGGACCTTGAGCTGACTGAAGCCTTTGTCCTCCAAGATGGCTGATCTGCTCTGTACACCCCAGCCTGCAGCCTGTGTTGGCCTTCAGTAATTGACAATTGGAGTTTGACTTTGCACACCGTCCCCTTCTCCACCCCTGGAAGTGTGTGTTCCAAATACGCTTTACAGAGTGTGCCCGGCACCCAGGTGCGGAGGACGGAGCCCTCTGAACAACAGACACAGATGTTGGGTTGGGTCAATGTTGCCTTATTGGGACTGCTGTTATTAGTTTTAGTTGTAACAGAGATGCAATTCAAAACTACACTTTCCATCTGTTTTAGTGACAGAACTGGAGTTTGTTTATTAGATCAACAAAATCTTTGAAAGAAAGGATGGAGATACATGCAGGGACTGATGTTACACTCTTTTAGTGAAAATCTAAATGTGACAGATGAAGAAGATGTCGGCGCCATCTTTGTCCCAGTGTCCGCTCACGTATCTTTCCTCCACTTCCAGGAATAAGCCACCGCGCAGTCCTATGGAAGAGGACAGGCGGGCGAAGCGGCCTCCGCAAACACCACGATTATGACGGTGAGTCACATTGTGCAGGGCCTTGCAGGTGATTTATGAGGGGCCGCTGCCAGAAAAAAACAAGTCGTCAAGTCTGGAACAGCGAGTCAGCGCAGCGGCGGGGAGGTGTGTTTGCAGACCGCCCCCTCGTCCGCCCCAAAACCCCAACCCCATCCCTCTGATGTCTGTGTGTCTTCGTTAATGAAGAAATTCTGGTACCTTGGTGAGACATTGCTCTCAGCTGAGCAGACTGTGCCTCCTCCGTGCCCTCAACCCCTGCACAGTCATAAGGCCGCCCCACCCATCCTTCAAACTCAGCTCATACTGGAGTTGGTGGTCTAAAACTGAGACCCAGTCTAACTGGGTACAACTTGTACTGCCAAATTAGTGACCCAAAGCTAACTTCATATATTTTTTTTCTTTATTTAAGTCTTTGTCTCACTGTCCCTTTTCTTCTTGGCCCTGGGCTTCATGTATGTCCTTGAACACAGAACGAGACATTTCTTAATAACCAACCCAAACACTTCCTGAGCTTGAGGCCTAAGGAAATGACCTCAAACTCATCCTGAACCAGCTTCTCTGATGGGACGCCTCAGGTTCACAATAGGTTTGAATGAATTCTTGCAGGTACGACTGTGTTTTCTCCCAGTAAGCTCCCATCAACCTCATGAGGCCATGAAATGTCTATGTCATGTTTACAGCTTATTACGCTGCCCCCAAGTGGTCAAATATTGATAAAAGCCAGTTTAAAATACTGAGACTGTATTTAGAAAGTAACATCATTTGTGGCAAGTTGTCTGAAATGTTAAAAAAACAAACAAACAAAAAAAAAAACAACCACTTTAAGGCCAAAGTTAATGTCAGAGGTCACAAGATGACTACAGTAATAAGAAAGAAACAACATATTAAATCTTTGTTTAATATTTGTTTTTTTTTCTTGTGAAAATAAAAAACTAGATCCATTTAACTTTGCAGACTCAGAAAAGTCATTACCACATTCCCCCCTGAGACAGATAAAATATTCTAATTCTGAACATTAACAATTTGGTTGAATTGCTAACAATGAATGTACACACTTAACCTGTGTTGTGGCTCACAAGTGAAACAGGTTGGACTTTAATTTTAACCACCACAGCTTTAAGACTTCAACACTCATCTGTTCTTGAGCAAATGATCATATTATAAATCAAGTTTGACTGCATTGCATTTGCTACTGTAACATCTGCGCATCTATTCAACATCCAAGACACAGAGTTGTAAAAATGTCTGCTCTATAATATGCCCTTTGTGGTAATATACCTCACAGCCTAAAACCAAGTTCACACATGGTGACGTGCACACTGTGATCAGCGGGTCACTCTCTTTAAAAACACCACTGTCCCCATGAGACAGATGTCCGAGGAGTGTTTTTGAACTACATGAGCAATTTCACACATTAGGAGGACTTGCTAGCCAGCATAAGCTAATGTATGTTTCCTCCGGTCACCACAGTGACGGTGACAGCCTCTCACCATCCTGACAGGCCAGTCCAGTTAGCTGTGGACGGTCACACAAGCACAGAAGACTTGTAAGCAAACTGGTCCTCACTGAAGTAACAGTTAGCAGAGGTGCATGATATCCAGTGTGGTCTGAGTGAGAAACAGTGTCTTTCACTCACTGGTGGCGGCACGCTGATTATCCTCGGGGGTCAGACGACATGCCGATCACTGCATTCACACAGATAGCACAATTTGAAAGGAGTCAGTGTGTAAAGGTGATGACAGTGGATGTGATTTTTTGTACTGGTCAGTTTTGATGAAAGATGATAGTAAACATCCTTAAATTTTACTTCCACTCACAAACCTACACATAAAATGCACAAATATAGTACACTAAAGCCTTGTACAGGTGTTAGGGGTATTACTGTATGTGTGAAAAAAGTTGTACAAAGCATTCGGAGATGATGGGACTTGAGTCGGCGCTGTTGGGGATGACCATGACTCTGACAATAAAAGGAGGTGTGGAGGAGTGGAGTTAGTCTGATCCTCATCACTGGTTGAGGCCTGAATCTCATGGCTATGTTAGAGGCTACCAGCTTAACACACTCAAATATATAACTGAACTGTTGGTAGTCACGTTGCATTGTGGGTAAGATAGGTGCCAGGTTTTTACAAGGACAAATGAAAGTGAAAATACCTGCTGTTCTCCTACAGTGATTTTTTTTTTGCATTGAGTCCATTAATATTATAGAAGTTCAATGCTAAATCAGTGGAGTTCTATTCATATTTATAATTAGTATTTTTCCTACAATACCTATTTAATGTATTCACATTCTGTAAGTACCTCTCTGTATTGTAGTTTTCATTGTTAGTGGCAGACTCCACCATTCCCACACTGGATTAAATCTGCCTACTTAAACACAGGAAACTATGTTTACTTACTTATTCACAGGAAACGATGCGTGCATGTAATCTAATGTTGCTGTCTTTAAATCTATCTCACTGATATCAGCCTGTCTGTGAACTGTTTTCCCACTTCACATGGTTTTGGAGCAACTGTGCAATATATTATTGCTAATAACCTGAGGCCGTATGTATAACTCAGAATATGGTTGTTTCAGCTCACAGGTTTCAGCTGCTGCCTTCTTATAATCTGTTAGCTCAAACACAAATTTGATAGGATGTCACACCAAACAATAATAAAGCTACTGCAGCATTTGTTTGGTTTGCTATCACTTTCTGTGCATATCTACTTGCCATTGTGGCACTACCATCAGCAGACCTTCCTCCATACTCTGATATTTCCCCGTAACAGTCTTTCATGAGTGTCTATAGTACATTCAATTACTGTCCTGTTAACTTGTTAATCACAGCTGGAGATATTAACAATTTCACACACAACTTTGAATGAGTCACATATGTTTCTGCATTAAAAACACAACACAGAGGGTAAAGGGTAAATCCTGGCATCTGATTGGCTGTACCAGCCCTGTGCACATGTGATTACCTATGTGATTACTTGACAGCTGCCCTTAGAGGTTACTCCTACACTTTGCTTTTTTCTAAGTCTCTTGGTAAATGCCTTAAGAGTCTTTAGAACCTGTCAAGTGTAATTTTAGAAATTTGAAGAACAGGCCTCGCTGATATTGACTCACTCAACTAAAGGTACAGTCAACTTCATCTCCTACAACTTTCCACCACATTTATAGTGTTAGTGTGGGTACGCACTGTACATGAAACTATAGAGGATAACACTCAACCCTCCTACAGCTCTCTAACACTTAGCAAGGAAAACACTGCTTCCTTGTGGTTGGAAGTTATCCTTCGTATCTGTATATGGAGCATTTTGAAAATATTTGATCACGTCAGTAGTTGGTGCCATGTTTTCCATCTCAACTGACCCAGAAAGGCTCAGAAATATGTAGCAGCCACATCAGGACTTCCACTATTTTGCAATTACTGTGCACGGTGAAAGCTCTAAACTTGTTGTGATTGTCGGCCAGCTGGACGTGATCCAAACAGAAAACATGGTTCATTGACTGTTAGGGCTGGTAAAAATCACTGCTATGGCCTTGAACTCTTTAAGGTTGTGAACTTTCAAATTCACAGCCAGTAAAAATACGAAAGTGTAGAGAGAGAAGGTGAAGATTTTCAAGTTTACTGCCTGAAATGACCAATCATCAACATCCATTTTACTGTGCCGCTGCACTGACACTCACCTAACAGATCATGCTGACGGTGCGGTAAAATATAACCACTCACACGGCACATCACAGTGATTTTAAATTCATTTATTAAAAAAATCCAGTCACATCTTTAAATATTCAGATGACATGCTAAGGACGAGTGTGGGCATTACAGTCATCAACCTCGATATCAGGACAAAATGAAAAAACAAAACAAAAACAAAGACAATGCAGGACCTGTGCATTTAAGACGTTAGTCAACAAAACCATGTCCAGTATGGACAGAGCAGATGAATGGGGAGTTGGTTGGTTTTGATATGATTTTCATGAGTTGTGTTTGGAAGCTGACAACAGCAAGTCTCAGCTGAATTTGGCTTTAGAGAAATCCATCTCTGGGTGCTGAGCCATGAACCTGCAGAGACAGAAGACGTCAGAATCACTAACAAGAAATCACGTCACCAAAGCAAGACAAAGTCTCTTTAAACACACTTCCAACTGTTTTTAATAAACACATACTATCTCAGACACAACTGGTGAGGTTTGATTAAACTCTTCTGTTGCTGGTGTATTTCTTGACTGTCAACATGTTTTACCTTTAGCTCTAGCGCCTCCATCTGGACAATTAGCGACTTTTAAATTTATTTATTTATTTATTTTTTAAATGTTCCCTCTGAGAAGACACCGTCTGACTCGTTTGACTGGACAGACATGATGTGAACTTTGTGTCAATAAGAAAACTCATCTATCGTGGCTACAGTCAGCACAGTGGTATTGTTTAACCCTTATAAAACTATACAAGAGCTTGAGAGGCCGCTTTAACGAGCTTAAAGAGGAAGTGGAGGTCAGCCTCACAGCAGACGCGTCTCCTAAGGTCTGAACTGAGAGCAGCAGAGGAGGAAGAAAGGGACATTTACAAGCCACAGTGATAAGAGAGCGTCCTTCAGGTCTCTGTCACAGGCCTGACGTTAGCCCACATCCAGGTCTTATCTTAGTTAACTGTTGCTCTGTGTAATATTTGACACGATACATCACATTATGTATCCGAGAGGTTAATACACCATTTTAATGCCACTCTGCATTTTGAAGTATAAAAGTGTTGTAGCAGTTCTTTAATATGCAAATTAAAACAGCACACTGGTGGTTTTATGTTTTAGCCCATTTACCGTGAATGGGATCTATTTAACTTTATGGCTGACCATTTCCTTTAAGTATACCATGTTTTTTAATCCTTTAGATGGCTATGGGTTTCAGTTGGTTTTACTGCGCTATCAAATTCAGCCTGCACACACTTGAAACTTGTTTGACCAAGAAAACCCATCACAGGGAACGACACGCTGCCTGTATCTTTGTGTTGATATGTTGTTGAACACGGCGAGAGGCAACCTTCTGATACTCTTCCTGTTGGCGTCTTCCTGTTCAGATATTTGAGTCACCTGAACCTTTTAAAATCATTCACACCGTTGGCTTCATGATACTGTTAAATTCTTAAAAAGATATTTTAGATTTTAGCACTGCTCTCCTATAACACTGTTACACACATGATGGACAGTTTCAAAAATATTTTATCTTTTTTGTTCCATGCCTTCTTGCACACCTTTTAACAAACTTAAAATCAGTAGTGTTGTCTTCTACATGCACCACAGAGGGTAATTTGTGGGTCTGTAGTTACAACTGTATAACAAACATTTACCACACTGTTTACTGTACTCTGAGTTTTCTATCAGGTATTGAACTCGAGTTACCATGTACCACCACCATGAAGGGAAATGAAACAAACTATTTGAAAAGATAATATGGCAGTTTAGGGCAATGACTGGTGCTGTGAGACAGGGACACGAATGCTGCAGAGTTGAAAGATTACAACTCATTTCTAGGCAGACGCGTCTCCTTGAACCAGGTGGCATCTGTGCGCGGCAGGAGCTGGTACAAACCCACGCTCTCTTTTATCACCTCCAGTCAGAGCGGGGGAGCCTGGCCTTGAGCACAAATAGCTAACACAGAGGACAAAACTAGACACGCAGCTTTCAAATTCACCCTTATAAAATCTTTAAGCGCCATAAAGCTCCTGTTAAACCGACTGTGGATACAATGAGTGCTTTGGAGAGTGAGCCAATAAAAAGTAAGTCAGCTGACAGAGAATAAAATAGGTCCACGATCACAAAAACTGAGTGACACTGAACAGGTATTATTTGGGAAGTGATGCAGCTTACTTTTTAAGAATCTCTTGTTTCTTCTGCTCTTCAGATGTAGGCAGGCCCATTGATTTCTGCCTCTGGTCATACATCATCTTTTCTACCATACCACGCGTCTCTCCGTCCAGGTCTGACAGCTGCTCAGCGAGGAAAAACACACAGTGAGGGTGGGACAGGAAGTGGCTATGTACAAGAGGTAGAACAAAGTTAAGGGCATAAACTTTCCCTCCTTTACCTTTGAGTTCTCTGGACAGACTTTCTTGGTGTTGATTTCTGGATCTGTGGTAACGATCCTGCTCCACCACTCCATTTTATTAATCTGAAAATAAAGAAGATGATTGCTCAAAAGGCTCAAAAAAAAAAAAAACCAACCAAAAAAACAAACAAAACAAACAAACAAAAACAAAAACAAATAGCAGTTCCTTAATTTAACTTCATTCCTGTGACCGTCCACAAACTCTGCTCCTACCTTTTCCAAGTGGACTGTAACAACCTTGCGTCGTCGTCGATGAGCCAGGAGCTCTCCTCCACCTTCACCTCGTTGTAAAGCTGGCCATCAATAACAGGGGGGTGTCCCTTCAGGCCAACCTTGATGCTGCGTCGCTGGATGTCCACCACCACGTCTCTGCCCTTAATGCGGAACTTCACATCAAAAGGCACTGCCAGCTGTAGGAGCATGTTGAAATACATATTAGATCCTGTTTTATTGGTGAACATCCAATCTACAATATCAAGTAAACAAAGGCGTTGAGGGTGGAATCACCCGCTGTTACAGTCAGGCAACATTGTTAATCTCAATACACAAGAACTAAGCTGATACAGGAAACAATTATACCAGCAATTTTGCTTCTTCTGGGTCTAAACCAAGGAAGCTTAAAGTTTGTTGGTTTAGTTCATTTATGTACAAACATGCTAGCAAGCAAAAAGAATTCATGCTTTTAGATTAGATGCTGGTGTGTGTTTCCATTAAAGTAGCTATAATCATTTTTTCTAAATTAATGCTCCACAAAGATACTTCCTCCTATTAAGCAACATTTCAGGGTGTTGACCAATGCTTCCCAATAGTTCCCTCAACAGCTGCTGTGATATTAAATATAGAATTTGGATTCCACATATTGCAGACTGTGCAATCCAATCTGTATAATAAGGCCTTCACACCTCCGTAAATAGTGTGAGCAAATACAGTTGAAAAGATCTCTCTCCCATCACATGTACAGATCATTTCCCAGCATCCCAACATTTTGACCAATTCAGGAAAAAGTCTAAATATAAATATAAAATCAAAAGGGCAGAGGATTGAAGCTGAGACAAGCTCTTGATCATCACAACAGAGGTCCAGGCCATTTTTACTGGGCCTGCTATCATAGAAAAACAGGGAAACGTATGAAGTTCTCATAACGTTGCTGGTTTTTGGCAAAAATCTGGCAGCCTGAGCAGCAAAATTATCAGAGCTCATCTCGTCTGAGGGGCTTCGTAAACACATCCCACACAAATGATGAGTGAAAGCATCATCCTGACAAGCACTCACGTCAACTTCAGACAGGGTCTGTGTCCACTTGTAGTTTGGCAGGTCAGCCCCGTTTCCTGAATTAGGCTTCAGTTTGTCTTTGTCCTTTTCGTCCTCCTCTCCCTCTGACTCAGACTGGGAAGACAGAAATTAAAATGAGACTTTAGTTTCATCAACAGCAAAATATTCAACCAACATTTTCAACTGTAACACTCACCCCTTTCCCCTTTTCATCCTTATCAGACGACTTCTCTGTGTTTATTGTTGCATTCACCACTTTCTCCTCTTCTTTCTTTTTCTAAAATACAAATAAAACAGATAAAGTAATATTAGTAATACAACAGCAGCAGTGATAAACATGCGACAGAGCATCAGAGCTTCAAGACTTCACCTTGTCAAGTTCAGACTGAAGTTTCTCTGCTTCTTCATCAGTCAGCTCCTGAATTCTGGGACCGTCCTCCTTTTTCTTTTTCCTCTCTTCCTCTGCTAGTTTAGCAGCTCTTTCGGCCTTCTCCTTCTTCTCCTTCTCCTGTTTCATCTGCTTCTCTTTGTGGACGTTCTGTGCCAGCTTGTTGTGGTGGGCAAAGGCATCTTTGACAAGCTGAATGAAAAAGACGGTGAGAAGTAGAAATGGGGGGGATGAGTGGAGGTGTACCATTACACGGCACAGAGTGTCAAATATCACACGAGCTGTAGACTCTGCTCACCTGCTCAGGAGCACCTGCTTCACCACCGGTGAAGAAATCTGTTTTGCGGCGGAGGAAGCTGAAAAATGTGTTCACTAACTGTGAAGAGAAATAAGACAGGCTGTCACTGATACCATCCCACAAATTTGGACTTTTATTTAAACTTAAGCATCATTGACGTGAATGAACAAAAGTGAATAAACTTCTTTGAAACACTCAGACCTTTTATACTGTGTCAGCATTTATCAGCTTCATGGGTCATTTGCATATCAACATTAAAAGCTTCATTTTTTTTCTCCTCAATCTGATTATTTTTTTACATTTAATGCAGATCCTTGAATGAAATCTGATACAGAAAATACTTAAGTATCATCTTCATCCTCCCACTGACTCACATGTCTCAGTCCTCTAATGATGCAACATGCCCTTTATTACTAATCAATAAAACACTTTTATTTATACTAATATTCATAACATCTTCCTCCAGGAAAACAGGCCCTCTAGATAATATGACTTTAACAGCAACTAAAATGAGATTTTACTATGAATAAATGTTATTCATATTGGTCACATGTGAGCCGAATTGAACAGACGACCTTACTAGTTATAAATACTGTTCTAGTCTGTTCAACAACATGTCATAATAATAAAACCTTCAACAATCAACATTTGCTTCTTCTCTGCATGTTAGGCTAACAGCCTACCTACATTAGCGCGTTAGCTTTAGCACGTTAGCAAAACGCTGCTAAATTACCTCTTGAATGCCTCCTTCGTGTTGCTGCGCCATCATAAGCAACATGCCGTCAAACTTTTCTTCGTCATCACCCATGTTGCGTGGATTAGGAGAAGGTTAATAAAATATTAGCTGCGAGATGAACAGTGAAAAGTGACACAATGTGTGAGGCCCGCAGAGTCACGCTACTCACTTCCTGACAACAAACTCCGCCTGCAAATATTTTTGACCAATTGGAAGAAAGGAATTTGAATGACAGCTGAACTATCCAATCAAGTTAGAGCTTTGGTTCAGGGTGGGACTGCGGCGCCCAGGAAGAATGAGAATTTTCTAGAAGAAAAGACAAAATATTATTTTATTGTAAGTATAATTAGAAATCACTCCATTATCATTTTATAATAACAACTGGTGTACATAGTTAATTACTTCACCAAATATTTATGAACAATGAATTAAAATTACATCATTTTTATTGTGTAAATGTGTAGTGTGACTTTATATTTAGAGTATTTTTCATAATAAAAGCTTAAAATGAAAAATCCAGCCTCCCTTGGTGTTAGAATAACAAATTGTACTGCCAGATAAAATCCTGAAAGCACACCAGAATAAAAAAAAAATGTATTTTATCATATTAAGGACCCTGCCTCTTCGCCCAAAGATAGCTGGGACAGGTTAGGCTCCAGCACCCCTGCGACCCTGTGTGTGCTCAGGATAAGCAGGTTTAGAAGATGGATGGATGGATGGGTCATATTAAGAGCCAACAACAGGCTCATTTAATCTCTTTTTCTACTTCAGCTAATTCATTAAATCATTAATCAGTAATTTACTAGTGTTTTCAATCACGTATATATATACAGTCATGTGAAAAAATTAGGACACCCCATTAAATAGTCAACGCTTTATTAAAAAATGTTCACATAACAATGTCCAATCTTGTTTTTATTTATTTCTGGAAAAGAAAGTGATTTAATTGTAATTAAACAACATAAGATTAACATATTTTTACACATCAAACAAAAGATATGAACAACAATGCATATTTTAATGGAGGAAAAAATTAGGACACCCCCACATATTTTTCCTCACTTAAAATGGCTATAATCACACACAGGTGTATCAGATCAGGTGCACATGATCAGAACATCCCTCAGAAAAAAGATTGTGGCTGCTTATGAGTTTGGTAAGGATTTAAAATGATATCAAAAGAATTTGACATCAGCCATTCCACCATCTGGAAAATTGTTTACAAGTGGCGGACATTCAACAAACTGCCACCTGCCACCATGCCCAGGTTCAAGCAAGTTCACCCCCAGAGCAGACCGCAAGATGCTAAAAGAAGTCATCAAAAGTCCTAAAATATCATCACGGGACCTACAGCAGGCTCTCGCTACTGTCGATGTGAAAGTGCATGACTCTACTATCAGAAAGAGACTACACAAGTTTGACTTTCATGGGAGGTGTGCAAGGAGGAAACCTTTGCTCTCTAAAAAGAACATTAAGGCCAGACTGAAGTTTGCCAGAGAGAACATAGACAAAGACCAGGTCTTCTGGAATAATGTTCTTTGGACAGATGAGTCTAAAGTTGAATTATTTGGACACCAGAACAGAAGACATGTTTGGCGTAAACCAAATACAGCATCCAGGGAAAGAACCTCATACCAACTGTGAAGCATGGAGGTGGAAGTGTCATGGTTTGGGGATGCTTTGCTGCAGCAGGACCTGGCCAGCTCACCATCATTGAATCCACCATGAATTCTACTGTGTATCAGAGGGTGCTTGAAGAACATGTGAAACCATCTGTAAAAAAATTAAAGCTGAAGCGGAACTGGATTTACAGGAACATACCAGTAAATCCACCAAGGACTGGCTGAAAACTAAGAAGTGGAGATTCCTGGAATGGCCCAGTCAAAGCCCGGATCTTAATCCCATTGAGATGCTGTGGGGTGATTTGAAACGAGAGCTGTGCATGCAAGAAACTGCTCAAACATCTCACAGCTGAATAGAATTCTGCATTGAGCAGTGGGGCAAACTTTCCTCAGATCGATGTCAGAGACTGGTAGATGGCTACAAGAAGCGTCTCACTGAAGTTATTTCAGCAAAAGGGGGTAACACTGGTTATTAGGGGGTAGGGTGTCCTAATTGTTTCCTCCATTAAAATATGGATTTTTCTTCATATCTTTTGTTTGATGAGTGAAAATGTTAATTTATGTTGTTTAGTTACAATTAAATCACTTTCTTTTCCAGAAATAAATAAAAACAAGATTGGACATTGTTATGTGAACATTTTTTAATAAAGTGTTGACTATTTAATGGGGTGTCCTAATTTTTTCACGACTGTGTATGTATGTATGTATGTGTATGTGTATGTATATATATATATATATGTATGTATGTATATATATGTATATATATATATATATATATATATATATATATATATATATATATATATATATATATATATATATATATATATATATATATATATATATATATATACACAGTATAATGTGAAAAAATTAGGACATATATATGTATATGTATATATATGTATATATATGTATATATATATGTATATGTATATATATACATATAGCTGTGTGTGTATGTGTGTGTATATATATGTATATATATATATATGATTAGTCATGGAAATGTATCTGCAACTTTTGTGATCACTGATTGATAGTTTAGGTTGTTAGATAGTTGATTAAGATGAATTATGATGCAATAAAGACAACAGATATGATGAGAAAGTGATACCCATATGTTCCACTTCCAGAGTTCACAGCTTGGCCCAGATATCTAAGGGGATTTACGGGAACTGATTTCACCTCAGTTAAGTTTACCTTTTTTTTGGAAACAGTTTGACGTCTGCATCTTAATACAGGATTCTCATAACAGAAAATCTTTAATTATTGCAGCCAGGTAAACCTGATGGAGGCAGAGAGAATTAAATTACCTGTATTTTTTTAAACTAGCAGTACAGTTGTAAACCTCAAAAGCTATAAAAAAAAATCATTGTGTTCTCAGGTCTAAGGTAAATGGGTCACAGGTGACAGCCTGTGCGTTGACCTCGTCAGTCCTTGATAGACAGGTGCAGGTTGAGTTAATGACTGAGGTAAACATGATAAATGTCATTCACCCCGCGGCTTCTGAATTTCCTCTTTCTGCGCAGCTGCTGAGTTTAACTGGCCTTATCGCCGCCACGTGGAGGGAACCTAGATCCTTCTGCATGGGAAGTCCAGTCTTTTTTTCCTTCTAAATGCATTGGCTTAAAAAAGGAGGGTCAAGGCTGGGTTTGGCCTGAGCAGGTGACAACCTGGATAAATAGGGCTGCGTTCAGGCATTATGTGACACTGTTCATTTCTGGAGCTTACTGTCCTGTTTTTGTCTTTGCCTCTTTCTTCATGATGTTTCCTCAGGAGGAGATTACAAACAGCACTTGCTCTGGTTACCGGGATCAGCATCCTCACACTATCCTGTACAACATCTTGAGTGGGAGGCAGAGTGGCTACCTCAGCAGCAAACTGCACTGTAACACAGAGCACAACTGCCACTGTGAGCGGAGGAGAATAGTTTGCCTTAAGGACCCCGGGGCCACCTGCCCAGTTGCCTTCAGTGTGCTGGTCAAAACCATCTGCTTTGTGAGAAGTTTGCCATCCTTCAGTCAGCTTCCATCGGGAGATCAGTCATCACTGTTAAGACACTGCTGGGTTCCTTTATTTGTTCTGGGGCTTGCCCAAGAAAAGATAGTCTTTGAAGTGACTGATGAACCAAACTCAAGTATTCTTAGACAGATTCTGCTCGGACCAGGACTCACTGAGAAGGAGGCGGACCGACCAACTCTTGCTGGAGTCCACAAATTAAAGACTTGCTTGCATCAGCTGTGGGATCTGGATCTCAGTCCGAAGGAATATGCTTACCTGAAGGGGGCTTTGTTGTTTAACCCAGGTAAAACACATATTCATTAGCTGTGTTTAAATAGTCACACTCATCAGTTTGATATGCGATGTGAACAGAAACGTCTCTTTATCTCTTCCAGCTGTTCAAGGGCTGAGTGCCTTGTTACTCATTGAAGGTCTCCAACAGGAAGCTCAGAGAGCTCTCCAAGAAGTCGTCCACCTCCTGCACTCAGAAAACACCACTCGATTGAGCCGTGTCCTTCTCGCAGTCTCCTCCATTAGGACTGTCAGCCACAGCCTGGTCACAGAGCTCTTCTTCAAGCCAGTTACTGGCAACACAAACATGTTACATTTATTAACGGCCATGTTGTTTATGCAATAAGATGCCAGTGAGACAGACTGTGAGTGTGTTTGATATGGAATTTTATAGTGAATTTTGGCTGAAAAGCACAAAAAATAAACCTTTTAATACCTTCAGCTTTTAAAATGTGCATGATTTCTGAAAGCATAAAAAAAAAAAATCAACAACACATGTGGAGAATTGACCATATTGTGTAAGTGTCCTATGGGAGGGGGATTTTAAAAGCAGCACAGCTTGATCTGGAAAAATACCCATACTTTGACTCCCCCATGTGGTCATGTGTGGCAAACAACAAGCAAACAAGCTCTTTGTGTTTCACTTCATTTGCTTTATTGTTGTTACAGCGAGACATCAGGTGAAAGACGGATTACTGTCAATACAAGAACCCGCCAGCACATCATTGCTGAAAACATAAAGTACCATACTTTGGTGACAGGCCCTAGCAGCATAATTTGGAATTTAGGACATTTTCTGAGAAAAATCATGTGTGCAAATGAAAACAAAATGCCACGCTTTAGCAGACAGTTCAACGAGCTCAGTGAAATGATGATGCACGTTGGGATCGTTACAGTTAGCTGTTTATATGACACAGACACAGCCTAAAGACAAAGCTGCATTTTCTGCTTCTTGGTCGAAACCAGAGCAACCAGTTTCACATCATTTCATTATAACCACAACAGCGTTGCAGCCAAATTCCTGACGCACTAAAAATATACTGTGCTGTTATTTAGAATCACCTTGGCCCTTATTACCTCAAGACACAAAAGCAACATATTCTTCTTCTTCTTATTATTATTATTATTTTATACATTGAGAGGACAGATCCTTAGGTGTATTAGCTACCCATGTATATTAAGTGAAGGCAGTACAATAGGGCCTACGACCAAAAGTAATCATAAGCTCATGCTGATAAGGACACAGAGCTGAATAAATTCCACTGAGTCAGCTGGCCAATTTCCCATCAGGATCCAGGAGCAAACACAGCGAGCATGTTGGTAAGAAAACAGAACGTTCACTTCAAGTCAGCTTGGGATACAGTCACCAATACTTTATAGTTATAGTGTATGATATAAGATAAAGTCTAGCTGCAGTTCACACCAGGTTTCATAACGTATCAATTTGAGACTTGAGACAGAGAGGACGGCCACAAACAGTACCCAGAATGCATCAAACACTTGGTTAACCTAAAAGCTTAAGAGCTATCTGCTTCATGTTAAAACACGATTAATCTGCTCTGCAAAACAAAAAAAAAAAACATAACTCTCCACACTATCTGAACATTATAAAAGTCACAACAGAAAAAAAGAAAAACTTAACTAAAGATCCAATTATTGGCTGTAGTTTTCCATGTGTCGTTTTCAGGGGAAAAAAACAGGCATTATTTTCTTACTTTCTTGAATATTACTCTGATATCTGTACGGTAAATATGAAACCGCCACCTGCAACCAGCTGGCTTAGCTTAGCATAAAGACTGAAAACAGTGTGGAAACTGCTAGCCTGGCTCTGTCCATTGATAACAACATCCAACTGCCAGCTCCCTCAAAGCTTGCACGTTATCACGTAACACCTTTTTTCTAATTAAGTACAGAAACCAAACAGTAAAAATGACTAATTGTGGCCAAGAAATAGTTTGTTGCATAACCCACTGTAACATCTCAACTTGTGTTTTTCATACTTTGGTTTCTGTATGTTATAAGCACACAAAATAGCTTCTTTGCTAGGCAGATTTAGTTGCTTTTGGACAGAGCCAAGCTGTTTCCCTTTGTTTCCAGCTTTATGTTAAGCTAAGATAACTGGCTGCTGTGTGTAATTCTCTGCAAGAAAGCAAATAACTGTATTTCCCTTTACTCTTCCTTTGACAGAACTCATACTTTGTAGTGTACCACCAGGGACAAAAAACAAACTCGACACATTATTAAATTACAGGACAAATTACATAAAACTAGCTTTTTCTACTTCATCCTTTTACACTATTGACACTTTTAGTCAATGCTATGCCTCTTAATTCAATAAGAAATATGTCAAATTATGGAAATTATCAGAACACAATTTCTGATAATTAATTTAGAATCACTGACTATAAATATGTGATACATAACCACTGGACTGAAAGCACTGAATACAGATTAAAAACCACACAAAATTGTTTAAAATCAAATCTATGAAGATAATGAAATGTGCCAAAAAAAAGAATATATACAACTCTCTATTATTTTGATAGAAATACATCCAGATGTCCTTTACATAATAACAGAATAATCTGACCAGCAAAAACAAGAGTCAGGTTTCATGAATGTGACTCAGTTCTCCTTCAAGGGCGAGGGGACGGTTAATCGTGATAAAATATCTGAGAGCCACCAACAGCTGCTGGTGATGTCTGCCTGCAGGGCAAGCTCTCGATCAAGCAATCCTTCAAATATACACATAATATTTATCAACCATAAATATCCACACACAGAGCCCTGAGTTCACTGAAGTCCTTCAGACAATGTGAATCTTCACATTTTCTTTCTCCACGGCAACGCCATGGTCCCTACAAAGAGCTTGGCTCAGCCAGAGACTCCTGTGCAAGTAGTGTCGTCTTGCAACGTCCCATACGTGACCTTGTGGACACAGCATGACAAATAATTCAAGCATAGATCGCCGGCGTGGAGCAAGAATCATGTTCTGACAGAGGTGCGAATTAGTGGGACTCCTGAAGAATTCGTTTCTGTGTGTGAGGGAGAGTAGGCTGTTGGAGAAGTCGAAGTGTGACCTATAAGAAAAAGAAATAAAGACAGACAAAACAAACATGGTAATTCCTCAGCATTAATCTGGAGAGGTGTTTTTTATGGGCTCATTGATTTGATGTAATCTGCAAAGATAGGCTGAGGGTTTGTTTGGTCCACTGATGCTTAGTTCAGGGTCTGAAGTGAACATAATAACCTTGTTTAGCTCACTGAACTGCACATTCAGACCATATCTGTACCAACTACTGTGTGTTGTAAAGCAGCACCTTTAAGATGCAGAATAACTTAAGCTGAATAAAGTGTTCAAATATACCATTAAAATCATCTAGAATAAAATGTATACCTCAAATAAACTTAATGTAAAGACTATAGAGATGCTCACCAATATTTTTTCACATTATATTTGGCACATTAGCATATATTTATTAAGCAGCGAAAGAAGACTTTTCTTTAGTATCTAACCTCATGCCAAACTATTCGCTCTGCCTTTTTTAATCACAGCTCTGATGACACATCTCAGGAGCAGGTGAACAGGTTGAATTCATCAAGTTGAAACAAGCCATTTATGACGAGTTTGTGCAGTTAGAAGAGTTTGACGAATCCCATTCAAAAAATTTTTTACGAACTAGCTATTCTGTGCGTCTCTCAAGGACACGTCAAAATGTGAATAGCTTGTTATAATATCACAAAAGCGAATCGGAAAATAACACCCGTAGTCAAATACCTGCACAGAGCTGTTGCTGCCATAAAGGACGCGGAGGTCATGTCCTCTGTATTTATTCCAGTGTATGAGGGTGTTTCACAAACCAGCGCAGAGGGAGTTCACATTACAAGGCATCAACAATTTAAGGGTACTTTATAAACTGACTGCATTTTAGAGACAATAGATTTATATTAAACTACTTATAAGCCAACACAATAAATACAGAGGATTCTGTGTTTCTCTGACACAGTTTTATTCCTGGTCATGTGGAGAAAGTTTTAAAATAACATTTAGGTCAGTGGTTGTAAAGCTGGAGTATGGAGAGGGTGATAAAAAAAAATTGGAGGCAACAATAACTATAAAAGTGTGCTCTGGTGCTTGACAAGCATCAACGCTCAGATTTGCATTTTTGAACAATGACAGATTTTTGACAGGGAAAAAAAAAAAAAAAAAAAAATCAGCCCAGCCAACACGTTATACTTGAAATACTGCAAAGGTGTGAATGTAAATGCTTTTTTGCCATGACAGGAATTTGAGATTTACTAATTTAGACTTTCATTTTGGGCCATAGAGTTCATGTCTATTTTTTATTTTTATTTCTAGAGTTGGATTTTTCAGATTTATGTTATTGATCTGAGTCTCAGTCTCAGGGTGAATTTGGCGGGCTCCAACACATTACCTCCAGACTAAAATCTATGCTGCAACTAACGATTATTTTCCCAAAGCTTGTGGTCACGTCCTTAAATATCTTGTTTTGTCCACAACCCAAAGATATTCAGTTTACTGTCAAAGAGGGGTGAAGAAACTAGAAAATATGCACATTTGAGAGGTTGAAATCAGAGAATTTGGACAATTTTTCCAAAAATATTACTTAGTGCTTGATTGATTATGAAAATAACTAATTAATTAATTGTATCAGCTCTATTGTGGCCTGTCACTGTACAGAGATATCTCTCTGTTGTTTATCTTAAAAAAAACATCTACTGAAGTTGATTTTACTGGAATATTTAGTGCAAAAATTATCTCAATATCTTTAAACTTCAAAGTCGAACCAGTGTTTGACTTTGTCTGGTGATGCTGCTGGGACATTCACGCCTGACGAACTTCCCCTCTTCTAACAGCAAAGTTTTGAAAAACAAAACACGAACATCATTCAGAGTTGTTGATGAGACTACTGGGAATAAAACACACAACATCCAAGCTACAACTTTACATTAAATTTCCTTGCAAAAACACGAGTATATCTTGTTTCTTATCTTATCTTATAACAGTTTATTGTGTAACTAAGAGAGTTCTTACCTCCATTCTTCCTCCACATGTCTCTGGCATACTTATCAGAGGGGGTCAGTTCTGATATTTGGATGTTTGGATTTGATTTGTAGTCATCTTGAGAAAACAGAGAGAATGAGAGTGGTCATTATTTGATGGTAGAGAAGCAGCTCTGGTGTTTCAGAGGGAATACTAAGTGAAAAACTTACTGTTGTTGCTGAAGGAAAAGGAGTCGCTCTCCCTCATCGTCTCGTTGCCGCTGTCTGACAGCGTCCTCTCCCTCCTGGAGATGGGCGGCCTCTTCTTCGTGCTCTTGCGAGTGCTGATGCGGATGATGCCGCGAACCAGCCGACACTCGGCCTCCTGCTCGCCCATTTTGTGCTCCTCTGCCAGCGAGTTGATGAGCTGGTTGATGGCCTTGCTCTTCTTCAGAAACACAGAGTCCGAGGTGCACCTGGCCAGCTCCTCGATCTGGTATTCAGAGTAGAGCTCCAGCAGCTTCTTGGTGATCAGAGAGTCCACGTCCTCCTCGCCGTCCTCCCAGTCGTCAAACCTCATAGACTCATGCAGGGACGTGTGGCTGGGCTGCGTCTCACCACGGGGCGGAGGTGAGAACGACGGTGGTTTGGCTTCAACATCCAAATACTCTCTCGGACTGGCAACCTTGACCCCGCCGATGCAGACGTCGCCTAGCCAGTCTGTGGCGTCCTCCTCTTTGTTGTCACCGGGATTCACACCTCGGAGGCTCACTTTCTCTGGTTCGTCTGTGGGGCTCTCATTCGGCGCCAGACATGGAGCGAGAACGGAGCGCTGGCAGACCCTGTACAGGCCGCAGGTGAGCAGGCTGCACACAAAGGTCCTGCAGCTCCTCGGAGAAGAGCAGGGATTGCAGGTGTTTGCCGCAGAGGGAGGTTCTGCAGAGCCAGGAATGAAGCCAATGGTCTCTGACTCCTTTCCATTGGCATCTTTCAGTTGAGCTTTGTGGTGTACCTTTGGCTCCGGGGCCGGGAGTCTGTCTTCCACTGGGTCCACACAGCGCTCCTCATAGGACGACCTCTGGCTGCCGCTCCAGCCGGGTCTGTGCCTGGAGCTGCTGGGCCCCGAGCTGTGCCTCAGATTACCAGCGCTGCCGCCAGACATGACTCTCTGGCTCCAAGGTCTGGACAAGCGCGAGGGAAAATGATTCAGAATCAGATACATACATCATACAAGGGAATTGTCTAAGTATTTAGGTGCATAAGAATAAACAGAGTAAAAGAAGGTTTTAAAAAAATGTAAGAATCAATAATCTTTATTTGGCATTATGTTTTGGCATAATGAAATTAAGATAGGTGACTCCCAGCTGTAAACATAAGTATATATGTAGTATGTACATAGTCATGTAATAAAATAAAAAGTCATAAATATCTAAAGATTTAGAGTGGTAGCAGCAATGTACAGTAGGGGGGGTAAAAAAAAATATCAAGTAGCACAAAATTCAACAAACATCAACATTTACAATAAAAATATACAAATATGGACAATATATCTGTTTTCAAAATCCAAGAACATTTGTCCAGGAGCGTGCAAAATTGCAACTGAGATGTAACGTAATGGTAAAGGTGTGTTGAAATGGTCTCACGAAACTAAACGCTTGTTTTCAATCCAATCTACCAGGCAAACCTTCAGTCACTTGGAGCCACCTGAGGGCAACTCTCTTCAAAACAAATGCAAAACTACTATCCCCAGGTGGCAGGTAAAGTAACCCAACTGGTTCTCTTCCGGATGTGTGAGCACACAGTCAAACACATTTCCCAATTCCCTGCATGATGTCATGGAGATTTAGATTTATTGTGACATGACACAAAGACAAAAAATATCATATGAAAAGATTTTTTTTAAAAAGCCATTCATCCACAACTATTCACAACAAATCCAGAACAAATCCACCTCCTGTGTCTACACTGTGACTCTAAATCAAGACACACCAAATTTAATTCAATAATCTATTAATTGAATGTCTTGTTGACAGGAAAAAGCTTTTAACACCCTGAGAAATACGAGCTGTTTTTTTATAAATCTGTTCATCATTCTGATCATTTTGAATTCGGCATGTGTTTAAGCAAACAACTTTTAGTAAATACCCTCATTTAAACTGATTCACTAACTTAACTGGAACTGAAGTATATTTCTGTTCCAGCAAACTTGCGTAAAAGTGCTCTTTTTATTGCAGTAAGCTGACACTGTTTGTACATAGTATAAATACCGAGTTGAGGAAACAACATTATTGAAGGTCATATTACCTTTAAATATGTTTTACCATGTATACATATCAATTAAAAACGCAATAACCTTTAAATTGCCAGCTTCTCAGATGGTGTTTGGCGTATGGTGCCATGACAGTTTGTGGGGGCTAATGTTTACACTACACATTTGATGTATTTGGCTAATAACGAAACATATGAAATTAAAACATAATTTTGTTGTTTCCTCCCCGGACTTTTAAACACTGTCACTACCACACCACCGTGTTACACACATTAAAACCACAGTCCCGACAGTCTCTTACTATTATTTTCACTTTCATGGCGACTTGTTACCGCGGCTCTTTCCTCCATTAGAGGACTCAGGAGTTTCTATCTAAACATTACTCACAATGTACAGAGTGTTTCCTCCAAATGACTCCTCAATCACTGTCGTCTTCTGCACTTTACATCAAACAGTCCTGTTTTTAATCCATTTTGTCCTCCCGTGTGTCCGCCCCGCTCACAAAACAACACTTTATGTTGAGTTTCCGAGCAAATCCGTGTACCTGAGCGTCAAGGTGGAGGAAATGACCAGGTAGCTACAACCAGGGGTCAGACATCCGGTTGCGACTTAAAAAATAAAGTTAAAGCGCCACTGTCATGTTAGTTCACGATTGTGTATTTTACGTGTTTACAGGTGGGCAATGCCGGTTATAACACACTTAGGTGGTATTTACGTCACTTACCAGTTAGATGAAACTCATCACAATAAAAAACTATGCATTCATAACATAATAAACCCAGCCCACACTGCAAACCCTCAATTCAATATTTTCACACTTTTATTTTGACAGAATTTCCGGTGCTCAGTTCTGCCTCTCGAGAACTGCATTGCTTTCACGGGAGCGCGCACAGCTGACGATATAAAAGAGGATATAATTTTCTTTGTTTGGTTCGTAAAGGACGATTAATGATCAGAAGTCTGTAGTTTCTGAATATTCGGATGATTCAACCTTTTATTAGACACTGCAGTGATGACTGGTTTTCATGTGCATTTCCTTAATCATTTTTTTTTTTATAAATGTCATTTGGTGGATCTTACACATCGTACATCTTACAAAACAATCTTTATTATCAGTGAGATCTAAATCTCATGTGTAAACCTGACTTTACTTGTACCAGGTTTACACCATAACAGTATCGTACAATAATGCGTGCAGTAAAACAGAAGTGATGTGAGAATCATGGAAAATGACATGAAATGTTAATTCACATTTCAATTTTTCTGATTGGCTGTGTGGACCAACTCTGCCCTATATGAACCTTATAGGCACAGTTACACGCTACACAAATTCTGAGGGAACTGTAGTTACATTGAATTATTTATTCCCACTGTTGTTTGATTTCCTCTATATATTAATATTTATTGTATAATCATTTACATTTACATTTTTATTGTCCTGGTAGCCAGTTTATCAATAAGTTCCTCAGTCTTATTGGGCCTTTTTGTTCTTTTACTTCACTAATAAATATGAGATTTTTCACGTTCCAAATACACTTTGAGTGCCACTGTCCACTGGACTGCAGTTGTTTTAGATTTGGATGAAGCTACTCATCATTCTGACTGGGTAAAGTCTCATCATGAGCTGGAGGTGTATCCGTCTGTTACCAAGGCCATGGCAGACAAATATCTATTATTTTAAGAGAAGGAGACAGAATTTAAACACAGGAAGAACAGTGAGTCTTTCTACTCTCACAACAATCAAAAAACAGGCAAGTCTACAAACTGTGCAGTACAGAACGGTATAAAACTATCTTTTCCAGTGTTAATGATGCTGAATATATTGCACCTTGTAACTTTGTCTCCATGAACTGGTTAGTCAAATGGTTTTAAGACCACATATTTAGATCTGTTTTGGCTTTACATGGATAATTTCACATATATAACTGTTGTCCTGGCTAATTTGACAGGAGGAACTACAACATCAAACACCAGCTCTGCCAAATAAAACATCAACACTCAGTGAGGACACTTCAAATCAAAGTGTGATTGGAATCAAATGGTGTTACCATCCCATTGACTTAAAACAGTTTACTAAAACTTCCTAATAACGCTGATCTTAAAATGACATTGATAACTGGACACTAATAACTGGACTCTTACACAATACACTCCACTTCACCTCACTATTCATTTCACTGTTTCACTGTTTTTCACTTTTTTCTACCTTGAGATATTATATATTCTTATATGTATTCTCAGGCAGATCCTGTCTCTGTACTGTGTACAAGGTATAATTATAATTAAAGTTATAATTATTTAATTTTTTTAGATTTTTATGCTAAATATCTTATTTTCTTATTTTTTATCTTACCCTATGTCTTGCATTTCCTTCTATTTATTTTCCACTGTGTGTCTCAGCTGCTGTTACACTGTGAATTTCCCCGCTGTGAAAGGACTAATAAAGGAAATCTGAATCTGAATCTGAATAAAGAATAACAGAGTTTGCCCTCGGTGATATCGAGAGATTGATCTCTTATATTAAGGAAATGCTACATCCATGACTCTAATCATTCATAAACTTTAAACTTCAGATAATTAATCAGATGAAACAGACAGAGAGGAAGATATAGTTTTTAGACTATACTTTAATATGGTACATGTTTTAGAAATCTTTACAGTGTCTGTCAGCTGTGCGCGCTCCCGTGAGGGTGTGCTGTTCTCCAGGCAGACTGAAGTCACCGTAACACCTGGTGTATCATCGATGGCTCCTCGGTGAAGCTGCACCAAGTCACCCACAGTGGCTGCTGGTTTACCGGACATTGTGCGATTAGGCATCTATTTACCTTTGACAATTTATAGAGATCTAAACCTGAATCAACTTTATTGGCCAGGTGTGTGTACACATACAAGGAGTTTGATCTCAATGAACATACACAGAAACAGAGATACATACAGTTTACAGGAAGGACAGCAGCTCGACAAGGTAAGAAAAATAAACATCAATCTTCTACGTACAAGTATATAAATATAAAAGTATTTCTATGAAAAAATATAACCTAATAATGACAACGGTAACATGTAGACATTAAACTTGACATTAATAGAGAAAAACATAATAATGAAAGTGCGAGGTGTTCCAGTACATTATACATTTTTATCAAGTCCCATCATCATACTCTATCTCTAACAGGATATTTATTTTGAAATTAAAGCAACCGGAAACTGGTCTTTTATTGTGTTGTGTACGTTTGACGACGCCAAGTTGTCCGGACGGCTCGTTTAAGCTAATCGATACTAGTGACGAAGGTGTGAGGGCTGAGGGCAGCAGAGAAATGAGCGGATTGTGGTGCAGTTTGTAATTTATCTCATGATTTAGGTGAACGGGGAGGCGGACTGAGATGAGCCAGGAGAGCCCGCTAACAAGCTAACGATGGTCGGGGGGTCGCCGAGTCCCTCCAGACCTTCAGAGGGCTAAATGAAGAGGCATGGGGGGCGACAGGGACGTGATTTCAGGAGGGTCTCCGGCTCATTTCCAGCAGGACCCCCGCTGTAGAGGATAAGCTCGTCCCCGGTCGGCTGCCTCCATGGCGGGGCGGCGGTGATGCTGCCGCCCGCTGGACTCATGCCCCGACTGCGTTATAAAAAAAAATAATAATAAAAAAACATGAAAAACTGCGAGTACCAGCAGATAGACCCGCAGGCTCTCCCGACCCCGACCCCCCCGCCTCACCACGGGGGCGACGGCGACCGGAGAGAGGAGCCGAGGAGACCGAGGAGAAAGTGGGAAGTTTTCCCCGGGAAGAACCGCTTCTGCTGCGATGGCCGGGTGGTGATGGCCCGGCAGAGCGGGGTCCTGCCCCTCACCCTGGGCCTCATCCTCGTCACCAGCGGATTATTCTTCATCTTCGAGTGAGTTCACGCTTCACCTTTAGCTCTGCCGCCCCGCCGTGTCACCTGCTGGTCCGCTCGTAGTCCCGGCGACCGGGGCGGGACGAAGGGACGACATTTCACTACATGTCAGCTTCCACAACAGGACGGCGGTAGCAGCCACACCAGCTCTAGAAATGGACATGTCGCTGTTTTTTTTCTCCTGTCTGGTGTATTAGATGTACGCCGAACCGTAGAGTGGGTCCTAGTCGTTCATAAAATATCATTTTTTACGTTTTTCAAGAGCACGTTTTTCAATAAAAGGCAGTACAACGTAAAAAGACTAGTTATCATAATGTAGTCTGGCAACGTTTTACAAAATTGTGCATATCAGAGCTCTGTTTGTCTCATCATTTAGCTGTACAATGTGCGAATATCTGTTGTATTTTTAGATTTTAGGTTAACCCCTGTTAATGTGATATATGTACTGTAATAAAGTACAGTACTTGAATATGAACATATCATTCTTTCTTAAAGCAGTTTAGTGGAAAGTGTGTCCTGTCTCCAGGGACTCAGATGGTGATTAAAGCCACTGAATGTTAATTAAAACACATTCCCTGTGGTGGGTGAGAAGCAGGCTCACTTATAAGAGACAGGGATTTGTTTCGATCGCTCTCCAGCCTTTGATTGGGTCGTCATGATGTTGTAATTCACCCTCTGTCTTTCTCTGTGTCTGTGGCTGCCCCACATCACAGCTGTCCCTTCCTGGTCAAACACCTGACCAGATGCATTCCCGTCATCGGAGGAGGCCTGTTTGTATTTGTGGTCATCACCCTGCTCCAGACCAGCTTCACTGACCCCGGCATCCTGCCCAGAGCAACGCCAGATGAGGCTGCAGACATAGAAAAACAAATCGGTAAGGGCCAACTCACTCACGCTGTACGGTCGTCTGAAGTGCCCTTGACTTTGATATCTGTTTCATAAAATTTTAACAGTTTTCAAATTCTCCCCCAGGGTGGTATTCCTGCCAGTTTATGGCGTTGATTTTAGACCACCACTGGCACTGGAGCTCTCCGTGTAGCCTCCAAATTACCTAAAGGAAATTGCTTAAGCTCATATCTTTATAAGTTACCTTCTGCTCAGTGGCATTCACTTATCAAGAATCAAGAGATGTCTAACTTATGTCAAACTTCAAGGACATACTATTTCTGGCAATGTCATAAGAGCTTTCATGGTTTATTTTGCTTCAGAGCACCATTCACAGTGGAGATTGAAGGTATTGTTCCGCAAGCATCTGTTGTTTTACTCTGTGCCATGTGTTTCCGTTTCAGTCGCGTATCATCCTCTCCACCTGTCACCACCTCATTTGAATGATGATAAAACCTTTGACACATTAAAGGTCCAAAGTATCGTTTTTTCGAAGACTCACATACTGCGACTTGGTGTAATGAATGTCAGGTTGACGGCTGCCGGGCCAATTTTTCTGGAACAAAATGTATCTTGTTGACTTCTGGGATTTTTTTTTCTCTTAGCAGGCTGTTTCAGAGCAGCCCATCAGTTATGTTCACTGTCAGTTTTAAGTCTTGCCAACAGTACCTTTCTCTTCACACAGCATGCTTCAATATAATGACCTTAGTGTTTAAAGTTGGCTCCATGTGCACCTTGTTAACTCCTACACATGACCAAAGTGTACTCAGTGGTGATGTAAGATGTTCACATTATCCAACCGTGCCAATGTTGTTCCAGCTATATTTGAAACAAAGACTCTGACATAAGTGTTGCATATTTACCTACCGCCTTATTTTTAAGGAGATGCTTTGGACATTTTATTTCTTTGCACAAGTGTGAGGCTCAGTTTATGCAGACCCCATTAAGAATTCATTCAAAAGGGCACAGCGTGTGTAAATTGTAGAATTTCATTCTCTAATGTAAAGAGCCGATTCACAGTTTCAGACTAACTCTAAGCAGGTTTTGAGTACCAAGTGTGTTCACACTTTGGAAAGTAATTAAATGAAGTGTTGTCAAGTATATCAATGTTATTAAAACATGCTTTTAGTGTGATGTTGATGTAGTATTGTCTCACAGTGTGGATGGTGCTGAAGCTGATCTAGGAACTCCTCAGACCACACACACTCCAAAGCAGTAATGTGACTGACGTGTTGGTGCAGTTCTTGGTAAAAACAGACAAAATTTCTTCTACGCTGAGTGGAAAAAACAATAAAATATGGTTATTACTAGATAGCATATACTATATGTATCTGGAAATTGTGACACAGTGTAAACATTTTATACAGCAACATGTTGGTTTATCACAGCAGGAAAAGTTGTAAATCATAGATGTCATTAATAACGAGTACATTCAGTTCAGGTGTGCTCACTCGGTGGAGCGCTGCCATCGTTCATGTTATTGGATAAACCTGTATTTTAACTGCTGTGACAGTCAATATGTTTGCTATAAACATCTCTAGAGTAGAAAGAGTGTCTGGTTTGAAAGCCTACAAGCCTTTGAGGACTTTGGTTGAAATGTTGTTTAGAGTTTAATCAGATTATTCTTATGGCTGTGTGGCTGGACTAATTATATGTAAATGGATTGATTGAGTTTTGTAAACCCCAAAAAATCTGCAGCTGTTAAACTGTCATCATGCAGGCGGTGAAATTCATAACGTGCAAGAAACAAATATATCTGGACCTACTGAAAAACTTTGTTATAAAATAATGCATTCAAGCTGCTGGTCAGAAAGCAGCAAAAGCCAAAAAATAGTCACAGTGTTTTCACCTACTGTGGCTGTTTTGACCCGGGCTCAGGTTGACGTGGGACAGAACTGTGCTGGGAATTAGGTGAGCTTACCAAACATGCTGCACCAATAAGAGCGGGGGAAAAAAGTGTAAGCTGTCATTTTCTAATGGTGTGATCAGTCTGGATTTCACCAGGATAAAAAGACAGCAGACATGAGCGGGACATTAATGTCTTTTTGAGCATGAACTGCAGGAGCTAGCAGGCTAGTCTGAAGTTGTACAGCTTTTGACTGTCAGTACTGTCTGATAATGTCTAATGCACGCTCTGTAGCTGAGCAGCATCCTTCCTTCTTGGAGCTTGTTATTATGTCACCGTGTAGTTATATAACACACGGATCAATATTTCCAGAATGAAAGGGCAAACCACCCCCTCCCTCAGACTGGCTGGACGCCGGAGAGCGTTACGTTTTCACGTATCGAAGTTCATTCAGATTGAATTCCACGAGAAGCCAGTTAAAGTGGGTCAGTTCACAACTGGAAGCGGACGTGTCTCTCCTCTTGCCCGCAGACTTGAATGTGGAGTGACACCTAATGTCGACACTTGAATGGGTGCAGCAAAGCTAGCTCTGCACACAGAGGCCTGAGAAGAGGTCTGATCAGGTAAAAGGGGGAGAAACACCTGTGCTGCCTGTACATTAGTGTTTAGGTGCTAATAATAAAACTGTTATCACTTTTTTTTTTATTTTTACCCTCTTCACTGTCCTCCCCTCTGCAGACAACACTGGAAACACCAGCTACAGGCCTCCACCGCGCACCAAGGAAGTCCTCATCAACCAGCAGGTGGTGAAGCTCAAGTACTGCTTCACCTGCAAGATGTTTCGGCCGCCGCGCACCTCCCACTGCAGCCTGTGCGACAACTGTGTGGGTGAGCTGCGGACACATGCCGACACGCTGACATTTACCGGCCATAAATAATGAACAGAGGCCTCACGCGGGCTGCAGCGATCAGTCTATTACTCTAGCTCAGGCTGGACGGACTCGAGTGACACATCAGCGTATTTCCCAGGCGGCTGAACTGTCCCTGAAATTAAATTGAAATGAAAATGTCAGTGGTTGCACCCTTGAGCTCACTGTGAATTCTCCTTTGCTGCCTGTCTCCTCTTCAGAGCGATTCGACCATCACTGCCCCTGGGTGGGGAACTGCGTGGGGAAACGCAACTACCGCTTCTTCTACACCTTCATCGTGTCGCTCTCCTTCCTGACGGCGTTCATCTTCGGCTGCGTGACCACACACCTGGCGCTGAGTGCGTGTTCTTGCTCTGCTTCACAGGTGTTTCACAGTTGAACAACAGTCAGGATCTTAACTGATAATAACACACCTGCCTCAAACAGCACCTCTCAGTAAGTGTTGGTGCTTGTTTTGTTTTGTTTCGCCTCGACTGCCAGACGGGGGGGGGTTTACCACATCAGAGCGGCGTTGGTGTCTGATAAGAAAGAAATGCACATTATTTTCCTTTTTCTTGGGAGTGTAATAAGTGTTTGTAATCTTCACTCGGTCCCATTTGGCCACTTGCAAGTGTTGAAATCTTTCATCCTACATTGCTACAGGCTTAGAAGAAAGTGAACACGTTTGAGCGTGACTGCTATTACTGCTCAAAAAAATGAACTGCAACTGTTGGTTTGGGAATCCCAACACAACCACACACTTTCTCTTTAATGGACTTAGAAACACACTGAGTCTGCTGTCAGGGCTCATGGTTTTTTCTCTTTCAGGGGCTCAAGGTGGGAAAGGCCTGGTGTTTGCTCTGCAGGAGAGTCCAGGCAGATATCCTTTTCATCAAAAACATGTTAAAGAATTCTTGGGCACTTGGGAATCCTGTCTGTGAGTGTATTTCCTTTAACTGATTTGTTTTATTTAATTTATACCTACATCAACAATATCCCTGTGCTCTCCTTGACCCAACCTCTCACTGCAGTGGAGCTGGTGATATGTTTCTTCTCAGTCTGGTCCATCTTGGGCCTCTCAGGCTTCCATACATACCTGGTTGCTTCTAACCTGACCACTAATGAAGACGTGAGTACTGAGCGACTAAGAAAATTAAATTTTTGGTGTCTTGTAGTGCGATATCAAGACAAGAACAACTTTTATTTGTAATTTTAAGAGATGTACATAGAAAATGTGACAAATAATGATAATAATAGATAACTGGAGATTTTTATTAAATATTCACTGTTCATTGCGCATTTTGGAACATTTTGTGGAGTTTGTGAATACGTCCAATTCAAATCAACCATTACCTTGCAGAAGTTCTCCCTAACCCCCCCAAAAATGTTGAATAAAAACAGTAAAATATTATGTCTCTTCCAGATTAAAGGCTCCTGGTCGGGGAAGAGTGGAGAAGACGTCACCAACCCGTACAGTCACAGAAACATCTTTATCAACTGTTGTTCTGTGCTGTGTGGTCCCATGCCACCCAGGTTAGTCTCACATCTCACAGACTGCATGAATAACTAAAAGAATCCATGCATGATTAAGACCTACAGACAAGGTCAGTTGGCATGAGCACTTCTCATCCAGATACAGCCTCTATTTGGTTATATATTTCAGTTTTCCTCGACAACACTAGACTGCTTTGCACTGTGCATCATGTCCAATATTTATGTTTAGGTGCTTCATCATCAGTTAACCTAACAACTCATATTTAGCTGTCGTCACTGTGCCGCAGCCATTTTCTTGTCTTGTCTGTTAGTATCACCAACCAGTACTATATTCATAGCAACCGTGCATCTGTAAATGGTGAGGTAATGCCAGGCTCTCAGTCAGAGACACATTTAATTAATCAACCAGACATTGTTAATGAATTAATAGTGAATTGATTATTAAAATAGTCGTCATTATTTTTGATTATGGTTAGCTCCAATCATTGACCCACTTTTGTAATTGTTTAAAAATCAACAGTATATATAATTCAGCTTGCTCCTGAACCCTAGTATGGCCTCTTATTTTGAAAGGTGCATGTTTCTGGGTTGCATGTGCTTGCTTATGGGATGTGTGAGAAACTTGTAGATCTGGATTTGAATTGGAGACCCATTACATCTCTGTTTTGTTGTTCCAAATCCCTTTTTAACCACCTTTGGAGTCTGTTTACATGATGTTCAGAGTGACTCCATCACTAATGGTACATTAGATGCCGAGCCTAAAGAGGAACACCCACCTAACGACTCTTCGTCGCTCTTGTCTTTTTCAGCTTGATTGACAGACGAGGTTTCCTGCCTGCCGATGAATCTTCCCAGACGGCTGGCGCGGACATCGAGCTGCCCACTGTGGCCACCAAAAGCGAGATAAATGTGGTAGGAGGATCTTCCCAGCTGGCTTTTGGCTTGCAGGAACGCCCCTGTCCTGTGCCTGCACCCCCCCACCAAAACTCTTCCTCTGCCTGACAGAAGCCTTGCTGCCTGCTGTAGCCCCAAACCAGCGTCTCTGCTGCCTGTGGTTGACTGTTGTGTTACGGGATAATTCCTACATGTACGACAGTCAGAGGGTCACATATCAGTATTTGTTATTTTTATAATAAACTATTTAGAGGAGGTTGACAACTTAGTGCAGACTAGCACAAGATGAATTAGATGTAATTCTAATCAGATTAAAGGAATGATCAAACTATTATTATTTGCTTTCTTCTCAGAGATGAGAAGATCAGTATCGTTGTCACGTCTGTGGCCGCTGGGGACCAGATGCAGTAGTTCTGTTAAATGCTAAAAACCAAGTGTAAATTACACAAGTAGAGGCGAGTCAAGAAGTCAGCAAACTGACTCAGGAATGTCAGTTATGCAGGAAACCCCCCTCCAAGTGGGTTCGGTTGAGCAGGCTTGATGACTTCAGCTTCAGGTGAGGAGAAGGTTGTGTCATCTTCTCCTTCATTGAGTTACATTCTCATTTCAGACACACAGCTGGGCTCAGGAGGTGTTTAACTGAGCTTTGCATAAAAGTGCATGAAAACAGCCAGCAGGACTCTGTAGCTAAAGTACCAACACCTCTATTTCTGTGTTTTTAAACTAGACACATCACACGAGTAAGAAACATTTAGAAGTGTTGAATGTGTCATTTTCATTTCAGACAGAGCCAGGCTAGGTTTTCCCCCCATTTCAAGTCTTTCTGCTAAGCTAAGCTAACCACCTGAAGAGTTGAATCGATCATTTCATCTCACCCTGAGAAAAAAAGCAAACAAACCTATGTTACAGAAAGTTCAGATATCCTTTTAGATGCTGATTTAGTAATGTTTGGTTGGCTGTTAGTCTGATGATTTTGAACACCTGCTTCGGGCGGTTCACGCACTTCTGAACAGCTCTGTCACGTTTACCTCGTAGAATTGAACAAATCCCATTTACTGACATTCTTCTTTTGAAATAATCCAGAGATACTGTTCACTGTGTATCTTTCATGTTCTCCGTTTGATCACATTTCCTTTTTCTATCACAATTTACACCTCAGTATTTTGTTCCTGTGCAGTACATCAACTCAGGGTGTTTTTTTAAAAAAAAAAAAAAAAAAAAAAAAGGAGGAAGAGAGTTGTAACAAGCGAGGACTCAGATGCTTCCTCCCGCTCGTCATCCTCCTCACAGAGCGGCTTTCTTGTTCTCTCTGACAGTGGGGGATATAAAAGGATGTCTGGAGAGCTGTACAGACACTTTTGTTTACAAGTCGTAACTGCGGTTCAGATAGAGTTGCAGTCTGAGCCGTGGTGCTCTCATATCACGTTGTAGAGTAGCTACTGTTTGGCATCGTGGAAGACAAACAGCTCTTCTTTTTGTTTACACCAAAATATAACAAACAATAACAAGACAGCTATAAAACCTTATTTTTTTTATTTTTTATTTTTTTATCCGTGTGTATGGAATACACTGAAAGCCAGTTAAAGCTGTAGTGTTTCTAGTCTGAAATATATTTTTTTGTGGAGCCAGGGTTGGCGAGTGTGTAAAAAAAAAAAAAACCTTTTGTATTCAGTCGATGCAGGTTTTCATTGTGTGCTGGTTGACTTTTCCTTGTCTCATGTTTACAGTCACATTTGCCTGCATATAGAAGTAGTGGCAAATTATTTGTAATCCATCAAGCCAATCGGCATCACTTCCTTCTTTTTCCCCTCCACACCTTTATTCCTTTTTTTTTTTTTGTTTGTTTGATTTGTCCATCCTGTTTTTATACATCTCCATTTTGTCAGTGTCTTAAATGTAAAAATTTAATAAAACATTTTGGTTCATGCAATTCACCATCTGTGTGTACTATTTTTGTTTTCCATTGTTTTGTCTGTCCACCCTCCCCTGTGACATATCAGAGTATTATTGTGTTTTCTAAGGGAAGAAAAGCTGCTAACAGACTGTCACGGTATCGGTATGCTCCCACTGTGTCTCTTCATCCAGTCCTAACTTGTTGTTCTGTGTGGTCTGTCTCTGTGCCCGTGTCCTGCCACCAACACTAGGAGGAGAAATGTCTGGACTTTGCTGTGTCCTGCACCGGCTGATTAGCCTTTGTTAGTGCAGGAAAAGGGATGCTTGAGCTTGGTAAGCCCGTTGTAGAGGAAGGGAAAGCGATTGCAGAGTCTCTGTGTCCACCACGGTGTCTGCATATCCTGTTGGCTGTCTGCTGCATGGCTTTATTCATACGCCGCCATGTTGAATACACTGCAGAGTGAATAATTGAACTCAGGGCAGACTAGAGTTCTATGAGTTCACAGTGTACGCACGTGTAGTTATGGCTCAAAGTATTTCACTGTACTGTCTCAGTATTATATTTAAATTTCATCGTTGTCACAGATTTGTTTTCACTCCTAAAAGTTATCATGGTGGAAACATTTTGAAACAGGATGTAGTGTGTAATGTACTGCAATGTGTTTTTTTTTGTTTCTAGTTGGAAATGGAAATGATTAAATAATAACAGCAGGAGTTCAGTCAGTAAAACAATGCAATGATCTGAGAGTAAACCAGTACTTGATGATATCCAGTGGTTTAGGGAAAGCAGCTTCATATAAGGAAACAGATTAGATTTTTTTTATTGTCATTTGCACAGATAAAAACAGGTTTCACTGTACAATGAAATTCTTGCTTTGCTCTTCCCCTCTTTGCTCTTAGAAAGTCTTAAAAGATGTCCTGATCTTTGGGGACTTGTGAGTCAGGCTGGACTGAAGTGGCATTAAAACAGTCTTTCCTTAATTAAACTTTTAAATGTTTTTAAAATAATGACCATGCAGTTTTTTGCCTTGGTTAACAGCTAATTTTTTAAATTTGGATAAGAAATGACTCCCAGGGCTCCTTATGCTCTTTTATTTTGAACCATTATTTGCACTCTAAGTGTATTTTAGCTTCAAGGTTGATGACATTTTCACACTTCATTGAGGTGAAAAGTAGGCTTTAACAGTGATCAATATCTTTATGTTTACTATGGGAAAAGGACTAAATGTATTGTGAAGGGAGTGTCATAGTGAAGAATCCACAGAGAATTATCACCAGCTCTACAGTTCCCCTCTACAGCATGTTTTAGCTAAAAGCTGTTGTACACTCAAGTGCCCTAGAAAATCAGCCAAAGCAGGTTTACCTCACTCCAACTGTAATATTATTGGCAGGATGATTTTTGGATGTCTTCTTGACTGTAGGCTGAAGTAAGAAGGAAAATAATTGTCTTCTGACAGTTTGCACTGTGAAGATTAATGCTGTAAGTTCAAGAAGCACAGAATATTCACACACCTGATTCACTGAGGATAAAGTTCCTTCATTCACTAAAAATGAACATAATTAGTACACAGCAGGATTTTTGTTAAAGGGCTACTCCAATGTTTTTACATGAAAAAATCACATAGAGAAGCACTATAATGTTTCCTGTGGCTTTGGTGGAGCTTTGTCAGAAAAAATAATCCCCATGATGTCATAATTTTCTCTAGCACCATCTGGACATTGATAAGTTTGATCTTTATTGAAATATCTATTGAATTGATTGCCATGACATTTGGTACAAATATCCATTATGCCCAGTAATTAAATTCTATCAAGCCTGCAAAACTAAAGACACTCCTGTCAGCCCCACCTTTGTGTTTAGTGCTTATTAATAAATGATGCATGCACTCTGGTAGTCTCCTATTCATTAAGGAGGCACTGTGAAATAACATTAGTGTGGGCAATGTAAAGAAGATTTGGCCTGATCATGTGCTGAGGAGATCACAACAATGAGAGAAACGCTCAATTATCAATCAAAACCACTGTAGGTACCAATGGCAGGACTCCAGCTTTATTCTCCTGTCTTGTTGACAGAAAGCTTAATTACAAACTGACTGTTTGGAGTTTGAAAGGCAATTAACACACACTGTTGTGTTGCATTATGGGAAGTGTAGAATCCAGCTCATACCAGTGAGTAATAATCAGGATGTTTCTGCGTCTGCTGCTTCAACTTTGACCATTCACTTTTGTCTCTTGCAAACCCCCAAACCTGTGTAATATGTATAAAGTATCCCTTAAAACCATTTTGATTACCTAATGTGTGTGTCTGCATGCAGATCCATGGCATGAAACATTTGCGATTTCTTGCTTTGGATCACTCGTGCGGCCTGCTTGCACGCCCGGCTTGCCCTTTGATTTATCTTGCACAGCTGTGCTGCATTCACTGAAGTGATTTAATGCCCTGCTGTTCGCCCTGTTAACTTCACTGGCTCGTCTCATGAGTTCTTGTCTTTTTTCCCTTCCCCTCCTCTGTCTCGTGCCTCCCCCAGTGCACACAGGGAACTAAAGGTCTGCTGGAGTCGGCCACTCGCTCTCCACTCCTGTCCACTTCATGTCCTCAGGGGAAACCTCAGACAGCTCATACCTGCCCAGACAGCAGCCCCGCGATGAACTCTGACCCCTCGCCGGAGCTCTCCACAAGCTGCGGGGCCCGCCATATTGCTAGCTCCCAAGGCGACACGTCTCCACCACGTCACACCAAGACTCGGTCAAAGAAAAGCAAACGAGCGGCTCTGCATATTCCCAACCCGGCCTTCGACGTCCCAGTTTCCCCTACCTCTCCGGACACTGGCCCCAGCTCCAAAGCCAGGGACCACAAAAGTGCCAGCTTTGCCTCTTTGCACTGACCGACTTGAATGACGGCTTCCTCAAGTGAAAACACACATCGTTTGAAGCTTGCATGCTGTAACACAGTCAGATACAAGTGGTATGAATTCAATCTTTTCTTTATTGTTTGTTCTTTCTCTCGGGTCCAGTCATTGTGTATGAGGATGACAGTGACAGTGTAATAAAACTGTGTGATCGTTTGCAGTGGAAATAGGAACACTAGAGCAGATTGGATGGAGATGAGTTTGTCTTCAAATGATGCAGCTTAGCCTTTGGAGTAGAATAAAAAGCACATGAAAAGTTGAGTCTTGCAAGAAAGTTGAACTTGTGTACCGATCTGATGATTCTCATGTAAGACCAGTATATCAGATCCATCAGATACTGTGAAATAGTGACTTTGATGTATCAGGTGGACAGAATCTTGGCACAGAATTTGTATGCATCTGTGAGGAGAAAAGGTGCTCTTAAAGGAAAAGTCTATTCCAAATGTAGAATTCACATATGTCATTTCTATAACAGTTTATGGTGTTAATCTGAGCCAGTTTCTTCTTAAGCTGAACAGCAGTTCGTCCTGATGATGTCTTGAGACATATAGGCAGTGAATAATGGAACAAGTCATGGGACGCTGAGAGCAGCCATGGAGTGTTTTTGAGGATGTGGAGACATTTTGCCATTTATATCTGAAGACACTGAGTTCAAATCAAAGTCATTTGGATCTACAGATGGGTGACAAGTAAAAACACCATCAGCCCGTAGGTTCTCTGTGGAACTCCACCGGAGGGATGAACTCTGTTCTTGGTGTTCTGATGATGTGTGAGGAGAAATGGATGAATTACCAGCTCAGACTTTCAGGAACTTCTCATTAACCGTATGGCAACTTGAAAATTTGTTTGGTATTATGACATGCGTTGGGCCTTAAAGGCATCAGCATGCATCTAACAAAGTGCTTTTCGGATTGTCTGAAACCCACTACCCCTGCATCTCACTGATGTAGGTATCAGGCTGAGGTCGCATCCAACAATTTCAAGTGACTTTCTGAAAGCTGTCAATCTGACATGCATGCCCCTTGACAAAATGACTGGGCACTTATTTCTTTTAAAACAATTAATTGTGTCTCTCTGTAACAGCAGGGTGTTGTTGCGAGGGTGCCTTTTTGCCCTTAGCAGGTTAATCTGGCTATGGGTGAAGAGCACCGTCTACCAAATTGGTCCAAAATCTCCAGCAGGTGTTCAGTTGGGTTCAGGCCACAGCATAAGATTCACATCATTTTCAAGCCTCTGCATTTGTTACATTTCTCCACACATTTATTCAGGTTTTCATTTGTCACCCGTCTGTAATATCTCCAACAAAAGTAGATGGGTTTGTTGAGTTCAGAAGGTTATTCAGTGTCAATTGTGACAGCTCAGCCGGAAAATGAGTTTGAAAGCAGATGCACGACTCGGGTGTAGACAAGATAAGTAAAGATGCACGTTCATCTAAAAACAGGCAAAGGTCAAACCAGGCAGGCAATATGTCGGAAGCTAAGATGGGAGAACAATAACTAATCTGGCAAATCGTAAATAGGAATGGACTGATATACAGTATATACTGCAGGGTGGATGGGGAGAGTGTGAACAGGTCTGCAAGTAGTGTCAGGTTCAGTCGACCAACCTTGCAAAAATGGCCCTGTGATGTCATGGTCGCAGGTAAAATTTCACATGTGAATTCTGTTTGTGTGTGAACTTTCCCTTTAAGCTAGCACAAACAGCACAGTGACTTAAGTGTGTGTCAGTTGTATCGGTGTGTAATGTTGTTCAGGTTTCTGTGCTGTATAAATGGCAGCGAATGCAACTGCATGAAAATGACTAAAGATGTATTTTACGGTATTTTTGTTTAGTTACATCCATTCAGACATCATGTTATACACCTGCAAGATCCTATACCACTTTTTTTTCCTGTAGGAATGCTGTGATTTGGATTCCTGACGATAGCTGTTTCCCTGAGCTGAAGCAGTGTTGTTCACTGCCTGTGCTGCACCACCTCCTGCTTGTGTTATCATGAATACCACACAATAATTTAAAGCTCCCTCTCAAAACTGTCACTTCCTGCTTACACTTTGTATCAGCAAAAGCAATACCTGTTCTCTCCGCCTCAAAATGGTTTTACATTATGTGCTTTGACAAATCTAATAAGATCTCTGTGAACAGCGGGTGTGTTGGTTTGTTCTCAGGTGGGAAGCTGTCGGGGTTAGATATTCAATATGCAAGTTCTATGTGACATATATCATGTTTATCCACACTGAAACCCGATGGCAATAGCGGCACAAATAAAATGCAACAATCCTAACAATCATCTCCGTGCACTCAGACGTGTAGGCATGCACACACACACATACACACACACACAGTTTGTCTGTAGTTCACTTTGAGAGTGTTAACTCTGAGTAGTGCAGCATCACTTCATGTGCAGTGTTCGTCATGAGTCATCCCAAAATCTTCTGGAGGTCGGTGAGAGTGAATGCGAGCAATGCATTTTCGAGCAGGAAAACGCTGTACTGTATTTGTATGAATTGTAAGGTCATTTAAACCAATGCTCCTGTCAAAGTGAAGGAGGAGGAAAATAAAATTCAATGAAATGAAGAGGCTCATCTTGTTTTTTTTTTTGCCACTGAGGTGCTGCATTTGACCACTAGATGGCAGTGATGTCCTGTGAACGTGGAGCTGCAGTCAGATTATTCTCTCATAGTCAACCTCTCTACTAAACACTGTGTACATTCACAGGGATTTTAGCACCTTTTCTCCTCTCAGCCTGAGAATTCTTCTTGATTTCCTTTGCTTCTCTTACTTACCTTGCTTCTAATCACTTCATGTTGTATAAAATAATTTTACATAATGTTTTCCCTGTATTGTGTGATAGAAAAGGAAACACCAAGCTTTTAACATTTTGTGACTTTGTTGTTAAGTCTACAACGCCTGAAAGCAAAAACTGTACTTATGGAGCAGACGGGTGCTTTAAAACAGAGCTCAGTGGAAGTCTTCATACTAGAGAGGTGGACATGTGACTGCTCGGTGTCTGCTCTGAATTTCACACGTGACTGTGAGACTGAATGAAGTGAATGAATCGCTTTCTTCCCTTCGTCAGCAGCTTTCACAGCTACAGCACTGCAAAACTGTAGCTCGGGGTTTCTACTGTAAAACCCCCTTACAACATGAGTTTGTAGTGGTATTGTTCTATGACATCATGAGTAAATACACAACTATTCGTAAGTTCTAACTATTATATTTAATACCCATTCAGCTGAGTTTGTGTTTGATCAGATTTGATTTACTATGGTGTCTCCCGGGCGTCATAAAGAAATCCAACACACAAAAAAAGGAATTAGAAACAATAAAAAAAAAAAAATCAAAATAGTAAATATTTGTAAAAAATCAACTAAAGACATGGATTAAAATTCATATAAAATAGAAACAGAGAGTTGTCACCCACTTCTTCAGCTCCCAGCAGCTCTCATTTAGCTCATTGATTTGGATTCCTCTCTGCTTCTGAATCTTCAGGCAGCAGGGGGAAGATGATCTCAGAGAAGACACTCTGATAAATCGACTTTATGCTCCCCGTCCAGCACCAGCCTCCCATTATAAACCATCAGATAGCTACAGAGGCCGGATATTCCAGACTCACATTTGTCAGCTGGACAGAGAAACAACTCCAGTGTCCCTCTGTGTCTGTTGGATTTTTTAAACTTATTTTTTGGGGGGTTTTACCCTTTATTAATCATAGGACAGCTGAAGAGTGACAAGAAAGGTGGAAGAGAGAGAGAGGGGACGACCTGCCGCCCCGGGCTGCTGCAGTGAGACTCATGGCCTCATACGTGGGCGCACGCTCTACCTACTGAGCCACCGGCACACCTGTCTGTTGGATTTTTAAATTAACAGTAGATCACATAACTACTAAAAAGGTGTGGCTCGTAGAAACACACACAAAAAGAATAATCATCTAGATCTGCTGCTCTCCTCACCTCCACTGAGCTTTTCCAGGTGCAGCACATTTTGCTACCTGCCCAGCATCAAATGACAGCATGCATACTATTTTTTCTGCATGTTTGCCAGATATTCAAAACGCCAACTGTATGCTACAACTTTATAAGGTACATGAGATATCATCTGTATAGCTGTTCTGCTGCCAAGTGACCCAAAGAATTCAAGTAATGCAGCTTTAAATGACAAGATTGCGGCATATTTTACTTAAGGCTAATTTAATATCTGACCAAAGCACTTCATTTCAAAGTTAACCATTTGGCTGACACTGGAATACAGTGACGCTGATTAATAGACTGTGTCCCTGTAAATAAATAGATGAGCGATGTCTGACCTTTAAATGACCTCTGAGGTCTGGGTCTGAATATTGCAAGAATAGGGAATGATATAGGCTTTAATTTCAACGGCACATGTGACGCTACAATGAACACATGTTTTTATCATTACAGACGCTCCACTGTAAACCAGAGTGATTTGTAATCATACTCATGTTGGTCAATTGCTGACAATCCCTCATTATTAAACATATACACAGCTTAGGCCTGCTGGTGTATGTTTACACCTGAAAACATTGACGTCATATGATGTGATGTATTGTGACTTTTGTTTGTCTCAGCAGTCTACGCCTACAACAAGTGAGATTATCATACTGTAAAGAAGCCAGGACTCTGGAAACTTTTTTTTTTCTCCAGCTGTCTAACTGGTAGTTTACCTGTCTGTCTTACATGTGTGCAGCTTACGAGGAAAGTGGGGCTCCCCTCTCACCATGCGCTCTCAGGAATGTCAAGACAAATTAGGCCGCTCTGGGCCAAAAGAGTCTGCCATGTTTAATGAGTTCCTCAGAAAGAACAAATAAATGTTTATGGAGAACCACCGCTCACTGTAGCCGATCTCCCCTTCCCCGTCTGCTGTGTGGAGCTGTGTCATGAAAACATGGCGCTGTTGCCAGGGAGATCCCCCCTCTCAGCTTAATGAGTGGGGTCTTTGTCTGCGCGTTAGGCTTCGGGTTAAAACTTTTCATCACCCTTTACTATGCATTCACGTCTTGGCACCGATAACATCAGATGCCATGACCGACTCTCATTTAGAAGTATAGGCCTTCTGCAGCAGCCAGTGCCAAAGAGAAGATCAAGGGCAGGAGTGGGAACATTTCCAGAGCTTTATCATGTCATCATTACTGGCTTCAGCTGGCGTTCATCTGACAGTGGTTTTTACAGGCTGACCTGTTGAAAGCCTATAATGAATATTTCACTTTATTTATGCATTATATATTCATGCTTAAATATTTTCTGCATACACCAGAATATACATTTTTACAGGAACACAGAACAAATCTTATTTTTGTAACCTCCGGTGGTCTAACTTCTCGTCTTGCTGCACTGAGGTTAAAATGTTCTCCACAGGATAGAGGATACACTATAACATCACAGTGATGCTGGCTGCGAAAAAACTGCATGTCAGCCTGGCATCAAGTTCCTCTTAAAACTTTTTGATCATCCAGGGACTCAAACTGTCAATTGTTTTCTAGACTAGAGCATTTATTTGGATTAACACCTCTTTAATGCAGCTATCAGACTGACACACTGATGTCCGATGAACCTCCATTTGTTGTAGGTTTGAACGGGTCAACCTGCCTTGTCTGACCTGTCAAATGACCCAGGCTGAGTTAACATCTGACACTGTTCAGCTTTAGCAAAGAGTAAACAATGTTTCTACAGTAGAGTACTATATGGGTACTATGGCATTATTAAAATACTGTTACTGTAAACTAAAAGTAGCTGCTCTGATGACCAAAGAAAGAAAAGCAGATTGCTCTATGTTCCAGCTCTCACCTATGGATTAGAGGTTTCTAAATGAGACTATGACACTATCAGGATAAATGACTTTCTTTCACAGTATGCCAGGGCTGCTCCCTATATGGGACATATAGCCAGTTGAGGTGGTTCAAGCTTTCTATTTAGGTGCTGAGTGAATGCCTCTTCATGAAGGCCCATCCAACTGGGAGGGGTCCCCCAGGCAGAACTAGAACACACTTTAGGGGTTATACATCCCATCTGGCCTCAGGTATGCCATTTGCCACGTCACCTCAAATCAAAACGCTGCAGTGATAACTGAAATGTGCTGTCATGGATCCTATGAATGTCACCTGCTGCAACTGCTGTCAGTGGACATTTGAGAGCCACCTTTAGAGCAGATAGAGGTTATTTGATACTCAAAACATTTTTTTTTTGATACTCAAAACGATTCTTTTGAAATACCTCTCAGCTGTCTTCATTTTACAAGATGCTGTTCCCCAGCAGTGCTGCCACCCATAGTGACAATGCCTGACCTGTCCATGGTGGTTATGTTGTGAGGGATGGCATATTGCTGTGTGGAAGCACAAGACTGTCTCCAGTAAATTACATTCATATGCAACTCAGTGCTTTGTCATCTGGAGAACATTTTATTTTGCAATGGTGCCTGAATTACTTTCACATTTAGTGTGATGTCCTCACACTGTGTTAAAAGGTCACAGAGAGGAGGTCGGGCTGAATTCTTGGGCGTACAAAAAGCACAAAGACTGACACCAGAAACAACTCTCGTTCTTCTCTCAAGCTTCTTTTTCAAAACTTATCACAATTCCCTAACTATAACCACATGTTTTATCTGTCCAATATTGCCCATTTGTGACCTCAGTGTTTCCCAACCCTAATTGGGTACTTTCATTTAACTAAAAAAAAATATTGTTAGTTTCAATAGAAAAGTCACTTTGTTCATTGTTGATCATTGATATAATCTGGATGGAAAAATATGTTAGTTAATATAAATGTGATTCATAGTCAGCACTGACATATGACTGGAAAGGGCTGTCATTTGAAGCTTATAAGTGGAACGCAATACAGCAGATAGGAGAGGAAAAACTGATGTGACTAACTCACCTGCCAGGTTTCTGTCTCATTCTTCCACTTCAATCAGAGAAGACTAATTGAAAGAGGAGCTCAGGCAGTCATAATGAAATGAATTTCTTTAATACGAGGTGCACAATATGGAAAGGGAAAGAAGAGATAGGCAATTGGACTCCATCATGATATGATTATGTATGGGGATAGTCTCTGCAGGTGCCAAACAGGAATATCCCCTAATAGAGTCTGGAGACTGGTAATGATTGAAAAGCCTCGATCGTTCCCTCTGGGTTAGGAGTGGTTTTCTGGTTTAAGTGCAGCATCGGCATAATGCAAATGTTGTGCATTGTCCTGAAGAGGTAAGAGAGACTAAGCATTTGATTTACCAGTGGATCTAAGTTCCAAAGCTTTGGGTGGTGACAGAAAGAATGAGATGTGCATACAAGACGCCGAAATGAGTTTTCCCCTAAAGGTGGCTGGGCTCACCCTTCAAGGTATGATTAGTAGCTCTGACGTGAGGAAGGGAGCTCAGAATAGAGCCGTTGCATTTAAAGAAGCCAGGTATCTCATCAGGATGCCTCCTGGGCAACTTCCTCCATGAATGATGACCTGACAAAGTAGAATGGCAACGGCAATTGAATATGAGGCAAGAAAGAAAATGGCTGAATAAGACAGATTTAATTAATTAATTAATTATTTTGAAGTTTGTTAAGCTCCATGCACCTAAACTTGCTGCACCTTTTAAATTTGGAGCAATTTACCAGGTTGTATCCGGGCAGAATTAAGTTATTATAACATTTATTTCTAAGCCATGCTAGCAGTGTAGAGCAATCAAAAAACGTTTGTGCCAGAGTGGAAACATGCTTAAACCAACATATAGGCCTAATGAGGAACCAATATGACGAGTGAAAAATGAAGGCCATCAGGAGACTGTGCTGCTGTAATGTCAGCTACAGGTGGGTAAGATGCTTGTCTACATTTTGACCATTTTGACCGTGTTTTATGACTGTTTGTTAAGATTTCCCTGAATTATGAACTCAACAATGAGTACGACTTTTATTCATATTCCACCCTGTGCACCTCATCTTCCTGTTCCCCTGTGGAGGCTTTTGGCACTCTCCTTTGACTTTGTCCTGTGGAATATCTGTATCTATTAAAGATCACACATTGTAGTGTCCCAGTTGTTAAAGGTAAGTAAGTAAGTAACCCCTCTCACTCATCACTTATGACCCATTAGAAGTGTGTGCTGATGTCTGTCTATACAGAGACTCTGCCTTCTGCCTGGGTTTTTATTATGTTGCTGTGCTAAGGATGCGTCTGGACGTCAGCCTTTGGGCAGTGGTGTGTAGTCCCCAGCACGCAGGGCGGGACTATAAAGAAACATAGTAACCACCACCCAGATCTTAACCACGTGACACCATCAGAGGTGTGTGTGTGCTTGGAGGCGAGGAGGAGGGGCTAAATTTGAATGGTGCATTTACATACAGCAACCTAAAAGTCCTACTCGTTATACCTGTAAAATGAGTTAAACTGCAGAGGATCACAACAGATACTTCATTCTCCACCTCCCCCTTTAATATCCATCCCATCTGAATGATGCTTTAGTCTTATTTTTATAATGTCAACAATGGTGACATAACACAGGCAAAGGTTTCGATGATCATAATACTGAAAATAGCTCAGTGCTGATAACTAAAACAACATATATGTGAGTGTATTATATATCAATGTACTGACAAATGGCTTATGAGGTAACTGTTAGCAGGTTCCTGTCTGTGGTTATCAGTCAGTGGCCAGACACTTCATGCCTGCTGTCTGCACTACATGTCTTTATTATGGGCTCCTGCCATTTTCTATACTTGTATTTCTGTCCAAACTCGTACAGAGCCAGATGCTTGTGTTTGGTCTGGCTTTTAAACAATAATCATACCTTTCAGTCAAACATAAAAACACTAATAAGTACGTCTTTTAGTCAACACAGATGCACAGATGCCTCCGCAGGTCCTCATTTTTTATATTTCACTGTATGTACTCACTAGAGTGTGTGATTGAGGCAGGTTCAGTCCAATTCTGAAATTCCTCCAGTCAGCAAAGTCTTCCTCAGACGGAAATGGTTGATTTGTCACATGTCCAAAGCATCAAGACACATGCCTGAGAGCCTCAGCTGCTTAGAGAAGATTTATGTATATCTTCAATTTCAGTTCACAAATACACAGCTGACTTAGTTCCATTACATCGTGACTTTTGTGTTTTCAAACCCAAAACAGATAAGTGTTTGGTCTCGCTGTCATTTTTTGCTGCATTGGTTGATATTCAGGGGCAGGCTGTCTGACAGCTGGAGGATGGAAATTGTGATGGAGCACCTGGAGGCCACGTGTTGGCTGGAAAGGAGCTTTAAAGTGTATTCACTGAAGAAATGACACTGCTAAAGAATAGATGGGAAAAAGAAAAAGCAGCAAAGTGCTTTGTTTCTCAAAGTTGATTATTTTCCCAGGTACTGGTGGGTAACCTTTCTTTCAATTTTCCTCAGATTTCAGATTTGTCTCCTCCCATACACTGTGACAGAATTACTGTGTCAGGTTTTTCGTGGTACAATTAGTATAAACTGTGGGCAGTTTTACAGTGTGGGCTGGCATTGCCTCACCCTCCTCACCACCAACTGTTCAGCCTCTGACGCTGTGTGGGGTCCGCCAGCATGAAACCCTGCTCACAGAATGGGGGGGTTGAACGTGCAGGTAAAAAGGTGCTTTCTTTCCTACAGAGTGAAATCACATGCAGCCGCCTGATTTGTGCTGCAAATGAACTGATTGTGCTTTACAGGCGAGATGAGAACGCTTGTGCAGTTTCCTGGAACCAAAAAAAAAAAAAGAACTTTCAGCTTTGTCAGCTTACTTTGCTAAAAGCAGTTCGGCTTATGAATCTGGAAACGATCGAGATACACTGTATATAACACTACTGTTTCCATTTAGACGATGGAATCATAAGTCTCGGGCCTTAACATAATGTTTGGTACTGATTTAATAGTAATGCCAGTGCTTTAACTGCTGACATGTGGGAGGGAAGATAGTTGGCAATCATGGGCCACCACCTGAACTGAAGAATGTTTCACACACATCTTCCATAAATCGTATTCTTATGCAACTATCATGCAGCAGCACACATACAGGGCAGGAAGCTGCATGATGTTCATACAGCACAAGTTTTAGGTGGTGGTCTGATCTTCTGCAACACTGTTGCTTAAGCTTTACCAACATTGGCCGTGTTCAGACACTGTCCTGGAGGGTCTGATAGAAAAGCTGCTGCATGAATGACCTGGAGTGCGCTGGCCTAACCTTACTAAGAGATGTTGTCATTCATTGGAAACAAGTATTTTTTTCAATACCTTCTATAACTGTCTGATGCTCTAATAAAAACATGTTGGAGGTAGCACTATCATTCCCACAAAATATACAGTATTTTGTCAGTGCAAAGTAACTGCACACTGATAATAATAATAATAATAATAATAATAATACATTTTATTTAAAGCGCCTTTCAGGGCACCCAAGGACGCTGTACAATAAAGAAAAGAGAAAGTTAAACAGCACTAAAAGTTCAGAATAAAAACAACAAAATAAAAAGGTAAACAACACAGTTAAAAAACCATCACATAAAAGATAGGGAGTGATGCAAAGCATGGTTACAGTGAGTATGCTATTTTAAAAAGATGGGTTTTGAGTTTAGACATGAAGGTGAGGAGAGAGTCGGTATTGCGGAGATCGGGAGGAAGTGTGTTTCAGAGCTGACTGTCTTTATTCTTTCAAATTTCAAATTTCAAATTTATTTATTTAGAGCCCAAAATCACAAACACTGTTTGCCTGCCTCGGAGGGCTTTACAGTCTGTACAGTACTGTATCTTTCACTGTAATGTCTCGTCAGATCTGTTGAGTTTTGTCTGTCATGTTTTCTGTTTCCTGTTCTGGCATGTCCTTTTATTTTGAAATCCCTAACTCTCTCCTCTCGTTTCAGGTCCCTTGACTTCCCCTCATTGTGTTGAGTCTTGTGCAGTCTTCTTCCATATCCACCTCTGACCAAATGAAATTCTTTTGTATAACAAACTTTTCTTCTCTATCCCTGTTTTTCCACACATATATTTAAAAAAAAAAACAACTTACATAAAGACACAACTTTATTCAGTCCTTGAGAAGTATCAAGAACAAGATATCATGTCTGCTGCTGAAAAAATGGATGTTTTAAATGTACTACTGAGAAAGAGGACATTGCTGAGCTTGTTTTTGCCCTTGGGAGGTTGTTGGGAAGGTTGCTGGTCATGAAGGCTACAAATGGACCTGAGCTTTGGTCTGCCTGCCGTGCAAGCCCAACCAAGAACCAGAAAATAAGAGGCCCAAAATAGAGCAAAGGACTGCAATTCTGTCAATGAGCCGTGTTGTGTGAGTAAAAATAATCCAGTGGGAAAATATAATCAAAGGGCTCTGCGCTCCTTATCCGTATTTGACTCAATTCAAGTCAAAACAAAACAACTGTGAGAGGAAAGCGTTGGATTTCCCACAGCGCTCCCAATACTACCAGGAGAGAGTGACTCAGAACACACAGTTGACACACTGCAGGAAAGTAGCAAGTGTTTGAAGCCCAGCTGTGAGCTGAAGAGAGGAGGGAGAACCTGAAACACGGTTATAAGAGTGAACACATTAAACCTCTCACATTTTCTATTTAATCATGACAAATGAAATTCTGTAATGCAAAATGTCATAAGTTGTCATTTGTCTACAAAAGCAAATACTTTTTCCACACAAAATGACAAAAATCCGACTGACCTCCATGGAGGAAAAATGTGTGGGAGTCCGGTCAAAACACAGGAAGCAGTCCGACATTGAAATAGAAGCACTCCGAGTACAGTAAGGGTGTTGTGGTCGAGGTGGTGGATGGGCAGATTCATTGGCCTTTAATTCGTGACTTTTTGCTGAGAACACACTGTGAGTCAAGTTTTAATTTCTAGCTGAAGGTTTTGTCATTTCACCATAAGCAAAGCCTCTCCCTAACCTTATCCAAAATTGTTTTAGTTGTCTACGCCTAACCATAGCCTCACCCCAGCCATAAATATAGTTGTTTTAGTTGCCCAACCTAAACCCAAACTTTAGTCAGAGTTATTTCGCTTGTCTGAACCTCTGAATGCAAAAGATTTGTCTTGGGCCTCCAAAGCGTTCAATATTAAATAAATAAATAATATGAAATAATGAATAAACTATGTAAAAATCTGTAAATGGAACAATGAGTTTAAAGATTTTCTTGAACTTCTCATGATATGGTTATTAATATGATATAATATTATCATTTTATATCATCAGAGGATCTTTATTTGAATATTGAATTCAATAATAATAATATTCTGGTATTTTTCCTGACAGTTGTGTTGTCAACACCTTTCACGTTCTGTCTTCTGCTGTAAATAAAAATAGTGTATGCACACTATGACGTGTTTATTTAACTTAAAAATTCAGCACGTTATGTACCTTGCCGGCTAACTAGCGAGTTACTTCAGCAGCATTTTGATTAAAGATCTTCCATGGACAAAGTGCAGAACAATACATCAGGTCTCATTCCTCTACAAAACTCTTTTTTTCTATTTAGAAAATTAGAAAACTTCTTAAATGAAAATATTCAGTCTTACCCTAACATATTTCTAAACAAATCTTTGGTTCATTTATTTCTTTTACCCAATTTATTCATATAATCATTAATTTCATAGTATCTTTTTGATGCCTTTATTTATTCAGTATTGAACACTTAATAATGAAGGTAATCAGTAAATGAGTAGAATATGGAACATCAAACTTCTGGCAACACATCATTTGCACTGATCATGAGATTACTTCATGAGATTTAATAAAGCCATGTTAGTGTTTGTCAACCTGAGAAGCTTTGATTGAAGCTTTGATTACCAGCAGACTCTGGAACAAAATCAAAATGGAGACAGAAGTTAGCTGTACTCTAGGCTATAAACCAATCCCCCCAGATAACCCCACATTGTCTCATTTCATTTGGTTGTAAAGGCCAACCAAAGCATTACGATGGATACCAGATTAACTGGTACCTTAATCACACCTTGCACAACTGCATCAACCAGTTACTAAATGATCACAAACACTTCTGTGCCAATATTGTTGAAGTCCTAACACACCCACTGGTACATAGTAGAGCATGCACAGTGGACTGACATTTTATGCACAGTAAAATAGTGAATAGTTACTGATCCAGGACTTTTGATTTTTTTTTAAGGAAAAATGGATCAAATTAAGATGCTACAGAGAGTCATTTTAGTTGGTTTATGATACTAATTCAGCCATTATTTTTCTGGAATGATTCTGCACCTGTTATCCCATTTGGCTATGGACTATTAGAATGAGATGCTGCAACTAAGTAGATTACTGTCATCCTGCTTCATAATCAGTTTTAGAAAAAACAGAAAGAAAGAGCAGAAAAGTCTGCACACTGATTCACCTGCTCTTGCTGTTTGTATTTCCTAACGAGACAAAAATCTCCACAAAGTGATCAGTTGAATACCCCTGCCCTTGCCTCTGAGCTTGTACGAGAACCTACATTGTGTTTTCCAAGCCAATTAAGGCATTTTTTTATGGGGCTTTCTTCCTATCTTCATTCATGAGCTTGGTCTGTGCTTCCGCTGCTCAAACACTATGCTTTCCAATCCAGCAACCAATAGAATTTTAAGTATTTCATTGACCAATGAAATGATCCCTGCTTCGCTGTGGCGCTCGCCGAATAGATACTAAGAGTTCATTCTAAGCTAACAAAAAAAAAGAGTTGTTAAATTTCAGGTTATTATGTATTGATTAAAACTTAATCATGAATATTATATTCCACAGATCCCCTAAATCGTCCACACTTCTCATTTAAGTAATTCAAAGGCAGGAATTAAAACTTTGTGCATAAAAAATGTCCCATGATGGCGGCGCTCCATACGAAGAACTCTGAGCTACAACCACTTGGGGAGGTCTTTCTTCTACATTTTTCACAGTTTTTCCATGTGCTCTCTGTGCTACTGTGCACACAGTGTGGTGCCACGGCCCATATCATCTGTAAGCGTGTGCTGAATCTGTATGGAGTTCTAATGGAAGACCACCCCTGAAAGACCCTGCTATGCCATTAAGCCACTTTCCATTTGTGAGACAAAGGTGTATTGTTACAGCGTATTACACAAGGTACTATATAATCACGACAATTAATGCATCCGCTTGTCCCAAATTAAACACATTTATCACATCTAATGCATTTCTTGGCTAATGAATTTTCCCCAGTTGATTACATCCATAACCCCTAACAGCGCACACATGTGGGGTACATTTTAGCTGCATTAAACTCAATGGCCTGTATGTCAGCAACACATACAGTGTGAATGTTTAGTTTAAATATTTCCTGATTGGTCAGATGATTTGAAACAGGCCAAGTTTGCTGAACTGCAAGGACATTTCTCTCCGCACAGACTTGGAGGAGATGTGATCGAGGTGTGGTAGCCATGATTTCATCCAATAAAATCTCCAAACCTGCATTATCACCACAGGACTTCAAAGACCTATACTCTGTCAATCCCGTGACGTATAGCGCTCTCTGCTAACATCAAACGAATGGACTCTGATGAATTTATGTGGCTATAAGAGAGGGTTTTGGACTGAGCGTAAACGGCCTCACATCTGTGCTCAATCTTCACTGTGGCGTGTAATGAGGATCACAGGGCCTTTGTTCTCTCCCAGAAGAGAGAGGGAACCAGGTAGGGGTCCTGAGGCTCAGGTAAGCCTGCTGTATGTGCCCTACAGCTAATGGAAAACATTAGTGAAGGGCTGTGGAGAATAAGGCTCTGCTGCTGAACTGGGGGGTATTACTGGCGGCCTTTAAACCATGTGGCCGGATCATCAGGACTCCGCTCTGAGCAAAGGTTTGGAAGCTCCCACAGTTAAAAGCAAAGAGTGCAGCTAGAGCCTTGACCTGAGTCCAACACACTGTAACATATACACTGCATCTTTGACCTGTTTACAGCTAAAACCGGCCCGTGCTACAAGAGCACCACAAAGAGATGAGCCAAAGCCAGATCTAAAGAAACATTAATCTTAGCTTTTCTTTCTCCTTAGAAAACAAATAAGAGGACCAAGATATTGAACATCCAACATGTGATAGTCCAGCAGGTGATATGAAAAAATTTAGTTTCTGTGTATTATTTTATATTTTATTCAGTGCCCTCATTAGCAATGGACACAGTCAGCGAATTTGCAAAAAATAAAGAATGTAGCAAGTTTTTATGTAAAAGTAATAAAGAACCTTTTAATTCCAAGTGCACAGACCAAAGTGCACAAAACCTGTAACTTTGCCATTTTAATGACACTTTAAAAAAATGTATAAGCAAATGCAAAAACAACAAGTTGTGGTTTTACAAGGAGTTTATGTGTCAAACCACAACTTATCCTGTTTACATTGAGTTTTTGTACTAATTAAACAAATGAGAATAATGTGTTAATTGGTGGCATTAGGAGGTGCTGGTAGGTGGGTTTAGTGACACAGCCATTCTAGCTGTTTCAGATACAGAGGTGTTGTCATTCATGTCATTACAATTCAAACTTTAACAAGCGAATTTCCCAACATGTCAAATGTTCTTTTAGGATTCACTGGTGTCTGTGTCTAAATTTTAATGCTAACTTATTTTGGTTTGTTGGTCAGGCTGCTCTTGTAATTAAAACTCAACGGCCTTTTCATGTGGTGTGTCTGTTCTGCAGTCCGTCCACACCATAAGGGCTTGTGTGCAGTGGCAGTCTTCTGAACGCGGCTGCTTGCAGAAAATCCCTGGAACACCTTTTCACCAAAGGGCACACTTAGGTGGTTGTTGGTCAGCGGTCTAGATGGGGAAGGACTCTGAATCAGCACTGTGTCCTTTTTAAAGTAACCACCGAGAGCGTGAAAGATACACGGCTCTGAAAAATGTTGAAAGTCTTTTTCAGTTGAGAACAGGAAGGGCTAAACAGAGGAAGACCATATTTACAACAAATCGGTAAAGGCTGAGGATCCTTGAGATTTTCATAAAATAAAAGTATGTAGAACTTTTCATCTGACTGATACACAATCTGTGACAACCACACGAGAAGAATCTCTTTTATGTGAGAAATCTGCAATACCCATGACAAAGGCTGACTGACTCTGCAGTTCCCATCAACTTTGTTTTGATTCACCCATTTGTTGCCCGTCAGCCAAGTATGTATAAAACTTGACAAAAGGTGATCTTTATCTATTTTATTACAGGTTCAAAACTACATTCCAGCAATGGTGGACTGAAGCAGTTTCAAATATATTAGACAGCTCGCTTCTGACAAAGGTGAGGAATGACACCAGCACTTCTGTTTAAACACCTAAAGAGGATCGTATCAGTGACTTCCCACAGGTAACAAGAGGCTGCATGTATGGGCAGAATCAGAGCAGTAAGTCTCAAAACAGGTAATCTGTCATGTTAATGGCCAACTTGATTATTGTAATATGTTGTCATCCACAGCTGGGCTTTTTTTGGGTACACTGGATAATGCTAACAATTACAGAGAGGGCAGATTTTGAGAGTATAAATATTACAGCCTTGCTCTGGTGATGATTACATGACTATAAAACTAATTCCACCTCAATAGGGCTGTAATCTGATAGAAAGTCAATCCAAACCTTACAGGTGGATACAATATCAAACCCCTGGAGGTGTTTTTTGTAACACGGTAGAAATCCTGACACAAGCCTCACCTTATCCCCCGGAGATGTCCAAGTGCTTCAAAGGCCCAGGCAGGTGTGCACAGATCCAGCCTCCAGCATCAGCTACTCAACAGTGGTGTGAAGCCGGAGCTGCAAGTGGACCTGTTGTTTGATGCCGTAGAGTAAATTGCTTTACCCCTAATGGAGCATTCATTAGTTTTTACTGCCATTACACCTCATAAAGCATGTTTTGATCTCCACTGACCGTATGGTGTGAATTCCAAGTAAAAGGCACTCTGAGTGTGTTGGTCCTTTTTCAGTTAATCTGATTTTATACCGGACTGCACGTTAGAATGTGATACTTGATATGGGAAGAATGTGCAGTAGGCTGGTATTTAATCCGATGTGAGTGTAATAAAGTAAAACCATTTAATTCACAACAAGGGCCAGTGTTCTTTGGAGACCAGCCATCTGTTGTCCCTCCCTTTGGTGTAATTGAAACGACAGCTTTCATTTGATTCTTGGTGTGGAGTAGTGTTTAACCCTAGAACACTAACGTATCAGTTAGTGACCATCTTCTAACGTTGGGTATATTTTACCCGATATAAGAAATACTTCTCATCAAAATATATTCAACAATACATACATTGTTTTCCCCTATGCAACGTCTGATAAAAAAAAGGTATCATGGGGGACCCTATAAAAACTATAAAGACTACAATCGCTTGGGTGAAAATCACCCAACGTTAGTGTTCTAGGGTTAAATACAAGGCAACCCCTTATATATTTGTTCATTTGTTTATTCATGTTTACATTTATAAGTTTACAATGGTTGAATCAGTCAGTGTATTAACCCTGTTTCTGTTCTAAGGCAGTTGATTATGTGTCAGCATCTGTTTGTGATGAATCAGGGCAAGGGAGATGGGCATTGTCATTGCAACTTTTTCGCCAAGAGAGGGAGTTTTTGTATGTTGCTGTCTGTCTCGCGCACGGATAGCAGAAGTGGAGACGTTGTTGTTGTCATGCTCGAAATAAAAAAGCACGCTAGGCCAACCTGAAACAACAACCTCCGTGTATGAAGTGTGCTACATTGGCCAAACAATAACACACTCGTACTGAACGTTGCATTTAATGCAACAGCAACACCTTAGCAAAATATGTGATCTGCCTTTGTAACCCGTCTTTCTAGAAATGTAACAATCCATAACAAACCTGTTACACCTTATTTCCTCAAGTCTCTAACGGGAACTCACAATGCAAAATTACACCTTTTGATGTAGTTGCTTCCTTTTGGAACAGTTTAAGTGGGCAGAACACAATGTTCTGCCCCATTAAGCTGTTGTTAAAGCCAAACCATAGTTTTACCTTAGTATAACAATTAATTGTGTTGAATTAAAGTACACAAAAACTTTTAATTAATTACAATACAATTACAGCATTAATGCTCTTACGGCAAAATGAAGTAGGTTATGTTTAGAGTAATAACTCTATGCTCTATGCAGCAATTAGGCAGGGATTTTCAACCTAACTTTCATTTAAAAAACAAAAGTAAAAGCTTAAAATAAGTCACATGGCCGGTAATCTGAACATCGACCTAATCACATTGTTTATTATCTCTTTACATACATGATTAATTTTGGGAACATCTTCAATTCCCTGCATCAGACACGTGCATATGTTTCGGGCAACTGGTTTTGCACTGTCTGAGAGAGGGCCTCGTCTGTAATGAAGGTCAGTGTATTTTGGGACATCATGTAGCTCTGACATAACCTGGTGATCATTGTTTCACTTCATTTATTCAGTCTGACACCAAGGTCATGCACACCAAGTCTGTGAAAGTGTTTTTGTTGTTTCAGTAGTGACACATGCATGCTGCAGTTTTCAAAGCATCCAAAGACATATGTTGACTTTAGACAGAAGTCAGTGGAATGACATGACTAGACACGAATGGATGCAAAGGCGAGTTGAAAATGTTTCAAATGAACAAAATATTTATGTATAGCTCGGGGCTTTAGATGTCCAGTGGTAAAATCTGTGTGAACGAACGAGGTGATAATTCTGTCAGACGTCGAAAGCTGAACAAACCTGCGGCATGTCCACCAATAATGCCACCAACAACCAGCGTTTCTTTAGTTTTGACAGCAAAGATTTTATGGTTTACCGTACTTGCCTTAAAAAAATCATCCATCAGTGTCATCATTCAGTGATGGTTTCTTTTACCCATCACTTTAAAAGGTAATCTTTACATAACCGTAAGCGTCTTTAAAATAAATCTGACGGCACAGGTTTTTGTTTGTAGTTAAATAAATGAGTCTGAGCAAGAAATCACACAATTGACTCAATCAAGGACCTGTGTGCATTTTTTTAGACTGAACAATTTTTTATGAATAATTTTCGGGTCATGTAGGTTAAAGAAACCACTAATAAGGCCGAGATTCTGCAAGTGACTTAATCTGTAGATGTTTCCCCTCCCCCACTTGTTGTGTGGTTGGAGCCAATTGGTGCGCTAGTTAGTCCTGGGGAAGTAAAACTGGTGGTAAAAGAGCAGTATCTAAAGCAGAAAAAGGTGAGTTGCTGGTGGTGAGTTTAACCTGTGTGATTTGCCATTGGATTTCCTGTGTGCATAAAAGACAAGTAAGTCTCGTTGGTTGTCAAAGATCAGAAACTGACTCTCTTTGTCTCTCATACATCCGGATTATTGATAGGTCACCGCTGTCAATCAAGTTTTTCTACAAGAGACCTTTAGAAAACAAAGAACACCTTTAAGCCTAAAGGATTAAACCTACGTAAAACTACAGACACTCCCATTGTTCGTAGCAGAGACATGATGTACGTGTGCTATGATGAATGACCATGACAGTTGTCGGTGTTCAAAGTGGTTGGACAGGATTCAGTTGTGCGCATGGCATGTCTACATTACTGAAACACCCGTCTCTTTTTAGGGCATGCCTGTCAGCTAGTTTTTATGTTGTTGTTTTATGTTCATGTAGCATATTGTGTCAAACCAGGAAGATGTAGCAAGGTTATACGTTTTCCTTGTAGTGATGTAGACGTTACCGGTTCATGAGATCATTCTCTTAGATCACAATTGATTTCATGACAGAGGAACCTAACCAGACCAAAATTAGATTTCTATTTGGTTATGACATTGGTGTCAGCCTAGTAAATAGAGCTGTTTTTCCCTTTTGTCACAGACAAAGAATTTGTCTTACTCACTTTGAAATAATGGAAGAACCGACCATGTAATGCTTGCTTGTAGAATGGTTTCTGACATACTGAATAGCCTATAAAAACACATGATTTAACACGGTAATGGAGCATGATAACCATTTGGTTTCCTCATTAAGTTTCCTCCAGATTCAATGTTGCATGTACCCCCTCTCATTTAACACAACTCACAAGCTAAAGGACCACTCAGACTTTTTTCCTTTCTTTTTTTATTCAGGCACCTTTTATTTGATACTGAATTAGAGGTTTTGTGCTAAAACAAACTTTCTGGTAGACACAATATTTTTAAAAGTACTTTAAAAAGGTAATTACTGATTAGGGTTGGTTTATTTTGAAAGACTAGGCGGATGGTTTCACATGTTGCAGCCCATTAACTACAAATTGCATGTACTACATATTAGTGCTAATCATTCTCTGAAGCAGAGCACGTGTCTTTAGTTTGATTCCCCACCATCCAACCAGCCACTGCTTTCCATCCATTTCCCTCAGGTATATAAAAATCAACATGCAGTGACTTGAAACATTTTATGGCTGTATAATGTAAAAGAGCAGCTGTTTATTCTTGTCACAACTGGGGATTTTTTCCCTTTAATCCAGATGTGCAATAACGTATTTTTTGTGTGGCCGCTCTTGCACAGTAGAAACAAGTTGTGAACACAGCACTGACATTTTAATCACGCAAAACTGATGCAACTCAAATGAGGTCTATATTATTTATTTATTTATTTATTTATGCCTCTAGCTGATACGGAGCAACATTACCAATTATTATGTGTCTGCCCACCTGTGAGTGGAAGTCCAATAGTCACTCTCCTTTTATCTCTTTTTTGGTCTCTTCCAAAAAAAAATCTGGGTCTTTAGCTGCTAAATGCTCCACACTGTCGTTACCAGCTAGTTGCAAAGTTTGTCAAACATGAAGCTTGATGAAGCTGCAAGCCATTAAACTAAGTCAATGACCTATAAACACATCCTCTCCAAACTCCACGAAGCTCCATCAAGCTAAGGGGAGCTGCAGAGTCAGGCGATCATTCTCTGTGGGTGTGTCAATGCGAGCTAAATGATGATTGGCAGGGCCGTGGAAATGGAACTGCTAATATAAATGTTACATGGGAAATCTCACTGAATGTCAAGGTGCTAATAGCTGGAATCCGTCTGACAAGATAAGTAGATCTGTTGCAATTTGCATTCATCACATTTAACAAAAGGCTAGCATGAAATGTCACTGTTTAACCCGTAACACCATTATCCTACTACGGCACAGAATGTGTGTATCTGTATGTGTGTGTGTGTGTGTGAACTCTGGTTTCATAACCCAGTGAAAACCACAAATGATCATATCATAGTGATGAAAAGATTGATGCTCCTGTTCTACCCCTGCTTGAGAGAGCTTTAATATTCAACACTTACAAAAAACAGGAAACTTGCCCTGAAATATCTTTATACATATCTTTTGGACTATCACTTGTAAGTAGAAGCGACAAAATCTTTCTAAATATGTTCTCACAGTTGTACTGTGGGCTTACTATTCTGACACCTACCTACATTAGGTGCAACACACACATAACAGGACTTTTTTTTGTTTGTTGTCGTTCTGCTTTGTGACAATGCAGCTTTCCTCTTTCACAGACTATTACACAAGAGACTCACTCTCATTTAAGTGAACAATGATGCAGGATGACAATGCGTCACGTGATCAGCCCGACAAATGCCTCAGTCGCATTCCACAGTGGTCCGAAATGATCTTAAATGTTCTCTGTAAAACAGGTCTGTCAGTCAACCACAACACTCAGGAGTCTCCATTGTGACCTTGTGTTGTTACCTGTGTTGTCTTTTTCCTGTGATTATAGTAATTTCCTGGATTGTCGGATGGAAACATACAGTACCTTCAGAGATTTTGTACCAATCTAATAAAAACAAAAACAAAGCTGTTCCAATCAGCATCATGTCTAAACATTTGCATGGACAAAGTTGCGCTGATGATGGACAGATGATTTCTAGGTCAGTACCTTCTTTTCAGCCACCCTGTGCCACGGCTCCAAGGACTGTAATGTTGATTTGTTGGATGGCGGCAGGTTGGATTGTCATGAAGTTGTGTACAGACATTGAGGACCCTCGGAGAATAAATTTCTATGGCTTTAGTAATCATCTGACTTTTTTTCTAGTGCCCATTGGGCCGACATTTGTTGGACCGATTGCCATGAAAGTTTATACAGACATTCAAAGCACCTTGAAATCGGTGTTTGTGCCTTCCATTGTCATAGTTTTCTGATCTGACGCCTCCAGCAGCAGGATGACATAACTGTCTGTGCGTTTCAAAACTGTTACGAAGCAAATGTCACAATGCTATGGTGACGGTTTAGTCAGGGTTAGACACTAATGAGGCTTGGTAAAGTGGAGGGAAGGATCGTGGTTTGGGTTAAAATGACTAATTCATTAGGATTAGGGGATCCTTGTTGTCATGGTGATAAAAGCAAAACATGGTTATGGTTGTGGAGAAATCATGGTTGGTCATCGTTTAAAAAAAACAACACAACTCTAACTGTTGGAAGGAAATGAGAAATAAAGAAATGTTAATATAATATATACAATGTGTTTGTAGAACTTCTGGTTTGACCTTTGCTTATCCAGTCACACATAGTTCATGTTTCAGAGAAATTCATAGGGTTGAATGTTTCGCTGTTTCTTTATTTGTTTTGCTTGTTTGTTTAATCAATGGAGCCTGATTTAAAACAGATCAAAAATAATGAAAAAATCATATAAAAACCAAAAATGTTTTGTCCAAAGTCGCATTTATATGTGCTTCCAAATATGTGCTTTCTCCATCAGCTGTAATAGTGTAATAGTACATTAATGAAACTATAAATGTTGGCAGTCTTAAAAGGCACTTCTCCTCAAATTCAAAATTCAAATTTATTTATTTAAAGCCCAAAATCACAAACATCGTTTTGCCTCTGAGGGCTTTACAATCTGTACAACTCCTGTCTATACAACACAAACACAGTTAGAATAGGTCCAGTCTGGAGCAGGACACAGTCCCTGGAGCCTCCTGTGCCTAATTCAAGAGAACTGCGTCCTTTAATTGGGCTTAACTAGTAATTACCATATTTCCTACAGTCCTTGAACCTGTCATCTGACGCATGGGAAGTGTGTGTGTGTGTGCTTGTGTGCAGGTATGTGTGTGTGTGTGTGTGTGTGTGTGTAGGCTCATTGCAGTCCTCTGTATGCTGCAGGCTTCATAAATCTGTGGCCAGCCAATGAGGAGGCTGCTGTTAATCCCAGCTCGGTAAAAAAACCCGGTGTGAGTCCAGAGGCGGCTCTTATGTGAGGAGAGAGGTCCGTGCAGACAGACAGACACACAGACAGTCAGTCAGAGAGGAGCAGCGGGACTGGAGGTGTCTGCTGTGGAGATGTCCGATACTGTAGTAAACTTTGCAGTGAGTGTGATGCGCTCCGGAGGTCTGTGAATCAGAGGACACACACACTCTCTCTCTCTCACACACAGACGATCAGCCCGCACATCCCGTGGAGGATCTTGCCTCTCCAGCCCTCGTCACCCCGCAGCCCCTCCGTCTCTCTGCGCGGACACCCCGTCATGTCCTCCGGAGACGCCTCGGAGCAGAGTCCGCGGCTCAGCCTGCTGTGCTGGGATCAGGTGCGGCGCCTGGACTCCATCCTGGGGGAGAGCGTCCCGATCCACGGCCGCGGGAACTTCCCCACCCTGTCCGTGCAGCCCCGGCAGATCGTCCAGGTGAGACCACGGTCCATCCTTCTGTCTGTCCATGTCTGACCCACATCGCCTCCTCTTTCTGAAGTGAAGCCTCCGGGAGCGCAGGTGGCTCCGATGGAGAGCTTTTCACAAGAAATCACAACTTTGATTAGTTTGACTTACTTGTATGTGCGTACTTTTTTTATTACTTGACGCTCAACTTTTTTAAGGCTGCCTCCCACAGTCAGATACTTCTCGTATAGACTCGTATGGTTTCTATGGAAAAAAAAAGTTAATAATGTTAAAAAAGTAGAAAGTATTTAAATGATTGAGGACTAGGTTGAAGAACTTCATTTGTGTCTAACAATCCACCCCTGATACACACACACACACACACACACACACACACACACACACAAATGACACACTGCACATATTTCCATTCATGACAACTTTGATACAAAACTGTACATCTGTGTTTTAGATGATCAACATGTGTGTTTTCAGCTGACACTCATCCTCTGTAGAGTCCGTCAGTGTGTTGATTTTATTGGACTAGACTGCAGACACAATGATGCCTCTGCACTGGGGTAATTTTCCACATGCTTCCACTTAAATAACATTTTGATGCATGTGCGCACATGCTAAGACCAACTGTGGATGTCAGATTTCTAAAAAGTAAAGTAAACTCACTTGTCGCTCTGACAGTGATGGTAAAAAAGTAACTCCAGAGCTCTTCTCGTCTGTGTGTTGACGCGCAGATTGCCACTGCTTTTACCAGACACATTTGCGCAGTGTGAAAGGATTTGTGGCAGAGCTGATTACACTTAAAAAGACATCTGATCGCTCATACTCTCAATGCAGACACAGGGGACGGTATGATCTAACACTATGACTGCACTTTTCCACTAGCTCACTAATGCTTCTGCTCCTTAGGTCATTTTTTTTCTTTCACAGCTCTCGTGAAAATGAGCGAGAGATAATTACTGAGCTGCAGTATATTTACCAGGAATGAAACGTATGGGGAGCTGCCTGGGCTGCGATTTTCCACAACATTATTTAAATGCCTCTGCCTTTACTACAGGTTCATATTTCACTCGAGTGATTCATATTTTCTGCGGTGCTCCTGTGGGGAAAAAAAGACCCTCACGCGCACAACATTTCAAGGGCCCCTGTAATCAAAGAGGCCCCCTACCATTTCCATGAGCCAGAGGACTTTTCAAGAGGCTTTCAAAGACCAGCTCTTGGAAAATAAGCTTCCCCACTATCTGATGAGCGGCACCAAAGTCTTTTCAGTCACTGTCTCCAGTGACTGTCGCGTACTGAGTGCAGGCATGTTTAGCATGTCAGATATAGCATTACTCCAAGTACAAAGACAAACATTTAGGTTATTTTTTATACATAGCCTGGGGCTCTTAGCTTAAGAAAACATGTTTTGTTTTCAAGTTCAAATAGTGCAAAATCATGGAAACGTCTTCTGACAACAACAGAAGCTCCACTAGAAAAGTTGTGGTGAAAAAAGTGTTTTATTCGTTAGCCGCTGATGATTTAAATTGTCTTTATGTCTCAGGTAGACAGCTCTGTCTGGTGCTATGCTAATGAGAAGTAATTACAAGGGACCCTAACTAATGTTTTTGGATGTTTTGGCACAAATAATATAGTTTTCACTTATCTCTGTTGGCCATTTGTGAACTTTGGTAGCATAATGCATTTGGAAGTATAGACTGATTTGAAAAGTCTGCCCCCCATCACCATGTAGAACCACCATTACTCCCTGTCATGGAACATGTCAAGCAGGTTTCAAGTCTCTGCAAGTTGATTTTCATACCATATGGGCATGAATGGAAACCAATGGCTGCCTGGAAGGAAGGAAAAACACGTTCAGAGATCTAAACCTTCATGATATATTTTGGAAAATGGTGGACAGTAATGTGAGCTCCTTGTGATTCACAATGAATGGGCTAAAACATGCGAAACCACCAGCCTTCCCCTTTGAATGTCATTTATTTTTAGCCCACGCTCCAGACAGAGCTGTCTACCTGAGACAGATAGAGATGATTTCGGAGCCGGTCCTGACGTCACGTACCGGGTAAGGTGACCAACGGATCGCACTCCCAGAGAGTCAGAGGAGCCCCTCTCAATGGTGGGTTTGTCTGTGGGCCACATTTAAATAACATCTGTTTGTGGTCTGGTTGTGAGCGAGCCCTGGGAGCAGTGAAGGAAAACTTACTGTTACTGACACCTCTGTACTCTCTGTTTCATTTAACACTGACAGTCATCAACCCACAGTCAGAATATCTGGTCACCACACGTGCTTGCTCCCTCAGCAGAATGTATCTACAGTGGTACATACCTGGTAGCATCATACCACATGATGATAAACACAGATATGTGATTTGTGTGTCAAAGGTTACGTAATTTTCTCAGTGGGTTTACATGTGAGGGCGGAGGTATGGAGGCCAAAGTGTTTTTGTTGGCCACCATGAAGGTCGTCTCTTATTCCAGCTCTGCAGGCTATCACATTCAGACTAAAGTGATGTGTCTACAGTGCATGTTTGAGATAGGTCCCTTCCCTTTTTTTCTACAGTGGTCTGCTTTCATCATTGTGCTTTATGATATATTTTTTTAAACTAGAAATAGTCCTCCACTTTCCCGGATGGTTGAAAGTGGCCTAGGTCCGGAGCAGAATGCGAGCAGTGTATTAGTGCCCGTAATAACAGTGGGCCTGTGGGTCAGGCTTGACAGCGTATCACTGTGGTAAGTGAAGACCAGTCGCCTGACTCCACTGTGGCCCTCGCCAGACTGTAAACCAACTCCTCAGTGGACTATTGTTGAGAGTGAGCAACATGAAGACACCACATGCTCCCAGTGCTCCCCAGAGGAGGTAACCTCAGAACATTCAGCTTAAGCTGCTCAGTAATGATTTTTATTTGGCAGCGGGAGCTCAATTTTCGGCTTTCAGTTCATCATCTTGCACACGTCTTTGTGCTTCTCGGAGAACAAACAGCGTGGGCAGCCCCGATAGAATCTCTTTGGCTGGATTTTCCATTGATGAAGTTAAAGTTTCTGGGTTTTTTATGCTAAAGTGGCTCATGCTCTCTTCCTGTGTTCCCAGGGCAGCAGCTTGCATAGAGGACACCAAAGTCTGTATTTTTCTGGTTTTAGCAATGTGGGGAGTAGGGGATTTATTTCAATATATATAAACCTATACACCATGGGTATATATATTCTCTATTTACTCTTAAGGACAGTATTTTAAAGCTGAAGTCAACACTGTACTATGTAAAATGTGATGTAGTGTGAGCTAGCTCATTAAGAGGGCCCTTGAGATGTGGACTTTGATTCCACAGTATCACAGACACAGGACATATAAGGTTCATTACTCCTACCAGTGCTCTCACTCTCTCCACTTCTGTCTTACACGGCAGAATCAGAAGTCCAATCAACAGCATTCATCCATTTGATTAAATCCTATCAACTAAAGTATCAGGGTCCAAAGACAAACAGATCCTTCATTTAGAGCAGTAATAGCCTCATGTTTCAGCTTCTGACTCATTGCGGTCTGAGCGTGCAGGTGAAATGACCACCCGTGCAAAGGAAATTCACAGAATCTTCTCAGATTGGAGGAAAAACCATCATCATCCCCCACCGCCTGCCAAGCTACTGTACGACTGACTGGCTGGGTTAGTTTTGGAGTGAATGTGAAGGTCAGGGACTCATAACTCCTCGCTCCCTGTCGCCATTTCCCTGGCAGAGGGATCATCTGACTCACTGCCCAGAGCTCTCATTGGCGTCCAGGGGACTATGGGCTGGTAAGTGGCTGGATCATTTGAAACTGCCATAATAAAAACACATTGAGGCCGCAGCTCGAATGAAATACTCAAGGAAACGATTGAGACTGGAAGAAGGAAAGTGGAGAGACTGCTCTGTGTCGCCAAGGCGTTGTCAACACCAGACAGTCTGGTGTGTTTGCGGCTCTTTTTACAAGGCCTTTCTGCTCCAACGTCGGCGGAAGTGTCTCCCTTCGCCTGGCTCACCAGGTGCTGGTGCGTCATGTGGGAAATGTACTCGCCTGTTTTATGAGTGCTGGAGGTCGGGGATGGCGGGGGTGGCAGGGCTGTGTTTCCTCATGCGTTCCTCTCAGGACCCCCAGACAGGCAGATTATGGCGTGCTGTTAACTCGGACCAACTGTTTAAGTGTGAGGTCAGAGCAAATACTGCTGCAGGTTTCCTTCGCTGGATGGTTAAAAAAAACACTTCTCCTCAGTTTTGTCCAGTCTCCAGAGAAACTGTGTAGTTTCACTCTACAGAGCATCTGACCATGTGTGTTTGGCTCTTTGAGGGTCTCTACCTAGGTCTGGATGAAAGGAAACTAGAAGATCTACATGGATCTACCCTTATAAGGACTGAAACATCTCAGTTTTGTATCATAACATTTAGTTTGAAAGAAATGTTTTAACATTTTAGCAAATGCAGTAATTTGCTTGTGAAATGAGAAGATTGACAGTAATTCCATGTGTTAAGTACAGGACTCTTAATTGGATGAGCCCGACTGGGCATAAACAATAGAGGCAGCTCACATGGCTCTGTTTAGGTTCAAAAATAAGCCTAGCAACACCTCAAGACTTGTGTTATTTACACACTGTGTCACATCTGTTTAATCCCAACGCAAAGAGAAATGATTTGTTGATTTTAGGGGGAGTTGTGTGCTATGTTTGGCTGTTGCTCGACAAGCGACAGTTTATCCATCCCGCTTTTTCTGTGCAGCATCTCCAGCTGAAGTGCAGGTTGCCAGCTGCGGTTGCAAAGTGCAGGTTTAGGTTCCTGTGCTGGAACTGACCCCAAATTCATATTTTGTGTTTGTGCACGGATCAAACAACAAGATAGAATGCGTAAATGCCAGCTTTTCACTTCCTCTGCCACCTGGACCTTTTATCTGAAAGGTAATGGAAACACTTACAAAAATGAGGAACCTGAAGAGATTAGAGTGACGTCACGGGGAAAGGAAAGGAACTGCAACATAAAAAAAATACCTTTCTTGAATTTTCTTGTGTTTCATGGCTTTAATCCATTGCTTAACTGCAAAAACAAACATGACAACAACATATACATGAACAGCCTGTCGCACAATTTCATAAATCTGCATTGCATTTTAGTTTCTAAAGTGAGTTCTGATCAGCCTTATGTGTCTGGATAAATGTCTGTCTACACGGACTGATAGCTGGTAGGTCAGTGTGGCTCAGTGTCAGTCCAACAGACAGCTGTGTTTTGGATTTTGTCATTTGGCAGCCTTTGAGTGATGCAACAGACAGGATGCATAAACATCTCAGCTGTCCGTAGCTCAGCAGTTTTCCCAAGCATCGCAGCAGTGCAGCATGGTGTGTGTTCCAGTATCCAGATAAACCTTTTTTTCTTGCCAAAGAGTGTTTATATGACACCCAGGGGATCACGTTTTCTCAATGTGATCAGAGGCCACAAGTTTGAAAGTTCCCAGACGAACTGTTATTTATTTAGCGCTAAGTTTGGAGCCTCTTCACCAGACAAGCACTGACTTGTTATTTTCCATAGCTTATCTCTGCTGCTGATGTTGCTTGTACTTCCTATATGGAGAGATAAGCCTGCTAAATCAGGTATACAACTCGTTAGAGGTGTACTGTACAGTATGTAGGGCATGGTCACCCTCAGGCAACAGGATCAGTTATGGTTAATGTCGCCGTCCTCTAAAGGGAGGATCACAGCCTTTGAGTGGCCACTTCGTTAGTGCTGATAAACATCCACAGATATATGAAAAAAAGATTTTATTCCTCTGGAAAGGCGTTTTATTCTTACTGCATATATAAACTTGTGAAGTTGGAGTTTAATTTGCTTTGTTGTTTGATCTTTCCTTTGTTCTTTTCTTTGAGTTTTCTCTTTCTTTGAGTTAGATATCCAGGAAGGTGTCTTGAATTCAACCTTCATGATAACATGAGCAATCTGTTCACGCCTCATAATGCATTCTGCTTCATTAAACTGTTTTTTTTGCTACGCTATGTTACATGCAAATGACTTCAGATCCTCTTTTTTTGAAGCAGCAAGGAGAAAGCTGCTCCATTCTTGCATGTACAAACTTGTATTTTCTGTGTCAGCCTCCTCTGACTGTTATCATTTCGTGGATACCCATCACTCATATTTTCCCTTCTGTCTGTATCTTTCAGGTGGTCAGGGCTCGATTGGAGGAGCGGGGCGTGGTGGTTCGTGATGTCAAGCTGAACGGCTCGGCGGCCAGCCATGTGCTCCATGAGGACAACGGCCTCGGCTACAAAGACCTGGACCTGATTTTCGGCCTGAGTCTCACCGATGACAAAACCTTCCGGCTGGTGAAAGACGTGGTGCTGGACTGCCTGGTGGACTTCTTGCCTGAAGGGGTGTGCAGGGAGCGAATCACAGCCCTCGCCCTCAAGGAAGCGTACGTGCAGAAACTGGTGAAAGTTTGCAACGAGACGGACCGCTGGAGCCTCATCTCGCTGTCCAACAACACCGGTAAGAACGTGGAGCTGAAGTTCGTGGACTCTCTGAGAAGGCAGTTTGAGTTCAGCGTCGACTCCTTCCAGATCACTCTGGACTCATTGCTGCTCTTCGACCGCTGCTCGGAGACGGCCATGTCCGAGGCCTTTCACCCTACGGTGCAGGGGGAGAGCATGTACGGAGACTTTGAGGAGGCTCTGGGTCACCTTCGGTCCAGGACTATCGCCACCCGTAGCCCAGAAGAGATCCGGGGCGGAGGGCTGCTCAAGTACTGCCACCTCCTGGTGCGCGGCTTCCGGCCGTCCTCCGAGGCTCAGATGAAACAGATGCAGCGCTACATGTGCTCGCGCTTCTTCATTGACTTCCCCGACATAGGCGAGCAGCAGAGGAAGCTGGAGGCGTATCTGCAGAACCACTTTGCGGGCATGGAGCACAAGCGCTACGAATACCTGGTGACGCTGAGGCAAGTGGTGGACGAGAGCACCGTGTGTCTGATGGGCCACGAGCGCAGACAGACGCTGGCACTTATTTCCGCCTTGGCGCTGCGCGTGATGGCCGAACAGAACGCTATTCCTGCTCTGTCCAACATCACCTGCTACTACCAGCCCGCCCCCTATGTCAGAGATGTCAACTTCAGCAATTACTACGTGGCACGAGTTCAGTCACACCTGGCCACGTGCAGTAACTCTTATCAAACGTGGCTGCCCTGCAGCTGAGCAGCAATTCTTAGGATGTCTGGAGAGCTTTGCATTTTAACTTTACATTGATGTAAGCTGAGCATTCATCGCAGTGCTCGGCACCTCTGTAGCAATGTGGCTTTTTTTGGTTTGAGGCCCATCGTGGACAAAAAGGAATTAATGTGTCATTTTTTTTTTTCTTGCCAAATATTATATCAAAACCTTTCCACTAAGTTATATTGATTGATACTGCTGTAAAAAAAAAAAAACTCATTCGAGCCATTATGATTATACCTTTTTGTTCTGATGTCCTTTCATAACCAAGGTGGAAAAATATGAAGGGTTGACTTTGCCAGGTCTGTTTCTTGTCTGATGGGGGCTTGTATGGGGTCTTTAAGGAAATGTAAATACTTCGTATGAAACCAGAAAGCTGTTTTTTGTTCTGTCTGTGGTTTCAGCTGACCTGACTGGGAGAGAAAAAGGACCAAAGAAATACTTTCTTGTGTAGCATGACAAACAAAGACTGTATGTGGTTCCAAGTGCCTGAAATTGACTAACGTCTTTATAGTAGTTGCTATGTAAGAATTGTTTTTGAAACTTTTTCATCCAGGTTACTGTACATTTCTATATCCAGGGTCAGGGTATTTGTTTTTAAATCATTAAAAAAATGTCAAAAATGGAGAGATGTGGTACTTTGGTCTTTATTTACATGTTCTACAGGGTTCTTTAAAGAAAAGATGAGGATAAACTGTTTTCATATGCTCCAGTTGGCCCAGATCAGTCTGGGAATGTGCGTCATGAATGCATACTCTATCTCCACTCTCTGTTTCTCACTGCCTTGGTTACTGTGTCTCGGAAGATCTCCCTCATCTATCGCTCACTATCTGTCTTGATCACACACACAAACTCCTCCGTGTGTTCTCTGCGTTCCATCAGCGAGACGCTGGCTGCCCTAACACAAACACTCACTTGTTCGAGGTCTGTGCATTTTTTCCCCTCCACAGAAACAGATTCCCCCGAGCCCGGCCCTATACATTAGCCATTTCCTTCCACTTGTGATCCGACAAGGGGTTTCAGCTGCCTCATTCAGAGGGGGCGATTGCTGTTGCTGTTGCTTGTCATGGATGACTTGAGCTGTGAGGGAGCAGCTGAGGACCAGGTGGTGAAAAGGGAGCACCGGCTTTTCAGCAAACGTAATGATGCATTCCAGCACTTCACTTCCTGGATGATCAAAACAGTCCAGTATTTCATCCTCACTCAGACCAAGATTTCTCCCACTATGACATTTTATCCTAATTACTTTTGCAGGGGGGACGACTTCCTGAGATTTAGTAGAGCATGAAATGGCATGTAGCTGGGACACACCTGCTCATGAGGAGGCAGAAAGTACTCGCAATGCTGGAACACTTGACTGAGGCGCTCACTGATTTCTTTATAGGAGTTCATTTGGAAGGAAAGCGTCTGTCAGAGTGATTAAGGGTGCGCGATATGAATGCGCCAAGGGAAATTTCCCTCTCCGGGTTAGCTGTCAGACTTGTCTGCAGACTGCTACAGAAACACTCCAGGAAACATGGGACACCGCTGGAGAGTTCCACTGGAATAAACATGAATTAAAAACGCAACTGAGACAGACCTCAAGAGTCAACCGGAGAGCTGCGAGGAACATCTCTGGAAATGTGTAAAGTTTAATTAGCACATTACAGCAAGTTATAAATGAGTTTGCTCAAGATTAATTTAACTGAAACTTACCTTGATTTTTTTAGCCATGCAAAAGTTATGAGGATGAAGGACGATAAATACACTGATTTTGATAATCCCTGACTGTTCATCTAACATTACCACCTGGTCAAAATTTATACCTATCCAATGGATTGGCACAAAATCTGGTACAGATTGTTATGATTCTTCCATGATTCATTCGTCTGACTTTAGCAATACACTGACTTTCCCTCCAACACCACTATAAGCTGGACATTTATAGGTCTGAATGAAATGTTCAGACTATTTGATGGACTGGTACATCACACATCCTGCCCCCCCCCCTCCCCCCCCCGGATGAATAACAATATTACAATTACACTGGTGTTCCCTCCACTTTCCATCTAGCCCCATTACCATCATCATCATGTCAAAATTGTAAAAAGTAGAAAATCTTGGTTTATGACTAAATACTTGCTAAACTAATAACATTCCCATCAGCTTCTGCAAATGTTAGCATGCCAACATGCTAAGCTACGATTGTGAACATGGTAAACTTTAAAGGTGCAGTGTGAAGGATTCAAAGCAATCTACAGGCACAAATCAAATATAACATTCATAATTATAGTTTCTTTGACCACTTCATATCTACATAGGAAACAGGTCTTCATCTGTGGAGTGGCCATGTTGGATGGTCATGTTTCTACAGTAGCCCAGAATGGAGAGGCTGGCTTTAGAGAAGGCCTTTCACGTTTTTACTTTAAAGTGGCAACTTGAATTTGGTGGCAAAGGGTCAGACTATTGTTCTTCTTTTATATCATCCAATGATGGTTACTTGAGATCACCAGATTATGAGGTGGTTTATAGTGTATTAAATTAAAGTATTCTAAATTAAGTATTCTAAAAAATATTTCAAATACTGAAATACTTTTCAAAATTAAAATACTAAAACAGAAAAAAGGCTTTATAATAGCAATATCTCCTCTATTCAAACAATACACCCCTTTTGAAATTCTGTGTGCCTGTTCTTGGTATGACAATTATCACAGCATCATGTTGTTTTTGACATTATTATCTTGAATATCACCTAATAGAGCACCTAGTGTGCTGCTGACTCTTTAGTCCCGATATTACGTATTAAGTATTAGAAAAAGTTAATTTATCGTGGAAATATCCAGATGTTTTGGAGGCTTGTGTTTGTACAATAAAAAACCCAAAGCTTGATGTAGGCTTTATACCAAAAATGTTTCCCTACAGCAACACAGCTCCTCCAAGAGCACCTGAAGTTATGCACCTTAGATTTAAGGCGAGATAGCCACAGTTTGGTTTTCCCTGGACAAATACCACAGATAAATCTGACACTGGTGAGCACTGTGGTTCATACTGTTCCACAGCACACACCAGCTCTCAGCAGCTTGGCCTTCTCACCCTCGTCGTCTTCTCCACTCTACGTGGGTGGGCTCCTCTGGGTTCGACTCCAACCACAGACATTGGATCTCAAAGGGTCCCGATATCATTTTTTCCCTCCTTTCTGTGTCAGGGTGCTGTGAAAAGTAATTTCTGTCTGATGATCGCAGTGTGCATGTTGTTTGGGGATGCGTTTGGTTTGCACGTCGGCTGATTAGATTATGGGAATGTCTTCTTCAGCTGTGACAGATACCACCTGGGGAATGATGGGAAGGGTCAGGAGGAGTGTGGAGCCAAGAGTGGTCTCCAGAGTAACAAACCGTTCACCATTGTCAACTCTCAGCTCCCTATCTGGGTATATTAGCTGCCTCTGGAGAGCGTAAGAGAAAAACAAAGTCGTCAGATGAGATGCTACAGCGGCGGCTGAATCTTCTCAAACAAAGATGAATGCAGTCAACTTTAAAGGGCATGCTTAAAGGAAACTTTAAAGAAGTATTTTCAGGGGAGGTGGATTGTTTTAGGGGAAATTAGAGAGGAAGTCAATGAATCAAAAGACATATTTTATATCAAAGAAAGTGGTGAGAACTATTCTTTTCCAGTGTCAGCCGCCGCTGTCCAAATTAAGTTCCATAAAAGTACCACATGTACAAAAATCTGAGTTTTAGATATAATAAAAACAAATAAAATTCTTTTATTTAAGGATGATTGAATCAGATTGATACTAATTTCAGTCTTTACAGCTGAAGAATGAGGGAAGTGGTGCTGAAGTTTTTCTCATAAAGCTGTTTTACTGGACTGGGTGGCATTGCTCCATCCATCATCATGTCGTTAGCAAGCGATTCCCAGGAACTCACAGGATTTCTATTTGTAGGATCTGTGGATATTCAGAGCGGCCTCACCATGGTGATGTTTATTTGTTGTCCCGAAATGCAAAGGGGCTGCCTGTGCCATACAGTCGGCAGTAAAAACTATACATCCACCTTGGCTTCTGGAGCATTTCTGTGTCACAAAATGACATAAAAACATGTTTATTAAGGAATTTCCATTAAAAAGACAGAAAATCCATTCCATTAATGTGAAAATATAAAAATCCAATACCTATGAAAATCTGTTTAGCATATGTATTCACACTGGGTATGCCCATTTGGACTAGATGCTTCTATTAGCAAACCTTGTAATGATAAATTCACTTTGAGTCGTCGCAACAGGAGGTTGACAGTTTATTCTTGACCTTAGAAACAGCAGTCAAAATAATTATCGAACCACAACGTCCATCAAGTAGCTGTTCTCTTTCCGTCATGGACTAGATTTCTTTAAAGTCAAAGTCCTGAAATATTAGTCTAGTAGTTTTGATGACACCTGTGGTGACTGGTGGTAATGCTGAAGCTGACTTCACCTCAATCAGAATCAGAATCAGAATACTTTATTTATCTCTCACATTTTTTAACTTTGAAGTACTGAAAGTGAAAAATTTAAATGAATCTAGAATTCCCTGACAGGATTGTGATATGTGAAAGCTCCAGAACAGCTACTAAATGGCTTTATGGTGAGATCGTACTCTTGACTGCTATTTCAGGAATAAACAGTTAACATCTGACTATGAGGAGATTTACTTTAGAAAATTGCTTAATTTGTACCTTTTTTAACTGATTGAATTCAACCCTTTATGTCCCTCTAATACAGGACACATTTTAAGTGTGCAGTCCATTTCACCTTATAATACTCGAGCGTAATGTGAAATGTCTGTTCCACTTATGGAAAAACTTTGATTTCAGGTCTTGTAGTCTCAAAGAGAAGTAAAATGGCATTCTTCTAGCATTATAAAACTAAACAGAACCCCATATAAGTCAGCTTTTTTCTCTAATGTCAAATTTGAGGTCAATTGGACAGAAATAAAAACAGAAATAAAACTTTACCAAACTCCCCATAAAGGCCAACTCAGTGATGAATCAATCAACAAAGTCGAGCAACTCATAATTTTCCTGGACTGACACAAACTGTATAATTCCTTCAGTAGCTGAATTTATTTTTCCAAAACAAGCAGAACAGGACTGTTCTTATACGCATCCACTGCTCTCACCGCTTTATTTGAACAAATTAGTGAGAAGCCTGTAATTTACAGACAACATTACAGACGCTGAAGAGAAGCCTCGGTCTGTGTTTTCATGACAAATAAGGGCTGGAACACAGACGGCTGAGCAGCAAATTCTGTTGAGTCACTCCCAGACTGAAAATAATGAACTGTATTTTTAAGAGAGAGTCCCAGACCACTGAGGGTGTAGACTATAAACAAAAAGAGACACCGTGTGAGCGCACGACACAATTTTGGGAAAGATTTGCTGAATGGAAATGTCATGTCTTGAAATGGCGAGAGCAAACGAGGTTTGCTTCTTCTTCTTTTTTTTTTTCCTTCACTTGAAATGGATGATTTCAGCTCACACGCTTCCACACAGCTGCTGTGGTCGATGTCAGAGCTTCATCTTAAGGCAGTGGTATCATACCGACATCTGCTCAGGCCAAACACCAGCCTGCTTTCATTTGGTTCAGAGGAAGATGGGCGGGGGTGCTCTCTTCTCTTATACGACCGGCTTCCTGACAGCCACAGTAAACACCGGCCCTCTGAAAGGTCACACTGTTTGTCACCCTTGGGCCCCTGCGAGGAGCTCTCCTCTCATAAACATCAATGGCCACTGTACTGTTAACAAGGAGTGTGGAGGATGTGAGGGTGGGCTGTTCCTTTAAACGCTGCGAGAGGCTCCTCAACTGTGGGGCCATGAAAAAACAGAGAAGGCGAAACCTGGAAAAGTATGGCCCCTGTTCCCGGCATATGGATCTTCTTAGCCCAATGTGACTGGAGCTCTCATCCGTCATGACTTTGATTGCCTGGCGCTCACTTTGGCAACAAAAAAGAAGTCAGCGATAGGAGACAGTTTCACTGCGGACCACATCAGCTCTCCACTTGAATAACCAATGGCTGTAAATTCTCCCCAAATGATTTATTACCCTCCAGGCTCTCCAAACGTTCAATGCACCCAGCTGGCATAATACTGTGTAGAGGGCCTTGTTTATCAGTTGGCCTCAGACATCTTATATAATAGTGTTACATAATAATCTGAGCTGCACAGACTACGTATACCATGCCTTCCCATGAGTTCCACTCCATTTTGCTCAAAACCCACCTCCGCCCTCAAAAAGCAAAAAAAAGACCCTCAGCACATCTGGTTGTTCGTGATTTAAACCGCAGCCAAATGATCTGCAGACAGCAGCCAGGATGGGCAACACTCAGCTTCGTACTGGTCCAAGACAACTATGAGTCTGCAAACAGGGGATAAAAGTTGGGAAAACTTTGGAGGGATGTTTGCTTGATTTGGAATTATTCAGATTTAAAAAAAATGTCTGCCAGCCTTTTATTACTTGGCATTCCTGAGCATGAAATATGTTCCCTCTGGAACTGCAAAAGAAATCATCCAGGTAAGTATGTATGTAGGTTTCACATGACACCTTTCGCTTCACAGGATCCTGATGGATGTTATAAGATGTTATATGGGATGCTATAAGATGTGTGAGTCAACTCCCATAAAACATCAGGTCTAAAAACGTATTATTTCAAGCACACTGCATATGCCTCCTGCCTGCTACCGCTGAGGCTAATTTTCCTCTCAATTGGATTTCCCAGAGTTACACACTGTATATCAAGACTCGCAAATATAGGCAACATTTCACCAGCAGTGTTTATGTTTCCTCATGAAATACGGCTCAGCAGGCAATGGCATCAAGGTTCCATGCTGAGGAGGAGGCAAGGAAGTTTGATGGATGAGCCACAAGGCGGGGGCTTAAGTTTGACTCACTGGAAGCGAGGGGGAATGACATCTAATCTGCCCAGGTGGTAAAAGACAGGCCTGCTTCTGTTTCCATCTGGATCTGCCTCGGGGAAAGGTAAATCTCATCCTCTGTTCACACGTCAGATAAACTTCTGATCGGCCATGTAGCTGTGGCAGATGAAATTTATCTGACAGATAAACAGTCAGAACTAAAGTGTAATTACGTTTTCAGTGACACTTAAACTCAGAAATAAAGTCACAGTGGATTCCCAAAACCTGTCAAAGCCAGGAATAAAGTCTTAAATGAAAAGAGAGGAAACTAGATGGATCACCAGTTGGTGATGATCACAAGGTAAGCACTCAATAACGCAACCAGTTCCAGAGACACACATAACTGTGCCATTTATATATGCTATTTTATATGCATAGAATCTGTGGCTCTCAAGGACCAACGCAAAGTACAGATAGGTCTTAAAGGCTTTTCCATTTGCTCTCCCCCATACATGAGGATGAGACATCCATGGCTGAGCAGATGAACCAACAGACCTCTCTACTGAGTGAAGGTCCAGAGAAAACAAAGCCTCACTATGTCTTCCTCAAAGTGTGATTGGCAAGTGACGTCTGAGAAGTGCAATGAGCACCAAAGATATTCTTACATATCATGATGTTTTTTAGTAAACCACAATGAAGAGTGAACTGTAAAAGCACCAAAGAGTCAACAGTATTCTGTCATGGACCACCTTGACATTTTGTGAGATACACTTTCTTGCAGACAGTTAGCGGATGATACCACTATCATGTCTGTGCATTAAGTATGGGAAATGAGCCAAGAGGTGATTATCTTAGCATAGCGTAAAGACTGGAAGCTGGGGGAAACAGGTGGCCTGGCTCTGTCCGATGTGAAAAATACATCTATTAACACATCTAATGCTGACTAGTGAACACATCATGTCTTCTACATCAACATCAACAAAGCTACTGTGCCCGCCTGCTAATCACAGTAGTTGTAGCATACAATTTGTGGTATGACTACGACATGTCATTTTTAGATTTCTGTGCCTTTATACAAATCTAAACATATTTTTAATAACTGAACTTTAAGGCATTTGTTTTTAACTTCAAGCAGGGCCAGGTTAGTTGAGCTCCCCTCCTTCCATTCTCTACACTATTGCCCCTTTTCCACTAGTACCTACTAAACGGCTCGACTCGACTCGACTCGCCTCGGTTTGTCGCATGCGTTTTCCATTACGTGTTAGTACCTGGTACCAGGTACTTTCGTAGTAAACCTACTCGGCCGGGGTTCCAAGCGAGCTGAGTCGAGAGCCCGAAAATGTGACGTCGGCAGACGGCAGGCCACTGATTGGCCAGGGCCTGTGACGTCACTAGATGCGTCGGGAGAGCAACTCGTTCGCTCATAAGAGTCAACCGTGCCATTTTTAAAACGCGCAATAATAACAACAACGAACATGTAACACGATCAGAGATGGCGGCACAGAAATCAACCCCCCGCGGAGCAACGACGATTTAGGTGCAGATATTTCTTTGTCTGGTGGCCTCCATTGCTCCGGAGTCGTTTTGTGTTTGTGTCGCATAACAAATGACGTCGCTGGAGTTTCGGCCGTGTTTGCCATGGAGACCCCACCCACGCTGAGGTGGTACTCTATTGTAATGGAAAACGACCGAAACTGAGTCGAGTCGAGTCGAGTCGAGCCGAGCCGTTTGTCGAGCTTCGAATAGGTACTAGTGGAAAAGGGCCATAAGCAAAGCTAATGACCTCCTGGCTCTTGGTTCGAACTTGATGCGTAGATATTGATCTTTCTCACAACGCTTGATCTTTAGGGGTGCTGGTAGACATGCTTTTAAACTTGCAGGGAGTGGTTTTCTTTTGCTTTAAGTGCCTTCATGTTTTCCTTTCATGGTGGGATGATCTTCTTAATTTTGCTGCACAAAGAATGTTTTTTCCCTAATTAGAGATACCATGCTCATTTTACAAACTACATATAGTAACAAGTTAGAATCAGCATTCATGTAACAGCAGCTGGATCTGCTTGGGGACCAGAGGAAGCGTGTTGGAGAATATGGGTAGGTGTTACATGTCCCTGTGCGTCAGCTCCCACACAATGACTCAGTCAGATTAGCTGAGTCATAATCGCTGCTCTCTGTCTATGATTAACCTATTTACTGCCTGACAAACACAAACACATGCAAATCATTCTTGTCACTTGTACCTTTGGTGTGCCAATTAGCGTTTATGTGATTAGATGTTAAATGACTGTCAGAGGTGTGTCTCACCTATTGGTTCAACAGTGGGATGTTAACTAGTGACACGAGTCTGATTCGTGTTACTTACATCATATTAATATCTCTTCCGAAAAGTGGTGTAAAATGAATTACAAATAAATAAACAGGACAAATAGTACAACAGCTGTAGTGTAAAATACTGCACATGTGTAATGACATTGTTGGCCATCCTTTATGTTTGTGTGACTTTGATTTTAGGACATGAAGCACAGATGGGGTGTTTTTACATGCAGGATTAATCCTTGCGAGCAAAGATTCACAGGTTTTATTGCAATTACTAATTAACTTTGAGAAATACAAACCCAAAACAGCAACAGAGAAACTCAAGGTCCACCTCTGAGCCTTTTCTGCAGCTCATGGCCTTTTGTGGCCTTCAGCGGAGGCTCAGGTGTGATCATAAAAACAAGACGATGACAGCTGAGCCATCGTCATGACAACTGAGGAAACTCCATCCACTGATGAAGGTTGTGATGTGCGGTTGAATGCTCTAGGAAATCTGAAAAAAGCTAGTAAGTGGACTTTAAATAAAGACTTTTTTCTTTTACCAAATACTAACTTTGTTGTAAATGCTGTACTGAGGCCATCCCAAGAAAAACTGCCCTCCACGACGCTTCCGTACCTGAATTCTTGTCACTCACACAAATTTTGTTCTGTTGAAAATATCATCATATTTTCATTTCCGTCTGTTGGCTTCATTATAAGCTATATTAAGTTTAAAACCACTATTGCTATAACTTTATTTTTATCCTACCTCATATATGTTTTTGTCTATTATTAGCAGCACTAATGACCCTGTCGCATTTTACCTCAAAAAGGACTGATTTATACAATGGTGGCTCCTTTCATCTCAAGCCATCCCTGCCTCCCTCATCTCGTCTCTCTCCTCCACCACCTCTGCACATTCATCCTCTTTTTTCCTCTTTCTCAGATTGATCAAATATTTGCTCTTCTTGGGCCCCGGCCTGTTTATTTTCTGGAGTGTGTTTTCAGCAGCGGTCGGGCCTGTGCGGTGGCTCAACAGTGCCGTCTCAGACCGGCCAGTGTTTGGCTTAGCGGCTGGGGACGGAGGCTGGGCCGGGTCCGGTTCTCTGAGTGCGCCTGCAATGTTGGCTGCTCTCCCTTCGCTGGGCAAACGGGGGCCTGTGAGCCTCACACACTGTGGCCATTCACTCTGCCGGCACACACGGGATAGAGTATGGATTGTTTGGAGGCCAGTGGCAATGCCAGGAATGCTGAGCCCGAGTTCCTCTCTGGGAAAAAATGGTATTTGGTTCTCTGTCTCTGTCTCTCTCCCCCTCTCTCTCTCCCTCCCTGCCTTTGAAAGGTTGCAGCAGTCTGATGAGAGGGATCACTAGGTGCATTAGCTGACCTGTTTCCTCTTTTTTGCAGATTCCAGCCTGGCCAGTCAGAGAGGGCCTCCCAGCCAGAGGAATCCTAAGGAGAGCCACTGCCTTCCACATCGGTATTTTCTGACCCAGTCCCACATCCCTAGTGGCTCATTCACAGTTACAGCGATGAAAAAAACAGAAAGCTATATAGGGATGTGCACATAAATATCCACCTTCAACTCAGCATTGGTAAAAACATCCATTTAGAGCTGAAAACCGTACGGAGATGTGCTCATAGAGGCTTTCCATGACTTCTATTTTTAACAACTTTCTTAATCTACTTTTGTGTTTAGCAGTTTATATTAGAGATATAGTGACATAACCAGCCGCTCATTGACTCAGAGCACTTGTGTTTTTGCTTCTAATCGGGTCTGTGGCGATCCTTCATAAGTGCTCATTATCATTTTCATTTGCTCCAGTGAACACAGGATGGGATGATCTTTTATGGCTTAAACAGTTTTGCCATATGCAAAACCATGATCGCCGAGGCGTGTGGACCCCACCATCCCCGAAGACCTGATTTATCTAATCTTTGCCAGATCTGTGCGTGACCGTGTGTCCTGTTAACAACTCAGCCACTGCGCACTGCAAATGCAATAGGAGCTGAAGGGTCAGAGAGGATATGAAACACACTCCAGAAGTCATCAGAGGAGGGACTGTAAATCTGGGGATGTTGAAAAGCAGAAATAGTGAGTACCTATTTATTAGACACCACGGAGACGTTCTGAGGTGCAAGTGATATCAGGTGGAAAAAGGATTCTCTTTCAGTTGAGTGATTCTTCATGTCCCAGCAGACATGCATTAATACCCCTTCCAGCTTGGTAAACAAGAAAACAGAGTCAATTTGCAAGTCACGGAAGTGCAGAATAAATAGAACAACCTCAAACTTCAATAAATGCAGGCATCAAGGGGCCAAGTGGAGAAGACATTAAGAAAGCACTCCAGTATCCAAAACCAATTTGATCTATCAGAGTCATTTTAAGCAAAAAAAAGCTCCAGAAAAGGTGATAATGTCCCGGACAACTTTGTAAAATGTTCAAGGAATCAAGAATCTGACAGACTATCACTTCACTGGTTCCTCCCGGAGCTGTTGTCAGCCTCTTGTGAAATTCTACTTTCTGTGTGTCTACACATACCAGAGGAGATCCCCAGGGTGAAATCCCATCTCTTCCTCCTACAAAGATCCTGTACACTCCTCTGAGAAAATTCTTAGCTATAGCTAATGAGTAGATAACTTTTGGACATCTGTGATCTCACCACGAGCTGTCATGAGCATTTCAGCTGAACGCAACTGTAACAAAACTTTATTTTGTCTCTTTTTCAGTCCCAAAATCTTTCACATGTTGCCAGTTGGAAGGGAACTGATTCCACTGAAGATGAGGCAGAAACAAACTGATCACTCCGCTCGGGTTCTGGTTGTTATTTTCTGATTCAAATCATTTGTCAGATTAAAAAACATGCTTGGTGGGAAGAAATAATTGGCAATGATTATCTCATTTAAAGTAGGAGGAGCAACAGACATAGGGTTTTCCTCCTTCCTTCACTACTGGTGCAACAGGTTCTACCTGGCAAGGTAAAATCAGAATCAGAATTACCTTTATTGGCCAGGTATGTAGTCACATACAAGGAATTTGACTCCAGTTTTTATAGTACCCTCTTGTACTTAAAAGGTCAAGCAAATAGAAATAAATAAATAAACATAACTTACATAACATAACATAACATAACATAACATAAAATAACATTATGTAACATAACAACATTATGTAACATACACATAATATAACATAACATTATGTAACATACACATAACATAACTTAAAGTGTGAACTATGGAGTGCAATAGAGTGAGTGCAATGATGCATTTGTATGGCTTAAGAACGGATAGCTTAGTATTATGATTAACATGATTAGTATCAACACTGTCTGGGTTCACACAGTGGATTCCCAGAAGTCACTCCAGTCTCTGCACAACTTCCCTGTTTAGGATCAGTCTCACCGCTCTCATCATCCTCGTCTTCAGTCGCAGCCAACAAGCTCCGATTGTTATTCCACTGTACTCTACCAGGCAGCACACAGACGCAGCGAGAGACTAGCAGGTGAACATGGTGAGGCATTTAGCCGCAAACGAGCCACATACTTCTCTGTGGAGTCAGTGGAGACCAAAACAGAATTAAAAGGAGAGTGAACTTCTCTTTCTCTTTTTCAAAACAGGTTCACTGTGTTAATTAGTCTACTTTAGAGGTCTTGTTAGGCATATTCCTTCCTTGCCTCGAGTCTTTATGCAAAACTAGACTAAACATGTCCTGACTCCTACTTATGCTCCAGCTCAAGATTGATATCGGTCTTCCCATCTCACTTTCAGAGAGATAAAATAAGCATATTTCCCTGATACATTCAACTGTCTGTCTGAGACCTGTATTTTTCTGCTCTCTTGGACTCTTGTAAAACTTTCTCGATCCATAACGCTATAATGGGGAAAAAATGTGGAAGACCTGTCTATAACAAAACAAGTACATTTTCCCATAAGATCTTGAGACATGTCAAAGAAAATCTTTCTGACACTTCACTGGAGTCTGTTGCACAGATTGCTCCATAAATGCGCTCCTCTCTGAATAAACCTGTCCACACACTAACCGAGGAAGTAACTAAATGCAGGGAGCGTGACCCTACATGTTCAGCGCATGGTCACAGAGGAAAGACTAGATCTTGTGTTTGAGCTCTAAAGGCTGAATTTCACAGTATGTAGTCTTTCCACTGCGATATAAAATGCACACAGTTTGCACAGAAACGCTGTCATTACACTCAAAAGTGATACTTAGCAAAGCTGGATGAGACGTTGACATGCCAGCGGAGGGAAAGAGGAGAACATTCTTCCATGTGTTTGGCTCCAAGAAAGAACAGATTATCTCATCAGCCGAATGAAGATCCACTTTTAACTCCATCTATCACTCGGAGCGCCACACTGTTTCTAATGAGGTTACAAGATATGCTGTATATAGCATGTCCTGTCAGTCAGAGATAAGAGGAGAGGTTTTTCGCCACACACACGCAGCATATTTTAGGATTAGGGTGATTATGGCCGACCGTGTATTATTCTATGTGAATTAGTGTATACCTATGCTTTAGTTATGGCCAACCAATGTCTCAAATGAAAGGAGAGGGAGGATAAACAATCTTGACTCAGGCCGTTGGTTCACCGCTCCATTTCACAACCTCCACGCCCTCCGCCACCACCACTACATCCATCCTCCCTCCCGTTCAAAGCTTGACCCTCTCGCAGACTGCCCACATCACAGCCCAGATACTTTCCTCTACTGTGGCATGTGAGCAACATTTATTTCCTCTCAGCAAACTAGAGGTGGCTTCAACCTCTCTATACAATACATAAAGCGACCAAATCGACCTGGTTTTATGTCACGAGAAAGGTCAGCGGGAACATGCTGTCCTTCAGCCTCACCGTGTCCCATCTAGGCGGCAAACTAGGCCGCTGAAGTGCAAAAACATCCAGAGCTGTCAGGTATTTCTCTCTGGAGGAGCGGCCAACAATAACGGTCCTCCTGCAGCGTGAATATGAGAAAGTGCCAGCTCTTACACTGTTTTATATATCATCACCGAATTCCAGGGCTTATTTTGTGATTTTTCCCTACTTTGACGTATTACGTTTCATCTACTTCTAGTTCAGTTTGTGATTTCCAACATTTGCTTCCATAATAACCTCTACCTTCAGTCACAACACTTACTGTGTTATGGCTGCAACATATTGTGGAGGACTGAAACTTCAGGTGGTGGGAAAATTGGCATGCATCTCGCCACTGATGGTTGAACTCCATGAAAAGCCTCAGACACAAAAGTGGTCAGCAATTAATTTCTGCTTCTCGTAACATAGGTTACTGTTACTCCAATACAGTTATGTTGTGTATGTGGCCCCTTTATGGAACTATGTTTTTAATAAAAACACTTTATTTGAGTTGTTTCCAGATGAACATTTTACATATAAAACTTACATTTTAGATAGGTACGATGTAAAATGATTAAATTGGCTATAATCAACATGTTTATATTAGCATAATTATTTTAGCAAGTAGGTTGGTCAATCACTCAATAGGCAATGTGAAAACAATATGACAATGTGAAAAGTGTTGCTCATGGTGATAAATCTACAGAGAATTATCACCCGAATCTGTAGCTGTCCTTGGCTTGATGCTGACATTCAGCTCATCGTTCATCTGCCTGGCCCATAACATCAGTGGTTTGGTTTACTCTTTTAGCATTGTTTTTTTTTGCCACAGCAAACCAACTGAACCAAACAGCAGACAGTTTGTGAATAGCTGCTGAACAAAGTGTAGCATCTAGCAGCTAAGGAGACAGATATTTCCTTCAGGGACTGTTAGAGAGCAAAAACAGAGCAACAAAAGAATAAATATTGGCCTTGCATTCATCAGATGGCTGGAAACATGACTTCAAATGAATGATAGTGTTGCTCTGTAACCGCAGAACCTTTTTTCTATTGACCTTAAGTGGCTAACCCCTCCCCCCCCAGCCAGTTTTGACATCAAAATGCTGCTTGTGTATTAAATGAATAGTCTGAGGTTTTTGAGAAATACACATGCTTTCTTGCTCAGCACTCTGAAACGTGCCTTGCTTCCTATCGGGTTGTTTTAAATGTGAAACTTGAAATAATTTACTAAATGCTATTGCTACTTTGCCAATGAAACACATGATCTTCTACATCTACCACCACTTTGTGTCTGAGAGAAAGAGACCTCTTTGAAGATACTGAACTTGACATGGAGTTGTCCAGTCCAGTCCTGTAAGCCAAACTACAAAAGGAGAAATGAAAGGTATGTGACTTAAACCTTTTTCCAAGCCAGATTCCTTTAAGAAACAAAAGATTACCATTGCTCATGGAAAACTGCCATCTATTTACTTTGCAAGAAAAAAAAAGAGTACATAGACTGTTTGTGCAGCTATCTAGAGTACAGCCTCGGCTAAAAACAACACTGCATAAAATCATAATAGATGCAAAGTTTCACAACACTCTGTACTCTGTAGAGCTCGCACAGTGGCACAAATGGCAGGTCCTTGGCAGGAAGTAGACTGGAGGGTTAAGTAAGGGTGGCGGCTGGCGCTGCTACTGATTTCCATGGGTTTGGATGAAAACTGACTGGCTTTTTATAGCACAGTGGCCGGGCGGGGTCACAGGGTATGTGTGGCTCACAGCATTCACTGTGTGGGAGTGTGGCACTCGTTCAGATGGAGCTGAAAGAGAGACAGTGAGAGAGAAAAAAAAGAGACAGAGAGGTGGTGGTGATGGGAAGGAAAGAAAGCCAAGACTGAGAATCAACAAAGAGGAGAAATGCTAATGCATGAGCTTCTTTTTTTTTGCTTAATCTCCCCAGAGATCTCCCCTCTGTCATTTTGGGAAGGTGTCACGAGCCATAAAAAGAGAAGTGCCGATGGGAGTTTAGCAAATGGACTGAGACAAACGGACGGAGAGCTGCCAAGCAGACAAGCCAGGCCACTCCTCCATCACAGCCTCAGGAAATACCCCGGTCTCAGTCCCAGATCTTCAATCACCCAGCTCGCCTGTGTGTTTTTCATGCGTGTGTGTGCACATCTACATGTGCATGTTTGTTATTGTCAGGCGAGTCAGTTAGAGTGATTTACACTGGAGCAAAGTCTGGTTTGCAGCACTGTGAGTGAGTCTGTTTTTTCCCATGCCAATATCAGCAATATCACAGATGACAGAGAGGGCTGTAGGGCCAAACACAAGTGTCACTGTGTCATACCAGGGATTCCTCTCTGCTCTGCAGATGGATGATGAGGACCAGAGCACCGGGCAGACCCTGTCATCCAGGCAAATATGAAAAAAAAAAAACCCTGGATATTATTTTAGCTGTAGGTGGTTTAAGAAGTTGAAATAAATGAGGTCTGATTTTCTAATGTTTCTCCTAAAATAGAAACAATACCCAGTAGAAAAGTTAAAGTTAGTTAAAGGATCATTCTGTTTTATTAGAACTTGTGTCTTCACTTCACTTCAACAGGTTATGAAAACTCTGTAATCTTCAAAGTAATTGCTGAGATCTGGGAGCACAGCGACATCATTAGAACGTTTGAATGAGGATAAGACAATTTATTCAGATTATCACCACCTTGGAGTTCAAACCAAAAGAGCACCTTAAATGTTGGTAAGAAGTCCTCAATATACATAAAAACACCTATGTGTGCACACCAACAGCAAGTAGGTAGGTCAAGGCTGACCCAGGAGGTTGGTCTGTAAACTGTGATGGATGTTTACAACAGACAGTTTTGGTAGTCATTTTATTGTCCAAGTTTAAATGAAACGAAGGTCAGTGTCTTTGTTTCAGATGCTCAGTCGCTGTTACTTGAAACGTTGCTGTTTAGCTGAGCCACAGTTGCAAAATGAGCTATCTTTAGCTTGGAGTCCTGCAAAATCTCACACTCGACTGACTGGTTAACTCTCCAGAAAAGAAGCAGTTTTGTCACTTTAGCTACCCGGATTGGCTGCTGCACCTGATGTACTTTGGGTCACCTTGTTCATCCCAGTTTGCAGGCCAGTTACCAAAACAGTGAAAAAAGTTGTAATATCCTTTAAAAAGACCAAGCTTTCTTGTTCTTATTGTAACTTATTGTTACATGGTGAGCTCACACTGACACTGAGTCAGTCATCCATACTGACCTTGGTTCATCTGTAGACTTTGTGAGTTTTGACTATCAGTTGTGTAGACTCGATTCACTTAAATTGTTTTCAGTGAAGTAAGAGCTGTATAAGTGAACACACATGGAAACAGACATGCTCGAGTTGAGGCGCCTTTGAACTGACAACTGACAAAATACTGTCTGTAAAATCTGCAAAAATAAAACCATGTTTCATTCTCTTTTTTTGGCAAAAGAATAAACACTTTTCTCATATCTAAACTCTGGTTGGCTCCTCCATGAAGCTGTGTACTGTCAGTCAGTTTGTCAGTCAGTCAATTTGTTAGTCAGTCAGTCAGACATGTCCAGGCAAACCAATGCGAACTGTGTCCTGCTTTTACCCTTCACAGACTGGATCATGCAACACTCCTAGTGAGAAAGCTCATCAACATTATAGGCTAGTATAATGACAAAAACAAGCCAGTGACGTGGGAACAGATCACAGCTCTTGGGTTTCCACTAGTGGCTGCATACTGTGTTTCAGTTCCCAGGCTTCTCCATTGTCCCACTCGGTCAGAGGGCTACCAGGAAACAAGCTCCTTCATGGAACCGTGGCTCACAGGACACCACAGGACACAATACCAGCCGCCAAGTAGGTACAGTTACAAAACAAGGTGTGAGCCCACCTTTGCGACTCAGCGTGCTGCCGCATGAGCTCCAGGGCCAAGGAGGCGCACATCAGGCCAGCACAGGCCGATTTGTTTGTGAATGGGCCATTTAGCTGAAATTTTGAGTAGCATTTAAGCATGTTGATACTGGCACATTCCCTGGCAGCCTGCAGAGTGCAGGTTACAAATATAGACAGCAGAAAGCCAGCCTGAGTGGTTCAAGTGTTCCACGCTTTAAATCTAAGTGCCCAGGTTCAAAAGGAACCGTTTCATTTTACCCGACGTACAATCAGAATAAAGCAAAGCTCTGCCGATTAACAAGAAAATTTGGGTTTCAAGCAATTTGAGATTTTGAAGTTCAAGTTCAAGTTTAAACTCTTTTTTTCTAGTTTAATTGACTTTGCAGTGGAAAGGATTTACACCTGTGATATTGCAGGTGCATGCAGGCCATCCAACCCACCAGGTAACTACCAAATAATTTCCTTTCAATTGCACCATTATAGATTAATACTACCATTATATTTTTCTTATTGACAACTAATCAAATGAAAAGACCAAAACCAACAATGTGAGTTTTATGCTCTCTTTTTGAATCCTTTTTCTTCTTCAGTGATCTTTGTGTGTTCACTTATCTTTCTGTTGTACTACTCTTCTATTTCTACAAAGTCTCTCCCGGTTGAACTACTATAGTGGCAGAACTAATGACATTCCCATTAACTTCAGTGTACCTTGTGTTTAGTGCTAATTAGCTTATGTTGGCATACGAACATGCTAAGTGGTATACATGGTGATCATTATGCATGTGAGACATCAGTATGTTAAGAAACTAGCCCTCCGTACAGCCTCGTACTCCACATGCTTCACACTGTGAAGAGAATTGATGAAACATTGATTAACATGCCTGTCCAACCATTCCTTTTGGTTTATTTATCGGGCTATTGAACTTGGCCCCTTTTAAAAAGAACACAGAAAACATTCAAGTAGCAAACATCACAAACTGAGACTGGAGTGAGAATGAGATTATTGTTGCTCTTTTAAGGGTTTTAGTTGGAGGGCCCTCAAGTACTGGAGCTGAAGTCCTCATGTGTTTCACACACTTTTAATAATTTTTTTTCTCTCACGTCAGGCAGTACATCCGACGCTTGTCTGTGGGAAAATCATGGAAAGTCAAAATGTTTGATAAGAAAAAATTTACTAACTAAAACTAAAATAACAAAATAAAACCCAAATCAAATCTAGTATCCCAAAGGAAAGTTGTCCCAAATGAATTTGCTGTTCTGAGAAATGAAAGTTTTTCATGAAATAACAGTGAAGACTTGAATTGAAAAATTGAATTAGTATGAAAATACTGTGTGTATTTAGAGTATTGTGTCAAAAATTGGTTCAGTATAAGACAAGATATTGTGACTTTAAGTCCCTTAGGTCATTCCTACATGCCCATATCCATCCATCCATTATCTATACTGCTTATTATACACAGCGTTACATGGGGTGCTGGATATCATTTTGGTGTTTTCTAGATGGTGGTGGAAAGCACTGTCATCACTAATACATCACTCAAAATCTCCCATAGCTGTTCAGTTGGGTTGAGATGCGGTGAATGTGAAGGCCATCATATATATAACATCCATCCATCTTCTAAACCTGCTTATCCTGAGCACACACAGGGTCGCAGGGGTGCTGGAGCCTGTCCCAGCTATCTTTGGGCGAGAGGCAGGGTACACCCTGGACTGGATGCCAGTCAGTCGCAGGGCTGACATTAAGGGACAAACAACCACTCACACTCACATTCACACCTAGGGGCAATTTAGAGTCACCAATTAACCTAACCTGCATGTTTTTGGATTGTGGGAGGAAGCTGGAGTACCCAGAGAGAACCCACGCAGGCACAGGGAGAACATGCAAACTCCACACAGAAGGGCCTGCCTCAACCATGGATTGAACCCTCTTGCTGTGAGGTGATAGTGCTAACCACCACACCACTGTGCCACCCATATATACAGTGGGGCAAAAAAGTATTTAGTCAGCCACCAATTGTGCAAGTTCTCCCACTTAAAAAGATGAGAGAGGTCTGTAATTTTCATCATAGGTACAAATTTTCATCATAGGTACACTTCAACTATGAGAGACAGAATGAGAAAAAAAATCCAGAAAATCACATTTTTGCAAATTATGGTGGAAAATAAGTATTTGGTCAATAACAAAAGTTCATCTCAATACTTTGTTATATACCCTTTGTTGGCAATGACAGAGGTCAAATGTTTTCTGTAAGTCTTCACAAGGTTTTCACACACTGTTGCTGGTATTTTGGCCCATTCCTCCATGCAGATCTCCTCTACAGCCAGTGATGTTTTGGGGCTGTCGCTGGGCAACACATGGACTTTCAACTCCCTCCAAAGATTTTCTATGGGGTTGAGATCTGGAGACTGGCTAGGCCACTCCAGGACCTTGAAATGCTTCTTACGAAGCCACTCCTTCGTTGCCCGGGCGGTGTGTTTGGGATCATTGTCATGCTGAAAGACCCAGCCACGTTTCATCTTCAATGTCCTTGCTGATGGAAGGAGGTTTTCACTCAAAATCTCACGATACATGGCCCCATTCATTCTTTCCTTTACACGGATCAGTCGTCCTGGTCCACTTTGCAGAAAAACAGCCCCAAAGCATGATGTTTCCACCCCCATGCTTCACAGTAGGTATGGTGTTCTTTGGATGCAACTCAGCATTCTTTCTCCTCCAAACACGACAAGTTGAGTTTTTACCAAAAAGTTCTATTTTGGTTTCATCTGACCATATGACATTCTCCCAATCCTCTTCTGGATCATCCAAATGCTCTCTAGCAAACTTCAGACGCAGGCCTGGACATGTACTGGCTTAAGCAGGGGGACACGTCTGGCACTGCAGGATTTGAGTTCCTGGTGGCGTAGTGTGTTACTGATGGTAGCCTTTGTTACTTTGGTCCCAGCTCTCTGCAGGTCATTCACTAGGTCCCCCCTGTGTGGTTCTGGGATTTTTGCTCACCGTTCTCGTGATCATTTTGACCCCACGGGGTGAGATCTTGCGTGGAGCCCCAGATCCAGATCGAGGGAGATTATCAGTGGTCTTGTATGTCTTCCATTTTCTAATAATTGCTCCCACAGTTGATTTCTTCACACCAAGCTGCTTACCTATTGCAGATTCAGTCTTCCCAGCCTGGTGCAGGTCTACAATTTTGTTTCTGGTGTCCTTTGACAGCTCTTTGGTCTTGGCCATAGTGGAGTTTGGAGTCTGACTGTTTGAGGTTGTGGACAGGTGTCTTTTATACTGATAACGAGTTCAAACAGGTGCCATTAATACAGGTAACGAGTGGAGGACAGAGGAAGCCTCTTAAAGAAGAACGTTACAGGTCTGTGAGAGCCAGAAATCTTGCTTGTTTGTAGGTGACCAAATACTTATTTTACTGAGGAATTTACCAATTAATTTCATTAAAAATCCTACAATGTGATTTCCTGGATTCTTTCCCCCCATTCTGTCTCTCATAGTTGAAGTGTACCTATGATGAAAATTACAAGGCCTCTCTCATCTTTTTAAGTGGGAGAACTTGCACAATTGGTGGCTGACTAAATACTTTTTTGCCCCACTGTATAACATAACATATATATCTATATATATAGATATATATGCATTCATTATGTTTCTCCACTCCTTTTTTTCTCCACTCCACTCAGATTTTCCCTTTACTTTGTCACACATCTGTACATTTAAATATTAGGAGGAAGGATAAATATTTTATATTTATTGACTCATATGATGAAATTACTCTGTACATTGCTGAAAGTTATGCAGGCTGTATTATGAACTATTTTATCTATATATTCTCAGTTTTAATATTAAAATCATTAGAATCTAGGATTGTGATGGGGCTGGGCTGTGCTAATCACAAAATGGTTGATGGTTTTGAAGAGGACTCTGGGATTAACAACTTGTTTCTGTTGGGTTCAAGCCCTTACTTCATAACCATATCTCCACATGGTGGACATTTGTTTGTTTCTGGCATTTGTAAAATGTATTTATGAATATGTATTGTTTTACTTAAACATTTTTTTTATACTAAAACCTCTTCAACACAGTTATGTCATGAGAACTTATTTTTAATCAGTTACTCATATCTACAAGAATCCATGTGTGTCAAACTGATGAATACAAATATCTGGATTTATACTGAAGACAACATCTCAGGGCTGAAATGGAGGTTTGTGGAAGGTTTTAAAAACTGAGTGCCCCTCCTTCATTTTCTGTTTCCATGTCCTCCTCCCACCCAACGGAGCGGCTGTGGATGCGGTCTATAGAGGAAGATCCAAGGAAGAAAGAGCTTGAATGGAAAGAGCAGGTGAGCCACCCGTTTCTGAGATTCACCATGGCAGTACTTGAAGAGACAATTAGACTGACTAAACAATGAGGCCTTTGTAAAGCTGCCTCCATTTCTGCCTAGATTTTTTTTCCCAAAAACTTTTCAGGCTCCATGTGAAATAACAGTAGACGTCAGAGTTAAAAAGGTGTGGCATCGCTGCAGGCTAGATTTGGTGAAAATAAGGGCAGATGCAGTAGGTGCTGACAGAAGGTTGAGAATAACACTGAAATGTGTCACACTGAATGATGTCTGAAAGCACTGCAAGAATTGTCTCAGTTGGAATTCATCATCCCACGTGACCTCCTGTGAGCGCAGGTCGCCTGTACGGCTGCCTGAAAAAAGTTTGCACACATTTGAGAATATAGAAATGATTCAAAATAGAGATCACCCTTTACCATTAGGACTGCTGAGCTTGGAAAAAAATATGGGCTATATGTATGTTTATAAAGTATGAGCTACTTTTAAAGGTCCAAGAAAGATTGAAACAAATGCAAAGCATTCCAGCGTAGAGCAGATGAGATTCTGAGAACTTCAGATGGGGGGGAATAGCCATCTGACATTTCTGTGGTTGGGAAAATGTTTAATGCAGGCCTTTAGGCAGTAATGTGATTACATTACAGAGACTTAGGGGTTTTAATGTCAATAGATCTTGGGTGAAAGTAACAGGCCCTCATTTAGCTGAATGGTTTGTTGTTGAAGCTTTTGTATGGAGGAAGTGCGCTCATGTCTTTACAGCACGTGCAGGAGCTGCCCGGCATCAGGTACCACTAAATACAGTACAGTAGGCCTCTTTGTAAAATCACCCCCCCTGTTGCTTGTATAAGCCCTGTGATATAGCTTCCAGTCTAAGCAACCATTGAGAGCTATTGTGGAGGAGAGAATTTTGTCAACATGCACTTTCTGGGCCTCCCTGCCAGGCTGTCAGCTCCCCTGAGTTCCCAGCACTCACCGGGGGGGAGATGTTATAATGGCCATGTGGGACAATTTTATATGAAACACCTCTTTGCCTTCCAGGCCTGTGGCTGTTAAATCCCCCTTCATGCCCAATCCTACCAACAGTGCTGAAAGCTCCCTACTGGGGTCAGGGAGTGAGGGTCGGAAGGCTCTGGGGGAAACCAAAGACTGCAGCCGAGCTATAGAAAGTGAAGGGGAGGGGACATACAGCTGTGGATCCAGCTGTATATCCTCTCTTTTTTTTTCTTCAAAGTGTTTACAGAGCAAGGGGCCACAAGTGGGGCAAGCTGTAGGAGGCCTGATGGGGGAAGTGAAAGTGGTAATTGCTCAGTACCTTTAGGTAATAGTGCTTAATAGTCACTTTATCTGAAGTTTAATTTAAAAAGTGTTGAGTGAGCGTGTCCTGCATGCTGTGACGTGCTTTTGAAGTGTACATTAGAGATATAATTCCCCTCATTTTGCACTTAAATGCTGCAACTTGCTAAATATGGAACAATAACCGGTTTGTGACCACTTTCATTAACACCATAAGAGCCTTTGGTCATTTTTGTTGGACCTCAATAATCTGTCTTTAGAGTGATAACGGCTGATTACCACCCTACTCTATTTTTCATGACTAAGTTTGCCAAAGGATTTACAACAGTCTTTTTTCTCATTAAGAGCAAACCCTCTGTAAATTCCACACTGTGACCTGTGCGCTTACATTCCCAGCAAGAACAAAGAGCTTTGGAACATTTTATCATTACTCCTGCTTATCTTTTTGCATTGCTGCCAGGCTTTTGGGAGGTAGTGTTTACACTGGAAAATAGTTTCTGCTTTGAGCGCTTAACCTAACAAGAGGATTTAACTTGGCTGTCCTCAAGTCATAAAAACAGCACAGTGCAGTGTGAAGATCTTCTGACAGGGCTGCTAATCAAAACTGCTGCTGCGGTTCACATCAGGGATAATGCATGTGCTCGTAATCAGTGTTAATGCTGACACAAACACTTTGCAGTTTAAACTAATCTGACATAAGTGGGGAGAGGGTTTGTGCTGTCAGAAATGGAAATAATGGTTTGAAATTTCAACAGAGTAACATATTCAGGAGTCTACTGTGCATTTTCCATGCAAGTATAATTTTGATGCAAGTGCCTGTAACACGTCGTCTCTCTTGTAAAAACATCCATCCATCCATTTTCTGTACCGCTTATCCTGTCTCACAGGGTGCTGGAGCCTATCCCAGCTGTCACTGGGCGAAAGGCAGGGCACACCGCTGGACTGGTCACCATGACTGTATGATAAATATGCAGCTACCGCCAGCAGCCAATTAACTTAGCCTTGTATAAAACCCTAAAACAGATAAAAAAAAAAGCTGACTACTCATTAATACAGTAACTTACAGATGCCAGGAACTTCCACCCATCCAAGACATTTCTTCACTCATATTACGAAAACAAGACATAATGTATTTATTACTGAGTTTTATAGGTATTGATTTGTGGGTGTCGTTAACAGGCATCTGATTCCCCTTGTCTTTGTTCTATGCTAAGCTAACTGGCTGCAGTCATTGGCTCCATGTTTAGTGTACAGATATGGCCTTAGTACCAATCCTTTTATCTCACTTTTAGCAGAGACAAAAGTGTATTTTACAAAATATCAAACTTAAAAAGTTAAGTTTTTTAACAAACCAAGCCTCACCTTGGTTTATCCGCCAACAAAGTGTCACGTAACACATTTCCTGGCTTCATAAAGATATGAAATAAGCAGAGCCTTGGAGCCTTCCAACCAATGGATGCCATGTTTTTTTTGTGATGGTATTATCCTCACCTCAACCCCGAGTGTCCACTGAATCCTCAGTGACAGCAGGGAACACATTAGATAAGTTTCGTTTCCCTCACATTATTTCCTTGCGCAGTGGAAAATCAACACAAAAAAATTCATTGTTCAGGATCCCAATGTTTGTCTGAAAAATCATTTTATTAAACATTTGCTATTCCTCTCATTGCTGTTTTCCATTGTGTGATTGATACTCCTTTATAAAATAACAGCCACTTAAAATACCTCATGATGACCCTTTCATCCCAATAGGGCTGACTCATAATCTGTGGATGATTTGTAACACATTTACGTGCAAAACGAAGCTGCATTAAGTGTCTGCTCCGCACTGTCAGTCAGGAAACATTCCTTTGGCGGCTGATTGGAGTTTCCAGAATCTGCGGGGCTGAAGCATTGATCATGGCCTTGGGAGGAAAATCGTCTTCCCCCTCCAGTCTGCCGTGGATGATATCTGGACAATGTGTGCAGCCCACTCTGCTACAGTTGGTCTGCTGGTGCAGGTGGTGAGCATCACCCCCCACCCCACCTCCAGTCCAAGCAACACTTTTCCTGTCTGGAAAACCAGAGTGGTTGGTATGGTTTGTTGATCTCAAGTGATCTTTGATCTCTTGATAAAAAAAGAAGGGGGAAAAAAGAAAGACCCGAGATGACTTGACAACTTTTAGACGGAACGAGAAGACTAATTATGAGTTGTTGTTTTTTTCCCTAGAAGAATGAGCATCACCACAGTGTTAAATTCTTTCAGCAGCGGCAGTGATTCACAGGGAGATCTGTGGAAGCTGCGAGCAAGGGAACAACCTCTCTCCTGTTCAGTACCATCCCTAAGATCTGCCACTGTTTACCTTTCTGATCCATTAATCACAGAGGGGCTGCAGCAGCTCAACACGTGACCCAGCACTCACCTCAGCACACATGTGGGCACATATTTACACCATGCTTTTTGTAGGTAGATAGCCGGTCCATTGTGAAAGCTCTAAACAACTAGAATACTGTATTAATGTGTCCCTAATCACCAAATATGAATATTAACTTTAAAATGGGAGTGTGTCTATAATGTCTGTAATAGAGTAATAAAAAATGTATTTTCTTGGAAAAACAGTGCTGGTGTAAAAACAGCATTTCAATATGAATATTCTAGAAATTAGTGAAAAAAAAAAAAAATAGTGCCTTTATCTTGGACAAGCAGACTAAGATTTGCAGTGCCTTTGACTGTGTTGCTTGCTGTATTGTGTTTGTTGCATGTGCAACTTTTGGTTCTTTTGAACATTTACAATGTAAAAAGGATGTGAGAGCAGAGGCACACATTTTGCTCCAAAGCTCTAAATTGCCGGTTGGTGGACGTGTCTCACAGCATCATCTAAGAGCACGATTTGGATTGATGACCATAGATTTTACCACATTTCTCTCATGATCATCACCTTTGATGGTACCACATCATATAGTATAAAGGGGCCTTTGTATGTCCAGGTTTTGAGAGATTTTGTGTACTTTTGTCTACTTACAAAAGTACTTTGAATAAAATGTGGATTTATGTGGGTTTGCACATCATTCCATCCCCTCTGTATAACTTACAGTGAAGTTGAGGAAGTAGTTTGTTACATGTTTTAACAGTCAGGACAGCCTCATACTCCACGTCCTGTGTGAACCTCTGGACACTTAATCACCTCCACAGAACTGTTTGTTCTTTTGCTCTCTGCTGACGCCTAATTCGTACTGTAGGTGTTTAACAGGGTTACTGTTTCCCAGCAACAGCTCCTTCTGCATCCCGAGCTGTGTCGTAAGTCGGCAGTGGGTCTGACAGGAAGACGCTGCCGACTAATGAGACTGGATGCATGGGCGAGCATCACCCGAGGCCAGCCAAGTTAATCATTTCCATTCAGGGCGGCAGGGCCTTTGTACACAGCCGATGGCTAATAAACTCTCGGTTGGAGGCATTTTCACTTTATCAATGACTTTGGAGCTAGTCTCGGCTGAGAGGGAGTGTTTGTTGGTGCAACGCAGACATTATTAAAGCCTTTGGCCTTTTGGAGGGGACAAAGAGATCCAAAGTGGCACTGATGTCTGGCACTCTCCCATCTGAGGTCATCTTCTGAATTCCCCTCATATTGAACTGCCACACTGTCCGGGGCCCCTTGAGAAAACAAGACAGAGCAATCCACCTCCCTCAGTCAGGTTTATACAGCCACGATACGGATCAACGACTTGCAAGAAAATGTCAATTTTTTTTTTCCTCTTCTCCTGCGGTGCACCGGCCACTCTCGAGATGTGGACGGGCCTGCATTTTCCCAAAGACTTTTCCCCATCGCACCCCTAATTAGGTAGGAACTTTCCGTGCTCATAAACGCCAGTGCGACCATCAAAAGAAGGAATGCTCGGAAACAGAGAGGAAAGCTCCAGGAATCACAATCTTCAGGCTGACGGAAGCCTCACAGATTACTATTTACAGTGTCACAGGCCTGGGAAGTCAGGGAGGAGTGGAAAAATGAAATGAGTTTGGAGTGATGGAATATCTCGTAGAATGTCTGGCCAGACCACTGGTGGGTGGTGACATATAGCAGTTACGCTTAAACATTGGATATAATGGCTTACTGCAACCATCACAGCTATACATTTTCATGCTGGGGCTTTCTGGCCTCCTGAACAAAGGAGCGAGACACACACATCACTCACACACGTCTAAGCTGGAGTTGTTGATGCATTACAGAACAGAAAAGAAATCAGACGGTCTTGCCATGGAAGCTTCCTGTTTATTAAAAAGTGGTCATTAGACATGGACACATCCCCAGTGTGAATTTTTTTATTGTTGATACTTTCCACAGAAATTAAGTGGAAGACGATACCTATTTATAACTTCGTATTCATTATTTTTCATGAGAGAAATATTACTTTGGGGCACATTTACAGTGAATTTCTGTCATTTTACAGTCAGCCTTCTAATATAGTGTAATGTAGTAAAATAGTACAATTTATAACATGTATAATGGTTTTAATACTAAAGCAAGTTTCTAAATAAAAAGAGTTCAGTGAGTGATCAGCTGGAGACTGAACTCATGAATATCAAGTTTAGACCGTGACAAGATACTGACCTGACTCAAAACTGACAAACGTATCTAATCACTGATCATTTACATTTTAAGTACAAACAACTTGTCTTTTATTTATGCCAAAGAACACACATATGATATATTTTTTCCAGTTTTCTTGGCCTCGGAGGAGCCTCACTAAAGCTGCTGTATTGAAATAAATTTGTTCAACAGCATCTGAACAGGAGCTACCCAGAGAGAGATGGTGAGTGCCTCCCCCACATCTTCACAGCTGGGCCAGGAATTCAGCACAGACCTTATTCAAATATTGATTCCTATTATTTATAATCGTACAGAGAAATGCAGAGCTTTCAAACTGAGAAAAGAACCACTCTGGTCTTAAACACACTTTAATGGAGCAATTGCTTTGGCCTTCAAGAAGTATGATAAATATCCTCTTGGAAAATGAGAAACACAGAATCCATTGTGAGTGGAAGTGAAATGGTTCCTGCAGCCAGGCAAGGAGAAAACAAATGCCGCGCTGGTGTCACATTTAAATAGTTCTTCTATTGAAAAATGGAAGCAGAACAACTTCTTGCTTCCAGGTTGAACGTAGCCAAGTTTACAGATTAGCAGAAGCCCAAAATTCACTGTAGTCGATAAAAAAACCTGCTAGAAAGCACAGTTTGTGACTGTGTTGTTTTGCAGTGTGACATATTAACCATGTGTCTTAACCATTAAAAGAATAAAGTTTTTTGAAGGCCGACAGCTGCCACTCTGCACTGTATTTAAAAGAAAATAGATTTGAATGAGGAAGAAATGTCTAGACCAGTCAGTTAGCCCAGCTTAGCTTAATGATTCGAAGTGGGGCAGCTAGCCTTGTTAACAAGTTAACAAATCCACCAACAAATCCAACAAATGAGCCGTACAGCCAAATCAAATGTTTTTAGTCTACATTAGTAGGCATTTAGAGTTTGCCGAAGGCGCTCTCACTTTGACAGTTCGATGCTTTAACTGCCATGGTTTCGTAAAAAGAGGAGAATAATAATTGTTGAACTATGCACAGAGCTTATGTAATGGCACAGCAGGTCAGAGCTTGCACAGCATTTTATGGCAGTATGAAGGTGAGGGAAAATCTTCATCTGTCTACGTCTTTAATAACCTCCTGTTAGTCTTGCTGTCAATCATGAAGGCAGTTGGTCAAGAAGTGGTCCTTTACTGCCTTTACTGTACAGCCACAGGCTAAAGTGGCTTGCATGAGAGAGTTGATGTAAAAAAAAAGAAAAAAAAAACACAGAAAAGTCATGCCACCGGGTTTGTGTGCGACCTCTCAAATATGCTTGACCTGACTTTAACGTCTCACCGTTTCCGTCATTTTCTTGCATTTCCCTATTCGTCTTCATTCAGCAGCCCTTTCATTAACATTCCTTGGATTTTTTTGACGTGAGCCAAAGTTGGAAGCGCATGGTCAGACAGGAACTCCTCACTCATGTGGCTGACATAAGGAGAGTGGAGCAGATGTGTATTAGCTAAGGTGAATACGGACCTCCACTTTTTCGCCACTTAGCACTGGCTTCCATACTGTATGCCTCTGCCCCCTCCCGTCATTCCCAATAACAGAAATCTACTACTCGACAGATGTGAGCTCATGGCATGCTGATGGGAACAGTGGCAACAGTGGCACTGTCACAGGCCGTGTCCATGAAGAGGAAAATGACTAACGTTTGAGCTACAGAGACTCTTAAATCTGTCTCCCTCTCTCACAGCTGTAGAGCTGATCTGATGACATGATTTATAACAGATGAGTGCGCTAGTCACGTTGCAGAAATATGCACCGTGTGTTATCATTTATTGCTCCCCTCTGCCAGTCTGCTAACTATTGCAAGGTGAAATGACTGACAGACGTTAAAGGGTCAGTTCACTTTAATCACAAAAACACATATTTTCCCTACTTACTCCTACTGTAGGGGGACGTGGATTGTTTTGCCAGCTTTTAAGATATCGGCCGCAGTGGCTCCTGGCACCGCCCCAGTGATGGAGGTGAATGGAATTTCGCTTGTGGTGCTCAAAGCTTTGGAAACATTGGAAAAACTTTCCAGAAAAGATGTCGCGGTTTCTCAGGACAATCCACAGACCTCACTCGCAACACGTCTCAACCTTATTTTGCTGTCAAAAAGAAACTAGGTGCATTTTATTTATCCTGGCCAAAATTACTCATTTGCCTCAAAGGGCTTCACAACCTACAAAATCTGACACCCTTGGACCCTCCATTTGATTAGATAGATATACTTTATTGATCCCAAGCTGGGAATTAAATGGAATGGGGTTAAAGGAAGTCCAAATGAAAACTATCACAGGGTCTGTGGATTATCATAGACATATTGCTGAAAGGTTTCTAAATTTTTTCAGTTCTTTCAACAACACAAACAAGATGCCACTCACCTGCAGTATTGCTGTACAGATATGCATCTGCAAGATATCACAAGAGGTAAGAGAGAATTCTCTGTCTCTTTTTTCATGTGATTGAAGTGAATTAACCCTTAACACAGTAGTAGAGTAGGCAGTTTTATTGCTATGCATCCCTTTTTTTATACATTATTATTATTATTATTATTATTATTGTTGTTATTATGCTGTCATCATACATCAGTACCATGACTATTATTATACACTGTCATACCATTCTCATCATTACCACCATCACCTGCTGAGGCTGGTCTATTTGCCTCAAGACTGCTTGCACCTTATCTATTTGCCTTGACTTCTTTTGTAAGGGTATTAGATGTCCAATGCGCTCAGTCTATTTAGCTATTTGCTATTTTTTATTTTTATATTTCTTATTCTATTTTATAATATGTCTCTATATTATTTAATTCTTTGTATTTTCTTGTATTTTCTATATACCTGGCTGCTCTGACAACAGAATTTCTCTCTGGGGATCTATAAAGTCTGTCTATCTGTCTGTTTTACTGATATACATTTCATCTTGATTCACTCACCATGTGTGAGTTGGCTGCTTTTTAAAGGCGATCGGAGGCATCTAATTGGCAAATAATGTGAAATTTTGGTTCAATCAAATTGTAGGACAATGTCAATCACAATGTCAGATTTTCCATTTTGGAATACTGCCTTTAGCTGAGTCTTTTTTTGTGGAAAATATTTCCTTTGCCTCAACAACTGACCCATATTCTCATTTTTCAAGATTGTTTTCATTTGGCTAAATTTCAAGAGAAAAATTCAGGAGCCTAACATGGGTTATCTCCACAAGGATCAGAACCCAGGTTTTCAGGTGTGGCAGAGAATCAAAGTAAAGTTAGTGATCAATCTATAAATATATCTGACTGCAAAACTCTGACTGACAGCTCTGTCATCTTTTGAAAATAGTTTTTAACTGTTTCCTATTTACAAATCCAATAGATATGGACATCAATGTCTCTTTATAGCTCTGCTTTGCTCTCCACCAACTACTAATATCTATATCTGCTAAATGCTCCACTGTTTTAGGCACGTTAGCTAGCTGCTAACTTAAAGGTCTAGTCAGGTACACAGTATTGTATATAAAGTAAATACATTTAAGCTGTTGTTGGTATAAAAATATTGATTAGTGCAGCTTTGAAGCACATTCGCCTATCTGTATTTTTTCTATGTGAGATGACTCACCAGAGGTTTAGCACCACATGATTTATTGAATTTTTTGCCAAATTGCCAGAACCACTCAATATTGCTCCATCCTTAGTTTGTGGCCACATGAAATGAGACGTTTAAGCCAAGGTGGTCTCATTTGATACGTCTGCTTGTTTCCCTTGATTCTGAACCAGAGAACACATTCACACTTAGTGCCACAGTGCACTTTGAAAAATCTGCGATCAGGATTTCTCTCACGTTACACCGGGCCATGAGGACAAGCCTTGCGGATGTTTTGCTCACACTTCTCGTGAGGCGGGTTAGCTGAAAGGCTTTTCTCGCATTTTCCTCGATTAGGCACGGCTCGCTGAGAACGGGCCAAAAAATAAAGGTGGTATGTTTGAGCCAAGGACTGTAAAGGTGCTCTGATAGGTATAATATATCTGTTTCCCACCTGCAGTGAGTCTAAGTGAAGGAAGGAAAGACATAGAATATGAGTAGACTGAAACATGGGTAACTAATTGACTTATGCCACATATAGTCTAATGTATTTTTTAAAGCAAAGCTACTTTCTGCTTCATTTTACACACAAGCATGAAATCACACAGCTCACGAATGCCAGCGCATGAGTGCCCACAAAAGACACGCATGCAGTTCCTTCTTATTCGCAGTGCCTTTATTTACTGCTTTGGCACCGCACGACAGGGACAAGGGATATACTATGGTGGAAAATTCCTGGTCCTGGTTTCCTGGATTAATACGGACCAAATATAAAGTGTCAGCATCGATTTGCGTATTCACGTGAAAATGAAAAGGGGAATTCAGTCGCTGGTGTTGAGTCAGAGTACAGAACAGCATGATACGCTCATGAAAGGGGTTTTTGCTTTCACTGGATGTCCCAGCGGTTGTGACTTTGTGTCACGCCTGCCAACACAAGGCTATGATTAAGCTAGTTTGTGTGGTAATCGGCAACATTTTGAAATATAAAAAAAGATGATTGGCATAACATAACAGTCACTCAACCTACATGTATAGCCACAGCATGGAATTGCTGTGGTAAGCATGAAGCGCCTGGTTGGCCTTTAATCCACAATGTATTATACATTTCTGGTTTGCTGAGGATATAAAGGAAGTCGGTAGTGCTGCTGTTTGCTATGACAGAACAGCTGAAGTTGGCCCCTGACAGAAGTTCAAACTTCCAAACAATCTATTAGGTCTTTGTTTGGAAAAAAAAATCCTCTGATGCGCTGGACACAATGTGTTTTATATTTCCACTTCATTCAGTTAGCATGGGCAGTGAACCACCATGACCAAACAGACAAATAAAAAAGCATGTTCCCATAGTTTGTGTGTGAATGCATGATAGGAAAGGATCTGTGTTCACATAAGAGCACATTTCTTTTAGATTTTATGGCATGGATTTATGATACCATGTGATTAGCTGTATGTGACCAAAGCATATATGCTGCTTTCAGGGGGCAGTTAGTCTCTATTGAATTTTCTACTGAAGCACCACATTGTTTTACCAAAGCCTTTGATGTTAATGTCATAAAGTTGCAAACCAAGACTTAAAAAAAGAAATGTGTGTACAAAATACTCTTTCTTGCCCTTGATTTATGTTAACAATTGTAAAGGAATGTCAAAGATACCTCAACAAAGAGCAATGAGCCATTTGGATTAAATACAGAACAGCATGATATGGTAAGTATGTATTCTAAACAGAGCTCCCTGTCCATCCCAATCTTTTCCTCGTGTATTATATATTTTTTTTGTATTGTTTATAACTTCATTCAACAATCCTCTGACTGAATCTGGTAGCTGCTATTTGTGTTGTCGTGTTGAATCAGGGGAACAGTATCACCTTAAAAGCATTCAAACTGTGTCAGATGATCATATGGTAAAATATTTGTACTTTTCAGGGTGTCACGTTGACCAACACTTTCCATTTAATGCTTGCTGGCTTTTTACTGTAATACTATAATTCCTATTGGTTGCATGAGAACAATTGTCATGTATCCAACTGATGACTGTGTCCAGGTCTCCAAAACATAATAAACTAGAGGAGAGCAGCGACCAGAGCCTTTGTGATCTAATGTCTCTGCTACACTGGATATGAGTGAGCGTTTGTGCTCTGTTTGCAATGTCTCAGGGGCACTCTGGGACTTGTTGTGTTGTTTTTGGTTCCTGGACCTGTTTAGCTCCATGTCCCATTCATCTAGCAGCTGCAGGGAGAGACATTGCTCTCGGTCTGTACTCCAGTATCTCTAGCTCTGTATCTGTTTTCACTGCCGTGTCACCATGTCAGGTTGTTCTAGGTCGTTGACTCGAAACCTGTTTTTAGCCTCCATCTAAATCCACGAGAGGTCTCACCAAAAATGGATGAATGAGTCCTGGCACCCTCACATGAGTCCATTCTTATGCTTTCTGTCATTAAATTCTGACAGTACATCATAACAACCTAGGTAGGTAAGAGAAGATATATATATATACTCTGTTACTAATTAAGACCAAAGAGGTAGACAGGAGAAAGTGATGACAAGTAAAAACAAGGTTCCTCACAGCCCGCTAAGTGGATCAGGGTCCGTTTTCTTCTGGGCGAGATTAGTCGTCTTGGGAAATGAGCACAAGTAGGTATTAGCACAGTGACACGGCTCCATCTCCTCTCTGCTGGCTCACACAAAGCTCGGGCTGGAGACTCCTGGACTCTGCTAACCGAGCTCAGGATTAAGTAACTTTGAATCGTCTCTTATGATGGAGTCACCAAAAGACAAATTAGCATTCCTCTTTTTAAACACTTTTTGTGTTTTTGTCTCTTCAGTAGAGCCCTGATGGATAAATAAGTCACATGCTTCATCTATATCATATTTGTCTGCTCCCATTGTCTTGGTCACATTTTTTCTATGCACCAATTTTACCAAATGTAAATTTTTTTTTTTCATTTCTGATGTTTGCAAAGTTTTTTAATCTGCAGATTGAAAATGCACTTATAATAGGTATATGGAAATGTATGAAGTGATAAATGAGAGTCCCTTGTAGGATTCGCTCTGACACACCTGCATCTTCTCTTCCCGTTGGTGAGCGAGCACGTGAGATAAGGGGATTCAGACTGAAAACAGGCCTGTGTTGAAATGTCTGCGTTGGTGGGGCGTGTTATTAAGGTATCGGTGAGGTTGAAATACGATATAGGAAGTTCAGTTGGAGTAACAGGATAATGAGTTTAAAGGCTGGATGCCAAAACACTGCACGACTGTTTGTTGTAATACACACAGATAGGATTTTACAACACTGGAGGAACTAGAACCATCACACTTTCAATTATTTGATCTGTCGTCAAGATCATCATGAGGTAAACAGAAATTCAGCCTTCATAAACCAAAGTAATCCAACAAGAATGTGTGCTAGGATGTTTGAGGTTGGCCAGTGCAACGCCTTAACAAATCACTTACACCCATGTCTAGCTGTCAGTGAATTTTCTGCCTGTTTCCACCTGGTCTTCAGTTTTGTGTCAGCAAACACAAATCACTCAAATATTTGTGTTGCTTGTTGCTGTGAAAGTGTGCATGATGAAGTGTTTGTTTGATGGGACTCAGGTTCATTATTCCAAACCAGGGATTTCTGGTAAAACTGCAAATCAATATCCAGCTAAGCCTGAAATGGAGCTAAAGACACTTCAGCTTCAGCCAAAACAGAGTTTGTATCCAGTAAACAGCCTCTCTGCTCTTTGAAAGAGTAAAGGATACTCAACTTTGACCTGAGGGAAACAAAGGCTGTTCACAAGCAAATTCCCAGCAGGCATCTCATTACAGAGAGATGCTTCTCATTTCTAGAGATTAGTCACCAAACACAAACTTAAGTTACAAGTTTTCCCCCTCCGCAACTGTTACACAGTTTACTGGAATCAAATTCTAACAGCTTATCTGCGTGGTCATTAAAGTGAACTGAATTGAATGACCTTACCGGCCATCATTTAGGGAGGAGGCGGGGTGCAGCATGTGCTGTGTTTGGCAGTTGAGAATGTCCAGTAAACTCAGAAATTCTTGCTAATCTAGTAATTTAGTGTAAATCCAGTCATTTCTCACGCAGCCAGATTCCACATACTATGCAGTTAGAACACACTAAATATTCAATTTTATGTCATATTTGATACTAATAGTATGTTAGTATGAGATTTCGAACACAGCCAAGATGACTAATAATAATTGCCATAATGGCGGACACTTATTGGTTTTCCTGAAAGACATGCATCATGTTGCACTCAGTTATAGAAATTAGAACCATGATAACCTTTTTATCTCTATGTACCTGGGAAATTGTTGCGTGAGCTGATGGTACTTTTCAGACTCAGTCAATCCCCCAATGTTGACAACAGATGGTGTGTGTGTACATTCATGAAGCACATTCATGCCTTTAGATAACATGATGACGATGCCATCCACTAAAGAAACACTAAAAAACATGCAAGTGGAAAAAATGCAAGCAAATGAAGAAATAGCTTCACCAATGTCACAACAGATGCACGGTGTTCAGGAAAGAAATGTTTCAAAAATCTGATTGCATGATTGAAAAATGATTGCAGTCATCATTAACTTAGTGTTCGCCTTTTACTCAATATAAGGTACCAAGTCATATAACGCTACATACTTTCTGAATCATGTAATCAAGATGTTAAAACCATTAAAAAAAAATTTGCCTGCTCATTTCCATGAAGTGAATTAAATCTTTTTAAGTCACTTCTGTTTTGGTCTGTGTGACTCGTGTTTCTGTATTTGGTTGTGTTTCACATGTTTTTCTTAAATACCGCTTGTGTGTTGAGATGTGAAGTGATGAAGCTGCTCTCTTCATTTCCTTTATTCTTGGATGAATTGCAGTCATGTGCATATATTCACAGTCCCCATGGTGATGGTGATTCCTTAGATACTTCGGTGAACTTTCATACAGACATTCATGTCACTCTCTGGATGAACTATAACAACTTTGATGATCCTTCATGGATGGAGCATTTTTCAGACTATTGGGGTGTTGGACTAATGGGCAATGTGAACAATAGACAGTCCCAAGTAGCGTCAAGTTAAAATTGAAATTTGTCCAACACTTTTGTTTATTGTGAATTTCCAGCAAAACTAATGACATTTCCATAAGCATCGGCTGTACTTTATGTTTTCTGCTAATTACCAAACACTGAACTAAGATGGGCAACACTGTAAACATTATACCTACTAAACATCAGCATGTTAGCGTTGTCTTTGTGAGCATGCTACCATGCAGGCATTAGCATGTAGCACCAGTGTACCTTAGCACAGCCTCACAGAGCTGCTGGCTGTAGATGCTCAGCAGACTCCACTTGTGTGCATACATGGATATGTTAATGTTTATGTTGATGTGCCCTTTAGTCCATTTATGCGCTGCTCCTCTCACACACAGTAGAGTTGTCTCGCACCTTAATGGCAAACACATGGATCCTATGTGCGGCTCTCTGTTTTGACACCCTGTATAGTGGAACTACAAACACGCACAGTATTTTTAGTTTGGCACCCGTTCACGTGAGGTAGAAGTGAGGAAGGCGCATAAGAGGGCCATGTATGGTGTCAAGAAGAGAGGTGCTCTTCATCAGCCTTTGACACTAAATGTTTGAGGGGGCTGTTGTGAATATGATCAAGGAGTCTTTTGTTGCCTTAAAACTGGAAGGTCATTGTCCCTTTGCCTGTGAATATCCTCAGCGCCGGGCTCACAGCACGTGTCAATGTAGCGCCACCAGTGTGAGGGAAATGCACAGAGAAGGTCAAATAGGCAGCTTGCAAAGAACCACAGAGTTTGTTCACAGACAGCCTACAGAAAAGATTCCACATCAGCGACCATATGTAATTAACTGTTTTAGGTAGGTAGCAATAAAACTGTATTTGTCCGTTTTCTTGAATTCCTCCTTCCAGCCACTGAGACTGTCTCTATCATGCGGGCTTGACCCAGAGGTTGCCAATTTGTGTTTGTGTCTTTGTCTGCAGACCTAGTACAGGCTTGTGGTTTTGGCGAGGAAAAAGAGAGGAGGACAGCGTTGTGGCGGCGCAGGGGGATGGAGATGGAGGTGGAGGAGAGACGGGACAAAGGAGAGGAGGAGAGGATGATGTATTTCAACGTAACAAGCACAAACGGGGCGTGAGAGGTGAAGAGTTCAGGCCAGGGGAAGGAAGTCTATATAATTTCAAGGTCAAAAGTATAGAAATATAGTACAATAGAGCTCTGGCCGCAGCAGCGAGATAAACAAAACTGTCCTCCGCTATCACATTACAACCAGAGTTTTTATGTCCATGGAAAGAGATTTACAGACTCTATAATACTCGCCTGTGCCAGTGCACGAATTCCATTTTTCATCCTTTGAGTAAACACACTCCGGACCTTTTGCCCTGTTTGAAATTACATCTGCTATCACCAAAACTTCTCTGAGCCCAATTTACCCTGGTCTGTCATTGTGCCTGGGGCCAGGCCTTTCTCACTGCCATCCCGGCGAGACCAAATAAAGTCAGCCAATTTCTGGTTGCTGATGTCATCTCCACCATTTAAATGATTGCCCTGTAATCAGCCTCGTCCTGCTCTGTGATTGGAGCGGCCGGTCCAATCTGGCCTCGGCGACTTCTGTGGGACAGACGGCAGAGAGAGATGAAGGAACATATGGCATCCTTTTAAAGTCCCTCTCTCTCTCTCTCTCTCTCATTGTAAATGCGTTCAGTGGATCTGATGACTTAACTGATCATTTGGACTTTTTTCAACTTAAAACTTCCCAAATCAAATTTAAGCTACTAATAAATGAGAGTTTGCTCCTCTAGTTTGCAGCCAGTGTATACAAATGGTTGTTCAGGGGACTATTAGATTTTTGGGGACAATTTCCTGTTATGAAAACTCACTTTAATATCTTTAATATGTGTGATAAATATATTGCATCTACATTTTTGGTTCCAACATTCATCATTTAGTTAATTTTAAACCTGGCTATGCATATGGATACTGCTATACAGGAAGGCACATAGTTTAAAAAGAAAAAAAAAGAAAAAGGGCAATGAACTTGAGATCATGTTTGAGAAATAATGAGGAAAAGTAATTCAGTCATGCGGGGTTGGGTTCTCCAACTTGATCTCTCTTGTTTCTGCCCTACAATGTTCTTATTATGTGATCAGAAGACACCAATTAAAGCTCTCGAGGAAAAACACCCATCTTGAATCCCTAGTCAAGAGCTGCTGAAGTGGTTGAATGTAGATGGGGTTAGTATTGAATAGTACATTGTATTTGGAAATTGGACCTTCCTCAGAGAGAATTACTGTGATTGCCTACAATTACTCTCTCAAATATATCCACAGGGGTTCCCAAATAAAACACTGTATGGCTCGCCACAACACATTCTGCAACCTGTCATTAAGAGCCACAGCTCCTTCTGTTCAACATCTCGTAACTGTCCTGATGAAGACAGGCCTCTGATGCGTATGGCACCCACCAGAAGACCTCAGCAACAAAGGAGGGGAACAGACTGAAGGCTATGAAATGCAGAGTGCCTGGTGTGTGAGGGGCTGTCGCTGACAAAGAGTGATCCGAGAGGTCAAGAGTCTCTGGCGGACCCAGATGACTGGCCTGCTGCTGACCCAGGAGCAGGCCTGTCGCTCCAGTGCACATCAGCTGTCAGCCTGCACACAGAACTGATGCCAGGCACAACAGGAAACAGCAGTCTAGTCTGCATGCCAACCTACAACATCAAGAGTAATAATTTGGGGTTAAATCCAACAGGATTATTCTGCAACAACTGTGAATATGTGGAATAGATGCCTTTATAATTTTTATTGCACATCCAAAGGTGTCAGTGGTTCATTAAATAAATAAGGAAGAAAAACAAAAAATTCTGTTGTCTATCACTCTACTTTTTTCAAAGTTTTCTGGAATTTTACTGTAAAATAAAAGATATTTTCACCTCTTTGGGGTCATGTTGCATCATTTAGATTGAGTGTTAAGTTGTTACTGAGTCTTAAGTAACTGCTAATCAGGTTGCATAATCACAACTTAACAAATGTCTAAGCTAGTTACACCCTTACAAACATCTGTTGCACTGTCCACTTAAATGCCATCAGTAAACTAGACGTGCACCATAAGCTTTAACAAAAATAACAGTTAAAAGGGCCAAATTACAGTAGCCCATTAAAGTTAACAGTTAATCCAAATGTACCGGTAGTAGCAGTACTAGTAGTTATAGTTAGAGGTATTCATGTAATTTACAGTGAATGGGAAATAGAAAGACTTATTGACATTAATTGGTCATTTATTCCTAAATTATCAGCATAACATTTTGTAATTAGAGACATTTTCTATAATTTTTGTAAAATATCATTTGAAGTATTCCCAGTTGAACATATACCACTACCTCTGTTACTTGTCAGTCTAAACAGAACATATATCAGCTAACTAACATTAGTTTTGTCATTTAGCTACACAGTTACACGTGGCAGTTACTGTGTGTACATACTGAACAATAATTAGTGATAAGTATTCAACTAACTAATCTACATAAGAAGTACTTTGCACGGTGCAACCTGTTTTCATTTACTGATTAAATCTCAACTTAGAAAACACTTATGTTATCATGGGTTAGGTCAAATTTGAATCTCACAAAGCTTTTGCAATGAACTCAAGGCCTCTAAAAACCTTCAAATAAAACAGTCTGAAAAGGACAAATCACTCCTTGTCTGAATTGATCACAGTTTTTAATCATGCAGAGATTGTAACTTGTGATGACAAGTTAAAAGGTCTCTTCTCCGTGTGTGCAGTTTATTCTACACCATCTTATTTATAAAATAAGATGGTGTATGAGGAAGTGATGAAATTTAAGTTTTTCTGGTTTATATGGAAAAACACCGTCAGTATGACAAGCATTAACGACTATGACTGAACAATGAAAAACAATGAGAGCCACCTCTGGGCCACCGACTGACAGAGTAAATGTCTCCACACTGCAATAAAAGGAGCGTGGCAGTTTGAACAGATCCTGACATATCTTATCTTATTATCAGTTAAGTCAAAATAGTTCTAATTATAGTCATAATAAACTTTATTTATGGTGCACTTTTACATACAACAATCTAAAACACTTTCCTGTTGCACTCCTGCAGTAATACTGTGGGACTCACGATGGACAGTTCAACCAGAGATGTTTTTTTTAATTCCACACATTCTTCTTCCTTGTTAAACTCTGGTGCCTACATTACCCACAATGCAACTCTAAGATCTGGTATGTTATGCTAGAGGTGGCTAACATAGCCTCCAGCCTGCTGTAGAGATGGTTGGAGAGATTTCTGTTTAACTACACACCTGCAGATTTTTCTTCATTTCCACACTTTTCAGCACCAGGCCTGCCAACTCAAGACAAAACAAACCTGTGCTAAGCTGTCAAATCACTGAGTGAAAAGGACATTTTTTATTAGCTAACTGACTGAGGACAACACTGGATTACCAGCTGAGTAAAACAGTCTTAAGACTCTCAAAGCCCCCAGAGGTTCCAGTGTGTTTACTGATTTATTGTGATTTGATTAATTGCAAATTTGTTTGAGAATATGAACCACTAAATGACTTTATCAAATGACATTTAAATGAGGGCTTTTAATCAAAAAACTAGTTTGCATGCCTTCATTGTTACATTTTTCATTGCTCCCACATGATGCATATTGCTGTTTAAATCTGTTTAATTTCTTTACTTGAAGGCAGCAGAGCACAATGCTCAGGAGGGTGGTGGGGGTAGTGGTGCTGGCCGTCAAGAGTGGCCCACGACTTATTTTTGCCTCAGGAGCCCTGAGAGGGTTCATCTGGCCCTGACTTCAAATGAGGCATTTACAAGAGCTATTCTTTTCGTTGTCTCATCCTGAACGGGACAATTATTTATTTTCAATTAGACTTCAAAAGAGACATCTGCCCGAGATGTCTGAATGTGTTCTTGAGAGAAATAAGAAGACATTCTTTTCTAGCTGCAGGTTATAGAAACCATCTGTCACTGAGGCTTGTTAAATAAGAAAGTCCAGGAGGGGATGGAACCTTTTCTGTCCTGCATTTACCCCCAAGGCGTAATAAGTGTGATACTGTTTTCATTTTCACATTCCACAGGATGGGACCTCTCTTTTCTGGAGAGCAGCAGAAGACATGAGATCTACCTGGGAACTGTCTAATGCAGGGAAGAAGGACGAAAAGATGTGACTTATACAGTGTGAGTTTTCCATCCCCCTCATCCTCCTGGTGTTTGGCCCAGCTAGATACTCTGTGATGTGGCATCACTGTCCCCTGCTGGTGCTTCTTGGGATTTTTTTTCCACCCACCTTTTATTGTATAATTTCCTTTTTATTCCTTCCTGTCCGTTTTTATTTTGTGGCTTGTAAGGGACTCTAATTCAGCAAAGGAAAGAGTGTAAGACATTTAAGAGTCTCGCTGCCAGCTCATGTTCCAGAGGAGCGTACACAGTAGGTTTTCTTTTATATATTTTTATTCAGGATACTCAATTGCACTTTATGTAATGTAGGATTTTATGTCTCCAAGCCAAAGGGAATGGATGGATTGGATGGAAGGTTTTTTTTCACCATCCAAGCAGCCTTACACAAGATTTAAATGTTGAGGAATGGTGATATGTTTAGGAACCACTAGGTGGCAGCAGTGCAGTGACATTTCGGGGTTCACCCAAATTGGCAGGTCATAAACAATCTGTCAGCCTTCTTCTAGCTTATCACTGTCTAATGGATGAATGACTCAGACGTCATTCACAGAGTCTCACACAAATAAGACCGATGTGCTTCTGATTTAAAGCAGACAACCGCTCTGACAGGTGAACTCAAAACTTTGCCGATGTTTGGACAAAAAACCCACGCGCCATCAACCAATTGTCTGCGGCTGTGACAGTGTAGAGTTGGTGGTTGTCCCTGAGTCCAAACAACCAGAATATAAATCAAGCTGCATGCCACCCTTCTAATCAATAGCTAAGTTATGTGTTTATATTTTATTTTCATGACTTATTTGAAGAGCTGTCCGTCTGATCCAGTGCCCCGCGCGAGAGTAAATTACCCCGAACGATAAAAAAGAAGAGCAGCAGTACATTCAAATGCTGACGTAGCCATTCGACCTCGAGTGATGGCGGTGGATAGATGCATGGGAGGAGAATCTGTATGAACTCAATTCACAGAGCAACAGCTTGATGATTTTTTCCCCTCCCCAAACTCATTTGTTTTGTGAATCATGACCCAACAGATTTTCTGGCTGTCATGTGGATACATCAGAGTCTATTTACTTCTGGAGTGTGCAGAGTGCTTTATTTTCGTGGGAACGCTTTGTCAGGCTTATCAACATCCTGTAGTAACCTGTGACAGTAAATCCTCTCTAATTTTTGTTTAACCATTTCAGTTTTTTAACAAACTGCTCCTGAATCTCAGTCTGGATGAAGAACAACATTTTGACTGACTGTCGACGAAGAAGAAAGGAGACAGGATGATCAGCAACTGTGACAGGATGAAGGGCTCAGTTTTGTCTGCTGACTCTGGACCCAGGAGACGCCCCTCCTCCCCCCTTCAGCGTTCTCATTTCCAAACTGTCTAATTAGCGTCCTGATGATGCCACTCCACTCCTGTCTCCTCTCTGTCGCCGCTCCATCGCAGAACCACAGACCGACGCTGTTTAATGTGCGCTCAGTATCTTCATCTGACGGGAGCTTTGGTGCTGCAGAGATACAAATCCTGAAGACACAGGCCTTGTAGAGGCTCGTGCTGTTTGTCATTTTTATGTTTTCGCTGTAGTTTGCTCAACAGAGACAACGTGCAGTACAAAGAAAAAAAAACATTTAGGAGATGTGCTGTGTTTGTGGAGGCTTTTTTTTCTGCTGGGACACACTGGCCACACTGTGCCAGGCTGGGAGTTTGATGCCACCAGCGCAGGGGCAGCTTTAGGACCGTTTGAACAGAGGGGCTGCACTGGAGCAGAGACGGAGAGGAAACATTTGAATAAAAATGTGTTGAAACTCAGATTTGAAGCTTGGGTTCTGCAGCTGCTAAACTGTCCATTGTTCACAGTTACACTGCTTGTTCACTGTCATACATTAACGCCAAATAAACAACTTGAAATAATCCATAATGAAACTGCACACTGTAAACAATGTTGCTGCATCATTCATGTTGTTTTGTGTGTCTTTGTGGTCATTTTTCATGTCTTTGGAATTGTTTTGTTGTTTTGGATCTCTGTAGTTATTTTGCGTCACTTTGTGGTCGTTTTGTGTTTCTTTGTGGTCATTTTGCACTTTTTTACAGTTGTTTTACATATTTTTAGTCATTTCATTTACTTTCCATCAAGGAATGACAACAGTTGCTCAACATGGAGGTTCTCGCCCAGACTTGATTTAAATTTCTATTCAGTTGCTCAGAAATTCATAAAACATAAACTGGAACAAAAAGCAGTGCAATAGTCCATTTAATATTGCTGAGATTCTGAAATATTATCACGCTGTTTCATGTTCAGCCAACAAAGTCGGACATTTAAACTTCCAACTCTAAGGGCCTGTTCGCGTCAAATATAGCCTGCAGCTGAAACACAGGCGTCACTCATCTCAGTTAGAGAGCTGTGTTCAGGGATGTGGGAGAAAAAAAAAAAACAGGATTGCAGCACAAGTTTCATCTCGCAACAAGCTGGACTGGCAAATCAAACACAAACAAGCAAGAATGTGTGAGGTAGATTAGCTGGTTGTCTGTGTCTTAGCGCTTTTCTGCTTACTTTATCAAAGGACACACACAGCTACCTTGGTATTTAACAGCATTCAACATTAGCGCACCAACAGAGCCCCTTGTATTGTCATAGTCTAGTGTTTATGCCTGTGATTAAGTGCCTTAAAAGCTCTTAGTCATTTTCATGAACAGTTCTGCTTTTTAGGGAAAACCTCTGAGTTGTGTTTTTTCACCATCTGATTGTAACAAAAACAGTCTTTACTGGAGGGACTAGACGTTTAAAGGCAAAGGTGCTGGGTTCAATGTCCACTGATCATCTGACTCTTTCATAGCATAAAATATAAGCCAATCACACAGTTTGTTTGACCACAGATTCCCCAGGACAGCAGAATAATGGTGCATGTGATTAGATTACGATTCAAAAACTGCCCCTGATGGGATCTGCACTCTTCTCTTTGCCACTAGTGTGTGTCAGTAAATCTTTCCTCTGAGATGCAGCTTGTTGAAATACAGTATCTGCCAGTGCACAGGCAGTTCTTTCATCGTGTGTAAGCAACTCTCGTGGGAATCTCCCACACTGTCCTTTGTAACAGCAAAAAAATAAAATGCTGCTTTGTAGCAGCAGTCCTCTGAGGTTAAGGCAACCGCCACTATGTCACTCTTTGAAAAGTTGTTACCAATTAGCTCATGGTCACCATGTGTGACCTTGTAAAAGACATTTCATCAGCATGTATGGAATTTAAAAGGAAAAGGAGTGAGAGGAGCAAGCGTTTATTAAAATGGAAAGTTATATTATTTGGCTATATGAGATTCATTTGACAGGGTAAAAAAATACAGAATTTAATTTCTAAACATATCAAGAAAAGTCTTTACTGCAATCAAAAAAGAAAGATTTGAGGGGAAGTTAACAGAAAAGCATTGCCTTTTTAGTTCTTCTAGTCTTTTGTTCTTCCCTGCTATGCTTCATGGTTCCTAATTTTCATGTGCAGCACATCCTTCTAAGTCTCCGACCGAAATGAGGCAGGGTGTCCGCTGCTTTTCATGTCATCCACTGGCTCGAAAACCAAGGGTTTTAGTTGGCAGACTCAAGAGTCAAAGAAATCTTTGATATCGTGTCAGAGACTCCAGACGGCCTTTCGTAGTGGACAGATCTCCAGTACAGCAAATTGAATTGAATTAAAAAGAACTGTTAAGATTCTGTCTCCCAACTTCACATCTTTGTAGCAGCAGCAGCCGTCTGTGAGTCTTTAAACTCAGCAGAAGCGTCAGTGGTGGAGCCAGAAGGAGTTTGGATAATAATGTTCTTTATCTTTACCACAGAGCTATTTGTGATTAAACCTTTGATTTAGCAAAAAAAATTATGTTTCAATTTGAGGTGCCACAGAGTGGAGAGTTTCAGCAGTATACTGCCTTTAATCTGGCCTCAGTTAGGGACCTACGAGACATCAATAATAATTACTGGTGACGGTGCATTGTCGCAGATCAAACTGGTTTAAATCATAAGAGCCCTGTGCAGCGTTTTTATACCGAACACAGTAATGGCAGATGGTACCTTACGCAGGACAAATAATGACTTATCTCTGCTGACACGTTGGTGCAAATGGTCAGAGCAATCATGATGTCAGAGCACAGCACTTAGACTCCTATTAGTGACATTAACTAAATTCATGTTTATTCCACGCTTTGTCCTTTGCACGTTGCAAAGCGCTCGCATTTCCCTTATGAATGAGTCACTGTGCATGCATCACTATGACAAAGGATCCAACAGCAAGCACTCGTGAAATTATCGGTCGTGATTGGATTTCTGTCACTAAAATGTTACAGGATGAAGACGCAGCCTGACCAAACTTTGTTCCCCATTAATTTCAGTGAAGAAGGGGACAGTATGTGTTCGCCTCTGGACACAAATTGATCCAAACTCTTTGGCATTGATTTCAGTTTGACACATAAAGTCACAGAAGTACCTGGACACTTTGACACATATGAGGAGTGGACTTGACGTTTCAATCCAGGAATATTGACTGTATGCTTCAGAGAGTTTAGGAAAAGATTCACATGGGAGCAGATATTTAACTTTTGAAACACGGGATGCAAACTCTGGTCTCCAGCATTCAAGTCCTGTGTCTGACCCCCCCACATCCCTGGGAGGACTCTGATGCTCTTTATTACTGATTTAGGAAAAAAAAAAAAAAACATGACATGAAAGATTCTTCCAATTAAAATACATTACTTTCATAGTCATGCTGATTACACATAATTTTAACACATTACATGCCGCCATCATATAATGCGGTCATTTTATGTATTTTTATGTCATTAAAAATGTATCAGTGCAGCTTCAAAGACATGCTAGTTTGTGTTTACCTGACAAACACTTTTCCCTGTTCTCCCTGATTTAACTAAAGCGCACGAGCACATTTTGTGATCTGATCCCACTATGAGGAGTTGGAGTTGTTCCATATTTTTCTAATTGTCAACAAATCCCACGCAAAGACCAAAACCAACAATGCTTAAATACTTTCTGGATTTCCTCCTCTGCCCGTGGCCAGCCACATAAGTCTTAGTAGTTTCTCAAATGTGCTCAGCCTTTGAACAAACATTAATAGTCCATTTCCTTTTTAAGATGCAGATGAAAACACACTTGCTGTGTGAAAAGACTTTGTATGTTGGGATTTAACAGTTTGGAACAATGATGGAGCTCGGTGCCACAGAGGAATAAGCCACAGTATCAAGTTTTGGCTCTGTAGACAATACTTGTTAGCAGGATTAATTCCTTGTTGGTTAAGCCTTTTCATGGGATTTGTTCACAACAACAAAATCAATATTTTCAGTCTTATTCTTAAGTGCAAGATAGAATTGGAAAATAAATAAAAGAGGTTTTGTTGCATAATCAACAGAGAAGACAAATGAGCAGGGAGGTGATTTGAGATACTGATATCGTCCTGGAAAAAAAAAGAAAAAGTTATTCTATTATTCCAAAGTGACAGACAACACTGTAGTCCCTCCAGGATTTTCCAGCTCGTCTCCACAGCCGGTAGGTACAGCAGAATAGATAAACAGTGGGAATGGGGGATAAGGAATGAGGGCGGACCCTCGGGGAGATGCCTGGTGGTCTCTTGGGAAACAAAAGGCAACAGTTGCCTCTGAAGGATCTGGAAAGTCTTCAGCTCGGCACCATTTTCTGCTGATCAACCACGTTTCACTTGGAATCACAGATTTTAGATGCCTCACTGATCTCACTGCACCTCTACCAATACAAAGACCCTCCTTTAAGAAAATAACACTCACACTCAATATGTTGTCATATTAACACCCATATTTTTCAGTTATTTGTACCTCTGTATTTGCATGTGGAACCAGTCTGACATTATGATAGGGCGGCCAGAGTTTTAATTAATCCATGTTAATTGGCTGACTGGAGACCATACGACACATGGAGTCCCCTTCTGCTAGTGACACATTGTGCTTTTGTTTGAAATCAATTAATTTTGGTAATTGAGGCATACAGTAGTTCCTAAGCCATAACAGATACCCGTGGTTCTCTTCTTAATTACTTATCACTCCATTCTCTGCCCTCTGAAGCATCCTGCAGAGCAAAATAGTAAATTGTGTATGTCCTGACTGGAAAAATATCTGAAGGTGGCTGGACAATAGGAGTTAGTGATTAGCTGTCATCTAAGTGGCAGTGTACAATACAGAATACAGCGCCTGCTAATAAATGATGGAGAAGCTCCCAGGGCTGTCACTCACTGTGGCTAGCTGCGTCCTTTTACAGTACTTTAAAAGGGTTTTATAACAGACTAAGGACTGCGGAAATAAATGTGTAAGGTCTGATATTCAAGTCGGGGTTCAGGGGGAAAATAAAAGACAGTGACATTTTGAGCTGACATTTAATGGTTGTTCGTCTCGGTTGTGTGTTTCATTATACATTAGGCCTTGTTGTGAAGTCAGGGAGAGATTTTCAGCACAAGGTTCATTCAGTGTCTGTCATTATTTCTACAGTATGGCCGAGCTCCGTCTGTTGCCATAGACACTGGCTGTGACCACAGCAGGTTGCGTACTCAAACAACCTGTAATGTTACCCAGCTTTAGAGCAGCAAGCATGTATGTGCTAACAGTTCTTCAACACTTTAGCAGCCATTCAACCTCTGTAGTTAGACAGAAATATGATTTTAGTTTTATTAAGTTTTCTGGCCAGCCCGAGAATTTCGCCTACCAGCTGGAACACCGGCACTGCCTGACCTAAGAAGCCAAGCTGCACCCGATCCACAAGGGCAAAGGCATAACATTGTTATTTATTTCTTATTTATATACTTTGTTCTTATTCTATTTTACACTCATTGTTATTGCATAACTAACCCTGTAAAATCTGAACCATGAAATAATTGGCAGAAAATTCTATTTTTTTTTTTTAAATGGAGAGTTTATTGAACCTTCTGACCAAAAAAAAAAAAAAAGAATAGAAACAAATTATTTTTAATTTGTATACTTTTTGCTACATCCAGCATATTATTTACTTTTTGGTTATTTTGTAGGTTTTTCAGGAAAAATAAATCACAAAACTCATGTATCAGATATGCTACATTATGCATACGTTAAAGGGTTAAGAGGAGCGAACGGTCACACCGTTCACTATGATTATACCCTGTATGATCACGTGTCAAATAAAACTTGAGCTTAATTACATGCTGGGGGTGTCATTGTGTGGACTGAAATGGTTGATTTGGCTCTGTGATGTGGTGACTGTCTTCTTGAGCTCCTGTAGCGTTTACATCTGTCATGCCTGCTGAAAGAACCAGGTCCAACTCCTGGTGGGAGTGTCTGGCTTTAAACCAGTAGCCAGCCGGTCACAGGCACAGCTGCAGCTAACATTATAGATACAGCCATAGTATTAGCCATGTAGCTACGGTAATAGACACAGCCATAACCAAGGCAATAGAGTTGCAAAAAGCGAAGGGCCACTTGTTCCAGGAGTGTTTTTCCCCATTTTGTATTCCCATTCCAGTTTCTTTTAACGGTATCAAAGTGTTGCTTAACATGGAAACATGGCACTCTGCTGGATGGTGTAGTTATTAATTCATTTATAGTTAATGTAGGTGTATGACAGGGCCACTAATGTTTTGTTCGTCATTTTGATGTGGCTGAAAGCTTTAAATTCTGCAAGTCCCACGTGCATCAGCTGGTGTTGCCATTGAGGGGAGGCCAGTCAGAGACACAAATTCAAAATACTTGTATATTGTGTGAATCCTTATAGATAATACTCAACTGTGGGTGCAGTTGAGAACAAAACGTCTTATAGTTGCAGAATTCACCCAAAAAATTCACTTCACAACTCTATAACTACAGCCACACCTACAGCCGCAGCATCTTGGTGTGCCCACCCACTGTGTTCACTGCAAGTATATGCCTACAGTGTGAGCTCAGCTTTCTTTCTTTTTAATCAGATTTTTCTCACAATATCTCTTGAATTTCAGGTTCAGTGATATTTCTTTATTAATGTTACTCGATTCTTCCATTTTGCTTATGAAATCTGATTTTTTAAAAATGCACAAGCAGCCTTTGAATACATTCAGAAATCTATAAAAGCATGCATAATTCATTAATTTGGAAAGAGACTTGAAGGATCATTCAGTGGTGATATAACTCCTGCTTTGAGCTAAGTTTTGTTTTTTTTCCTGCTTTCCGGTCAGACATTATTGTAAAGGAGGTCACAGTTGTTTCCTTCAAGTGACCTTGAGGTGACGGGAGGGTGACGATGCGTCGACACTCGGGCAGGCGGGCTGCCTTTCATTCGCTCACACTGCAGAAGACAATACTGTGAGACAGCAATAACAACCCTGTCTGGGGCTGCTATCATTTTAATACAGAAAAACAGAGCAGTATTACCAGACCAGAAACCAAGACTGATTAGGGTGGCGGCCAGGTACATTTACTTCCATCAGATGGATGTGATTGCCAAATTACACTAGGAAAGATTCCTCAGGGTGAAATTGTACTGTTGCAGGTGTTTTTTCTTGCGTTACAAACCTTAAAATGAACATTATCTCACTGTGGTCCACTGTGTTGTATTGTTTCCTCATCCTCTCTCAGCGCTTGCCCATTGAGTAGATGAGCTAACTACTGCAGGTCTCATGGTTCTTTTGTTTAATCGATTAATCGTTGCAGCTCCGCAGTCATGGATTTTTCTAATACACCTTTCTAGTACACCGCAGTGCTTCGGCTTCTTCTGCTGGAGACAAATTATTGCTGCTACTCGCTGTTCCAGGGCTCCAACAGAAAGCCCACAAAATAACAAGCTCAGCACCCTCTTCATCATGATAAAAGCTCTTAAAAACAGCAAGGCTACGTGGGGGTCAGCTGTAAGAAATTAATTACTTTAAAACACAAATGTCAACTGAGGTTTCATTATTTTCCCTCTTTGTACTTAAATGTGTGTTTGCCATGGATTTGTAAAGGGTTATTACCATGTCATTGTGAAATGGCTATTGTTAAAATCATTAAATGTAAATGTATGTATAAATATGAACATGTAAATTATTCTATTAGAGTAAACAAGGTGAATATGTTTATTTTTCAATTTGTGTTTTATTTCTTTTAATAGATACAGTTTGTTTAGAGATAACTCGAGAAGATAGACTAAATATTATATATTACTTTGGATTATTAATCCAAGTGCATCAATGTATGATATTAATGTAAAAATAAAACACAGGATGTGTGTCATGGTCAGATAATACACACTATCTTACCATCTTATACATCTAATTAAAGACGTTCCTTGGACATTAGGAATACAGTTCAAATTAGTTTTATTGTTCAAATTAGTAGAGTGGGAGGAAAACCCATGCCGACACAGGGAGCAACTCACTCTGTGTGGCCCAAATAGGCTTCTTATTGCTGATGTCGCTGCTTTATGAGATGAGAGTCATTAAGACAAAGGCAGCGAGAATACTTGCAGCGAAAGCCACCACCTGCAGCAGGTCTCTCCAGATGCTGTGGGAGGTAGTTTTCTCTGCAAGGGGAATGGCCAGCTGTTTCATGTGGGCCTGCAAAGACTGGACGATGAGCGTGTCCACTGCTGGATCCTGTTATACTATCACAGACTCCAGCAGGCGCTTCTTCTGCAGCTCTTTCACCACAGCCTTGCAGACCTTCTTGATGTTTTTGACATCCGGGCAGAAGCCCTCAGTTTCAGCGAGTCCCTTCATCGTCTGGTTCTAGTTTTGTAGAGCGTGACACTTGGTCAACACTCTCACTGTCAGCAGGACGACAAACAGCCACAGCTGGTTCTCACTGTCTGCCTCGGCTGTGGACTCCAACCAGAGGCAGACAGCAGACTCCTGGGCTGACCCATGGAGACCTCAGATGTGTTTCTGGTCTCCAGGATGGTCTCTGGTGTCTCTATTGGTGTCATACTTCTTTAGATTAGTCTTTTTGGCTCTTCTGATTTCAAGCAATCGCTTCAGTAGTTTTTTGATCTCTGATGTGAGATTTGATCCCATATGTAGGAAACAGTCTGCCTGTCACACACACACACACACACACACACACACACACACATCCTCCTCGCATGAAACGTGCAATTTCATATTTGTTCAGCTAAACATCATAAAAATTGCACCAAATCAGTGAAAAAGACTGAATAAATATACAATATAAAACATTCTCCACATGAAGGACAGCCCACCAGCCAACTAGGACACAGTAATCCCTGACTGAAGGAAAAAGCTATTTACGAAGTACAATTAGAAATCTTATTTTTTTCCTTTCAGCAGCCTTTATCCTTTATCCTTCTCCTTCAGCATGTAGTCCAAGTATATTTTGGTCCACAGCGGGCAAAGCAGCTGAGGCCTGTGCGCTATTTTTTGCAGATCTGTGGGGCTTAATTGGAAATCTCATGTCCACTATCCAGGTCCCGGCTGTTCCTTTGGGTTGTTTAGTTTCAATATTGCTTTCCCTGATTTTTACTGAGACTTCAATTAGAAATCTTTTCGCCCTTTTATTTGGTCTTGTGATAGTCAGCTGCATGTGAAATGAGGAGAAGAGGGATAAACCGGGGCAGTGGGATTCACTACCTAATTTTAGAGCAGCATAACTGAGATGAAGGAGAAAACACAGGATGGATGGACTTGACCACCTCACTGGGGTTTATTTAAGTTTATTTCCGCTTCACTATACAGGATTTTCTCTCATGTGTCACCTGCTTCAGCTGCCTCACTGGTTGGTATACATATATAAAAGTCTGCAGAGTTCTCCAGCACTGCACTTTTCTAACCAAATGCATAGTCCGAAAAAGGCAAGGGGCACTTCTGGTATGGCTAGATTGTTATGGTGTGATACATCCAAGAAAAGCAGGTTTTAGTTGTATATCTATGTGTTTTAAGGTAACTGCACCCCGTTCATGTAGTCATTTTAAACTGTTGGCACTGGATGTAATATCAAAATCAATCAGAATATCAAAGTTCTTGTCTATAGAGAGGGTTGTGGAATCACACTTGGCTGGATCAAAGAAAGGCCACACATCCACACAAATTAAAGGCTGGAGAGTGTCTTGTTAGAGAGGCATTCCTGCTTGTCAAACAGAAAATAAATTCCATACATTTCTCTTCCTCTGTCCACTGATGCTCGCATGTAAAGAATCAACAACCTGAATGCCCCCAGAGCAATATTTTAAGCACTACCAAAGAAAGAAGGGAAAACACACAAATTGCAAACCTAACACTGTGAACCTATTACATCACTGGGTCTTACTCAGCCGGCGTAGTGAAAGTGACAAAGCAGGATCCTGTGAACTGTGTCCTCACAGTTTAAGGACAGTGCTCATTCAGGTCTCCCGCTTTTTGGCAGCACTCTGAGCCCAGCTCACAAAATACCTGGCTAAAATACCTCCTGTGGAGAAAAGTGAATGGCTGGTCAGCAGTTCCAAATGAAACTCAACCACTAACCTCATAAATTGAGCTTTTAGTCCTGAAAACACATAAATGATGACTTCATGTACATTGACCAGTACTCACTCTTATAAAAACATTTGATTATGTGATTATATTTTCAGCGCTGCAGCATTGTGAGAATAGATGTTGTAGTGACAGAAGATAATTAGAGGTGGTCGAGGTCGTCACATCACCTATGGTAACCACAAATTAACAATAACACATAGTTACAAAAGCACTAAACATGCATTTCAGAGCAGTGGAGACAGAGAGATTTATCCAACAATGGTTACCCATTCAGCATTGTGTTATTCTAAACACTGCTGCTGGTGGCCTGGTGGCATAAAGCCTCCAAATCAATCCCAGATTTTCATTTGTGTTTAGTTTGTATATTTGCAGATAATGAAAACAGTTTATTGCTGTAGCTGATAAGTTTAAGAGACAAGCTGTGTTTTATGTTTGCTGCTCACTTGATACTGTTGGCAACGACAGGAACAGCAGACACTGTTTATCTTTCTTTCTGTAAGTAATTCCATTGCTTGGAGTAACTACAAGGCTAAAGGCTGGCAGCCAATAACACTTATAATCCTCAGATATTACAATAAAGTGTTACTGCTGAATGGTGGCAGTTACTTTTAAATGTTATGTAATGCTGATAAAAACAATAAGAAGATTAGAAAAGGGAGGATAAGCTTTGTCTTTTTGTTGTTTCCACTATGACACAAGTCTCGTTTATCAGTCTGATTTAGATCAAGCCTCCGGTGGAAAACTATCCAATAAGACTCATCTTGTTGTCACGGTAAATTTTCTTGAGTTCTCCTGCGTGGGAGTGTTTTGCCTTTCAAAATGGGCTTCGCGCTGTGCTGTATGCATCTCAACTGTCACCTCCAGGCAGTCAGTCCACTTAACAAACTGCAGCTGTGCGCTAGATTGCTTTTTTGGCAAAATCGAGGACACCAATTAAACACGGCTTTGGATGTTGAGCACACCTCGACGTTTGCACCTCTCAGCCGGTAGCTGGGCCGCTGAATTTCAGTGTGTTTGAGTTTGATCACGCCGACCGTGCCTGTGTGAGGCTTCAACAGACACACAGATATCCTTCAGTCCCTCATGTTTTCTTTGACATTAAAAATTGAACAACCACCAATACAAGATCCGCCCTCACAAGGTGCACTGTAGATGTCATTTGTCACATAAACTATGGAGTTCCTGATGCAGTAGACCAACCTGTCTTTGCTTTCAGGTCCACTGCTGCAGGCCCTGACCTCTGACCTCAATATGACTTCAGTTAAAGGTGATGAAATCCAATTCTTATTACTGAATACCAGCTATATTACAGAGGTTTGGTCCTTCTCAGGGTTGTGTATGTCCTCATTATCAATATAATGATACTTGGTCTTCTAAAGGAAGCAGAGCCTCAGCATTTATTATGCACATAATCCATCATTCATAGTTCATCTACACTCAATCTCCCAATTTTTCATAAGGATCTGACAATGACAATATGTTTGAAGTGGAGACCAATATACAGAAGTTTGTGGGTGCTGAAGGAGAAGCACACACCCAACTACAGTTGCTGAGTAACAGTAATCTAGAAACATGAGAAATACCCACAGGACAACGTGGTCAATCATATTCACATACAATAAAAGGAAGAAGAAAAGGCAAATAACAGTGAGCAGCTGTTCTTGTCATCTGTTAATGAACAATGTTGCCTTCCAGGATAAGGAGTCCTAAATCATTTGAGACGCCGGTTGAGTTTTTCCTCTGAATGACATCCAAAGGCTTACCAGTAACTTTATGAAAATGGTGGAAACCTACATTTTTCCTGAGCCAGTCTGTGGGAGCGAGTTTGCAGAGCTCTGCTGTTAATGGAGTTGACCGTTCAGACAGCGGTGCTTTGCCCTGCAGCACATAGCTGATATCTCGATGAAGCGTTCTGCAGACGAGTGCGGTGGAAGCGATATCAGGGAGGTCATATTATTTCACCTGAGTGTGCAACCAATGGACCTGGTGAAAAAAATGCGACCCTCCAGCGCTAACTGATGGCCATGTAGGGGCAAATGATATAAAACACTCACAACTCAGCGGCTAAAATGAGTCACCTTATAAGGCAATATTTCCAGAGTAATCTCAGTGAACAGAATGTTGTTACCCGCCAATTCTAACTTAGCAGTCGGTGGCTCACCTATTAAATAAACCGTGTGACTCATATTGCTCAGGGATGTTGTACTCAAGCCTCCTAATCCCTTCATTTGCAAAATCAAGGCTGTGCTGTGGAAACAAATGGCAGCTGCTGTCATTTGCCTTCCCTTCCAATCCTTAATGCTTTTTGAGTGCAACGAGGTTGTGTTAGAGAACGAGGTGGTGGCCAGAGCCTCTGTAATGCTTTACCTTCAAATTCAGGCACACAAACAGAATAATGCTCCATAGAAAGATACACAAACGCAAGAAGCAGTCAAGTTTACTGGAGGGACAAGTGGAAGTGGAATTGCATGGATCGCAGTAAAAGTTGAAATAAAAAGAGGTCCTACACTTCAGCACGGAGCAATCCTGCAAAGTGATGCCAGTTTATTTCATAATAGATTCATATTTACAAAATGGGCTGGTTGCTTTTCTAATACGGTCAAAAGTTGGATTCTATAGGCTTCTTTAGGCAGTGTTTGCTTACTTTCCTTCAGGAGGCGGTATGTATTTTAGCAGTATTAGCTGACACCACAATTTAATTTGAGCCAGGAGAGTAAATCCAGACAGAGGACAGGATGCTTCACTCCTCTACAACCCCCCTGAGTGATTTAGGCTGATAAGATTTACACAACTAGAGCTACATAGTGCGGCTTTATACATCCACAGTCGGTGTCAGGTTTGCACACTGCTGTCTGTACAAGTGTATTGAGTGCCACATAATGTTTTTGACTTGAAATATTTCCATTTGGGGGCTTTTGCTGGCAAATATTCATATGCACGCTCATATGGGATTAATGATGTTAATTTATGAGCAAATCATGTCATAAATTAGGTTTTTTATTTTTAATAAATTGACAGCCCTAACTAGAGCATAGTTATTAAGTGTCGGAATAATAATGGTCTCTTTTCTCAGTTAAACCCACATGGCTTTAACTGAATATTGCACCAATATGTATTTTCTACACTAGCTATAGCTACATCAGCTGTACTTTTTTTACAATTTTACTTGTTACTATATAGCTTTTAACAGGAAAGAAGCACTGTTCAAGCTGACTTTAACCCAAGACCTGGGTGGAGACGTGTTCATTTTACTGACATCCCTCATCATACATGTGGCTGATGTGACTACCGTGACAGAAAACCCGAGCCATCTAGCGTTACTCATCAAAAGCCCACTGATCGAGTCATTAGGAGTGACTCTTCTCGACAGGGGTGACAATTCAAGCCACGGCAACGAGCATGAGTAACGCATCACGTGAACATGTCCAACTAATGTTGTGATCATCTTCACTCACCTTAGAAAGTCTGATGGCTGCTGGTATTAAACTAAGCTCTGCTGATAACAAGCTAAGTTACATATTGGCAAGCTAATAAGCGACTAACCGAAGCACTGACAAATGAAAGAAAGCAACCGTGATGCTGGCAAACGTGTCTTTAATCTCAGTGGTAACATGCTGACAGTCCAGTGTAAATTATTATTCCTCTGCTAAATAGAACTCTAATTTGAGTTTTCTTTGTGTGTTCTTGCTTTTCTCTCCAAACCTTTGTTTACACCTTGTCCTAACCATCCACTTCAGGACGTAGGCTGTAGCAGCCAAAGCTGAAGTCTTATGAGGAAGAATGTACTCTGGTAGATGTAAAAGTTACATTGTTTTGCCTTGAGCATTTGGAGGCTAAATTAAGTTTAAACGAAAACACCCAGCCGAAGTTTGGGATATCTTGCAGGATGCTCTGACATTTCCTGTGTGCTCCTGTAAGTGTGAACCGGTTATGGGAAAAGGTCAGCCAGTCAGACAGCGGGTGTAATAAGACAGAGAAACTAATTTAAATCACACCCCAGGCATCTTGACTGAGCACAGCACAGGTATCTCTGAAAACTATATGTTTATACCACTGCAGCATTACTTGCAAATATGAGAAGACTGCCTTGTGTGTTGGAGTTTATACAGTCTATATAATGAAATGGCAGATGTATACAGAGTCATTGAAAATAATCAAATTGATTTTATACCAGTTTTCTGGTTCTCATACAGGCACTGCAGGTTGGTCATATTGTTTCCTGCTGTATTGTGCTGTGTTGCTTCTTTTGCCTGTATGATGCCTGCTCCCCCTTTGGGTGTTTGTCAAGTATCTGCACTTGTGACTTTAATTTTAATGTGTTGTGGTCAGACTGCAAATCCATTTTCCTTTTGGTGATTACAAAGCAAATCATTCGATGGCAGCTTCTAATCCATTTTGCTTTTGAATTTTGATGATGGAGTGTGTTATAGATTATGCCTTTAAGCTGCTTTAAAGGTTGTTGGAAAATTGAAATGTGTTAATCACAGCAATATCAACAATAGCAACAACAACAAAAGTGCCTTGGTATTTCAAGGGTTCAAGGTTCTTGTTTAACTGAGGTTGTAATGTACTGAAACAATCGATTGCACTGGAAATGCTGTTTGCCAAATCAGTCTTGTTCCTGTCAACTGAACTGGGAGTCAACTGAGAGTCCTAAAACAAAAAGTAACAGCCAGTACCAGAGGGGTATGCCCATTTGTGGGAGGTTTGGACACACTGTTCAGCTTCCTTGGTGTGTTGTGGGTCCCAAATCAATGAAACACCAGTTACTGAGAGGATGACCTTCCCGGACTCTCACAGAAACACAGTAAAGCCAGTAGGGCCTGTCATTGATGTTACGCTGAAGCACATGTTAAGACATGGCCTGCTTAAGAAGAAGAGTATATGCCCTTTGACTATAAGTTTGCGAATGAAGCTAATGCACTGACAATTTATGACAGTTTTTCTTTTACGAGCAGAGAAAATATATTCAGAATTGCTGAGAGACAAAGATTTGTTTGAAGTAAAAAGCCCTGACGTCTTACTGGTGTGCCTGCAGATGGTTTTTGATTATCATTGTGCCAGAATTGAATTAACAGTATAAAGAAAAGACAGGGTACAATGATGTAAAATAGTCAGTTTTGCCTCATGCTAAATACAGAAAAAAAACAAAACAGAACTGAGAAACTAGCAGGGAGTGAACTCAAAGACACTTTTATGTGAAATTACATGAACTCTTTGGATAGTGACCTACTTCAAATCCATGCTTTATACATCCATCCCCTGACAGGGTAACGTGAGAAAATTTTAAATTCATGAGACACAAATATTGGAAAAATAATGCTCATACTCTGAGGACCCGGCGTGCCCTGCATGATTGCCGCTGAAGCCAACCAATCAAATGTGGTGATGCTGCTCGGGTGCTGACTAAAACCAGGAAAAAGAGACCATATTACTCCAGTATTGGCTTCTCTGCATTGGCTCCCTCTAAAATTTAGAGTGGATTTTAAAATCCTACTCCTCCTCACATATAAGGCTCTACATGGTCTGGCACCATCATATCTTAATGAATTGATAACTCCTTATCAACCGACTAGAGCGCTGCGCTCCCAAAACGCAGGCTTACTTGTAGTTCCCAGGGTTTCCAGAAGTAGTCTAGGGGGCAGAGCCTTCAGCTATCAGGCCCCTGTTCTCTGGAACCAGCTCCCAGTCTGGGTCCGAGAGGCAGACACAGTGTCAGTGTTTAAGAATAGACTTAAAACCTTCCTTTTTGATAAAGCTTATAGTTAGGGTGGGCACAGGCTCGCCCTTAGTTATGCTGCTATAGGTTTAGACTGCCGGGGGGCTCCCATGATGCATCGGGCACCTCTCCCTCTTCCTCTGTCTCTGCTTCCTCTTTCTCTGCTTCCTCTTCCTCTGCTTCCTTTACTCATATTATGGTAGTAGTGCAAACTAGAGTCACTTTTTGAAACTGGTTAAAATGGCTAAACTGGTTAAAGTGAAGTTAAATTGGTTAAAGTGTCAAAGTGGTTAATGTGAATACTCTTATGTCCTGTAAAGTGCATGTTACTGCCGGAGCCCCGGTCCTCTTTGTTCTCTCCAGTCTTGCAGGTTCCTCACTGATTCTGGTTGTGGTCCATCTGTCTGAGGTTCACTGGCCTGGTGGGGACATGATCTGTGTCTGTGTTGTGGAGAGAAGGTCGAGTGGCCCAGAGCTCCATATGAGGACATCTAGAGATGCACCTGGACTCACAGACTCATTTCCATTACCTGTGATATCTTCACACATGGACTAAACCAATGAACTCAGTATAGCTACAGTTTATTACGACTCATGTATAATTCCATAATATGATTGATGATGTTCTTCTGTACATGTGGCATCTATTGCACGTCTGTCCGTCCCAGGGAGAGGGATCCCTCATCTGTGGCTCTTCCTCAGGTTTCTTCTTTTTCCCATAAAGGGTTTTTTGAAGTTTTTCCTGACTCGGTTCGAGGGTCTAAGGACAGAGGGTGTCACAACTGTGCAGATTGTAAAGCCCTCCGAGGCAAATGATGTTTGTGATTTTGGGCTCTAAATAAATAAATTTGATTTTGATTTTTTGATTTAAAGGACACAAATGTGGCTGACTGCCACCACAACAAAACAACACCTGTGTTCCTTCTCAGAACCTGAGTTAGTCAGAATTATACTATTAATGCATACTTTAACCTTTCTAAAATCCAATGAATAACAAAATAATCCGAACGTCTGTTAATCTTTAATCTTTCCTTCAGATAGGCCCTTGCTTTAAACAGCATTTGAGAAGAAAGAAGAAGAAGAAAGAAAAGATGTGGCTCCAAATCAAAGGAGGCATTATGGCAAAGCTGGATATCTCTTAGGAAATCAGAAAACCCTGGAGTTTGGAGGAGCCTTTTGTAAAATGAAAGCTTTATGGGTCTCATACTGTTAACAATAAAAAAAGGTTGGGGACCCCTGTTTTAAGGAACCACTCTGTAACATTCCTCCTCACACACTACACTTCAGTCTTCCATTTCAGCTCTGGTTTTTGCCACCTTCAAAAATCTTCCAATGCCTTCTCAATTGATAGATGCATCCACACTGACTATGAGGGGAGGACTGATGGAGAGCCGCATCACATGGCGCAACAGCAATCACTTAAAGCAAGACCAATAATCATCATGACTGATGAGCAAATTTCGTCAGCTTCTCATTAATCTGACACCCTCTGCATCTACATTCTCCATGTGCCTGCTCAGGAAAACTCCAAAAGACTTAATGTTAATTTTATGGATACGATATGGATCGTGATTTAAAGATAATAACGTTAAATGGAACATAATTTTGTGCTAATGTCGCACCAAGCACAGACACACAGACACACAGACTTTTGAAAATGGAGATATCGTTTAAATAAAGAATACATGGCTATTAAATAGACAGTTTTAAATATTCAAAATAAAATGCTCACACTCTTTTATACATGGTGTCATAACCTTGCAATCTGCAATCTTTAGTAACCACAATAGGACAAAATGAAAATAGACACAAGCTGTAACAACCACTGGGGATCAATAAAAGTGGATCTCATTGCATCTCATCTAATCTAATCTTAATGGACTTTAACTTTTTATTTTAATGGTGATGCAATTATCCAGATTCTACAATAACCTTGATTGACGCCCTTTCAAATCTCTTGCACCAGATTACTAAAATACATTAAATCAGTTCTTCTAACCTAACCTAACCTGCAGCGTACAAGGAAAAGGAGTACTGCACTTTATGCTAAAAATTGTACCCTTAAGTGGCAGCAACTACTTTCCTCCTTCAAAAGCTACGTATGAGAGCTCTCTATGTGGCTATTACAGCACATCTGTAAAATTATATTCCTCCCGTACCTCTATTTGAGCGTATAATGACTTGAAATTGCTCTATTTACACCTATGAACATCAGTGGAAGTGGGACAGGTGGGTGTATTTATGTTCATCTTTTCATGCTTAACTGTAGACACTCCATGGTTCACATAAATTTGTATGCAAAAAAAAAACAAAACAAAGGAGAAAAAAAGAAAAAAGGGGAGGTCTTCTCTCTTGTTTGAATAGCAACAACACAAAATTGACTTTTAAGTAGCTTTAAAAATGCCATAGTTTCTTTCATATAACAGTATTTTTCCATAAATTAGTATGAAGCAGTTTTTGTATTAACAGAGTGAACTGAACTGTGTGAGTTAGCTTCTGGAGTAATTACCCATTCTCCTCAGGTCCATCATCAGCACAGCTACACTTATCTCTGTGATCCCGGACTCTCAAACTCTTATCAAATGTCACAACTGCTCCACCCTTCAGGCCACCTTTGTTCTAAAAAGGGGACAGGTAATACTCCTAATGTGTTTTGTAGTCAGATAACTGAAGAAAGTAGCCAGCCAGCAAGCTCCAGACTTGCTGCATCTCCGTCCAATTTGGTGTTTGGTGCTTACACAGACTAATGGTTTCATTCTGTTTGTATTCCACAGTGTGTGAGGAAATTGGCATCTGACACTGATTACTATGAATCATTATGGGCCATAATGGCATGTTTCATGCTATCTGATTTGGAAACAGTTTGTTGAATCTCAAGTCGGACCTCTTATTATTTCAGCACTCTCTCACTAGCGTTTGTTATTACGTGAAGCCAAATGGGAATTCTGGTTTGCATCTCATTAAAAACCAGCATCGCCCTGACATGCCATTACATTACAGGTCAGGTGGTGATATGCAGTGATCATTGTAAAATAAAGAGACACCCAAGTCTGATACAGAAAGCTCAAACATCAGAGCTGTAAATGATCTGTGGCAGCTAATAAAAATGAATCTAAGCAGTGCTAACATAAAAATGATGTCAAAGTCGAACAGTGTCAAGGCTCATTTATTGTCATTTTACAACACAGTGTAAAGTCTCTGAACTCTGCCAGAGGGATGAACATCATTCTTACAAAAGATATTCCCTCATTTGTGCACTAACCTACTCCTGACCCAGTTATCAGCTGCCTGAGTTTTGATGTAAACCAGGGCTAGTTGTTGGTGTTTTTGCTGAAGGATCAGGTTGGCACACACATGTCCTCACAAAAACTGATGTATGGTGTCACAGTGTCTGTGTTCATCCAGGTCTGTGGCTGCAGCCTCAAAAACACTCCAAACAACACAGCCAAAGCAGGCCGCTAACTCCTCAGCTTTACCTCGGTTGTCCATCTCCTCTCAGTCTTGACCACAGGCTTAACAGATTTTACTTTTATTTTGTAGGCTGGGATGAGGTGAACCAGACAGTGATAAGAGAGTCCCAAAGCTGCGAATGGAGCCTCCTTTGATGTTGTGTGGCAGTGGTCCAGGATGTTTAGATCCCTGTTGAGACACTTAATGTGCTGTCTGAATTTTGGAAGTTCATGGCTCTGTTAAAATCCTCCCAAACCAATGAGCAGAACGTCTGGATGCTGTTGCTTTGTGTTTGTCATGTGGTCAGCCAGGTGTTGTAAAGCCTCGCTAACACAGGCTTGAGCATGGATGTGAACACTGACCGCAAAAAATGAGGAAAAGTGCAGCACACTACAACTATGGTTAATGTAGAAGCAGACTTGGCCGCCATTGGTTTTCCACTGAAAGCTCTGACTGCCCGTATGAGATGGAGGGAGCTATCCGTGATGTGCTCACCAGGCCAGGTTTCAGTGAAGCACAGAGTGGCAGATCTGAAGAAGCCCATGTTTGTTCTGTCGATGAACAGCAGTTTGTCCATCTTATTGGCCAGAGAGTGGACATTAGCCAGGTGAAATGAGGAGAGCACACTTCGTAATCCCCGCTGGCTCAACAAGCTCTCTAGCTCATTTCCAATGTTGGCGTCTCTGGCTAATCCCGCAGAGGGTTGCTGCAACTGACTAAAAGATCGGGAAAAACTCTCTGGTTCAAAGAAAACCAGATTAAAAGTTTGACCAGCAAATAGTCTGATGTTTAAAGGTCAGTCTCTGTTGAATGTGACCAGAGAGGGAGAGAAGAAAACATAAAAACAAGAGCACACAAAGTAATAGATAGCTGCAGATTAAAAATAGATCAAATGACCAGCGATCTGAGCCTCTACAGTTCCTCTCATCTCTGCAGAGTGTTTGGGCATCTTTTAGCTCATTGATTTGATTTAATGACCTATAACTGTAGTGCACTGTTTTTGTTCAGTTTTGCAGCTCTCATCAGCTTAATTTTCAGCTTTTAGTTTCCCTGCAGACCACTGTTGTCAGTTAAAAAGCTCTGATGAAGCTACTGTACACTACCTGTTACACACCACACAGCAGGCAGACACTAACAAGTAAACAGGAGCAATTAACAGCTAAAGAGCCAGATGTTGTTGCTCAGGAGACTAAAACATTTAAAAGAAGAGTGGATATTACAACTGGTGGGTGGACATGCACAAACACAACTCCAAATTAATGCTAATATTGTGTATCTGCTGCATGAGTAAAAGGGCAAATGTTTGTTAAAATGTACACTTTTAATGGTTATAATTATTAATAATCAATTATTACAGCTTTCGGGTGAGAAATAGAGGGCGGTCCTAACCGTATTTTACATACCTTTAAAGTCAAAATGCAATAAGAGTATGATGTGATTACGGGAATATCTGTGCAGGCAATTGGAAACAATTGTAATTCACTCTTGGGACCAGCAATTTGGATCACAGTTGATTTGAAGCAAGATGCCAGGCAAGCATCCCACAGTTTTTCAAAATGATTCTAACAGCAACCAGTTTCAGAAAAAAATAATGTCTTGATTAAACAGAGTTAGCATCACAAAACACTAGTAGTATATACAACAACCACAAGCTGATCATCACCACGTCTTTAACATATATGCCTCTATTAGTTTGATATAAATCTGTCAGTACACACATGCCATTATCATTTCATCATACTTTACTGCTCTGTACCTTTCCAAGTCCTTTTGCTCTACAAAACAAATACTCTTTTGTGCACATGTGCATGATATGATCACAAAAGAATGAATTTTGGGAGTAGTTGGGTGTAGTAGGCCACATGTTTTTAAAAGGAAAATGTCCAAAAGCTGGCTGGTGATTAGTTACTTGACTGCCAAAGTTAGAAGCCAGGGCTTATTGACAACACTGAACCATAGCCTCAGACCTGCAAGCAAAGATCCTCAGTCTGACAGTGTTACACACAGCTGCAAGCTTCTCCAGGGCACACCAGAGATGTGACGGGGTTAGAGGCTCAGCAATCATCGAGGACCACAGTGTAAAGATGAAGTGGATCAGGCTGGAAGCGTTAGATTTCCCAGGTGGCCTGAATGTATTTGGGAAAGTTGGAAGAAGTTGCAGAAGAAGCGGTTGGCTGCTCTTGTTGCACTGTTGCACTTGATTGTAACCTGGATAAACAGCTAGAGAGAAGGGCGTACTGTAAACCATTCAGTATTGGCTCCACTTCATTTTTTTATTTACAACTAAATTGATTTGAATAAATTTGTGAAATAAAGTATGACACTTTTAGTGTCATAAACATCATAAACTTCCAGTTTCTAGTTTACTTACCTGCATGCTTCAGACCACAGGTAACAACTGTGCAGCAAAGTTGCTCCATTGCTAAATGCACAGTTTTAACTTTACATGCTTGAATCATGGCGATGGCTTTCCTTATCTTTTTGGCTGTCAACAATTTGGGATCATGGTGGATTTTTAATCTCACAACAACAGATTTTCTTGACCTTGAATTTGGAGGACTTGAAGGCAGCTGAAAAAAAATCAACATATCACCTTACCACACTGATATGTTGAACATGTTGGTGAATACTTGCTTATTTGTTCATCTGGAATTTAGTGGTTGAAATTATCATTCATTTGGAGTCATGTTTGTGATGAAGTCCAAGTTTTAGTTTTAGCTCTGTTTTTGGTCTCCACCAACTCCTGAGGGAAATATCTACCTCTTCAGCTGCTAAATACTCCACCGTGTTCACCTGTGTGCTGGTTTCTGCTGAGCAGGTAATGTGCAGAGGGGATTTTTCTGCTGAAAACAACTGCCAGCAGTGGAACAAAATAACAAAATTTAAAAGCATTCGAGCGGAACAGCATTCGAGTGGAACAAACCAATAAAGACTAAAGCCAAGAGTGAGCTGCAGACTCTCTCTCACATTGTCACATTGTTTACATATTTCCATTTCATAAATTGTTATTATAAAAATAAATGTGTAATAACTCATTATAAACTCAATTTGCATCATATTTTCAAAGCTTGCACCACAGCAACAAGCAGCTGTTTTCAGTGAACAAGCTCCAATAAATCCTTGTCACACTAGTGTCCCTGCACCAAACAGAAGTTTGACAAAGCACTTAGGCGGTAAAAAATCTAGGAAGACATCAACACAGCATACAGCATTCATCTCTTAACAGTGATCTAATCAACTAAAATGGTGAGTAAAATGCCATTCTGATCAAAATGATGATGGCATGATATTGTTCAATCTTACAGAGGACAAAATAGTTACACAATTATGTTGCTTTTTTCACCACCACAAACAGTTAGCAAATCAGCAAAAGTTTGTCCTAACCCAGCAATATTATTCTACCCCTGACTTGCATGACTTTAGGCCAACATCATACGCACATTTTATTTTCATATTCAGACCTCTGCCGGATATGACTCCATTCAACACTCCACTCCAAGAAAAGGTTTATTCTCTGCAGGGAAAGCTTTGCCACGAGGTGAGAAAACACAAAGAGGATAAAAAAACATATGAGGGAAAGGCTAAGAGGAGTTAAGTAAATGCCAAAAATAATTAACACGTTCACAGACACCAAAATGTTAGCATTTGGTAAGACCGGATGATCCTGCCTAATTTGAGTGACCTGCTCTCTAAAGCCTCCTCGCTCATTCCCGATGAAAAAGGTCAGTGTCTGTTGGGAAATATGAGGCTGTCATGGCGTCTAATGTAACAGCTTTTAAAGGGACTTCTGAAAGTATATTGGAACACAAAATATGAGACAGAAAATAATCCAGTACTCTGAAATGTAACTTTGAATGCTCTTTGCTCCACTTTAAGAACAGCAAACACCCAACCTTTTATTATACCAATACTATACTATACTATACTATTATATACTAATATAATATATAATATAATTAATAATATATTGTTTATTATTAATTATATTGTTGTTAATTTATTAATAATATATTATTTATGAATGCCTGTCTTTTCATAATATTGTTCTGAATGAATTTAATGATTTTAAAATATAACAACAACATTTAGCTGAGCAAAGACATGAATAATTATAAATGTGTGTAACTTTTTTTCATAATGTCTCACTGGAGTAAACATGATAAACACCATATTTACTTCAGGGAATCACTAAGATTTCCCCTTTCAGTACTTCTTAATGTTGCATCACTTTATTAAAGTAACTAAATCACTGATTTGTAACTATGAAGGGAAGTTTTATTAACGTTTAAGCTTCTTCAGCAGAACAGAGGCTCAGGAGCAAATCATCAGTGGAAGCAGAGCAGCTGCAGGACAGAGGTGTTAAGTTAGGCCCGGACACCCCCCTCTAACCTGACCAATCAGTAAGAACAGATGTGTCATAATAGGTGAGAAAATAAAATAACTGTGAGAACACAGCATAGATCAGTAAAGTACTTTGCCTGTATTACTTCTGCCAGTGAAAGAAGCTACAGTTATAACATCTGGCATTATAATCTTCTGAAGAAGTTAGGGATAACTTGTTACACTTTTTACACTTTCAACAAGCAAGCAAAACCATTAAACCATTAATCTGGAGTCCTGTTTCTGCCCGCTTAATGAATTTATGTCCAATATTCACTCTCTTCTTATCTTTTCCTTACTTGTAAAGATGGTTCACCGTGTTCATGGAGATGCTAACGTTGCCTTTTAGTAGGCTGAACTGTTGGTCAGTTTAGCTTAATGTCATAAACATCAAACATCACCTTTATTATATGTGACTCACAGATTTGTCTCTGAATTAATAAACCTGATATATAGTTTATTTCTGGAGCTTTTTAAGGTGAGTGTCCACATGTTCGTCCAGCTGTGCAATTATTTCAGTTTTACAGTCATTGGCTACTACATGGAATTTATGCTCTGCTTGTTCATAACAGTTTGCTATTTATTTGAGCACTATTTAAAATCAAGGCTTCCTGGGGCTTAAAGTATACCAAGGTCCCAGAAGATGACTTAAGACCAATAAAATAAAAACAAAAAAAAACACATTCTGCTGCAGTGCTGGCTGAGATGGAGGCAGAGGGACAGGATGAAAGGCTGCCAGGAGAGACTGAGTTAGGCCACACATGGAGTTACTATACTAATAACTGATGTGTCACTTATACGGATTTCATGAATACGTTCCATGATTGTAATTGATGACATGAGGCATTAACATATATTGGTACACTGATCTAAAAACTGCTGTTTCAGGATTCACATAATGTACTTATGCACTTATTGTAAACAGACAGCTATGATAGCAAGCTCAAGGACTGCATCGAATGTTCATTTCCTGGTATCTCCTGGTAAGACAGAATTAAAAGGATTAAATAATAAAATGTAAAGCAATAAGGTGTGGGTTGATGTTGCAATGAAAATAATTCATTGAATTATTAAAGACAAATGGTAAATGACAATCCTTTTAACGTATGTCTTTGATTTAACTATCACACAGCAATTGCGTACACAAACAGGAGACACATAAAACAATGTCTGTCGTATTTCCCTTTATTTATCTGAATTTTTTTATTTTTATTAAGGCAGATTTTTCAGTGTTTGTGGTAAAAGTATGATGAATTATGTTAGCTCAACAAAGATTTATAATCAAATCCGTATTAATTAATACGATCACTGAACTCTTAGTGGTTCATCAGTTGATGAACATTAAATACAGTCCCTGATCTTGTTATAGCAGATGTCGTTTATAGCAGCACGGTAACTCCACTGAGAGAAACCCAAAACAGATGTTTTTTATGCTAATTTCTAAATTTCATGGGGTTCTGAGTTTTAGCAGAAAAGTTATCGGAATACCTTTGTGCCAAGTGAGACCGCCCCCTCACTGCTGTTCTTGTACCCAGTGTTTAAATCCGTTTTGTAAATACACATAATACATAATACATAATACATACAGATAATGTCCTATATTGAACCCATAAATCTCTTTTGCTGTGGCTCATGAGTTGAACGATGATAGATCATTTAGGCTGTTCCTGTGCTGTCTATTGTAAAATATGGATTTTATGTATAACATGCAGTTGCACCAAGAGACTGAAGTCCTGCACTCCTGGCACTGTACAAACTCTGAATTCAGCTGGAATAAATATTGCGAGTCTCTTCCAACAAACTGTCGAGTTTTCCACATTTATTCAAAATGTTTCACGTGGTTGAAATCCATGTGGTGATTATGAACATCACGCCATTTCAAACAGAAGAATGCTGACTAAAGCCATTGTCTGCTCCAGTGTAACGCACTCATGCACGTCACGCCAAAAGCGTGTCAACATCGATGACTCATCTACGCTGATCAAAACAGACCCATCCATACGCAGCAGGGTCTGCACAGACAGACGGAAAGACGGGAAATATTCTGGAAATGTGTGCAAATGATAGAACAGCTCAAAATATCACCGCCAAACTGAGGGCTTAATGAAGGGTTTTATCGCAGGTTTCCAAGATTTATTTGGCAGGTTTGAGCTTGGAGCTGTCACCCAGTGTTACGCAGACAAAACAGACACAAATGGAAGCAACAAAAAACGAGATGAGTGCTCTGATGATTGGATGGCAATGATAATGCTGACAGAAACTGATTGCTTGACTTGTAGCAGATTGGATTTATTTGTAATATAAATATACCATGTGTGATACATCTAACTGCACATGAACACATAACATCACACAGGTCCACAGATTTACTTGATGAAATACAGCAGCTTAAGGAATTCAGCAAAAATCAGTTGAAATGAAGATAAATTGCAGAGGAACCTTTTAAATTAATAAACAACACTTCTCACTTCTTCACTTCTCAGAAGTTTGGCTAGAAAATCAGCTGCTGCAGAATGAAACCCGACAGAGTAAACCACTTACTTTCATTTTTACTGAGTTACATTCATTTGGGGTTCTTAAAAATTTTTGTCTATTTTAAGAATGATTCTGTCAGATGCGCTTTAATTAATTGTTAAACAGAGCCGAAGTACCCCCTCCCCCTCTTTTCCTTATTACTGCAGAGGTTTCTTTACTTTACTTTGTTTTAAAAGCAAAATGTAACTCCTTAGTGAGTTATTATTGAGTTTGATTCATTACTGTTGGTCTGTTTTCTGACTCCTGTTTGTGCTGCTCTTACACAACTGTAATATTCATCATTATCCTGTAACTTGTGACCAGACCCATCCATACGCAGCCTCCCTATAACAGATGTTACATAGTCTCGAGTTTTTTGATCTGGTCAGGAGCCGGATGATGCAACGGGGGCCAACACTTCAAACAGACTGGAGGCAGTGCATCATCATCATCATCATCTGCCAGGTACTTCTCTGCCAGCTTTGTGTTGTGGTGGAACTCACCAAATCTTTCATTTCAACATAAAAAAATAGTGGTGTGTGTTTTCTTATCTATATCGTGTCTTGCATTCAAGTATACATTTACACTCTTGTTGTTTTTTTTTTTTTACATTTTTACATATACATATAGGAATACACACACAAACTGGCGGAGAGATGTCAGAGTGAAGGGGGCTGCCCCTCTTGAAGCGCCCCGAGCAGGTTTTTGGGGTTAAACCCTGATCCCTTAGTCAGACCATCATCCACTCGGAGGCTCCGCAACGTGTGCGCCGTGATCACAAATGGGTCATTAACCGCTGTCACACATGCTGAATGGCAGTTATTTGTGCTTCACACAATGTGCCATCACGGAGGTATTAAAGTGAAAATAAAATACATATAAAGATTTCTGCCGTCATCGGTGAGTGAAGTGCTCCTTCACCAGATGTTGTTGATGCAGGAAGGAAATGTGACGGCTGGAAGGGTGTGCGTTTGCATCTCAAAGGTGTTGAAGTATCAAGATCCAGTGTTGCTATCTCACAGCTTGGCTATAAATGTCAGCTGCTGGTGTTTATGCTGCCTCGTTGTTTACAGACACATCTCTTCCACCGTCTCACTCACAATTGAAATGATTTAAATCGGTCTATACAAATATACATATTTCAAGGGCAGGACTCTCTAGAGACCTTAAAACCTCAAATTCAGCTAGCTGAGCTCCTATATGACATGTTCACATTCACAGTGTTGAACATCCATATGAGGAGCCCATATTCATCCTTTTTGTTGTTGTCTTGTACTTTTAAGGCGGTCATTTTGCATAATACCCCTTTTGTTCACTGATTCTTCCTCTTTACGTATTCCTTGGGAGCACTTGCTCTACATGCACCGCTGCACAGACCCCGCTCCGTGTCCGTAAGCTTTTTCTCATCAAATCTACCTCAGTCATTCTCAGTGGGTGTCTTATATCAGTAACATGTTCAAGACATCCGCTCCAGCCTCTGTATTTTTAATAGCTAATGACTGCTCTGGTCAAGGTTGCACTTGATATATTGTTTGCTGCCAAATCTGAGTATAGTTGTACCTCTCCTTCATCTCAGCTCAGCTTTTGACATGCGGGATCACACAGTATCTTAAATCATGTGTCTGGTCAGGTTTGGATCAGTGAATCAGCTCTGGATTTATTTAGCTTTCTCTCTCTTTTTTTGAGTCCATTCGAAACCTACTTCCCTGTGAGGTTCCCCCTTTATACTATATGTAGTAGTTGCTGGCAAAGAAATTCTTGAGTCTTTGGCAAAAAGAAAAATAGATATAGAACTAAAAATAAATAATAAACTTAGTAATAAAATGAAATATATACCTTAAATATAAAAAGTACAACTAAATAAAATTTCATTTTCATTTCTTTCTATTTGTGTGTCTGTCTGGGCGTGGCGCTCAGTTCCCCTCCTATGGTCAATCATCCCAGAAGCCTGACATCTCTCTACAAATCAAGCGCCTTCCGTATTTAAACGTCCAACTCTTCACCCCAGTCTTCTCCAGATTGGTCCCTTCGCCTTGTGTTAATAGCGAGCTCGCCCTACTTTCCTGCCTGCCTCGTGCTGTTCTTCCTTTGTGATTCTGGACCAGCCTCACATTTCATCTCTTCTATTTTTCAATATAATAATCCTGCCTGAATCCTGTTTTTGGGCCCAACTTTTGCCTCAAACACAGCATCCTTTTTAAATGTCAGTGCCTTTACATGAATATTCTATGTAGGCTATCCTTCAATATTAATAATTCAATAAATATGACAAATCTGCTCAGTCTTATTTTGATTCTCTGCTCAATTATAATATAAATAACAAAATCAATAAAGAATTAGAATAGACAGCCCTTGGTAGTACAAAGTTTGTTTCTCTATTTGTTAAATTTGTGAGGTTACATATTAAATATCACCAACCACATCTCATGCCCATTAAGATGATCGGTACAGTAGAATTTATGTCCTAAATAGCCATTATTCTTTCTTTTCTTCACAACACTTACTGTTACAGAAAAATGATTTACACTAAGGTAAAGTTCAGTTCTCTTGGTTATTTATTGGACAATAAAGAATTATGATTGTGGTAAAGTAAAGAAATTTGCAATATCATCAAAAACATCAATCACTGTGATGGGCACAATCTCTTTTTGTTATGGGTTCCCACACAATAGGTTCGTGGTCATTTCTTGTAATGCAGTTGGGTATATACTGGGTATATCGGGCTCCTACAGGTCTGGTTTTGAGCAGCAACAGTGGATAAAGTTATAGTTACAGTGAGAGATGAAAAAGGTGCCATCAAATAACAAGTGAGCAGAGAAACTGCTGAAAGATAATATGAAATTAATGGATGCATTAAGTGGATTCATTTCTGAATATGAAAATAAAAACTATGATGCCTTAATAACATTATACATTTGGATCGTATTAAATGTCATCTCTTTTTCCAGATAACAAGCATGCCACTCACATAATGGAGCAAGTAAGAGCTGCAGGACACAATCAAGTTAAATTATTTTTATTATGCCAATAAGGGATATTTAAATGTAAATGGATAATTCTTTTTCTGGTTTCCCTTTTCTGCAGTAAACCCACAAACAGCAATGCAGCAGAAATGTATTCCACGCAGTGTTGTCACCCAGCCTCCTGTCTTCCCCACTCCTTAACCTATTCAGTTTCCATCACTGACCCAGCCTGTACTTACATTACAGGCTGGGTCAGTGATTACTATTTGAGCTGACCAGGTCATACCATCACCTATGTAACCTGAACAAAATAGCCTTTTACAAGAAATTGGAACAAGTCCTCATTGCCAAAGGATATACATTCACAGATATAAAAATGAGGAAAAACAAACAAACAAACAAACAAAACAGGGTAACATGCTAATGGTAACAACTACATCAAAAGGGCCAAATTACCTGGGAATATTACTAAGTAAGTGCCTGCTCTGTAAATTCACCTGAAACATTAGTGGGAAATTAAGGGAAACATTTCTCCATTTATTTTGCCATCCACAATTTAACAATGGGGCTTCATCTGTGCCTCATTAGCAGCAGCACTGGTCAAGCAGGGAAATTACAGCAAACAGTAATTCAATAATTTTAACTGAAATTCCACTGTGTTTTTTTACAGCTAATGGGTAAAATATTTCTTGGCTCCTTGGTGGGGAGCACACCGTCATTTCCACACCTCTCTTCCCCAGTCAAGCTCCATCATCAGAGACTGAACTCACATAAATCTTCAGCAGCAGAACAACCACGTGACACTAAAGAGCAGCTAGCACTCGAGCCACACAAGCGACAAAAAAAAAGCGTCATTTCATTTCATTTCATTTCACCACTTAGTGCTGAAAGGAGGACAAGCAAGCAAGCAGCAAGAAGAAAAAAAGTCGCTGAAAGAAAGCCACACAAAATAGAAATCTTAAAACGACACTTATGGTTTTTTTTTTGTCTTTTTGATGCATCGAATTGAGAAACGGAAAAACTCCACCAAAGGAGCAGTGGTTGGTTGGTTCACAGTCATAACTGTGAAATGGCTCTGATACTCTGAGATCCCCTGCTGTTTTTGCCTGTTTTGTTGTCACCCAGTCGCCATGTGCTGATGATGTGGCACTTCATCAAAAGGTAACTGACTTAATACCTTTAGAGCCTTATCAAATTTTACAAGGTAGTAGCATTTGATTTCCATGAAAAAGTTCGCACTTAACCTGAGGTGCTTCACATCTCCCCGTGGCGTACCGCTCACAAAAAGGTGTAAAGAAAAGAGAATGAGCGAGGAAATGTAATGAAAGGAGTTTGAGTGTACCCTGTCCTTAAACGTGGGCACCTTGTCTCTGTAATGAGGTGCATCTGTTGTTAGGCTGTGGTGGGTGTGGATCGTCAATGTCCTCTCTGAGTTGATGAATAAGACCCCGCTCACCTTCATTAAGTTCCTCACCTGAATCTAAACACTGTTGTGGAGAATAAACACGCTGTGTCTGTTGCACTGATATTCTCATATTCTCAGACACTTGGATGCCAAAATGCATTAATGCACCTCTGCCTGCTGGTCAGGTGCTCAGTATCCCTGTGGAACATCATCAGCTGTCACGGATAATGTGCTTTCCTTCTGGGACCAGGGCCCGGAGATTTTCCTCCAATAGCTGTGCATCCATGTTCCCAAATGCTCTGGAATCATACCTACCACTAGTATGACCTACATTTACATGACAGAGGTGTCGCTCACCGTCACAGAATCCTCTGAGGATGACGGAATAGAATTGTTATAATTGGCTACGGGTTTGTTGCGATGTGGTTTCACAATGGCAGTGTGACATCCATCGAAAGAACAGACTGTATTTGGAAATCCACCTGTTTGAACCCCCTGTAGGCCACTGAATGTGATGGGACAGATGTGTACACACCAGGGAACAGAAGTGACAGAGATGTGTTGATGGTGTTTTGAGACATTTTGAGATGTTGAATCAATCAGGAGTTACCGTCCTGGATGATGACTGTTGTGTCATGTTCAAAAGGAGTTTAACAGACTGGTCTCCTGAGGTGCAGCTGTTAGTGTAGAAAGAGAGGAGCAGTGGGGAGAGCACACACCCATGGGGGGCGCCAGTATTCGATGCTACGCTCTCCAGCCTAACCTACTGCCTCTTATCTGTCAGGAAGTTTGTGATCCACTGACAGGAGGTGGCTAGCACACTACGCTGGGTGAGTTTGGACCTGATGATGGTTGGGATGACAGGACCGTTGCACATGTCCCTGCAGAGTCAAAGTGTAGCAGGAAGTAGAGCAGTCTCATGTTGACTGCAACATACTCTATACTTAATTCTGCAGATTTTTTTTGCTAATTGAAGGCATGGAAACATTTTGTGAGTGCCAACACTGAAACATCATACCCTTTTATGTGGATGTGGTGAACCTGTTATCAAACTGTTGCTTTTTGACAAATTCATCACTTACAGAGCCACATTATTAATCATTTGGAGTTGTGTTTCTGACCACCTGGTAAATGTAAGTTCAATATTCATTCTCTGCCATCTCCTGAGGTAAATATCAGGCTCTTTAGCTGTTGAATGCTCCATAATTTATTTTTAACTGGTGCTGACCATGTTGTGCACAGTGGGAAAGTCTGAGGACCTCACACAGAACAACACAGATTCTAACTGATCGAAAAATAAAAGATGTTTTTGTATCTGTTGTCCAGAGCACATGATGTATATTTGTTTACGCCCATGGAGTTTGACAGTCAAATAAATAAAATTCCTCTCCCTATTGTAACATAGGCTTCACCTTCATGAATCTAATCGCGCTGCTACAACCCAGAAGTTTCTTTTCTACACTTTAGCCACTCACCTTACTTTACCTCACTCCATCTTTTGCACACCTACCTGCTTCTCCTTGTCATTCAATCTTCTTTACAAGCATTTTTCTCTTTCCCTCAAGCGCCTTGCCTTCCCCATGCACACGCTGCACCTGGCCTACAATATTCCTGTCTATGCTCTGCCTGTGCCCTTGAAATTACTATTCACCCAGCATCAATCATGAATTGATGTGATGTTTATTAAATAAATACTAAATGTTCTGTCGAATGAAAGAGCTCAATAACCTTAATTTAAAATGGATCTCAATGTCAGAAGCTTCATTTTTAAGAGGCATCCTCTAATTCAAAATTATTATGTTGGCGAAAATGAAAGACCTTGAGAGGAGGAATGAAGGAATTTTGCGTTAAAAAGGTTGTCTCTCTAACGAACCCCATCAAATGCTTTCCATCACCCTGCTGGTATCAGAAAGGTCATAACGGATGGTATATCTTCTGATTATTAGCTTCTCAATAATTACTTGGGTCTCGCATATATTAGAGTGAGAAGCTGCCCGTCAAGCGTGCAGGTTAATTATTGGCCCACAACTGTGTTTCAAATGAACTCCTTGCCCCGCACATTTTACATCTGAACACACTTGAACAATCTGTTTGTCTGATCTGTTTGCCTGAGCGTTGGCTGTTTTACAGAAAGCATTTGCGAGGGTGTGTTCAAGCTAATTGTGAGCTCATGTCAGAGTGCAAATTTAACAGATAACGGATAACAGCCAAGTGTACAGACTGTACAGGCCTACAATGATTTTGTGTAAAAATGTGTATTTAGAAAGGAGAAATATTGAGTATGCTGATATAGAAAAAACTGTGACAAACTTAGAACATCAGGATGCATTGCCTGGAGAGAGCTGTGAAAAAGCTGTATAAAATGTGTACATTTTTTTTGTATTGTGATAGATGCATATTGATTAAATTCACAAATATCACTGCTGTGCTGCATGTTGTTGTCAGGTTTTAGCACAATGCAATGCTGGAAAGTGAGCCAACTATTAGTAACATAGTTTATTTAATGAATAAACAATCAAGATTGAACCTTAGAGATGTAGCTTCCTGTTTGGCTGTGGCCAGGGGCATGCTTTGCAAGTCTGCTATAATGTATAATGTATGAGAACAACCATTACATTGAGAGACATAATTAAGTACCAGGCAGTGTTTGGATTCCTGAGTTGCAGTTTTGCATCTAAAGGTTTTTTTTTTCCCTGACATGTACAGGAGAGGTTTACAAAACTGTTATCCCTCTGACATTTAATGGGTCTCACTCTGAAACTTTAAAACCTACGACTTTTTGCTGGACACGCAGAAGTCTGTTGACAGTCTTGGATCAGGAATGATATTTCAGAATAGAGTCTTCAAATTTTTAGCTTTTCTCAAAGTTTTAAATCAGTACAGAAATACAAACATCACAGCAAGTATTGAAGCCTTATTTGTCAAAATGTTGAAGTAGAATCTCATTTTATTACATTTTTATATAATGTGTTTTACTGGGCTTTGCAGTGTTTTACCAAGGCCCGAGCAGGCATAAAAGACTTGTAAGGCCGTCTTGCAGTCTTTGTGCCTGGTCCCCTCAGTCACCTCTGAGAATACCTTTTTGTGTTGATAACAATGAAGATATAATTATTTATATTTCAGACACAGAGGGGACTGAATAGTCACTTTACAGCACAGCCATCAGACTTGAAGACCCTGCCTGGTCCCTGAGGACTGCACATAAATATTCATGTTGTAATAGAGCCATAACTCTCTTCTTAGTTCACGTATAGCTGCAGGACAAAGTGACTGTGAAGACTATTGTGTCACAGTTTGAGCTTTATCTGTGTCATCTTCATATTATGATGAAGAGGCTATGTCCGCTTTATTAACAGCTTAGTGTGTGGTGGGGCATTTTGAGGCCACAGAGACACTAGAATTTATGACTGCAAAATTTTTGGACTGAAATGAACCGATCACATCCTAAACCCCTTCAAATCAGCAGCTGTCCCATCATAACGTAACAACTTATAAGACTACATCAAAAGGGTTTAGGCTCTGTCTGTCTTTTGTATTGGCTTCACAAAATGAACACAAGAGCCAAAGCGTAAAGAACGGATTAAACTGTGTGTTTGTCTGTTCTTGTGTGAGTGGCCAGAGAAAGCGTCTTTGGTTAATACCTGCAATAGTAACCTAGAATTATTTCCAAAGCTAAGAAGTATATCCACATTATTATGTGGGGTTGCATTTCATTGATTTGAATTCCTTTTAGAATTTAGTTAATCACTGCGACAGTAGGAATTGAGCTGTTACCTCTTCCTCTATGGCTGAACTTCAGCAGGTGCTTTGAATACTGTATGCATTAAAGTGATCAACAACTCAGTTCACTCAAATATTGAATTGTGGAGCTTGTGGTTTTAGATAAGCCAATAAATCCGGATTTGTGAGTGTTTTACTGCACAAAACAGGAGGCCCAGCAGAGCAGAAAGTCCCAGAGTCAGGTGCTGAGAGAGCATCTTCACTGTCACAGTGATGATGCGAGTGAAATGTGGTGTTAAGCGGTCTTGAGGGATCGATCGAACACCCTCCGGCAGACACTGCAGGCCTGACCACACACAAGCAAACAGTGTTAAGTGAAGTTGAGCAGAAAAATGATCACTTATTTGAACATTTTCTTGTCTGTTTGTCACTCACTGAATACAACCTCATTCTTAGACTTTGTCCATCTTTTCTTAAGACACTGGTCTACCCTCCCTTAGTCTGCTTCTCCGTTCTCTATTCTGCAGTCTGTACAAGGGCAAGAAACCAAGAAACAAATAAAGTATTCAGTGAAAACCTAAATCTATCTTTCCCAGCCATATGAGATGATGGGTAAACAACTACAATCTATCACAGTAACTCAAAGATCTATACATAAGAGACACTCCCAGTATCCAACTAAAATAACCCTGTTAACCTGCTGGAGAGGTAATGACATCCTCTGTCACAATGCCTCCCCATCAACACAAACTGCACACAATTTCATGTTTTGTACCAGTAAAAAACTAACCAGTTTGTTATATTCAATAACAACTTGCTCATGACCTTCTGCAGGACAAATATGACACACAAACTATCTGCTAGTTGAACTGGCCATAAGTGCACAGGGGACCATCCTCCGGGGACCTTGAATATCTGTATAAGATGTCAGGGTTGCCCATCCCATAGTTATCAAGGTACTTTTACCATGAACCACAAATGTCTTATAGTAGCTTGACATGAAAAGTCTGAAGATCCCCAACAGCAGTAAGATTCATTATCTTATTATTATTATGAATGCCTGAAAAAAAAAGCCCATAACTGTTGAGATAATGTCTGGACCAAAGTGGTGATTCTAGGCTGACAGAGTGAATCCAATCTCCGTTTGTAGTGCACACTCGTCGGGAACATGCCTCTCTTGTTCTCCTCTCTTTATTAACTGTGCAACAGAACAAACACATAAGTCAGCTTGGACTTTTATGTCAGAACCGACGATGACTTAAAAGACAGAGACACATTCTTCATCCACTACATGTGATATCCTCAGCTCTTCCACCTATTTGATCATGTAATAGCCGTGCCATTAAAAGATAATAAGACAACAACGCAGCTGTATGATGGGCGGAGAAGACATTGGTGTGAATGAGCTGTCACACTGTGTGTCCCTCCGGCGTCTCCCACAGGAATGATTTATTGAACTTAGAACAAGCAGGCCGCTGCCTTAAGGTGTTTACCTGCCACCATAACTCCTTTAACGCTGTTTAAATCACTTTTCTTCACTCAACACTTTTGGAAAGAGTGTCAAGCCACACTATACAGTCTGTCCAGTCACCCTGCAGCCCATATATATATATTCATCCTTTATCTGCCCTTTTTTCCTCTGGCACTTTTTTTTCTCTTTCTGCTTTAAAGTGTTTACCCTCCAGTTCTTTGTCTTTGTTTATCTTTGTTGTAGCAGCCATTCTGCCTTTGTTCTGCTCAGCCATCGTCCTCCACATGATTTTCACCATTTTCATCCTCTAATACCCTGTTCATTTCGGAATGAATTCCCTGATGAGTGGTGATTTTACTCTGCAGGCAAAGATTCAGCTATTCAAGTGTTGTTCTTTGTGTCACTTTCTCTCAGGCAAATACAAGCTGCTCGGGGAGACAGAGATGGGAGGTATTCTTCAGGCCCTGTTGGCCCGCAGCGAATAAATGGGAAAAAGGCAGCCCCATTACCAAGCAGCCTGCTGCCTTAACCTCGCAGGAGAAAAGAGTACAAACACAGCACTAACCTGAAATTGAAACATAAATGGTTCCCTGAGCTGTGATGTGTCTCCTGTGTTTAAGCCGCCCGCTGATGAAAGGTTACGGACAATGGGTGCAGCTTTGTTTCACATTAAAGCCGTTTACATGACTTGTGGTCAGAAAAGCAGCTGAAAACCTTCATGAACAGATTTGACACTTTGGTCAGCAGATACGTTGATATGCTTCTTACCAAGCAGAGACCGAGAAGAACTATTGGAACTTATGAGTTTTATTACAGAAGTAAAAAAAAACTCATTAAACATCCCATTTCAAATATGTTTATGAAAGAATAATATTTCTGGTTTTGGCCTTTAATGAACTTTATTTCCCATGAGCCCTACACCTTCGTGGGCTAAACATCAAGGCTTGTCAAAAAAGGTGAGTCCATGGGTGAGTTAAGTGGACAGACTAGCCGCTGACTTTGTGTTGTTTTAAATAGTGAGAGTGCAACAAATATGCTTCTTTTACTGATAATTGTATCTGATTCTACTTCTAAACTCTCAAACACTATTTCAGCATTTAGCACACCCACCTTGTCAGTTTAAACCTGATGTAATCTTTTCAAATGTTGCTCCAAGTTTTCCAAACCAAACATGGCTACAATTTATTCAGTGTCACACAAATGGAAAACAGAATGGATGACACTTGATAACACTTGACTGCAGTGATGGATTCTGTGGCGTGCACTGCCTTAATTGAGCAAACTCTACTCTTTATCAAATGGGGCTAAACAGGGTGTCCAGCTTTGTTTGCATATTGAGGACATTATAAATTACCCTTGTTAGATAGGAGCCTCATATTTTAGGGTGGTTGACTTTGATCGAACATAATGAATGCTCAGCTGTAGTCAGATTCATCATTTTCAGCCTTCTGCATGTCTTCCCATTACTTTCTTTGGTCAACCTTTCCAAATCTTTGCAGTTGGTGTTTAAAAGAAACATAAGGACATAGTTATTGCATTTAGAATTACATTGACAGCTTCATGGCCATTTCAGATTCAGTGTCTAAACTGCAGTGCATATATTGTGGTGCTAAGAGAACAGAGAGAACAGATGATATAATTATTTTTATTATTATTATTATTATAATTATTTTTTACAAAAAAACACCTGGTCCCTATACCTCTACTACTACCCTTAATTCTCTAAGAAACTTAGCAAAGTCCAACATCTTTGGTAATGCTATTTACCCGGTTACTCTGACACTGTGCTTTCTAGAAGCACTACTTGTTTAGCAGTATCTCACTGTTAAATAAATTCTACCTGAATATGAATTAATGATTGCTACCAGCAGTAGAACTGCTTGGTGTATGATATTGATACCAAACATGCCGTAAATGCATGAGAATTTTAACCACTTGTTCATGTTTGTATTAAAATTTTTTTTTTATTAAATCATTGCATTATGTCCTTGATATAAACTCTGAAATAAGCTTTACGGCTGTTTGTGCAAGTAAAACTATATCAAGTTAATTTATACTGTCACACACTCTACTGGCACTTGCTTGCTTATTCTGGTTAAGTATATTAGCTTGCCGGTTGTAGAAAAGTGTGGTGCTGATTTTTCATTGAAAAGTTGCTCTTATTAATTAAATAAAATATTAATAAAAATAAAAAAAGCAGAAATCCAGATCATCACTCATAACTCCATAAGGTGGTAAAAAAAAATTCAGTTCTGCACATAAAGTTTTGGAGAACAACATGGCAAGCGGCTCAAAGAAAAACAACGTCATTAGGTCCTCTTCCAAATGACTAACACACTCTTTGTTTATGTTTTTGTGACACGGACCTCGAGCGGTGGATAAACTGTGACCATAAAAACCATAAATTATATGTACAGCCATTTTATTAGACTATCATTGATTTTTTTGTTTTTCACAGAGAAAATCCAGACCCCAATAAAATCTGTGAAAACCCTATAATGTACCCCCAGACTATCTGTGCCCCAACTCTGTGAAATTTACATGAATGTACTCACTAAGCTAACATTGGGCGATCAGTTCAAACAGCTCTGAACCACCATCAGTGAAGGTAAAGAGTCTAAAGTAGCACTTAATGATTTCAACTTTGGCCAGCAACTAAGACGCCTCTAGTTGTAAAGAGTCAGTGCAAACCTTAAGAGTTTGTTGTTTTCAAGTGTTAATTTGCCCTTTATAAGAGTTTTATGTTTAAACATAACCAAACTTTAACTATGACTGTGGCAGATCAGAGAATATGAATCACTTTAGTAACATTTCAGCCAAGCAACAGCCAATAACCGAGCTTTTACCTCAGTATGCACTGCAGCACAGTCACATCAAAGTCAGAGGGACGACAGTCACTATAAAGTAGAACGGGGAAAAATACTTTAGGAGCAAGGAAAGTGATTTTGAAAGCTTGCAATTTACCCCTGGTGAAATATTTTCTTTGTATGACCAGAATCAACATTAATGGCACTTCCTGAGTGTACTAGCCAGAGTTATGTTGAAAAGACTCGACGCTGGCACAAATTGTAGTCCTTGAAACCCTCCTCCATTAGAAATATGAAGGGTGATGCACTGAACTTTTAAATAATGCAGTCTCAGCCATGCCTGCTTCCTCAACTCTTGTCTGAGTGTTTGCCAACTATAAACAACACCAGCAGCAAAAACTGAAGTTGATAGGTGTTTTGTTTTTTTTTAGCAGTATGCCCCTGAAATTTGATGGCACCTACAGTATATCAACCCCTTAACGTCGAGGACTTTTAGTCGTCCTTGGTAATTTCCCAGCTTGGGATCAATAAAGTATATCTATCTACACAGAGGATGTCTTTTCTGTGTCTGGATGGGTTGACCATCCTCCGCTTTCCTGGAGGCTGAGGTTGCTGAGCGCTGGTGTTGACAATAAATCATTTGGAATCATCAAACATGGTCCATTTTGATTTAGACAGAAACCACACTTGTGACTGATCATGAGTATCAGAGCTTGGGTTTGTCACTCTAGTGTTGGATGTGAATGACCTTAGCCTTTTAACTTTAATCAGTTTATGAGCTGTTACCTCCTGCTCCCTGAACAAAAACACTATGGTATGAAAGGTAAACTACAGGTTGCCCCGACTAATCTCAGCTCTGTCGTGAGCCATAACAAAGCCCACATGTCTCTTTCAGTCAGCATGTCTCTGTCAGTGTCAGCCAATGAAGTCGCGTCACGTCGTCGGCTGAAAATTGGCTTGCTGTCAGAGTCTGAATGATATTGCATTACGGATCAGTAATTCTAATCCGTCAAAGCAGAAATGAAATGCACACAGAGCACAAGCCCAACAGCGCAGCAGGAGAGGCAGTCAAATAAAATGGAGTGTGTTGTATAAATCTCATGATGGACTGGAAAATAGTCCACATAGAAATGGAAATTATCACGTGAACCTGAATCAATATGATATTTTATGTTTCCCATTGGGTTATACTATTTTATTTTTGATGAAGTTTGGCTTTCAATAAGAAAATATTGTAGCGCCACAAAATGACTGCACAAATGTAGACTTTAATTGTTGTTTAACTAAAACTTTTAAAGGCCTCAGAAGAGGTTGTTTATCTATATATGATATCTGTATATAACAAGAGCCCTTAAATGGAGGCCCAAATTATCTCATATTAAATAACTACATAAGACACCACCAAATAAGTAAACACAGAATAAATTATTTAAAATATAGACATGAGCCTACAATTTTTAAAATCCCACTGTCTCTTCTCTTTGATGCTAAATTTAGCTTGTTAATTAATCATTTTTTATTTTACTTAATACTGAACACTTTGGAGTTCGGTATTTTTTCTGCATAGTTGATAAAAGCCTCTGCATTAAGATAAGGAGCGGTGAAACACTTACGTTTAGAGGACAAGATGAGAATGATAGCTGGTGTCAAGGAAACCTCAGTGTGGTAGACACCCAATAATCTGCAACTCCCAGCACAACTGGAGCAGTCTCAGCCCACAGAGGTCAATGCACCAACTCTTTTATGCCATCATTTCAGTTCAGAGTGTTAGTGTCCGTCAGTTTCAGTCTCAACACATTCTGTGACATCACTGATTGAGGCGTGGCCAGGAATGGACATAAATACATCAATAAATCAATAGGTTTATTTGCTTTCTTGCCAGATAAGAGAAGATCCGTGCCACTGTCGTATCTGTTAGATATGAAAGTACAGCCAGCACCTGGTTAGCTTAGCTTAGCATAAAGACTGGACTTTAATTTGACCTATGAAGTCCTTCTTAAGTTCTTCGTAACTACTGACTAGTTTCAAACTTAACCAAATCCAGTTGCATCATTACAACTGAGGGAGGGTCTCAGTAGGCAAAGTCCGCTGACCTTTTACCTAGTATAGTGTAATCTACAGCATGAAGGACTGTATACATATATTATAAAGTATATTATAAATATAGTAAAATATAATAAAAATAAAGTAAAATATAAATATGAGTCCGCGTTAGCAGTTCTCATTAGAAACTAAATCTCACTCTGGGCAGTCGACGCAGTGTGCTGTGATAATGAGACCTTGTATGGTTTGGGGGGAGGCTGTATATCTGAGTGTGCACCATGAATTAAAGATGCACAGCAATACTCAGTTCTTTTGTTTTTACATCCAGAGTTAGATATTTTCTCGGAATTGGATGTGATTCTTTCTGGCAGAGGAAAAAGCCTGCATTACAGCATGAATAGGAAATGAGCAAAATTATTGAGTGTGTGCAAAGGTAATCACGCACAAATTCGCTTTTCATTCATTCACTGAAGTTGGTAAAACCAAGTGAAATGGTAAACAGAGTGAAGATAGTTTTCATACATCATCAGCAAAATATTATAAATTTGTATTTCCTTGTGGATGGGGAGCAGAGTAATTTGCAGCTGAATAGATGGCAGCTGAAATATCCAAGTTCCTGAAACAGGTTGCTTATTCAAGTTCACTATCATGAACAACAACAACTGCAGAGGAAAAATCATTATAAGACTAATATCTGGACATGTGAAACAGGCATTTATACTGCAAAGAAGTCCGAAGTCTGCTTCAGTGTACTGTGCACAATCTGCATATTAAAGCAGGATTAAAATAAAAGGGCTTTTCAAGGTCCAAATGATGAAAACACTTTTTACACCAAATCATGTCTTGTCCTACACGTGTTAACTCCAGTGCAGTGTCGGCCCTGAGCTGAGCAAAATGCCAGACAGGTTACACATGCAGGCTGACAGACCAGAACACATACAAAAGTGACAGCAGCCGCCCACGTCAAAGAACCTGACGCATCTGATTATGTCATTGTTTTTTACTGAGAGAAGACAAAATATTGGAAACAGCCAATGGGAATATTGCAGCCCTGAAACTGGCTTCTCAGGTAGTGTTTCCTCCAAGACTTCATACACTGTAAAAGTTAGTGGGTCAAAGGTAACCCAGCATGGGTCAAAAACATGCAATAGGGGAGAAAAGTACCTTGGGATGTTTTGACTCAGTGTTAGTGTTATTATTTATATTATATTTTCTATTGCTTTATATTATTTACCTCCTGCTCAGCAAAATGACACCTGTTTGCATCAGAATTACATCAGAAATGCTACTCATCTTCTGTCAAAGCCTAAAACTAATTTGTTCAGACTGCATCTTCACCCATAAAAAATCTTTCTATATTTCTTATTGTTCAATATTAGTCTTGGTGATGTTGATGATTCTTGAAATTATTGGGTTGTATCTCAATGGTTTAATGTACTTATTGTTACTGTTGAATGTATAATGAATATAACGCATTGTGAATGTAATGTAAGTAAGCTAACTGTTGCCCATGCATCCTTTTTGCATCCAGCAGTTAACATGTTGCGTAAACTCTTATTAAAACTGAGGGAAATGATGACCACTACAGAGTTGTTTGAAACGGGGTTCCTCCATATAAATATCCACACAGTAGATCAGTTAAGCTGAGACTTTATCACAAACAGACAAAGTATGTGTTGGAGATGAAGGTTTTATTTTATTGTACAATTTCTTTTTCACCTTCAGGCAAAAGTGCCAACAAGCCAATTTGAGTGGCATATTAACAAACAAATAACATTAATTGGTATGAATTGCAATATAATAGCACATATTTGTTGATGCATGAAAAGTAATGTAATCTTCTTTCTAATCCCAAGAAAGAAGATTACAGTATCAACATAGCATTGCAAATGTGCAGACGTATAACTTCCAATTATTCACTGAAGGTTTCTGCACTGACACTTCATTTCTATCATTAATGTCTAAATGAAAGCAATAATGTAACTCAAAGCTCTTCCCTTACCGCACAAACAATCACACAATTGACTTAAATAGGACTTCCAGCTCCCACATCACGTTGCAGTGCCGTAGGGCTGTAAATCGGCATTGATCACATTGGTATCAGTAACTTGTATCACCTGCTGCAGCCCCGGTGTCTCTCAGAGCAACGGAGGAGTAATAAAGTTCTCCTGGTCCCCAGGCACTGCAGCCGCGGCCTTCATCCACCTGTGTAAATGGAGAGAACATGAACAAAGACATGACTTTCACCTTTCTCGGCTCTAAGGCTGCACAAGCGAAAGTTATCTGGAAGCTCGACCATAGAGTTTACTGTCACCAACTAGCTACAAAATAAAAAAAATATATATATATTTATTTCTTTATTTTTTTTACCTCTAGTTGTACTTCGGGCCACATTATTTGAATGTATTTGTTATTATTTAGTTGAAATACATTCATATATTTACATATGCATATGTGCATGCAATATACATACAAATACATACATTTATTCCAGGCCAAAAATACAAACTGTAACAAGAGGCTGCATTAACAGCAAGCTTCCTCTGGCCCCCTGTGGATTCTTCCCTCCACTCTGCACACTGCTAAAGCTAGCAAGACAGTCCAGTGTGAAGGACGGATCTCTGTCAGCTTTAGCCTGGTCTGGCGGAACAGATGGCAGACAACGACTCTTTCTCCACCAGTGGTGGAGTCAATCCAGCGTGGATTGTTGGAGCCTTTTGTCTTTGGCCAGGAATTAAATTTAGTCAACCAGACATTGAGTCCTGGACTAACACATTCAGAGAGTGAAAAGTCATACAAAGAACCATTGATGAGACCATTTAATGCTTCTGATGCACCTGAATTGCATACTTTACCCTATGGCCATGTTTTCTTTAGAAGCTCTCATTGTAGGCCATTTATGTGCTTGCTGGTCGATAACATTGGATTACTGCTGGTTTCGGTTGCCTTGGATGCAGAGATCAGTCGTCTGGCTCTATGTTCATGCCACTGTGTGTTGAGCTGTGTTTCTGTGTGGATGTGTATTATAGCTGCAGCAGCCTGTTCGGATTGTGAGGTAAGTGCTATTGAGTACTGAGGATGCTTATATGACTCATTCACATCACTGAATGTTTTGCTGGATGGGCAAGATAATATTTGTTTTCATTAGGTCTCCAATGTCCTAGATCTGAAATAATGATTGCAGTCTTCCAAAAATGGTGTATATATTGTACAGTTAAAGGCTTGTGGCTGTGCTGTATTAACTCCGTTTTTATAGATAATGTTCTCTAACCCTAACCCTAAGTATACACTGCTCAAAAAAATAAAGGGAATAAAGGGAACACTAAAATAACACATCCTAGGATCTGAATGAATGAAATATTCTTATTAAATACTTTGTTCTTTACATAGTTGAATGTGCTGACAACAAAATCACACAATTATCAAATCACATTATCAAATTATCAATGGAAATCAAATTTTTATTAACCCATGGAGGTCTGGATTTGGAGTCACACTCAAAATTAAAGTGGAAAAAAAACACAGACTACAGGCTGATCCAACTTTGATGTAATGTCCTTAAAACAAGTCAACAATGAGGCTCAGTAGTGTGTGTGGCCTCCACGTGCCTGTATGACCTCCCTACAACGCCTGGGCATGCTCCTGATGAGGTGGCGGATGGTCTCCTGAGGGATCTCCTCCCAGACCTGGACTAAAGCATCCGCCAACTCCTGGACAGTCTGTGGTGCAACGTGGCGTATGCGTTGGTGGATGGAGCGAGACATGATGTCCCAGATGTGCTCAATTGGATTCAGGTCTGGGGAAACGGGCGCCACATGAGGTCTAGCATTGTCTTGCATTAGGAGGAACCCAGGGCCAACCGCACCAGCATATGGTCTCACAAGGGGTCTGAGGATCTCATCTCAGGTACCTAATGGCAGTCAGGCTACCTCTGGCGAGCACATGGAGGGCTGTGCGGCCCCCCAAAGAAATGCCACCCCACACCATTACTGACCCACTGCCAAACCAAACCGGTCATGCTGGAGGATGTTGCAGGCAGCAGAACGTTCTCCACGGCGTCTCCAGACTCTGTCACGTCTGTCACATGTGCTCAGTGTGAACCTGCTTTCATCTGTGAAGAGCACAGGGCACCAGTGGTGAATTTGCCAAGTCTTGGTGTTCTCTGGCAAATGCCAAACTTCCTGCACGGTGTTGGGCTGTAAGCACAACCCCCACCTGTGGACGTCGGGCCCTCATACCACCCTCATGGAGTCTGTTTCTGACCGTTTGAGCAGACACATGCACATTTGTGGCCTGCTGGAGGTCATTTTGCAGGGCTCTGGCTCAGTGCTCTCTCCTGTTCCTCCTTGCACAAAGGCGGAGGTAGCGGTCCTGCTGCTGGGTTGTTGCCCTCCTACGGCCTCCTCCACGTCTCCTGATGTACTGGCCTGTCTCCTGGTAGCGCCTCCATGCTCTGGACACTACGCTGACAGACACAGCAAACCTTCTTGCCACAGCTCTCGCATTGATGTGCCATCCTGGATGAGCTGCACTACCTGAGCCACTTGTGTGGGTTGTAGACTCCGTCTCATGCTACCACTAGAGTGAAAGCACCGCCACCAGCATTCAAAAGTGACCAAAACATCATCCAGAAAGCATAGGAACTGAGAAGTGGTCTGTGGTCATCACCTGCAGAACCACTCCTTTATTGGGGGTGTCTTGCTAATTGCCTATAATTTACACCTGTTGTCTATTCCATTTGCAAAACAGCATGTGAAATTGATTGTCAATCAGTGTTGCTTCCTAAGTGGACAGTTTGATTTCACAGAAGTGTGATTGACTTGGAGTTACATTGTGTTGTTTAAGTGTTCCCTTTATTTTTTTGAGCAGTAGTGTATAAAAAGCACTGTACAAGGTAAAGTTTGCTAAAAGGTATAAAGATAAAGCCATGTGAAAAAAGAAGTAGACAGTTTTGTCTGCAATGGAAATATAATGCCTGATGAAAAGAGGGCTTATCTGCTGCAGCTGAACTAAAGAAACTGATTGTAACTTAAATTGAATAAAAAAATCTAATCAAAATGTGAGCAGTCTTGGAGGTAATTTTTCACAAAAATACAAAAAGCAATTGTGTAATAATGGTGCTCTCCAATCAAGACCTGTCTGCGACTAAGATAATTCAAAAGCAGACCAGACTACACTGATTAAAATATCTTTACATCAGACCTGGCCCAGGCTAAAATGAACAGACTGTTCAGATTTTTTTGTTCCTCAGTTTGTCAAACTGTGAGATCAGAGTTTGAGTTGTAAGTGGGTCTCAGTGTTCCTGTGTAGACTAAACAACATGCAGCTTGTCTGAAAACGTAACATCATTTTTTCCGACCACCTGATCAATGGAAATCCAACATGCAGTCTTTTTTTTAGCTTTCATTTGACAATTTGGTCTCCTCTGACTCCTTGAAATACCTGACTCTTTAGCAGCTAAATGCTCTATGATGCTGATGAAAGTGGCAAGACTGAAGGAAGACAGTAATGTTGGGCCCTGTAGACCAAGTCAATGAGCTCTAAGACATTAAAATAGCTGAGGGGAGCTGCATAGAAAATACAATGAGTGCAGCTTTAAGTGTTTGGAACAGCTAACGCTGCTCATATTACCACATGGGTAAGATTCTTGGAGTTCTCTGTCTTCACCATTTAAAATGCTAAAATGTCAAGACTGTTGCCATCCATCTAGAGAAAGGGCAAATGTGTCCCAGAAGGTCAAAGTGTTTTGACTTAAATAACAGATGACACCCAACAATGTCAGAAAACCTTGACTAACCTTTCTAACTGGTGGTCTGTGGATGGGGATATAGCTGTTGACAGTTAGGCTTGGTTGGGCATCTAATCAGCCACAGTATTACCCTGCTGACATGAGTTCAGGCAAAAAAACTAAAAAAACAACACATCTTGTGCTGTAACAACAGTCTGCCACAATAGCACAGCTTGGTGTGTTAACCCTAAAGGAGAACACACACACAACACTTTCCCCCTCGATAAGAGGCTTTCAAGTCAGAAACAAAGGTGTGTAATGGTTGTCGCAGTTCCACAGTTCCACACCCACAATCGAGTAGAAAAGTAAAGTATACTGAGGTGGGAGGACAAAAATATGTAAACAAGAAAATAGATGAATTTCTGTAAAGGTGGAGACAAACAGCTTTAATAGCATGCATAATAATAACAGCAGCACACATACACAAATGGGACCCTGGGACAATGCATAAAACGGCCGTCTTGCACAGTTACCTCCAGGTTTAACAGCATTTTGCTCAAGAGACATTTTTCATGGAGCACCTGAGGCTCCAGCTGCAGCCTGAGCACCTGCTCCTGCTGGAGTCTGAGGGCTTTTTATTCAGAAAGCAGCTTGTTCCACCCCACTGCCACTGTGATGAGAAATTTTCTCTTCCTTCCATCATACCTGCAAAATAAAGTCAACAAAATGTGTGACGGGGATCATTGTGTGCATGATGCAAGACTTGGCTTAGAAATAAGACCCGAGAAACACTATTAGTCTGCTCTACAGAATATGTAGGAGAAACTTACCACCACATGAAAAATCTTGTCTTGACCTCTCGTGATTTCACTTCTCACCATGTTTCAGTGATGTACAGCACCCAGTGACATCACTGTTGGGTGTGGTTTGTCAGTGCCAATCATTCAGTCAAGTGAAATGATATGAGTGGTTTTCAGCTCCCCAGGCTCTGTCCAAAGTAAAAACTGAAACCTCTAAAGCTCACTGATTAACATGCTATATTGCATTTGTTAAATCCGCACAAAAAAGTTACTGGCCCAGCTAAAAGAGAACTCCAGCATATAACTCCCCATAAAACCAAATGTACGGTCTTTACAGTTATGGATTAAACAAACAAGATATACTGTGCTAATTAGTGAACTTTAGAGGCGCTGGAAGGTGGACAGCCAGGCTAGCTATTTCCCCCTGGTGCCAGTCTTTAAGCTAAGCTAAGCACCTGCTGGCATTCACTGTAATTGATCCTCTTGTCTAACCCTTTGCAAGACAGCACATTTTTATAAAATGCATCTAAGAAAGAACATACAGTCATATGAAACTGTATTATCTAAATACTCAATTCAGTGTGCAATACTACCTTAATAATTGAAGAGAAAATCACATCAGACCATGCACAGAAGCTTTAGGGACTCCATTAAGGATAGTAAGCCAGTTTGATCTGAGCCCATTAACTTTCAAACAGCGAGTCCTGTCTGAGAGATAATTAGTAAACCACAGCACTACTTGGTCTGACATCCCTGTTTAGACTAGCCAACAGGGCATGATCAATAGTATCAAAGACTTTAGATACATCAATAAATAAAGCTGCACAGCTCTGCTTCTCATCTAAAGCTAACCAGTAATAATATTTACAACCTTTTTGGTATTTGCTAAAGAGCATGCCAATAAAAACAAAACCTGAATTGTGAGTTTTTAATGTGGCTAACTTCATTCCTATATTATTCTTAACCCCATATGACTGACACCTGCATTCATCCACACTGTCACTGTTCCACACACACTGTGTGTGCTCAGTTGCTGTGAGCCTCTCTCACTCTCTCTCTGGTTGGTTGACTGTCATCGATGGGAGGAGTAGCACACCTTTGTACACTGTCCTCAGTAGACTCCTGCTGAAAGCACACCTGTGGAGGTTTCTCATTAGTAGTGTATTTGAGCCCGAACATAGCTCCTTGTTTAGTAACATAGAGTACATACTGTAGTCCCAAAGTTCAGTCTCCCACTTCTTTCAGTTTTCTACAGCTTCTGTTTTGCATCCCTTTTGTACTGAGGCTCATGTCACATTCACATCTATAAAGACATGTTAGCTGGTGTGTAGGGAGAGAGTGTCGCTGATAGCATGATGCTGTCATGAACAACATTAGCCCCATGTACAATATTGATGAGGCGCAGTCTGCTGAAATGCACATACATGATGTTGCTTGGAGCAGGCAGTGCACCATCTTGTCCAATACATCATATGTGAAAGCAGGAGTTCTGTGACTAATGCGCTGTGAAGAAAGGCTCAATATACTGTACAGGCGTGAAGGTAATCTAATGAAGGGGGGAACACTTTCTGCTGCTATATGTGTTAGCTGATATTCACTTTTAGCAAGTATTGGATATCAATAAAACATATTGCATGTTGTTATACAGTACTGTGTGTAATAAAGTGTCAGGCTCTCGGTGTAAAATATGAGGTCGTGGTAATGACCTGTGCGAAAACTCCAAATTGCTTCTGAGGACTAAAATGTTACACAAGCTCTGTTGACACAATTACATCGTTTTACACTGTCCTAATATATAGATATATATACTTTATTGATCCCAAGCTGGGAAATTGCACAAACACTGTTATGGCAAGCCTTGCAGTCCAAATACACATGATTTTCAACACGTTAAATGCACATAAACAACACAAAAAAGAAGGAAAAGGACAAAAAAAAGAAAGGGAACCTAAGCAGGTGTGGAAGGACATCCCTTGGCAGCCAATGGGAACTTATGACACTCACCTGTTCAAAGAGGCCTAATGGCTCAAAATTACGTGAAACTCATGTTTGAGATGACACGTTGTTGATGTGTTGTTTACGTGTTTAGAGATTGCAGAGGACAGTAATAAATATTTAAACGTGTGTGTGTGTGTGTATTATTTTATCTGCAAGGTTTTTTTGCATGTGTAAACTTGAAAGAGCAAATCTAACAGAATCTGAGAAACAAAAAAAACATGAAATTGTGCTTGTGGGGATTATGTGTGAGATTATTTCTTGGTCAGTCTGGAGTCACTGAGGTTGGCAGGTAACAAGAGCAGATTATAGTTGCTTCGCCTGGTCAAGAGACAGGACCTCATACCTTGTACTTTGAACACATTTTAATATTGAGCTTTGGAGGTGGAGAATAACTCCAAGAATGACTGGCTAAACACAGTTCACATGATGTCATGAACAGATGCCTTGAGAACAGATTTTGGTGACCCGTGACTGAGCCTATGAAAGAAGAGGCTGAGAGAGGTTGCTTCTATGATAACTAGGCAGATCAGTGTGATTTTGGTGTCAAAGGATTCAAAGGTTTGCACTTTTGTCACTTACTAGCACAGATAATGTCAAAATCACATGGCACAGGGGTGCAAATATAATCAGTGTTATTTCTGTAGTTTTATTGAACAGTGCACGCATGAACAGATCCCATTTAAAAGCTGACCTACCTTTCACAGTGTGTGCAATGTGTGGATGAAGTGTTTTAAATGCAATGTGACTTTTGTATAAATGTGCATGAAAAAGAAGATATATTTTTATCAAAGCTCAATACAAAACGCTGACTGTGTATTTTTACAAGGAGGTTTTGAGAAAAGAGTGATTTTTTTTTTTTTATCTGACGATGAGCCATCAAGCCATCACGTTTGTCTGTTTCAAGAGAAAAGTGCAGAGAGGCTGCACTTTTTGAAACTGACAGGTACACTACAGGCCAAAAGTTTGGAAGCCAAATCAAAATTGGTACAAAAAAACGTTTTCATTGGTATACTTTACTTTACAACAAAATAAATATGATTATTATATAAAAAGACATTTTTTGGACACCATTAGGCGTTTGGCAATTTCTCTTTCACTGTATCCTTCTATCCTCAATGTACAAATCTGTACTCTTGTTTCTTTACTCAGTTGCTTCTTTCTAGCCATTTCTGCGGTAGTTTGTCAGAGATTTGAACGCAGTTGAGATTTATTGGGATTTTTGTATGCAGACTTTCAGAAGTCAAAGAGTTAAAGTGTTATTTGTTTTTTTTGCACTGAAGTTGTGACTTTTGCAAATCTTTCTCGACTCCTAAAACTAAGCCCTTCTTTTCTTTTGTTGACATTGTATTCAGCAATGGTCTGGTAACATCAATGTATACCTAAAGGTAAATTGAGGAAAATGGTGCATATCAATGAAAGCAAAGTCTGATCATGCAGTAAATACATCCCAAAATACATATATAACTCATGCTGGTTTTTAAGAAAGGCATTGTGAACAGAAACTTGAAGTTGCTTCCAAACTTTTGGCCTGTAGTGTATGTTAGTATGCGTTGCTATCTTTCTAGCCAACAGAAATAAAGTTGATTGTACCCGGACAAACTGAGACTGACATTTATCGATAATTATAGTGGAACTAAAAAGGATAAAACAGTTTTGGAGATGTAGGATTTGATAAAAAAAATGTCAGGCCTCTGGCTGGTTGTTAGGACACATGTTGTTTGGTTTTCTGCCTGGTTATGTGCTGTCAGCAATTTAAGATCCTTTAAAACATTAAACCCATTATGCTATTACATACTATTTACTTTGAAATTGGAACTGTGATAATGATCTATTTTAAGCGCTTTTCTACAGAGATATTTGACCAGTCAAATTACAGTATGGCCAATGCCACTCTTAACCAAATAATTATGCCCCATGACAAGCATTATAATGGGCGCTCACGGCATATATAAAAAAAGTAAAATAAATAAATCAATAATAAGCTTAATGGGAAGACTGTGGAGGAGGTGAAGTCATCTAAATTAGGAAATATTGCTCTCGCGTGCTCGGCTCCTGGATGCGTGATATATCACAAAGCTCTGCAGTGTTGTTTATTGCCAAACCTAGAAGCATACCGTGCCTGTGTCATATAACCTCGAATTGGTTTGAACATAAAAATGCATTAAATAGTAGCAGTACCCCTGTGGAAAATTGCTGTCATAGATTGGAAGGCCAGTCGTTTCTAGCAGAGTCATCAGCTTATAGGAACCACCCAGCTCGCAAGGCCATGTGTAGACGTGGTTGTGATGTGAATGATTGTTAACCAACATGGAGGTACTGAGATAAACGACAGCACAAGGAGAATGGCCCGTTGCCGGACAGGGCTGTCTGCTCTCTACAGGTGGTAACAGTGTTGCTAGCACCAGAGTGCCAAAAGTTTTATCTCTTACTGAGGACATTTATCTTCATGTGCCCTTGACTGCTTCTTCAAAGGCAGACCGGACAGGATATTTTTCCCCTAGCACTAGCACGAACCTTAACTGAGGAAGTCAGAACTAGTTTTTAAGTATTATTAGTCTGGTACCATTTTCTCATCATATGTTGCCCTCTGTAAAGGTTTATAAGGTGTAACAGTGTAATGACTTTAATAATGGCTCATAAATGTGTTACCAATGTGGGTTACCAGTGTCCATATGTATAAATTAAAAAGAACAAGGTTTGCCAAGTTATTAATAGTCACTTAAGGGAAGGTTATTAAATTATCTGCATTAGTTATTAGTTATTGTAAGTTGTTTATAATAGCAGTTATTATATATGTTATATTATATATGTTTTTTTTCCATAGTCTATCAAGTTTGCACTTATACATGTTAATAAATAAACTAATTTCCAGATGTCCTGCAGCCCATTTCCAAAAGGTCAGATGGTCTATTGGAGGAGTTTGCCTGAGGACGTAAGGAGCTAATTAAAGTGTTAGTAAATGATTTACTATTAGTTACAACTTATGAATCCTTTATAAAGGTAAACTATTTAATATGTGAATGATTGGGACATTTCTATCCTTCATTTCTTCAGTGGCTGCATGAGCCTGCAACACCTGCAACCAGTACGCTGCAGGCACCCTGTGAGGGCATGATTTGGTAAAATAGCACATTTAAAGACCAGCTTTACACCAAATCCACCCTTTTTAGCTGTTTTAAGACTATGAAATTGTACTCTGCAAAGATATGGAGAGACAGAGTATAACTGTGAGTAGTCATGTCATTTTTCCCTGTCCCTGCTGCATCTGGTGAAACCTCACTAAGATAAGCTAGCAATTCAAATGGCTCTCAGTCACCATTCAGACCATCAGTGAAGGCCTATACTCATTTCATGTTGGCTGGTAAAACAAAAGCTTAAATGCAGCGTTTCCCTAAAATGATCCTTGGTCATTTGTCAATTTGTCATCAATTTGTGAGGGCATTGTCCCAAATCACCTCATCATTCATGCCCATGCTTACGAAGACAAGATTTAGGAAGTTTTATACAGGTGTTGTTTGGGGCTGTGCTCTAACAGCATCCATGGTTATTTTCTTTAATTTATGGTTCCAAACCTGCAGCTCTGTGCTCCTTTATGGTTCAGTGCATCTGTATGTGCTTGTGGTGACTCACATGGGATAATCCCAGGTGGTTTCTCTGTGTGCTTTTTTTTCACCACTGGAAAACTGACACAGAACCAAATATTTTTCATTTGCAAATTAGGCACAGGTATCACTTCAGCCCATTGGTAAACGATGCTGACCCTGGGGACACGTTTTACATGAGCACCCAACTCATCTTTCATTTATAAATTCACCATTCAGGTCCAGAGAGGGAGCATCCGTAACATGATTAAATTCATGAGGCACCAGTAGAGGCCTCCCCCACACAACAGAATCTGTTTTTAATAAGGCTTGTTATAGTATCCCCAGGGTGATTTTCAGCAGTGCAGCCTCTCCATATGGATGTTGTTTTGCAAGGATGCATCTACTCGTATGGCAATGGACTCCAAACTGAGGGTGACAGATGTCACACACTGTACTTTCTTTCTGCCTCCTCAATTTGATTCTCAGCTGTTTATTAGACCTCCCAAGCTCAACACTATCGCCTAAAGGGAGGGCAGTGGAGGAGGTCAGGAAGAAGATTTACCACTGTCAGCTAGCAATATGTCACAGGTCTCTCTTTAAAATTTGATCCTTTCAGGTTTAAGAGTGTTTCCTACATTTTAATAATGTGTTTCCCACAATGAGGAACTCACACACATTTAATGATGGCTGATTATTTCATCTGCCCTGAGCTATGCCCGCAAGCCATATTAAATGATTCCATGATTAATATTAAATTGTACATAGGAACAGTGGTGCTTTGGACTAAACACTAAATGTCTGCATTTATCATGCTCACAATAAAAATGCTAACATGCTGATGTTTGCAGGAATAATATCCACCATCTCTTCTTCATCTTAGTAGCAGTAAACACAAAGTGCAGCTGAGGCTGATGGGAATTTCATTATTCCAAAGAATTACAATTTCCAATGAATTACAATTTTGACCCAATGATGGTATCATGAAAAGTCAGAGGATCACTAATGCGGCGTTCTTCCACATGATTTGATTGATAAAGTCTTGGTCACATTAGTGAGGTGATACACAGCAATAGGCAGAACAGACTGTCAGGGTCCAAAAAAGGTTCACAAAGCATCATCAGCCCTTGACCAGTGGCTTCAAATGAAAAAATAAATCTGACTTTGGACAACACTTATGCTGCTGACTTAGGCTTCCTTATTGTTTAATTGTCACTTCTTCATTCATGTGCTAATAAACAAATGAAAAACCTTAAGTAATACTACTAATACTAATACTAATCATGGGCAACAATAAGGATCCATGTGGTACACCGATGGCAGCAACAACATGAAAAATTCAAGAGATGTAAAAGATTTAACATTATTAAAAAATGAAAATAATCTGAGGTTTAATGTTGTGAGCAAAGAAATTAATAATTTGCAGATTTAATTACTTTGTACCAAAAGTATTGAAATTATGGATCATCTTGCTTGTTAGCTTTCCAATAATCTCAGAGCCATACTGTTACGTTCATATTGAAGATATCTGTACCTTCAGGTGGATTGTGAGTACAACATGAGATACTGTCTCCTGAAGGGATCATCATTATAATTGAACACACCTCATTCCAAATGAACTGTTTGCACACTGTTGGATGTGAGTATACTACTGAGAATTTGTATGTAGTGATGGATTTGGGGCACGCATAGTTAGTGAATGATTGCAATCTGCCTGTTCGAGAAAGCAAACCCAGAGCACCAGAGCGTTTAATATCACATAACCGTCATTTAAATTACCATTGTGCTGAATTTATCAAGGCAACAGGTAAACAGCCAGTTACAGATCAGTACTGGGTCTCTCTGCAGTTGAGATAAATAGGGAACTATTTTAGAATCTGACATTATATTTTGTGTATTTTGAATATGTACACCGTTAACAATTGATGCAGGTGATGTATTGCTGTATTTGACTTTCATAAACATTACGTTCCAGTTGTTATGAATTTATCTAAAGTGACTTACAATAAGTGCATTCTACCATAATTGGGTTTGGCTACAACCCAGAAATTGCAAGAATCATGCATCAAACTTCATTCAATATACTGAATTGCTTCAGGTGCTACATATAAAGCAATAAAATAATACCAGATAGAGTTTTGATTAATGGGTCAAGGTGCAGTCTGAACAGGTGAGCTTTCTGTCTGTGATGGAAGATGTCTTTAATTTCCGCTGTCCTGAGATTAATGGGCAGCTTGCTCTACCATGGAGGAGCAAGGACAACAAATGGTCATGGTTTTGTTGAGCCAGTTCAGATAATATCATTTCCAGACAAACTTAATTTCATTCCCACGGGCACAGAATTGACACTGATTTGTCTTCCTTGCAAGTTAGTCACCATTTAAAGTTATAAGCTTCGTCCTTGACAGCTGTCGTCTTTGAATCAAAGGGTGCAGTAACAGGTCTACCATTTTTCTCTTTGACGACAAGACAAATGAAACACAATGAAAAATTTCTGAACCCATTTAGAATCTTAATTATCCAGATCAGACTACAGTAAATTTTGTATTTGGGTGAGGGAGATTAAATAACATATGGCCATAGGCTTTCTATGAGACAAACCAGAGTGATTGATGAGTCTGTATCAGAGAATGTTAATGAGACTGCATGAACTAACTGGATTAGCAGACTTCTGGGTGACAAGGAGACAGGAGATATATGGCTTATATATGTTTTCATAACTGTTGGTTTTATGGTGTCTGCCTGTGCTGCCTCTTGCTTGGATATGTAGGAAGTGGGAGATTAATTCTACCAACAAACACAAGTATCCATCACCAAAAGTCTATCTGCTACCACAGCCTTCAGCTTGACACTAATAAATGAGGCAGTCCTACAATACAATAATAGGCTCCTCAGAGAATTACTACTACACCACATATACATGCATCTTATCAGTCAGCATCAGCAGCGGAACATAGAAGCCACAGGAAACCTTTGCATTAAAGAGCAAATACTAACTGTCCAACCAAAAGCAGTCTGTTATGACCAACCAAGTCCTCATACCTAAACTACAAAGTAGTGTGTCTGCCTTAGCCTCTCAAAACCAAGCATACAGTACGAACATTACAGAAACAATTACAGTTAAGACCTCCACCATGGTTAAGGTTCTAAAACTAAAACTACATGGGTTATATTAGGGGATGATTGTAGTTCTGATGAAGAAAAACCAATGTTGACTGTTATGACAAACACAAGCAGAGCATCATACAACATGTTAAGAAACCCCCCCAGGTCAGTCAAACTTATTTAGAAGTGAAAGGTGGATACTAATTATTAGTTATTATCTAAACTTTCCATTGAAAACAACCATAATAGTCAACAGACTCAAAGCCTGGTTTAACTTTTACCTATCATACTTGACCCATTAGTGCCAATACAAGTATGTTAATGTTTGGTTTTACTTCCATATTTCCAGGTTTTGGGTGGAGACGCCGGGTGAAGACTTTTACCAATGGTTCTGAGGGAGTTATTAGCTGACTAAGAAGTCTTGACTAATCTATGATTTTTCACTTAACTGTGTGAAATGTTTTACATAAGCAGGATGTGTTGATTTGTGGTACGCCACTTAAATCACTTAAATATAATGGCACGTTTGATATGAACATTTGCACAGAGGTTTTTGTGGTTGTTTGCTTGCTTGGCTTGTTGCAGAAACTTTAACCAGAAGATCTGCTGCGCGTAATTGTGCAGCGCTCATTGACAGAGCAGATCAGTCTGCTGGTAGAGCTGGTACCTGTAAAGAGTCACAAAAGGAAAGGTCGTTGGTATAGATTACTAAATGTTGTGGATTATAAAGCTGGTTAGAATAACTCAGTAATCTATATCCTCTTTCGCTGGCATTGATTTAGGATTTTTTCCCATGTGATCGTATGTCAGCTGGTTGAAATTGCAGAATGAAAGAGAGAAACAAGCTAAACATCAATAAAAGAGTTGTGTGCTGGCACCAAATAAAATAAACAAACAATTATAGGTAGATGGTGCCAGATGCATTAATTCTCTTCACCAAGACTGCACAGGACTGGCGTCATCTCAGTCTGTACTGCACCTCTCCCACTGGGGTGCGCACTGAGTCACCAAGATACCAAACCAGCAGAGGAAACGAAATTGTATTCTGTGTCCTGCACCAACATTAAAACAGAGCCTTTTAATGCAATTGTTAATATGCTATTCAAAAACATGCACTTTCAGATAGCATAAATATTCTGCCAACTCTGACTGACAACAGTTTTTATGTCAGGGAAATTGTATACCAGACAGCACTATTCAACCAGGGAGGGGTGCATTATGTTCTTGGCCAGACATCAACCTGGCAGGCAGGGTGCACTGGGTGATGATGCAGTCCTGCCATGACCATTTGGTTCTGGGGAAGTGGGAAAAGTGTGGCAGTTCTTTGTCAGCGTGCGGCAGGTCAGGACTTGCGGTGAGGTGAGGCCGAGGGCGCAAACCATTCATTTTGGCTGCCTGGTGTTTGTTTTTCTCCCTGCTGTAGTTCAGAAATAAAGAAAGAAGATACTGGATGCACAAGGCAAGATGGCAGGTAAAGTCATCAGTGAACATTAGACATGTCAAAGAGGAGTCATGGAGGGAGAGGGCCATGTTTTGAATGAATGACCGAGGGTGACTCTTTCATAGACTGGTTCATAGGCACTTAAAACTTCTTGTAGTGGGGTTAAGTACAATTTTGAGGTACTTTTACTTCATTTGATTATTTCCATTTTATTTTACTTCATACTTACTGTATGAATGACTATTGTATTTTTTACTGCACTACTTTTATCTGAACAGTATAGTAACAAGTTACTTTTCAGATGATTCAACATAAAAATGAAATACTATGCTTTGCAAGACGATAAACCTGTGGTTATGTAAACTTCTCACATTATTTATTCTGAATAACAAAGAGGTCAGCCTATGCAGTATTTCACAAAAAGCAGTGTGTCATGGTCCTCAACTCCTCTCCAACAGCCCCTCGTGGTTTCCCTGAGTGTCTCTCTGTGTGCATCTCAAGTCCCTTAATTGCATCCATTGTTCTCTCACTCGCATCTTTTGCCTTCCCACCGTTGATGCATGGAAAGATGCAAGGAAACCACAAAGAGGCAATATTTTTTAAGAGTAATGGGCCACGTGAAGCAGTGTCCGCTTGTGATGATGGCAGCAGGCGATCACAGCTGGATCAGCTGTAAGCCGGCCTTGACAGCTGTAGAAACTATTGTGGGCACAGAGTTATCAGTGGCAGAGCAGCAGTGTTTTCTCTCTGTACCCTGTCACCAGTTTAACAAACACCTGCACATGAAGAACCAACCTGCATTCTGTATTTATACTGTGTCCTGCTGAGAGGCACAGCAAAATGCCTTCATATTACTTATCGATATTCTGGGAATTATTTCATTATTTAATTACCCAGAATAGGATGGTCGTGTTTTATGAACATTGGAAATTATTTATTAGGCTAAATGTTTAGTGAAGATTAAAATAATGTAACTCAAATCAAACGCGATATGATGCGAATGATTAGCCTCACCTGTGACTAAATGAAAATGAGGATAAATGATGAAAAAAGTGTTTGTTGTTGACAGATGGACTATCCATAATAGCTAATGGAGGATATTACAGATCATAAAAACTTTCAAATTAATGATGAAAGTTGGTGGATTTTTAACTCAATGGTGAATCAGAAAGAGTGATACATTTGAGTTTAATCTGTTATCTGTCCAGTAGGAAACTCCAGTGATGTTAAGATGCATCAGATCAGTCCATCCGAATAACAGATATTCACTAAGGGAGTGTGTCGGCTGGTACTTCATGAAGGCTGCTCTCATGTTTCCTCGCTCATCGATCCCCAGAGACCCCTCCTCACTCCTTCTTTTCAACAGAAAGACAGAAGGACTTCTGCTTCAAGTGAAGAGCAAGGAAACATCTAATGTGTGTTTGCCTGTGTGGGTGTGGCAACCCCCTCCTGCTTCACCTGCCGTCACACGTGAACATCATCACCTATTACAGAATATCAGCGCATGGTTGTCCTCCCAGTCTTCATCAGTTCATTCTGTTTCCTCACTGGTAGATTGCGCTCTCTGGGCTACTCCAGTTTCTTCTCCTCGTAATTGTTTCCCTGTGCTAACATCGTTCTCCTGTTCCCCAGATTAACTCCTGCCTGCCAGCCTGCTCGCTCAGCGCATCATCCACCTGCTCACTCTCTCGCTGCCAGTCCCTGTTCTGCCTCCCTGTCTGGTCAGCCACTGGATCATCCTCTGCTCAAAGCCACACTCCCCGTTCTGATCACAGCCACCCCCCCAGAGCCCACGTCTCCCCTACCCCATCTCAAAGTTTGAAAATTTTAAACCTATTCCTATTCATTTTGGCTCTGCTCCTAACTGAACCATAACACAAAGATTAGAAACAGGCCTAAAAATGTAGTACACATGAGATTTATGTTATGACTGTTTGAAGGGGCCTGGCTGCTAGATTGGGAACCACTGGACCAAACTTCCTAAGATGAGAAAGCTTCAACAGTGAAATACTACTTACACACTGATCCAACAATGTTAGCAATCTAAAAGTGTTGTGTATATATTCTTGTAATATATCAGTCACAAGGGGCATTTTTGTGCAGATCGAGATCTCTAAGGACATTTTCCTGATATGTCTGTATTATGCAAGATTTTGGTTCTTGGTGGAATATTCTGACATAATGTCCTGGTACCTTCATTTAAACTTGCTCTCTGGAGTTTTTAACTGGTTATGAAACTCTCTCAGTTTAATCCTGATGCCTTTATATGACCTACATAAGCAAACAAGGCCAACAGCGTCATGATTGGCTGTTTCTATACATTTCTAATAGTAATTCTTAATGCCTGAAACTGGGCCAGATGTTTTTCCATAACATCAGACAAAACAGCGCTGGGTTTTGTTCTGGTTGAATTCAAGTTACCTCAGCCACTAAATAAAGTAAATGAGCAGCTGCCGTCTGCTCTCCTGCTCCTGTCTCCTCGCCAGCCTGGTATTTCCTGCGTCATCACATACCAAGCCCTTATCATACCTCATGCTCATGTGGGGGACAACACTTGTGCCCTGTGTTACCTGTGTGAGTTTGAAGGAGCACTGAAGGGAGAGGTGTTTGTTTGGCTTTTGGGTTCAAATACCAACAATCTGTCTGCGCGACTGGAAACTACACCTATCAAGGGTCTGAGTGCTTCTTCCACCACTGAGTTCCAATCAGTCTCTCAAAAGGACAATGTGAAATGTAATGATGCCATGAAGGTTATTCAGCAGCTGCTACTTCAATTCAATGTGGCCTCTAAAAGACCATCTTTTTTTATGGCCCATGTCTAATCTTGTCACAGTCTAATGTAAGAGCAACGTAAGGTCAGCAGCTGCCTCATGCCTCAACAGCCAGAAGGACAAAGAAAAACTGTGACAATACCTGCTTCAAATATTTTGCCCCGCTATACAGTTAAAATTCCAGGTTTCTGTTTTGATCACCAGAAGCTCTCCAACTGCTGCTCTGAAAATGGACTGGGAGATGTCACTTGATATGAACCTAATTTTCTCTGCCACTGAACCAGCACTGCCACCCAAGAAGGGAGGGAAAAAAAAGCTTTTCATCAAATACATTTCTCTGCCAAGAATGTTACTGCCCATCTCAAACTGTTGTAATGTGAAGCAAATGTTAGCTTTGCCAGCAACAAAAACAACAATGCTGAGTGAGCCAAGGACAAGCTCAGAGGTAGCAATAATGGTGATGGTGTTTTCTCAGTCAGGAGAAACCATCAAAAGCCTCGCCATGGCAACAACAGCCTGGAGGTTGAAGTGGTCTTTTGCTCAAGTAGCATGTTCCTTTGACTTTCAGTGGCTCTTTGAACAAATTGAGCTTAATGCATCAGCTCCTTCACAAAACATGTTTACATCAGGATTAGGTGGTGACCACTGAGGTATACAATATATATGAGTGTTTTTCATGTAATAACTTAAAATGTTCAGTATGAAAAATCAAATATCAGCAATTTATAAGGATTGTTCTTCCAACATTTAAGATTACAAAGATATTTAAATATGTTTTCTGTATTCTACACATTTTATATAATGAGGAAAACATCTAAAAGTCACTTCTTTGGAGAAGGTATTAAGATGTGAGATAAAAAATATAGGTAAACTCATTGCTGCATTATTGTCTTGAATATTGTTCCATTGTTTGTAATAAAAGACAAATATATTCGACATTTGACATGACTTCTATAAGACTTATATAAGACTTCTGCTGAATGGATATTCTCAAGTGAAAGCAAATACGACTAGAGTTTAGAGGAGAATACACAGACCAATATATTTTTATTTTTCTTAAAAAGACTTTTGTAGTGAAGGTGTTCAGTATAATAAATCATCATCACTGACCAAATCAGTATTGTGTTTCATTTGCGCACTGGTGACTGGAAGTCCTGTTGTCAGCTCAGCGGTGTTGGACAGTCCATTATCTTCTGAGAGCTCAGTGAAAGGGTGAAACAATCATGGTGTGACTTTTACAAGTGTAGTTTTAAACTGAACTGATAGAGACAGGACAAACCATCAATATGTTAGATTTATGACAGAAAAATATGATATTATGAACAATGAATTACTTTTACTAAATTAAAAGGAGCAATCTACATGGTCAGTGACTATGGAACTTTGAATAAAACATTTTGAATGAGCAGCTCCTTTCACTGATACAGAATGAGCTTTGTTTTACATGCCCTGCATTTTTATTCTCTCATATCACTTATGAAAGGCTTGCAGGTTGTGCAAAATCTGCATGTTTAACCTTTTGAATTTTGTTTGGTGAATACCAGATGTGCTTGTCATTACTCAGCAAATGTCATTTCCTATTGCAGTATATTACTCTTTAAAGTTCAGTTCACTGAATGAGCTACAAGTTCAGCCTAGCTCACGCTATTGGTCTCGCCGGCAAAACTCCTGGCAGTAACCTTTAGCTCGACAGAGGCTTGTAAAAAAATGACTTCCTCGTGCTCTTCATCAGTAATCACTTGTTAAATGTACCAAACCCAGTATAACCCATACCATAAATCTAATGAAAAATATAATGTATTGCAGCAACATCCCATTTCATGCAGGAGTTGTGGAGAGAGTACAAAGTCTTGGGAACTCGCTGGTCTGTGTGAAATCATTCTATAGTCACCATTTAGTGTTTCAGCAGGGGTCTGATGTAACTATTAGATTGCTCACATCATTTTACAGTCCATTAAGATCACAGTATGACCACTGTTGCCAGATGATAAGTAGTGTGTAAACAGGCTGAGTTCCTATAGCTAGACCATTAGCTTACTTTGGAAATGCTCCTGTCTGACGGTGCATTCAGATGCAACACAATGCTGTTTTCAACGCAATTTTTTCTTTTCTCTAGACACACATTCTCAGCAAAGAGCCAATAACCATATGTTTGATGTAACCCGTATCTGTTTGATCTCACAACTTACCAAGAACTCCACTATTTTCTTTTTTCTTCAGTTTCTTTCATTCTTTTTCTATTAGAACTATATGTTCATAAATTAGAGTCACACAGCTTTGGGACAAGCAAAACTGTTTCATACAAATTGAAATATTTTCAACTCAAGTGGATGGCTCCCCAGTTTGCACCCCCTACGGCCATTACATTGACTGTATGTAATGGTGCCCAATTAAAATTCTCTTCAACTTCAGTGTGAACATGCAAGCACACTGAGATACACGCGTTCATTTAGAAAAATATGCTTATTGGCTTTCTGAGAGTTAGATGAGAGGATTCCATCAATACTGTGACTCCTTGTTGAGCAGGAGCTCAGTGCAAGTTGCACATGTGCAATAAAAGTGTTATTGGTTTAAAGATGAACAGCAATATTTGGTGGTGTTGAACAATTCAAGACCTTGGTTCATTATTGCTCGCCCACTTCATATCAGCAGAAATTGCATTTATGCACACATGAGGGCTTCCTGGCTAGATGCAGAGCCACCATTCATTTTCATCGTCCTCCTTAAAAAAATTATATCTAGTGCATCATTTCACAAGCGAGATGGCAGCCAAAAATGACGTTATATAACCTCACCCTCTTCAAATTTATGTCTTCTGACTCTATCTGAAAATTCTCAAAGAAAGTCTGCAGTCTACCTCCTGAATGAGGTTTTCTCAGTTTTTGACAACCATACACCCAAAACAGAGAGAAGAATATTTAAGATTCAAGTCAGCCATCACAGGTAAGAGACACCATGAAAGGAAAGCAAATTAATGACCAATTTGTGTAGCAGTTTCTGTGGCTGATGCCCAGAGGAGGGCATAGCAAGTAAACTCATAAGGGAAGTGGTAGGAGGAGGACCGGTGCAGCCACCGGGGTGTCTCATTACCAGAGTGTGTATGAGACACTATCAAACGAAACCTGGCTGTGCACTGACCCAGAGGGCTGGAGAATCAAAGACAGAGGGAGTGTCTCATTACAGGGAGAGAGTCTCACAGACAGTAAAGTACATGATTCTGTAAAAACCTTGCAAGGATAAGTGGCAAAACGAGCAGTCGCCTTGCAGCTCACAAAAAGTAAAACACCATGAGGGAGCAAGTAGTCGGGTCAGAGCCAAACAAACCCAGTGCAAGTAGCAGATATCAAATATGAAGTTTTGCCCTGAGGGAAAACGAGAGAGAGAGAACGAGAGCGGAAAGGCGAGGTGACATATGACTGTATAGTGTGCACAGAAAGATGTGTCTGAGCCAATATAGCCATGCATCCAATATTCAAAGGCAATCTAAAGTCTCAATTTGATTAGGTGTAGGACTAACGGCAAAATGATATAAGAATGCCATGAATACTGCAGGAGACATATTTTATGGAAATCAGGACATCATTTTATAACAGAGTAAAGGAAGCTGACAAAAGCTTGAATCTTGAATGACCTTGTACTATGAGAGTGCACATACCACTGAACTAAAAATGATGGAAACTCTTCTCATGTGTGTTTCCACAATGTCTTGCTTTTCACAACTTGGTTCTCATTTACAGTAAAGTCTTGGCTGTCATTCCCATCAGACTTTTTCTCACCACAGTGATTGGGGATGCAGCCACATTGTTACAACAGAATCCAGCTGGACAATTAGATGTGATGGCATGTGAAATGTTGTTCATCATTTCTCATTGAAATCTGCATGCAAACAACTATGGTGAGTACGAAAGATCAGTGAAACAGGAGGTCAGTCTAAAATATGGAACAAGTCAAATTCTGTAGCTGTGCTGAAGCGCCACCTTTACCGACAAGTTCTGTACATGATTAATAACATTAAAAACATATGAAGTTAAAAAATGAATAGAACAGCATGATGTGTGTTCTCTCTCTTCCCCCTCACACCCCGCTGTGCCTCCTTCTCTTCCTCCTTCTGTCTCTACTTTCCATTTCTCTCTCTCTCACCCCTCCTCAATCTCATCCTCTCCTGCTTCTGTGTTTATCCACCAGTGTGTCAGTTTGTGTTGTTTTTTTTTATTATCTCTAATCACTCCAAAAGACTTAAAATGTGTAATAAATCACTAGCATACCCCTGGACCCCCAACCTGACTTTTGTTTCTTATCTTATCACTGTTTTCAGTTGCTCTTACCCAAAGCACAGATGTGCTGAACATCAGCATGCCGAGGCCACATTCAGACAGACTATCATCACACCAGTGCAGCCCCTTGGATTGTTTTCATGTTCACATTAAAGTTAGTGGTGAGTCTGTTTTATCACGTCTTAAATTAAATTATAGTTGAGGTTGAATTGGTCTGGTTTGTTGGTTTTGGTGGTGCTGTTCATAAATGATGGTGCCAGATAGAGTCTGGGAAACATATAATTACTGAAGAGAATAATGACTAAAATCTGTAAAAACTTGTTCCATAGGCCTTCTGATTACACATAACCATGACATATTTCTCACACTCGTTGGTCCATATTAACCTTTAACTAATTATATAATGTACTCGCTCCAATGCTGAAGGCTGCATCCTGTCGGATTCCATCTGAAATGTATTGGTCTCAGCCTCTCCAGCCTTCTCATTTGTTGGCTTTTGGAAACACATGAATGTTGAAAGATTCAAGTCATGTTCGGCAAATGCTGTCTAACTCTGCGGGGACAGTTTGTGTCAAGGTAGCACAGGTGTATTTTGGAGCATCACATGAGCAGAGCCACAGTGCCAAACTAAATCACATATTATTGGAATGAATAGTTAAAATCTTAACTGTGTCCTGACTGAACTGGAAAATGCAGTATGTTGCTTTGTTTATTTTAACATAGGTTGAGGTCTTTCCTACTGAAGAGAGCATGTGGTTTATGAAAAGACTTGGGAAAATGTGGCTTCATCAGCTGACCTTCTGAAGACTCAACAAAAAGAACTACCTACGTGAAAAGTTCATTTATCCAACCTTGTACACAGCTAGTGGATAACATGTAGCAGCCCTGAAGCAAAGAATGTAATTACCACTGTGACACACACTCTCAGGTACTCCACAGGTCACCCTAAATAGCAGGAGGCCGTCATCATCTTAGTAACTGATCTTACAGGGAGAAGAGGAGATTATAGTTATCTGATATAATAGCAGTGATTTTTATTTGATAAATGATTGGACATAATGGATGGTACTGATGCAGACAAATGAGGTACAAATTCAAAAAGTACAACCTGATCTGACACAAATGTCAGAAAGTTGACTGAAGCAACAGCATGAAGTGTGAAATACATATATACAAACAGTATACATACATGTACATATATATAAACACGTGTGACTAAGTGAAATAACGCAGACGTATTTCAGCCCCAAGCTGTGCCAGCAGTCCTCCTCTCAGGCTGTATACGGAACATGTCAGGCTTCAACACAACAGAATATATGTGGCCTGCAGGGCACAGACAAGGTTGCTGCTGAATAACTGTACTGGTTTGAACACTGAAGGTGACTCAGATGAATTTATCAACATTTTCCTCCCCCATGTAGAGTTTTGCAGCTCAGATATAAGAAAAAAGTTATTTGCTATCAAAGTTTAAAGTTGTTGTACTGATCGTAGTTAAAAGTAGGATCTGTCATAGTCATTTAAACCACCAAAAAATTTAAATCATACTGATTTTATTACATGGCCCATTTAAAATTGTCTGCTTGGTTAGTCAAACTTACACAAGTAGCTTCATGTTGCTTCTCTTCAGGCTTTGTCAGTGTAAAAACTCCATGGACTCTAACTGAATCTGCGAATGCATTCAATTTCACAACATTTAGCAGAGTTTTCCCTGTCTCAGAAGGGAGACAACTGTGTTCTATCGACATGACTGAAATGTCTCGCCTCTGTGGGTGGCTGATATTAGATTCTGTTTGTCTTCTGATCTGAAACACTCTGATGAAGGCATAAAGTGCCATGGATGGTTCCACAGAAAAGATCATGGAACTCGTCCAAGTAAATTTCCTAGTGCGGCATCTCCAGGTCTGCCCCCTAAAGCTGGACGATGTAAAATACCCAGTGGTCCTGCGCGGTGGTGAGGTGGTTAGTTATACTGGATGTTTTTTTGCCCCCAACGGCTACAAATTGCAACAGTGAGCCCATTCCTCAATCGAAAACAAACTGCTGCTCCTTAAGCTGTCAGTCGGGAGCAACAGCAACATTTAGTAGCTTTCAAAAGTATATTGTAAATTTTTAACAAATTTCAAGAAAATTTGCAAAAAAATAGCAAATTAATGTTTTTTTCCATCCACTACTCTTACTCATCCACTAAACTTAAATTTAAAATTCAGCGAACAGGGTTTATCAAGTGTATTGTAAAAACAGCAGAACATTCCTCCCTGTTATACTTTTAGTTTGTTGAATGAGACATAATTTGGGCCATTTGTGGATTATAAAGGTTCAATTCACCAAGACAATGATGGAAAATGATTTCACTGAGTCTGACAAACTTCTCTCTGACTGATGATGTGAAGAGCCTGGGTGGGAACCAGGAAATCAGTGATTTAGACTCTTAAATAACAAAATCCAGCCAGACAAGAAAATGTAATGAAAAAAATTGTTGCAAAAGTAAGTATAACTTTAGTGCTGCCAACAAAATGGTACAACAATTTGTGATTCGTCTACTTCGTCCACTGGTGAATGATTATTACTTTCAAGCTGCCTTTGGCAACAAGCCCTTCTTTATCTTTTTCTCCATTCAGAGGGGTTCTAGATTGAGCAGCCAAGAGGTGAGTGATGCTTTGGTTGAGACAGATGCCAGCTAGACAGGTTAGATTTGCCTTGGGTCATCCCCGCCACATGCAGCGCTTGAAGTCTGTTCCAAGAAGGTCTCCATGTCTTCTGCTGTCCCACAGGTGGGGGATGAGACAGACTGCATCCAGGCATGCCAAGTCAGTGGCCCGAGGGCCAGACACACTGCCAAGGCTTCGGAGACCCTCTGTTCACTCGCATTTAAACACTTAATGGTCCCCGAAAGAAATGGAGCATATTTTTTCTTTTGACAAGGATCAAACAGAAATTAAGAAATGAGAGAAGAAAGAATAAAGCTGAAGACCAAAGTTGAATAATAAAAAAGAGAATAATAATAAAAAAGAATAATGAAATTTATGATAACTCATTTAAAATTCTACTACACGATTTCTGTTAGAAAAAAATAAAAAGTAAAGAAAACAATTCAGCATCCATATTGCAGATGGTTTACTTTTTGGTCACACTAGCAGAACTCTGGTCCAGACTGAGATGACATGTCTAAAACTATTGGTTGGCAGTCTTGACATTTTCCACAGACATTTTTGGTCCCCTGACTTTATCTAGCGGCAACAACAAGTTAAATCTTTACTACCCAGGAAAATATCTCAACAACGACTGGATGAATTGTTACAAGTTTCGACATTGGTGATGCCCAGATGATGAATCTTAATGACTAATGAATAATTTGATGATCTCTTAACTTGTTCTGTTGCACCATGAGGGTCACATTAGCAGTTTTGAGTAAAATGTCTCAGTGACTGTCAGATGGATTCCCATGAAATCAGACATTAGTGTTCCTCTCAGGATGAACAACTTTGGTGATTCACAGTTTTTCCATCTGCATTATCATCGTGTCAACAATATTCATTTGCCCAGCCTTAGTTTTGCAGGTATTTGTTCATAAACTAATAACATTCCCAGCAGTCTCAGCTTTACTTTGTGTTTTGTGCTAACACAAGGGTTAGCATGCTAACACTGCTGACTAGCTGACATGCTAAACTAAATGGGGAACATGATCCCCATGATGAACTTCAAACTTGTTATAGGTTAGCATGTTAGTATTGTCATTTGAGTATGTTGCTGTGTTGATATTAGCATTTAGCTCAAAGCACCACTGTGCCTAAGCATAGCCTCACAGAGACATTAGCGGCTTTAATAATATTTAATTCAAGGGTTAACTGAGTAGCTATGCTGAAGACTACAGCGGAGGTGATGTGAGCTTTGTCAAAAATGTAACTACACACTGACCCTACGGACATGCAATTTGGAGACAGCAAGAGCTCTCTGTTACATTGACTTAAAGAACACAAATACTATGATCGCACGGTGGTACTCTCCTATTCACTTAGACAAAAGGAATCAGAAGTTATCGGAACAAAACTCCACTTCTATAACTACATGTGTAGTGCACCCTCACTTTATATCCCTTATCACAGTTACTGTGGGGAACGTAATGTTACATCTGATCACATCAGTCTAGTTTAGAAGCAGTGTGAACCGTACCACCACCTTACAACCACTAAATCTGAGCCATAAATCCAGATCTACGCCACAGCCATCCAGTAGCAGTACTGCTGTTTACCCCTTGCATCGAGTATAAATCCAGTTTTCGTCTGGTTATTTACTAGAACGAGCAACAGCTGGTTTCCAGAGGCTGAAAGGTGGTGCTTTTAAAATAGACAATAATCTAATGGGAGAACAGTGCACATTTCTCCAGCCAGCGTGTGTTTCAAACAGCATCTGTGTTGAAATCAAATTTCCTCCAGGGGGGTAAAACCCATTGAGCAGGCGACCACTGATGTGACCACGGTGGACCTTCTTTTCTTTCTCCATAGTCGCACTTTCATAAGCTTTCGGCGAGGCTCACTCTCCCTCTTTCCTCAGCCTTTTTCTCCCTCTCAGTCTTTTCTCTGAGAGAAGGCAAACGCAAAGACCATAATTGCCCATGGGCACTTAGAAAGGTCTTTTTAAGAAAAGCTATTAGGATTGATAATGTTCTATCTCATAGACCAACCAAGACAACTGCCTAATTAGCTCTGTTACTGATTAGAGAGCAACCTGATTCCTATTCAGCCTGATCAATCCCCATCTGCACACAGCCCTCTCCCTCTGGGCTTTGGATTTTCCTCCATGTCTTCCAGCAACCATGTAATATGATTCCACACATAAATCAAAGCTTTTGTTGCCTTCAGGTGCATCAACAACAGAAATGTGCTCTACTGTTCTCTTCATGTACTTAGAACAGCAAACACACCTCGAAGCTCCTGTTACTCACAATTACATCACTCTCAGGAGCACAAATATTTCAGTGTTACTGACTCTTTTTTTTTTATTAATATTATTCCACCTGTAAGCTTGTGGTCTTACAGGTGGAATAATATTAATAAAAAAAAATCTCAGCATCACTTTTTTCTGAATCTTGTCAAATTTTCTGGAGTTGATTGGCAGGCTAGGCGAAATGATATGGGGAGAAAAATAAGAGCTAAGGTGTTTCTCTGCAGAACTGGAGCTGTAAATGCACAGCATGTCTGCATCCATTATAGCCTCTCTGTACAGCCACACCATCAGTCACACGCGGTATTATAGTTAATGGCCGGAGAGAAATAAAATATAAAGAGGGCACAACATGTACTTTGGGGTTTTAGATTTATATTCCATTCCATCCCCCAAACCGCCTTCGTCCACTTATCTCTTTCAAAGACAAGTGCAAACTTCAGCAGTGGACTGGCTGCATGAGAGGAGACGAATGATTGAAAGAAGAACACTATTGTTGTTTTTCTCACCTACTCCTCCTCACCTCTGTTTGTAACCTGCTTCATCTCATTGCTTTTTCATTGTAGACACACACAAGCACCCTTGCAACACACTAGGGCTGTACTGCTGAGATACTATCTGTGTGTGCTTAAGTGAAAAAAAAAAATCTGTTGTCTCATCTTTTTTTCAGATTCACCTGAAGTGGGCAGGATCCATACCATAATGTATATTTTTATAAATCATCTAGATTGCTTCGTTTTCTGCATATTTATCTGCCATTTATACTTCTTATATGTGCATCTAAAATCAAGTAAAGTAAGCATAAAATGAATCCAAGCTGTGTAACTCTTAATGGTCTGAGTGGAAATAGATAGTTGGAATAGAGCAGGAGACTTCTATACTGTGTTATTGTGTTATGTGTGTGACAATAAAGAACTGAACAGTAGAAAATTGCACTCAGCCCTTTTGTGTGATTTTTCTACTTAAACTGATTTTTGGGCCATTTTGCGGGGCAGCAGAAACAAGCAGTAAATCCAACTTTGACATATTATTATGTATTATACTCAGCTTTCAACACAGTAGTTATATCTGGATCTTTTAGCTGCTAAATTCTTCAGTTTTTCTCAGCTAGTAGTGAACAGTAAATTTATGGGCTGGAAAATCAAAACGCATAGCTAAAAGACTTTACAAAGGTCTGTTGAGCTGAGGGGAACTAATGAGTTGGATGATAAAATCTCTGATCATCACTATGTGCGGCCTGCCTCATCACCAATAAACCATAAATAAAGCGGCAATGCCAAGAGGCCGTGTGTCGATCTAACCAAGGGGGCAAAAATGTGGCATTGCTTTGACATTAGGACTGGGAACAGCAGGGCGGCCATTGTGTCAGCTGTAACGCACTGGTAAATGCTGCTTAATGATCTTGCAAAGAGATAGTTATGATTTCCTCTGCCACTCATAACACCCCCTGTGTTATTCTAATGACCATCAGTTCTCTGATTAGCCATTTACATTAAGTCAGACATGTAACACCTGACACAGAAATAATACAGAGCAGCAAACTGAATGAAGCGTGATAGAAAAAGAGGATGAGATGCTGAGGATAGTTATTTAAACCCTGACAGAAGCCATACAAATAGATTTTGACTTAATGGACCATGGAGAAGCAGAAAATATTCAACACTGCAGCAGAGACGAGATAGCAGCGTTTCTCTCTAGAGAGTAGCTTCCTGAGCCTGACAGCTTCATGTCAGTTCATACAGGAAAATATTTAGCACTATGCAGGGACTTTTTGGCAAATTTGCAGACTGAGTAGTTATTTTACTTAAACTGCATGATTGCTTTTGCTTTTGCCTCAAAGCGTAATTGCTCAACTGAAAAGTCCTGGCGTAATAATGAGAAACCAGCAGCATTGGCCGTATGTTATGGCAGAAACCCAGCCATACAACGGATCCAACTCCGCTGACGTCTTTTTTTTCCAAGAGTGTGAAGGGAAACAAGGCTGGGGCTAATGCATCTCGACATTTCCCACTTCACCCCTCCATCTGCTCTGCTGCAGATGAAGAGGCTTCCAGAAAGCCCCCAGTTTTCAGTTGAACGAGATGAGACGAAGCACCACATCATCTGTTTCAGCGTGGGCCTGAGTCCAATAGAGTAACAGGATCAAAGTTCATGGTTTATGTCACAGAAAACTCTGTGTAACATGTAACAGAAATCCACCCAGAGGACATCCACTCAGACACATATACTCTGCATCACACAAGGAACCTCCCTCCTATCAAACTCATTGTCCTAGGATATATTTATAAAGGGTTAAACACATTCAGAGGCAGAAATCAGTTAATTGCCTGTGCTTGAAATCTACCATCCTGTGGATGGCAGAGCTGCTTGCTGCATATTTTCCAAACTGTAAATCACACACACACACACACACACACACACACACACACACACACACACAGTGAAACACAGATCAGGAGTTACAGAACAACACCTAGGCCTTATTGCGGCAAAATTGAAAAAATGTCCAGTAACTGATCTTAACTTCAATGGTCATTACCAATTCAGCTCGACAAGACAGAAAAAAACATCACCACACACTGATATAAAGTCTTTACACCAATAAAAATGTTTTCTGAGATCCAAGTAGCAGACAATGATAGATGAATGTTTTTAAAAACTTGAAAAACTAGAAAAAAACCCAGTTTTCTTTCTCTGTCACTGCGAAATGTTTAATAATCTTGAAATTTTTCTGAAGCTGTCAGACTGCTCTAGGAGATGCTTTAAAAACTTTTAGTGTGTAGTCAACATATAAGAGTGAGACTTCAGTATACTTGTAATCTGTTCTTTAATGTTATTTTTGAACCAATCTAACAATCGGGGTAAGAAATGAAGCCCAAGTTCATTTGAACTTTAAAAATATCAAACAGTAAAAATTCTATGAGTTTCTCTGTTTATTTCTTTGTTTGCTTTTCAGCACCTCCACAAAATGTATAATAGAAGATGTCACTTGGTCTATACAGTCTTAGGTGTTGGAACAAAAAGGCACTGTTCTTTTCTATTCTAAACTGTCTATAAATCATAACAACACTGACTTTAATGGGAACCACAAACATGTCAAATTGAATTTTTAATTTGCTTCGTTTAACTTCCACATCTGTTCCCTCTAAAGCAAACACGAGTGACTCTGGCTTTTTATTGAAAGACAATTTATAGAATGTTCACAGGTTACATATGGCAAAGGATATTTAACGTGCCAATATGTTCATTAATACCTGCTTCTTACGAAGTTACTGCCATTATATTTGCTTGATTAATAGTGAAACAGTACCACTTGCTTGGCTATAAATGACCCTTGTCTTTTGGTCATGGCACTTATTCTCTGGGTTTTATTGTAAAATTCAAATATTTGCTTAAGCTTGGGCACAAGGTTTTCATGAACACCAGCAATCAACCAACACGGCATGACACCTTTCCATTTCAAGCAAAGACAGGAAGTTAACAGACACAATATTGCGATGTGGCACTTCCTCGTTATTTGGAAAAATAAGCAGAGAACAACAAGATTTTATGGAGGAAAAATCATTTCAGGGCAATCCACCAACCAGCACAGATTCAATAATTTCCTTTTTGCCTCCTTCTGAATATTGAAAGCAAATTTCAACAGAATACATCAAACTAAATTCACAATTTGGGCAGTCAGAATGGATGGAAAGGCATCACTCAGAGCAAACACAGTGGCACTGTGATCAGTAGTGATTGAGATATGCTCAGACAAACAGTCAGATGGACAAACGGACATCTTTGCCATCCTTGTGCCAAAACAAAATCTTTTTTTTACAGCTGCAACCATAACATGGATGACTCCCTGGCTTCTGTTTAAGAGACTCTCTCGGTGTTTGTCTCTTGTGTTTTACCACCAATGGCACACCAGCATTTCATCACTTTGCAAGGGGGATCAGATACTTTCTTTTCTAACAACAATTTTATGCCTCAGGTTTGCAAAGCACACCCCCCCAAACAAATCCATAAGCTGTGACCATTCTTTAGTTGCTTCAGGTTCCCCTTAGCTGAACAAGACAGGGGTTTTGGGGGGTGAAGAATAAGTGAATGCCACAAGGGACGTGGGCTGCCATGACACACACAGGTGTAAGTTGAAATGTTTTGTTTTTCTTTACCCAGCTGTCGCTGTGGGCTGCAGGGCACTGTGTATGGCAGGATGTGTCTCTTCCTCAGGGGGAGCAAAGCAACGGTGGTACAATGAACTTTACCACTGACGCAGGGTTGGGGTGCATTCATTTTTAAGTTTTTCTTTCATTAAAGCATCTTTTTCATCAAGTCTATGCTGCACATGCTGATGATTAAAAACAGCAATACAACCCTACATACAGACCTTTGTTATTGGAGATATATATATATATATATATATATATATATATATATATATATATATATATATATATATATATATATGTTAGCAGCAGCATGGTTTAAAAATGAAAACTCTGATTTACCCCGCTACATGGATGTGTGACAGCCATGTTTACAACGGGTTTTCTAAATTACAATGTTACATACCTTGTGTGTCTGCCTGGATCAAAGAATAAAAAAAATGAAGTTCAAACGCAGGTCAAACGATAGATTCGCGAACACAGCAGATGTCTGGAGAATTGAATCTGTTCAACCAGCCCAATGTGCACAGCGGGTGCCAAAATTTGGAGCAAGTTGAAAGTGCAGTCTTTTTAATGCTGCAGCTTACTCTTTTGAAACAGGAATATAAATGTGCACTTTATGGCCACACATGTGATATTGTTTTAAAAGTCTGAGGCTGAAGATCCTACATAACCCTGTTTGGCTGCTCTGCTTTCACATTTAACATGTAACTTTTAGGAAGAGGACTAATGTACTTGCCATATGTAATGCTATTTTTGGTAAGATTGTGGCAATTGGTAGTGTGTAAACTTCACCAAAACCAATAAAGAGAAGGAAAGAGCCGTTCTGCAGTACCACTCCAAAGCTTGATAGGTGCTGATTGGTTTTGTTTCAGTGAATTGGGATTTAAGTGCCTTGCTCAAAGGTCCATCAGCGGGTCAGTTGCAAATTGAGTGAATAGTGTTTCTATCTCCACCAATTTTCACTTTTTAACATCCAATTTTTACCTTTCTCTCTGGGGATTTAAGCTAATGATGGTTCCGTCACAGTCCACTCTCAGGCATCATGATTGGATGAGAATTGATACTTCCTGTCCCTCAGTGTCCCCTCCATTATTTGTCTGGAATTGAGATCCAATTGTCCGACGTAACAAAGAGGAGCTGCAGGTGTGCGGAGAAGGTAAAACGCACAACAACATAATTAATCAGCCTTCACAAGACATTTTCTTTTAGAAGGTAATTAGGAACTGAGGTGGTGCCTCCGTGAAGTGGCTTCACTCTGGGAACGGCACCGAGCATAGAGCAAATGAAAAGTGTACAGCAGAGAGCAAAACTCAACACTAATTAAATGCCAAAGAGGCTTGCTGGAGAAACAGTGAGTTCAATTACGCTGTGATGACAGGAAAGGAGTCAGGAGAGCAAGAGTGAGTGATGCACATTCCACTCAGACGCATGCATACGTCTCTGGAAAGGCGGCCATCTAACTTGCCGTGGTTAATGGGGAGGTTGAACTGGGGGAGGATCAAACGGGACGTGGTCGGGGCCAGGGGGAGGGTCGGACACAGGACGGGTTAAGGTGAGTGATGGATGCGGAGCACCTAATGGCCCATCTGAACTCCAGCACAGGTGGTATATCTGCTAACTGTTTCATTTCCCAGGAGGCACATCGGAACCATCAGATAAATGATGATGAGCAAGTGGAAAGCGTCCAGGATCGATCAGCCTTTGTGCACCCAGGAGAAAACACCGCATATGCTGTTCGCCTGAACTTCTGGTTCACCTTGATCAATCCTGCAGAGAGACAGTGCAGATGAGATGCGCTGTGTTAAGGCACTCTGGGTGTCATGATGCACTGTAGCTAATGCACAGACTTGCCCATTAAAGCTTTGTATCACTGGGATATGGCACCGAAGGGAATGAGATGTGTAGAAACAGGGTGAATGTGGATGTAAGGCAAAAGGGACCGTACATCTTTGTTTATCTTTATATTGTTCATATTGTATTTTCAATTCAATGATTTATTGATTGTTTTTGTGTACAGTATCCCAAGAGGAACATGCTCAATCACTTCATTTTAAACTCCACATTGAGCACCTCTACAGCTCAATGTGGAGTTTAAAATGAAGTGATTGAGCTTGATTTCACCAGTGTTACTGTAATATTCTTGACTTTGAAAACAGCAGTTAAGGAAACAATCCCAGAAAAAGGTCCATTTTGTACTGTTGATGAGAGTTTTCAGGAATTCAGTGGTGGAATTTCTTGGTCAATTTCAAACAAATCACAGCGCTGTGGATACGCTTGCATGGGCAATATAAATCTGTAAATCAATTTTGTACATCCAGTTTCATTTTAACTCTGACACAAAAATTTGCACTACTGATAAACTGCTGAGCAGCCTTGACAACGTTGACCTTTGAGGGGATGGAGAGCCACAGAGTCCAAAAAGGAGGAAGTTAGCATCGTGCATTAGCTGTGTGTCAGCATCCAGTTTTATTTTACCCTCCTCTGTTGGATTCTATTGTTTCTTTTAAAATGTGTGAACTTATTGTCCCATCAGCATCTCTGCTCTGATGAGTAAGTGCAGTAAGCTGAAAAGTTAAACCAGGCAAATAGAATTTAACAAGGTGTCAAGTTACTCTCTGTAGTGCTCAAAAACAGTGGAAATTTGAAAATCTATAATAGTAACGACTGAACAAACTCCATCTGCTGAGGAAGATCACGATATGATAGACCGCTCTTACTGCCCTGCTGTGATCAGACTGTTTCTCAGCTGAAATATATATGTTATGATTGTTTTATTTATTCTACACTTTTTTAAAATATAATTGAAAACTACATTTCTTGATGCTTGTTTATGTGTATGGAGGAACTGTGGATTTTGGCTGTTAAACACTGTAAGACTTTTTTTTCCTGTCACACAAATCTCAAAATTAGGCTTCTTCAGGGGAACATTATTGATTTTTGGACTTGTTTGTTGGCACAGGGGCTGATCATTTTCACAGCCTAAGCAGACACATCAATTTAACTTGTACTTGTGGCACAGTCCCTGCTGCGTCTTTTATCAGCTGCTTTAAAATGTCCACTGAAGCTCACAGCTAAACACAACAGTGCAGTGTGAAACATTTTTTTTCATGCCATAACGCTTATGATTGGGTTTATTTTTTTGTCTTCCAAACCTGAGATTATTTTTGGGTTTATTTTAGCTTCAAAGTTTAAATATGTAAAACCACCAGGACCCTCTAGCTGATTGAGGTAGCCTGTGGCGCACCCCAGGGACCGGGAAGGTGTCCCGGTCCCTTTTTGACGCCATAGACATACTGCGCAGCCCTGACGTCGGCGCGCCCGGGCAGTGAGGTGGGATCTTCGTGGATATAAGAGGTGGTACACAGAGAGAGAGAGCACACAGACACACAGACACCGCTCAGGGGCCACCTTCTCCTCCTCCTCTCCTCTTTCTGGAGACAAAACGGAGGGACAGCCTCACCTCTTTTACGCACGTCCCTTTTGCGCTCTGCTTCCACACATTTTTTTTTCTTTTCATTGGAAGCTCTTTCTTTTACACCTCTCTCCTTCAGTCGGACACCGTCCCCCTCCCAAGTTTCCAAGTTCCGTCAGATCATTGTGTGAGCAAGTTTTCAGCACCGCGGGCGGAGCGGACAGAGACCGCAGCATGGAGCCCTACACGGTCCCCGCTCAGCTCTCCCTGTCCGACCTGTACTCCGTCATCCCCTTCAATGTCACCTTCCCGGACGACAGGCTGCAGAACTACACCAAGCAGCAGCAGGGTCCGGTGAGGAGCACCGGGGGGATCATCATAGCCATCTCCATCACGGCGCTCTACTCCGTCATATGCGTGGTGGGACTCCTGGGCAACGTCCTCGTCATGTACGGGGTGGTCAGGTAAACTGCTGCTGCTTCAGATGACATGCCATCTCACGGCCAGTTGCTTTAATGGACTACTATGAGCACCAGAGACAACCCGCATGCCCTTATTACAGTCTCACTGTGTGCTCATGAGAGCAGTACTCCTTTGAGAGAGTTTAGCTGATGATCTAATGATGATTTAACTCATTTTGCGGTGCATTGTTGTCTGTTTTAAGTCTGCTTTTTATTCTGCCCAGTAGGTGGAAAGTGCTAAATCAACTATCATAACAGTCATCTTAATTTAATAGAAAGGTTTGATGCCATGAAACGGGGAGATTTTCCACAATCTTTTACAAAAGATGGGTGTACATATAATGGGAGCTTATAGTTTTGTGTAAAAACCTGTTACCAATTTTTAAAAATTATCCAAAATAGATCTTTGTAACACATGCTTGGCCTGTCTTTATTCTCAATTAGTATTAATTGCCCCATTAACATCCCTCTTTTTCTGCTTGCATGCACATTGGTCTCAGTGAGTGTGAGCTGTGTGCCTGCATGCACCACCGCCTGCATCTGCACGTGAACGATGTCCCAAACAAGCCACCTAAGGTCCCCTGCATAAAACACGAGAGGGGTTCTTTCATTATTTTTATACTTATATATTTATACTTTTATTTTATATTATATATACTCGGCCTCAGACGTAGTTTCTCAGTTGGGTCTGACTCGACTGCGCCTAGGGGCAGAGAGGGCTGCTCAAACACAGCCTCTGTTAGCTCACACAGATCTGTGGCCAGCGGTTTGTTGGGACTGTACGATCTCCCAGAGAGGAAATCTTTTTTTGTGTTTGCCTCCTTATTGGCATACAAACAGGACTGATGAACTGATCTTTATTACTGAAGCTGTTATAGTCAAACATGATGATGATGATGGACACAGGGTTTTTTAAGGATGAAAGATTTGAGCTTGGTAAAGAGTGAACTCACTTAGTCCATTAGTTAATATTTGTGGCGTAGATGTCAGTCTGAGGTCACAGTTTGTCTTTCCCCCGCAGCTCTATAATATAATATAATAAAGCCTACATCCACTTGGCCACCAGACAGAAACACCCTGTCATTTCCTGAGCGTCCACCCAGCTCTAACCTGTGTCAGTGTCATGCATTAAACCGTTTATATCTTTTACAGCAGCTCTGCTTGTCCTGACTCGTGATATTAATTACCCGCTAATCTCAAACATCCTCTGTATGTGTTCCCCCAATATCACCCGAAGCGTGAACTGAACAAGCAGGTAGAATTAATTTCAGGTGCCCCAGTTTCAGCAGACAAGGTTAACACAGCCAGGGCAGTGGTGGTTTTTAAGCCCACCAACATGACACGACAGGCTGGAATGTACACAGTAAGATGTAAACATGATGGAAATGGTAATTTAATGTATACAGTGAAAGAGAGAGGCAGAGGGAGAGAAAAAGACGCAGCTGAAAATAAGAAAAGCCACATAAGAAAAGATTTTCTGCAAGTGGCAGCCTTTGGATAGTGAACCAAGAAAGAATCATAAATATTTACCATTCTGCCCATGATTTCAGTTCAGTAGATGGAGGGGGAATAATGGGCAAAACAAGGCACATCAGACAAAAACGAAAGAGGAAGGGAGTGAGGTAAGAGGGAGACAAAAAAAGAGATGGATGAGAGCTTCAAAAAGGCAGTAAATCAAATTGTGCGCAGTGATTCAGCTGGCATTTGTGTTTGTGTGATGGAGGGGGGTCATCGAGACCCCCCCAGAGACTCAGGCTGAGGGAGGCTGAGCACAGTAACCATCCCCGTCAGAATACATTATCTCCTGTGGAACATCTGTAAACTTTTTAAACTTTCCACGATGCATACTATGGATTTATTAGTGTCATGACAGCCTAAAGAAAAAAGACAGAGGTGGGTTCATTCTGTTCTGCTCTCCTGGTGGCATTAAATGATGACGTCTCAGGCAAAGAAAGAGACAATCACACGCACACTTGAGGCTTCAATCCTTAAGATTTATCTAGAAGATTTGCCTGTGGTCACGGGTGGTCTACGGATACCCATTTGATCAAAAACTTAACTCAAGGTTCAATTTTTTCCGAGCTTTCAATCTCATTTCACGCTCTTCCTCGTACCTTCAGAGGAAATTAATGGGCAAACATTGTGATAATCCATTATCACTACTCGTTAAAGGTCATTTTTGTAAAGAAAAATATCAAACATTCCCTTATTTTGAGAAAAAAACCCCATCAGAACAACTGATAATGAACTGTTAGTTGCTGACCTAGTTTAATGCAATCAAATTCAATCACATTTGGAAGAACCAGAGAATGTTTGATATTTTTTCTTGATACATAACTTAAATGATTAGTGAGTTGCCAGCATTTTTTGCTAATTAATCTTCAGTCAGTTGTCTAATCATTTCAGCATTAATCATAACTTTGATATTTAAGAGACCCACTTGAAAGCATCCTCCTTAGGCAAAGGTCATACATTTTAGATGTTTCCCTCCACTTAGATTCCTGGATAGAGACTCTCAAATGTGCACAACCCCCATTTATAATGGAGTGTGCATGGATGCTCACGTCGGTGAGAATTGGGCATTGGGCCACAGAGGCGCTGAGAGCTGAGAGTCTGATTGCTGATGGAGGGGCTGACACTGACACCTCCAGAGATGCTCCACTCTGTTTCGCAGGATGGGTCAGCAGCACGAGGCCTCTCTTATCTTCCAGCCATGTTCTCCTTCACCTCGCCTCCAATTCGTGCTGCCACACATGTTTGATAAGAACAGGTTCAGTGCTCAGGCAATTTATTATGAAGTGGCCTCCATTTGAAATCTTTTCGATGTGCAGCTAGTGGAAGGCTGGATTAGTTTGTGTGAAAGTGGATTCGTAGGTGAGCTGATCCTCGTGGGTTTTCATTTCTACCGTTCTCAAGCTGCACATTGGTATTCTGGTATGGCAATATTTTGGTAAAGACAAAAGACAAGGCTACGACAGAGTCTATGCTTTTTTTTTTTTCAGGGATTGAGAGTGGAAATTTGGCTGGAAATATCGTAGCCTGTTGCCAGAGAGAGCATGACTGCGTGTGTGAGAGTCTGTTTATTTCCTGGGCTAAGTCAATATGGCCATTGTGTCTCCATGCTCATGTTCCACTCAGAGTGTGTGTAAGTGGTGCGTGTATGGCCTTCAGCCCTGCAAACACAGGAGAGCCTAGCTTGTCTTGTGTATTGGCAAAGAAAGTTTTGATGAAAGAAGGATCATGAGTGATTTCAGGGCAAATGCTAATTCTCTGTAGATGAATATAGAGCTGCATGAAGCCCCATAATCAACAAAAGGCTAAGATTCAAAGCTAAGATTTCAAAAAAATAGAATTGGATACATTAATTAACAGAACAGTTATTATTTATTGATACAATTCAAATACAGTGTATAATGAGGAATAAAGCTTTATACTTTTCCTTTCACCACTCATCATTTCATTAAATAATCATGTATCTTGTTTGTTTTAATTTTCAACTTCCTGGTTGTCTTTTATTTTTGGTGCTGGCACTGCTTCCTGTTTTTACCACATCTGCTGAGACTGACGTGTTTGTGTACGTGACCAGAATGGCTGAAATTCAGGTCAGGGGAGTTGGTGGAGGGCGTGGTAACAGTGGGCGTGGCTTCTAGTACATTACATTTAGTGTCAAGTCAAACCTCAATCTGTCACTAGGAAAAAGAAACACAATGATTGTGTTGTATGTAACGCTCATTACATACAACACAATCATTACATCTGTTACATAAAATTCAGTTTATTTTATTCATGTCCTCTGTGAGCCAAAATTTCCTGCAGAACGCTTTGTTTGGATATCGTGAGGCGGTGATGATCCACGGGCATTTCTCACGTCACTCTTCCTGGTACCTGCAGTCATTTTTTGCTGTTTGGCTGGATATTCACCAGGTCCCGGGACAGGGAGCTCCATGTCAGTGATGGATGGTTTAATTTCCCTCCGTAAAAGTTTTAATTCCGCAATGTCACGTCTATTTGTCACCTTGGGTAATTCTGCTGTCTGCTGAAGCGAGCGGAGAGCAGAAACAGAACTGAAAGAATGTTTTACAGCGATCATTATTTAACGTTGTATCAGGGTTAGGGGTTTTTCCAGTCTTATATATGTGATAAACAGGAGAGGACTGCTTACACAGCGGTGACATCATTTAGAAAAAAAACCTCAGACATTTCTGGGTTATTGGTAAGGTTTTACAGAGATTAAACCTCCATGACTTACAAATATACAACACAAAGAGTAATAACTGATCATGTTTATAGCTGGAGTCCGGACAGCAGTTATACAGATGTCTCTTGTACAGTCGTCTATGGGGTAAATGCTTTTTGGGCCACAGGGGGATTTTTATGTTACAAAAGTGGCCACACACACACACACACACACACACACACACACACCTGCTCCATGAGCATACACAAATATCCCCATTTCACTTTCATGCTGGGTAAGCCTGAGAGAAATAACATATGTTGTATTAAATATGGAAAAGATCAGTTATTACATGAGACTCAAAGGTAGAAAGACAAATGGTTAAAAATTCAAATGATCAGGTTCAAGATAAGTAGAAAGATTTATATTTCTTTACACATTGTAATGGTAATAACTGTATTATTTATTGATGTGTTCAGCTATATTTTTTGGCTTGTCTGACAACCTTTTGTCAGCTCCAGAGCTTCATGGATCTGTGTATCACTTGGTGAGTTATGGAATGCTCCTAAAATCCCGGCTAGTTAGATGTATTACATCGTGCCGAGCTGGCGGTGTTCGATTAATGGCGAGCTGATAAACCAGTAGCGACACCCCGTGATCAATGATCTCGATCTAAGAAATCGTTGACATGGCCCAGAGAGACCAGAGGTCAGGGTGGTCAGTACTTCAACCCAGCTGTCAGTGGAGGCTGTACATCACTGTTTGCCCGAGTCACGTTCTGCTCTGAGACTTTTTTTACCCCTTTCTGATGTGGCACAAAAAGACGAGTGTGAAGAGGACAGAATTGGACAGCCATGACAGGGAGTGCACGCTCTAAGGAAAGGGGTAAAAAAATTAAATAAAAGGAGGATGATTAAACCATCACAGAGAGAAAAACGCTTCACTGTAACATGAAAAAGGGCACTTAGATTTCTCGACACATAATTTCTTCTCCAAGCCTACAAAGGGAGAGATGGGTATTTAAAAGCCTTCCCCTCTATCTGAATTATACGCTGAATAATTAACCATAAAATAACCTCAGGACCAATTGCAAAAGCTGAAAATGGGAAAGCTTCTTGTCTCAGTCACCTGCCAGTGCTTGGTGTGAAATTAAAGTCTTGTCATGTGCTTGTCACCTGCTGAGAAGAGGTACACTTTGCAGCCAAGATGCTTTTTTGGCATTCAACCAAGCCCTTGCATGCCAGGATGGATGTGACATAATATCTTGGGGCCAAGAAATCTACATCAACCCTTTTCTTTCTCAATTATTTTCCCCCTGATTTACTGTACTTCTTGGCTCATTCGCCCCAGTGCTTGTTTGCCAAAGGAAGAGGAAGGAAAGCGCAGTTTTTGATACACTGTGCCTATCCAACCTATCTCAACGGGTTGGATTAGGGAAAGGGGAGAGCGATTTCTTTGGAATCACGCTTCAATTTTGAAAGTGACTCTGATGATGAAAAATAATCCTCTCCCCAGGTGAAAAGCTGGGCTTTAGGTGCTTGAATACTTCAAACAGATTGAGATGCAAAACTGTATGACACAATAACAGCATTCAAATTTTGTTGGCTGAGATGGTCTCATGAATACTTCTCTTCCTATCATCGACTGATGCCATTTTACGTAAATGCCTATCTCTTCTCAAAGCAAGAGATGGTTTTTGTGTTTTCCAGGGGTTCAGAGCATTACATTAATATTGTGCTCTCTTCACAGACAGCCCTTAACATAACTATCAAAAGCTCACTGCTCTCCTTTGCTGTAAATTTAAACTCAATACAGGCATCGGATTAGGATGATCAAATATACAGGGGAATGTTCAAAACCAGCCATCTGCTTCGTTGTTTCACTGATTCCTATTGTCTAGATATTGTCTAGAAATAAGGCCCCAGAGAGATGAGTTGCAAATTCACATTTAATGGATAGCCCTTCGACCTAGTTCATGAATATAGAAAGATAGAGGTTTTTACTTGTCATAGGTGTATCCAATTAACAGTAAATATGACTTCAGCCTCATTCAGAGGGTATTAACGTTACAGGGGGAGGTGAGGGGTGAAGTATTCACTGAATTTCTCTGTAATTTAACTCATCTTTTGTAATACACATGGAGGAAAAAAAGAGAAAAAAGCCAATCTCTCCATGGGAGGTGTTGAGGACAGTTGAAGGGGAGGTGTGGAGGGAGAGATATTGGAGACAATGTGTGAGAAAAATTGTTCTTCCTCTCTTAAAAATAACTCAAATCGTAATACAGGGACATCAGTTACATACTTATACTTCATTAGGATCATTATCACTGGTGTCCATGATTATCAACGCTATTAATTAATTCTGCATACTTTTACTGGTGTGCTGTTTGAAATGCAAACAAATATTGGCTAAAACAGGGCTAAAAAGTCAGGGCCATTAACCTACATACCTGTAGTTAAGCAGCACACTGATTCCAAACTGATTCCCAAATAGGCCATGGATGTTGGTGTTAGCAAGTTTCCACCTATCAGATTAGCACAAACTTCGTCCATTGTCACACAAAAGTCAAATTTCACCAGAAGCTTACTGAAAAAAGCAGGAGAAGCAGCTCTCACTTTAAAATACAAGAACCAGACCCAGATTCTCCCTCAGCTCAACAAAGGCCAAAGGAGACACCCGCGATGATGTCGACTGGAGCCTGATCTCTGGGTTGACGGAGAATAATGAAATAACTGATGGGATTCTTCAGCCAGCAGCAGTCACTGTGATTATGTTTTCTGATTCAACTCAAGCCGACATCCACATCAAACTAATTTATTACATCAGACAAAATTTATATCAGCCCACTGTGTTCGGTCACTAAGATATCATTAGCAGACCAACTCCCAAAACTGTTGTCTGACTGAGTCAAGTCACAGCGTGTCGCAGCCTTCCACACCAGAAAGTGGCAGAGGCAGTTGTTAATACATTTATAGGCTGCATAATTAAATAATGCAGTATCCTAGCAATCTAGCATGCAAGCTCACCAACTAAAACAAGTATAGGATTTTTTTTTTTTTTAGTAGGAAATCTTCTGAAAGGGTGTTTCCAAATTGAGCCATTTGCTGTGCAGATTGTGAGGCACCCAGTATGTGATTTGTGATACTGGGTCATATCAATAAAACTGACTAGACTTGTCTTGACAATTTAAGCAAGAGCAGAACGTATGAAGCACAGTGTTACTTCAGGCAGAACACTAAAGTCACGCTGCACTGGCTGATTGGCGTAAGCTGGTCTTAGCATGTTTCACAATCACTGGCTCATTTACAAGCTAGTAACAACCAGTCATATTAATGCAGGTCTACCATGTGGATATTATAACACGACGCTAACAAGGTTTATGCTAATGATCACTAAAGTCAATGTCATTTGCTGCTGCAGCTCCCTCCACTGCTGCCATCCACTGAGCGTCTTTGTGCATATTTTGTGTTGTTGGTTTAATTCAGATTTATGTTCATATGTGTTTATTAAGGGGGATTAGCTCCCTAAACCTAATCCTCCGATTCTGAAAAACTTACAGCCTTTTTGCACTGCAGTTACACCCTTTATGGAGCAGTGGTAACTCTGTTAAGACATTTTGCTGGTGGTTCTCCATGTGAATTTTCTGAATTTGGTGTGAAACCTTTGCATAAAATGCTGTTTTTTTAATAAGTGACGGAGGTGGAAAAGTTGGTATAGTAATAAAAACAAAATGGCAACAAGTTTAATGGAAACTTACTAAGGCTTTAAATCATTATATACATGGAGGCTGTGACTTCTGCCCAGCTCTCTCCCTTTGTGCATACACTAAAAATGCACACACACATTATTTAATCTTTGCTCCAATGGCTTATGCCAAATACTGAAATTAGTCGCACCCAAATCCTCACAGCTTGAAAATTCACTGTAGAAAAAAACAATAGCTTTTTAGAAAAAAAGCAATAGCTTTTTTCAAGGCACAGGATAAGAAGCAAAAGTGTGATGTGTTTTAGAGCTCTTCTATTTATCAGTCACTCCCTAATGTAGTCACTGTAGTGACTGTAGTGTATTTACTGTAGTTTTTTAAAAAGTATGTCCAAGTCCATATGGTATGAGCAGACAGTATTCGTAGAGCATTGTAATATGTACTATAAAGTAAATTATTATTATTGTTATTGAAATGTTAGACTTTTCTGCACCATATTGTTTTCCTTTTTGTTGCCTCTGGGCACTCTGCTATGCCTGTAAACTGGATTGTATTTGGATGCAAAAATTCTCCAAAATCCTGCTATCACCATAAAAAAAATAATCAGCTAATATTTATGCAGTATGAATATATTTTGCAAGGTTTTGGATGAGCAAAGCCTTTGTGAAAATTTCTGACCCGGTTAAGCCAGTATTGTACCAAATAAAACAGTGCAGATGACCATTATTTTTTTCAACTATGTAAGAAATAATATATTTATTTCAGCGCATGAAGAAATGCCCAGTCCTGTGCTAGAAGCACGGTGGGCCACATACAATATAAATGAACCTCAATTTCAGAGCAGTAGTATTTTCTGTTCCCAACTCATTGGTGCTTTCTTCTGGTTGCTTGATCAGAGGCCAACAAGCCAATTTTAACCATTATTTTGAATCAGTAATTTTAAAAAAATCCTAAACTATGAAGAATTAGCATTCACAGCTCTATACTGCACATCTATAGCATGAGAGAATTAACTCTTGATCTAAGCCATAAAAACACTCTATACAGCGAATATCACTTTCAAATCCCCATACCCCATAAGAGAGACTTCCATACCCGGCTTCTCTCATTACTGCTGCTGCTTATTGCAAACACTTTTTCTCTGCTTTGCAATCGCAACCAGATACACCAAGATGAAGACAGCCACAAACATCTACATCTTCAACCTGGCTCTTGCCGACGCCTTGGCCACCAGCACGCTGCCCTTCCAGAGTGCCAAATACCTCATGAACACCTGGCCGTTTGGGGAAGTCCTGTGCAAGCTCATTATTGCCATCGACTACTACAACATGTTCACGAGCATCTTCACCCTCACCATGATGAGCGTGGACCGCTACATTGCCGTGTGTCACCCAGTCAGGGCGCTGGAGTTTCGGACGCCGGTCAAGGCTAAATTGATCAACGTGCTCATCTGGGTCCTGTCCTCTGCGATCGGGGTGCCCATTATGATCATGGCTGTGACGAAAGTGGCAGATAATGGTGAGATAGTGTTTTTCTCCACTGTTTTATCTTTCATTATTAATTGAAGCATTCATGTCTTCCAGAAATGGATGAGCCATACTGAGTTGAGTTAAATTTGTATGGCTCACTCAACTGAATTCATAGTAGGAAAGACCTTCAACATGCTTTGAACTGCTTAATTAGCATTTATTAGGCCAAGGTTCTGGTCTTTAAGACCTTCATCAGAGCTTCCCCAGCACACAAAGGAAAAGCAGGAAGAATGGTGATTATGAATCCAGTCCCACCCATGACCCAAAACATCCATTATGGATTTTGGAGAGTGGAACCTCTGAAACATTTGGACCACTGGATGAAAAAAACTCTCAGCTGAAAAGAAGGATTTTCATTAGTTGTTCAGGATAGTTCTTTTTGTGGGGAACTGCACTACTTTCTACTTCTTCACCAAGTTATAAAATCTCCAAAATTTCTTTTTTGTGTGTCTGCATGAAGCTGAATGATGAGCCTAGATTCAGAATTAATAGATTTTGGATCAAGTCACAGTTCCAAGTAGACTCTTAAGAGGCAAAATATCTTTCTAATGAATCTCTGGACGGAGGAAAAACAGTGTTCAGAACAACTCAGTATTTCTTATGCTCATATTGGGCAAGTCTGCAACACACGACTTACGTCCATTGCCAGCACAGATTTTAGAGTGCCCTTTATGTAGTGAAGCTTAACAGTAAGCCCCTCCTGTTCATGCATATGGACTCAAACACAAGAAGCATGACAGTCTGATGTCCCTTGTGAATGGCATAACTAAAGAACATCCTGGCACTTCCCACTGTGATTCAGGACTTTTTGTTTTCATTTGTTTGTATGAAACTTTTGCTGAGTTCTTTTCTGCGAGTACGACATTTTAAATGCCCTCTAGAAGAAATTTAAACTGATTTAAATGACTGTTGTGTCCACCCTTTTTGTGATGGGAACCACAGGATTTCATCTCTGCATCTCTTTTTGCAGATGATGTTGTCCTCTTGGCTTCATCAAACCAACTTCAGCATGTTCCAAGTCCGAGGCCATGGTTCTCGACCGGAAAAGGTGGCGTGCCCTCTCCGGGTTGGTGGAGAGGTCCTGCCTCAAGTGGAGGAGTTCAAGTATCTCAGGGTCTTGTTCACGGGTGAGGGAAAGATGGAGCGTGAGATTGACAGGCGGATTGGTGCAGCCTCCATGCAGTTATGTGTGCACGGTCGGTGTATGCCGGACCGTGTGTCGTGAAGTGGTGAAGAGGGAGCTAAGTCGAAAGGCAAAGCTCTTGATTTACCGGTTAATCTACGCTCCCACTCTCACCTATGGTCATGAACTTTGGGTAATGACCCAAATAAAGGACAAGATCATGGCGGATACAAGTGGCCGAAATGAGTTTCCTCTGCAGGGTGGCTGGGTGCTCCCTTAGAGAGAGGGTGAGAAGCTCAGTCACTCGGGAGAAGCTTCGGAGTAGAGCCGCTGCTCCTTCGCATCAAGAGGAGTCAGCTGAGGTGGCTTGGGCATCTGTTTTGGATGTCCCCTGGACGCCTCCCTAGGAAGGTGTTTCCAGGCATGTCCCGTGGGGAGGAGGCCCCTGGGGAAGACCCAGGACACGCTGGAGAGACTATGTTCTCTCAGCTGGCCTGGGAATGCCTTGGGGCGGTGGAAGATGGATGGATAGATGACTTCCTGCTGCGATGAGACCACCTAACCAGACGAAGAGCAGAGAGCAGCTTGAGTGACAGACTTTCAGTTAGCGACTGATGCATCTTGAATCCAGCCAAAGCAAACCAGCACTGTTTTGTCTGATGTTGTGTGCCACATATTAAGATTAACCATTAGAAACCAACAGCAACAAACAGCCAATCTTCTCACTTTTGGTCTCGTTTGCTTATGTAGGTCATATAGAGGCATCAGGATTAAATTACGACTGTAACCAGTTAAAACCTCCACAGTGCTGGTTCAGTTAAACCTTAGGTGCCCATGTAGTGTTTCTACATATGACTACTACTCACACAGAATATATTGTTTGATAGTCTGTAATTTGGACAGCAGCAACAACAGTCATATTTTAGCTCTTATAAGTCCTCAGACCGGTAACTGTCTCAGCCTACTCGATAACGTATCCCTAAACTAACAAATTCTTTCTAATTCTACGTACCCTCTTTGCAGGTAAAACCATGTGCATGCTGAAGTTCCCTGACCCTGACTGGTACTGGGACACAGTGACAAAGATCTGCGTCTTCATCTTTGCTTTTGTGGTTCCCGTGATGGTCATCACCATATGTTATGGCCTGATGATCCTTCGTCTGAGGAGCGTTCGGCTGCTCTCGGGCTCCAAGGAGAAAGACCGCAACATGCGGCGCATCACCCGCATGGTCCTGGTGGTGGTGGCGGCCTTCATCATCTGCTGGACCCCCATCCACATCTTCATCATCGTGAAGACCATGGTGGAGATTGACACCAGGAACCCCTTTGTGATAGCCAGCTGGCACCTGTGCATCGCCTTGGGCTACACCAACAGCAGCCTCAACCCTGTCCTCTACGCATTTCTGGATGAAAATTTCAAGCGATGCTTCAGGGATTTCTGCCTTCCCTGTCGGACCCGCGTCGAGCAGCACAGTCTGACCAGAGGCCGCAACACTACCAGGGAGCCCGTGTCCGTCTGTGCTCCAACAGAAGTGGGGAAGAAGCCAGCATGACTAGGCATGGACTGGGTCCCCCACAGCTCTCGCTCAAGGAGGATCCAGCAAGATCTGCAATCAGAAGTCACCCAAATCTCCACAACAGAGTTTTAAGAGATCTTTCCAAAAGTTTCCTCTCAAAGAATTGCGTCATGACACTTATTCTCTCCAGTTTGGCTGACATACTGTATAAAGATCTAAAGATCATGGAAAATAAGTGTCACTCTAATCTTACTTTTCTATTCAAGTTCTGATAACATGGTGGAATCTTTTTTCCCAGGAAATTGATGCCTTATAAAGGCAGTGACAGAAGATGGGGTGATAGCTCCAGCTCATGATTTTTCTGCCCAAAGGGACCAGAGTACAAGAATACAGACTTTCTGATTATAGAAAAAGGACAGCGAAACACCTGCAGGTTTCTATCTTGTCAAACAAAGAAGGCATCATTCAGACACCATCCTTCAAAGTACATTGTAATAAAACTTACTCTGTCTGGGTAAAAAAGGTGGAAGACAATTGGGACATTTAAGATTTGGGTGATAAAGGAGTATTTTCAGGGTGAAAAATCAACATCAGAGAGAAAACTTTTTCATCTGTATCTTTCACATCGACACAAAACAAATGAGACTTACAGAACAGAACCACACAACTGATACACACCGACAGCTGGATGATGAATTACAGCACAGGTTGTCGCACAACAAGGTCAGTCTCTCTCTATACAGGGAAGAAGAGAAATTTTGTTTGGTATCCTGTGTGATTCAGCTAACCTTGTTTTTTTTCACAGCAAAAAGAGACTATTCGTTTTTCCCTTTAGACTCCTCAGCTGTATTGGAAGAGGACTCCATGTTCTGTGGATTTGAAGAGGTCTGTCACAAAGGACATGAAATCATAATCAAGCCTAGTTTGTGGGGTTTTCTGGATGGATTTCTCTAGACTTCTTTTCTACTCAACTGATGGACTTTCATGAGTGGTGTCAACCCCGCAGAGAGCCTCTGAGCAGAATTACAAAAGAACAATTAAAGTGGGGAACACTGTTGGCAGCCACAACACTTTACTCAACGTATTGGTTCACCGTTGAAAGTGTGTAGAGCCAAATGTAAAGCCAAGGAACACCCAGAAACTTGGAGTGAGAGCAGCTTTATCACAGCACAAATAGAGATGCCCATCCTGACGTTAACAAACAAGCTGCCTCAAGGATATTGATCTGCATTTTAAATGAGCAAAGAGCCTGCCACCTGCCACACTGAATATTTGTAGAACAATTAAGACATACTGAGTGGCATTAACAAAAATGGTCATTTATTCTGGATAATTTATTTACTCAAATTGGAGACATCAATCAATGGATGCTGTGACGTTAATGGTCCTTTCAACTTTGCATACCAGATACGTCAGAGGTAATAATGCAGAGTTTATCAGAATTTGCTCTCACATTAATAATAATGTTTTAATACTAAATATGTGTTGACATGCAATCCTGTCAAAATATGCCGTAGTTTTGATTAGTGTTGACATGTTAGTTAACATTATGAGAAATGTGAAACAGATCAAACACATCCAAGAAAATCAAAAGAATATAAATCAGAGAAGTTGAGGGTCTGAGGAAAGAGGGTGTTGTATGTTGTACAGATTATGAAGGCAAATGTATGATATTGGGCTATAGACCTAAAATTGACTTGACTTAAAATAAAAGGGAAATAGTCAATAAATGTGAATTTGTAGATAATATAAAACATTTACATTTTATCAAATTTGGCCTCAGCCACAGTTGAAATGACTGTGTGTCTGTGACTCTGTGCTTTCTTTACACTTTTTGGATCTTGATATTTCATCACAATGTTTTTGACTCCTGCGGCTTAAAAAAAAAAATAATAATGGAAACACACCAGTCTGGTGCCTGGAAATGGATTCCTGCTCTGTTTACAGATTCAGCAATTTGGCTGGTGGTTGACTGTGGAGTCACCCACAGAGACAGAGGTAGAGAATATAAATAGTGACTATTCAGCGGGTAGAAGGAGATTGACATTCTTGCCGTGTGATACTTTCCTGCATATTTTCTTACAATGATAGTGGTTATTTAAAGTGTACTGTATATACCTGCTCTGTGCTTAGCTTTGACCAAATGCTGTCTGTCAGGTGTGCAGGATATATACAAGTCATGTGAGGGCAGAATGACTGAATGACTATAGAAATGACAGATCAACAAAGCTAGATATGTATAAGATCAACAACAGCTAGATATGTATAATAAAATGATTAAAAAATGTAATGAACCATGTTACATTCAGGTTATGATCAAAGTCAAAGTGTGTGAATTCATTTTACAGTAATATCAACATGGGGACGTCCAAAAATAAATATTTCTTTTAATCATTTTTTATCACACCATACAAGCAGAATTAGCCTAGTACTGGTGATACTTTGTCATTCTTTTACATTCAAATTGTTTTAATAGTTTGATATATTTAGTTATTTTTCGTTAAACATGTTGTCATTGTTTTTCTCACCATGGTTGAGTAAGGAAATAGAAAAATCAATAAAATTTGCTGCGCAAAGTGACAATAACAAAGTACTGTAGGAATCCAAGTGTTACTGATCAATACTGGTCACCCAGTGTTGCTCTAATGGCAATGGAGATTTCAAGATTTACAAGCAGCAGTCTGGTACTAATAAACCCTGCCTCCTGAAGCACCACGTGCCTCTCTGACCTTCACTATCATTAAATATTGAAGAACAAACAGTAACCGTACAAGCTGTAAAAATATCCCAAATCATCCCCTAAGACACTTTCCTCCCTGGCAGCTCTTTGCCACAATGTTACACAGTGGTGCCAAATGACACAGTGAATTACGTTCATGAAGTAGACTGGTGGCACACCATCAAAAACAATTCAAACTATTAAAATCTTCACTGTAGTGATGTGTTGGCCTCAGAAAACCTCTGATTAAGGTTTCTGATTTCAGGGTGTTACTGGTCCTTTCAGTGGAAAAAGGAAAAGTAGCTTGACCAAACAATATTAATATGTCAAACCACATGTGATTTTATTTAATTACAGTCCAATGAGACACTGATACTGAACCGAGTACTGAACTTACCACCTTAAGCAGTCAACCCTGTGAATTATAGATCACTAATATAATTCTAACTTATTAGATCAGCAAATGTATTTTCTTCAACTTTGCTGTCTTACCATGCAGGACTACACAGCCAGCCTATATTGTGCTCTTACCTCTCCCTGATGGCAGTGTGATACAGTGATACACAATGTAGCGCTTGAAAAAAAAAAAATCCGACTGAACATAATCTGGGCAGATTATATAATATATAATATATCTTACAGTGTAACTTTCAAAACAAAGTAACTACTTAAACATAATTCCTAAGAGACAGGGTTGGACTGATGCAAACTGATGTGCCTTTGAACAAAGATGTGATTTCTTAGTTTAGAAAAAGAGTACACGCTATATGACTGCAAGGCTTTACATACACAGACTTTAACAAAACTATTCAAATCAGCGAAGTGATTTGAAATTTTCAGCTCTAAAAGCCCAGTGTAAACCAGTGCTCCATATAGTGAGTCTGACGCTAACACAACTACAGTCACTGTTTCACCCAAAACTTAATATTTCAGAAAGATTCCACTCACTTTCTGGTGTGTTCAGGCTGAGGAGTCATGCTGTCACTCCCACCGGAGATATAGTGGGGCTCTACGAAGAATTTACACCAAAATGTGTCTTCTATTTTATCACCCAAGTTGTGTTGGTCACAGGTTTAGATTTTAATGAAAAAGTCCATATTTGTCAGTTTATGTTTTTTGACTTCATTCATCCATGTCATTTCTGGCAGTCACGAACTACACTACAGTATGTCACAGTACGGCACTGAGTTATTTAGCCCTGGTTTGTCGTGTTCATTAACTCCAGCTTATTTGCTTCAATTACACAGTGTGAAATAGTTTATAAGTTGTCTGGGATATAATGAGACTGGAGGGGAGGGTGAGAGCGGTGAGGCAGGAGAGCTGAGGCTGTTGCTCCGAAAAGTTAGGGAGGAGGCACATATGCTGAGAAGAGCTCCTATTGATCGTCTATTGATGTTACAGAAGAGGTCATGTTACCGATTGCTCCTTAAATATTCTTCCTTCATTCAGCTTGCCTACGCTTCTTTTTGTACATTTGTAATTTACCTTGCATTGTTGCTCTTAACTATTTTGTCTTTTTTTTTGTTAATTTGTCTGCTTAACACTCTATACCGAATACTTAAAAAACCCTGTGTGAATATAAATGACTGTACATGATATTGATATTTTCTTGTATAACCCTTGACTGCAGTACAGTGTGTAAGGCAATTGTGCTGATCATACTTACACTAAACAGGTTCTTTTGCAGCGTTACTATATTTTTTCTTGCTTCTGGTGCATCTGTTGTACAAAAATATGTCTAATGCAGCAGCTGTGTTTGAAGCCTAGTTTAAGTTGTTGGCAAAAATAAATAAAATAAAACAAAGCTTAGAGAAAATTACACGGGCTCTTTTTCTGAAAAGCTTCTGTTTTGGTCTCCTGGAAACAAGCAGAAATGGGACAGCATAATATTTTCTTGAAAACTACTGGGCTCATAATGGAATAATCCATCTTGCGTGACCATGATTCAATTTGAAAAGTGGAGAGTGCTTCAAAATAGTCCATCGGGACATTGCACTGCAAAGTGCACATCCACAGGGCTGAGATAAACATACAAGAGATGGCCCAAGGCTGCTCAGAGTCCCAGCAGCTATCAAAAAATTAAAAAACCAACTCCTGCATTTCCTCTGCACATTCAAACCAGCATCTTACAGTCACCATGGAGACCGGCCGCACCACATCCACACAACGCTCCAGTGAAAGAGCTGATGAGTCTTAATTTAATTATGGAGGTTTCCTTCACTAGCAGCCACTTATCAATTATCCTGATTGCTCAATCCACAACGACAGAGAAGCCTCACTGCAGATTAACCAAGGGCTTAACACTTTAACAACCGAGAGGAAGGCTCATATCCCTGATGTGATATCCAGCAGAAGTTCAATATATGTATTCTAATATGCAGGATACCGTGGTGCTGCTGCTGTCATGATAAAGCCCAAGATCCTGATGAACAACAACATCTTCTAGAAATGACATATGCTGCCAATTTGCGACAGACAATATGTTTTCAGTGAAATGCAATGTAACCTGAATAACCTTTATTAAGCGACATAATGAGGAAACACAGTAATATTGTTAATGACATGTTCATACTGAATACATCTGAAACATTTTCACCATATTTCACCATAGTAACAGTTTTTTATAATTTTTTTTTTTAATCAGAATCCGAATCTGATTTTTTCCAAGTAGGTTTTCACATTCAAGGAATTGGGCTCAATCTTTTTGGCTATAACAGTTACAGTAAAGATAAACAGAGAGAAAAAAAAAGCAAGTCAGTTAAAATAAATACAAAATATGAAGTTACAATGAAAAATTGTGTAAAGAATATCTCATATAAAATGAAAAGAGCTATACAGTGTTTAAAGAGGATGTACTGCACACAACATTTATCAATAATGTGCACATGTTTGAAGTATAAATAATGTGTAAAAATTATAATCCAAAAGTTTTAATGTAACAAGTCAACTTAGACGTGGAGACTTTACGTTAACGTAATGTGTCGTGTCTGTGGGGCGGGGTGAGAGTCTGTCAGCGGGGGTTGGGGTCTTTCTTGATGGCCAGATAAACCATATGCTGGATTCAAAGTCCTGCACTGTATCCAGACTCCATCCACACTCACCACCTTCTTACACCGTGTGTGGGATAAAAAAACCATCTGAGCACTTCTTTTACTTGCTGCCTTGTACTTGTTGCCTCTGAACATAATCCAAGCAGCAGTTGTTTCCATAAAAACATACAGTATCTGGCAGAATATGTCATATAAAATAGTAATGTCCATAACAGAGGGTAATAGTGATGATAGCTCAGGCGTAAGTGAGGTATTATTTGGCTTTCAGTGAGTAAATGTGTGCTGTCTTCAAATAGTTTGCTTTCCATCACTCACATTGTACTATATCCTAGGCAGACTCCGCTACCTGCTCAACTAAATGTTGACGAGAATACAGAGTATAATACAATGTACTGAGTGTTTTTTCTCTTGTGAAGTAGCCAAAGACATACACGCACAGATTACTCTTTGAAAGAGAGCCATTCAGTTCAAACATAAAGAGAAAAATATAAATGGATGACGAGAGGGTCCTTGAGTCTAAATGCCTTTCAGAGACACTCATTATCAAGAGGTATGCGGTAAACAAGTGATTGATAACACGCGATATGAGCGACATGTGTGATCTTTTCACTGTGTTGAGATGATAAAGAAAGGCGGCCATAGAGAAAAAAGTGGGCAGTATTATCAAAAGAGAGAGCAGTGTTAGAGGATTATAAATGGGCAAAAAAGTAATGAATAATGTATGTCTAATGTATGTGTGGAGAATAAAAATGCAGTTAAACACATATGAAAAGATTCAGGCAGTGTCTGTGGCAATCTTGTTTTCACTCAGTTTCCCCATATTACAGCTACATATATTATAGCCATCTGCATGTACATTTTATTATGATGCAACTGGATCTAGAAAGAAGCAAATATGACGCAGCAAGAGCAATAAATAATAAGGACATCAGGGAAATCTGCACCGAGGTAAAAGTTGGAACATTTGTTGGAGTTTGTGGAAGGGCTCCAAGATAGGTGAAGGTTGGTGTTAGTGTTATCCTCTTCCTCATACTGTTTATCACAAACACGGCCCATTAATCTCAGCTTCACGCCCAAGGTTACTGGACCTCACATATTTTCATTAGAACTGCTCCTGCATCCGAACTAGCGACCACAGCAATGGATTTGCATGTCTCCAAGGTTTAGGGATTAATGCATATACTTCAACTTCTACTTCAAACTTTACATCCATGTAACCTGAGAACATAAGCTAGTGTTTCTCAGTCCACAGAGTTGATCGAACGCCTTAGATGGCCCTGCGCAGCTGCTCCACAGAGCCATGTCAGCTCAACCACCACACCAATCAACACCATGTAATTGCAACAAATAAATCGATACTTGAACGTGGAACATTCGCTGTGCACTTCTCTGGTTTTGGTCTCAACCTAGGAGTTAATTGTATTGGAGTCAGGCTGAATTTGCCTCAGTTCATTTTGATGAGTCGTCATGTGTCTGCCACAGAGAGAGAACAGAAGGCGTAAACCACAGGGAGCATGTGCTCCGCTGCTCCTTTTGTACATTGTAAATATAAATATAGTTACTCTGAATTTGAATGAATGTGTAAACAGTGATCTTGGATTCTTTTCAATATTTTCTTACTTTTGGAACAGAACCTGGAACTACATTTTTTCAGGACTGCACAGCCAGCCAGCCTGGGCTGGAAGGAAATAAGTGGTTAGATCAGCCACGTGCAAAGGATTTCTTCTGTCCACTCAAACATGGAAACCACCGCATAATGACTCATGTATGCAGGCGGGGTGCTGTCGTGAAACGTGAACGTCTCTCTTTTGTGAGCTAATTGTCTTCTAACAAGAGAGCACAGGAAATGTAATTTACAGAGCAGATCTGCCCACTGTAGGACTTAAACATATTTGGATTAAGCAAAGATGTCCCAAAAACACTACGTATGTAAATCTATACTGGATGCATGTCCTGTGTGGGTTCAGGTGCTTCAAGAAAATGCTGTCAAGAGCTGCCACATACCGTATCTAAACTTTAAAATTTCTGCACATCATTATGCATGTTTCAGCCTTCTTCATGACATTGCCATGGCTACGGAAAGCCATGCCAGTCCACAACCAGGCTCTGCCAGCAGAACGTGACTGCCGGACCAAAGATTGCTTTAATCCACGGAGCTAACCTCTGTGAGGGATTGAAATCAAAAGCAGATAGGCCTCATTGTTTACAGTAGACTGCATGTGGACATAATGATGGGGCTTACCCCACAGCTTACATTTAGTCACCCACCTTATCATACTCATACAGGGATTCACTCTGGCCTGTGTGTGCCTGTCAGGGCTGATAGGGGCAGCTCACCTCAGACAAGTGAGTGGCTCAATGGGTGCTCAGACAAAAGAAAAGCTCACCACTGCCAAGCCTGCCAGCCAGCCAACCATGACCTGTCCACCTCTCCTTTAGAAGAGACCTTAACACCGAGGTCACTCACTGGAACAATGTGTGTTTTCTCCTGTCCACACCTGAGGTAGCCCAGTTATGTAGTAAACTGGTGAGTGTCAGTGGTGAGAAGAATAGATCTATCATTCATTTCATTTTTAATTATATTGTATTTGTGTTATGTGAATTAAATTATTTACCCACAATTATATTAAATAAAAAGAAAAATAATAGTTGGGCATACAGCACATACACAAATTAACTATAATTATAGACCACAACATTACTACACTTATAGTACAACAACACTTAACCATTCACAGTGGGGCAAAAAAGTATTAGTAGTATAGTAGTCAGCCACCAATTGTGCAAGTTCTCCCACTTAAAAGATGAGAGAGGTCTCCTGTAATTTTCATCATAGGTACACTTCAACTATGAGAGACAGAATGGGGGGAAAGAATCCAGGAAATCACATTGTAGGATTTTTAATGAATTAATTGGTAAATTCCTCAGTAAAATAAGTATTTGGTCACCTACAAACAAGCAAGATTTCTGGCTCTCACAGACCTGTAACTTCTTCTTTAAGAGGCTCCTCTGTCCTCCACTCTACCGTTACCTGTATTAATGGCACCTGTTTGAACTCGTTATCAGTATAAAAGACACCTGTCCACAACCTCAAACAGTCAGACTCCAAACTCCACTATGGCCAAGACCAAAGAGCTGTCAAAGGACACCAGAAACAAAATTGTAGACCTGCACCAGGCTGGGAAGACTGAATCTGCAATAGGTAAGCAGCTTGGTGAAGTGAAGAAATCAACTGTGGGAGCAATTATTAGAAAATGGAAGACATACAAGACCACTGATAATCTCCCTCCGATCTGGGGCTCCACGCAAGATCTCACCCCTGGGGCAAAAATCCCAGAACCACACGGGGGGACCTAGTGAATGACCTGCAGAGAGCTGGGACCAAAGTAACAAAGGCTACCATCAGTAACACACTACGCCTGCCAGGGACTCAAATCCTGCAGTGCCAGACGTGTCCCCCTCCCCTGCTTAAGCCAGTACATGTCCAGGCCCGTCTGAAGTTTGCTAGAGAGCATTTGGATGATCCAGAAGAGGATTGGGAGAATGTCATATGGTCAGATGAAACCAAAATAGAACTTTTTAGGTAAAAACTCAACTTGTCGTGTTTGGAGGAGAAAGAATGCTGAGTTGAGTTGCATCCAAAGAACACAATACCTACTGTGAAGCATGGGGGTGGAAACATCATGCTTTGGGGCTGTTTTTCTGCAAAGGGACCAAGGACGACTGATCCGTGTAAAGGAAAGAATGAATGGGGCCATGTATATCGTGAGATTTTGAGTGAAAACGCCTCCTTCCATCAGCAAGGGCATTGAAGATGAAACGTGGCTGGGTCTTTCAGCATGACAATGATCCCAAACACACCGCCCGGACAATCCGAAGGAGTGGCTTCAAGTAAGAAGCATTTCAAGGTCCTGGAGTGGCCTAGCCAGTCTCCAGATCTCAACCCCATAGAAAATCTTTGGAGGGAGTTGAAAGTCTGTCTGTGCCTTGACAGCCCCAAAACATCACTGCTCTAGAGGAGATCTGCATGGAGGAATGGGCCAAAATACCAGCAACAGTGTGTGAAAACCTTGTGAAGACTTACAGAAAACGTTTGACCTCTGTCATTGCCAACAAAGGGTATATAACAAAGTATTGAGATGAAATTTTGTTATTGACCATTGACCAATACTTATTTTCCACCATAATTTGCAAATACATTTATTAAAAATCATACAATGTGATTTCCTGGATTCTTTTCCCCCCATTCTGTCTCTCTCATAGTTGAAGTGTACCTATGATGAAAATTACATTGGGCCTCTCTCATCTTTTTAAGTGGGAGAACTTGCACAATTGGTGGCTGACTAAATACTTTTTTGCCCCACTGTATGTGTATTAGTGTATTAATCTGTGTTAGAGTTTGTTTTACTCAAATTGCATTGCATGAGAGTTACATGTGACACATATGGCAAAGTGCTACAACTGCACATAGTAAGTGTTAGTCCAGTGTCTCCAACCAATGTAAACCACATATCTCTGGAAAGACTTAATGGAATAAATTACATTTTGATTATTTATTGGGTTTTAGAGTTGTTTACCCTGAGACATGGGAGAATTGTCTGAACCAGCAAGAGAACATGTAATCCTTCATTTAAGATGAAATCCTTAAAATGAATGTACATCAGCAATAATTGTGCTGTTGATGTCCCTATATGAAGATGATTTTAAAGCTTTATAAAAGCATTATCCATCTCAGTGGGTGTGTCTATTATGTGCTGATGTGTCATATCCATCATACTTGTACATATTTCCTCTTTATTGTACCTTTATACTTATCTTCCCTTATTTTTTGCTGGTGTTTAATTATACATGAGTTTATGAAGATATTGTACCTGTAGTAAGTAAGAGAGCTAAGTAAAAATATAGATTAAATTATTTTCAAACCAAAGTACATTATCTGTTTTACCCTTGAGATACTGAATGTCTGCAGGTGTTCTTCTCAGGAAAGCTCCAACACCCTGCAAATTAGAGAAACTCAGGAAAAACGAGGTTGCCAAAGAACATTTTCTGGACAATGAAGGAATAATGTTCAAGGACACTTTGGAAAGAAACTCAGTCAGAAACAATACAGGGTTTTGTCTGAGTGTGCCTCCAGTCTGATCTACTTATTTCTGAGTATCAGAATAATGTAATTAAGAACTCATCCTTCTGTGTTACTGTATGCAGGCCAGGGTCTGCTCCAGTAACTACAGTCTTATGCCCCCACCCTGGACTGAACACTGACTGCCATCTCATAATGTGGAAAATTGTCAAGTGACTGTGAGGGAGCAACCTGCAGCAGACAAGTGGAATGACAGTGAGCCCGTGGACGATTTCCCCTCTTCTCTGTAGACTGTTTCCTCTCTCTTCCCACTCTGCAGCTTTGACTTCTAACGCTGATCCTCCAGCAGCAGTCTTATCTGTTGTATATAAACCTGAAAATCCCTGTGAAATCCAGGAACTCAAATCTGAAAAGTGTTCATGTGAATATTGCGGTCTAGAGCCACCGTATAAGGAAAATGGAAAAAAATACAGCACTTCCTGTGTGTGAAAGATAAAATAAATGCTGTTCTACATAATGTTCTATACCCTGGGATGCCTTTAATCTCTGCCCAGGTATTCACTGTGAATATAGCAGTATGCCATCTCAAAGTATGAGCTCTTTATTCATATATTTGTAACAGACAACCATCAGCTAAATGATTAGAAATAAATCCATTTAGTGTGTCTGCAGCTTCCCTCAGAGAGCCGAGAACATAAAAGAAACCGCCTCTGAACCCGGCGGATTCATCCATCGTAGGCCACGACACGCCTCATTCAGGGTTCAAAGATTCACTCTAATGATCAGGACACTCCTGCTAATGAGTCTCAGTAGCTGGCGCCGACACAACATTCATATCACAAGTGAAATCTTTAGACACAAAATGAAAAGGGAATTTTACAAGGCGAGCTGCATTTAGTCTCAGATGCCATTGTCCATTTGTGCCACTGCGGCTGAGCCTGTGGGAGTTGGGGAGGGATGGAAGGGCCGCCGCAGCTGCACTCACACCAGGAAGTGTGGCGAGGGAGGTTAAAGAAGATACACTGAAAAAGGAGGAAATGGTGTCTGTATTAGCGACATTTAGATCTTGTATTTGTATTAATGGCCACCAAGTAATTAAAAAAGGCCTCTATTAACCTCCCCATTCATTAAGTCAGGGTGCTTGTTCGTGCAGGTAATGAGAGGCAGCTGCTAACACCAGCTATGTGTGAAATATAAAAAACTGCAGCTCATTATGTCCAGCCAACCCTATCATGTTGTTTTTTTGAATGTGCTTGACTTTTTAAACAGTTGCATTTTTGAGGACCAAAACCTGAAGTCAAACTAGGTATTTTTGAGAAGGATGTTACAATAAGATACAAACTATTGTTCATTAAATCTCGTTCATTGACATTCAGCTGACATCTATCTATCTATCTATCTATCTATCTATCTATCTATCTATCTATCTATCTATCTATCTATCTATCTATCTATATATATATATATATATATATATATATAAAGATAGATAGATAGGTAGTGTAAAATGTAGCCGCAAAGTTATGTATCAAAAACTAATCATTGTACATTGGTATCATTATTATTTAGCTAGAGTAAACGTTGCCCCCCCAGTGAGTGTTATACTTTTAACTATTATACTATTGTTAGTCAAGGTGGATCTACATTCAACTATTTTCAGGGGCTGTTGGCTAGTTTAATCTGTAACAGTGCATCATTTGATAAAGCTCATCCTTGTTGAGTTGTGTTGACTGTGATGTCTCAAGGCATCCACTGTCCACTTTGGAATTTGGTTGTGTGACAGTGTAACATAATCATAATCAGAGTGTAGATTTTAATTTTGCATCAAGTCCTTGTTAAACTGCCATATTTGAAGGTCCATTGCTTGTTCATTGATGTACATTCAGAGTGTCATCAGTGATTAGCTAGTCACTCTTTGGACTGCGTGATGAAAATAAATACACACAGAAACATTTGAATTATTAAGTCAGTAAAGCTGTCACACACACATACAAACGCCATAAAAAAACGTGAAGCAACTTGCAGCAGTCAGCGTTACATGTCAGATAGCAGCGTGTCACCTGGCACTGACAGCTGCTGCACATCTAGTGTCGAAGGGCGATAAAGCTCCACAGTCGGCAAACGCGAACTCACATATGCGGTTGCTGTGTTGATTTACACGTGCACTATCTTTCATATGTAGCCAATCTTTTTCCACAGAGCATTTAACATTTACTCTCTGTGCTCACTGTGCACTTTCACAGGATATATTGCTATTAGCAGAGTCTACGCTGGATCTCATTATTCATTTCTGATAGATCACTGAAAAAATCTGCATTCAGAGTCATCCCTAACCTGATTGCTGCATCTCCATTAGTAATCATTACTTGCTCCTGCCGCTGCCAATTCAGTGTGTGTGCAGATGCACTGGGAAGCTGCTTTTTCAGCTTCACATCTCTGTGTAAGAGGGCTTTATCCTTTGCTGTAGCTAATCCCTCTCCTTAGAATAAGTGAAGCTTCCCCAGAGGTGATTTTTTTTCATTCACTCCACAGAAGAAGAGAGCATCAGATTTCATCTCCTCTCCCACCCTTCTGGAATAATTGAAAAATATGACTCTTTTGAATACTTTAAAACATTCATTTGAAACATTTATTTCCACCATTCTAAAGCAGCAGTCATAAAACCTGATGTAACTATCCTTTAGGTACCCCGACTGCTTTAACCTTTATAGCTTTAGATCCTCGAGTACTATAAAGTCTCTAAATCGCTGCAATAATAAAGGATTATAAAAGAGATGTGGGCTCAGCGTTTGGCTCTTTCATCTCACAGTAAAGCTGTCCCAAATTTGGACTTGACTTGCCGTGTGCGGTTTTCAAGGCTCCCTTGTGCACATATTTCTTGTCTATGCTTTACAGTTACCTCCCACATCCCAATCACTTTACAAAGGCATTTACAAATGCAGATGATAGAATCCTGATGTCCTGTCCTGTGGGAATTACAGTACTTATTTGGTAAATAAACTGATTGTGTTTCTTCTTTGCGGTCTAAAATCCTCACACATATGTATTGCTCAGTATTGCTCAGTGAATTCTCTAATACCTTAGTGCAGCTTTTGTTACTCTACGTCACACTTTTTTTTTTTTTTTACCAAATCCTTTAATCACCTCGCAAAAAACACTGGGAAGGGCTCCTCCATCCTACCAAGGAGTTCTTTGAACTTAGAAGGTAAATATGATAAACATCATCTCTGTGAGCTTATAGCTCTCCGCAGGCAGTTGGGGAAGCATGTGGTGATGTAGCTGCTGAAGCATATCAGGGTTGGACTTTCCACACCAGGTGATACTTCCCCCACTGCTTGGCCAGATGTTGGTGATGTTGTGTGCCTGACAAAATTGAAGATCAGGATGCAGTCTGTTTTTTTATTGCCTTTGACTCATGCAGAGGGCGCCTGTATGTGTTTTTATGTTGTACAAAACTAGAATTCACTGAAAATTCAAAAGACATCTGTGCATTTGATGTTGTGTGCATTTGAGGACAAAATTTCACTTTGAGATGATGTAACGTTGTTTTTGTGTTGGTCTTTGCAAGTGACCTTAGGGGTTTTACGTTTTGTGGATTTGAGTTTTAAGAGTGGGTGACACATTTTACCATTTATCAACCATTTACCAACACATTTATCAATAATTATCTTAATTAGCTAATTCAGCCCCTGCAACTCACAGTAAGACAAGGTCAAATCCTTGAGTGTTGTTGATGCTGGCAGTGATGAGGTTGTAGGCGTATGTATGTATGTAGGAGCAGTTCTGTTTCAGCTTGGAAATGTACCTACTGAAATGGTTTTATCCTCTGTGGATCTCGATGAAGTTATACATTCTTTTTTCTGACCAAATCTTTGGTACAGAATGCAGTAGCCGGGATCCTGCAGAATGAATACATTTCACAATTTATTTTTTATACTTCACATTTCACTTTTGTCCATACCGTTTCACGACGCATTATTTACAGCTTTTTAAACTGGTGGTTAAACACGCTCACAGGCGCTCTTTGCTTTTAAAGGGGATGGGAGATTGGTTTCATTTATGCTTCACCCAAAGCACACCTGTAATTTATTAAGTGAGTAAATACAACCCTTTTGTCTCTTACTTGCGCTTTAGACCATGTGCTATAGATTTTTTAAATAGGGCCCTGAATGTTGCAGCCAAGATGATGATTTTTCAGTTTGATTACTTGTGGTCAGCCTAATATGAGTTTTGAGAATTATGAGAATTGCTTTGCTTGTGCCTGCAGTGACTTGTACAGGCAAATTTTATGAAGGAGTTCAATGTCCTGTGAAATCAATCCCTTGATGATTCATTCCCTATTCTCTGCACAATAAACACTCAATGCTTTACTATTTAATGAGCAGTAAATTGAGATTTCTGACACTTATTAATCATAGTTTGCACTGTGTAGTAATAGGCCAGTGGTAGTTAAATAAATGAATTAAATTGTAATTTTGTTTGGGAATATGCGACATGATCAAAGCAATGAAGTGGATAGTATTTTATTATCTGATCCAGAGGCCCTGTGCTGATTTCTAGCTTTTCACACATAAGGTTCCCATTGTTTCATATTCTTCTATTGTAAATAAATCCTGTGGAAAGACCCAAGAACAGCGATGTGTTGTGTTGGGAGCATCTTTTAATATGCTCAGACCTCCCTACCCTGTCTATGAGAGCTGAGCCCCGAGCCCATAGGTTCCTAACTGAATGAACAAGGTGCACAAGGAGCTTTACTTCTAAAAAAATTCCTAAATTAATAATTTCAGTTATTTCATAAAACAGTTTTTAAAAAAATTGTTTTTATCAAAGTGATGCAAACAAAATAAAACAACGATTTTGTTGGGGACTATTTTCAGCTGTGGATTAATTTAGTGCTCTAGTGAGTATTTGTAGCATCAGTGTAGTGTATGTGGGATTGAGCCCTAATTGAATAAACTAGACATGGGACATGTCATGTCATGTTGCTAAGATCTAAGACCTAAGATAATCAGACTTTAGATACACACACAGTCCCTCTTAGTAGGTAAATTCAATGAGGGTTTTGAAGTTTTCATGGGATTTGTTGCAGTAAGAACTCATTTATATCAGTTGAAATTGTTCTTACCAGGCACAAAATCATCAGATTACCCCTCAGAAAAAAACTATTGATCATGTCACATTGCAGCATAGAAACACAGAGTACATTGCAGTGGGGAAGGAAAAGGGTTACTAATAGGGGCCCAACGGCTCATTTTGCCCCAGGGCATCCAAGCAGGTTAATACAGCCATCGTTACTGTTGACAGGTGGAGGGTCGTATGTCATAATTTTCCCATCTAGCAAAGGATAAGTATTGCTTTGTGGGATTTTAAGCAAAATACAGTGTACTTGCTCCAGCAAATGCTAAATGTTTTGTTGTTTTGTGCCTTTATAAGGGCAGTATATAATGAATAAAATCCAGACTGGCTGACAATGAAATATGAGTATTTAAAAAGTTTTTAGGAACATATATACAGGTCATCCACATAACTGGCAAATTTGCAGCTACAGTTTATCAGGTGGACCTTAATCTTGGAAAAAAAGCACTGCACACTTTGATTCCTGATCCAGTCAACTCTCTGTTCTTCAGATAATTATATGCATTTCACATTAGACATCTGATTTATGTAAGCAGTAAGCTATTCATTGTTTTATTGTGAATGGTTTTATCGTGACCCCTAAAGGCACGGCAGCTCATTAGATCCGCTTGCGTAGCAGAAACACACATCAATCATTATGTATGGATTTATTTCCCTACGCACACTGTCTCATATAAACTGTGTGCATACCTGTACATATTGATGTATTCCATCCTGGTAAGTATCTAATGCAGTTTATTGCTGTTACACATATTCATCCATTAACAGGACTGATATTGACATCATAATTCACGCCCATCTGTCAGGTGTGGCCTTGCAGGTTAAAGGTAGCTGAAGTACCATGTAAAATATGGATGTAAAGAGTAGATTAATCACTTCGTACAGTAACATTAAATGTGCTGGAACAAAGATGTACTGCAGGACAGTAGAGCATTACAATGATTTAATACATGACATAGTGACAGCATACTCTCTGTCACCGATGCACGAGATAAGCAACTGTTCAGAAACAAAAGCTAAAAAGTGTAGACAGATAATACAGACAACTTGAACATGAAATAAAAGACTTGAACATAAGATACATAGAACAGAAAATACATACAGCTTTGAAAGAAATTTAAAAACCTACCATATACCACGAGCTTAAGTAAAATACTGTATATACTACTGTTCAAAAGTTTCAAACACTCACTCTACTATTAATAATTGATTATAATAAATGATTAAGACAGTGTTGCATATTCATGTTGACACTAACATATTGTAACCATGTTTCCCATCAAATAGCTTCTGAATTTGTTTACAAGTCCAGAAAAGCATCAGTACTCTATATAATTACTGAAGCACAAACTTAGACCTGTTTTTTTTTGGGTTTCCCTTTAGTCTACTCAGTGCTTAGACTGAAAATATTTAGTATTCTCTGTAAGTTAGATAGGGAACTTTATAATATGGTGAACTTTGTGTGTTTAAAGTTAAGTTAAGACTGGAGGAGTGATTGTATCAAATTGTTGTATCATGCCAACTGTGACTGTTTAGTTGTCCTGTTGTCGAAGAGGACAGTAAAGTGGATCAAGTTAAGCAGAAGTTATCTCACCTTACCTTGATGCGAAGGTACTTCTAATTCAGTGTGCTAAGAAAAGGCAGTGTTACAGGATGTTCAGATGATATTCCAACAGTGCTGACCATAGACCAATCTCCTTTTTCTATTTGGAAGTTTTAAGCATATCTTTGATAAAACAACATGCCTGTTCATTTCCAGCTTGTCAGAAGCATCATTGGACACCTGATACTTAAACAAGAACCTGTCCCTGTTTAAATCTGTACAGGCATCCAGTGTTCACCAATGACTGGTGATTTCTTTTACAGGTATCTTTGTCTCTTTACAACACCTTTGTCTCTCATTACACTAACATGTTTTTTTTTTGCAAATCATTCATACAAAATAATGATTTGTAAAGAGGGCTTTCTACAACTACAGATATGAGAGAAGTCCTCTCAGTCAGATCAAGCTTTTATGGCAGGCCAGTCCAACTTTTGTTGTGGGTTTAGCACCGTGCACTGTCTTCGTATATCAAGCAGAAAATTGTGAAAATGCAAATTGTTCTTAAAAAAATGGAAACCTGAATGGAACACAAATACTGGTCAAAACATACTTTAGGAGGAACTTAAAGCCATCTGAAAATCTTGTTTTTATTGACGTCAAGTGGCTCAACACTTTCCACACTGATGCAGAAACAAACTCATGGTGTGTTCAGTGCACAGTGACTTCACTGTTCAGTGTGGTTAAAGGAGCAACAGAGCACAGTTCTGACCACACAACATATCATGCCAGAGGTGGTGGGCAAAATACTTTTTCTTTAGCCATTACAGGGACATTACATCAATTTTGGTAGGTCAGTTTAGTCCCACGTGTCAGCTGTATAATGTCCTCTGTGGCTGTGGAGACCTGTCTGAGAAAATAACCCTCAGCATCCACACCAAGATTAAGCCTTGAATACAAAAAATGTCTCACAAATGCCTAATGTCTGCGTGTAGGCGTAGAGTTTGAAAAATATGGACTAGGCTGAGAGTGTTCAATTTGCATCATGGGAGTTTGTGAAGCTTGCCTCATATTAAAGATTACAAGTGAGGGTATCTTTGCCTCTGCTGAAATTTCAACTATTCTTTTTATAAATCTGTTTCCTGGAGTCTTCCCAACTTCCTGGAATAAAAATTCTAAATCACTCGAATGCCCTCTTTAAGTTAAAGTTTTACTCAACCCCAAAACATCTGAGAGTTAATCACTTAATGTCTGTAGGCTTAAAAGATGGCACTTTTCAAAAATGAAAGTTCCACAGAGAATTTTAAAACCAGTTCCACAGAAACGTCTACTGCAGCATTTTGAGTCAGATGGAAGGATTTTTTGAATGAATTCCTGTGTGCTCTGAACATATCATGACACATTATAAGGGCAGCTTAATACACTTCGACACTGGCTTCACCATATTGCTTGCCTCAGTGGGAGGAGCAGCAACACCACAGGAATGAGCTCTACCAAACCAAAAAATGAATTAGGCTTCTTATATCAAAGGCTAAAAGGTGTGCAAAGAATGTGTCGGTTCTGCACAAAAGATTGAAAGATTGTTGAGCCAAAGCTCAATGCTGGAACATTGTGATCCCGAAAGACTGCGACTGTGCGACTGAGAGATTACTTGCAGCTGGAAAGAAGAGATGATAAGACATCATTAGACAATCATAAAAAGTGTGAACTTGGGTGCTGTGTATCGAGCAGTAACATCTCCTTTAATGGGGCAGTGATGAGAAGCCGAACTCTGCATAATAAAGCTAGTGATCACAGAGAAACAATTCATTGACGGTCTTTCCTTGTTTATGCTCAATTACCACAGTGGAAATAATACATGCACTACACTAAAGACTTAATAGAAGTTTACTTCAAAGCTCTGAAAGCCCCTCATTTGCTGAAATTAATTCAGCTTTCCTGTTTGCCACCTTGGTTATTCTGTTACATACTCCAAAATACAACCGAGTGGGTCCCTTCAAACAGATGCACAAATCAGACCAAAGAGAACAGTTAATTAAATGCAAATTTGCATGATTGTGTTTCTCTTTTGCAAGCAGTCAATAATACTGTATTACAACATCAAGTCCATTTCACCCCTCGTTTCATGTGGGCTCGAGGAGAAAAATGAAAGATAGTTAATATCACAGTCACAGAAAGTTGAAGTAATTTTTAACTTTTTAAATCTATGTCAGGAAAACAGTTATGTAACAGTCATAATATTACAAAAAAGAGAAAAATACTAAAACATATATAAGAAGATTATAAGCTGATTATATAAACATAATATGGTATTAATAATGCTAAAGTATTCGATTTTTTAAATATTTAAAGAAATTTAAAAGAAATTTAAAAGATTTAAAGAAACTTAATAAAAAACAACTTATTTTCCATCTTGCAGAGAGTTGGATGAGAAGATCAGTACCACTCTCATATTTGTCTTCTAAATATAAAGCCAGGACAGCATAGTGTAGCATAAAGCAGCTCTGTCTGGGACTGTCTCATGCACTGTGTGGAAGGCAGCCTGGGAGGGTCTCCAGTGTGTTGTCCACTGTTGATTGGGCTTGTTGTTGTTCTGTTGTTTTTCTCCGTTAAAAAAACACCCACAAGAACCGCAGTCCTCGCCAACCGTCAAGTACCAGTGGGTGTTTACCGCCCCCTTCTGGGACTGTCCTCCACACAGTGAATGAGACAGTGCTGAGTAAGGGGGTTCAATCAAGATGCAAAACGATTATTAACACTAACAGACAATAAAAGTTGTTTGAGCATCAGCCAAATTGACTTAGACAGACTTTATTGTCATTCAGATATACAAGAGTATACAGAACGAAATGTCGTTGCATTTACTTCGCTACAGTATAAAAAAATCAGTATAAAAAATATAGAATATAGACAGTAAAAATATAGTGGAATATAGACAGTGCAAATGGCAAAAACAGTGCAAAATGCAATAAGGTACGGTTGAGTGTCAGTAGTGCAGTAGATTAGTACAGTATATGGATTTAAGAGTCTGATGGCCTGGGGGAAAAAACTATCCCAGAACCTATGTCTGCACACTAAATATGATGCTACAGCTATTAGCCCATTATCATAGCTTAGCATAAAGACGAAACAGGCAGTAACAGCCAGCCTGACTCCATCTGATGGTTAAAAAATCAGCCTACCAGCTATAAAGCTTTTTTAAACTGATATTTTATCAACCAGTTTATTTAATGTATGCAACTTAATGTTTTTACCCTTTCACATATTAAATAAAAGGGACACAACATGTTAATTAGTGAGCTTTAGAGGTGCTGGTAGATGTATTTTGCAGATAAATCAGGGAAGCTGTTAATCCCTGTTTTCGGTTCAAGACAACCTCAGCAATCCAATGGAATCCATCTCCTCAGCCAAGCACATCTCCCAACCTGTCAAACTATTCCTTTCATTTCGACGGCAATAAAAACGTTTGAGTCAGTCGTTTAACTCAGAAGCCTGTTTGAGCAGCAGCGGGATGTAAATGACAAATCGACAGGCTCTCTGGCCAAATCAATGCAAGCCCACGAGCCAAGGCTAAAACATACTTATCTAAGCATACTGAAGAGTGGTGATGGATAATCAACAAAGGAAGAGATTTGGAGTGGTTAATGTGAATATTACAGCGGACTGTAGTTTCATGTGGTGAGTTAAGGACGAGGCTGAAACTAACACACAGTTAGCCTAGTTTAGCATAAAGATTAAAGAGAAAAGAAAAAAAGCTAACAGCAAAAGCTCACTAACTAACAAATTGGACCACATTGCCACTCCTGGAGTCGTGTCACAAGCGTGACTAAAAGCAAGTTACATGATTTAACTACTTCTCAGTAAGCAACAGAAAGTCACTGCACAACTGCTGTTTGAGAAAACAACTTAAAACAAAACGAGTACATTTCTGGCTGGATACCAATAATACAGCATATTCATTGGTGAGGTTTTGGCAGGTGTTAACAGAACAAGGCTAGCTGATCCCCCCCTCGTGATCATCACCGCCACTGTCTAGACTTTATCGAGGATATTCCATTGTGGCTCATGCCCTGACTACCCCCATGAAAAATAATCCTTTCATGATGAGGCCTAATCACTGGGGGCTCTTTCTACATGTTTTTTTTTCTCCCCTCAGTCCCTTTTTCAGTTAATTTCATGTGATTTGAATATGGACATGTCTAATTCTCTGATAGTCACTACTCTGTGCTAATGTATGGAATAATCAAAGCCGGCCAAGAACATAAAAAAAAAAAAATTTTGCTCCTGGAGTTGTCTTGGCTGGCAGTTACGTAAAAGAAGATCTATAAGGACAAATACAAAAAGGTGGAAAACTCTTGTACCCAGTCTGCACTGCACAATGTCTCATGGCTGAAAGGACATATTAAAGTCGTCATTAAAGTGTTAAAGTCATTTGGAGGTGCAGATAGAATTCAGGGGTTTTATGTCCCCTCTATTATACTACAGCGCTACGACTACAAGCACAGACTGTCCTCACACGAGTAACATCATTGGTTGTTCCTTCAAAGGGCAGCTTCCATGTTCAGATAGACATTAGCAAAAAGTGAAACTGTTGGCACATTGGGGGTGCTTGCGCAGACGCTGACACACAAATTGCATGTCAACCCATAATGCAACATATGGTGCTAACATTTCCTGAAGGACTACTTTAGACTTACTTGTAGAGTTTCTACTGTTTTTCGTGATCGCTGCAATGAAAGGTAAGACAGCATCTACCTCTGAAATACACTGATGTTGTTAAGACGATGTTATGATGTTACTTCATCACCTCAAAATTACCTTAAATAACATGTCTACATTAACACAGAGGTTTTTAAACTGTGAGGCGAAGCATGCCTGCCATGACGCTGGAGAGTTAAAGGCAGGGAACATGAGACCAGGGTACTGTAATGATGTAAGGGATAGGTGCACATAGTTATAGTAGTTATTATTAGTCTATTAGTCATTTTAAACCACCAGAGTAGCATTAATCCCAGCTCCATACTATGAGATGTGTACCTGAGCAACACGGTGCCACACAGCTTCAAAGCCTGCTCCTCTGTGGGGGGCAGGACCCTGATGAGAACATAATGCAAGCACGTTAAAAAGAGGCCCGGCGGGACTTCAGATGTTATTTTTTTGTAGGGGTCTGAGAGCTGCGGAGCGCACGGCGGTGCAGTGATTGATCATCGGCCATCGTGGCACTGCGAGGAGACGAGACATAATGCCAATCTCGTCTGCGGCTGAATCAGTCGCCTGTGTCTCAGCACCCACTAACAACAATCTGTCTCTGTCTTACATTTATGAGCCACTGAATGGGAGTTATTTGCTTTTCATGACTGCATTTGGGTTAGAGAGAGGATCTGGCATCTGTATAATTCTGTGTAATTATATTCACAGACACATAGGAGTCAATTAATGAACTGTTTAATTTGATGAGACATAGATTAGACCCTCCAGGTCCCTGATCACATGGGCATGATTTAATCCCAGAAATTGTTCCAATACAGTGTGTAAAAGTGAAAAACTAATTGTCAGATCAGTAGGTTATGTTGGGCTGAAACAGTTGGCCTCAATAGCCCAAGACTCCTAAGGGTTAAAAAGAGAAGAAACCTATGCCTCCTGACCATCGGATGGTTGTTGACTGACTGCAGGTTTTCAGCCTGCATTCTGCATCACTAGGCCGCGTGAGAAAGTTATGCACTTTCTCCACCAACATGCGGACTGTACAAAGGATGGTCCTCAGTCTCCTCGTTAGCATACCAAAGGCCTTCTCCACTGTCATGTAAGCCCCTGACATGCTTTCTCTCAGCGTCCTCCAGTCCTCTGTGCAGGGCAGAGTTTCTGAGCACACCACCATCACTGATTCTGCCAAAAGCCCCTGTTTGCAGGAATCTGTAGTTCACATAAGGGCCAGCAGTGCAATTAAGAAAATCTCTTGATAATTAAAAAAGAGGCCTCCGGTCTGAGGTGGAGCTGTGATTGCTATGTGCTCCAGTGCAGTTGGGAAATTTCCACTTTTCCCAGAAGCCCCTGGCTACCATAGCCACAGTTTCCTCAGTTGGATAAGGGATGCATCACGTGTTTGCCCTGGTGGTTTTCAGGATATAGTCTGAGAATGATTACCCATTCACTGATCATAGTCCATTAATGCATGGAATCACTTTATTTATTTATTTTGTTGTTGTTGTTGTTGCTTTAACTCGATCCTGAGCAATGCAAGTTGAGATCTCTGCCTGACACATTGTGCCACCCAGTGGGTCAGTGTTGGGTGGTAGGAAAGAAAGGTGACATGTGGTGTCTGCTCTCAGGGAAAGGTGGTAGGATCATTTGCAGCATATGCAGCACATATTTTACTCAAGTAAAAACGGCAGAACCAGAGTGTAAAAATACTCAAACATCCTGCATGCAAACTCAACTTATAGATGCACCAGTGTGGTCATGACATTAATGTTACAGCTGATAAATGTGTAGCTCATTTTAATTACCTACTATATACAGCTATATAGCATACCCTATAATAATATGATAAGAATATCATATTTTATTAGTTGATTTGTATTTTGTATTCATAATTTAATTCTGCAGAGTAACTAGTAGCTAAAGCTGTTAAATAACTGTAGCGGAGCAAAAAGCATTATATTGGCTTAGACATTGTGGTGGAGTGGAAGTATAAAGTATCTTAAAAGGGAAATAATTCTAGTAAAGTACAAATACTTTAAAGTTGTAAGTAAATGTAAATGTGGCATCTATTGCACGTCTGTCCGTCCCAGGGAGAGGGATCCCTCATCTGTGGCTCTTCCTCAGGTTTCTTCTTTTTCCCATAAAGGGTTTTTTGAAGTTTTTCCTGACCTCGGTTCGAGGGTCTAAGGACAGAGGGTGTCACAACTGTGTACAGATTGTAAAGCCCTCCTGAGGAGGCAAACAATGTTTGTGATTTTGGGCTCTAAATAAATAAATTTGAATAAATTTGAATTTGAATTTTTGAATTTTGAGTAAGTACAGTTACTTTCCACCACTGAGTGTGCATTTGGAATAACTGCTTTTTAAGGGAATGACTGGGTGGCTTTTAAGAGAGCCATCTGTGGCCTTCCTGCAGCCTTGCTGGTTTTATTTTGGTAAAGGTCACTGATCTTCTTATGCCCTCTACAGACTGGAGCTACTTATGAGAAAATGTGTGTGTGTATTTGAGAGTTTATAGTAATCCCCTCGCTGCTCTCACTCCTGGTTGAGAGGATGGACGTGTTTGTCGTAATAGAGGAGTAAAAGAGCAGCCATATTCCTTTTTTCCAATTCCATAAAAGGGTCCTATTTGACAACAACAAAGTCAAAGTCTAATGTTAATGTCTAATGTTTCTGGAGAAGAAAAGTTTAACGTTTGAATGGTAGAGGCTGAGACTAATCTAGACACACCTTTAGTTACACACGTGTCTGTGGTTACAGTGTGGTCTCACAACTGATCAAAGTCAAGTTTTATTTGTCACATATTATCATACTGGGTATCATCATAATGAAATATATGACCATTAGCTTGTTTAATCATGCAATAAAAAAAGTAAGGATCCTTTAGGATCCAAGGGGTCTGAGGGTAGAAGCTCTACCTGTGCTGATCTGGTCTTTTTTCCTTGACCACAGCAAGGATAAAAACACCAGGCGGTCTCTGTTCATGATGACTGTGGCAATGCCCTCGTGGCTGGAGCACAGCAGGGCCTCTCAGGTCAGGCATCATAAGTTTTAAGCCTTGGCAGAAAATGCAGTATTTGCAAACTGAAATAATTATTAATCATAGTATTTTGTGTGTGCAGTTTTGCAATTACTCATCGAGTCAGTGAATGTTTGAACAGAAGCGTATGTATGTTGAATTATTACGTATGTATTATTATTACAAGAACACAACACTAGTGCTTCACTACTGCCCTGTGGAGGTCAGTCCAATTCTTTTAACACCAAAATGACAAAACCCATGTCTGCATGGAAGTGGATTTGTGCATTATGTTGCAAAATAAATCTGAGAGGTCATGTAGAATCTTTATTTTTCCCCCACATTAATTTAGTGAAAAACTTTAAAGTATTTAAGTTTTTTTCTCTTATTTATGCGTAATTTACTTGACTGGAAAAAAAAGATATTGTCCACAATGATGACCTGCTCAGTTAAATGACCAAATGCTCTGATCGTCAGTTTCACTTATTTGAACACAAAGAGACTCTTCCCTCTGAGTAAAATGAAAGAAAATTGAGCAAAACTAAAAGCATTGAAGAATAAAAAGAACACTTAAAAACCAACCATTTAAGCTTCTGCATAAATGTGGTGGTTTGAGTGCTTTCATATTTAGGAGCTGAGTAAAATTACACTAATCGCTGTAAAGCAGGGCATGGGCATTTTTTTGGAAGCTAATTTTCTAAAAGGTAATTAGTAAATCTGCAAGCCTCTTTCTCTTATTGCATGAGGGCCTTTTTTGTCTTACTTGCATCAATTTTACATAAAACACTCAGTGCTCACATTTTAACTGGGAACTAATGGGCAATAAGGAGCAAAGCAAACACTGAGGATACATGAAGACAAATAGAGTCGCTGCTGTGAGCTAAATTTCATTTAAATAAAACAAATATCATAGGCTCCCACTTTTACATGATACTTAATTAAGTTCAAACATTATGTGTATAATACAAATGCATATCAAATGTTGTCATAGTTTTATAATAGCTCCTTCATTTTTTTTTAAAGATGCCAGCTCACTGGTTGTTTCTCTGACTTCATTGTTTATTGTTGTTACAAAACACCAGAGTTTGAAGTCGTAACACAATTGGATTCGAATGGAACCAAGCACAGGTGGGCGGGGCTACATAAGTGAATACAGAAACACAATTAAACTCACCTGCCATTCATCACCTGATCAGTTATATTATATAGCTGAAATATAGTTTTGGTCCAAGAATTCCAAAAGTTCTTACTCTTGTGAAGCAACAGAGAAGAAAGGAACAACACAATTATCTGTCAGACAGAGTGTGATAATAATTTTCAGGATAGTAGGAAGTTCGTATATCCACAAAGCTCACCGGTCTGATTACCAACGATGCATTCAGGGACAGGTCTGCCTCAGCTTTGTGACAATTGTTTCTGCTGTTTACCCAACTCCTCTACTCAGCTGACACTGCTCCACTTCAGCTTAAATGATCAGCATGTGCCGAGTGTGTGTGCGCAGAATCAATACAGCACTGATGTATACCATGAATGAATCTACATTGAAATGGTGCAAAAAGTAATGTACATAGTCTGAAGTGCAAAAATGAATGGATAATAGAGGATTGTGAGTATAATGCACTCTGCTTGACATTCCCCACATCAGCCTTTCAGCACCCATCTGGCAAAGTGATTATTATTGGTAACACATTATATCACTGTTCTAGTGCAGTTTCAGATGTGTGTAAGATCTTTTTTTTAGTTATTAATGCAATAACTAAAAAATGAGCAAAAACACATGACTTATTCCTGAAATTGAACTCATGTCTCTGTTTTCTCTTCCCGCAGCTACAAATGCATTTCTGAGATTTAGATGTCCAAAGTACAGTCCTCTCTGCCCAGACAGTTTTGGTAGGTCCAAAGTCTTCTCACGTAGACGGCTGAACTGAAAGGCAGCTGCCTATATAGCATGTTTGCTTTGGTCCAACTCAGTGGATAATTCGTTGCTAAAAGGTTGAAGTATTACTCAGTGGGAATGTGCTGAACAGTGAAAACGGTGGCAACCTTAGCAGTCCAAATAGTGTTAAAATTGTTGGTGATGTCATTGTCACTGGTGTATTTTACCACAGTAAGTCCTGAAACTGTTAAACTCGCTGCTACACATGATCAATGTGCCTTTGTTTCCTTATGGAGAAGTGACAAGTGCAAAGCTACCTTGGATGCTGTGCACCGTTCACAGTTCAAGGGGTCAAAGTTCGAACTTTCTGCTGACCGCTCAGTGTGCGTCTAATCAGATTACAGAATGGTGTCATGTGGAGTGAGCAACAACACGAAGAAATGGTGGAAGAATTTACCTCAAGGGATTAATAAAGTGCAGTCCTCTATTTGTTGTGTGTCTTTTCAGAGTTAAAATGTTACTACAATCACAGGGGTACATACGTTTCAGCAATAGCAGGGACAATTTATGACCTTCCTGATAGGAATGCTTTCGTAATAATGTACTGCCCTACCTGGCTCATTATGTGATGACTGTTACAGAATCTGGACTCCTTCACTCTGGCTGTGCTTTTTGACTTTGTTGCATTTTCTCTTTTAACCCCCCCGGTCAACTCCACTGCTAATCCAGAAGTTGAAAAATATCTGCAGTTCTATTGTTAACAGTGCTGTCCATGTCAATCTTTTACTTACATCACTGGGATGATTTTCAGGACAACCTATGAACCTGTTATGCATGAAGTTAGTTTGAGACCTAAGAGTTCAATCACACCTGTTCAGTTAATTTTCTTTGCTCCAGACTATAGCAGAGCGGTGTAATGTATCTGATTAGCTGAGCTTGGCACCGCTAAATTAAACAGCATCCACGGCTTGTAAGCAAAAGTGTATTACATACTTATGAGTCACTAGTAGCTTGTTTTATCTTTAGAGATTTGGCAGCAGGGAGGAATCAAAACAAATCTAATTACGGCCTCTGTAACTTCAGCTAACCATGGTAAAGACTAAGCCATCCTCTTTGACAGCTGTAATCCTCCAAAGCTGAAGAACCGATCATATCGTTTTCACCGCTAATTAACATAAGATCTTCAGTAGCTTTTCTTTTGAATATGGAAACATGTATTTGGTAGCACAAGCAGGGCCGGTCTCAGTGTGTTTGGGGGGCAATAATAGATTAGCTGTTAATGTGGATGGAGGACTTGGCAGTGATGAATTTATGAGGGCATGTGCTCTTGTTTATAGATTGAGAGATTACTACATACCAGGTCATGGGCACAGCCTCCAAATACTTTAGGAGCCTCAAAAGTACCAGTTCAGTTTTTTTGTTGCCACGAGGCCTTGGGTGCGTTAGTAATGACCTAATGACCAAACTTGATGAAACGGGGAGGAAACACTCCTGGGTTTGAATAAACTGTTGCAGATAGGCTTGACGCTCCCTAATTGTGACTAACAGGGCAGTGGAGGCTGTGGGCATGCTCTCACCTCAGGAAATGTGCGAGTGCTCTACAATCAGACAGGCATTATAAATTGTAGCCCAAATGTCCCATATTTTCATAACTGAGAATCAGATGTCACTGTCAGGGAGATGGTATGCTTACCCAAGCGCGGCCTCAATACTGATATTCATTTTCTCTGATCCTGACACCCACTGTGCCAGTCAACAGCGAGTGCAAACACAACATCGTTTCAGTCAAGATACTACACTGATCCCACCGCTGTATGTTTCATTTGGAGACAATGAGCATGATGGCATGATACATTCTGTTAAAAGAGCTAGGTGGCTTTTTTCTATCATGTTCCTTTTCTTGACAAATTTGATGTTGGAATCAGACTTAGACTTAGACTGAGACTTAGACAGACTTTATTGTCATTCAGGTGTACAGCTAGTGTCCACAGAATTAAGTTTTGTTGCATTGGCACAGCACAGTATTAAGTATAATTACATATACAGTGAATATACAAGTGGTGTATTGTGTATGTCCATTTTAAGAATTCAGTATTCTGATGGGCTGGGGGGAAAAAGCTGGCGTTCCTACACCGAATACAGTGGAACCTCTTTCCAGAGGCCAGCAGGGAGAACAGACCATGTTGGGGGTGTGAAGGCTCACTGATGAGGGTTCCTGGCTCGGGACTTGCAGCACTTCAGTGCGATGTCCTGAATGGAGGGAAGAGAAGTCCCAAGTATCCTCTCTGCTGTCCTCACCACTCTCCTCACATTCTTCCAGTCAGAGACACTGCAGCCTCCACACCACACAACGTGGGAGGGAGTCTCGAGATGATGTGCTCCTTCACAAGCCTCTCAAAGCACTGCATCATAATGGGAGTGAGTGCGACGGGCCGGTAATCGATGAGTGATGTGATTTGAGGTTTTTTTTGGAATGGGATGATGGTGGCAGGAAACAGCTTTCTTCACCTGAGAGCTATTTAGTGCATCAAACCTCCCAAATAAGTTATTAAGTTCATTAAGGAAGTCCGCCGTTTTAAGTAATGTGAACATGTAGAGGCAGCGTGGTGTCTACGTCCAAGGACTATAAATCTTATCTTATCCTGGCACACACAGTCCATAGCTTTCCTTTCCTTTCGTTTCCTTTCATCGCCAGGAATTACAGCGGCTACGGAAAGAGCTCAACTTTGTTGAAGAGGCCATCAGGTGTAGCGGGATAAAACGGTCTGAGAGATTTATGAGCAGAACCTCTTTCACATTACGCTCTAATGGTCATCACATATTTGTTGGCGTTCTTCAGCGAGGTAGATGGGCAAAAGATGCCTACAAAGGAAAAAAAACAAACAAAACAAACACCGGCACCATTCATCATGTTTGTGTAGGTGCACGCTGTTTGAGGTTGTTGTAATGTAAATATGATATATAATAGAATTTACTATGGGAAATAGTATAAAGGGGAATGAATTGATATAGTATAACATATGATGTAGTATAGCACAGCAATATAACAAAAATACAACATGGTACATTAGTAAATTTAAATAAGAAATAGTGACATTATACGGCATCATATTCCACAGTGTCTCATTACACTGTTACATACCCATGCTACATACCCATGCATGCAAAAAAAAACCCATTGTAACATATCCATGTTGCATTGCACCGCTGAGGGCACTTTGTTGCTTCCCTCATGTCGTGTTATTTGACATAACGTTGCAGCGGTATTTCAGCTTCCTTTCTCCAGAGGAAACCTCAAGTCTCAGTCTCAAGACAGATAGCGAATCAACAGTATTCATGCATCTGCTTACCCCTCCGTGAGTTTAGCACACTCTTTGTTTGCTTCACGTGGGGTCCTTGCGGATTGAGAACTCAGCAAAGCTTTGCTAATTAGTCTAGATTACCAGGCGTGCAAGTGGCATTTCTCTAATTACACTACAGTTAGCATTACGCTTGTTGGAGCAGAGCTCAGCTCCTTCCTGCAGCTCCCCCAGCGTCTTAAAGCGGGGACGTGGGGGGAATGCAGGCGGATTGCACACACGGGGGCTCCTGGGTGAAGATTTTTGAGGAGAAAGGCAATAAAAAAAGTATGAGCATGAAATTGGAGGCTGCGGCTGGAATGAAGCAGATGAAATGAATAGGTTTTTTTGCACGTCTTTGTAATGTATCCAAATTGTGCCGCTGAGAAACTAAGTGTTCCCTGCCTAATAACAGAGCTGATAGGTTGTCATCGGAGAGCCATTTTATTTAGAGGCAGCAGAGCACTTATGGAGAGAGGGTGTATATAAACAGTCAAGCTTTCAGTGCTTCAGCCCACATCTCACATTTCTGGCTTTCCTGCACTATATTCCCTCTCTCAGACCCCATTGCTTCTCTCTTCGTTCAGCTCTCAGTCCTTTCTGTAACAGTCAACTTTCACTCGCAGGCTCTTTCTGAGTCAGCCTGACACAGGGTGGATGCAAAGATTTCAGCAGCCACGTGAACCCCTGGGCAAATGAAAGTCTCACATAGTAGACACTATGAAAGATAGAAAACATTTACTTTATTTTTTTTATTTATTCATCCTTCATGGGTCAGACTGATTGCTTCAGATATAACAATAAAAATAATAATAATAATAATAAAAAACAGCCTCCAATTCTGGCATTGATTTTTGTTGTTGAAAGAAGCAAAGGACATTTTCCAGAGGTTGGTGTAACTCCCACAATCACATCAATCTTAAATTGTAATGTTGCAAGTAGCTGTGACCTGAGATGGAAATTTGTTATCCAAAAGGCAGAACCTCATTATCCATGAGAACATGTAGCCCCCTCCTACACTGTGACTCTGACAACTGATATGGGTCCATGAATGTGGCTGAGATTATAACAGATTTGTCAATTTTTGTAAAATGAACAAAGCTAGTAACATTCAGTTGCAAGAAAAAGTATGTGAACCCTTTGGAATTACCTGGATTTCTGTATAAATTGGTCATAAAATGTGTTCTGATCTTCATCCAAGTCACAACAATAGACAAACACAGTCTGCTTAAACTAATACCACACAAACAAGTTATATGTTTTCATGTGTTTTTATTGAACACACCATGTAAACATTCACAGTGCAGGGTGGAAAAAGTATGTGAACCCCTAGGCTAATCACTTCTCCAAGAGCTAATTGGAGTCAGGAGTCAGGCCAACCTGGAGTCCAATCAATGAGACGAGATTGGAGGTGTTGGTTAAAGCTGCCCTGCCCTATAAAAAACACACACCAGTTTTGAGTTTGATATTCTCAAGAAGCATTGCCTGAGGTGAACCATGCCTCGCACAAAAGAGCTCTCAGAAGATCTATGATTAAGAATTGTTGACTTGCATAAAACTGTGAAGGGTTACAAAAGTATCTCTAAAAGCCTTGATGTTCATCAGTCCACGGTAAGACAGATTGTCTATAAATGGAGGAAATTTAGCACTATTGCTACTCTCCCTAGGAGTGGCCGTCCTGTAAAGATGACTGCAAGAGCACAGCGCAGCGTCGAATGCTCAGTGAGGTGAAGAAGAATCCTAGAGTGTCAGCTAAAGACTTACAGAAATCTCTGGCACATGCTAACATCTCTGTTGACAAATCTACAATACATAAGACACTAAACAAGAATGGAGTTCATGGGAGGACACCACGGAGGAAGCCACTGCTGTCCACAAAAAATATCGCTGCACGTTTGAAGTTTGCAAAAGAGCACCTGGATGTTCCACAGCACTACTGGCAAAATATTCTGTGGACCGATGAAACCAAACTTGAGTTTCTTGGATCTAGTTTGGAAGGAACACACAACACTATGTATGGAGAAAAAAAGGCAACAGCACACCAACATCAAAACCCCATCCCAACTGTGAAGTATGGTGGACGGGGCATCATGGTTTGGGGCTGCTTTGCTGCCTCAGGGCCTGGACAGATTGCCTATCATCGACAGAAAAATGAATTCCCAAGTTTATCAAGACATTTTGCAGCAGAACTTAAGGCCATCTGTCCACCAATTGAAGCTCAACAGAAGATGGGTGATGCAACAGGACAACGACCCAAAGCACAGAAGTAAATCAACAACAGAATGGCTTCAACAGAAGAAAATACGCCTTCTGGAGTGGCCCAGTCAGAGTCCTGACCTCAACCCGATTGAAATGCTGTGGCATGACATCAAGAGAGCGCTTCACACCAGACATCGCAAGAATATTGCTGAACTGAAACAGTTTTGTAAAGAGGAATGGTCCAAAATTTCTCCTCACCATTGTGCAGGTCTGACATGCAACTATAGGAAACATTTGGTTGAGGTTATTGCTGCCAAAGGAGGGTCAACCAGTTATTAAATCCAAGGGTTCACATACTTTGTCCACCCTGCACTGTGAATGTTTACATGGTGTGTTCAATAAAAACACGAAAACATATAATTGTTTGTGTGGTATTAGTTTAAGCAGATTGTGTTTGTCTATTGTTGTGACTTAGATGAAGATCAGAACACATTTTACGACCAATTTATGCAGAAAACCAGGTAATTCCAAAGGGTTCACATACTTTTTCTTGCAACTGTATTAAGGTCAGTCGGTGGGTCTCTTTGGTATCAGAAACTAAATATATTCCCTGTAGTTTGTCTCAGAGGAAATTATACCTGATAAACATCAGCTCATGTCAGGATTCAGCTTTACCACACAGTTTAAGTGCTAGTTGTTGAATGTAAAAAAATCTGTTACTCAAGATGTGGACCATTATTTCCATTTACTTACTTTATGCCTCTACTTCACTGCATTTTAGAAGTAAATATTATTATTAAGTAAATATTTACAGCTTTTACACAGAAAACCTGTGAGTTTATAAAATATCTGTACACTGTTACAGATTTAACTACCCAGCTGTATCTAAAGTATTTTGTTCCTCTTGCATCAGTTATAAAGCACAGTTTTAATAACGCCGACAGCTTGCTTTACCTTTAAAGCTGATAAAACTGCTGACTTTTGTTCTGTTTTTGGTTGACACCAACTCCTGAGGGAAATATCTGCCCCTTTAGCTGCTAAAATACTCCACTACGTTCACCAGTTGGTCTCTAAAGAAATATGTTATTCAGTGCAAATAGATTCATAAAGTCCATGTCAATGCAGTACATATTCCTCTTTAATATCTGAATTGTTTTGAAAAAAATCCTTAAATTTATAATTACAACAAAACACTAATCAGTGACTCGGGTCCACCCTGCTGGGGGAGGGCATGCTGTAAATTGGCGTGGCCTGATATTCGCTCTCAGCGCTCCATTCCCCGTCTTCCTCCATCTGCCTTCACTGCAAAGGCGAGGCGTCCCTGTGACGAAGAGTGGCAGCACGCTTTGTTGTATTCATTAAATGTAATTACAATCTTGCATCAGCTACCTGCTTCCCCTCCAGCATTCCCTTGAGGTGTGACTCCTGGGGTTCTCTAATGATTCAGCGATGCCCCCCCATAACGCTTTAACTGGGACTTGGCTATCACATGAGGACTAATTCATCTCTTGCATGTTTTAAAATCCCAAATGTTGCACTGGAGTCAATAACCATGACCACATGATGCTGCAGCATTAATGTGAATTGACACTGTAGCTGGGTTAAGAACTGTGCCTATCGGAGGTTTGTTATCTCAGTGTAGCCGCCTGCCACTAAAACCCAACACATCGATTAGTCCCCAAGAAGACAAATTGGACATAAAATTTTCATTGACCCAGAGCAGTCATAAATATTCAATGCTCATATCCAAGATGAAATCGACTTCGGCTCCCGATTTTTTTTTTTTGTGCAAGAACATAATAACTCGCCGTCAACATTTGGAATTCAGAGCTAATTACACATTCATGCAGGGCTGCTTTCCGAGAACACAAGTACCTTCTGATTCTCTTTTTTTTTCTTACTTTGTAATTTCTACAGAGCTTTTACTGATGCAGACAGAAATAAAAATTATTCTTAGGGAGTTCATTTTTAATGTTCTGAGAGGTGATACAAGCAGTGTTAGTTAAAATGAAATGAATAAAATAATCTAGTGTTAGTTTCTTTAAAAATATATCTCTAAAAAAATATGTGTAGCTTTAGGTGAATGCATATTGTAAAAACTGATGAGTTATGTACTTTTGTATCTGAAAACATGCTCATGGTCAGTAGGCTCTACTACAGTCGCCTTGTTCTAAATCTGAGGGTGCTAAAACAACTACTGAGATTAAAAGGTGCCTCCCTCTAATCATCTGACATTCACTTAGTGTCTGAACACTAAGTGGAGAAGAGCTACGTCCCCGTCGACTGACTCTGTCTATTTACTGCTAATTAGCATCACAGGGGAGGTTTAAGGAACAAACACTACTTTATCTCAGGGAAAATGTCACTTACACTTCTTTTAGAGACAGTAACACCACACAGGTCCACTGTTCAGAGAAGGAAAAAAATCATCTTAGATTTTTTTGGATTGTGGCACTAAGAGTGTAGCGACCGGTTTGTAAATCAACCTGCACATTTTATGTAACACTGCCCTCATCTGGTCATTTTAAGAGGCCATATAATTACCATTCACTTTAAATGTATCTCTACACAGCAGATGGAATGAACGAAATGATGAGGAGTGAGCCGACTGGAATAACTCAGCATACTGACATAGAAATCACAGGTTATTTTTAATATCTGAGAGGATTTTTCATTTATACACTGAGGTTTGCAAAACATTTTAAAGATCTCTGTATCAAAAAAAAAAAAAAAAAAATCTTGTACTGTTACTACTTGGAAATAACATGGGAAAAACGATACAATTAAAACATGTCAGCATTACTGTGGATGTACAATATAGAGTAAATCAAATCTATATAATGATCTATACAACTGCAATTGCCATCTATGGACTTGCATATATAAAGTACCAATAAAACAGGCAGAAAAATAAAAATATGTACATTTTCCTGCTTGTATAATTAATTTATAAACATAGAATTAGAGGCTTGAAACTTTTTTAATTTTCTACACACCCAACTTAAGGAACATAAGGTGCCTTATTAGAAAATAGTCTAGTGATATGTGCTCAATAACAATCAGTTAAACGATCAACAAAATACAGTAAAATGCACGCTTTCAGATATTAGGTTGGAATCAGCGCTCTGAGGGTCTACACACAGAGCTCGAACTGTTGATTCAAATACAACTACAACAGAGTTTTTAAATAAACACAGAAGTCTTTCACATTTTGTCTGAACCTTAAATTACAGTGTGTAAGATCACGTGAGGAGTAAGGCTGGTGCTGTGGGGCACCTTTGGGTGGACATCTGTGGTACCTAACATAGAAGTGTTTACACAAAGTCCAGATACCGTTGGTGGTACCATTGAGTATATAGCAACTGCAATGATCTCTTTATGTGCATAGTCTCCCTGTTCTGTGGAGAAGAGAGGAATATAACGTGAAGGCAAGTGAAGGTATGCTGAGAGTTGGACAGTGTGATAACCCTCCAACAGTTATCAGTTCAATCTAACTTTCTGTGAGCCCCCAGCAGAGGGGGGGGGGGGCGGGGTTGGGGGGGGGGGGAGTTCTCACTCTTAGTGTTGGCACCAGGTACCTCCAACATGGACGCACCAACAAACTCCTCCTGTCCTGAACTCCACAGTCAAAGACCTGGAGTCGGTCTGAGGACCGCCCGTGGTTGAACTGATTTGCGGCTTCTTTCGCTCCAGTTCCAGTTATCAGCGACAGTAGTGTCTTCAGCTGAAGCAGGTTAGCAGGCAGTCAGTAAAAACGGACCAAATGGGCCACATGTTCAGTTCATAGAGGGGAGAGGGGAGAGGGGGGGCTTGTGCCTCCTGGCCCCTCGCAGTCGAAGTGCTTTACTGGTCAGTGTGGAAAGCTAAGGCCGATGGAACCTGGTAGAAAAGGAGGGAAAAGGTCAAGATGTTATTCTGGAGCATTCGTCAACACAAAGGTCCTTAGGGGATAAATCAGACAGTTTCCAAAAAAACAAAACAGAACTAATAGAGTATTGATGACTCTGCTGAATAAACTGGGAGAACAGTGGAGGTGAATTATAGATGAGCGCTGTGTACGAGCCTGACCGGGTATAGATCCTGCTTTCTTCGTGAACCTCCATCTCTGAACTCTTGAATTCGTTGAGCTCCTTACGGATGGCAGCCTGAGAGGAGACATGAAGGAAACAGTATTTATTCATTTATAGTCAGAAGAGGAAAGGAATTGTGAGATCAGATACATGTGTTTACATGATTTTTGACTGTTAATATTCCAGGGACACAAAAACAACAACATGTTTTTACTTTACTATAGATTAAACATGCATTTAGATGATGTTGCTTCCCATATACATTGGATGCATTTTTTTCCCTACATATTTTCTGAGCTTCACTGGACCAGATAATTCACTTGGTAAAACTCAACCATTAAGCAGCATCTGGTTTGCATTCCTGGGATTCCTCCTTGATACTGAAGCTGCTTTGAATGCAAATCCTCTCAGAGTTGACCAAAGTAAAAGACACTGCTGTTAAAAAGCACACAGGGCTTAGCCTCTCTGGCTAAGAAGCTCTGAGCCAGGAGAGCCCTGTTAGGATAAAGAGAGGTGTCGTGTGTGTGTGTGTGTGTGTGTGTGTGCCAGAGTCTCACCTTGTCAGCAGGAGTGAGCTTGGTCCACGGTTTATCTGCTCGCCGGTCGTAGTCTTGGGCGTGGGTGGACTCGACGTACTCGTGGAAACGCAGGATCTTCCTCGCCTGCAGCTCAGCGACTGTGGGTCTCTGCGACAGCTGGTGGAGGAACAGGGACACGTGAAGTGAGCTCGGTGTCAGGGGGGTTATTTTCCAGTTCATCATGGTAAATGTATGATACAGTTACTTGGTTGCATTCTGACCTTTCTCGTGAGCCTCCGTTTGATCTCGCATCTCTCTAATCGTCGATCGGCTTCATTCTTGGCTGTAGGGAGAACAGACATTCCATGAGAGAAGGAAACACTGAGGACAGTCAGGTAGATTTCACCTGAGCTGCTGTCGGCACGCTGCTGTAACGAGAATCTTTAATCACGGCCTCGCTCTGCACAAGGCCATGCTTTGTCTAAGTGCGTGTGTGAAGCATCGTTTTGGCGAGTCATTTGAGGACAAGGGAGACGCAGCGTGGTGGTATGAATCCTGGATCACATGGTGTTGACAGACTTTGAGAAGTATTATGTTAATACTTGGCTCTGGGATCCAACTTGGCATTGCAGTGATGCTGCACTGATGTTTCACAGCAGGCTGATTCTCCAGTCTGCTGGTCCTCTCTGCTCATGATGTTCATTGTGTTTACATTGTTAACAATAATTAACAATTAACAATACACCACAAGGGGCAGGACTCATTTATACAGCTGCAGCCAGATGTTTAACAGACGGTGTGGTGGGGTTCGATGGATGGATGCAAATAATCCCTCAACCAACAGTTTGCTTAGGAGTTTAGGGATCCATCAATCCAACTGCTTGGTGCATCAACAGCGTACACACACAGTGAAGTTGACTTAACAGAATATAGGATGCATATTTGATTCAGTCTCTCAAGTTTTTTTTTTATCTCCTCATTAGCATATCACATGACAGACAACCCACATTCACTTTATGCGTGGGGGTTTTGGTTTATACATCTGAACCCTGGGGCTGCACCATTATTCAAATCAGGGTTAGAAATAGTATCTTAATAAAGTCAAATTGCCAATATTCTACAAACTGCTGTGTGTTTAGTGACCATCAATATGCCTGAGGCAAAAGGAGGGGAACACATTAGCCATCAGACAAATGACTAATGCGGACTATTGATTTAAGCAAAGATGAGGAAAATGAAAAGTGTGCTTGCTGACCTTGTGGTGCAGAGGCATGGAATGCATATAAACACACCTAAATGTGGGATTGAGGCAGTGATGGAGGGAGGGAGGGTCTTACCTTGAAGGATGTTCCTCTGCTCCAGCTCTTCTGCTGTTGGTCTCTGACTCAGCCGCCTGCACACACATAACACTGATGAGCACTCATTTTTAAAGGCTGATATGGATTGTTCTGAAAAGAACATATTCTGTCTTGAGAGGTGACTGGTTCCATAAGAAACTAAAGATATGAGTGTGTTTTATCATTGGAGTGGATGGAGAGCCTGTCAAACATTCATTACATACATTATTATAGAGCAATCAAACATCCCATTTCACTATGAGGACATACACACATGGACAAAATTGTTGGTACTCTTCTGTTAAAGAAAGAAACCACAAAGGTCACTGAAATAACTTCACACTGAAAATGAACTAATGAAAATCAGACATTGCTTTTGAATTGTGGTTCAACAAAATAATTTTGAACAAACTGGCCACTGGCCAGAACAAAAATGATGGTGAGTTTTTCTTTCTTTAACGGAGGGGTACCAACAATTTTGACCACGTGTGTATATCATCATCATCATCATCATCATGTACATCAGTTTAAATGATGAGTCCTTTACCTGTTCAGTGTGGTACCAATCTTGTTCCTCAGTGCAACCCACTGCTCCCTGTTGTGCCAGCTCATGTTGTCGTGGTTCTCCTGGGCGTCCCTGTCCTCTCGCTCTTGTCTCTCCTGTCTCTCCAGCTTGAGGGCTAATGTGTCCTTCCTCTTCACACGGCTCGCCAGCCCACCTGTTACACATGAGGCAATGATGACTTATAGGATTTAAAAGAATAAGTGTGTGTCAAACAACATGCACATTGGAAACAGAAAGAGCAGATGGGATACAGAAAATTCAAATATATCATCAGCAAAGTGGCATTTCAGCAAGAACAGATTCATTTCTTAGCCAAAATTCATTTTAGTGTGTTTGTTACTTTAGTTTTATTTTCTAATTTGAACATCATCGTTCATTTCCATCCACCATAAACCGATTTAAAAAAAGAGCACCCTCACAGTAAAACCTGTCGTTAATTCCTCCTGCAGGTTGTGGAGCTTCTTAAGATGCTCCTACATGTGCGTAGAAGGCCCTTATTATTCTTCCATCATTTTTCACAGTGTCTTCAGTTACAGTGCTTTTGGGAAACACTTCTAAAGAGGGTAATGGGGAAATGGGTCCACAGACTTATTTGGTGGTACTTACCTGAAGGATGCTGCTCTGCCCTTGTGTCTGGCATCTCTGCTGTATACCTTTAATACAACAATAGAAGAAAGGTCCCTCAACTTACTTTGAGGGATGTCCTCGTCGTCCTCGTCGTCCTCATCATCTCTGTACAGGATGGGACCGTCAGAGTCGTAGTCTTCCTCACTGTCCCCGGGGCCTCCACCTTCATGGATGACATCCACTCTGGGGTCTCCAATCAAACCCCTCCTGCTGCGGGGCTCCAGGTCAGGCTGGCGAGGGGGCCTCTGAGGTTGAAGCTTCTGCATCTCTTCCTCCAAGTCAAAGTCATCGTCTTCTGGCCTGTAAACAATAAAGTACAGCTGTGAGAGAGCTGAAGGAGCTCAGACATCATTTCTTGAGAATCTGTGAGACTTTTAGACTTCCTGTGCCCACTGTCTGCCCTGTTCATCTGGTATTCAGCAGAGTACTACAACACAGTCGCAGGCAATTTGCAACCCTTCTGTCTGGTGAGGGATTCAAGATTCAACAAGCGTCTCGCATCGCAATTCAATTGTTTGCTGAGGAAATTAACAAGCACAGTTCTACAGGATTCTTATTAGGTTGAGTGTTTCTTTCTTGCTTGTATTATTGGAGCAGGAGCCCACAGTCCTCCTGTCTTATTTAATTATGGATATTTACTTGAAATTGGACAAAGTAAATTTGAAAATTCAGATAAGGAATCCAGTATCAACATTCAATGCCAAATTACAGCTTTGAGTTTCACGTTGTGTCTTACAAATTCAAAACACTTTATTGAACTGCAAATAAATAAATGAAAAGACAGCAACAAACTGACATCCAGATGCAGCTGGCACAGGGACAATAACTCCTGCCCACACTGATCTGAAGAGAAGAGTCAGTGATGTGTAAAGTTTAGTCTTTGTCGGTACAATGATGCATGTCATCTACAATGATGATGGGTGGATTAAAGTAGGTTTGTTATGTCTCTTAAACATGTTGTAATACTTTGTTTTGTGTTTGAAGCAGTCTTTAAAGCATACATACATCAACTTACATAACATACATAAATCAAGATGGAGTACACCTTCAGGTGCTCTACTGTATATTTCATTAGGTGTGAGAAAAATCAGTCATGCAAAGGTTTATGGGTAAGGAAACACTCCTATTTCACATATCTTCATATGTTCTTCACTAACTGAATTTATTAACTGAGTACTTAGCTGTTTCATTATTAATTAGTCTATAAATGAGTGTCTTGATTAATCAATTATTAGTTTAGTCTATAAAATTAAAGCCACACAGAAAATTAACTGAGTACCAGAATGGTTGCAATGGATTAACTGAAGAAGGTCAACTGTTCTTCTTCATCCTCAGCTTTCAAAGCAATGATATTATTATGTAAAAATGTGATGTACAGTATGTGGGACACTTACAGCCTGAGAGGTTCGATGGTGACGGGCAGAGAGTGCCTGGAGTTTCCTCCCGCCTCGACGAGGAAATCTGGAGGAGACTCAAACAGCAGTGAGTGAGCCCTCTGGGAGCCGTCTGGGTTGGGCTGAGCTGGGCCGGGGCTGGCCAGGGCCCTCTGGATGAGGATGTGAAGGGGGACGGCCGGAGGCTGGCTGGGCGGCTCGGTGGTTGGGCTCGGGGGATCGGTTTGCACGATGGGAACGGGGCCAGATGAGGCGGAGGAGCTGGGCGGCTGCAGTGACTGAACCCTGGGAGGAGACGGAGGTATATGGGACGGTGGTGAAGGCAGAGACTCGATGGAGGCCTGAGGAGCTGCTGCAGCATTCGTCTTGTCCTCATTGTTATCTCCTCTAAGGACAGCAGGGGGCGTCAGAACGGGGACAGAAGCCGACTCAGCTGTCTGAGATTCTGGGACCTGACTCAGAGGAGAAGGATCCACAGACTGACGCTTGGTGACAGGGGTCATCCTCTTTGGTGGGGTAGGTGGAGAGGGCTTGGCGGGTGCTGGCACTACAATGATACCACTGCCAGGCTGTGAGAGCTCCGCTGTAAACAAAAAAACAAACAACTGTTACTAACATTTAACTAACATTGTCATACAGAAAACACAACCTGCAGTCAGAACATGAAGACTGGAGCAGGGTGAAGTTAGTTTCTTAAAAAAAAACACAAGCAAAAAAAAAAAAGCTAATGTGTGTGATGTTGTTGTTACTGCAGAGCTGGTTTCAGTCAGTGGAGGGTGACACACAAATAAACACACAACTGAATCAACACTCTGTATGAGCATTCATTGAGATCAACAAACACATTCAGAGCACTCTGGCACACAAGATGCACATCCAGTATCCATGCAGTATTTACTTGGTAACAATTAGAGTTTAGTTAGTTGAGATGAAAACTCCACTGGCTGCAAAAAACATGCGATGCAGTGTTGGTGTTAAAATGGAGGCGCGGTATCCCATGTGCCATTAGGGTGGTGAATCTATGCCATGAGATCCGGCCACCTGCTGGGTACCTGAGCAGGTCTGGCCAGCGCTGTGCCGCAGGTACACAGGTAGAGAGAGGTAGAGGCCGAGCTCGCTCTGGCGTCTCCAGCTGGTCCAGTAACAAGGCTGTCTGACCTTACAGCCCCTGTTTAATGAGTAAGCTGGCAAAAATGAGTGGAGATGTCAGGGATAGAGCTGGGTTTATGTTCTAAGCTGGGAGGGAATTACAAGAGGGTGGTTTTGGATGTTTGCCTTGGCTTCACACTGTCCAGAAGCAGATATACATCCATCCTTAGACGTTAAGCAACCTCTGTGGAGAGATACCTCAGATACTGAGCACAAGATAAGAAACACTTCGGTTGCTGATTCTGGTTACATAAAGTACCACTGCAGTGCTGTATTTCCCACTGACACATTTTATTTACATTTATTTTATTTTAACACTTTTCTGACGTTCCTGCTCAGTCGTTATGGGAAAAGTTATCTGTCGGGAATGATTCAGAGGGAAACCCCATATTTCCTTGTTTCAGCTTGTTCATCCCTTTTAGAAGTAGATGATAAATGGGCCAGCCCCATTACAATGCATGATGTGAGCTTACTGCAGAAAAATTTTAGCCCACAAATAACAAGAAACTGCAGTACAGAAATGCCAAAAAAAGGTTTGAAATAATTTAAAAACAGTGTCACTATTACAAAGTTTCACAAGCAGGAAGCACTGACAGGAAGCACACTGCGCAATAAAATCAAGCTTATTTGTTTATGTTAAAGAAAAACCCTCAAAAACCCACCATCAGTTGGGGTCCAATCCCTATAATGTATTAATATGTATTCATGTATAATATAACCAACATAAGAACCTTTCCTGTGAGAAGCCAAATGTGGAATACGAACAAAAAAAAGAAAACAGTGTATTGTGCCAAGTTTGCTGAAACAGAGACTCTTCAGTATCATAGCCCATCATGAATGTAATCTCAGGCAGCCCATAAGGCAGGCAACTCTGTACAGACCAACACCTGCAGCCTGTGAAATGAAACATACATATGTACAGAGAGCTCGCTGAACGGTTGTGGAATGTGTCACTGCCACAGACACTGTTTCAAAGAGACAGTATGGGGATGGGCTGTAAACAAGAACAGCTGTGGCATGCTGGGACAAAGGATATGAAATGCTGAAAGCCAATCAGTTTCTATCTAGCCTCCAGAGAAGTGCTGGCATTGCACTGGCAGTGCAAGGACAAGCCGGTGCATGTCCTCTCTTCAGAGACTGGTGGCTGCACACAGTGAAACTGCACACTAGCAAAATATTGGAAAACACCTACGCAGCAACCAGCCACTCCATCCCTGTTAGACAGTTAGATTTAGGAAAGGAGAATTATAATGTGGATGTTATTTTTTTCTTAGAAATGAAGTGACAAAGTTTATGGAGAAGAAGAAAACTAACAGGAGATTTACAACTTTCTCAAGAAAGGAAATTCTGGAAGTGTCACCAAAACACCAAGATAGATGAAGGATTATAAACTTAAACTTAAAGAGAGGGGCACATTTTTGTTTTGATCTTATCACTTATTCACTTCACACACCAACCTCAGATGATTATGTCTGTCCGCAATCATGACAGCCACGCCACAACAAACAAAAAGTAACATCTTCCTCTTTGAAATAGGTGTTGGCACCAACTCTGCACACCCAACATACCTTGTAAATCCTGACCCTCACACCTCACAACAGTTTTTCAGTTTGAATGAAATGCACAGCTGAATTATCTGTTGCACCACCTTGGTAAGATTAAACTAAAAAATTAAAAAATTTAAAAAAATTAGCATTATAAAGGACTAAATTTAGATATAAGGTATGTTTGTCCGTTACTTCTTTAATCCTTCAACAATCATTTATCAATCACTTTAGTTGTACTTTTGTTTTTTACTGAGGGCAGTATTACACAAATATATTGAGATTAATACCTAAACTTATAAACAAGCAGTGAATGCAGTATAATCACACTCTTACAGCTCAATAAGGAGCATGACTTAAACCTGCTCAGGGAGGTAGAAATTGGAATCTTGACTATATGCTGTAACTAACTTGTGTAAATCTTCCTGAGTTAAAGCTTAGCTACGTTCAAACTAAGCTACAGTATGTTTGATGTTACACATTGTTGGTGTGACAAGCATTAACATCGGAGCATAGAAGTACACGACCACCGCCTTGAATACATTAATCAACTTTTGGGGAAACACTGCGTCCATATTTTGGGTTGGTGTCAGAATTTCTAAGTCTTCTGTGATCCTCTGTGGAGATGACTCTTTAAGTCCAGCTTTTGAAAAGCAATTTGATACCACTGTTCAAAGATTCAAAACGCTGTTTGCCTGGGCCTTATTAAAAATCCTATAAAGTTTGTTTTGGAGGTTTCTATATCTTTCTTTATACTGTTAATTAAAGAGGAAAGCAGCTGTTTATAGAGAGAAGCTTACTTTATGTGTCTAATAAAAGTGCAAAAGCAGACAACTAACTCACCAAGCAGTGCAGGGTTGCTGTTGCGGTTGGAGGGTTTGGGTGGAGGGATGGGAGGCTGCTTGGCGTGTGGAGGGACAGGGGGCGGCGTGACAGTGTCAGTTGAGGATGGGGCAGCAAGGGAGGGTCGAGGTGGGTCGTCAGCTATGAGGGAGACTGTCCTCGGCGGCCTGGCCACTGCTACGGGAGCAGAGGAGGAGGAGGAAGAGGAGGATGAAGAAGAGGAGGAGGGGGTCGGACTCCTGCCTGACTCTGGGGCAGTGAGAAATTTAGGGGGGAGCAGAGCCTGTTTAGTTGGGGGAGGTTCCTGCTGAGAGTCTTGTGCTGGATGAGGATCAGGGGCGAAGCGTACCCCAGTGGACTCTACAGAGGAGGTACAAACACAAACACACACACATTAAAGGAAGAGGTCAGGACAACAAGGGTTCACTAGATGGAAAAACTGAGCACAAGGCAAACAAAAAGGGTCATCACACACAGTGAAATGCTGAAGCGAGAGTATTAGAGAACCTTGTAAAACGAGACATTTCAGAGCTTCCCCAGAGGGGAACTCTGATCAAGGTTCTAAAGCTATTAGAGGATGAGTGGTCACATGAATCAGCTGATCAGGGGTTCACACACAGAAGACACAGAGGAAGATCAAAAAGCACAGAGGGACCCTAATGACTTTTTGTATTCACCTAAATCCATAAATCAAAGCTTGATTTTTACCCTCAGTTTGTTGAGGCTTTCAGACTGAGCTTGTTAGCTTCATAAACCCCGTACAGCTCAATCATTTACCCAAAATGCCTTGAGAGCAACATCAGGAGACTTTGGCTTGTACACAGGGTGGTATTACATCATCGCAAAAAACATGCACCATCTGACTGTTTGCTTGCAAAATGCTGTGCAGTGCTGTGCAGTGCAGTACTCACTGCTCCAGTGAGTACAAGAGAAAGGACGCCTGCATGTTAGCTAATACATCAACCTAACATGACAAAGACAAGTACAAACTGGACAATGCAATGTACAATAAATATCAAAACCTAAACCATTGCTGCCTTTCATCTTGAAATTAATGCACTTAGGTATCACTTGAAACATCAACATCACTGTCACAGTGAGACAGGCTTAGCTTGTAGTTCAGTTCTGTTGCCCTGTTAGGAATGCAGATGTGAATCCCTTTGAGATTCAGAGATTACTTTATCAATACAACAAATGTTTGACTAGTACATTATTCTGCCTCGTTGTTCATTTATTATATAAATGAAGTGATTATTGTTTATACTCGGCCATTAAAGATCCCTTCCTAAAGTACCTCCAGTGTGAATGAGGACCAAAACCACAATAATACATTCCAAAGATGATCTGAAGTTAATACGAGGTCTCAGAAGTCTTAGGCCTCTTAGTCTTAGAGTCAAGGGTGTCCTTCCTGTGTGTTTCCCTGCTGAGCTACACTGGAGTGTCAGTAACACAAAGGGGATATTTTGTACTAAAACAGTAACAATGGTAGACACCCACTTTATTTGATTAGGATGATGAGAAGGTTTGAACTGGAAATGGCTTTGCTGCAGAGATTGCAAAGCACAAATGTTGCTAGCTCCTGAAAAGGACAATTGCTGTGCAAATGGAAATTAAAGAGCCTCCCTTGTTTTCCCTATCTACAATCTCCACCAGCATCAGAAACATGAAAGAAAAAACAATCATCCGTCTTGAATGGATGGTATCTACATAACCAACACTTAGTAACCTTTCTGTGGAGATGCACATCAGCTCTGGTGGTGGCTAAAGTTCCAGAGCCTGTAGGCTAGTGTCTTAAAACTGTTGACAGGCTAAACGATAAAAATAAAAATGCTTTCAGACTTTACTAGAAACAACAGAAGTACAGATTCTTTGGAGAGCAACAGAAAGTTTTTTTTGTTTTCTTTTCCAAGAGAAACAGTTCGCTGCATGATAAGAGCTGGAACGAAACGGGGCCACATTTTGTTGATTAGGAAAAGTGGAGTCACAGTTTTCATAATCAACAAAATAGTGTGCCAAGAAACAGAACCAACATTTTCTTACTAGCAGTTTGTAATTTTCATTGCACTATTGGATATCACAAGCTTGCAGGTTGGAAAGTAGAAAAACACAGGCTGGGTTAGCGTGTATAATCTTACACAGAAGGGAGATCTTACCTGAGCGTTCTCTGAACTCTGCAGATGGCATGTATCTGGGCAGTGTACTCCTCCTGTCAGACTCCGAGGCTGGCCGAGCCTTCTTGTTTTCCTCTGAGGAACTCTTCTGTAGAGGAGGACGCAGGTCCATCTCAGAAACAGGCCTGACTATAGGCCGCGAGTCCTCCACGGGCCACGGCAGCTCAGGCTTTTCTCTCCTGTCCTTCTCCTCCCTCTTTTCCCGCTCATCCCGTCGCTCTCTTTCATTTCTCTTGGCTCTGTCTTCCCATCTGTCCCTGTCCTCTCTCCTCTCTCTGTCTTCCCGCCTGTCTCGGTCGTCTCTCCTGTCCCCATCGTCTCTCTCTCCTCGCACATCTTTCCTCTCTCTCTCTTCTCTTTCTCTGTCGTCTTTTCTGTCATCTCTGTTGTCTCTTCTTTCCCGCTCTGGCCGTCGGTCCCTATCTTCTCTCCTGTCTCTGTCGTCCCTCCTTTCCTTCTCATCACGATCCCTGCGATCACGATCATCCTTGTCCCTCCTTTCCCTCTCGTCCCGATCCCTCCTTTCCCTCTCATCCCGATCCCTCCTTTCCCTCTCATCCCGATCCCTCCTTTCCCTCTCATCCCGATCCCTCCTTTCCTTATTGTCCCTCTCTGTTCTTTCGTCTCTCCTCTCTCTGTCATCTCTCCATTCTCGTCGTTCTCTAGAGTCTCTGTCCTCCCTCCGGTCGCCTCCCCCATCCCTTTCCCTCTCCTCTCGCCGGTCCCTTCTTTCCATATCTTCCCTGTTCTTCCTTCCTCTGTCCTCCCTGTCATCTTTGCCATCTCTCCTCTCTTCTCTGCGGTATCTATCATCTGGTGGGGGTCCTCGGGGTAAAGATCCGCCTTTCTTATCAACGTCTGATGGCAGACGGCTTCGTCTGTCTACGTCCACAGAGAGCCGTGCATGAGAGTCCACATCCAGGGGCGCTCTGTTACTTCGGGAGGCATCGGATGGCGCTCTGCTTCGACGTTCATCTGCTTGTGGCGGCCTGAGGGCATTCCCCTTGATGTCAGATTCACCCCGAGACACTCGTACCCCTGCTTCAGACACTCGGTCCACATCCATAGGAACAGGGTGCCCATTTTTCACCGGATGAGCTTTGGAGTGGTTCACATCATTGCTCTCTGTACCGTGAAGACACAAGACAGTGAAATGCAGTAAGTTTCATAAAAGATGGAGCCAGTTCATCCACATCATATCCTGTAACAAAACCAACTGAAGCTCAACCTACCAGTCTCTGGAACATCCTTCAGAACTCCTCTTGCAATCAGTTCTTGGCGACTTTTTCTAACAGAAATCTTTCTTTCCAAGACTGAAAACATACAAAGAAAAAATATTTAACTAAATCAAGCAAGTAACGCACAAAACAGGTAAAAATAATAACTTCTTGTACCAGGCGTACCTATCGACGTCTCAGCGAACTTTTCACTTGGCTTCTTCTTTCTCCATTTCCAGGGCTTGAAGATCTTTCCCATTTTGGAGAATTTGCCTTTGCGTTTGGATGGAGGCGATCCCCCACCAGAGTTTCCTTCTTCACCCTGCGTCGAGCTGTGTTGCAGGTCGACTTCATCGTCTGCATGAAAATGACACAGCGACAAACAACAGATGACTCTAAGTTTGACTTGTGCCGCATGTCAGTAACACGTTTAGCTAATGAGGACCCAAATGAAGAAACACATTTTTAATAGTACACTGCTCACACATTGCCACTTTTACATAACAGAACAGTCCATTACCAACTTACTAAATACCCCCCTCCAGACGACATGTGTTGCCATGTGGCCTGTGACTATGACAGTTAAGGAAGATTCTGTTTCAGTGACAAAGTCTTCAACACTGACTGACAATCATCTAAGATAAAAACAATATAGTCCCTCTTTTCTGGCTACAACAGACAGACACCAGGTCAGATTCCAGGTCAGATTCCTGATCGGGTATGCATGTCCATACATAGAGCAGGCCTCCAGCTCTGAGCTGCTGTTTAAATTATCCGTCACAATAAAAAGGACCAAACCTCAAAACAAGGTTGGTCCAAATTCCACTCTTGCTGCCTGCTTAAGCTGTCTCAGCTGTCACATACGAGCCAGACCAGTGAAATATGGGAACAGCTTCTTCTGGTATTATTTACACGGTGGTGTGAAGTAACATGTTCTTTGCCATACTAGTGCTAGGTATAGTATCACGTAACATCATCTGCATTTGTCTGGTTCACTATCGATATCAAAGATTTAGATGTTCTTATTTTAAACCCAAGTAAGTTGACTAAGATTGTAAAGGGTATGAAAAAGACTGAACAGGGATAAAGACACCTAAACGAATAAGCACACAACTGTGACAGAAACCATGACTCACAATTCCTGAGTTGGTCTTACCCTGCTGAAAATCCAAAGACAGCAATAAGTAGGTGTGAAACCACTATTATAATTTTTAGGTGATGAGTCGTATGGCAGCAGTTACACAACACGCTGCAAGAGAGCAAGCACAAAGCCATGACGAGGGCCTGTAGTCTAAGAACAGGAGGTAGGAAGGGAACCATGTTTTCAGAGGTTAATGAGCTGAGCCCTGTACACATGTGTGAAGGTGACATGCTCTACCGGGAGACTCAGGTATGATTAAAAGGAAATGTTTGCAACAAAGGTATGATCAGCAATTGTGTCATGTGGACTTCAATCTAATTGCATGACTGAATTCTGATATTGGCAGTCACTGACTTCCACATGCACACACTCAAAGTCGAATAACACAACTTCATGTACTTTTGTTGACATTTCACAGAGATGCACTGCACCTTTATTACTGACTGCACTAGTGATGCTGCTGTGGTGGAAAGGTAAGATGTTATGTATAAACAAATGAATTATTTTAGAATACAAACAGTGTGATTAAATGATCAAATATCAGCTACCATATAATAATAGCATCAATCCATCAATAGTCAATTCATTGTTCTTACATTACTAGACTGCAAGTGACTGAGTGTAAGTTATGGTAAATAGGTTGTTTAAAATCCAAACCAAAAACAGCAACCTCCGTTGGCAGAGGTAACTGATAAGAAACCAGGTAAAAGATGGGCTCTCTGATTTCCTTCCAGTAATGCCATGACTGACTGATTTCAGATGAACACCATCTGACAGAGGTAACCTGTTTTACCAAACACTGACTGATACTGCATGCTACAGGTTTGTCACAGTTTTTCAAGGTCAGAGATAAATGTAGCCACAAAAGAAGAATCAGGACATCAGAAAAATACTGTTTATATATTATACTGAATGGAGGTGTTAATGATTAATGCATCTATTCATCATCTACCAGAATTTGATCAATCAGTAATACGAGAGCTGACAGTGCAGATCTCCAGACACTGGTTCAGTACATGTGGAGGTTTTTCAATGATTAATGTTCCTTCCTCCCATCTCTGACAAAACTGATGCCAAATTTGGAATCAGTAATTACAACTCACCCCCAACATGAACTCACGGTCATGCTCTTCAATTAAAAAACGGTTATCAAGACACTGGGTCAGCCATGTTAGTTTTCACTGATAAATAATTGGGTTATGTTCTGTTTGAAGTGTCCTTCATGTTCAGTCCCATCTCAGTTATGTCCTTGGCATAAACACTGATGCCTGCAATAAGAAAATATGGGCCCATATATGGACCTGACAGATTTATCAAGCTCTAAGTGACATAACAAATCTAAAGCTAATATTCTGAAACTTCCATATCCACAGGCCACCTTCATCTGTCACAGGGTGCAATTGCTGACAATGATTATTTCAAACATTTTTACTGTTGGTGTAAACGTTTAGTTTGACTCTGCCATTGTGGCAATGTTGGCATTGCTGGAGGACTGGTGGATTAGTTACAGCTTGTGGTACAAACATGACTTGAGAAAATGTCCAATCTATTGCAGTGCTACACTGTGTCATGTATCACGTGGCAGGACAGAAACACGTGTACCAGCCTTGACCTCCTTTTCAAATTGGCCCTTTGTCTTCACATTTAATTTACACATACAGAGAGCAGACAAAACAATAACTTTCACAGAGGCAGGTCAGGTTAGATTGTTGATGAATAAACATCTGTTTTACATACATGTATGTTAAAAGTTGAGAGTGCTGTGCCTGATATGTTAAATGATTTTGCAGTTTTATTGGCTGATAAACATACTGTTTAGTCACAGATAATTTGCCAAAACACACTATTTAACTGGCATTCAACCTCCCCAGCACTAACTTTGGGTTGTTAATGAACTAGTCTCTCTCTATAAAACACTAAAAGTATTTTGTCTAGCCACTGTATAAAGTAAAGAAAACAGTTAAGGTTTGAAAACCCATGCTGAAATGCAGGCATACAGAGGTCAGTGCTGTGCTGTGACCCTCAGAGCTATTCCTGACACATAGCCGAAACAGCACAGGGTGTTAAACTGGGAGGGGTGGCAGTAAACTGGGAGAACAGTGATGTGGCTTGGCTGCCACACAAGTCAAGTGTGATGTGGTGACTGTGTCACAGCGGAGCATGACAATATGAAAGGGCTTATTTCACAAAACAAGGAAATTAAAAGGCACTGACCCCTGACAGATGAAGACAAAGAAAAAATAATCGTACAGTGCGCAGACTGAACACTAACACCCAGGCATTTATAAACTTACTAGAGCAAAGCTTGTTTCAACAAAACCTAAGACAGTAGTAACAACAGAGACTTCTGTAAAAGGGATTAATAAAAGCAGGAAACGTGCACTAGCCCCCTGGCACTAATGCAATACCCTGCAATTCTCTGGTCAAGCTGTCCATATGACTCATGCCAATCATCTACTACACAGAATAGCACACCAGAGGCAAAAATACATTTTGCTTGTGGAGCAAATATGTGACGAAGAGGATGTTCTCATGTTACTTGTTTTATTCAGGCAAGAGCGTCGAAAACTGAACAGAAACCTTCAGTAAAATATAAAGCACATAAAACAGGCCTGTGTCCCTTCAGTAGGGACCTACAGCTTAGTGTCAACAAAGTAAAGGCAGAAAAAAGGCAACAGACGGGGGGTCGCCAATGTTGCACAGATGCTGGATATCAGTAGCTGCAAGCTGTATTATTAAGAGGTATCCTAAGTGTGTAAACAGAACTTGACAGAGGATCCTCCTTTAGACAACAAAAACTGGTTCTGAAAGTTTCAACTGTTATTAGCTTAACCAGAGAGTCAGGGGCTTTAGGGTTCACTGCCTATGCCTATGGACAACAATATGACCGGAGAAGCTACGTCGTATTAAAGTAAAGGGAAAAAAAAGAAACACAGGAGGAGAGCTGGTGTCAGGTGGTGCCTTGTACCCCCAAATCTTGTTTTTCAGAAAAGCTCTCCTCAGGGAGATGGAGCGCTGCGTGCAGACAGAGAGAAGTTTGTGTGGCTTGTATATTTCACAATCACCACATTCCATCTGCACACATTCTTCTACACCTGTCTGTGCCTGCCGCCTTCCAGTTTCTCTCTGATTTCAAAACACCTGCTCATACATACTGTATCCTCTTGTTGGCTTTCCACTCTACACAAATGCAAAATAAAGTGGCCCTGTTGTTTCCCTACCATCTAAAATGAGTCAAAATGTTCACTGTAACCATTCAGTGCTGAGCCTCTGGTGTCAGACTCACCCGTGTTGTGTTGGGCTGGTTGCTGGGCCACTGTCTCACTGCTAGCACTTTGTCCCATGCTACGGCTCCTATGCCCGCTGGCCTGCCAGGCCCTGCCTCTCCAGAGGCCCGCAGCAGAAGAGCAAAACCTAAAGCCACCTCGCTCTTCTCCAACCAGACATAGACTCCTGTAACTCAAGACTGTCTTGACTGCTCACTTGTGACGTTTAGTCTCTCTCGTCTCTGCAGTTGTGCCCTCCCCCTCCCTTGAGCCTGTGTGATTTGGGCTCTCCCTCCCTTCCTCCCTCCTTCTCTCGCTTTAAAACACAAACACTCACTCGCTAAGTTCTTAGGTCCCTCCCTTCTTGGAGCTCTGACTTCATAAATAAGGTACGCCAATAAGGTAATCCTGCAGCCTTAGATGCCTTTCATTCCTGAGAGCAGATTTTTCAGGGGCAAAGTTCACAGCGGGTGAGCTTTGAGGTTTGGCCTGTCCAGGCATCAAGACTTCAGGGATTTGCAATACAGTGGGCCCCCTGCAAGGACCATTTCACACACACTGACAAAACACTACTCCCTGAAGGGCGAGGGGGCGGGCTCTGCTGGGTTAGGTAAGTCGAGAAGTGGAAGGTGAGCCGGGCCAAGGTGGAGCTCAAAGCCAGAGAAGAGGAAGTGACACAGTCAAGATGTCCAATGACTCTCCAAGGACTGTCCTTATAAACTATGAAATGCACGTGCATACTTATAACACTTTTATTAGATTTAACAACTCTTTCACTGCTCCACCTGATAAACTCCTCTGATAAGTCCCTCAAGTTTAAGCATGAATATTTTTTTTTTACAGGTTTTAGAAAAAAAAATTTGTAATTGGGTCTTTGAAATTGGACAAAATTCTGAAACATAGCAGCCAGAACATATGCTCTTTACTTTTATATACTGTAGCTCTATGAGTCTTTTTCTAACACTGGAAAAGCACAAGACAATATGTCAAACACATAGCATCTGATCAGACCCAAGGCCAGAGACCTTAATCTCACATACACCCCTGAGCAGAAGAGAAATGGGGCAGCCAGACAGTCTGTGATTGAACAATCCTATCGGAGCACTCTGTGATTAGGTTATGTGTAATCAGAGAGTGGGAGTGAGAGATGTTGCATGTTAGAGATAAAAGTAGAAAGCAGGAAAGAGAGACATGTTAGAAAGAGAAAGCGATGTTAAGCTCAGTTTCTACTGCAAACACAAAATTTGGTTAACCGAAAGTTATCCAAGCCTACTCAATGGACAGAACAGGGAGGGGGAGACAATAACAGATTTTCATAAATTACAATATGAAACTGCATTGTAGTGTAATAGACTGAAATGTAAACTTTACTTTAAAAATGGTCTAAACAAAAGGAGTAAGTGGTATAGAGACTGAACTGGTAAGTGGTATAGAGACTGAACTATCACTGTGTTTTCAACTCATTCAATACTTTACAAGAAGCTGACTTCATTCACTGTTCACTGACTTCACTGTTGCTCCCTCTGCAGTCCAATGACAGCTACAGCAAAGGAGAACAGTTCTGACAGAGGAATGGGAGGAATGAACGTCCACAAGTCAGCTTTTCAGGACAAGGACGGTAATTAGGACAACAATCCTGGAAATCACTGGTAAACATGGAGAGATCACAGTCTATGATATCTTTAAACCTATGGCTCATCACAGCACTAATATCCTTCTCACTCTTTCTAAAGTGCAGCAGCAGGTGGAGACAAACACGTTTTCTTTCATACTTTGAAATGAACCTCTATGTATGAGAGACACATGAAGCCAAGCTGAACAAAAACATAAACCTGATGACTCACAAAAACACTATCACACCAAGTCATCACAACAACCCCAACAACATTCAAATACCAATACAAGGTAACACGAGCCGACATGCTGGATGACTTTGCCCTTTGGGATCAAAATACAAGGACATGTGAAGCGCTCCAGTTGCTCAGCAGCCGGCGGCCATGCCTTCAAGTCAGAAATACATCAGTTTTAGAATCGAGCTGAGGTGGAAGTGCAGTTTATTTTTACTGCTTGGCCACAGAGACAGGCAGGGATGACTAGATCAAGCTTCCTTAATCTGTTCCTGTCATGGCCCAGTTGCCTATAAAGTGATCATGGAGGCATGCCATGTTCTGTCTTTGGCACTTCAATTGGACCAAAGGGATAACTACTCATTTGTTTTCAATACTGTCTCAATCACACTGTAGCTATTAATTAAACAAAAAGCATTTTGTCAGTGAATAAAGAACACCGAAGTTTAAACTGAAATACAAATATTTAACATCCAACAACAGACAGAAAGCAGTTTCACTCACGAATATATTCAGACTGAACAGCCATCCCAGGTATTTTCCCACAGATGTCGCAAACACACTACAACAGTTCAGTCAGGCAGCAAAGATCCTCTGTGTTGTATGTTGAGCTCGTCCCTGATTGAGGCCAGCGGTGAAATGGACACAAGGCCACGAGTGGCAGTGAGAGAAACCAGCAGTGCTGCAAAAACTACAGGTGTGTCCTCTGGGCGAGAGCCAATCAGATAGCTGCAGTGTCAACAGCACAATGCGTCACGGGGGCCAACCCCTCGACGGACAGCTTCATGACCCAACTCTCTGTTGACTCACCATTTTCTGTCATCATGATACTGCAGTTCAGATAACAGCAGTCTCACTACAGCCATAAATTATATCCGGATGAATTTCCTGCATTTGCTGACATATATTTTGAGCATCTAGAAATGATTATTAAAACTACAACTTAGAAGTTCTGAATTGCAGTATCGATAAAAACAACAGGGCAGTTTTTCTTACCAGGATTTTCCATCACAGTGTCCAAATCTCAACAGTCAGCAGCTCCTGAAACAAATGAGCAAACGATAATTACAAATTAAACTATAACACAATACAACAGACTATTTCATTTTAAAATATGGGTGGGTGTCTAATTATTGAGTTCTTTGACAAAATATAAACAAATTACATTTAGTTTTAACAGTTTAACAGTAAAAAAAAAAAAAAAAAAAACTAAAGTCTAAACTAAAATTTGAGGGGTTGGGAGATTACGGCATCTCAGAGCAACTGTTACTGAAATTAAACTTTACAGGAACTTAGACAAGTTATTCTAATCACTGGAGACTCCAGATGTCCATCATTACTCATTAAATCAATGAAAGACTCTCAGGGCACTTCAATAGACTGGATGTTCCTGCAGCTAATGGTGGCAGATTGAAACTGAACAAAAGATCGGTTGTGTTAGCCGAGACAAAACAGTCCATTAATTAGCTCACTCATCAACTGGAAATCCATTCTGAATACCACTTCACTAAAAGGCAAATTAACTACTCAGTCAGAATTTCTTAAACTGAGACATGAAGACAACTGTCCCCATTAAGAGAAGAAGCCAATTACACAGTTGCATTTAATAACACACATCTTATCAGTATGAATCAGTGTGGGGTTGCAGTGTGGAGGACAATGGAAATACGCAATATTGCACACAAGCTGAGGAGCCAAAATGAAGCTATGACATGCAGATTGAACACTCAACAATACAGGCTTCTCTCTTGTGTTGATGAAGAGTTTTAATGCCTTTGGTTTAAACAGGTCACACACAAGACTGGTTGATGAATATGAGCATGAATCATTCTGTTCTATAATTGTCTGATAAGTGATGTGTAAAACGCTCAGAGAAGAGACAAAAGAGGTTAATTGTGCTTGACATGTACCTGACAAAGTGAAAAACAAAATGCTTTTTTTTTTTATACAGACAAATATACAGTGCATACTATCAAATAACCAAATAATGACTTGGACGCTTGAGTGGAAACGTCTTATACTGATCACATCTGTCCTGGTCAAACTGATCACTATAAGCAGATGATTATTAGACTGACTTTTTCCCCCCCTTTTCTTTATTTCTCCTTCAGATTTATATCTAATTGACAGTCGTATAGTTATTACATGAATATAAAGTAATGAAAATGACTGCTGGTGATCACTAGGTTTCTACATTAGGGGGCATTATGTGACTAGGCATTACTGATCCACTTGACAAGGGCAGCTCAACCACATGCTGCTCTGCTGCATCTCGTTGGCTTGTTTTTGCCAGCTGTCAGCTTTGAGAACACAACATTTTTCACTGAGATTAAATAATTTTCTTTTTGCCATGACAATGTCAATGTGCAATAAAGGGGGGCAAAGTTCTAAGAATAACCATTTAAAATTTTTCAGCCTTTGAATTTTCAACAGCTACAGCTACCAAACACCTCATTACAAACAGTCGATGCTCAAAGTTGACTGTCAACAGAAACAGAGTCAACAGAAACAGATAGAGGGACCTGCACATTCAGTGAATACAACAAGTTGTTTAACTTAACATGTGTCCAAATAAATAGTTGGAACAGTAAAATATGTGTCCATACTAAGTATCAATACTAATTACAGTTCATCTGGGAAGCTCATCTGAAGGATGTTACCAGTTATGTCTGGTGTAAGTTTCCAGATATGACTGGCATCATCAGCTCTGAGCTGGCTTAATCTTTAGTGTAATCTAAATAATATTAAATAACAAAAATAATAAGGTGTTCATTAGAGGAGAAATCCAGCCACGTATTTCCTTTAAAAGTTTTAACTAGCTGATTATTAACCTTTCAGATCAATAATTAGTTGACACTGATTGAAGAGAAACATCACATTGTCTTGTCTCTGATGAAATGTCAATAGACAATAAATGGTGGGAAACAATTAAATGACTTTCTAGGAACAACGCAGACACTGTTAAGTACAAATTCACAATGTCTTGTAGCTCCCAGTCAGGGCAGCTAGAGTCCAGATCAGGATCACAAGCACAGCTGACATTGGCAATTGTGGTTAATCATGACGTTAAAAGGGGGGAGTGTCCAAACCACAGTATCAGGCTGCACTTTGGAATGTCAAAAGTCCCTCAACAACAAACTGGTAAAAGCCAGTCTGTGTGGACAAGGCTGCATAATGACTACACCGCAGTGTAAAAGGCAGAGTGTAGCCTGGCAGGCAACTATTTGACCTTCTTATCAGGTGGACTAGGCCAAGCTCTCATGGTGTTTGGATAAAAGCACAGGTTCTCTGTAAGTGCATCTTTCAAATGTGGTCGTGATAAAAGTAAAGTACAAAGAGCAAGATTCAATGACTTTATTCATCTACAAAATGTTGTGTTGTTAGACGAACCTACTTTCACTGGAGATCATTGATTGTTGATAAAATCTTCCCCAGAAACGCTGTCCTTGAAGTGTGGTAGAGACTTCTAGTTCAAGCGGGACAACTCAGCAGCACAGTGATGACAGAGCTCCTGTAAAATATATAAACAAACGAGTCAACTTCCTTCTTGGTGCTGAGTTAAAAAAAAAAAAAAAAAAGTATTAGCCTGAAAACATGCAGAGTAAGCTTAGTTTGTTACATGGGGTTTTAGTAAAAAAAAGGTTTTAGTAGATGAGTCAGTCATCGCCATTGACAAAAATACCACCACAGTTTCTCACCTCAAGTCCAAACAAAAGAAGCAGCTCTGCCTTGAACTTTGAAATCAGGTAGTTTTAGCTTTCAAACAGCTTCCAGCCATGGTCAGTCCAACTGGTTTGACAAGTCCTGGCCTATAACGTAAACACAGCACATGCTCAACAGCTGCAATTGGGACTACATGTCTGTACTGTACACCGCCTCAAACCGTGTATGCTACACCCTGACTTGGCCCACAAAATGTCCACATGAATAATCAGCTACAGTGCAGATGATTCAGAGTACTGCCTACAAGACGTACTCACTTCAATACGACTAATCAAAAAGACTCAACAGATGTATGTGTTCATTAATGTAACATTTTGGTTAAAATGCAGTTAAATCTGTAAAGCGACTTTTCAGGAAACTGAAAAAAAAATCATTTACACTGCATGTTCATTTCATATTAGCAGACTACGCTATGTGAAATCTAACCCAGGAAATAAAAAAATATATATATATGCATGCTCTCATCAGCCAATTATCACTCATTTACTACTTTACTGCTGCTGGGAATCACAGATTTTAGTGCAATAAGTAGAACAAATACACACATGTATAGTCAATAATAATAATTAAAGAGCATGTGTACAAGAAAAACAACAAGGTACAGTAAGTGTATGCAGTCTACAATTACAATTATTTCTATTATTTTGCTTTCATACTTGTGGCAGAATTGACTCTAATACACATAATTTCTACTTTCTTAAAAAGAAAAAGAAAGAAAGAAAAGAATTAAAAAAAGCCTTAATGCATTTATTATTCACAGTTTCCAACCTGTCCATAAAGACAGAGAAGTTGATACGCACTTCGACTCACAAATAATTCACTAGATAAAGTTCAGCGCCACTGCAACCCAATTCTGTTCTCAAATATCCTCCTGCTGGACTGGGCCCGGGTGAGCTCCAGCTCCAAAGCGCAACAACTAGCAGGTGCGGGTAGCAGAGCAAACACAGAAGTGAGTTAATGTGCACCGCTGTACGAGCGTACGAGCCAGTAAACTAGAGCAGCTGGGCCAGTAGAATCAGTCCCTGCATTGTAATGCTGAAACCCTCAGGACACCACGTGAACATGTACAAACACATGCAGGTTCACACCCGGTCCTGTCTGTAAAGAATCCAAAGGTTGAGGTGGAGAAAGTCTGTGAGTCTATAAGTCTCTAAGAGTTACCTATGTCCGGTATCAAGTCACTGCTTCCACGTTGTCTTTGTGAGTGGCATAAGAACGCACACTGTGTGCACGCAGCACATTTTAAAGAACAGCAGGCAAACTGACAGCCAGATTTTCAGGTTTGGTAACAGGATCTAACAGAAGTATTTCAGTACGTTCACACGAGTGCAAGTATACGCCTTTTTTTTTTACCTGGAGTAGGGTATTGTATGAACTATCACAGTTTCTGACTGACTTTTAGTAGAAATTATTTCTGCAAAGATTCATTGTCAAAACAATAAACAGACTACTGATGACGAGGTGGATGTTTTGTATGTCTGCATCATCACTGCACTGTAAAAGATTTGCAGTTACTGATTGATAATAATGAACACATTTAGTTCATCTGTAGAAACAAAGAAAATGAGAGTCAGAGCCCATGGTGCGTTATTTTATGCCGCAGATTCCCTCTATGAATTAAAAAAAAAAAAAAGTACTCAATTTTCTAAATGCATTTTTATTCATCTTCACCATCTTTCTTTTAAACAGTCTCCACAATAAAGACTGATCTCGCAAAGTTCTGAAATTCAAATAACTAGTAACTACGCCATTGGTAACCAGGGTGTAATTCACTCTCATGAATCAAAGCACACTCTGGTGGTTTGCATACTGCTCTGTGGCTTTTCATTGTCAACTGTTCTCATGCTAATTGGATAAGCTTTCTGTAAGGCTTTGTGCTGCTCATCAAAATAAAAACACACAAAGAGTGCACCTCACCTAAGACTGCAACAGCTCACCACAGCCTCTAAATTCAGTGTTTATTCACATGAATATAACACCAAGTCTGAGACACTTTCTTTTGTAACAATCCACTCCCTAAACAGACCTCATTATTGTAGATTTTTACATTGTTCTAATTGAAAGCACTGACTTATTATAGCAATAACTCCAGAGATTGCTGAATAATGAATGACACACTTATATCATGTCATTTTCTACTACAGCTCACATGCTCAACACATATGATTCCTTTGAAAAGTCAGTGTTTAATGCTCTCTGTTTGCACTGCACTGGTAGTTCATAAATTTTACACAATCCTCTTCGTTCACAGCAAGCTTCCAATTAGCTCATTAAGAACTCCAAGTTCATGGGATAGAGGCACAGGGCTTTGCAGAGCGGCGAGGAGTACAATCAGCCATTGGGCCAAGTTCATTCTGCAGACTTGGCAGTCACTAAATGAAGAACCAAGCGGGAGTTTGTTTGGAGGCGAGCTGCATGGATCTCAATGAGTCACTGTTAACAAGGAGCTGATAATGGCACACACATCTGATTATGCAAGTCCCACACAGACCCACAATACTCAATGCTCAAGCAAGGTCATCTGAACATGTCTGTTATCTATTTACTTCTTATCTTCTACCAAACATAATCTCTTTTAATAACAAATTCAACCACTTTTACAGTTTGTTTCCCATCTCAAAAACTGAGCGGAAAGCAGAGAGCATGCTGTTCTTTTAGGTTACAGAGAAAAAGTTTTGATATATCTATTTGTATCTAGATGCTAATCATATGCGCCAGGTACTTGATAATGATGTGTAGTGGAACAGGAGAAAACAGCACAAAAGATGAGAGATTCCCATCCGACAATGTGAAGAAATTCCTCCTGAATATGCAATCCAGCACTTTCCACCAAAATTTTATTAAAAAATAAATGAGATGTACTCCTGATGAACAGACAAACTGGACCACATACCGGAGTTTAAAGTGACCACCAGGCAACAGCTGGATATCTGCCAAAGAAGGTGTTACTGTGAACAAGATTACAAGTTACGAGCCATGATAGGTGTCCTTTTCCCACCATCTCTGAATCTCTGAATTAATCCATGCCAAGCCACTGCGACATGCCCCGTCACCACCAATCTATCAACATCATGCTAAAATGCCTCCCTCCTTCATGCATTTAAAATGAGATGAAATTTACCAGCACCCCTGCTGCTCCATAAACAGCATGTAATCCCAGTCGGAGGCAACGATCCACCACTATATGTACACAAAGCACAATAACACTGACTGACCTGATCACAATGCTGTCTATCTGGAACAACTACAATACGCTGCAGCTCCTTTTGTCTTCTCTCTTTTCTGAAAGTCTGTGCTGTCCTGTTGGGCGGATTTCTGCTCTCAGTCAGGACTAAACGCTCCTAAAGGCTGCCTGTCGAAACAAGTAGACGGGCCTGTGAAAGGAATGCAGTTTTCTGTGTGAGCGAAATAGTTTACACCTGAAGCCTCCCTCCAGCCATCATCAGAGCTAATGTCAGGCTGCAGCTGCCTCTGTGAAAGCTCCCCGGGCTCTGTGAAGAAGTACAACTACGACACAATGAAATAAATCAAGGTTCTTACATGCTCACAGTGGTAGAGTGCCATGAAAACAACTAGAAGTCAACATAACAGCCATAGTGAGTCATTATAAAAGCTGCATTCAGACATTTAGCAAGCTCAGGTGCAGGTGGGTATTTAGCAGGTACAGGTGGCATTAAGACAAGTTGGATATAATTTTTCTACTACTTTTTGGTTCCCCCGGTGTATTTCCCCGTTCCAAAACTAGGTTTGTGAGCTAAAAATAGAAAGGTATTACAAACAGTGCTGCCATAACTGCTAATCCTTAGCTAGCCAGAGTAAGTTACCATCAACAGGTGGCTAGTGTAGCATTAGCTTAGTTAGCTGATGTGAAGGAACCCACTCTTGTCAACCCCAGCGCAGAAAAGACGCGTGTGTGTTTTAGCGGACAAAGAGTACTACTCACCTCTTCTAGTAACCGTGTGTGGAAGTGTGATCAAAAGACAGGAGATGTGTCTGTCCCGTGTCTCGGCGGCTCCTGATCACTTTTGACACTTGTCGCTGCTGTCCATCACACAGAGGTAGCGAGGAAGGCGGAACTAGCTTCACCGAATCACCTTTAGACCCAAATTAAAGACACTAAACTAACTTTCTGGAGCGGCCCGATGGAGCTGAAGCGGACAGGCATCGCCTGAAGTTAACTCCAAACGCCGAGGGGACCGTCAAATGTCGTATTTAAAACTTCTTTGTTGAGACTTTGCTGTCAACACGTTAACTCGGTAGGAAGATTATATACTGTTGCGCATGCGCACCTCGGAGCAGGGAGGCTGCTCCCCCACCTGGAGAAACCACAGAGTGTAAATAAAGAAACTTTACATCCATAACACTCATCATCTTTATTCTGTATATAAAGAAACTTTACATTCAGAACACTCATCATCTTATATACTGTATATAAGACTGTATATCAAAAAACTTTACATCCATAAAATACATCATCTTTACATGCAGTCTATGGAAAAAAAAAATCATAGAGGGCTTTGTTTTAGATTTGGCATTTAGAAGACTTTGGCTGGAGGTAGAGAAAGGTTATGCCCATGGTGGGAAGTAACTGACAGTACTTTTACTCAAGCACTGTATGTAAATATAATTTAGTATGTAAGTACTTTACTTGGGTATTTCCCCTTTTCTGCTGCATTATACTTCCAATCACCTAGCTACATTTTGAGGAATAGTAGTATACAATAGTTTTATACTTTCTATAATATGATACATTTTTACTCCAGTACATGTATTTTATAGCTGTAGTTACCAGTTACTTTGCAGATTCAGATACAAAATATTATCAACAAATAAGCTATGATGCAATAATATTATAGACTGAAATAAAAAATTAGTAATTAGTAATATCATACTTATTGATAGTAGTATGTAAATTAATTGGTAATATCATTCTTCAATATGTATACTTTAGTTTTGGCACTTTAAACATATTCTGATGCTAATACTTTGGTACTTTTATCTAAGTTAAATTTAATGCAGTAACAGAATATTTATAAGTTAATTAAGCTCATTCAGTCAAATAATGATTAAAAGAATCATGATAACAATAACTGAATCAAAATGGACCTTTCTTTTTTCTAATTTTATTTTTTAAACTGGTATTTCAGCACAGTCCTAATGAGAGTGCCATTCTGGATTTCATCTATATAATGCTCATGTATGTGATAAATAAACCCCAAATGAATATTCAATACAAACATGATGCCAAGTTGAGGCATTTATTTATTCATCTATTTGTTAGTTAGTTAGTTAGTTAGTTAGTTTGTTTGTTTGTTTGTTTGTATAGCCCAGGGTCACAAATCGCATGTCACCTCAGTAAGCTTTACAGTCTGCACAGCAAATGACACCCTCTGTCCTCAGATACTTGACTCAGATGAGGAAAAACTCCACCAAAAAACATTTACAAATTAAATGGAAAAATTCCACTTTTTTGTACTAAGTCAATATGTTGAACAGCTTTTGAATACACATAGATGATCATTTATTTACATATATTTGGTCTCTTTCTAAAGTTCAGACACGGGATAACTTGTCAGTTATGCAGTGTCTGAACTGCAACTGTCCAATTTAATTGCATCTGACTTTGGTAAATCCTCAGGGGGTGCTGACATTATTATAGGAAATTTCTTAGATGTATGTGCAAATAATGACTAGTGAGATTAAGGTTCAAAAGTGAGAGATATGGAAGCAAGTAGTAAAGTATAGTTGTAAAGCTCCTTTCAGTATATCCAGTAAAACAGAGCTAGAGTCCTAGAGAGCAGTCCTAGAGAGAATGACGTGAGATTTGAAATATTCTTGTGATTTCTGTGTGTTAGAAGCTTTGTTAGAAGTATTTTCTATATTTTTATATGATTTCTATATTTTCTTTTACTGTGCATGCACAAAATATTGTTGGGTGATGTGTAACATTGTAAAAGGAGAAAGGCTGGCTATGCAATACAACTAGGCAGAGCTATTTCTCTTTTACCAACATGACACGGGTAAAGATCTTCCTTCTACAGCTGTTGTGTTGATTGTCCAGATGCTCTGCTATGAGCATTTTTAGTTGCATTCAACTGAAATTAGTCAAATTCAACTCTGCTGTCTTGTACCCACATGTTAAAAACACACTGTGTGACTGCTGTTTTTCTGCAGAAGGAACAGCAATCAAAAGTTTGAATACTGTGATCTCTTCTGGTCATTTGTTGAACTACACAGCAAGAGTGCATGGTTTTTCAGGATCGTATTCCATAGACCAGTGATTTAGATTGGTCTGCCACCTGCTGGGCTGGTAAAGACTCACTGAATGGAGACATAAAGTTGTGAGTCTGGAAACAAACTGCAATCCAAGAGATGCCTGAATCTAATCCCACGACTACAAATAAAGATATGGATTTTTTTACTTTTTACAAGATGCAACTGTGCTCTTGGGTTGAAATTTATTATTCAAACTTATTATTCAAAAACACAGAAAGGAAATTTAAAAAAAACTTTTTCTCTGATACAGGCACTCTAATGTTTGCAGTAATCTAAGAACAAGGCATCGATGCCAGAGCTGATACTGAAGCAGCTCAATTCATGTAACTGATTAATTTTATGTGCCCTTTGTTAGCTTGCTATTAGGAAGTAAACACACCACACAGCGCTGCCTGCTGTGAGAATAGCTGCCACATCCATTCCCAGTCTGGAGTTGTTTCCTCTGCTGAACAGCGCTCCAAGAGAGGAACTGTTTGGTTTGAAGGAAAAAGCCACACAAAAGCAAGCCTACCAGTGACCTTTAGGTGGACCCAGTCTAGTCTTACACCCACAAACAGGCTTTCTTAACTCTTACTGTATTTAATTATAGTACCCTTTTATGATTTGATCCCAAAGTGCTTTCACCGCATCACTGGTCAAGGCCCATGGAGGTTTATAACCATGGGACATGTCTCTTATCGTTTAAGTGCTAGGAAATTGGATTCGAGGGAAAAGGAGGTGATACAGTTCTTAGCTGGCACCGACAAACCACACCACATTTATAAGCCTGTGCATTTAAACTGGCAACTGTGTATCAAATTTAGTGAAAATATCATGCCCCTGCAATGGATTTTGTGTCAAATATCACAAAACCTCTGGTATTTCCTCTGTGCACAAGTTTAGAACGGATTTTAAGATTCTTCTCGTCACTTACAGAGCATTCAATGTTCTGTCTCTTGAACAAATTTCCCCAACATGTAAGCCCTTATATAAACACCCTCAAATAAAAGTAAAGCTCTGAGACAATCTATTCAATTGTACTTGCCAATTCTGTGTCTAAATGTCTTTGAAAAACCTGTCTTTTTATCTAAATCAGTGTTGTTTTTTTTGTATTTGCACATTATTCTGCACAAGTTTCATGATATCACTGCCACTTTTATCAGCTGCTCTTGTTTGGTGCAGTTTTATGACACTCCATAAAACTCTATAAAGAACAGGCGTTTTGATTGTCATTGGCAAAAAAAGGGAAACATTTACAACTAAAATAAAGATGCATCAAAACATACAAACTAAAAATAATCAGCAGCAAAGGAAATGAAGGGAACAAGACATGGGGATGGCATGATTACGTGAAAAAAAAGTGTTAAAATTTAAATAATTAACCCTTGTATTGTTTTCACTTTTGGGTCCCTCTGTATCCCTCTGGTCAAATTGACATTTGAAATAAAATTTTACTTCATAAACCATTTACATATATTGTCTTTATCTCAATTTCAAACAATAGAGATAGCATTTATGTTGATGCTGATTATGAAATCAGTCTCTACTAGAAGACAATTAACAATGGAAGTGTGCGATTCGTTTTTGTGTCTTCCCTCACTGTGGCTAGAGAAGCTGGTGTCCTGGGCACATGTTGTTGTTGTAAAAGATCACGAGTGGTGACTGTAGTGTTCTTTCTTTGACAGCTGTGGCAGACCAGCAGCCTGTCTAAGTTGTCTACCCCTCCTTTGGTGGTGCTGAAGTCAAGTATGACCTCTGGCTTACGGTCCCCCTGGCTACTTATTGTTCCATCCCTGTGCAGAGTGCTCATGAGCACTTTCCCCTTTTTTTTTTTTGGTATGTAAGATACCAGGGCAATATTGGCCATTGGCCATGAACATAAAGTTGGAGGAGTGGACTGGCCTGACAGAAGGTAAAGACTTCAGGAAAGTGAGATCAAACAGCTTCTCTGTGCTTAGATTATAAGAGTGTAAAGTGTGTGCGCATGTCTGTGTGTGTTTGTGTCTGTGCATGTGCGTGTGGGCATGTTTCTGTGTATCTCTGTGTATGTGGCTCAAACTGACCTGAAGACCATATGAAGGATGTAAATGTGTGGGGTATAGTAGCATGTGTGCTCAGAATATTTTTTTTTTGTTTGTACGTGTTTATCACAGAAAATAAGCTAAGGCCATTGAGTTTCAGGTAGAACCATTTTTCTTCTTGTAAAAATTTGAAACGGGTCAATTTGACCCAAATACGATACAAGGGTTAAATGTACACTTTAACATTGACTTCACGCTCTCTGTAAGTGGTAGAAAAAGATACAATAAAATCCTTCATAACAAATCACATATGTGGTCCACATGCTGAGACGTCTCTGCGGTCTTGTTCATGTTGGTTAGACAAAAGGAGCTTTAAAGATTTGTATATCTGAACACAAAACATGGATTATGATGTTGCCCGACAGTATGCACAGACTAACCATATCACTGCAGCACCAGCAAAGATCTGGGGAATGAAAAAAATCTGGTGTGATTATAGTGCACAAGCTGTGGCAGCTCCCAACCTCGGATCTATAATCCAAAAGATTTCAGATTCTGCTCAACCAATCATCTGATGACAGCTGTGTGACGTTACTATGTAAATGTCACTCAAAATAGTCACATTTCCAAAGAAACCTTTACACCAACAGCACAATGAAATGAATAAAAAGTTTATTTCTTCAGGTATCTCGCTGAAGACACCGGCCTGATGATCAGACTGAACTACCAGACATCTGGAGCCAGGCTGTAAAAAACACAGCTGAGCAGCAAAGATTTATTCATCAGTCATTTAAGAATTATGATGACAGTGTCACTCCCCCTGACTGACCTTACAGTAAATGACAGTGTATAGTGGCAGTCTCAGAAACATTTCTTCATTCTTGAACACTTTGTACATGTTCTCCTCTTTCTGGTGTTTTTCCACAAAGCAGACTTGGTTTCATCCCGTCTAACATCCCATCATGCATACGTTTCCTCCTGAAAGAATCAGCGTTGGGATCTTGCATGGAACACCCTCATATTAAACTTAGAAACAGCGAACAAACAGAGGAAACCTGCGTCTCTGAACCCTGAAATGGCTCAAACTATAAATATGCTAGATAGTCGTAGCATTTCATGGTGAATAGAGTCTGCACAATAGATGTGCTGTTTGATTAGTTACACCCACGCCTTCAAATCTATAATTAGTCAGCAGGATTATATTAGGGCTTTTGTCGTGTCTCTTATTTAGACGCTCATTTCCTGTGACAAATTTGGACGATCTGACCATAAATTCTATGGATGAATAAGAAAGGAATGGGGCTGATTCATATCTGCTCAACTCACTCAACTACCTGTCAGATTTCAGAACATTACAGATTAATAGATATCTGATAGAATTGATGCTGCCCTCTGTTTTTTAAAAAGAAAACTCTTTTTCCTATGTAAAAGCAAATTTTATTTTTATGATTAAAGTTGATGTTTGTATGTATAAGGACAGCATCATATACCATCCAGTGTATGCTGAGATATGTTCATGTTCACTCATGTTCCTGGGTACAAGCAAGTCTTGAAGAATCGATGTAGCCAATATATGGTAGATAATGGCATGGAGGAAACAACGCAGCTTAAGATCTTTTTTTTTTTTACTTGGTACTTCCATTTATGACTTTCAGACCTTTCAGACTTTCTAATTTTTTTCCTCAAAAAAGTTGCAAAGTAACTGCAGCTGTCAGATGAATGCAGTGTGGTCAAAGAACAGAAATGCATCTTAAAGGAAGTAGCTGAAGTATAAGGAAAACACTCAATTAATACTCAATTAAATTCCAACTCAAAACTGTACCAAACACAGTAAGTGTACAGGCTGAATTTATTGTATCTAATTGACATTTTAGAGATGTTCATAGAGTGTTTTTATGACCTCCTACAATATTTTCTTCATATTGTTGGACCAGTCCTGGGAGTACTTCCATCCATCCTGAGCACTAACTGATGTGTACACGCACTTGCAACTTGATTATAATACTTGCCATTAGGAACACAATGCATACTATAATAACTTGATGAAGTTAAACACTGTTACTAATTGTTTTGCAATTGTTATGCATTTGCACTTTGCAGAACATCTAAAAAGAGCTGTTGTGTGATTAACTAGACTGAGTCTCTCTAGTTAAGAATAACAACTAACCACTTCTTTAACACAGAGGTGGAAAAAGTGAAACAGCGAAAAAAAACAAATGTGGGTTATATTTGGTAGCAAGGTTGAAACCGCTGTCCTGATAATAGAGCCGCCTACACTTTCCTCGTGTCACCCTGCAGGAAACAGACAGGAAAACAATAAGCTCATCGCTGCGGACACAGAGGCTGATTGTACACAGCCGTATCAAGGTTTCACTCAAACACTAGATAAACCCAATGCCAAGCAATGCTGAAAAACAGATTATCAGTGACTCATGATTATAACCCTCATTACTGACCTTTAGAGCGTGCATGGTAAATGTTTACAATAACACCAGTAAATCACACCAGTTCTTCATACCAGAAGAACTAACAATGGAATTTGTGGTATCTATTTAACTTGAGTATTTGACTTCCGTATCTTCCACTACTTCAAATTGACATATACTCCTAATGTTATCGCCTAAAGGGGATGGGAAACTGATAAGGTTAGAAACAGTTTTTTATTTTTTCTTTTATTTTATTAATCATTCTGCAGCATAACTGAGATCTTTTTGCATGCTTACAGCTGCAGAGGCAATGTAATGTAACCCCATTTACTCTGTAAGTACTTTACGTTTGTGCAAATTTGTGGTACTTGTACTTTACTTGAGTATTTTAATTTTGGACCACTTTATATGTATCCTCCACCCCTACTCAGAGGGAAATATTGTACTTCTTACTCCACTACTTATAAAAGAGGATGCATTTCTGTAGACTAACTGTATGTAAAGTGGTTACATTTAGTTCCTCCTCAGCAACTACAACAGAAAAAAACTACTACATTAATGCATCAGCATACAACAATATGCTTTACTGTATATTAGTGTACATACTGTGTACATACTGTATACTGCTACTCATTAGAAAAAATATCTGGCTCTTTAGCTGCTGGAGAAAATGCTCCCCTGGTTTTAGGTGTTAGGTGTTAGGTGGCATACAGTGGGTTTATCATAGCAGCTGTGTCCTGAGAATGAACCAAAACAGTCAGATTGTGGGCCATAAACACAACGCTGGGCTAAAAGGTGCTAAAACACAGAGGGGAACTACAGGCTCACATGAACATTCATATCGCTACAAGACACCCTTCACATTAAGAGTTATTGAATTCCTTGTTGACATAAGAATATTGATGATAACAGCTTTAAGTGACACTAACTTAATGGAGTTCATTCTAAAAGCCTTCTGCTTAGATAAAGGATCTGAATATTTCTTCCATCACTACAGTAGTGAGGGAACAAAGATGATTTGTGAAGGCGTGCAAAACAACAGCGTGCTGAAGGGAAATACTATGAATGAAAATATGCGTGAGATGAGGAATTGAACAAAAGAGGCATACATTAGGAGCATGAAATAAACTGTCAGTATTAGAATATAAGCAACACATACAAATGAAAAGGGGAGGGATTTGTGAAAATGAGTGGGTTGCACATGTTATCCAGTGAAAATATAAATCTGTGACAGCTTATCTTTAAGCAACAGTTTAACAAAAACTAGGGCGACAGAACACAAACAGAGTATGTTTGCTCATGTCTGCTTTCAACGTATCATTTGCAACTCACATTCCTGCTGGTGGCATAAGCTCATTAATTTGACTTGTCACAGAATGAAGCACAGGGGTGTGGTGTGTACGTCTGAGCACCTTGTCTGGAGGTTAAAACACTTGCGTGGGAGCTATTATTGTAAAGGGGCCAGTGTAGTCTTCTTAGCACCACCATACTGAACTTTTCTTGTTCCATTCATCTCTCTTGGCATTTTAAGCCAAGAAACTCAACAAGAAACTGGCAGCGGACACTCTAATGGCTATCTGGCACTGAGCTGACAGCACTGAAAGAATTGTGAACTGAGCTCAGTTAAGATGTCGCTCAGATAGTAAGTGAAATTTGAAATGACAAAGAGAATGAAAAAATGTGATAGCGCATGAGTTTGACGGCTGGTGTTACAGTCCCTAACAGATCAAACGAAAGATAGGAATCACACATGATGGGATCTCATCCCAAGCTTTGTCTCCTCACACAGATTTCTTATCAGTTTTTATCTGTGGACTTGATTTTTGTTGTTAGTCACAGATGTGTTTTATTGTTGCTTTACGGCGACTTATAACATAATGGCAACCAGGATTATTTGGAAACCAGATAAATTTCTTTTGATGGTGTGCTGAGATAAGAGCATCAACATCAGAAGTTAAGTTCTGAAAAAGTCCCTTGCAATCTGTTGAAAATGCATTATTTGGGTAAGTCCCATTACGGCACCTGTAAAACCTTGAAAGCAGGTTTTTTATTACCTAGCAGCTGAAACAGAAGACTGTAAGGAAAGTTACAAAGTCAACAGTATTTGTTAGGAAAAAAGTTCCAAAACTTGTAAAAGGGTTTAGGAAAAGTACAAAAGACGTACCTGGACAGATTTAACAGAAATGTCACAGACGGGCATTTGTCAACAGAGTCTGTCTGTCAGTGATGACACATCGTCTGTTCACAGACAAGAGGCGGTAATCTGACTGCTCAGGACAAACAGTTTTATGATGGCTAGACAATTGAACAGATTTAGGCATTACAGCATCAGACAGAGAGAATATTACAGAGGCACACTGTCCAGGCATAACATCCAAGTAATGGTGTATTCTGTGTGGACCATGTGGGTGCCATCGTCGTGATGTCATACATAGCACAACAAAGATTTAGAGAGGTTCATATCTTTATTAGCGGCCACACCCGGTGATGTAGTGGGTTTAACCATTTTTAAGCAAAAAGAATTAAATAGCAGTGTCAGATAACCCTGAATTATGCTTTTCACCCTTTAAAACAACCAGACTTGCGGCAGGTTGAAGTTGATAACTGATTACAGTGTTTATTGATTCATTGAGTGGTTACCTTTCCTCTCCTTGTCTCTGTCCAGGTTTATGGGAGGGACAAGGTCAGTGAAACTCCCTGGATGTGTTACCAGCCCGCCACAGAATCGACTACAAATCACTATGAATGCTATTAATGTCAAAAAGATTTATATCGTTGTAAAAAGGTGGCTAAACTGAGTTAAGTTTCATTTACTGTCCATGATACTACAGGGTTTCACCTCCCCACCTGCCAGATGCAGACACGCATTATCACATCAGCTATTAAGAGAGCTACAATAACAGTGTTTTTGAACCACTCATCATAATTAAGAGTAACAGTCACCTGACTATGACAGCCGTAAATGCAATAAGTGTATTTTACCAAAGTGTCAAACTCCTCCCTGTTGATTATATCAGTGAAAATGATTTCAGGGTTGATTGGTTGAAGCTTTCCTGCACCAGTTGCAAATGTCACTTTGTGCAGCTTCTTAATGTTCACACACATAATATGCCAGTCTGGGCCATAAGAAGAGTAAAAACCTCAATATTTTGTCTCTGTCCCTCAATATATTGAAAGATGCCAGAGCTAGGCTGCCCAATCCAAAAGTCCGAGAAAAACAGTATTTTGTCAAAAATGTCACACACATGTCATTATTATTAAGTAATATGTGGTCTCCTTTTGCCAGCAAAGCAAGGCAGATGACCTCAATGAAGCTTTCAAGACAACCTCTGTGAATAAAAGCGAGCCAGCCAACAGATTTTAAGGTGCAAAATTTCACCTGACATTCAGCACCCAGCCTTTCAGTGAACTCGGGTTCGGGTTGGGTTGGAAAAGCCGGCTAGCAAGTGAACTGTGGACTTACCAACAGTCACTCTGGAACAGATATTTCACAGAGATGCACAGATTAATTTTTCTGTGCCACTTCCTGGTGTCTGAGCACTGTAACATATTGTGTGGCACAGTGACTGTCAGTGATTGACAGCTGGATCCACCCATCCCTCTGCCCTCCACCCTCTCCTGACATCTTGAATAAAAGGCCACCAACCTGGGCGTCCCCACTCGATAAAGCCAAGGATGGGAGCTTCATGGAAACTTGATAAAAATGGTTGTTCGAGGCAAAGGTCTTTGTTTTGAGGGGAGATTCCTGAGACTATAATTAGTTAGGCGCAGATCTGCAGAGTGTCAGGTATATTTAGGCTGGAAAATAAAACAAAGGTGTCTGAAGTTATGGAATTTGTGAGCGCGTAGATTGATAAGATCGAGGTTTTAGCCAGCGTCTGTTGTGTTTATAAGAGGATAAACATTCTCAGCAGGGCATTAAATCAGTTTTCCCCCCACATGTACAACGATGACATGTTAGTGTCTAGGACTGAGATGGAATTCACCCAATCAGAATTTACATTCCTTTGTGAACAAGGTCATTGTAATGGTTTCACCTCCCACATTTTTGGATCAGTGACATGTTAAAACTGGAAAAATCCAACTAGGAGAGAAGAAAAAACAAAAAACAAAAATGAAGGTCTTGGTCACACTGAAACAAGATTAGATGGTAATGTGCGCTCATACTGAGGATCATAGCCACGTACTACCTGAAGGCAGCGTTAATGTTTGAAGATTATCTGTGTAATTACGTTTACGGCGGCTTGAGTAGGCGGCACAAATGAAGGCAAATCACACCCATACCCTGATCTTCAATGGACCGTAGCACGTTAACTTCAAGATTAGCAGAGGGCCCAAGGCAGGTAACAGTCTGAGCTGGGTGAGTTGAGACGTGGGTCTGCTCTGCAGAAAAAACACATAGGTGTGGCACCCCCTCTGCTTTAGGGAGAAACAAGCCAGAGATGAAAGATTTGGATTTTTATCTTTTTGTCATCCAGTAAAAATCCTGGCTCTAAAGTAAAAAAGACAAAAATAATACCTACTTCCAGCCTTAAAGCTCACATATTAACATGTTGTATCTCTTTTTTTGGCAAGCCACGCTAAAGCTGCAGATGCTGCTCCAATGAACTATAGCTTCAGCACATAACTCTCCCTAATATTTTACAATATGTTGAACTAATATTACATTTTCAGGTTTAAAAAACAGCTACATAGAGAAAGTTACACTCCAGCAGTTTTGTTTTGGTTTCACAGTCTCCTTGACCGGTGTGTAAATGAAAGTAAAACTTCATTCATGTTTTGTCTCAATTTTTGCCAAATAAGTGCATGAAAATGAAAGAGTGCACCTGTTTTTCCTGATACTGTGATGACTGTGAACATGCAGTTGTCTTCCTTTTTCAGCAGCGATGAATCATTAGAATACGTCTCATGTGCTGTCTAAATGCTGAAGTTAAAAGACGGAAGCTGAGGTGTTGGGAAAAACAAGCAAACAAAAAAACTGTTCTAAATTGAGCTTTACTGAAAAGATAATACAGAGTTTTCTTGGAGTGACTATAATGCATCTTTGTCACAGTATTTTTGACATGTGATAGGAGGGAAAGCACAGGTGTGACCAATAACACGAATGATGGCCGCATTCCATTCAGGTGAGCCAGTTTTGGCTGCGATAGTTTACTGGGAGAGCTTAACCTTATAAATTAGACCTGTGCTGTTCCTGCAATGACAAGTAAAAAGAAAAAAAAAGATGCTTAATTCTCATTAACTATTAAAGCACATCAGTGATCCACATCTGGTTGCACTGGGTAACATGCTTCGACAGTACCATGAACAACAGTGTGTACACTGCAGTTTATTTCAATTTAATCCCACAAACACCATCTTCCTGCAGGAAATATTCACTAGATCACAAAATGTGTATCGATCCACATCTGAAAATAGTCCCTAACAAATGCATCATTTGCTGCTAAAACCTTCATGGATGTTTTAGGAAATGGCTGAGCCTTTATTAAAAATGAAAATATGTATTTGTGATCTCTTATAAAAGATTCATGTTCTCAGTAGAAACCCTAATTACATTGCTGGCTTTGGTCTTTGATAATGACAAAAATATAGAATAACTTTATATTTTGAATTCTGCTTTTGGGAAACATTGAACGTTAACGCTGCGATCAAATCAGTTAAAAAGCAGCTTTCAGAGAACCTGCATTGGCTCACTTTTACCTGCATAAGTTCATCTTCCTGTTTCCTCTCATTATTAGTGTATTCATATGTTTCTCTGTCACGGGACCTGTCACCATGACAGGTTCTTCACCGTTTAAACAGCTCACTCACTCACAGATGCATGATAACTTAAAAAAGCAGGCACAGAAAACCCCATTGTTCGTTGGTTACACCTTCAGTGACTCTGCCAAAATGATAAGAATCAACATTCAAAACAGATTAACCGAAGCAAAAAGAATTCCTGACCATCAATACCAGCACCACTACTATTTTTAGCAGTCGCTTCCATTTGATCTTCTGAAAAAGTGACACTCTGTGCTTTGGTATCAGATAACAGAGACTATACCTTCTGGGAAATAGTAAGAAGGTTAATCTACTCCACTGGGCAAACAAACACTGCCGTGTTAGATGAGGTGCGAGGAGAGAACCAGAAAATCAAACAAGCACTGCATGCCTGTTGTCCATTTTGGTATGATTAATGGATAAATACACTGTGTTACATTGATCCACTGTTTCACTCACTCACTCTCTGGGGGGTGCAGATGATTTATGGCCCTGCTTAATGGTCAGGGTGAGGTAGCACTTAATAAACAACTGAGTGATACCCCACGCAGAGAGGAATGGAGGTGGAAATTCTTATTGCATGACTTCCGTGTGTTTGTCAGGTAGAAATGCAAAAGAGTCCCTTCCTTTTTTGGACATGTGTAAATGACATTAACGGTGACTCACAATAACACGCTGCCTGATTGTTTTGAAACACAAAAGCCTGATGTTGCTGGTACAGAGCATTAAACATTAATCTTCTTTCATCACATAGTCAGGAGTTTGGTCCCATTTAAACAGGAAGACAAACCTCCACTCATCTTTGGGCTATCTAAGGGTAAAACGACTTAAACCGACAACGTGGCCTCGCATGACCGTGAAGATTGTTCTTGGAGTGAAAGTCAAAGTTCTCCCAAAAAAAGCAGCAGCTGTCACGGTTTCTTTTTCCTCACTGACTTTATCACAAAGGCCAGGGAAGCTGCAAGTCGGTGTGAGCTGTCACAGCTTTCCAAAACTCACACTCAGTCATGCAGGTAATGGGTGTTCAGCTTAAGCCACTGATTCATTACGTCAGTCAGTCCTGTGTGCTGTTTTTTCACCATGACCGAGATTTTTATTCTTTTTTTAATATTGCTTCCTGTTATCTTCTACTGTCAACTATTCCAGAAAAGTAACAAAGTTTTTTGGGGTTTTTTTTCAGCTCTGACTTCCACTGTACAGTATATTGCAATGTGGAGCAACAGTGTGTGTAGTACTACAGGGATGCAAGACAGACACACAGACAAGGCAGTGGGTTGATTTTATAGGATTTCTAAATCCTCTGGTTTAAATGAAAGTTATGTCTGGGATAAATCTTTTATCACAAGCATAAAGTTTTTGGCACTCGATCTTCTTTTGGTCTTTTCCCAATTGAATTAAACAACTTAATTATTTTGCTCTCACAAACAATAAAAAAACAACAGTTTGTTAAAACATTAGAGAAATGTATTTGAATAAACCTCTGGGAACAAATGAATAGCCTTCTTCTTATCATAGCATCCTTTTGAGCTTTATATCACCTTATTTGTAGATACAGTGGGGCAAAAAAGTATTTAGTCAGCCACCAATTGTGCAAGTTCTCCCACTTAAAAAGATGAGAGAGGCCTGTAATTTTCATCATAGGTACACTTCAACTATGAGAGACAGAATGGGGGGAAAGAATCCAGGAAATCACATTGTAGGATTTTTAATGAATTAATTGGTAAATTCCTCAGTAAAATAAGTATTTGGTCACCTACAAACAAGCAAGATTTCTGGCTCTCACAGACCTGTAACTTCTTCTTTAAGAGGCTCCTCTGTCCTCCACTCGTTACCTGTATTAATGGCACCTGTTTGAACTCGTTATCAGTATAAAAGACACCTGTCCACAACCTCAAACAGGTTTTTGCCCCACTACAATGTGATTTCCTGGATTCTTTCCCCCCATTCTGTCTCTTATAGTTGAAGTGTACCTATGATTGAAAATTACAGGCCTCTCTCATCTTTTTAAGTGGGAGAACTTGCACAATTGGTGGCTGACTAAATACTTTTTTGCCCCACTGTATTTGTTTGTCTTTGGTTTTATGAACTGATTTTAATGATTTCTCTATTTTATTTTATAAATACCATAATACTTCTTTGTGGGGTTTGTTTTCCGCATGTGCTATTTAAGCATGAGATATGAACAAAATAGGGACCTCCTCTGTAACACACTGTTCCAGAGAGCAAATACTCCATGGGGAGCCTTTAATCCACCCAGTGTACGGTGGGACTACATGTGTAGTAGCACGGTCTCTGTGTCCTCGTTGACACTGGCCTGCCACGATTCATCACGTATTCACCTGTTATACATTCACCTGCCTGATAGCAGATGGACATCGTTAGGTGTCTGAATGGCGAATTAAGATTTCAATCTGCGGTGTCGCACAGAGGACAGCGGCCGTTTACAGGGTTGTACAGATTGTTTACTCTGTGGCAGTCAGAGACACAGATGCACTTGTGAGCGGCTATCATTGTATCTGGTGTACGTGTGCCCGATTACAGAGGAAGATGCGATGACAATCTAGACTATAATGCGAAGAATGCCATCCAGTACAGGCATGCCAGCAAGTTGTATTAGGAAATAAAGATGTCTGTTTAAAGCAGGAGAAGGAATGTGTGGAGCCATTTCTGCAAGAAAAATGACAGACGGGTCATTTCCCAAAGGAAACACTGAGCACATATAGTGTTAAATAAACACAGAGCACACTGTTAAACACTTTTGTCTTTGAATGATTAGACTGCTGCTGTCTAATGAGACTCACCTTTAAACTTGACAAGGAAGTGTGCAGGAATGTCTGCTATTCAAAACAGCTCTGTAACAGTTTATTCACTGGACTGTTAGCGATTTCTGTGAAGTCATGACACACACGCTCTGAGATGACTGGAACGTCAGCTTTTGATTCGGTGAAACGACTTCTCTCTCCTTCCCTGGCCGGGCCTGCTTCCTTCCTGCTGGTCCTGGCTGTCTGGTTATGGCTAGACTTCATGTTTTGGTATCAGCAGGCATGTTTGGGCCGGCGGTGCTGAAAGGCCAGTCTGTCCCCGTTCTGTCCCTGAGCCGCTCAGGTCCCAGCAAACAAAACCAGGAAGAGGAGGAATGTACCGACTCTGGCTCTTACTGTAATCGCTGCTCTTTGGACTGCAACTGTACAACAGCAAGTGAAACACAAAACAGTCGTGTTACAAGGTTTTCCACACAGATAATGTCGTAATACCATAATGCCTTTTTCTTATTTGCAGCAGCTCATGTTCGAACAGCTAATCCAAGCGATGATGCAAGTGTCTCATTGCTGTATTTAAATCTTGTTATACTGCACAGACAGACAGGGGGGTTTGGGAAAAGGTCAGCCCCTCTTTCTGACCCCCCATTTGTGCTGAGGGAAGCAGATTCTCCTGATTTCAGGAGAGGATGAAAAGACCTTTTCTTATTTTTTAACAACCCAAATTTAAATTTCAAAATTGGCTTGTGGTATTAAAATGCTAATTAAATAGTTGCAAACAATGGTTCCAGTGTGCACATCCCCAGTCTGGGATATAAAGGTATCCCTAGGCATAGGACAACAGTCCTGTCTCACTTTCAGGAATTTATTTTTCCCATCACATTAAATCTTATCTTTAACTGAAGTCTGTTCCACCATAAGTTTCTTCTGCATCACAACAAAAAGTTAAATATTGTATTTAAAGTTGGCCTATATTATTCAGGTTCAGCCTTTTTGTCATGTTTACAACAGCCTTGGAGCTTTTGCTATATATATCTTTGAAATGGCAAAGTGAAAATTATTATTCCATGAACATATTCATGTGTAAATTAGACCATCAGAATATACTATCATAAATACTTTATGTTCAGACTCATGTCAGGCCTGACCCTGGAGATGATAATGTAGTTTGGTTGGTCCACCACTTTGCTCCAAACTGAAATATCCCAGCAGCCTTTGGGTGGATTACCATAAAATTCATTGTCGATTGTTGACGTACAATGGCTCTTATTAGCTGTCACATTCATGTTCCCCACAGGAGGAATAACTTTGGTGAGGCCTTAGCTTTTCATCTAACACCATCTTCCGGTGAATTTTTCAATTCATCTATGACTTTGGTTCATGGCCAAATACCTGAACTAATGACTATAATGCAATTTGTGTTCACTGATAGGCAGTAGACTTTTAGTCTTGGTTGTAGTCAACTTTAGGGTCCAAATAAATTACCTTTAATGTTGGGGAAGGTCGTGCTATTTAAAAAACTGAAATGTAATAATACTACATTACTTGCTATGCTCTAATTTTTTAATTAGTCTCATGTACTCTGTATCTTTTAAGTGGAATGAACTGCAACCTGCCATCAAGCTAGATTTGTTTAAAGCCCATGGAGTTGATGTTTTTTCTAACCAGTTTTCTGTCAGTCAGCTAGTTGTGTGGTTGTCAAGATCTCAGTCAGAACAAGACTACCTGATTAAATGATGTGTTTATAATGTAAGATTTAGGGGTACTTCCAATCTGCCAATCGGTGTACAGTCCCTGAGTAAGGCTATTTAATTTAAATGCACAGTAAGCAACAAAAACATGCTGTTCCAATGTCCTAACCCCTAAATGTGTGTATGCAAAAACAACAGGCCCGGGGAGACAATTATAATCACACAATCATGATTTATCAGCCAGCATGTGGGAGAAAAAAATCGGGACAACAACATCAAATAAAACAAAGCCAAACAATACAGCGTTATGACAACAGCGTGATTAAGGTTGCAATCTCAATTCCACCATCCACCCCATATCTGTTCCCCGAGCAAACAGCAGACATGCCCCTGTTTTTCCTTTGTTTCTTTTCCTCTCCTGGCTCTCTCCTGCGCTAAAGGAATTCAGGAGGAATGCAGAAAAAGCATCCTGTTTTCATTCCACACTCTTAGTCAGCTATTCACACTCTGTAGCACACGCTGGGGGGTCTGAGAGTTCACACTGACGTCAGGGTAAATAACTAGGAAGTCTCTACATGACTAATGGAGACACAGGTGCATGCAGAAATGAGCATGGCCTGGTGTGTTTTTGTATCCTGCAGTATCTGGACTCCCGTTTCAACACCAACACAAGAAAGAAAAACAAGCAGGACCACCATAATAATCTGCTAATAACTTATTATCTGTCATTCCTTAAACACTTGACCTGTAACCTAGGTCGTCCTGTAGATAATTGGAGGCCAAATGTCTCCAACATCCTCTTTAATAAACATCTTCTGAGCTCACGTCCCGCTTGCAGAACAGCCTATCTAATGTAAACATCAGCTTATGGGGCAACAAGGGGACAGACTCCCCACCACGACGAGATAACCGCCGCACGTTACATTACTGACAAAGACATCCTATGTGTAGTAACCACACACTGTCTTCAACTCTCTCAGAGGGTTCACTATGTTCCTGTTCAGCAGTTAAATGTTAAGCATGACTTCAAAGTTCACACGCCTGATTTTTTTTCTGCACAGTCAGCCTGAAGCGAAGACTTAAAAGGTTTGAGTGTTTTATTGAGAGCAACATGCAGCAGGTGGCTGTGGCCATAACCTTGTTTTATATGTAGACTACAGATCTACAGCTCATCCATTCAATTCTGCATGGAACCTTCAAAACCGAAGGTTTATGCAAGTTTCAGCGAGATGAGGGTCATCCACTAATCTCTGGCCTGGCAGTTCAAGATTAGAGGACATGTCCACAAGCTGAAGTATCCTCTGGCAAGACACGAACCCCATGCTGCCTACCAGCCCTGTTGCCATTGATGCGTGTGTGTGTGTGTGTTTGAAATGGTGAATGATAGGTCAATTATAAAGTGCTTTGTCAGTTGCTGAGAAGAGCTATACACGTGCAGTCCATTGACACTTGTATCATATACACTAGTCTTTTTCAGCAGCAACATACATTCAGCAGTGAATGATACTAAAGTCAGATTTAACCATAAACAACTACTGTAAACTTTGACCAGAAAGAAAATGGAGAGATAAACCAATAAGATGACACTGGTATAGTAAATCTTTTAGGGAGGGACAAGTGGTAAATAATTAGTTCAATCTGTCACTCTGTTATAAATGAACACAATCCAGGTGACCAGCAGGTCACGCAGCACGTTAAAGGTGCGTTCAGACAGAAACTGTTCATTTGGGTGAATTTGACCACTAAATGGTTTCTGTTTATTTGCCCCAAACAGCCAAATGTACCAACTGTTTGTTAATTGCAGATGTAAGCTGTGAGCTTTTTCCTCTCCTCTATGTTCATGTATGTTTATGAAGCAGATTCATAAAGGGAATGGAAACTGGTCAGAACATTTTTAACTCACATTGACAGGACTTTGTCGTAATGAATTTGCTCCCGATAAGGTCTTTCTGTGATCCAGTGTGTTTCAGCTGTATGTGTTACCATGGTTATCTTTTTTTAAAATAAATATATAAACTGCTTAGCCTAAGAAGATGACTTATTATTGGATCTCCGCCCACATTAAATAAGTGTAGACAGCTATTAACTTGCTCTTGAGGGTGAAGACTTACAGGCATTGCCAGAACTATATCTGATTTCAATATGTTAGGTATTATGGAGACAACTGATCACATTGATAGGTCTTCGGTGGACTGTTTGAAAAGCAAATTTCCTTCATTTTAATTTCTTATTGGGCCTTTATTGAAATAAAGAAGTAGTACCTGTTATATTATTTTTTTTAGTCCATCAAGAGTCATATATAGTCTATGTCATCAACCACATGTGACTTAATTGTTAAAATATTGATGCTCGTAGAAGAAGATTAGTATTCAAGTGTGAGGTACGCTATAACAATATTGTCATCAACAAAATGTGTTTTTTCTGTCGTGGAAACTGTTATATCAGTTTTGATATATGTTGTTCAAATCATTTGTTTACTGGAGCATGTAATTTGTAGCCAGAGATCCAGTGAGTGACACAGAAATTACATTAAGTCAAAAAATGAAATCTTTAATTTTCTCATACACAAGTCAGTGTATCATTCATACAAATATAAATATGCCTCTGAATAAATTAGAGAATAAATAAATTGTTCTATTGTACAGCAATTGATATAGTTCAGCATTTAACAGTAAACTTCTATGCGGGTAAACTATCCATCATATACAGCATTGAGATATTTGAGTGTTCATATTTCCATCAGACAGGGTGGATGGCGTGAATGGATTCATGGCACAGAAAAGGAGCAGGCCACAGATAAATATCTTTTGAAGTGCATAATACAAGTCGAGAGTCATAATTTCCCAGTGGCTAATTACAGAGAAATTATGTGAACATTTGTCAGGGGAGAAAAACTATTTTTTTGGCAAGCCGCACGTCATTGAAACCTGCTGGCTTATCTTCAATCAAAACTTTAAACAGGACCTGTGCAATAAACATTCGACCCAACACAATAGACCTACTGTAGTTGCAATGCTAGCAGTAGGCATGCTGCACTTCTGTGTAGAGGAGCTGACAATGGACCTTGTATGAATCTACTTGTTTGTTATAAGGAGATGACCTTCATTTCACTGAGGCAATGTGTGCCAAGAGCGAACAAGCTGCCGTTTTCAAGTACTGCTCGAGAATTAAGGAGCGATTTGCTAATTTGCCCGAAACATTAGGCAGAACGATAGATTCCAGCTCTGATACAGAGGAATATTAAACTAAACCAAAGGTCAGTACTGACACAATAGTTTCAAGGACATTTGAGTAAACAATGACATATTCAGAACTAAATACAGAGCTGACATGACTCTGCTATGTGTAATGATCATTTGATCCACAGTGTAGGTGAGTTGTGGATTTAAAACTGTCCACAGGTTGTAACCTTTCTTGATGGGGTTGCCCAAAAGGCAGCATCAGTTCCAATGTCCTTATCTCTAATGGATGCTTCCTAGGCATGTATAGACTGTTTGTCAAGTTAAAAAAATGTTCAAAGAGACATCTCCACCCAACATTGTTCCTGCAGGGGTTCTGTCTTGGTGAGTTGCCAGTCCTCCGAAGCTGTTTTGCTGCCTCTCATCTCCAGACTCTTGGCACATTTCAAAACTCTGGTGCCTGCAGATGGAGGACTCTCTGGTCCATGGCGGTTGAATCCATGGAGGTTGAACTGCTTCAGGCGTTTGCTGAGCCCTCTATCTCTGTGATCTGCTCCTCAGTCTGTTGAATCCACCCGGGCTCTCATTTGAAGACAGAAACTCTTTTGCAATCACCATATTGGACTTGACCACAGATCTACAGGAAAAACAAAATGAGACTGTTAAGAGAGGCTTCATGTGTCTTCACAATGACCATCAAGCACAGCAAAATATGGATTATGAGGTTTATCCTTAAAGTCTTTTTCATTTACCTGAAAGATTCCAGCAGTTTGTTGCTGTTTGTGTTTGCAGACTCTTCCAATGGGGCCTTGACATTAGTCCTTGAATCCTCTGAGCTGTGGACAGAACAACAGCATTAAAAAATGACATAATCCCATTAATGCCGCAGGGAATTAAACCTCTACAAACTAAGGTTTGGTTTGCATTATTAGGTTACCTGAAGCAAAGGTAGTTCAAGGTGACTGAGCAATTTCTTTGGTATGCCAAACTAATATATTTTTAGATGCCTTTTGGGCAGGAATGCAGGGTGTGCCTTATGAAACAGCACCATGGATAACATCTAAAGATGGTGACTAATCCATACTAGTGGTTTCCTGACTGCAATAACTCAAAGACTCAACAAACATTCCCTTGAGCAGAAGCAAAAATCTAAACTATCCAAAAAAAGCAGCATTTCTAATAAGCCTTGATGGTTTCTTTTAAGGCCTCCGGGGAAATGCGGGCCATTCTCTGCACTATGACTACTACCCCTATACCGCGGTGACATTATCACAGGCTGAATCATTTTGCCTCGTCTCTGAGTCGTCCTCTACATCAGAAAAACTGTTCAAGCTCGTCACGGATGACTGCCAATGCAAGGAAACACTGAATCTACTTTGATACTATCTGGCTTCCACAGCGGGGTACGTGATGGGAGGGTCTTGTTTTGCTGTAGGTCCAGGTATTAGAGGAATGAAGGCTGGGGAGGAAAGTCGCTCACCTTTTACAGCAGAAGTCGGTGCAGGTCTTATCGGCTGTGTCGATGCATTCACAGCGATCAGCTGAACGCCGGCGACGACGAGACAGGGGACTTCCCATGCCATAAGGAAGGAGTTTACTGTAGAGGAAAATTAAACTTATTAGGACAGCTTTGAAGATGCGGGAGTCTGGGGTTAGTTTAGAAATTGTCTCTGAGTGCTGCTGTGTGTAAGCATTAGGGGTAGTTTTAATATCTCCAGGGCTTCTGAGTGCACATCTGAAGTACTCACCTTGGCGTGTTGACCCAGATAATATCCAGGTGGCAGAAGTAGATGCACTCTTTATCATCCCAGCTGCTACAGGAGCAGCGTTTGGTCCTGACGCGGTGTGGATGTGGAGCCTGAGCTGGCGGCTCTGTGCGGTCTGATAAGGGGAGTCCACAACCTAGAAAAACACAAAGGACACTAAGATTAAAAAGTGTCTACTAATCCTTTGCAGTGTGACTATGCAGTTAGTGTAAATACAAAGAAGTCCACTTGGCAGGCTAACACCCACTTGCGCGGTTAAATAAATGTGATTGTGATTAATAGTGAGTGATAGTCAAACAATCCTGCAAACTGGCTATCACTCACCAGCAAACTGCCAGCAAACTGGCAGAGAAGAAGTTATATCAATAATGCTGCGGTAATAACTTATCAAAGAAAAATAGAGGTTTAGCCCAGCTCTTGTATTGTCCTTTCTGTGGTAAGAGGCATAGAACCAAAAAATATGAAATCATTTAGTAAATTTAGTATCATATCTGCATCCTAATTATTTTGTTCAACTAATTTGTGCTGTTCTATCCCTTTGTAACATTGCTTATTTTGGTCAACTTGTACCTGGAATCCAAGCCAACTAAACAAGTCAAGAATCAACTGGTAATGCACTGGAGCCAAAATATCATCAAAAGCAAACATTTTTTAATTGGACTTGAACCACAATCTACAAATGTAGTAAAAACACCTTGCAGAGAAAGACTCACCCTCTTGAAGAGCCATGCAGATGATGAATAAAGTCAGCGTCTTGATCATGAAGGAAGCCATCGTCACCGTCTGATGTTTCAGATGTGTAAAAGCAGCAGCAGTCAGTTGACACACTCCAAGAGGTGTAGACGAGTCTCTGTTGTTGTGTGTGTGTTGAGGCTGGAGAGCAGCAACAGGTGCTTTGTGTTCACGCTCCAGCCAGGACATCTACTTATACACCCCCCGTGGGTGATATCACGATGGCCCCTCCCACCTCTGTGTACTCTGTCTCTTTATGCAGAACAGTGTTGTTACTCAACACACACATACTCCACCTGCCCTCCCCGCATTCCAGCGTTGACCTGACGCCTCAGTGCTTTCAGCAGCGCCCCCAACAGGTCAAGAAGTGCAGGGAGGACATCTAAAGGCTCAGCTAGTACTGAGATGATTTCAGATTAAAGAGTCAAATTTTCTACAGGATTTCAGTGTATTTCTATTGGATCAGAATTATTGGATGGGAATTGTCATACCAAAAAATAAATAAATAAAAATACATATATTAATTGTTTGTGACTTATGATTACTCTTGTAAAAACAGGTCATCATTACACATAAAACCCAAACTAAGAATGTAATGGCCCAAAACTAAGACTGAGACTGTAACCAAACAGGAAGTAGTGTGTGTGTGTGTGTGTAATAACAACATTCATTGTTCCGAAACTTACAATTTGAACATAAAAGATAAAACGAATAAACCAAAACAAAAATCCAAGACAATTCCCACTTCATTTTTAGTTTAACAAGCACAGTTGTTATGTAAGTAATAAGTCAATTATGGGTTGAGATTAAAAAGAAAAAAAAGCAATTCTGTCGATTTACTCTGGTTGGTGTATGAGCGTGTGTTTCAATCTGCAGCATGTGGAGATGTGTGAGGGTGACGAAAGAAAAAAGAACCAGCATGAGACAAACTGTGGCAAAGTAAAAAACAAATAGGAAAAAAGAGAAAAATAAATGAAGAAGAAGACCAGACTCCTGGTAACGTCAGCAATGTAAACAACATTCAGCAGCCAAATCAATTCATTTCATATGAACTGGCCCACTACTTTTTTATTCATAGAGACCATGAAAACGCATTTTATGTAATTATAACAGTGTTACATTATATCATCAGTAAATTATTAACTGTTTATACACCAGCTACATGAGATTCAAGAAATTATAACTACATGCAAATACATCAATAAATACTTAAAACCTCATGATGTAACTACATCATATTATATTTACTTATATATTTATATCCCTGCAATTATTGTTTATATACAGCTTATAGATGCTACATGGGCAGAGAAATGACAAAACTGGATTGACAAAATGATTAGACTTTTTATTAACCAATGAGAATAGAGAGGCGGCAGATGATTGTCACAAAGACAGGAGGTCATGTGGGGCCATGTGTTGTGTTTTTCTTTCTTTTATTTTCTTTTTTTCCAGAGGCTTTCAGCGTGCAGGATGAGGCCAGAGGCAGCAGGGGAAGAGATGAGCAGTGGTGGTGGTGTTTCTACAGGTGCCACGCGGCTGATACGAGGATGATGAAGTCAAGGACGGCTGTCAGCGACCCCCCGCAGGAAAGTGAGGTCATGGCACAATCGTCCCACATACCCCTACACTGTCACACAAACAATATCTCGGTGTGTAACACGCTTTGACCTTTGTCGAGAGATACGCAACCGCCTGCCACATCAGCAGCTCTCTGTAACCCACACACATGCCACCATGCATTATAGTGCACTCACACACACACTCACACACACACAGTTTACACTGTCTGTCTCTTTCCGGTGACATCAGGGATTTTACCACAGCCTGACCACTAACAGTCTAAACAGATACACTCAGAGATAGGAGTACAGTTTCTGTCCCCCAAGATACAATCTACACTTACAAACCCCCCTGGGGCTAATTATCGGACTTCAGGATAACTACAGTTACCTGTTTGAGGTCAAAAAGGTACATTTATGTTCCAAAGCAGTACAAGGTAATGTACAATGTACAATGTACAATGTAATGGTAAATATTGTAAATATGTAACGTTTCTCTTAATGTTAAGGTACAATATGAGGCGACAGTGTTTGTTAGGTCAAATACAAAAAATAGTTAAAATATTCATTTTACTTTTACATTTGAAGGTTTTACTGTTCCTCATTTATTTAATATAGATTTTAACTTGTAAGCTATGGTTGAGTAGCATTGAGTACAGATCAATGACACTGAATTGGATATTAGCATTCTAGCTTTTTTTTTTCTTTTTCTGGCAAACAAATCTGGAGAAAGTGAGTTTGTTCACACCTGAGGGTACCAATAAGTTGTAAGGGCAGCTGCACCTTAGGAGGGTACTGCCCCAGCCACAAGGTGCAAATTTAGCCCATTATTTCTGACAGTGTTTGTCATGCAAACACTCCCAGGTATTCCTCTTATCAGCTATAGAGTGGGTTATATAATTCAAATCCACAGGTATGTACAGTCAGAAGGAACTAATGTGCATCTGATAACGGGATACCGCAGGGAAGAATAGATGGATCAAGATGAACTTGGAATGAGACGTATGATACTCAAACAAAGACGCAGTCTATGCAAAGGACACATATTATTTAAAAATTATTCAAAAATACATACTGTACTGTTTGTGCTCTAGAAGGGCAATCAGTCAGAAGACTATAGTAAATGTCTATTTTCATTTCATAGACTTTCATAGAGATGTTGCAAATTGTATATTTATTTACTTTTATGTGACATTTTCCCACATTTATCTTGTCATTTAAAAAATAATCAAATTAATGTTGTAAATATATGTGCAATAACAAAGGATTTTACTTGAAGTGTACATATATTTGAAATCTTCCTGGCCAAAAAATCATTTATTCATGTAAGCATTGCCTGTCTAAAAGTAGATGTTAGAGTCTTTTCTCATCTGCCAGCCTGCTCAAATGACACACAGCATTCATTTAAAAAAAACTAGTCTTCTTACAGGTTTCCCTGTATAAATACTGTATACACTACAGTCAATACACTAAGTCACTTTATTCACATTATTCATCCATCCATCCATCCGTTTTCTGTACCGCTTATCCTGTCTGTCTCACAGGGTCATGCGGGGCACATCATATTATTCATATTATTCATAATTCTCCAAAAGCTGAAGTGACCTTTGGGTGGCTCATTTTTTGGGAGAATGAGTCTGTGAAACTCCAACTAGTATCCAGACCAAAAAAGGAAGAAGGGGAGGACAACAAATGTTTTAAGACCATTGAAGAGCTTCCACTGAAGTATGGAAAATGTTGTCATGGATTTTTACATCAGAACTTCAGCAGGAACCCAGAAGATAGAGAGACCTCCAGAAACAGGAAAAAACACAGCTGAAATGTGCATATTTGTGTGTGTGTGTGTGTGTGTGTGTGTGTGTGTGTGTGTGTGTGTGTGTGTGTGTGTGTGTGTGTGTGTCACAATGCAGAAAGACTGGCATTTGACCAAGTATTTGTTACAGTGAAAAAAAAAAAAAAAACATCTAGAGCAAATATTTGTCCAGTGGTGCAGACTGGAGGAATGGGCTCAATCTAAAGGTGCCCCCTCCCCTCTCATTTCCCCTTCCTCTTGTCCCTTTCCCCAGCTGCTTTCTCCAGACAAGGCAGCAAAGGAACAGCGTGACTCCACAGTCACAGTGTAAAAAAATGTGCCCTTATCTATTTTCAACTTCCGGTTGCTGCTGAGGGCGACAGAGGAATGTGAGGCGGCACGATGACAAATAAACAGCGGAGACACGATTGCAGAATCCTTTGAAATTCCTCCAGGATGAGGTTAAACGTACGAGCAGTGACACAATAACACACAAACACACAGAAGTCCTCACACTCAGGATGGACAGGAAAGGATAAAAATGTGCTTTCATTATGTAAAATACTGAAATCATGACATCAATGCACAAAACATGTACTCAGTGTAGAAAGTAAAAAAAACAGTTTGACTAAATCAACAGTAATCTAATCTAAACTAAGGTTCAGAAATAAGCACACCATTAATTAAGAACATTTTGACAACTGACAATCACAGTCGGATATTTTATCTATTTGTAATTGTAGAGCTATAACTATCTCGACTATCTGCTATATAAGAAGAGTAATGTTTCTTTATTTCCATGTCTTCTATGTGGATTGGGGAGGATGTGGACATTTTTCTTGGGACCTTCTTTCAGTTTTTAGCGTGTTAATATGTGTCTTGTCTTCCTCTGTCTAAAATGAGGAACCCATTATTTCAAATATTAAGAATATTGTGAAGCAAACATGCCACTGTTCTCATTGCAAACTGCATCATGTATTAGCTGTGCGAGAATGAAGTTTCTTTGAGTTATAATTTGGAGTCTGAGATATCACAGGAGAACCAATGAATTGAGAGCCTGCACTATCACATTTTTTTAAATAAAATGTAATACTTAATACCATTTGATTCAGTTCATTTAAAATGAGCTATACACAGTTTGTATCTGGTTTCACTCCTTAGGCATTGTGTCTTGAAGACCAACCTGCAGATGTGTGAATATAGCATGAGGGTAATGGGGTTTAGCAAACTTCAGTTCTGCATGAGACCAGCAGATCTCAGTCACCTTGGCTCAAATTGAAATGGGTACCACAGACATGTGACACCTCGTCAGGGAGGAATGCCAAAATGTCATCCCTCGTCCTTATAGGGTAAAAAAAAAAAAAAAAGTGTAGAAGACAGGAAGCGCTCTGTAGTTTGAGGTAAGAGACCCGGTGAGTCACACACAGACCCTCATATGAGTGAGGTGGAGAATATGGGCCAATCCCCTGCTCAGTATGAGTCGATGGGGGTTGTGATAGCAGCATCAGTGCCAGCAGGTACACAGACTGACAAAACTAATGTCTAGTTTCAATGTGACGTGAGTGATGAGGGTGCCTGCTACACCTGTCTGCAACCAGTCATACTTAACATATAAGTCAGAACAGGCAATCAGAGATCACAGAGGAAGGAGTCATGTGACGCGTTTCTTCATCAGTATGAAGAAACATGCCAACGTTCAGATCAGATGAAATTATGTAAATGGGCAGAGAGATTTATTCTGGACAAACATCTGTGACAAAATCTTTCACCTGCTAACTATTTCTGCAGCTTTCACTTGTTTTCCATGATCTTCTTCCACAGTTGGCGCTTCAGGTTCAGGTGTTTAAAGGTTATGATCCCTGCATGTATGACATCACGTAACTGATCAGAGCCCATACACTGTTTGAAGACTGTGGGTTATGGTAGGTAAGTGAGCCTTGAGGTAAGAATCACTGTTTATGAAATACATAATGAACAGCAGATTACCTGCCACATTTCGTCATGTTGCTAACTGGACATGCCAACCACCTACGACTAATGTTTCACATTCTCAGCTTTTGTTAACATGTTTTATTTGTTTTGAATCACCATAGTAACAGACATTTTTGACTCTTTACCCTTATCAAAGGTGACGTGTGTCTCTTAACCCTTTAATGCCAAGTGTATCATATTTGATACATGAGTTTTTGAGACCTCTACATCATCAGTGTGATATTTGTTTTTTCCCTGAAAAACCTGATGTATACAATCAAAGTGCTAGAAAATACAAAATAACCAAAAAAATTAAAATGCAGAATGCAGCAAAAATTATACAAAAGAAAAATGTAAAGTGGGACAAAAAAGTATTTAGTCAGCCACCAATTGGGCAAGTTCTCCCACTTAAAAGATGAGGTCTCCAATTTTCATCATAGGTACACTTCAACTATGAGAGACAAAATGAGAAAAAAAATCACATTGTCTGATTTTTAAAGAATTTATTTGCAAATTATGGTGGAAAATAAGTATTTGGTCAATAATAACAAAAGTTCATCTCAATACTTTGTTACATACCCTTTGTTGGCAATAACAGATGTCAAACGTTTTCTGTAAGTCTTCACAAGGTTTTCACACACTGTTGCTGGTATTTTGGCCCATTCCTCCATGCAGATCTCCTCTAGAGCAGTGATATTTTGAGGCTGTCACTGGGCAACACGGACTTTCAACTCCCTCCAAAGAATTCCTATGGGGTTGAGATCTGGAGACTGGCTAGGCCACTCCAGGACCTTGAAATGCTTCTTACGAAGCCACTCCTTCGTTGCCCGGGCGGTGTGTTTGGGATCATTGTCATGCTGAAAGACCCAGCCACGTTTCATCTTCAATGCCCTTGCTGATGGAAGGAGGTTTTCACTCACGATACATGGCATGGCCCCATTCATTCTTTCCTTTACACGGATCAGTCGTCCTGGTCCCTTTGCAGAAAAACAGCCCCAAAGCATGATGTTTCCACCCCCATGCTTCACAGTAGTAGGTATGGTGTTCTTTGGATGCAACTCAGCATTCTTTCTCCTCCAAACACGACAAGTTGAGTTTTTACCAAAAAGTTCTATTTTGGTTTCATCTGACCATATGATAGTCTCCCAATCCTCTTCTGGATCATCCAAATGCTCTCTAGCAAACTTCAGACATGGGCCTGGACATGTACTGGCTTAAGCAGGGGGACACGTCTGGCACTGCAGGATTTGAGTCCCTGGCGGCGTAGTGTGTTACTGATGGTAGCCTTTGTTACTTTGGTCCCAGCTCTCTGCAGGTCATTCACTAGGTCCCCCCGTGTGGTTCTGGGATTTTTGCTCACCGTTCTCATGATCATTTTGACCCCACCCCACGGGGTGAGATCTTGCGTGGAGCCCCAGATGGAGGGAGATTATCAGTGGTCTTGTATGTCTTCCATTTTCTAATAATTGCTCCCACAGTTGATTTCTTCACACCAAGCTGCTTACCTATTGCAGATTCAGTCTTCCCAGCCTGGTGCAGGTCTACAATTTTGTTTCTGGTGTCCTTTGACAGCTCTTTGGTCTTGGCCATAGTGGAGTTTGGAGTCTGACTGTTTGAGGTTGTGGACAGGTGTCTTTTATACTGATAACGAGTTCAAACAGGTTGCCATTAATACAGGTAACGAGTGGAGGACAGAGGAGCCTCTTAAAGAAGAAGTTACAGGTCTGTGAGAGCCAGAAATCTTGCTTGTTTGTAGGTGACCAAATACTTATTTTCCACCATAATTTGCAAATAAATTCTTTAAAAATCAGACAATGTGATTTTCCTGGATTCTTTCCCCCATTCTGTCTCTCATAGTTGAAGTGTACCTATGATGAAAATTACAGGCCTCTCTCATCTTTTTAAGTGGGAGAACTTGCACAATTGGTTGGCTGACTAAATACTTTTTTGCCCCACTGTATATGTCAACACCCTCACTTGACATTGTTACATTCAAATAATTAAAAAAATACAACAGGCAACTTAAAGATTTCTTTGCATGTTACTCTCCAAACAATTGTTTCTCTCAAAATTCCTCGACTTAGACTTTGTTGGTGGTTTTGTCATAATATCTGCCACCATTTGTTCTGTTGGTCAATACCACCATTAACAGCAGACCTTACAAAATTATATTTTATGTCAACATGTTTACACCTCTGTCTCTGTACAGGATTTTTAGCTAAAGCTATTGTACCTTGGTTGTCCTCATAAACCTTAGGCTGGATATAATGACACCCATCAATATTTTGTAACAGTTGAATCAAATATATACATTCTTGGATGGTTTCAGCTAATGCCATGTACTCGACTTCACAAGTAGAAAGAGCTACAGTGGGTTGCTTTTTGGTTTTCCATGAAATCAAAGGACCATTTTGGTTTAAGCTAACACAATACCCAGTAGTACTGCGTCTGTTGGTCACATTTTTTGCCCATTTTGCATCACAGAATGCTTGCTCATTGTTACCTTTTCTGTAACATAACTGCTTTTCACTTGTGCCTTTCAGATATCTAGATACATGTTTTACTGTGGTCCACTGCTCTTCTGTTGGCCTAGAAAAGTACTGTGAAAGTTTACTCACTACATAACTCAGGTCTCGGGCCTCATTTATAAAACTGTGCATGCATAGGATTCACATCAAAAGGTGGCGTACTGAAGCAACGAAACACAGAACGTGCGTACGCACAAAAATATTCTGATTCATAAAACACACGTCCTACGCCTGTTTCCCTTAAATCAACAATCAACTCTAAATGAGACGCACCTTTTCCGGGCATCATGTCACAGCCATAGTTGCCTATAAATAGTCAATGAAACGCCCCTAATAAATATTCATTCTACCTGACTGCAGGAAGGTGGCCATGGCGAAAGCTGACAGAAAAGGTAAAAAACTAAATTTCAGTGTAAAAAAAATCGAGGTACTTGTTGAGGAGGTCGACACAAGAAAGCACATTTTGTTTGGTGGACACAAAATGGGCATTTCCAATGGAGCTCACGCCACTGAATGAAAAGCTTGCTGGCATCATCGGGGAATCCCTCTTGACTGCAGTGGTGGCGGAGGCGGAGGGGGACACCGATGCGCACGACGCACCGGATGATTCAGGTAACTTATGTCATTTCTTATTTCCCTGATTAAATAAGTAAACCAAATGCATTCAACTTGATTACACATGTATTGAAAACAATTGAGACGTTATTCACAAAAATGATTTTATTCACAATTTTTTTTTGTAGTGTTCCAGTGGGGTCGGAAATCCTCCAGCAGCTGATGATGCAGTCCTCCAAATGCAGAGGGACACAATCGAGGCCATAAATAAAGTTGCAAAGGAACTAAGAAATAAAAAACGTGCTGACTGCAGCACATTGAAAGAGCTTAATAAATAGCATTTGTTTCCATACCTTTTTTTTCCCCCACATGCGCTGCATCACATCCAAACGCTGGCGCGTAGCAGCAGCTGGCTCATATTCCTGGGGGTCAGGGCCAACGGGACCATCAGCCTCAGGGGGTACAGCTAAATTCTTAGGCTGTGCCACATTATGAAGGACCGCACACGCCCTCACAATTTGGCACACCTTTTTGGGCCTGTATGAGAGCTTCCCTCCCGCGGCATCAAGGCAACGCCACCTGCCCTTCAGAAGCTTCTCTGTAAAGCCGGGCCCTGCACAGCAGGTCCAGAGGTCCAGAAGAACAGCTCGTGGAAGTCGGAATCTGCTCATGAGAGCACACTCATCGTCATTGGCAAGGAGATCTTGATGGTCTCTGAAGACTCATTCCCTCCGAAGTCTTCGGTTAGCCACATCTTCCAACAGTGCAAAATCAGCCATTGTGAGTCATTACGCACTGTGATTGTGTGCCTTTTTATACCCACCCATTTGATTATATCTGAAGAGCTACAGGTGTGAGAATTACTCTCATTGGAAATGAAAAACTGTTCTGTGAATGCACACGTGGTGGTGATAATAATAATAATAATAACAACAAGCAGTATTTGTATGTGTCAATAAAAAACAAAAACCTAAACGCCAGAGAAGCCATGTTATAAAACACAATAGGCCTATATGATAATATATGAAGACTCGGATCTGTCTGAAGTGAGGCATCGAAAACGGCATCCGTTTAAACGTAATTGGTCCTACTGTTCACCTTATTTATAAATAGGTAATAATAATAATAAAATTTGCAACTTACAAGTCTTGCTTAATAATGACAGAATATATTTGAGGAGTTCTTTTGCAATAATTGATATCGCTGTTTGTATTTATTATCCTAAATCATGTTTTTGTGTGTGCGGGTATCCAGCAATCCACAAGTGTTTATTTATTCACTGAAAATGACTTTTATCCACTTTGTAAATGACCTCTTCATATATGATACGTGAATGATAATATTTCATTTTCCTCTGCATAACGGGATCAGTTTCACACATTTTCTGTGTTTCATCCTTCTGCCGACAGGGATTCGCAGTTTCTCATTTCTCCACATTATGTGCGTAAGCATGGGTCAGAGTTTACGTGGAAGACTGCACATTCTCATAATTGTTTTTTATAAATCCTGAACTTAGCGTAGAAACTGGCCTATGCCTTCTTTTGTGCATACGCATATGCGTTTATAAATGAGGCCCCTGGTCTGGTACATGTTGCTAAGTAGATTAAGCTGCCCACAGCCTCTCTATACTTCCTGACATCACATTCCTCACAAGGTGTTGCCCTCAATACCCAGAAAGTGTCTCAGTTTACCCTTACCCTCTTTCATTTTGAACTTAGCTGTGAGCATCATTTTGACATCCTTCATCACATTTTCATCACTGGCTGCAGTAATCACATCATCAACCCATATCACAATGATCACTTTTTGGTTTTCTGTTTCTTTAGTGTAAACACAATGATCGGCTGAATTCTGGATAAACAGATTTTCACTCAAATAATCATGTTCCAGTTTCTACCTGATTGTTTTAAACCATACAGTGACTTTTCCAGCTTACAAACCAACATTTCACCTCTGTCAGATGCAACTTCATAACCCTCTGGTTGTTTCAAAATCACTTCAAAATCTATTGGTGCATGCAGGTAAGCAGTTTTGACATCCATCTGATAAAATCAGGTTCTCTTCTCTCTCTGCTGCTTTTTGCATTAACACTCGTACACTAGGTTAGCAGTAGGCGAAAAAGTCTCATCATAATCTACACCTAGCTTTTGTCTGTATCCTCTGGCTACATAACGTGCCTTGAATTTGTTAGACCCATCTGCATTGGTTTTTAAAGCATATACCCATTTACCCCCCACTGCTTTCTTACCCTCTGGTAGTGTGGTTAAGGTAAATGTGTTGTTTTCGCTCAGCGGTTCCATTTCCTCATCCATTGCACTAGACCATTCTCTTGAGTTAGATGAGGTTACAGCTTCCCTGAAGGTAAGAGGTATATTAGACACCAGCTTGTAACAGTAATCTATATTCATCTGTACTTGGTCGTCTTTTGCCTCTGTTGTAACTTTTGAATGTCACCAAAATTACAGTGGCCTAAGGTCTCATGCCGTGTCTTAATATCATAACATCCATTACACTGGTCATCTTCACAATACTTTTCACTGTGTTCAAATAGTACAATCTATTGTACACATGGATGTTAGTACCGTCTTTGCCCTTGAGGACATTTTTACCTTCCTTAAAAACGACCATGGTACCTCTGGTGGTTTCTGCTTGAACAGAGAACATGTCCCGCGGATATGTGGGGATGTACAACGCCTGTAATAAGGTGGTTTTGTGGCGTTGCCCTCTGCTGTCAATCAAGATCACCTCCACTGAGTCTTTGAATGGAACCTGTCATCAAAGCTCTTAAACTTTGAGATGTCTGTGATAACGTGAGAAGTCGCCCCGGTGTCGACCATCAGACCCGTTGGTTTGATACGACATTTTTCTGGACCTCTGTATCACAGTCGCTCACCCCAAACGTGTACTCGTTGGTGCCGGGCTCCTCTGACGCTCTCCGCACGTCATCTCGCCTCTGCTGCCTTCTTCTGCAGGTTGCGTAACGGTGCGTGGAGCTTTAACAGTGGTTGCACCACTGTTTACGCTGGCACACTTTGGCTATGTGCCCTCTCACGCCACATCTGTAGCACACCGCATCCACGCTCCTAGCTCCCTGCCGGTCACCTGCACTCGCTGGAGTCCACTTCACTGTCGGTTGCACCTGCGCCCTCATGACGTTGTCAGCAGACACTTCTGCTCCCCGCATCTTCTCAGTGTCCTCAAAACTTCTGAGCTTAGTTTAATTTCAGCAAAAGGCACTAGCTCCTCACTTTGTGATATATGGATTGCAAATGGCTTGAATGCTTCAGGCAGTCCCTTCAAAATCGTCGCCACCATCAGACCATCACTTTATGTCTCTCCAGCATTTCTCAAAGCTGTGATGGCTGTCTGCACAAATCACAGTCAGTCACACTCTCACTGCTGGACTTTTGGAGTGAGGTCAGCTCAGTGTACAGGCTGATGATCCGCGGCTTATCTTTGCCTGCATGATAGTCTCTGAGAATCTTCAACGCCTTGCATCCATCATCAGCCGCTTACCGCATAACAAGCGACAAACTCCTGTCATCCAGAAACTGGATTAACTCTGCGTAAGCCATGGCATTTTTCTCCTCATCATCATCTTCTCCCTCTTCCACGTCATTGGCAGGTGACTGGGGCTCATTTAGGATGCTTCAAACCTTGTAACAATAAATGGCCCAAGAACTTTGTCTCCCACAGTTCATAATTTTTCTCATCTCCGTCAAAGTACAGCCTAGACCAACGGCTCCTCGAGTGTTTCACATATTCTCGTCTTTAATTCTCTCAGTTTTGCTGATGTAAGGGTTCATATTTGTTGCTGTTAGTGACTCTGTGTTACCATGACGCAGTTACTATAAATTTCAGGAAACTAATTACACTGTTTCACTTTGGACACAAAGGAAAGAAAACCTCTCCCCAAAATGTTTCCAATCAGTCTCATCCCCCTGGTTGAGTCTTCTCTTCAGGTGAACCTTATCGCAGCACTCCTCTCCGTTATTAAACTTTAATTGTGCAGGTTACACACAATTTGTTTTTTCTGTTGCCGTGGTGTTCCAACACATCCGATGACTTCCTCCACCTTCCAGGGAAAATAGAGGCACAATCAAAGCAACAGGATGTGACTTATGTGCTTGGGTAGAAAATAAATATCTTCTCTCCACACCTCTGTTGACTGTGGTTTCTATCACTATACACTTTAAAAATAAAACAATGAAAACACAATTCTTCCCGATTACTCTCACTGTGTGTAATCTCATGGATGATTCATTACAAAAGAAGGTTTCATTATATGGGCCAATAACTTCTGTGTGTGATGTCATCATTTTCAGTACACCCGAGCCAAGATGGACTTTAAGTTGCTTTCTCCTGCCACCCAGTGGTCACATGTGACATCTTCAGTTCTGGGAAACAAAGACGAGCTGCCCTCATGAGCACATCAGCACAGAGGAGCAACGGAGGATCAGAGTTAAAGAAGGTAAAAGGGAAAAATAAAAGTCTGAATGGTGGCAGACTGTGAACCATGCTTTAAGGGAAACGAGTGTTTCTATTCTGAGGGGGGGTTTCAACATCAAGTACCATCTTAGCACATCCACAGGGTGGTGCCACATCCATCACCACAGGATCTGCAGGGTTCAGGAAACAAAATTGTACTTATTTCTTATTTCTTCTGTCCGACTGGATTATAATTGAATTAAAAAAAAATAAATTGAGAAGAAAGCTGAATCTGGACATTGTGAAAGAACAGAGAGTAAACTACAGCTCTGTAAAGGAACAATACAGAAGTAATATTAATAACCCTGATGTTACTATAGACATGCACTGAATACATGAGCTGTTATTGTAGGCTGAAAATGAAAAAGGGCTTTGCAAAATGCAAAACTAACTTTGTAATGTATGTAACAACGTCTCTATTTGCTTTTTTCTTGTTACTTTCATATGAATATTGTATAATGTCCACACTGGGACCCTGTGAGCATGGGGTCCCTATTTTTCTTCCCTGTTTCTCACAGAGGAGTGTTTCTTTAACTGTACCAGGATCAGTCTGTTTTACAAAGCTGGCTTGAAGCTAATGTTAGAGGCCTGAGTCAAGAACGCAGACCTAAGACATCGAGCACTCATCAATTCACACAGAGATGTATAATGGGGGGAGTAAAATGTAGCAGCAAAAATGAAATAAATCTTTCGGCAGCTTGTTGTATGTCAGCAGCGAGTTCAGACTCACAACTCAAATCAGGTGTACTCTCCTCTTAACTCACTTTGTTACTGTATTCTGCTTATAATTTTGACATCAATCTCCATATACACTACAGGCTACAAGTTTGTACAAAAAAAGATCATTTCATTGGTATACTTTGCAACAAAATAAACATGATTATTATATAAAGAGTAACTTATCAGAAGACATTTTTACTATAATTATCAGGTATTTGAGTTTTTCTTGCTTAGACTTTGCTTTCTTCAAAGTAACCTCCTCTGGCTTTAACAACAGCATGGCATATACGAAGGCATTCGTTCCACAAGTTTTTTAAGGTATGTGCCAGGAATTGCTTTCCAAGCTTTGCTTTCTTAAGTTCATCAATAAGAGACTGCTGATTTGTGGGACGTGCTTTTCTGACTGATCGATCCAATTCATCCCACACAAGCTCAATTGGAAGAGAGGTCTGGAGACTGAGGGGGCCAAACCATCTTTTGAAGAACACCTTCCTCTTCTTTTTTGTCTAGGTAACATCAATGTATACCTAAAGGTAAATTGATGAAAATGGTGCATATCAATGAAAGCAAAGTCTGATCATGCAGTAAATACATCCCAAAATACATAGTAACTCATGCTGGTTTTTAAGAAAGGCATTGTGAACAGAAACTGAAAAGGTGGAGAAGTTGCTTCCAAATGTTTGGCCTTGACTGTATTGGCCTTGCTTCCAAACTTTTGACCTGTATCGCATATAGTTCATATATATAATTAAAATTAGTGCTGAACATGTATGTATAGATACAGGCACCTGCTGTGAGTCAGTTGTTGATTAGCTTTATTTTAATTGTAGTGTATGTGTTGTGCATCCCACGTCAAAATGTGATATGAATTTGACATGAACTGCAAACAGACTTGCGTCCTCAGTGCAGCAGTAGAGAGGAATCTTTGAGGAGGAACTCTGGTGAAAACACTGTGTTTCAGTCTGGTAGATTGACTGTAACAGTGTTTTATGAAAATGGCTTTTGTAATTTAGTTGACCTTGAACCACAAATCACATCTTTTCCTTCCTTATTCTTCCAGCATGTAGTAGGGTTTGCATTTTTAAAAGTAGTGTTCCTACCTTCCAAGCAGCCACTGATTTCCATTCATTTCTACAATCAATTAGCATGCATTATGTTCCACTGGAGAAGAGGAGCAAAAACAAATTCAAAAACCACACGCGTAACACAGTTTTAATATAAATCTGTAAAAATGAGAAGTTTAATGGCAAACATGAAAATGACAGAGTGATTGTATCATTTATAAAAGCAACAACACAAAAATACATGTATCTGTTTATGAAAAAAAGTGTACCGTAGCTACCATGTACGTGAAACAGGTTTCCTCTGGATATCAAATTATTTGTCAGTGCACTCCGAATGTCTTGATCCGAAACTTCTTTTCCTAAAGACATTAGAAAAGGAGGTGATCGTAACCCTGCTTCTTTGAACACAAACAAAGACGACAACAACAACAAAACTGACAAATAATAATAATCACAGCCTTTAAGAATGACATTTCAAACCACAATCTTGACATAAAATTGCACTTGAAAATACTGGTCAGGGTGAATAAATATTTGTAGTACCTTTCTATATCCATTCTGGTAATACAGTACATTAACACAGCAATAGTATATCAGAGCTGTCAAAGGGGTTAATAGGGAAACTGATTAAAACTTTGTCTATTTTCATTCCAGCTGCTTTTGCATATAGTACAGAATTTGCATAATAGCACATAAATAAATTAACACCGATGACATCAAACAAGAGGGTAAAAAAAGATTTACAAAACATACTGCATATCTAACATAGTGTCTATATATATTATTCATATAATTACATAATAGCGTCATTCAGAAGCGGTGGTGAAGTGCTCTTGCCTTTTGTCCTCGGTCTCTAAACCAGCGCTGTGTTTTTGCAACAGACGCTGGTTTTTAGACTTTTGCACTGTCCCTTCAGACTCTCCCTCCTATCACAGTTGTGTCTGGAAGGAAGGAGCCTTTTTTTGGCCTTGGGCGTTCTCAGGGTAAACACACCTCTCTGTAACATGTGCATCTGTGTTTACCTCCGGATGCCTCGTCTCTGTCCCAACATCTTGTTGGACACCGAAGCGTCCTTGACTCTTTCTGTGCAATAGAGTGTCTGATCGGCTGCTCCCGGACACTCCCCCCAGTGTCTCGGGGTCCTGCGGGCCAGCTCGGCTGCTGGGCGGCGTCTCTTTGAGAGTGTCCTGGCGCTGCGGCAGAGGAAGACTCCCCTTCGGAGAGTCGCTCGGTCTCCAGGACGTCCCCGTCCTCTGCGAGGCTGGCTGTGGCTGCTGCGGGGCTGCTCACCAGGCTGTACAGAGGGAGGAGGGACCTGGGCTGAATCATGTGAATCCCCCCGATGGGAATCAGGAGGCTCTGGGCCCTGCTCGGCTGCTGGGAGTGCAGAGGGAGGTGACTCAGGAGGTTGAGGGCTCCCCGGGGCCGCGTGGGTTGTGAGGTGATGTGGGTCGGGCCAACCTCATCCACAGACTACGACAGAAGAAGATGAAATGAAACCTGAATGGTTCTGCTGGGGAAACTAGGTCGCTTTAGCTAAATGAGCAGGATACAGTAAAGAAAATAAAAGGCACATTTAAAGGGAAAATAAGTATGATTTTTTAAAGTGCTGTGGTAAACAGTGACCAGCAGTGAAAGACATTTTATCCTCGGAGCCTAAGAAGCCTCGTTCTTATGCAATAAAAGCACAGCTTCAGTCTTCTTTAAAGAGCATCTTTGCATGCTTTGAAGACAGCGCTTTAACTTCACACCTTACCACAGTGATGTACAGGTGCACCTCAGGACACTGTGACATCACTGTTGGGCGTGGTTACAGGTGCAACATAGCAGACGTCTGATAACAGTGACGCATCAGTGAAACACTGTTTTCTAGCCTTTTGTTAAGTTACTCTGGAAAGACATCATAAGGCAACCTGGCTGAGAGCAAGGGGAATGGCACAGCAGGCAGGAAACAACAAACACGTCTGCTGTTGACTTCCTGAGGCTGAATCCAAATGTCTGGACTTCCCCTCACTTGCAGACTCAGGAATTAATCGGGTAAATTCTAGGGAAGTACTGAGGGCTGTCCAAACTCAGAGTACGTGCTGAGGATGCAAACATAACCAAACTTTTATCAGATGATTAAACATACCTGATAGTAATATTGATGTGACAATGTAAAAGACCGGAACAACAATAAAAGCAGAAAAAATAGCCTTCGTAAGCTGTACAAAATTTATAGGCTATAGTCCAGGTTTACTATGTGTACCATATTCATTTAGTCAAGTCTGATACAATATGAATTTGTTTATTAGAATATGCATTCAGATAAAGTTTCACTGTGCTACTAACATTTATCTGTGACTAAAACAAAAGACCCAGCATATATCTCGCTTAAATTCATATCCATGGAAACAAGTGAGGAAGTCCTATTTTAAGAGAGCATTTTATTTCCGCGCTCTGGCAGACTTGACGTAATGATGAGCACGCAACACATAACACAAGTCTGGAGGGGGGACATTTGGATTCAGCCTGTGGGTGGACTTCTTGTTTTTCTGTGCTGCTCAAACTATTCATGTATAGTTTTATTACATATTCATATTCAGTGTTTATCTGAGACATGCTAAAATGCAGTGTAACAGTGGCAAAAGAGAAGAGACAAAGAAACGACGTAGTTTACTATCACGCCAACATTAGCCGCCATGGTCATATCAGACCAAGTAAATCTGATACCTGGATTTCTGCAGCCGATAGACATACAAAAATGATTATGATAAATTTATATTATTTTTTTACGTAAATTCATGACATATGCAAACATCTCTTATGTTTGGTTATTAAAGGATTGGGACCAAGATATTTTCTGAGTGTGATATTCTACAGTTGAAATTAACTTGTCAGCGTACTAAATGTGCAATAAGAAAATCTTTGTGAGACAGGCCATAAAAAAAGTCAAATGTGGCATTTTCTTAAACATATATTAACAGTAGTAGAACTACACATCAAATATTTAGGCATATAAAAATGGCTTTCCTTACAAAATACACTCAGTTATGAGTGCAGATGTGTAAAAAAACACCTCTGAAGAGAATGTGAATTAGTATCTGCTCCTATGAGACCTATATTAGTGTGAGGAGGAGGCGGTGTGGTTACACCATAACATAACCACAAGTTTAGAGCAGACATGTTTTTTTTTGTGTTTTTTTATTTTATTTTATCAGGGTGAACTGAGATATTCACCCACGCTGTTTTCGTCGTTGACATGTGGTTCCAATCTTTGGTATTTAACGATGGGCCTGCTTCTGATTTTATCAGCGGCTGCCCAGCGAAAACATGTTGTGTCTATTTGGGACTCTCATGCATTATTTTAAGGGTCAGAGCTGCAGGCTTGGTTTGAGTGATATAAAACAAGAGAGTTGCCTTTCCTTCCTTTTCCAATAAATGCACGACTTTAAAATAACCTCGTATGTACCAGCCTATCTATATTTGTTCTAGATGTTGACTTACTGGGATTTAACTGAGCCACACAAGATTAGCTTTGTGAGGCAGAAGCTGATTTATTTAAAACTGTAGGCTAAACTAACAGAGATGGATCATGTCACAGGTGAGTGAAGACTGCGGTTTGAACAAAAGCCACGGTTTGACCAGCGGTAATTATACACAGAACAAAAACAGAGCACCCTGACAGATTCAGACTAAGAAGACAATAATGGCTGGCTTAGGTTAGACACAGAAAACTAATGAAAATGTTGCAAAAGATGTTATGCCACCATGTTTTTTTTGGAAGCTAAAGCTCAAGTGACTCACCAGCCTCGCTGTAGATGGTCGGCCTCTTGGGTGACTACAGGCAGAGGTGTCTGCCAGGGAGCCTGGAGGCCCAGAGGACTCCGATCCATGGGACTGGACTATTATAGGAGAAACACCTCTTATAGGAGAGACTGGTCTCAGAGCAGAGGTGGAGACATGACAACTGGATGGGGAGAGGGAGGAAGGGGGAGCAGGGGACTGGCGAGGCCTGGGCGACGGTGGAGACAGTTCCCTCTGTGGAGCGAGGGACGGAGTACTCGGAGAACGGGAGCCTCCAGAGGACGCCAAGGCTGAAGCGTCAAAGCGTCTGCGGGCAAACAGGGCCCTCCTGGCGCTGGCTGAACTCTTCTGGGTCGAATCCTTGGTGGGAGGCGGGACGGGTTGGCTTGGTTCAGGCTCCATCGGCTGTCCTCCTGGATGAGGTGTCTCACTGTCAGAAGAGGCGTTTCCAGATCTTTCAGCCACTTTGGACCTGTTGTCTTCATCACGTCTGCCGACCTTGTCCTCTGCATTGTCACCATCATGTCCACTCTTCCTTTGGTCAGAGTAATGATGATCTTTCTCCTTATCTGAGTGAATTGAGCGTACTTCACAGACTCCTAGGACAGGAAAAATTCACATTTCAACTAATTTAGCCTGTTTAACTTTCACTCCATTTTATTACACTAACAACCAGCTCCATTCCTTAGTTAAAACAATTCATTGTGTCAGTGTAATATCATCTACAATCCTAATTTGTTTTTATTTTTTTAGAAATACAACACAAAATAATCTTATTTTTATAAGTGGGTTGTGTTGCGACTAGTCAGTACCAGCAGAGTTCAACGTGTACAGGCTGGGTGCAACATGTAAGAGCCTCTCCCATGTTTCTCATGGCAAACTTTACACATATCTTCCATCTTGTACGCCCAAGATCTTGATAAGCTGCTAATCAATGTTTACATTCCTCTTTAAACACATGGAAAATGTTGAAGTTCAAAATGACAAAGCACATAAGGAGATAGCGCCTGGAATCACAAAACATATCTCTTTTTTGTGGCAAGGTGAATTTTATTGACCTTATGCAACCCAGCCATTTTTTTCTTTGTTTTTTTTGTGGGTTTACCTCTTGACATCTGGATACTTTCGCTAGCAAAGCTCAGTCCAGATTGGTTCACAGCTCCCGGTCTACATTTCTCAGAGCGTATATGGCCTGACTACGCCAGATCCACCTGAGATGTCAAAACAGTGTGTAACAGTGTAACTAACTGGTCACATATTTGATCAAACGTAGGTAAAGGGGATCACGAGCACTTTCCCACTTATGGTGCGGACAGGAAGTTAAAAGACAAATCAACAGCATCGCAGCACCTCCTTTCTGCTGACATTTCAATTCAATTCAATTCAATTTCAGATCTGTATTTTTATTATTATTATTATTATATTATTTTCAGTTGGACCTAAAGGTTTAGTGAGCATGATTTAATAATAGTTTTAGCAGAAAATACTGGTTATTAGTACACTCAATTTAAACATGTCCATACTGTCCAAGCACATTGCTAACACGGTGTACCTTCATCTGTGTGATCTGGGTGACAACAGGTTGCTTTTCCATGGGCCTTCGATCTTGCTTGTTCAGTAAGGGTTCCTGTGAAATAAAAAAAGAACCACTGAGCTCCAGCCAGATGGACGGCGGACACAGACATCACTAACTCAAAGAAAAAAAAAATTGTTGTCCATCCTTACCTGTGGATTCGAAAGGAACGTTGCAGGGTTTGCAGCTGTATGGTGAGGATTCTGTGATGCACTTTTGCAGCACAGTGGTATTCTTCAGGTCCTCACACTGGCACTTCCTTACGCCTCCACCACGCATGAGAGCGTACTTCTCATTTGATCTACGGGTGTGAAGAGAGCGAGAGGTTTCGGTTTCGTCCTCGGAGCATTTCCCTGTCAGTTGTCTATTGATGCTGCTCCTCTCAGGATGATTGTCACAATCAATATGAGTGTAACTGGAGCTGACACACAGGCTGCAGGCCCTTTAGCACCTGTTAGCAGCTTTTTAGTGCCTGTATTTATCCAGTGTAAGTACGCTATCTGTTTGGCCTCTACTACACAGGGAGCTCACACTGTGGCAGCTGGGCTGGGGTCCACCCCTCCATGTACACTGAGGGTCCCTCAGCGAGGCACCCACTTCAGCTTCAACAGAGCAGCTTTCATAACCATAACCCCCCCCGCCACCACCCAATCCCCCTCCCACTGCCTTATAACCCCATCACAGCTCACACCACCACCAAGTCCAAACAAGGGGGAGCCTACGATGTGGCCCAAGGTCCGGGGTTTTACTGCAGCCAGCCAATAAAAACAGGCCAGAGAGGGAGGGAAACCCTGGCGGCCCAGACCAGCTGCTGCTCCAAATAAACATGAAAAAACACAGAAAATGAAAACACGTTCCTACGACAAACAATCATTCTGATTATAATCGGCTGTTTTTTCTTCTATTTTCACTACAGGCTTCACGGCTGGATAAACTCGGCAGGTATCATAAACAGTGGCTTTTACAGTCTTGAAAAAACGTACAAGTTAATGGAAGACAAACACTTCGCCGTCATGCGGGAACACTATACATCTACACCATAAAGCAGCTGTATTCACAGGCTTTTAATGCAGCCATATTCATGCCCAACATTTCAGTCTAGCTACCCTTTCCTCCCCCCATGCCAACAAGAAAAAACGGCCTCAGATTTGTTTTTTTGTCCCTCAGACAGACTGAACTGACAGAGGAGGAGAAAGCGAGCAGGCGTGAGGATGACTCACTCTTTTAGGATGGCTGTGATGAGCGTCAACAGGGATTTGTTCACAGACACACTCCCAAACCAAAAAGAGACACACAGATGGCACCTCTCTGCACTCCCCTGCAGCGCAGTACTTTTATTTCTAATGGTTATCAGAAGGACTGAGTGTGTCTGGTTTAGGGATAATACAAAGCAAGGGGTCCTGAACGCTGACGGTGGGACAGAAACACAAAGAAAGGCGTATATAGGTGTATAATGGTACTAATACCACTTCATAATCAATGTTAGAAAAGCTGTTCATATTTAATTTTAAAATATCGCTTTTAATTATCTGGTAATACAGCATTAAGTAGAGGTATTGTTGCTATATTGATACATTTTAATATGCCATTTAAAAGGTTCTGTATGTAACATTTAGAAAATGCTTGTTAACAACAATTAACTTCATCATCAGCTTCAGTCAGCATACAGTTCCTCGCATCTCTGCTCAGACAAAACAGCACCAAGTTGATAACTGCTTTTTAATAAAGTTGTTTTAAAAATGTTGACAGCTTGCTAGCAGCTTTATAAATTGCTGTTTGACTATTTTTCACTGAAAGGCTCTGCAACGTCAGCAGAGCTGCATGAAAACGTTAACAGCGAGTGAACTAAATGAATATTCAAAATAAGACTTGCTCCCTGTGTCAAGTTGTGAGTCTCGTTCGTTAATGTTAGCTTAGTGACGCCACTTCTTTCAGTGTTATGATCCCAAAATACAAAGATTTTGCTGTGATTTAATAGTTAATAAAAAATAAATTGATATAAAGAGATCAAAAGAATATTGAATCAACTTCATTGTGAATTGATTTGTCAGGTCTGTCTGCAAGAGGACAAGAAAACAACTTCTGGATTTAAGATTTATCAGGACTATGCTAACATTGTGGCTGCTCCTTCAGCATTCAAAATAATATCAACTAAATATGTAAAAATATGTAGTAGTAGTATCACAGGGCTAACTATCTGGTGTTGAACACTGAACAATGAAGTGAGGAAAGACACTTGGGAACTGTAAAACTGTCCAAACTCCACAGGGTGACCTTGGACTGACCAAAAGAGTTGTGTTCCCATTTTTAAAGTTATATTCACATACACAACAAAAAAATGCTTAAAAAACTATGAATACATGTAAATTGTGACATGCATAGCCTTTAATATACTGTTTAAGAGTGGTTAAACTGTAGGTTGAGTGTTTGTTTGTTTGAGGTGTCCTGTTATACAGTTTCAATAGCCAGCTGCCAGCCAATCAGAAAGAAGTATTTTCACTGACAATGACTTAAGATTTTTTGCCCATTTATAGTAAATTACACAGATCTTGTTCATCTGGTTACAGTTTATAAATAATGAGATCCAGGAGTTTGAGTTGACTATTGAGAAGCACCTACATGAGCCTACTAAGCCTAGTCACCTCTGCCTTTCAGGCCGGAGTCAGGGCCAAAAATCCCCTAAAATATGTTAATCTGGAGGAAATTTTAATAGTGCATATACATTTTTTCCCTTTTCCCTTAACAAAGAGAATGAATTTTGTGCTAAAAAGACCAACTTTGGAAAATAGCCACTTGATTTGTCTAACAGACTGTTGAAGCCTTGTATAAGCTTTAGATGACCAGTATGAGCAAGAAGAATGATAGCAAACCTTATTTCAGTGTTCATATGGGCACCATTGTTCATATGGGCTCACAAAAATGTAAACATATCCTTTTAACCTTCCTGGAAAATAAACTATTCATAATGAAAGAACAGTACATACCTTCCAAATGAATTAGAAATAAAAAAAACTATTCAGATCCTCTTTAAACGTTCTTTTAGCATATCCATAGACCACTTTTTATACACTTTGTCTGGCTCCCTGTAATGACTCATTTTACCTATGTACCTGTACATGGTATATATTTTGTACTTATCCCACTGGTGTCAGTCTAAGAGACTGAAACGTGCTGCCTCTCCATGTGAATGGCTGTGAGGGTTGGTGTAAATGAATCTCTGCAGGAGCAGAGGAAGCTAAGTAGTTTCCTGGCTTCAGCCCCTCAACAGACGGGCTCTGTTGGTGCAGACAGCCAAGCCTTGGCCTCTCCAACATGGTGGACAGACAACAGTTTCCACAACATACCACAATATGTGACGCAAGCCCTCAACACTAATGAGGTACACAAGTAATGAGCTGCATCAGATTTAACGCAGTAAATATAGACAATATGTCACCAGTTATTAGCTAACGTTCTTATGCATCTTACACAGTGCTGAGTTGTCATAAGTTCATACTCACCCTCTCTCAGAGATCCAAACTTCAGGAGATTGTTTATTTCTGGAGCATGACTGTGCTTCCTCCTCCTCCTCCTCTTTCTTCTCTCCCTCCCTCTCATCTTTTTGGTTCGACCTGTTGTCATCTGGTGACTGCTGTCCCTTCCTCATACCCTCATGGTCTCCTAAGTACGACTGGCAGTTGTAGACCTACACTCGAAAGAGACATGGGCAAATTCACCAACTCTGCTCCAGCATGCCCAGGGAGACAAAAATTGGGAATTCTCATTGAACATTATGTTTAATATCACTTGTTAAAGCATATGTATTTTTTCCCTTTGAATTCATTGTTAAGATTTTTAAACGTTATATGGTTATCAAAAGAAATTTAGTGCTGGCATAGCTGGCACAAAGCATCTTTCCTCCCTTTTTGGGAATTAAAGCTACTGTAAGAATTGGAAGCTACAGTGTTGTAATGCTAACCTGCCCTTTGCCATACCTTCTATACACGGGTGGAAAAAGGAAAGAGGATTGCTATGTTAACCTACCAAGAATGTAAACCATGCCAGGGATACCTTTGAACCAATTTAACTTGAATTATGGGCCTTAAGGATTTGACTGTCTTCCACCCTCTCTCGTCTGGGAGAGATCTTCTATAGTTTGATTGATCTAATAAATGTGAAATTCACAGAAATTCACTAATAGTGGTCAAGTTTTTGTTTACAGTGCACTCTCATAGTTTTAATCAATGGTTAGTGTTGTAATTACCTCAGTGGGTTGTGGTCTTTTGTCATCTTCTTGTTCCATTGACTTAGTTGTCGTGACTGACATGGGGGATATAGTGTAGATGGAGGGACTGAGCCTCTGCTTACAATGCAGCAGAGAGAGAGCTGTTTTGCTGGAGAGGCCAGGTGGGTTGGGGTCATAGCCACTAGTGGACCACGATGAATACACTGAGGGCTTCTGTTTGTCCAGAGTAGAGGGGTTTGGCTTAATGTAGTTCAAATAGCACCAGCTATTACAGGTGCTGGAAAGCAGACTGGGGAATGATGGTGCAACGTGTGTGATGGTAGAACAAACACTGGGTAAACATGACTGAATTTCTTCTTTGAGTTCCTGATTGCGTGTGTTGACCGATGCCTTATCAACACATCCCACCTCCCTTTCCTCTTCTTCTTTTACTCGTTTCTGCTGCTGTTGTGACTCAGGGGGGATCTCTATACTGTTTGAAGGGGAAAGCATGCGCTTGTTGCCACCTGTGCCTGATAGTCTCAGACCGTCGTCAGACCACAGTTGAAGGTCTGGACTTATATTCCTGTGGTTTCTTTGCTCAGGTGTTGGAACACCTCTATTCTGTGAAATGTCATCAACCTTCTCCTGGGACCTGGGGCAGGAGGACTGAGACAATGTGGTGTATATGGCACAAGCTAGGGTGAGGGTGTCTGTTTGGAGACGCACTGCCACTGCCGGAGATGTGACTGGCCTCAGTAATTCCAGACTAGAAGTGATGTGAGGGACAGACTGCTGAATGCGCGAGTTACTCACTTGGGTTTCTGAATAATCATCATATAGTAAGGGAATCTCTAACTTCAGCCCTGTAGACATGGGAAGGTAGCGAGCTCTTGCTGCTCCTGATGGTCCATGTGTTGGATAGGGCTGTGGTGCTTGAGGAAGGGGCTTCCCTGTGTGAATGTGTGAGGCCTCTTCTTTTTCAGGATCTACAGATGGGCAGTGAGTGAGGGAGAGTTCTGTGCTACCTGTCAACTGAATATTTTGACTGAGTTTCCACTGAGAGAAGATCTCTTTGCATTGTAATCTTACTGGATTGTGTAAGACTGTGTCACCTGATAAAGGAGAAGTAGGGGACCTACTGCAGTACACAGAAGTTGGACTTGCTTGAGAAGATGTGCAAGGGCTAACATGTTCAGGACTACTGCCCGGTATGATACACTGCTCCTCCTCCTCCTCTTCTGGATCTCTGATGGCAGTGTGTCTCATAAGAAGACATTTTCTTCTTTCCCTCCAACCAACTGCAGAGCGTTCAGGGGACAGACAACTGTAGTCAAAAGACTTACTGCGGGTCTCAGCCATTAGAACAGTTGGTTGTGGGTCATGAGGCGCCTGCTCAGATGCTGAACGCCTCATCTCTCTGTGCTGATGCACACCAGGCACCATCAACATGTGAGGAGCTCTTGATCTTCTCAGTGGTGTCGATGTTGATATCTCCATGTCTGGTCTATTTGAGTCTTCAAAAGATGTAGAACGACTGGATGCATAAGATGCACTACTGTCTTGACTTGGACTGCGGGGAAGGGATATAGAGTCAAAACTGGATTCCCCGGAGGACTGGGCAACCTCAGCTAGACGTAAGCGCTTCTTCTTTGGGGGAAGCTTTTCAATAGGAAGCTGGGCCAGAGAGGGGCTTCTCTGTGGCCACTGAAATTCATCAGGTTTCTCTGCATGCTTTACAGCGAGGGTTGGCTCCATTGAGTTCTCCATGCTCATGTTGGAGTCCTCTGTGACCAGTATTTCTGGAACCTGCACACTGTGTTGGCGGACCAGCTTTCGGTTTGTTAGTTTTGTTAACTGTTGTTGTTGTTTTTGAGGCACCAGTTGATATTCTTCATGGGGTGGTGAGTGTTTTGTTGCCTCAGTGCCTTGACTCTCATTGCACAAAGATTCTTGTTTTTCAAATGAACTGGTATGTTGAATTACTGAACAAGTTTGCAGCGTAGGTCTTCTGGGGCCCTCATAAGCTGCACTGCTTTCATCTTTACACTGCCCCGACAAGAGGGCAGGAGAGGGTAATGAAGGAGATGAGGGGTCATCAAATTCAAAACTCTCCTCTTTCCTTCTCTTGCGCATTGCTGAAGCTCCTGCTCTGACTGCATGGTTAATTAACTGTGAACACTCCATTTGACTAATTACCACCTCATTTCTGGGATGATGTGCTAAGCACAGGCTTTGCTTGTGTTTCTTATAACCTTCCCAATCTTTGCATCCAGTGCCACAGGCCTCACACTCATATGGCTGCGGTTGACTTTGCTTGTGGTCAGGCACAGTGGTTATGCTGTCAGGGTAAAAAGAATGAGAAACCTCATGCTCCTCTTTTGTAAGTTCGGCACCAAGTGGGATTTCAATAGCTGGCTGCCGTCTTAGCATCCCATAGCGACGGGATGCCTGCATTTTTGAAGGCTGTCGTTCATCAAAGGACTGACTTGAGCGGAATTTACTGGGGCCACCACTGGAGGCGTCAAATGAACTAGCTGCAGATGGCATTGAGTGACTTCTCACCAGAGGGGCGGTGGATGTTTGGCCAGCTGGCTGCTCCACATTTAGGGATGGATGATGAAATTTTTCACATGGAACTCCCATGGTGATGGAGCCACTGTTTTTATAGCCCAGATCTCCAGCTTTAGGGCTATGAATAAGTTGTTCTTTCATGGATGAACTCTTCTGAGACTCTGAACTATTCTTTCTGGAGAGTGAGAATCTCCTTGGTTTCACACTGTCAATTTTACTGGTGTCCACCACTGCCTCATTGATAGTGATGAGTTTGGTGATATGGTCAATGACCTGTTTCTTGGGGACTGTGAAAGGGATGCTTTTGTCCTCCTGACCAGAGGGCTGCTGGTTCTGGTGCCGAGACATCCTCTGTAGGTGTCCGAGACGTCCATACTTGCCGAGGATGATCTCTGCATAGCTTTTGGCACTTGTGTTCGGGGGGCTGTCCTGTGACTGCTCAGTGCTCTCAGAGCGAGAGAAATATCCAGATTCTGTGCTTCCTTTACTTCCTAAAATCAAAGATGATGTCTTTTCATCAGAAGAGTCTCGAGGACCATGTTTTCCTCTACTTAGACGCAGGGCCAGTCTCTTTTTTACTGCGTAGGAGTTATCATTTCCTCCAGTGCAGTCTTTATCCCTGTTTGTTTCATGACTCTTGATTGAGGCTACGCTGCCTTGTCTTTCTGTATGGGAAGATGCTGATGACAGTTGTCTGGTTTCATCTTCTGACTCAGTGACTTGTTCCTCTAACGATCTGGGCTCCCCAAGTGCCAGACCTGCCTTCACCCTGTGCGTATGTGACTTGCGGTGTTTGTACAGGTTACTCTTGGTTTTAAAAGAGAAGCCACACGGGGCACAAGGGTAGGGTCTTTCACCTGTGTGCGAGCGTATATGTTTCTGTTTCTGTAGGACACTAGGCTTTGCACATGCACGGCCACAGTAAGTGCAGACATATTTGCCTGGTCTCTGAGGCTTTCGCTCACGTTTCTGTTTAGGGGTGCCTTCCTGGGTTTCTGGTTTAGACTGGTTGGCGCCACCTGCTGAGGACGGTTGGACTCCTGGTGACAAACTAGAAACTGCGGTTGCTTTTGTTGCCTCATTTTTGTCTTCCAGAGCTGTATCTGAGTCAATGCTCTGTCGCTGGTGCCTGAGACGTTTACGTTCAGGATTCTGTCTTCTGGACTGTTTGGGTTGTTGTTGTGTGCCATGGGGCTTTGGGGAGCCAGCTTGTTGTTGCTGACGGGGCTGGGGGGGAGACTTAGGCTGCGGGCCTCTGTGAGGAGACTCTGGCTGACAATGCTCTTGACCTCCGGACTGCTCCCCAGTCGTCAGGCGAGTATGCAAGGCCTCCATAAAATGGAAGGAAAGCCTCAGGTAGACAAGTGTGATGTGTCTGCCTGAGCCAGGCTACAGAAATAAAGCCAAATCATTAACTGGATAATGGGTTTAATATGAGAAAATTCTATGAAATTATATCCACTTTAGTTGGCTATCAGGCATCATTATTTTCATTTGTTTTACTTGAATTTTGTTGCTTGGCAGTGGAGTGATGCCATCAGATATAGTATGGCGGCATTGAAGAACATTTAGAATGCAGGTGAGATATGTCATATCCTGTGGAAGAAGTCCTCTGCCATGCTGAGCTAAAGTATCCCATCCCCATCATGAAGAGAGTCTTGCTGCCACACACTCTGATGCTTAGTTGACTGAGACAAAATATATGATTCTTCAGTCCTCTCAACACAAAGATCTGTGAAGATAAAGAACCCATTATATAGAATAGAACATACGAGGCAACTCTGAGACACAGATAACCTTCTGACCCTCCACTTTCCAAATATGGATATTTATGTTTCATGTGTTACATAATCACTGTATGTGTCATAACATTCAGCTTCCACTTCCCTGGCTGCTGAATACTTTTAAATTAGAATGGTTTATGTAATATTTTTGTATAAAAATAAAACAGCATGCAGCAAGTAAAAGTGTAGATTCTGTGAACATTCCCAAAGAGAGAGGCAATGTGTCTAATGACTGTGATAGGAACATTCCAATAACAGCATAATTTGAATTCATCATAGTCTTCAATAATTTCTAATCAACCATGCATTACCTAATTCAAAGCGGTGAACCACAATATCTTTCTTTTGGACAGCATTACATATCCCACCCACTCCCATAAAATGAGTCAGATCTTCCTGCTGCAAGACAGAGTAAAAATCATTATGCCCAACCGAGAGCTGTCATTTTCACAATGAAATACAAGATCTTCCCGGTTGAGGAAGGAGTTACTCATATTAAATTTGTTGGCATGAAAGCACCTTTGTCTTTTTTGGTCTTAATGAAATTGCTTTTCTTGAAGTTTTCTTTGCATAATTAATTACACTGGGATTAACTAAGGGACTGTGGCATGTGAACCTGGCAGAGTGTCTCAACATGCTCTAATTAATGCAGCACATTTGACAGGTTTTGTCATCTCATATCAGACCACACTCCCTTCAAAATCATGATAACCAGTCTGCTATAATACGGAGGGTATGTGAATGGCTTTATCTGTTTCATTACTTTAATACATATGAACACTTTTATATGATTAACTGTGATTTTAGATACTTAAATAGGCCAGGACAAATGAAGGCAAGGGATTGCTGTTAGCTGTAAGTGCATACACAAGGTGACTCAGTGCAGATACTGAAGAAAACTCCTAAGGTTTTTTTGTGCCAGCATACTGAAACAGTAAACAAGGCATCCCACGCACTGACCAGCTGGTTTTTACACCCACGTTCTGGTGGAAGACGGCAAAGCTGCTGGATTATATCCAAATTACTGATAACAGGTTGATAACCATCTTTGGTTTAACTTGTGGGAAGGGTATATATGCCAGTATTGGAAGAACACTGAGCCAACATTACTTTTCTTTAGAACAAAAAACAGGCATTCAACTGTATAATACTGCATTTACACACATATAATTATATGTTCTCCAGCCAGTCCAGCTACTCCGGCCAGTCTCTCGCAGTGAGACTAGTAAGTGCTAAACGTAGGTCAGACAGGTAGTGTAACTGGACTAAGAGCTTTTGGAGGAGAGTCAGGCTTTACGGAAAATAAAGCCTCAGAGCTCAGACTGAGAGACATTCAGAGCACAGCATACTCGGCAAGAGGGTGACAATGAGTAGAGCAAAATAAATTTCAGATGGAGCACACGCAGCACAGAACTGGCACCTAAAACCTTTTTTTTTTTTTTTAAATCAAGCAATGCATCTGCTCATTTACACTTGCACGTGTCACACTTATTCCAGAGTTAACTACAGACTGTTCATTTGCACCTCTCATGGTGCAAATGAACATTCCTAGCAGGCAGTTTTTTTTTTCTCTTCAACCCTTCTCTCCACATGGATCCTGTTTTGCCCCTGTCCTTGGCTCTCAGCCTCTGTGATTCTCTCGAGGTGAACCGTTGCAAGGCTCTGCTAGAAAACACCCGTCTAGGTGTAATGTTCTCTGTGTCAGAGAGCTGTTGGCTCGGGAAAACTAGAAATATCCACGTCCTTTGATATTTGCATGTCAGAGCTGTTTACATGTTGTAGGGAGTACTACTGCATATGTCAGAAAATGTGTTAAGCCTTTTGTAGCTCTAGAAGGAGTTGCGCAGAATTTGATACATTTCCTCAAGTGATGTCACTTAAAAGAAGTGAGCTCACCAGACATCTGAATCATTGCAGTGTTTCAGTGTTCATATTTGCAGTATGAGCATGCATTTTCAGTCACAATCTGCAGAGTGCTTTTAAAATCTGAAGGTACTAAAACACATCACCTCAAGTTAAGTTAAAAAACAACTCTTATATAAATTTGTTATATGCTGAGTCCATTCACACTCCACACAGAAAGAGAATATTGTATAAATGGCTTTTTAAAAATCTTGTCAATTTCCTCTTCTCACACTAATGGGCACCCAGCGGTGGTTCCTATGGTAACGGCCCTAAACCATGTGGTAGCAGATGGAAGGAGAGCTGGAGGGCTAAATTTATCTTCCAGCATCCTCACCGACTACAGAGAGAGAGAGAGAGCGAGGCAGGCGAAGGTGCCTCCCTCCTAGAAGCTACGGCTTTTTGAGGAGAGAACGGTACACATCTCAAAAGAAAATCAATACTTTGGGAGTCTTGAATTCGTACTACACCGATCCTCCTCCAGTCTTTCAGGAGGAAGGAAAGTGCATAGTGTGCATGGGGATGACAAAGAACACTGGAGTAGTCTCCATGAAAAACTAACCTCTATTATTTTAAATAATTCAACCACATCAACTGTTTTAAACCCTCCTTTTGTATGTTTTTTTTCTTTTTAAGCTTGACCTTAAAAGACATCATTTAAAGTGAAAAAGGCTCAGCATTTGAAAAGACAAACACAACAGATTTATGTGTACTGCCGCAGAAATATAAGCTACTTAATAAGCGATTTCTAAAATTAACTCCAACAATGACATTCAAAGCATCCGGATGGGATGTTGAGGCAAAAAGGAGGAATTTCATGTAATGATGAAACACAATGAAAACAGCATGCTAATGTGATTTCACCATCATCCTAAATCATCATCTCGCAGATTCATCTGAACCAGGCGACGCCGTGAACGCGCTCATCTGTTGTGCTCCTACCACAGTGTGAGCTGAGCACTGGCAATACTGTCAAGTCAGAACGCGCAGCTTCATCAGCGGCCTGAGAGCGGCGCTCTCGGGGGACGGAGGAGAGCCCTCTGGGACTGAGTGCACGCACAACTATTCCTCTGTATGTGTGTGTGTGTGTGTGTGTGTGTGTATCTGTCAGTGTGTGTGCGTGTACCTCGGGAGCACTCCCCAGTCCACGGGAGGACATGCCAAGCATAGGAGGCTGGATGCACAACACAGGGAGCTCATTCACTCCCAGTCTGAGCTGTGAGCTTTAATACATCCACAGCCCACGGACCACTCACTATATGCACTCTCCCTCTCCTTCATTCACACACAGACACACACAAACACCCTCACTGCAGAAGCTGCACTGGCTGCATATGCTTAAAAACAGCAGAAATATTCAGCCCGTTCCAAACGTCCCTGCTTGCTCAGGGTATGATTCCACAAATGAGTCCTGTTTTTTTCCACCACTCACTGGCTCATTGATGCAGCAGCCTTTTTGCAATAACAAAGACTTGAATGGAGAAAATCCCCCAGTCCTCACGACACGTCACTCACACCGCCTCACACACCATCAAAAATCACGGCAGATGACAAAAAGGATGATATGGCTTTGCTTTTTTTCTTTTTTTTTTTTTTTTTTTACCTGGTAGCAGGTGGTGTTGTCCTCCGATTGTGAATGACTGGAAGCGAGGAGAGCAGGGAGAGCCAGAGAGAGGTGAGGGGAAGGAGAGAGAGAGAGAGAGAAAGGATGAATGAGAGTGACGGTGAAGTGAGAGGGGTAATCGAGTCTCCGCTCTACGTGCACTGGGCTGACAAACAGGTAGCTGAGTATATTATGCGTATGAATGAGGAGGAGGGGACACTCTCTCCCTGTCTCTCTCCACCTCTTTCAAACACCCCCCCTCCTCTCCTCGGTGTCTCTCTTTCAGGTCAAAGTGAAGTAGCAGCTCCTTATTTGGAAGTTGACGTAAGCTTGTGTTTCTTTTGGCAGCGGTCTCGGGCTGCACAGCTGGCAAAGCGGTGAGAGGCAGAGGGGCAGGGTGAGTGGTCGGTGTTTTAATTTGACCGGGAGAGGGGGCGGAGGGGGTTACTTCATATTTTTAAAATACAGTTTCCCCATTCAGGTCTCATTTTCCAGCATAGGTGGAGAGCTACTGTTGCTGCATTCTGGGAAAACCCTGGAAAATTTGAAAACATATAAGGACTCGCGTGGGAAAAAAAAAAAAAAAAAAAATCCAGATCCAGTTTTTAAGAGCAGCTCTGGAGAATGTCCACACACCACAGCACAGCGTTCATGCTCCTGCCAGGGGTCCGGCTGAAACAAGTCCAGGCAGCTTTGACATCACTCTTTTATGCCGCGGGTCGCCCCCCCCCTCCCTCTTTTCTCCGCAACATGACTTTTTTCAGCAGGCTGAAAAACACATGGAGCATTGAGGGATTACCAGCCGGTGGGATGAAGGCAGGCGGTCGGTCAGCCACTCATCTGGCCGGGCGTGTGAAGGGGAAGCTGAGAGGGGAATGGAAGAGAGCCCAGGGTGTCCATCCTGCACCGGGCAACAGAGAGTCCTTGTGACGAAGGGCTCCAAATATGAAAATGGTATGCAAAGCCGAGCTGGGACATTGAAATTTCTGGATTTAGTCGCTGATAGACAATTTCATCCTCGTCAATAAAGCATCTGAAACAGGATTTATACCGTCACCTGACCCTAAAAGTCACCTCTAAAGCAAATCCTTTAAGAGTCACTTTGCCATCATCTGTTTGAATGTAATTTAGCATTTTTTCAAACACACTCCATGCCACATGAGTTTCCATCCATCTGTTTTTGAATGCATTTTCAATTCGTACTCAAAAAAACTAAGCTGCAAAAGAGTTTTTTCCATATCGATGTAACAAATATAGATGCCATATTTCACATTTTTCTCATAGTTTTCATTGGTTTGATGGATGACAGGAGCTCTTTTAATGATTTCTTCTTGTTGCATCCTTTTTTTCCAAGGTACAATCAGTAATGCTAAAAACCTCCAAATGTACAATAATTTCAACATGCCACATTTTTGACAGTCCAAAACCCAAAGATATTCAGTTAGCTATCATATTTAACAGATTAATATGAGGACATTGTTTGCGTTTTTGTTAGAAAAATATAGTAATCTATAATTTATTGCTATGGTTACAGGTCACTCAACTAATGAATCGATTAATTCCCAAGGTCTGGATTAGTGTACTATAGCTAGACCAAAAATAATAGTTAATTCTGAATTTTATGATTATTTGTTTTTTGATGACACACCCTATACCCTTGGTGGTAAAATCTTTCCACACTGGATTCTAATATTTTATTTACACTCGTCATATCAGAGGTGTTAGTAAGGTTTGAACTACTACTTCAAATATAAAACTGAGAAGGGACACTTTTTATTTAGGTAACTGAATCCTGGTTATCATAGTTCAATGTTAAATTTGGGACTAACTGCACTTCTCTCTGGGTATATTATGGGCGATATGATAGAAGCGACCCAGAGCAAACGTTTTGCAAGAGACCAGTGAAGTATCAACGAAATTACAGCAAATAACTTAATGCAAGCTGCAAAGTGAACTCTTTAGCTTCACAGAAAAAGGTTGGACATTTATATTTTGCATGGCGAGACAGAAGTTTTTTTTTTTTTTCACATAACATACCTAACATCCTGCTATTTATGCCAAATGACTGGTTATTGAGGTTAAATCTGTTAAAATAGAGTGTTTTTTTTTTCTTTTTGCTTTCAGCATATTTTGGTTTGTATGACATGAAGGCAAATATTGGCAGTCGCTCTTCACCTGTCAGCCTTTCGGGAGGCTGCCAGTGTCGCGCTCTTCCACCGGGGAGCTTCGCCTCTGTGCAGCTGGGGCAATCGTCCGGATGGCCTTGTCACAGTGTGAACATCACGCTACCAAACACAGCTCCTCAACAGGAGTGTTTCTTTGTGTGAGGAATGTAGGACGAGGAAGGGACGGAAACAAAAGATAAGGTCTCACAATACTGCCCTCTTTTCACTAAAATGAGCACTGTGAATTCATTCCGCACCTCAAGCTATACAATACATTAACATTTAGCAGTGGCTGAATAGAAAATGAAGGGCTATTTTTAAAGATGCAGATGCAAAGGGTAAATCTGCCAAACTTCACTTCAGCCACCATTTTATTTGCCTCTAAAGCTGACAAACCTGTGGCGGAGAAGAAAGGGTCATCGAAAGGAAAAAGCACGCACTGATGCTTTTCTGAAATTGAAAAGCTTTTGTTTGTATTGTATTTTTTTTGGACTTACTGTATAATAATCACCAACGGGAGACCCTACTTAATCCATATTTTCATTTACCACCGGCATCACAGGCCATTATGTGAACTAGTGCGAAATTGCAACATGACAAAAGATGTGTGCAAAAGCGTGTGTGTAAAAATCACCGTTTAAAATGTAAAAATCACCGTTTAAGGAAGGTAAAACAGGCCGCACTTAAAACAGGCCGAGCACTTTACCTCTCTAAACACTGCTTTACAGCAAAGCCTCGTGTTTTCGTTTTGTATCGCCCATCTCATCAATCGGGTAATCTCCAACGGTGATCTACATTACAACAGACTTTAGCAGGACGAGGCCAAAACAGATAACCTTCAGCCTGCCAGAGCGCGCGGTTCATGGGAAAGCCTGGAGGCAAATCAGGCTGTTAGTGCCTCGGGCTGGGTGAGGAAACGTTAACGACGTGCTTGTGGACTGCTTGTTCCGCTAATAATCATACATGGCTGCATGCTCGAGAGGGGCATCAGCGGTATCAGTTGGCGGTGTGCAATTTTAACTTGGCAGTCAGAGAAAATGAGCGGAATGACATCACCCAAGTGTCTCGGCTTAGAGAGCACAAATTTAAACACAGAAAGCCTGAGCTAGAAGCAGTGTTCACCACACAGGGGTGGTCTGAAGAAGGGGGTTTTCCTAATCTGACACTGTCCTCCCCTCAGACCACGTCGAGATGACTTTCTCTGTATATTTTTTTTTGTATACTGGCATCATTAAAAGCATGTAGCATCAACTATTAGCAGTCCCTGGATGTATAGAAAACTATCATATACTGGGGTCCTTTGATACTGAAGAAAACCCAAAAACATGATGATTCTCAAGCAAGCTCTGAAATGATATGGCACGATCTCTGTTTTTCTATTTCTATGGATTAATGGATTTTCATTCAGCATGCAGAGTTCACAGCCTAAGTACTCTGAATCTAAAACTGTGTGTATTATGTCTGCATCTTCAAGAAGTAACTTAACCCTCATGTTGTGTTCATTTCATGTTAAACAATTTTGTGTTCCTGGTCAAAAATGACCTGTTCCATTAAGACTCATCATAAAAACTATAATAATACATATATTATCACTATTTGTTGTGTTAGATTTTTCTTATCAACTTAAATTCTTGTGAACATTACAAGTTTTGAATTTCTATTTGTTATTCATGGACCTGTATGCCTCATTGATCTGAGCTTATACATCTTGAATTCGAGTTTTTTTTTTACTATATAAAATAATCAGATGAAACATAGAATACTGTTTATCACAGACTACTTTGGGTCAAAGTTACCAACGACATTTGTTTTGAAACCATTTAAAATTTTTAAACAGTCACATAAAGTAACACCTTTTGTGTTCCTGGTCAAAAGTGACCGGGAAGATTTTATTTGTGTACAAAGGAAATTATCCCAACACTACACTTAACAATTTCACAATATTCCAAGATCAATATCTTAATACATTAAAGAACAACTGTTGTAATATGAGCACTATAAAATGGTTTAATACTTATAATCCTCTAGAGGGTAGCTGTTTGTAAGAGATGCTTTTTCCCTCTCGCGTTGTTTTCCCTCTGTGTTTCACATTTTGAGCAGTGTAAGCCTCGGTGTACAAGAGAACGCCTTTTGCAAGTTATAGATAAAGCTCATATGAGCAACAGCAAGTTGTCGAGTGGTCTTTTTCAAAGCCGAAGTTCACCACAACAACTAACAAGAACCATGACATTACAAGTGTTCATCAGTCTATCAGTTTTTTTTCTGATAACAGAAAGAAAACTGAAAACCTGATATAAAATCAGGCTTCTAAACTTGGTGGAGTGGGTTAACTCAAACTTCAATGTTGTTTTTTCTCATGCACATTGTTGGACAATATGTGCAGATTGTTGCATGCACCTTGCAAATATATGCATTGCATTTATGGCACGTTACACTTGTTTTCACATCAGTTATTTCTTGCTCTGGATTATATTCTGTCATCTTCAGCTTCTGTCACTTCCTCCTCTAATCCATCCTCACTGCCAGTTTCCTGGCCTCTCTCCTCCTCACCAGTGTGGTGATCAAATATATAATCAAGAGCCTCACTTACCGTATATCGGCCTGCCATGGTGCTGCCACATAATGAACCGTGAGCAAGGCCTCATAAAAGCATTAAATACCAAAGCTACAAGGAAAGTTCAATATTATTGAAACTACGTTGCAGCTGTCTGTGAGAGCTGCCAACAGGTGTTGCTCCCATGGGAGAGAAACTCTACTGCACGTAGTGGTTGAAAGGGAACCCAAAGTGTGTGTGTGTGTGTATGTGTGTGTGTGTGTGCGTGCATGTGTCCATCTGACAAATGAGGATGCACCTAAGCTCAGTTTTTTTACACTAATTGTAGTACACCAAGAGTGTACAAAAGTTGAATAAAACACACAAAAATGTATTTAAATTAATACAATTTACAATACTCTTTGTGGACAAAGTCATGGAATCTAAGGTCAGTCTGATCAAATTAACTACATTTTTCAGAGATAAAACTTTTAAATCGGTCAAATTTGACTGGAACACAACATGAGGGTTAAATATCTGAGATGCCTCCATGAGCTGTGTGCCACGACCTCTGCTGCTCCTGTAACTGCTCAAATCAGTCAGCTAAACTCTACAACAGTAACTACCTTTGCATTATTTACTGGGCACATCTGCATAAAGTGGAGTAAAACCCCACAACACCATGAAATCATTTCTCTGCTTCGACATCTGACTGACTTGCCATAGTGACTGCTCGATATCCCGTTTTACATTTAAAAGGCCACTATTGGCACATATAATGACACATACAGCGTATGGGATCCGACCCCCGGGTTGGTTTGCGGTGGCTTGTCAGCAGCAGCATCCGAGCTTAGGACGGTGCTGGCTCTGTCCTGCAGTGCCACAGAGGGAGTTTCTGGGCACTGTGCCACCTGTCAGAGGAGAGAAAACACAGGCAGTGTCCTCCTCAGCATCCCAGTGGTCCAAGGCTTCACATATGGCCCTTAAACAGCACGGAGGCAGCAGAATCTGTCACTGCCGCTTCCTCCTTCAGTGCTGGGTGGTCTTTACCAGGTCGGCCTGTGGTACTTAATGACCTCTAAAATGCATTATCACAGTGGCTTGAAAATACGGGACTGTGTGTTTGATGCAGAACATGTCTGCGGGAGTGCACACTGTAGGCTCAGAGTATAGACAGCGGAGAAGAAGAGGGCCTCTTTCATGTACAGTGTGTGTACCGGGCTGTAAAAATAACAGTGTGTCTGGATCTGGAGGGCTGATATGTACCTTTTTGCAAGAGTCTGTGTGTGTGCATATGTGTGTCAACCCGGCCAGTAAATCCCGACACATAACCACAACCACTGGTCCCCTTGCCTCCCTCCAGACGCCCAGCCACAGATGGACCAGAGACCACCACCCCACACACACACCTCCCTCCGCCACCATACCACCACCAACCAGAAGGGAACAGATGCCCCCCTCAACCTCAACCTTCCCCGGTGGTCACAGAAAACAGCAGTGTGACCAACACATGCTATAGGCTAGAGTTCACAGAGAGAAATAGCCGTCTGAGCTCTAAAAAGTGTCGGAATAAAAAAAAAAGAAAAAGGCTTGCTGGACGAGCTGACTTTCTAACACTAGACCATGTTGACAGATGTTGAGCAGAGCTCAGCTGTGGTGGGTGGTGCTGGTTCAAACCCCAGTACCAAAGGTTCCCATAACATACTAATTTCATGTATGTACAAATGGACCTTGTACGGACCAAAGAGGCCTGTGTGTGTGCCATCATTAAGATTTTTACTGTGCGTCACAGCGCCTTAACCAAAACACACCTACCAGCCTTTTCAGGACACTCCCAATTCAACACACCATGCTTTACGATCCATTTTCATTTGTCATGTTCTTTATTATATCAGAGTACTTTGTGTAGCAACTCATTACCTGTTTAGATGGGATGACTGTTATTTTTCGTCACAGCCGGGGTTTTATTTCTGATCATCACTAAAGGGGAACTGAGGTCAACTACATGAGATTAAAGGTCAAATATAAAGTACACAATGACAGGAAACAGCTGGCCTGGATTGGTGATGGCAGCACTTTTGGATGTCACTGCTCCTGTCCAGGAAGTATCAACCCCAATAAAACTACAACTTTATGTTTTTTACACTTTGGTCATTGGGCAGGTGTCGTACGCTTTGGACGGAGCCAGGCTAGCTGTTTTTAGCTAGTTACAGCGAAGCATCTTCGGCTTGATATTAAAGTATTGATCCTCTCGTCTCAGTGAGTAAGCACACTTTTGCTGTTAAAAAATGGCAACGGAGATATCAAATTGCAGTAAAGTACTGAAAAAGTGCTAACACTGGCCTGTGGTAAACAACAGCTGGAATCCTTCTGTTCTACTTTTAAGAACTTCACTCTAATATCTTCACCCTAACCTTAACCCTTCATCTAACCATAATCATGTTCTCTGAGCTTTTCCTTCAGATTGTCCCGTCACTCTGTGAAACTCTAAACACTGAGAGCTGTCAGCACGATCACTTTAGATGACTGCATACTCCAACCTACATGTCAGAGGTGACAAACACTACAACATATGATATTTCTATTTTGTTTGCCACTTGAGCAGGAACCTTTTGGCAAGTGTCAAAATATAAATTTGAAGTAATTAGTAATTGTGAATTTTTAATTGTTGTTTTAGTGTTAGTTTAGGATCTGGCAGTTTTTATCATTTTTTAATGTTTTTCTAATTAGATCACAAAGCAAAACTGCCACTTCCTCATAGTTTGTAGACAAAGCACCGTCTGAGAACTGCCAACTAACCGTCTGCCAGCTGACTCAGAGCTCTGTCAATAACACGTCACACATTTTGTCCTTATTGATGCTTTTCACCACATTATTGTTATCGTGTGTATTTCATCTTCAACCATGTGCCTTAGCATCAGAAATAAGCACAGATAAATGCTGAATTATCCTTGTCAATATTTACAGGAAGCTGATGTGCATTGACAGATGTGCAGCCTGGACCACCAAAGTGTTAACTGATCCCTTAACGGTTTCAGTCAATCAGTCAATACTGATCTGCACGGGTGGTCCACCACCAAAGCCCTATTCTGAGCCAGGGAAAACCCTGCTTACAGGCCGCTGGAAGCTGTGCCAGACACCGGCTGATGTTTCTGCAGTTCCTTGGTCAGCAGCGCAGGCTGATACAAGTCGATACTTCACAGCCTTAAATTATTATTAAACAGCAGAGGAAAGGATTTGAATGACGAGCCACAAACTGACACAGTTTATGATAACCATTCTGACCATTGTAATGCCATTAAAGCCAGAGTATGTCTGTTCGACAGTTTCACACAAACACTGGAGATTCCTTTTCTGCTCTTTAAACTTCATTAAACCCAATGTATGTCCCATAGCTAAACCACAGGTGAACACACTCAGTACAATATCACACAATAAAAATAGTCTCATAGTGATATTTACAGAGAGACTCACTGACAACAGGTTCATTTACTGAAAAGTGGGGAAAGTATTTCGAGCAGCAGCAAACCAGATCAGGAATAAGGCAGGGTGCACAAAGACCCAAAGAATGGGGAGCATTGTGTTAGCACAGAGAAAACAAGACGGAAATAGAGGAAATGCTAAATATAGGAAAAATGACCAGCCACATCCTATATTTGTCCCCGCATCTAAGTTGGGCTGCTTCTGCGAGCTCTGTGGTTTCAGGGTGTGAGCGTGTGGGGCAGCTGACTGAAACTGTGACACTGTTTGCGTACGCTCGTCATCACCGTCGTGATGACAACGGCTTACCGCAAGAGGCCGCACCTGCGGCCAACCTCCCGTAAGACTGCGTGAATCAATATTCCTGGGCTCAAACAATGTAATGCTCGGAGACGGAGAGCTCCCACCACGAGACACAAGGAATTCCACCTACTTACACACATGTTCTGAACCAAGAGAAGTCATGTTTGAGGTTTTTGCTCCTACATGTTGTTCATTCCAAGGCAGTGACATCAGGCCTGTGGCAGCGAATCTCGACCAACGCTCTCTCCACAAACTACTTTGGTTCTGCTCTTCTTTGTCATGTGTGGTAATAAACTTAACATCTTTGAGTTTTGGGGTGCTTGTCAAATGAGACTTACATAATACATGTCATAACAGGCTTTTTTGTTTTTTTCATTTTTAATATAGTCAGCAGATTTATTCAATATGAAAATAACAGTTAGGTGAAGCCTAAATTGTCATATTGAAACAAGTATCTAAATTGTTGCAAAATCCCAACTTTTGATGGGCTTTATCCACTTATCGGCTTTTCCTTGAGCTTCGGGCTGCAGCCCCTGGCTTTTGTCAGTGGATGGGGCTCGCTCGGCCGTCACAGAGATGGAGCCGTTGAAACAGGCTGAGGTTTCGTCCCTCGCCTCACCTGGGCTACAGCTTGCAGATCTGTTGTTGTTGTTGTTGTTGTTTAGTATTACTAAATGTACCTGCACACACTGCTTCTCTGATGCTTCAGTGTCATGACAGACCGATTAGCACAGCTTTACTCACTAGTGTCCTTTTCCATTTGTATTTTATTAGCTGACAGGTCGACGGGGTGTGCAACAGGTCAAGCTGGTAGTGAATTATAAGACCACAAACTATTTCAAAAGGTCTGTTGTGCTTGATAGACTGTAAAACCTTTAATTTAGGTTTTGGTATATTTAATAATTTATGTTTGAATTATAAGTTAGAGTGTATACTTAAAAGCCCTTATATCTGTTCTGAGTTCACATATATCACTTTAATATTTCTCACGTGTTTTGAAAGCTCTAGAAAACTGAATCTTTGGGTGGGATTACTTTGTCAGAGTCAAAAATCAACTTTCATTCTCAAACGTTAGATGCTCTCTAAACACAAGAAACATGAAAATGATTCAAATCAGGTGCTATCTGACTAAAGAATCAAGAGTTTGGTACTTAGAGCACCAAAAGAAGTACTGGGCTTCCATACAGTTGGAAATGAAGCTCTAACGACAGTGGTTAGTAAGTAAGTAGAGACAGTGTCTGAGGTTGTGATGCCATAAAGATTCTTCAAACCAAATCACCACCAATATGAGAGCGGTGAGAGTGCACGGCGCGTGAAAGGAGCCGGGGAGAATGGCCAATCAGGGAGCTAATGGATACCAGTGAATAGCTGATAACAACCGCATGCAAAGTCTTCCTGGGAGCCTGAGCATGTGCAGCGGCCAGTAACTCTGCATGATGTGATATAACTCAGATGGATCAATACTAACACTGTTGAGCCTGATGCATCTGGCCGGGCTGCGCGCTGGGTTAAGCAGGATACAGAGCGCGGCACAGTACATCCTAAACTGCTTTTATTTCCAATAACAAAAACAAAAAAATAAGGGAGGGGTGGAGGGGGGAGGGTGACCTTTTGTGCATCCACTTCATTAAGACACATTTTATTTCAGAGGCCAGCATATGCCTTTTTTGTTTTGTTTTTTTTAGTGGATAAAACCAAAAACACAATGAGCTTTTCTTCTTTCCTGAGCCGGCCCACGACTGCAAACCTATCTGCTCGGATCTCAAGGTGATGTAATGCAGAGAGAGAGGAGCCATATGTTCTCTTATTTCACCAACAGTGAATCAACAGACAGGGATGAGGCAGTCTGCCAAAGAGCACCCGCCTGTCCAAGAATCTATATCTTCCACACAGAGAGACGGGGGAGAAGCTAGTGTTACTGTAGGCAGCTGTAATATTTTGACACGCGCTCACGATGCAAAGCGATAATTGGGACGCGGACTGCCGATGATACCGGGGTCTACCTGTAGGTATGCGGGCTGAGTCAGCAGAGGCTCCCGCATGAGGCCGGCCAACCTGCCTGTGCTGCAGTCTCTATCGCAGGAGCGTCGCGGGCCAACTGTGGGACAAACGCGCAGGAAAATAGACAACTGCTCTTATGCAAAAAAAAAAAAACAAGCCTGCGGTCAAGTGCCGTACAGGAAACGCGACCTTGATCACCGATGACAATGTCAACAGGACGCAGGGGAGAGGAGGGGGCACTGTAAAATACACTCGCCTCACAAAGTACACTGGAGTACGCGTGACCACACCACATTAAAGCTGCTCTAATCAATATTTAGACAATGATTAATATGAAAGGTGTCACTCTGAGAATTAACACCCGACTCTTCTCCTCAGCTCTGTGGAGCCTTTTAATGGCAGGTTGAGGGGGTGTTCTGCGGTGTCCGTGGCCACCCCACTTACCACCTCTGTATGGTCCAATTATCATCTGGTCTGTAAACAGCAATGGTACAATCTGTTAGATGAAAGCAAGAACAGGAAGAGAGGAACTCAGGAAACAGCAGAGATTCAACAAGTAGTGAAAGCTGCTCATACTCATATTAATGAGATAAAAGATTGTAAATCTCTCTCTCTGCCTGCATATCCACTACAGTGTATGCAGGTGATCTTACATGCACACATTTTAACTACTCAATGGAATGAAAATGGTCTGGCTCCACCACATTGTTTTGGCATTGCGGTTTGCAGCTTTACCGTTTTGCTTCGCTCTCATCAGCCTTGCTCTGAAAAAGCAGCACGCAGCTGTTTTTGGTGAGAAAGCCCTGGTAACTATGAGTTACCTGCTGCGTCCCAGCCAGCGGACAGACCCGGTTGGTGACCAGCTGCTGAACATGGCGGAGCATTTAGCTGCTAAAAAGACAGATATGTAAACGGAGCCAGAAGGTGAATATTGGATTTATATTCATCATCAACCATGACTTCGAATGAACATTACTGTTGGTAACTGTTTGCTACCACGTTTGATACCAATGTTAATAAAGTGTCAGTGTTGTGTGCAGCTTTAACAAAGAAGTAAGAATTTTTCAATGAGGGGTAACAGCAGATACTTTCAATATTTTTAAATTTGATATTAATTTTAAATACTAAAATTGAGCGTACCAACTGTTTCTTCAGAGATTTCATGATTAAAGTTTTTTAAATGATATCTGATCCATTTTGAAATGTAAAATGAATGAAATTGTCTGAGAACATGGGTACATACTGGCTTTGTAATAATGACATAATAATGACAAATACAATGTTAACACTGTGGATTAAATGTTTGAAGAGAGCAGAGGCAGCACTGGACACGGATGTGGGGACAGTCTGTAGCTTGTGTGTGTGTGCATACACTAGGTGATTTGTGAATGAGAACTGCAGCTGACAGGCCTTCTGCCTGACAGGCTGCTCTCTCTGCGGGGGTCGCAGAAACCAGAGGCCCTTCCACCTCGCGGAGCAACCCAAGCTGGGTCCATACGCTCGCCTGCGGGGTCACTGACGGCATCCAACGCCTTCCAGCAAAGGGCTGCAGCTCAGCCAAGGGCCTAACAACTCGCAGCAAGTGCACACATGCTCTGATTCCCATGCACCTCTACGCACACACACGTAAACACAACATTTAACACCCGAGCATACGGTGCTCACAAAGCACACGTGCAGGCTTGTCTGCCAACACGTTTTCCTGTGCACAGGCACTTGGGGCGGGCAAATGCGTAGGCAAGGATGTAAAAACACACACACAAACACGCACAAGCGAGTGTATCCTTTCATTAACAAGGATGAGGGTCAATTTCCGCTCCCGTTGTCTTCGGCCGGTTGCCGACGGGGAGGAAATCTGTTCGCTTATGGCAGTTTTGACATTTAAGCTTGTGTCTCTGCGGCTGGGGGAAGTCCTTAAGATTGATGACCAGGGCCACCCAAGGGTCCCCTGCTGCATGACTAGCTGGAAGGTTGTCACCCTTACAGTGTCTGCGTGTGGACATGTGTGTGTGTGTGTGTGCGCACTCCACGTCCTGACTCGTGTGAGTGCTGGTTATGTGACACATCTTAAATCATAAACACGAGGTTTTACACGAGGAATCCATGATTTATTACTGCTGGAGTCACTTACAGTTAAAAAAATTGTATTTCCCAGGTTGGAAGGCAAGAACATGGTGTTTGATGATAAATTGCATTGGGAAGAGATTTGTTCCAATAAGAGCAATGCAAGTTCAGCATTACGTACGGTAACCACAGTGAGGAATGGTGAGTGCTCATTTCCTCCTTCCTATTTCAGCCGGAGAGGATGCTCCAAATAAATGATGTGATATCCTGAACTAGCCTCTTAGAGCCTGCAGGATGATTTACTGATAAAACCGATAAATACTAGAATGCTTTAGAGTTTATATGGAGTTTATATTTTATATATAAAATCAAAATCACAGTTTCAAAATGATCAAATGTGAATATTTGATTATATGACAAAAAAGTGAATTTTGAGTTTTGGGCTGCAGGTCAGACAAAAATAGTTTATTATAGAAATTTTTATGCCTTCCTTACATATCAGAGAAAACAACTATTCATCAGACAATTAAGAAATTACCCAGCAGATTCATTAATAATGAAAATAATCATTGGTTGCAGCCCTTTGAGTGTTAAAACTGTTATGTACCCAAAGTCATTGCACTCAAACTAAAGTGACATATTGGCACAAGTTACATAAAACTAACTAAACTAACCATACACAGCCTCCATGTATGTTGTTAATGTCGTCCATACATTCTACTTTGTCCTCAAAGGGGATGAAGGCCTGAGTAAATAGACTTCCACTGTTCACTTTATGTACAGATGCTCGCCATTTTTCTCCCTTCACTAAGTGCCTGGAAGAGTCAAATGGATGAGATTGGTAAAGCTCTACAGATATAAGTGCCCTCACATTTCACCTGCTACCAAGGACGCTGTAATGACTGACGTTTTAGGGATGAGGCGCCCACCGGTGACTCCATGAGGATGAGCTGCATGAATATCAATGTTGTCCTCTTTGGCTCTGCTGCCCTTGGCTTAACAGAGGCACCTTTGACACGGCCGTAGCAAAACCCCCCGAGTGTGTGCCATTCCATATTACGAGGGCACGTTGTGGGACTTCAGGACACACTCTGAGACTCAGCACACCGCACAGATGTTTACCATACCACCACTGGATGTGTTAAGAGCAGGGCAGGGTCAGCTCTGAGACTGGCTGCCTTTTTAGAGCCCCGTCGCTCACGTCCAGTGTCGAGAAACCACACACACACCATTCAGGGCTCCAGTGGCAAACACAGTGAGAGGCGTCTGGTGCTCGGGCCTATCAGCGCCACAGTGCGCTCACACTTGCAGCCATGCAACATCGTGAAGTGTAACCCACAGGGAGTCACGACAAGCTAGCAGGAACTCCAACATCGATAACGGCCACCATGAAGGTTTAGCTCGATACTACTGTGGACGACACATCAAGAGCTCTGTGAGTTGTTCTGGATTAAAGTGCTGACAGTATGCATTACAGCAGGCGTCAGTGATATCTGCCTTGAATTTTTCACTGTTTTCCAGTGTTTCATAGATCTTGTGATGAATCGAGAAAAAGATCTGCTTTTTTCTTATACATTTTAGATGTTCTGTTTGAGTCCAACAAGCAGAAGAAGAGGCAGTTTATGTCAGCTAGGAAAGAGACAGAAACTTCACTGACGTAAACTCCGTGGAGGAGAACACCTCTCACAGACACACCCTACAGTAAAACGATGAATTACCCTCAAACAGATGGAGCTGTCCTGACTTTAGTCCCTTTTGTGGATCACATTGTGTAATAGTGTCACCTGTCAGACCCTCCCTCATTTTAGAGATCCTGCTCCCAGTTTGTAACACAAGCCTGCCATTAAAAGTGCCATCTGATGACATCATCTGAGTTACTCTGTCGGGAAACGTCAGAGCTGGCTGGCCAATTAGGCAATATAGGCAAATACTGAGGGCGTTGTGGCCTCCAGGGGGCGCCACAAAATCGGGAAAAAAATTCACCTTCAATATAATTATATTAAAACTAGTTATTACTATTAACTCTAACTTTGTAAACAAGTCAAAACAAGCTAAACTGTCCAGAGCACAGGGAAGAAAAAAAGAAAGAAGAGGAGGAAAAACGGGAGAAATAAAGAGGTAAAGTAAAGATACAGTAATGAAATGAAGCATCAGTTATCTCACTTTAGCACAGTGTACTGTTAACCTCACGCTGTCCTAAAAGTGCGTCATTCTGACCCCCCCTCTGTCCTCCAGCACTCGTCCACCTGTACGTCATCACGCACGCTCGTACGTCATCACGCACGCTCATACGTCATCACGCCTCTAAGTTATCACGTACACACCTTCTGTCTGTCTTTTTTTTTTATAATATTTGTGATTTTCTTTTTTTTCAACTTTTTTTTAATTTACCTTTGTTTTTATTTCTTTTCCCACTTTTTTGCTTGGAATTTAGTCACTGACACGGGCATGCAGGCAGATGCTACTTCATACAAAACCTGGCCCTTCCATACCTTCTATGACCACATACTAATACGGCCTTGTCGTTCACCACAGATACGCTGTGTTGTTCTCTTTCGTTCTTTCGTTCTTTCTTTCTTTCTTTTTCTTCTTCTTATTCTTCTTTTGTGTTTTCTTTTCTCAAATGGAAACTAAATACTACTAATACTACTACTACTACTACTACTACTAACTAATAATAATAATAATAATAATAATAATAATAATAATAACAACAACAACAACAACAATAACAAATACAAATAATAGAAAAAACAAATACACCCCGCCACCGCCAGTACTGGCCCAGTTCTACGAACCAGGCGTCTACAAGCTGATTACGACGACGACGTCCCGCTTTCAAAGACGAAGAAGAAGACGAACAACACGGCTACGACATAACGACGTAGAAGTACAACCCCGAGTTTGATGATGACGATGACGACGATGAAGAAGAAGAAGAAGAAGAAGAAAGAGGAGTAGGACGAGGAGGCGGCAAAAGCAAAGGTAAAAGTAAACGGACCTTCTTCCTCTGAAAGAACGACCAAATAAAATGGTCCACGTCGTCTTATGCAAAACACACAGATGACGAGCGACGTTAGATTTGCATTTGAGACGACGCAGACGACGCGTCGCATCGTACACCGGTGACCGAGGGACCCACCGCATATGCGGTTTCCCACGCGCTTCGACATGGCATCAACGTTCCATATGTTCATCACCCCGGAGAAAGAAATCATTGTCGACGTGACAAATCTCGAGGGCGTGCGGAAATACATTGACCTACGCGCTTACTGCAATCGCGAAACGAGACCTGCGAAACGAGACCAGCGAAACGAGACCCGTGAAGGTGGCAGCCATAAGAGAGGTGTGCTGCGCCTGTACAACCCCGGGCTAGAGATAACGGTAGACTTCGAACAACTGGTTCCTTTCAGAGGTGTTGTTGCATTGCATTGCGTTGTATTGCGTTGTGTTGCATTGCGTATGTTGTGTTCATGTGCGTATGTAATGTATGTAAAAGCGTGTTGTGTTTTCATCTTTTTGTTTTTTCTTTGCTTTTCGTCCCCACAACATAAAAATAAAATAAAATAAAATAAAATAAAATGAAATAAAAACACACACAACACAACACATAGGCCGGTGTCCTTTCAGGCAGTATATGCCCAGCACTCCGGCGAAAGAGAGGAAGGAGAAGGAGGAGAAGGAGAAGATGGAGGAGAAAGAGAAGGTGCCGGTGGTCGCGCATGGTCGCGGTGGTGGCTGCGGCGGCAGTTCGGAGAGGAACCTGGGGATGCACGTGGTGCTCGATGCCACAGAAGGACTGAGGGGCCGCAACGTCACATGCAACAACTTCTTCACGTCGTCCGAACTGGCAGCGCGACTACTGAAAAGGGACATGACCATGGTCGGCACAGTGCGAAAGAACAAACCCGAGCTCCCGCCCACGCTCCTGGCGTCGAAGGACAGGCAGGTGTTCTCGTCCAAGTTCGCCTTCACGCCCACAACCACCGTCGTGTCCTCCTGAAGAAAAACAAGAACATGCTACTACTGAGCACGCTCGACAGGCAGGGTCGAGTCAGTGGTAGGACAGGAAACCGATCATGATCCTGGACTATAATCGCAACAAGGGGGTCGTGGACAATTTAGATAAGGTGATCGGAACGTACAGCTGCAGGAGGATGACCACCCGCTGGCCCTTAGTCGTGTCCCATAACATGATAGACGTGTCCTGTTACAATGCCTTCATGGTGTGGCGAGAGCTCAATCCCGTGTTGATGCCCTGCAAGCTGAACAAGAGGAGATTGTTCTTGGAACAGCTGGGGAAGTCTCTCGTGGCTCCTCTTATCCAAAGAAGGGAGCGTCTCCTGCGTACAGACGCCTCGCCGCGCTCGTGAGAGCCGCCTGGGGAGAGACGAACCCGTCGACGAACAGTATCTATGTAATATAAACATGCAGGGATGGTGTGTGTGTGTGAGTGAGAGAGAGAGAGAGAGAGAGAGTGAGTAATGGCCGCAGTGCGCATGCACATTACATGTGTGCACGTACACCTGTAATGCCCGGCGTGCACGTGTGCATGCACATACACCCAGTATACCCCATGCGCCTATACGGCGCGTGTGTGTGTGTGTATGCGTGTCTGTGTGCGTGTGCATCGACCCCAGAATAATTCAAGGACCGAATGCAGAAGGACAACACAAGGGTTAAGTTGATAACTTGCTTCTGAGCGATTAGCCTCAACATGCTAATCAGTAAATAAGCAGTTTTATATTTCTGTAGCTGGGCGGCATGGAGGCTCTTTACTTTATGGATCATTTGTAAAGATTAAACCTACTCAGTAGTGTGTCTACATTGGCCTAATCTACGCTTTTATTATTTGTTTTATTTACATCTGGCTAGCTAACGTTTTTCCTGCGTTTAATAGTAGATCAAAATGCTTTTCTCTTTTCACCCCTTTAAACATCAGATTTTTAAAGCTAGTTGTTCGTTGTGTTCATATTGTCTAAAGCATGTTAATTGTTTTAAAGTTTACATCAGTTTTAAAGTACACATTATTATTATTATATTAAATTATATTATATAATTGTTCTTTTATAAGCGTATGTAAATCGCAGATGGCGCCATATATAGAATCTTGAGTCGGCTCTGGACAACGTTACTGTCCTCAGGCTGAGTGGTCCTCCTCGTGCTGGAAACCAATGGAGTGCTCCTTTACAATGTGTGTGTGTGTGTGTGTGTAAATATTCTAGGACACAGCAGATGCATTCATCACATAAAGAACATATTCCGTTTCAAAGCTGTGCTGTCGTGCTTTGAAAAGACACACGAGGTCAACGCTTCCCTCGCCAGCCAACCAACAACAACGACAGCGAGTGACAGGAGCCGCCTCCCGTTCATCACCAGAGTGAGTGATTGATGCAGGCGCACCACGTCAGACCTGACCGCTGGAACAGGGAGCCGAGGATTGTTGTGTCCCCCTGTACATCTGTTACAAGGTGAAGGACAACTCTGGAGACAGACAGACGATCACAAACAATCACAGGTGGTTTGGCCGCGGGGCCTTTGAGGAAAGAAATTCCCTGTCAAGAGGAATGACAAAATGACAAAAGAATGACAAAAACGTGACCCTTCCAGACGAGAAGACAACATGACACACTGACAGACAGCCACAGGTTCGAGTTAAAGGGTGAGAGGGAATGAACTGAAAACACAAAGATTTTATGATAGAGACATTACAAACATAATGCCTCTGGTCAGAGGGAAGTCATTTTTCATCTTATTGTGACGTGTTTTACAGTCATTATTTAACAATAATCACAGTTATACCAACACAGCTCTTCACCTTACCCCAGCGTTCTGGTTTGTTTTTTACATTAAACACACTGATAAAAAATGATCAATAGATGAACTGATAAGGAAAGTAAACACCTCCCTCCCTCCCTCAGCTGGCAGCATGATAACAGCCAGCTCATCCTGACGATCGGACACGGACAGATGTGGCTCCTCTTTGTGCCTTTGGAGAATTAGCTTCTTGTAAATCTTATGATAAAGCAATCACCTCCTCACAGAGGGGCTGATAAAACCCAGGCCCTGCTGAGGAGGGGTGTGCAGCAGGAGGAGGGGGGGGGGCTGTCCTCACATGCCCTCTCGTCTCATCCAGCGGCTGTCGTTGCAATGTTGATGTGTAGGGGAGGGGGGAAGCGGGGATGATGCTGAAATCCACCGGAACAAGTCCAAAGCTGATCCACTTTGGCCACCGCTGTCCAAAATCAAGGCACCAATTGGAGCCCAGCTGTGATTATGTAATGTTATCAGCGGGTCGCTCCGAGTCTCACGCATGATGTCATGCTGGACTCCAGGTTAGAAAGTGTGGGGGGGGGGTTTCTGTTGCATGTGGGAAGATCAGGTGAAAAAAATCACACACTCTGCTAAAAATGCTTCCAAACGAGATGCATGCATTAAAGAGCGACAATAACAGCCTTTTCTAAATACTGAGGGTCTTCTTGTACAGTCGGCATTCAAACCATCAGAAGATGTAGATGTAGCTGTTCCGGCCGCATTATTACAAATAAGAGCGGAGAAGAAGGTGTGCTGGCTGCTGGGTGATTTATCTGCGAAGAAAAAAATGTGACCAAGAATTTCGGAAACGTCACGTTCAAACGCACATGCGCGCCTGCAGTATGAATAAAAGCCTCCCCAGGTTTTTTTGAATGGAGGCTGGTCTGCGGTGATGGAGCCCCGCGCACAGCATCAGCATCACGCGCTGCCCACTGACCAGGAGCCACGAGCGAGCAGGATTTACACCTGTGAGCAAAATGCCTCATTTAAAGGGTGGTGGTGATGGAGGTGTGGGGGGGTAAGATGGAGTTTTTTTTTTTGTTTTTTTTTCCAAGAGGCTGAGATGATGGGAGCACAGATCACCTGCAGCTCGGTGTGTTGGCGCACTGGACGATATCGATTCAGTTAACAAACGTAGAGGCAGACAGTTCCTCCACAGTGAGCCACAGACCCGACCATGCAGCTCCGCTACTACGACCTGCGACAACACAACACCATTTACTACACCTGCCAACACGGGCTTTTCAAAATAAAACTGCATCGCAAAATAAGGCATCTCTACTCAACAGTATGCCCTCTATATATTTGAATATATTATTTTATTACATCATTTTAACACTGCCTCGACTGCTCTATACAACCAACTGCGCGCTGTATCTATTTTTTTCCGCAAGACACAAACTCGAGACGTTTATTTTGAACGTGACGTCTCCGTATTTCCTGTCTGGCTGTGTCCGCCGCTCTGTGACTTGCCGCAGCTCTCCCCCGCCTCCTCCCTCTCTCACAGACAATGAATGAAGCCAGTTTGGGGCAAACGGACGAGCCCAGGACCGGCCCAGGTAGCTCAGCACCCCCCTGACATGTTGTCCACAAACACTACAGGTCTGCACCTCCGAGCTCCGCCCTCACGTTAGCCACCTTTACCTCAGCATCCCGGATGATTAGCGACGGGAGAAACGCGCCGCATCGTAAAAGCCTTCAGTGAGAGGTGTCACAGCAACACAGAGCCACACAACACACGGCGGTGTGTGCAGCCAGGCGCCGCTGACAGCCCGTACGAGTTCACATTACCTGCAGGATGCTCAACTTCACTTCTCTGCGCTGCGGCCGCCGCTTCACCAGCTGCGTCAAGTCCGCGCCGCTGCGGCAGGGCGACACCGGAAACCCTCTGATGAGGCGTTAAAAAGCAAAAGCAGGAAAAATTACGAGCCCTGGACAAAAGGGCGCAACGCCTGAGTGGAGCTCAAATAATTAAGTAATTATTACGCTGGCATCGTCTTTGAGTCCACTTCTAAACTCACAAATAGCTTTAACCTCTGATGTAAAGACAATTGTTTGTTCGAATGTGAAATGTATTCACTGACCGGAAACGCCCCATGTCATTGTCGCCAGCTCGACGCTGGCATCTTCAGCAGCACCTCACACTGTCCCTCAGATAACTGTAATTATGCTAATTCATCAGAGCCCCTCCAGCAGGGGCTGTCTGTCCGTCTGACCTGTCAGCAGAGGTCTGTCCTGCAGCTCTCAGCTCCGTGTCAGTCTGTCTGCTGAAATGACAGCCCTTCCCGGTCCAGATGCTCCGTGTTACCGGGACAAAATGAATCCTCCTCAAAGTTGATGCTGCAATTTGCCACAGCGCCAGCATCATCACTGTCAATGCACGGCACACAGAGAGCACAGCGTTTCCGGCCACAACTTTTTCACCAAAAGCCAGTAACGTAACTGCGAAGCCTTAATTTATAAAAATAAAATAAAGGGACATTTGTAGTCAATAAAAACGACGTCTTTTATCGTATTTCATGAAATACAAACGGACGCGCGGCGACAGGCATCACAATAGGAAATTAAAGCACAGTATAAGGCACAAACCTCAGGTCAAATGCATCATTTATGGTGGTTATATACGTTATATATGATGTTTTCTATAATATCAGGAATCATTTGAGAATGAATGAGACAGGTGTGTTAATAACAAGCGATCCAAACCTGCCCATTGTCACATTTCTGTGCAATTATTGTGAAGGTAAAACCGCCCGAATTCCGGTTTGTGCGCGTCTCGTTCACGTGAACTTGACGTCCCGCCACAGCTGGAGCGCGAGACAAACACGCTGCTGCCTGAAACCCACGCGCACTACCGCGAGACCCCGCCCCCTTACAGTAACAGTAACCAAAATAAGTGACACACACAGATCAATCATGTGAACTGACATGATTATAAATTGACTGACATTATTTTATCAACATTATTAATATTACTTGTAGGTTCTCTTGTTTCTGTTTTTCCACACTGGATTGTGACTTTCTGTGAGTGCCTCTGAAACACCAACAATCAGAAGTGAAAAATGCAGCACAAATAGAAGATGAATCACAGAAACTATTGGTCCATCAGCTGAACATGATCTCATTCTTAATGTGCTCTCATTAGAATCATCCAGCATTTTCTCATCAATAATTCAACCTAATTTATTTTATTGATTTGAATATTAACATTTTTAATGTAAAATGTTTCCTTCTAATATCTAATTGCGAGCACATCATATTCCAAGAATGTGCAATGTCCCCTAAAGTGATTCTGTCCTCACACTCTTTGTCTAGTGATATCAAATTGTGAGGTGATTGCCATGCGGCCCTCTAATGAAGACTACTGGGGCTGCCCTTTAAAAACCTTCAGGGCTACATTTAGCTTGTTTTTCTACCTGGTTGCCAGGTGCTTCCAAACCTCCGAGGAGGCAGGACACGATGGCTGTTGACGGTGGTGATGAAGCCCCCTCTACCACCACCCGGGACAGGCACAGGAGCGAGGTGAGCCCCCAGATGAAAGCATGATCCTATAACTGGACTTATGCAACTGGTCGGAGCCTCATTCAGCATTATATAACAGCATTAGATCGACCTGCCGCTCACTCAGCTGTGGCTGGGGACTACCACCGTCACCCATGACTATGTGGGTCAAAATCAAGACTGGGCATGCATCTGCTGTTTGGAGATGGTCAGAGTGCCACAGTGCAGCAGAGAAGAGGGGGGCAGGGAGGGTCTACCTCCCTGTGTCTAATATCATTAGCCACCAAATGTTCGGTGCCACGTGCATACAAGTGTGCTGGAGAGAAGCTGGACCGACGACAGATTACTGACATAACTGGTCACAGAGCTAAATTAGCCTGCTTGATGTTCTGCGTGTCAACACAGCCGACAGCTTACAGAGAAGGCTGGCTCCGATTGATTCCTGATGTGCCCCGTTTTATTCTATAATGCACAAATAAGAGCCTGGAAACGAAAGCAGGAGAAGTCATACAGGTTTGTGTTGAAGACAATGTTATGTTGTGACTGAAGGCAGAAATGTAGCCTAGGTATTAATATTGAAGGCAGAACGTCTGGGATTTGCCAACAAGTGCCCGAGCATGACTTCAGAGGCCGCCCATTTGTCGTTCTTCCCTAAAACATGAAGCACTGAATGAATATTGTCAAGTATAATGGAGTGTTGTGCTCAACCCCTCTGCTCATGCTGATCTTGTGATAGGGGGAAAACACATTCCCTCTACATTACTTGCCAAATGTGTATGTGTGTGTTGCAATGGATTGAAATGCATTGAAAGGAACACAATAAATCACATTTTAGCAGGATCATGTGATAAATGGAGGGGAGGGGGATGAGGCACTTGGAAATCCCTGCTGATCAAACTTGATGACATTGTGTTCGCTGTGTCTGGAGAAAACTAGTTGTGCACAAAAAGAACACATTTTCATACACGTTTAGAAACCTTACACCACATATGGCTAAACTGATTCTATGTGATAAAAATCCAGCATGTCTCCTACAGAGAAGCAGTCTAACTGGGCAGACAACGCCCCCCCCTACAGGACAGAAACATCACCAACACTAACTAAAGACATTCAAATATAAATGTCAACTTTATTAATTGTAATGAGAAGTGAACATACAATATATTGAGGATGAAACTTTACACTGATGACTGAACGTCAACATTTTGGGTCCCTCTGAATAACTTGTGTGCAAAATATAAAAAAGGCACTCTTGTTATAAAACTAGGCACTCAAATGAAGCTATGCTGTAAAAAAAAATAATAATAATTGATGAGTAAAATGTCAATTTAAAAAATTTGGACAACTTTCAGTGAAATTAAACTGATTTATAGAGAAAGAAAAAGTATGAACAGCTGACAAACATGTAGTGAAATAAAACAGAAACATAGATTCCCCACAGGGATTATTTAAGGTTTTGGTCTCGCCTTATAAAGCATGTAGTGCTCTCAATCAGAATATCTGTAACAGTGAAGGACAAATTTAAAAAAATTACCTGAGCTGGAAAAAAACTGGAATGTGTGTTTAAAGCTCAACTCAATCCTATGTTCCTGCAGAACTGCAAATATTAACACAAGCCACAAAAACCAGGTTTAGGTAACACATGCAATGACTTAAAGAAATAACAGAGCACATCGCTATTTCCTTTTCAGATTTTAAAAATGTGGAGCTGTGAGCTAATCAGACAATCAAATGGATCAATTTGAAGCTAAAGCTTTCTTTCTTCAAGGTGCAAACAGCAAGAGGCCGGTGGCCACATGTGGGCAAACTTCCGCAGATTCAGCTGAAGTCTCTGTCAGGGAGCAGGAGCGGAGCCACCAGGGTCCACAGGTAGAGGCCCAGGCCGAGCCAGCTGGAGCAGATCTTCACCCACACGGCCGGCATGGAGGTCTGCATGACCTGGTAGTCGGTGTCGGGCCTGGTGAGATGAGAGCAGACGTGTGAGAGAGAGAGAGAGAGAGTCAGGGCTGCAAGAAAAGTCGGCCCATCTGAAGGAGCCAAGAGGAACAGACGGCAGATACTTACTTGTACCAGTTGGTGAGGGTCATCATGATGTAGAGGGAGGCCAGGAAGAGGCTGAAGTGGAAGAAGGAGTAGCTGTAGGTGACCCCCTCCTCTTCGTTGTCCACGGCCCGTCGCACCCCATCCTCCCCTGTTGCCGCCTCGTAGTCGGCGGTCAGGCCCTGGCCTTCCTCAGTCTGCATCAGCTTGTTCACCTGGGAGTTGTTGGAGGAGCGGATGCTGTGGCGGACGAGAGCACAGGAAGTCATCTTTACAATACAGATACAAATGACAGGCCACGACGGCACCTGTGATATCTGTGTGTGAAATTTTGCAGACAGTAAATAACCCTACCTCTTGTGCTCACTGATCATCTCTACTAAGACACTGTGTGATTAAAAGATGTTTATTTCTGCTCGGGGACTTCTTAAAGCTGGAGGAGCTTTGTGTGGCTGGAGTGTGAATGCGTCTTTTTGGTACACTCATACATAAACTTCTTGTGCTGTCCAACAACAATTTGATCTCCAGACGCAAATTGGTCGCATATAAAAAAACAGATATATATTATTATTTTAGCCAAAGACGTGACATGGATGAAGGGTGGACAATATGAGCTTCGTTTGAAAGCAAGCACTGCTGTTTTTTTGTCATCTGTGACTTCACTGGGCCTAAAGGCAGGATGACACTGCTCAGATTCCACTATGTTCGCTTGGGTGTTTCTCTTCTTAAATATTGCAAAAAAAAAAAAAAAGTTCTTGTAAAGGCAAATCCTGATTATATGACAGCTAAAAATACCAGCAGTAAGAGTCAAATACCTGGCATAAAGAGTACAGAACAGGAAAATGGTCAATCCCACAATGCCCTGTGCATCCCACCACTGGACGCTTGATGGAGCTGGCGTGGGGGGAGCAGGTCCTGGTGGTGGAGTAGGACTGGTGGGCTGGACCAGACTCAACAGACTGGGGTTACACTGCCGGTCTGAGGGCAGAAACACAAACACAACACATGTAAACGGCTGGCAGCTGGGGACATTTCTTTATAATCCTTCCCAAAGTCAGTTTTCCTGGATCAATTTGTGAATAAAGAGCAGTTGTGTTGTGACTCACTGGGGTTGTTGCTCATGGCTGACCAGGTGACGTACATGGTATAGAGGGAGATGAGGGAGGCCTGGAGCAGGCCTGAGCTGGGCTGAGCTTCCTGTGGAGACACGCCGGGGGGAGACCCAAAATAAATCATTGTGCTGTGAAAACATATCCCTCGTCCTTGCTCAAGTCATTTTGTCCTCGCTCACAGAGATAACAGAAGGTCAATGCTGGGACGAACGTTACTTCCACACAAAGTCTTCTAGTCTGAGCATCAACAAGCAGGTATGGTCATTTATTATACAGTATTACAAACGATGGATTAGAGCAGAAAATATCAACCATGCCCAGCTTCAGTCCATAAAACCTAATATGAAGGTCTGTGTTCACATTACCTGAACTTTGGGCAGAATGGCCACGATGGACACAATGATGCAGAATATGAGGTTGAGGCTGATGAACACCTTGTGCTCTGTGCAGTCGTCAGGTTGGGTGTAATACACGTAGAAGAGCACAACAGCAGTGAAGGCCGCGGCAAAGCAGGTGATAGTGATGGTCAGCAGAGCTGCGAGGAGAGAGTCCAACACATGAAAGCTTACTGGTTCTTCAGTCAGTGTGATGTAGTCCTGACACGCTGCATGCTGTAAATTCATCAGTACTACACTTATACACAGGCCTGGATTCAATTCTGTTTAATTACTGCAAAAATATACTTGCAGTGGTCAAATTAATTACACTCTGATTTTCTGATTACCAGTTGAGTGATTTTGTTGTCCAGTGGTTTAAAACTTTCTGTGAAATTTTGAAGCAATGTTATTTTTGGAAAAAAACAAAAAACCTTCAGCAACCTGAATCTTAAAACACCCACTGAGCAAACCGGGCATTTTAAACTTAACAGTCGATCAGATGAATGGAGGCTGTGTTGGTCTTCTACCTGCAAACCAGCACCTGGTGTTTCCGTTCTCTGCCTTCTCCAGCCAGGACTGGTTCCAGGAATGGGCAAAGTCCACCAGCAGGATGAGCTGGATGATGATGAAGATGAAGGAGCCCACCACACCAAAGTAATACCACACTGTGAACAGACAGAGAGAGGTTCAGGACATGTAGCTCTTTAGAAGTTCCTGAGGCTGTTTAACAACAGAGGCAGCAGTTATGTATCTGCACCTTAACTAATAAATTATTTTTTTAATAGTTTTTTTTTTAAAAACATGTTACTTTGAAGCATTTCATCTGAACAAAACACTGTTTTCCACCTAACAAAAGAGGTCAGTTCTCAAAACACAAATTTTATCAATCTAAACACAAGCTGTCCTGCAGAAACTTGGGTTAATCTAAAATGGAAAATTATGATTGCTTTCTGATAAAAGAATCAGTATAAACTCATCTTTGCGGTTCAATAATGAAGCCCTAATTTTGACTCAAGACTCTGCCGCTTCAACCACGCAATGTAGGATCAGATTTTTCTGCAGGTGTGTGAGCTGCTGCAGGGAAACAGAAAGGGGCCAGTGAAAAAACTACCACGTCACACGGGCTAAAACACTGACACTGAGGTCGGGCCGCATACCTGTATTAAAGATGCCGTCTGGAATGAAGAAAGCACCCACAGTTATGCCAACCAGCACCAGGAACTTGAAGAACCAGAAACTGAGGAGAAAAAGCAAAGCTAATTTAAGTGTGTTCAATAGAGGTATGTTTTTATCTCATTGTGAACCATCTTTTAAAGGTGCAGTGCCCATGTTTGGCCACCAGAGTGCAGAAAGTCTTCATCACACAGTGCTGTGGTGCTGAGGCGGCAGCGCACAGTACGAACCCATTTTGGATGGTGGCTCGGGGGTCCTTGCTGCTGCGCACTCGGATCATGATGATGGAGAACAGGAAGAAGAAGCAGGCCATGGCGAAGCACATGCGGTAAACTGACTTGTAGCCGACAATGATGTCACAATTTACTTTGTTCTCCATGCCAGGTATGGCTGTGCCGCCGACACAGAAACCCGGAATCTGATGGTGTGAGCACACAAAGGAAACAATGGGCAGAGGACAAAGGATTCAATTGTGGTCAACTGAAACGCTTCATGATGTTTGAAAATGACCATTTCTTCTGAGACTAGTGGTTGAAAAATAACAAACAGACAATCCAGGCATCCCATCTATCAGGATCACTGTTGCTGGGTTACATCCTCATGAAACTGATGTGAATTATTTTTCTATGTTCTCTTTATTGGGGAATAACATGGGTTGAGAAAATGTACTGATACTCGGGCCTTATGAAACGATTAAAGAGCCTGATGTGGCCCCATGTGGACCATTAAATTTGATCAAATCTATTCTCGTCCAATGTACCTTTTTAAGATGTTCTTCCATGCCCGGGAGAATCATAATGATGGACACCAGCGTCCCGAGCAGCAGCAGGAAGGAGAAGGCCAGCCGGCTCATGGTGGAGTTGTACGTCGACGGGCAGCATGATGAGAGGAGGCAGGGGGCCGAGCCGCACAAACAGGACGCCTGGAGAAGAGGCGCGGAGGAGAATTAGCAGGGCCTTCATACAAATTCATATTTTATGAAAGTTAGGGACAGGGCTCTGGGGTGTGGGGTAATCAGAGTAATGCACGACCGTGGCTAGGAGGAAAAAAAAACTCAAAACAAATAACACTGTGTCTACTGTCGGGACAACAATCTCTCTCTCTGCTTCTTCTGCACACTTCCACAGAGGCAGAGACAAATGATGATTGTGGCCGTAATCAGGCCTGTGATTAGAGCTGCCATCGTAACAAATCTTTCCCCCCTCTCTCTCTGCTGCTGCTGCTTATTCAGCGCCGTGAAGAGGATCACAGAGGAATCCTGCACGACTCAGCTGCACACTGCTGAGGTATGTGTGTGTGAAGCGTAGCTAAGATCAGTCACAAGAGTACACAAGCTCTGGGTATGAAAAAATGCCACTGCTGTGATGAGAGGAATCCAGTTTGCACGGTTCAGACCAACTGGGCAACAAATACCTCTGATCCTTATACTGTCCTCACCAAAACTACATAAATACCAGAGCACAGCACGAGGTTTACTCATGATATTAACACTTGACACTTTGAAGCAAAAAAACTATCAAGGACTGAGAGGTGGCATCTGATGTTTGCTGAGTTAAATAAGAATTAACTTGTACAATGACTTCATGTTCGGCTGCTTGTGTTTGGACAATATTTATCATTTTAGAGGTTTATCTTCTTTTGTTCCATGACAAAAAACAGGACTTTGAAAAAAAAACATGTTAAGGATTCTGAAAGTCTGTCATATAAATAAGCTTGAGAGCTGGAACTGAGGTTTGGTAACAGCACTCAAATCGAAAATGCCCTCTGAAGCTGAGCCCCTAACACTGACTCACTGTCGAAGTCGAGTGGATAAACAGAAAATGTCAAAATGAAAACAAATCTCTGCAGATTGAGCTAAACAAGATCTGCCTGTTGGAGGTGGATTTAAAGCCGTGCCAGACTGTCTTCCGTCTTGTGTCTTTTATCAGTGATCTCTCTGTACTGAAGACGGCTCTGAGGAAATCACCCTGTTGAAGATCTGTTTGGAAGTAGACTGAGCAGCAGGTGTATTTGACCTAAAACCAAACACTGATCACAAACAGATGATCTCCATTCAAATTGTATATAACTTTAATAATATGATATAAGTGGTTCATATTTAGAAAGATTTTGTTGTGTTTTTACATTTGTTCTTAAGTGATATCAGATTTGTTTTTACATTTAAATCTCTCATTTTAAAATGTCATATTTCTACGATGATTTTATTTAGTAAAAATGAAGCGTGAAAGAGGTGAGGTGAATAAATAAATACAGAGCAGGAGTCTCAGATATTAATACGGACCGACTCTGATGGGCCAAACTAAAAGTGACGCACTTCACTGAGAGGCCTCGGTGAAACCCGGAAACGGCGCTTTTTTAAAAACACACCTGGCAGATCTGACAGGCGAAGTTCTGTTCGTGTTATTCGTCAAATGAAGTGATTTTCAGACATTATTAACAGGCCACCCGCACGTTATAAGATATCTATGAATAAAGTCAGAGGACAGCACAAAGACGCCACACCCAGCTCCGTTCACAAACACCTTGAATATGGCTCAACTTTAGCTTACACTTCGCCATTTTCCTGAGACATATTACAGCTTGGGCCACCGTTCAAAATGAGTTTACTTTTAGTTTGATATGTCGTTAAACTAAATACAGCAACCAGCACAAGTTAGTCAACTTTAATTCTCCGGGCCACGTAGTTTCACAAGTTTCTAACTGAGATGACTGAATAAATTACCAAAAAAGTCTGAACAAACTAATGTTATTAATATAATATGTTTGGCTACTTGGTTTATAAAATGTATACCGAATTTAACTAGTAACCAGTGCCCATCTATTCAGAATAAATATAATATCCCAGGACACATGTACACATGTCTACCGATAGCAAACAGTAAAATATCCCATTTCTAAAGCGGGTTTCACATGACGCTGTGTTGACATCTTAACTTGGCTAAACGTGTAAAGCTGACCTATACTAGTCAGGAAACTGCTTAAATCACGTATATCTTGTAGAAACACCAAAACCGGTAAATGTATACTCACACAACTGGCAAGGGAACTCACTGCCAGACAAGCACCCATGTTTAGTTTGATTTACAAACCCGATTATCGTAAAGAAGCCGCAAAAGCTACAAAACTTCAGGAAGAATCCAAGTCAAAATGGCGGTGTCAAGTCAGTTAGAAACAACTCACGGAAATCCGTCTACGTCCTTCAAAATAAAAAGCTTTATGTCGCGTACACGTTGATAAACAGCACAGAATACACAATAAGGGGACATTATATTGTTTCAGTTAGTCCAGTTAGACATTTTATATGGTAAATATCTATATGAAATACAGCTTAATGGCGGGGTTTTGTGTAGTATGGTATTTCTGTACGCACCACCTACGCCCTCAGTTTTATTTTGACGACTGATTCACTCTACTTCCGACATTTGTTCGGGTGAACTCAGAAAAAACATCTGCGAGTTTACTTGAAATCAGGCGTTGGAGCTAATGTTTATGTCATCCAGCACCCACACTATGATTGGCTGAGTGAGCCGTCACTCCAAAAGCTTGACCAATTGAATATTAATGCGCAAAACAGAGCCCATCCTCTTATAATTTTCATTTGTCATCTCTAAAATTGTAGGCTAACTGCACTTCGGTGTTGAATACTTTTATGGAATTCAGGTAAAAAATGTAAAGCCAAATAAATAACATTTTGTTTGAGCCACAGTTTTTTATATTACACTAAGACCATCATTTCCTATTACATGGATGGCTGTTGTAATCAATGTTAACTGCAAGCAAATGCACTTATGAAATGTATTTTATTTATGACTATTGGTATTTTATTTTTTCTAGTGTATGATATTCTTTATTATTTTTTTTAATCTACATTTATTTATACATTTATAAAAACATGAATAAATGCAGCAGTATGACACTGAGGACACCGGTGGGCTTTTACATTTAAAACTGGCTCGGTTCAGTGAACTGAGGTTGGACTGTCATGGTGACAGCCAATTCATATGTTTCTTGTATCTTTTGCTGTATTGTATTGCATTGTAAATCATTATGAGCTACATTTCATGTATGAAGGCTGCTGTACAAATAAAGTTACTACTGCAACAAATGTGCAAAAACCTGCATGAAGCTGTTTGTGTCTCCAGAGGGAGCTCTGCATAGTTTGACTTGATATCCTCAAGTGATGTCACTTGAGCCAGTATTGGTTGGGGACTACAAGTTAGAAAATGGAGAAAAATGTAGAGGTGTCAAAACAAAGTGATCTCCACTGTAGCTCACTCTTCAGTTCTGCTTGTGTTTAGCAGCTCGAGGCTATGTTGGCAGCAAATAGCATGACCCACGCGAATCTCCAACCGAGCTGTTGACAAATGGGTTGCACTGTGGTTGATGCAAGTGCCAGCTTTTCACAGGTAAGTAGAATAATCAAGAAAAAACAATACAAGCTCTGCTGCTTCGATTGTAATCCGTTTAAAACTGTCCATCATGAGTCCGACAATATTTTAGGAGGGCAAAGTTAAAGCTCTACTGTTATTTCAGAACCTGCCAGTCAGAGGACCTTCTTATTATGTCTCTGAGGAAGAAAAGTGATCCAAAATGACATAATGAGACAGTTTAATTGACTGACATCACCAAAGTAAATCATCACTAGAGAGCAAAACAAGGGTACATAATACTTATGTGAATTTCTCTTGGAGATCAATAAAGTATCTATCTATCTATCTATCTACTGAAATACATACAGTATCACACAATAAACTCAGTGCTAAGTACTGTAAATACACAAAGCGTTTCTGTGTGTAGATATTATGCAAGTGTGCAACATGACACATTTACAGTGTATGTATATAATGAAGTCAAATTATTTTGCATCTAGTGGACACATATCACAACTAAACAGTAAGCAATATGCAGGATGCTTTAGCCATTGCGAAGTCACTGTATCGCCTAATTATAGGATCAAACAGGAGTAACACTGAGTTAGAGTCACCACAAGCAGCACACGGTGAGTAAACAGATGTGACATGAAGGTCAGACGCTGAGTTTAAAGCCACAGGGGCCGAAACTCCATCTGTTTGTGTCTGACCTTCAGATATACAGTGAAGGTGCTCACCTGTGAACAAAGATAAGGCTTCTATATCTCCACGCCTCCGCTCTCCTCCAGTCTCAGGAGCAGCATGCCAGGAAATCACAATCATGGTTCACCTCACATTAACGAGGAGTCAAATGAATGTGATGTTAATCAGGTAACAGCTTCTTTCCCAAGGGACTAATACTGGTTAAAGTGACCACCCCCTCTCTTTGTTATCTTTGATATTTTCACAACAATCCCAGGACCTCATGTGTCTGTTAATGAGGCTCCACAGAGGTGAATACCATTATCAGCGCAATATGTTCCCCATCAGTGTCCTGTGGCTCTGAGGCCTGTTGGTGACAGTGAGTTTATTGTGACGCAGCTGACATTTGTATCAGTGGTTTCATGGTTTAATGGTAGGCCTACACTGGAGTAGATTTCATCATTTGATAATATTAAAACAGAGAAACACAACAAAACACTGACAATGTAAAAAAAAAAAAGCCTGTTGACTGGAACAGTTACTGCCTTTGGTGAATACACAGTTGGCCACTGTTGTTCTGTCTATTTTAAGGTGGTACTGTCTACAGCACACGTGCCCCGGTGTTGTTGTCCCTGTAACAGGAATGAGATCAGGAGAGATTAAATAAATGATCCATGTCAGTGAGGACAGAGGACAGATCAGAGAGACTGGACTCTGTCAAAGCACAGGTGACGAGGCGCGTCCTTCCCATAACGTTTGAGCGTGGAGAAACGGGGCACCCCTTATCTGAAAGACAATGGTACAAACCCATGAGCATCAGCGGCAACACAAACAGTCAGAGTGAGAGAGGATTACACAGGAAACTGTACCACCGCCACTTCAAAATAAAACATTTGAACGACATTTGAATTAAAACACTGCCTGCACCGTCACTACAACAACCACTGATAATACTAATAAATAATAAATACTAATACTTATAATAATATGAACACCATGATAACACCATGCTAATAATAATAATAATAATAATAATAATAATAATAATAATAATAATAATAATAACAGGCTACAATAAATGGCCTATTGAAACTAAAACTTAGTGAACTTGGATTCTTGAATGATTGAAATGTATTATGATGAACGACAGCTTGATGTTGTAATTGTGTTTGATACTATTGCTAATACTTCATAATGAGAGAGCCTCTGTCTATTTTTTTATTTCTATTTTTTATTCTATCTTATCTTGTTTTGTTTTCTTGTATTTTTGTGTACCTGGCTGCTATGACATGAAAGCCGTCTGTCTGTCTGTCTATCTATCTATCTATCTATCTATCTATCTATCTATCTATCTATCTATCTATCTATCTATCTATCTATCTATCTATCTATCTATCTCTGATGTGTAGATCTGAGCCAAATATTCTTAATACACATATTTCAGTTTACATTTTCACTGACTGGTATGACTTGTGCATGGTGAAAAACCTCGCCGATGTAATTAAAGCTCTCTCTCTCTCTCTCTCTCTCTCTCTCTCTCTCTCTCTCTCTCCTCCTCCTTTACTTTGAAGGCCCGGGTGCCCTCACTTCCCTGTGCTCTCCGGTCCCGGTACTCTGAGCTTCACTCTCCTCCTCCCTGTATCCTCTGTGTAGGAGCGCAGCGGAGCGCTCGGTGCGGGATCAGCGCCGCGCAGAGCAGCGAGCCGCGGGCGGAGCGCGGCGGGCTGTGATGAGGCAGGGCGAGCCGCGGGAGCGGACGGAGCCACCGACACTCCGCACTTTCTCCTCTTCGTCCCTGCGGAAGATGGTGGCCGGCGGGTAGCGCTGAACTTCGGACTCCTTGCTGTGATTTCTTGTCTTTTTTTTCTTTTCTTTTGTTTTTTTTTTTTTTAATCCTCGGCGAAGCTGGTGAGTGTCCGCCGTTGCGCACATACGCGTCCACCTGCTCCGCTCCACAGGTTGGACACCGCGCTGCTGCTGTGGAGACACTGAGGAAGGAGCTGCAGGTGACTGTACAGTACAGGCGTGTAAGGGGGGATCAGTGAGGCATGCTGGAGCCATTATCTGCAGCCACACTGAAACACACACACACACACATATATATATACATCTAAACAACAACAACAACAACAACAGGAGGTGAAACAAGTTAATCCTCATGTCATCAACTCATCTGTCAGCACAGCTCACATCTGGCATCAGCTGCAGGCTTGTTCACATTTAACAGCAGCCCTCAGCAAATGTTCAGAAGGAGGGAGACACTAGGCTGCAGTCAGCTTCAACAGCCCTACCTGTCACCTCCATATGGGGTCACAGCATTGTGTGTGTGAGTGTGTCAGCTGTTCACATGGAAATGCCACAGGCTCCCAGCAGAGAGCTCCATGGCAGCTGCTTCATCTGCCTTTGCTTCACTGAGAGGTGCGTGAAGCTTTTCAACAAAGGTCTGCTGTGTGACCTTCAGACGATGAAGGTTTGGGTGAGCTGTGGAGTCGAGCCACGGCGGGCACTCATCTGTTTGAAACCAGCCAGTTACAATGTGAAGTGTTAACACCAACAAGAGCAGGCTGTAATAAGATCAGAAAGTCATACTCTTGTTATTTCATACGTAAAGTCCCGCATGACTTTTCAGAATGTATAGTTAGGGGTTAAAAAGTTGGTTTAGTCAGTGTCAGCTTTTGCCAAATTTAAAGTCCAGTGCAGTGTTTTTATCTTACCAGTGTCACATGCTTTAAATAAGACCACTCTGCAGTCCTGGTAATAGATATAATTCAACAGTTAAACCATCAGGAGGTGCTGAAAAACTAAAACCTGCAACGAAAATAATGTTTCATAATCCCAACTGTCTGATATATATTGTAAAATCTTTATTGGCAAACCATTAAATCTGCTAAACTTTTGAAGACGGTCCCTGAAATAATAAAAATGGTCCATTGTATGTAAGGATGTGTGTGTTTTAGCCCTTCACATCCTTCTCTTTGCGAAAGCATCTGTTCCCATCCAGATGAGTGTCAGTTCCACGTGTGCGAAGGCCCTTGAACGAGCCTCAGTCTTCATGCTTTGGTGAACGTGGAGCTGAAAGTGTTTCCAAAAAAGGCAGAGGGTTTAAAGCAGTGTCAGGGCGTCCATCTTTGCGTGGCTGTTATAATCCTGCTCTTCTTGAATGTGCTCTTTAATGAACCATCAGTGTGGAGCAGGGAGAACGAGGCCCGTGTGTGCCGGGTTACCAGCAGCTCCTCCCTATTTTCAATATTCATTTTAGCTCCGAGGCACTTCTTCTTTAATTTTATGATTTCACCCCGTGTTAATTACATATCCATGAGGTCATTTCAAATCTGTCTCATGTCTTGGTCTCGGTTCGGCGGCTGGCTGCTGTGGTGCCTCTGCTCTGTGATGCAGTGATCATCTGTCAGTCAGACAGCATCTATGATATTGAGACTTTTACATTTTTTTGCAGCGCTGAAATTTGCTTGTCTTGGTTTGGTGGCCTGTCTGTTCAGCCATGCCGGCTCTCACTGCTCACGCTAACGTCTGAGTTCTTTTTTTGTGTATTTAAAGTTAAACTGGGATCATAACTTCACTTCCTGTGGTTTTCCCAAGGAGGTCCTCGCTAGAAAAACTGTTAGAAAAATAAATGTAAAAGCTTCTATAAAGTGGCTGTAGGTTCAATCACAATACACCACACAGTAGTAACAGTTACTGTTATAAAAGTGGTATATGCATCACTTTAAAGCTGCAGTATGAGTTTTATTGGTCACTCGAGGACAGTGGAACAAGCCTTGAACAACACTGACATATTACCACCTCATACTGATGATACGGCAAACAGTTTGTAGAACAGTTGCTGGGCATGGAGTGAACCGTTTATTTAAGTTTTTCTGCTGGAAGCGGTTTCCTGTTGCAGCTGGAAATGAGCTCATGTGTATCCCAAAACAGTACACGTCTGGTCGGGCAGTTAAAAGTGTCTGAAAGGCTTCGTAGAGATGAAGAGGACTGTGGAATTGGGTGATAATTTTCGTCACCTTTCACATGACACATAACAATTTGATGTCTTGTTAACAAAAAATAAAGAGTAGTGTATCTTTAAGTTGATAATAAATGGTGATAAATATGTTATCTAAGAATTTTAGATAAAGAGTGACCAAAATAGTTGAGAGGTCGGAAAAGTACAATAGACATTAGGCAAAGACTGGAAATGTTTCAAATGTTCCTGTGGAAGTGTTTTGATGGTGCGAGGTAGTCCTGAGGATACAGTCAGTTGCAGTCATATTTGAACTGACTTGGTTAATATTTTCTTATGTGAAGTGAAGGAACTTTGCTGACACCGTCGTCGCAGGCAGCCGGCTCTGCTCTGTCACCACCGGGTGAATCATCTGATTTCCCATCATCTGCTCTCCTTCCGCATCCTGCTCCTTCTTGGGAATCAGGCCTCATGTCACTGTGTGTTAACGCAGATGATGGCAGACAGATGATGACATCGCAGCGCGTGCCCTCCACCCACCTGTGCCCATTCTGGAGTCCCAGAGGTGCCAGACGTGACCGGCTGCTCAATCCTTTATCTCTAAACTACCCAAACATTGTAAATATCTTTTACGAGGAACAAAGGCTGCCAGTGTAATCAGTAAACAGGTAACTGCTTTACCTATAAAATCACTTTAATCTCCAGTGGCCTCCACACTGCTGAGCAGCTTATCTTCATCTCCTGTCCAACACTTTACCTCATTAAAGAGCCCGGATGGACACATAAACTCAGTCTCAGAGTAGTTAGCAGACTTTGACCAATAAGTGTGTGTGATACAGATATTTACTGAAGCTATCAAAGGCAGATATTTTGTGTTGATATTTCAATACAACAGATCCCAAAAATGACATAGTTGGTTTATTTATTAGTTGATCATTGGAAATATAATTATAACTTCTGTGTCTTTGGAGTTTGGACTGTAAAGGTGTGTTCAGACTGAGCACAGAGCAAAGTTTTTTGTTACTAACATGACAGTGAACCTGTTTATTCACCACAAACAACCAGTGTACAGATCTCATAGTTTAGCTGTGGTGAGCAAGAAAGAGTATGCCTGAACTGTTTCCATGGTAGATTAGTGTCTGACTGATATCCAAATGCAGCAGAAATGTCACTTTTTTGTCTCCAGACCCCGTTCCTACTCTCTTTGTCTTAAAGTCATACAGCCTCAGGACTGGCACACATTCTTCTTCTAAACTCAACATTTGTCGAGCTTGCAAAGATTCAAGTTTCCCTTTGTTCGCACCGCTCAGTTTTAGCGCAGTTTACAGAGACAGAACAAGCAACATAAAGACAACACAGTAAGATTTGGGCAATTCTGACAAGAATTTTCTGCTATTTTGTTATTGTATAGAAAATATGAAAAGTGTTGTGTGAAACAGAATTAAATCTGCTGCCTGGACAGTCTCAGCCAGTACAGTTGGACAGTCAGACAGTAACATTAATTTCTCACGTATTTCTAAGGAATCGTTATTAAACTGCAGTAGTGACTGTGACTGGATATATCAAAAGTTTGCCTTCTGTTGATTAATGAAAAAAAGGTTTTGTGGAAAATCTTATTTATATCTGTCAAAGTAAGGTATCAAAATCTGCGGCTTTTTGGCACCAGCCCCAAAACATCAAAATATTTGAAGTGACACCCAGCCTGACTCATCCCCGCTGCAGACGAAAAGTGAAGAAACATGTTGTTTGGGGCTTTTTTTTGTTTGTTTGTATCGTTGTTTGTTTTTTTTACATCTGCTGCCCACCGTAAAATTGCTATTGAAGGAAAGAAAAGTGTTTGTCAGTGTTGAGTCCCTTTGCGGCAAGATAAACGACAACCAAGTGCAGCCTGTCACTTACAATTGTACCACCCAGTGGCAAAATTAATTCCCACTGATTGTGGGCCTCGCCTCTTTGAGGATGGAAGCAGTCATTTGCCAGGCTATATTCTCATTATTCATTTTTCCTCTGTATTGACCAGTGACCTATCAGAGTTTAGTCTGATCCGGTGCTTCTCTAAAGCCCATCGCCCTTTACTGTGACCTATAGCTGGCTGCCATTTGGCTACAGCTACTTTTATCTGTCTGCCATTCAAACACGTCAGTCAGTTCTTTCCCCACCTGGCTCTGGAGGACACATAAGACATGTTTTGCAGAGTAGTAGAGGACGGAGGATGATAATAGGAACAGAGCGGACTTGTTTCCTAAGACGCTGTGTTGGACTGTTCTGACCTCAACCTCTCTGTGTCCATTTTCCCAGCAGCCCAGCCTGACGGGAGGCGGGTTGGGGCAGGGGGGTGGCATAACTCAATAGACTTCCCCCAGCATGCCTCTGCCGGCTCTATGGGAAAGGACTGTGGTTCGTCAATGTCATCTCTCCTGCTGCCAGCCTCTCCATACTGATTAGATGGGAAGGGAACAGTAGGTGAGATGGGATGGTTCCTCTGTGGAGACAAAGGCTTTATTGTAATTCCCGAGGCATCCATTCAGTCCACAGATCAGTGACCTTTTCAGCGTATCCGACCACACAATAGATCAGCTGCTCTGTTTTTCCCCTGTAATTACAGCGCGGAATTCCGTCTGCCCCAGAAACAGGCCCCGCATCTCCGAACGGTTTGTCAGACATCAACCATCTGAAGACCTCATTCTGCTGATTGGCGAATGGAGTGGCTGCGAGAGGGTGAGAGAGGTGCGATTTCTGTTTGAATTGCGTTTCAATGGGCGCCATCCAGCGTGGTTTTCACTGGAGATGCCTCTCCACGGCTGCACCTGGCGTCTTTGCTGCACATTTGCATCTTCAGATGGTGGCGAGGGTGGGAAATGTTTGAACATTTTGAGCATCGACAGCTGGTAGTCAAAATAATCTCATCTTCAGTGTTCACCTAAGTCAGATTTTCTCCCAGAATCAGGAAGGAGTGGAGGAGAGCTTTGATGGCACTAATATACTAATATACTGTGGTAGAATTTAAATCTGCATTAATTATTTCTATATCAACAGTGAATCAGTTGACTACGAGTCCCTGTCGATAACAAACCCACAGAGGATCATCACCCAGTTCTAGTTCCTCTGAGCTCATTCTGAAACATTTTAATAGCTGCGTTGGGGAGAGCAAAGCAGAGCCCAAAGGAGAGCAAATATCAGACCTGACGATTTGACAGGTGGACTGACATTCGACTAATAAATACTAAAGTTGCTCCAAGTCCTCTGGATGTTTAAATAGGTAACATGTTTGCCATAACATGGTCAAATGTGTTTTTTGAAAAGTAATTAATCTGCACAGGGTTCACTACAAGTCCTACTGCATTATGGTTTATATACAAGATACAATCACAGCAGGAGAAATAGAAATAATTGATTATTTGACAGATTAACCACTACTCAGACTTCTTCTATAATGTCAAGTTTGGTCTGGCAGCACCTTCATTTACCAAGAAGAGCTAAAGGAAATGTTTGGGAAGTGGATGTCAGTCCCTCTGTGGTAATTCTGGATGTGTATAAATGATGTAAGATAACACGATGAATAAATGAGTGGAGATTCTACCGGTGGAGATGAAATCCTCTTCTGTTGCTGCTCCTCTTTTATCCCCATCGCCGAGTGCAGCTGTAATCGCAAACACAAACACAACACAAGGCCTTGACACTTCTGCTGATGCAGGGTGGCAGTGTGTGTGTCGGCTGTGTAGCATTTTGTTTCTGTGTGTGTGTGTCTCGGCCGAGGCCCCATTTGCCAGGGTGGTTGTCAGAGAGCGCTCGAGGCCCATGTGTGGTAGCCAGCGTGCAGGAGCAGCACGTGCAGCCGCAGCCACCCGGCCGCATCACTGTTGACACGACGTTCTAGTTTGAAACGCCGGAGGTGGAGGACGGCCTTGGTTAAACTCTTCAAAACAACAGGCTTTGTTCTGAAATATTGATGTGACGGCAGCACACACTGTCCTCCCAGTGTCACACATGTATCAGACATGTGTGACACATACAGTAGATTTATTCTTCTGGACTCACTGCAGCTCATTCTGAGAGAGGATGCTTTTGGATGGGCTGAAACTATTTGTCTTTTGACTCAAAACTATTTGTCAGTTTTGTTAAAATGTGAATTTATGTTGTCATTTATTACGAAAAAATGCCAAACTTTCTCTGCTCACAGCTTTTCTGATGTAAACATTTCTGCTTTTCTTAGTTTTACATCAGGGTAAATTCAGTATCTGTGTTTTGGACTGTTCTTCAGACAAAATTTGCACCTCAAACATGTAAATATGGCCTGTTTTAGACTAAATTGTTGTCAGATTAATTGAAAAATAGTAATTGTAGTTGCAGTATGAGGGATAGGCATCAAACCTCCATACTTTACATCATATACCTGGTCAGATTTGTAATTCTTCTCATCATTCCAGATTTAAATTAACTAAAATTTCTATTTAAAAAAATATATAGGGGATATATTTTTATCTAAAAATAGCCAATTTTAAATTAAAATAAAATAAAATATCTATAAATTGGCTGCTTATGTTGTGATAACATTTAACATTTGAGAACTCTGGCTTCTTTTCTGAAATGAAAAATATTTTTCAGAATAATGTAACTGAAAAAAAGTATTGATTGCCTCAGTACCTAAACTTGGGTATCATGTTTTCACCAATGTCAACACTTTTTAAACAGTAAGCAACACTGAAGCCTTAGTCCAAAACTTTTGTCGGCTGATCTTTAATATTATTAAGGTTTTCGTTGAGTGTTTCCTGTTTTTGCCAGGTTGGAAAACCTTTTAATTTGGTACAAAAAGTCCACTGCTTCTAGTTGCATGACCCCTAATAATGATAGTGATATTAGATTAGATAGAGGAAAAAAACTGTCAAAATTGATGCAGGTGAAGATAGACATATCCTGACTCAAAGTTACTTGTTTGGGTAAAGCTCCAATAAAGCTGAATCCTACATTTACCACAATGCAGTTCAATAGTGTCATTTTGTAAGACCCTCCCTGCCCAGTAAACAGCAAAGCCCAAGTCTGTAATGCAAGCTTTCCATTAAAGATATGTGGTTTCCACATCCAAGCACAGATAATCAGGGTTATTTTCTCAGACCTGACAGAGCTCCTGCAGAGCCAGAGAATATACAGCGGTCTTCACAAGCTGAGTATTACTGCTATTGACAGGTAAACTGGATTTGATGCGTAAAATCAGTACTGTAAAGTACTGCCGTTGAACCAAACAAGTAAAGATTGGTGCCAGAGGCCACCGATCCACGCTCACTTTCACTCAGTCTAATTAGACGGATGCATCAGTGGTAACACTGGTGTCATGTTTACAGCCACCACCCGGCAAAACATAGGACATCCTGCGCGTGGTTTCCTCCCGGTTGATCTGTGCGACGGAGCTAATTGGAGGGCCGTTTGCGAACGCTCAGGAATAGGCGATAATCGGAACGTGAGGCGTAAAAGTCGTGCGTGTCTCAAAACAGTCTGTTCTCGCTCAGCGTGTTCTGTTCTTGCGATCATCTGTGAGGCCTCTGCCGGCGCTGCCTGCCTGCCTGCCATTCTTTACGGCTCACTGTCAAGTGTGCTAATTGCTGTAAATAGCTGGGCGTTCTGTTGTTGTGATTGACCCTCGTGAAAAGCAGCTCAATCTGTCTCATATTTGTTAACGCGGAGGGCACCTCGTCGACCTCATTTGGTATAATGGCTTGTTGTTGTTACTGCGCATTAAACACAGTTAATTGCAGAGAGGGCGGTGTGCTTGCAGGTGCTGTTTGAAGGGCCTGGAGGTGCTCTTTGGACCCGTAAACAATACAGCTGAATGATATCACCGAATGCTTCCAACTTCCTTATAATGATGTGGATACAGCAAGATCCGTGATAGTGTTCAGCAGGCTGAAGCTGAGAGCTGATAACCGCGATACTGATATTTCTGTATTATTTTCTTTCTGATTTTTAGAATTAAAAAAATGAAAGACAAGGACTGACCTTTTGCTAAGTCTGCTACGCCCTCAGACTGTAAGCCCTCAGACTGTACGCCCTCTTGCAGTTTACACTGGTAAAAATGGCAGATTTTCTATTGAAATTGCTAGTATTTTGTGCAGAATTAAGTCTTCAATTCCACACAGTCGTAAACGAAAGCTGGCCTCTCATTTCTGGTCTCACACCATCGATTTTGTCGGCTGAAATGACAACTGTCGCTAGCTAGCTAATTGAGGCTAGATCCATGAGTCGGCTAAAAACTCCAACTCAAGCCGACGTTGATGTTTCAAGCTAACTCTGACAAAGAAGACATTTTTGCTCTGTTGTTTGAAAAGACAAACAGTGTGTTTTGCCTCTACAAGAGAAAAGGATTTAAGAATAACGGTTACAAGAAGAGTTAAATGCTAAATCAAATGCTATCAAAGATACCAGGTTTGGCTTGAATTGTTGGGCTATAAACTTTGTAACAAATAAAGAGCAGGATAATGCTCCTTTGCTTTGCTACCACAGGGTTACTACTGTAGGCAGTAGGAGTTAGCCTGGCAAGCTAATGTTTAAAATGTACTTTAGTCCAAAAACTTTAGCACAATTTTGCTCTTTTGTTTTCTGCCTTTGGAAAGGTTAAAAACGTCAGCCTTGCTTTGGCATGTGGATGATTCGAGAGCTTGAACAAGATGAGTTTATGGTTGTCGAGCAAGGTTGGGATTGCTAATGGAGGAAGGTGTTTATCAAACTGTCAGTTGAGTGAACTGAATTAATATTCGGATGGAAAATCCTCTTGAATACTTTATACTGCCACAGGATGCTAAAAGAATCATATTAATAATCAATAATGACGATAAGAAAATGAGAAAATGAGCATCCATCAGATTCTTTGATAAATAGTGGTATTTGACTGGTTGATGTCAAATAAAAGACCTTAAATAATGTCTCAAAATAATTTCGAGACATTTCACCTACAAAGAGACTCCTCTGGGTTGAACTGTACACACACAGACCTGTAGCTCAAGACCTTGACAATTCCTCTCTCAAAAGATTCTCCCCTAAGCAAATTACCCACAAAGTAAAAGCCTGTGCTGATGTGGTTTTTCTGTCTGAGCCCTGGCTCCTGAGACATGAAAGCAGGCAGCCATAGTGAGAAAAAGGGCTGTGCGGATCAGCAGAAAAGACGGGAAGATCTGCCCGGGATGTTTGCGAGATCTGAAGGGAGGCTGTGATCACGCTGTCTCATTAGATCAGTCTCAACTCTCTGCTCGTCTCTCTCTCTCTCTACTGCTGCTGCTCAGGAAAAAAAAAAACAGCTTTTTGAAAATCAACTGCTGCTATCAGAGTCGTGCTTCACCTTCCAGCTTTTGTGCATATGTATGACCTCCTGTGCACCTGCTAACGTGACTGATGAGAGAAGCCCATTCCCTCTCTTCACATTTTTTCTCAGTTGCTGTATTTTGCATATAACACAATGAATTTTGCTCTGCATCTATCATATCTTAATATAGTTTTAACATTATAAATGTTGAATTTCTGTCTTAGCTATCTTTCAGTATGATCAGTTTCAATTAATAGTGATTTTTCCTCTTATAAATTCCTACTAAGACTAAACCAGAACCAGGACCAGTGTGTAAAGATAGTCTGCCTCTTCCTTTGCTCCCCTCCTCCACTATATAGCTGCCTTTATAACAATGTTGCAGTTTCCATGGCAGCTAGAGCATGTTAAGCTTTAGGATAACAGTGAAAAAAGTGGGGAGAAGGACAGGGAATAATCACAGGGTATGAGGGACTAAAAATAGCGAGGGACTTAATCCCAGGCATTATTTATTCATCTAAAACTTCTTGTGTCTGCGCCGGCTGTGTAAACATAATTTTTTCTGCAGTTCCTCGTCAGGCGGGCAGGCTGTTTTCTGACCTAAACCCCCACAGTCTTACTGACTGACTAATACTGTGTTTATAGGGAGGGAAGGTTACAGTCGCAACGCATAGGCAGCACACTCTGGAGGGACGTATAGGAGCTTGATTTAATGTATTAAGGCCGTCTAGAGGGGGAAATTCCTTCTGGATTATTACATATGATCTATTGCTACTCCTACTTCCTTATTGTTAGGTGAAGCATGAGAGTTAAGAACAGGAGTGCATAATAGAGAGCGTAATGAGCACAAGGCCGTCACTTTGTCACTGAAAGAACCCACAGTGACAGCTTGCCAATTGTAATTAAACATCTAACCAAATTATGACACACATGACCAGAAAGTGTGGTGATGTTTAATGTAATGTAATGTAATCACTGTCAGTCCATGTGTTGTATGCACTGATTGGTGCTATATGGACCATACTGAGGCTATGGTGTAGTGTGTGTGTGTGTGTGTGTGCGCGCGCAGCGACTGTGGCTGCTTCTCTGAGGCTGTCACACTGCGAGTGTTAGACTGATGAGCAGCAGAATAGAGGTCAGCCTCAGGCAGCAGGCAGAGCCAGGCTGCTTGGCTCAGAGAGCTGATATCTATCATTGTCCCTTGTTTGGAGAGAACAAAGCGTTGACGGATATGGCTTTTTAAAGGCCAGCAGATATTTTTGTACTGAAGCCGCAAATACGTCAGCTTATATCTTGTACTCTTATTTTACATGTATAAACAGTTTGCCACCATTTAAATTCAGAAAAGTGGAAGTACTATTTAACTTAAACAGCTTCTGAAACATCCTCTGATCATTCATTATTTTTTTTAACATATTGCAAGATGTATTTTGAACAAATTCCACTTAATGTGCTGCTAATGAATTCGTAGTGTAGCCTGCAGAGCCTTTAAGCAGTGCACATTGTAGACTGATGTATTGGCCAATATTAGCTTATTGTAAATTGGAAATTCAGAAGCAATTTTAAGAAAATTATGCACCCGTAAAATAGAACGTTACTAAATTTGCTACTGAAAATAATACAAATGAATTGTTATTTTTATGGAATTTATTGTCATTACACAACAACTTACATCAGCAGTCACTGGTAATGAAAGTCTTAAATCTTTTTCTGGAACATTTGACATTATTGCACAGCCATTTCTGTGAATTGATCTTGATTGGTGTCATGTAAATACAAAACAAAGTTTGATTAATGAAGAACGTTATGAGATACACTTGAAAGCAACTGGAAAATCAGTGTAGAATATTTTATACAGGTTTGTGTTAAACAATCACCCATTATGCTCAAATTTATATTTTATTTGACTTCACTAGTCAGTGATGTACATATACAGTCTGAGACTGATGCTTAAAAATTGTGTATATAATAGTAGATGGTCACTCTGGACTCTCCTTGATTGTCAGCCTATATAGAGCTCTTACACGTAGAGGTGTAAAAAATGTACAGGACGTTGACTCAATATTTTTCATTGCTGTCACAATCTAATACATTTTCAATCCAGCAAACATAAGGAGTGCCTGAGGTTGTGCCTTTCACTTCCATTTTTAAATCATTGCAGTATTCTGTTTTATAAAAATGTAACTTCAGAATTGAAGCTCCAGCGAGGAGCTTTCCTGACCCATTTAGAGAGCGGTTTTTGTCACTTTATAGCCAAACTCAACAGCGTTTCCAAGTGTCCGCAATCACTCAAGGAGATGAGAACGCAGAAAGCATGTCTCATTTATTCTGACACAACCGGTGACAGTAATGGGCATGACATTTTCAAACGCCTTCATTCTGCATTTTTTGTACAGCAGGTGGATCCCTCAAAGCTTCTTTTATGCAATTGAATTATTCACATCAGAAATGACCCACATATTGAATTAAAGTTTTAATATTGTAGCTGATTACTGATTATGTATTTTTCAAGCCTGAGTAAGTAATGTTAAAGTTGCTCTAATCATATTGTCAATGTTATATTATAAATATGTATGTTGATAATAGATCAAATGGCTGTTTATTGTGAAAGGGATCCCCCATAGTGACAAACCCACAGAAAAGTTTAATCTGTAGACTGCAGTTTTCCTCAACTTTACTTTAGTGTTTTACAGTTTTTCATTTTTTGGTATTACATCTAAAACTGTTTTACTGTTTTGATTCACTTGCCATTTTTCTTGGTGTCACAGTGGGCAGCTTTATTTGTAGTACTATGATAAAATCACTGCACTGCCTACTAACCAAACAGCAGACAGACAAAGTTAGCAACCAGCTGGTGAGGGACAGAATTTTTTGTAAGAAGTTGTCGGAGAACAAAACAGAGCTAAAAGCAAAGTGAATGTTTGACAAATGCTGGTGTTTCTCTGTGTCTGCTGGATGTGTAAATCATTACACGTTAACTCTCAACCGATAATGTGTAAGTTGTTATGCATGCATAGAGAACAGATTCACAATGAATCGAGAGTATTATTCATATCAGGTCACAATGAATTGTTATAAGGGCTGTAGGTAAGTTTAAAAGCTGGCTGTGACTGGTCAGATTTGTACTGTCCTTGAGATTTTCAGTTTTAGTTTGTAATTTTACCACATTTAGACTGTATCCAGGCAAAGTTACTGTATTCCTGCTCATGTTTTAAGTTTACTTTGCATTTGTCTCCACAAATGACTTTTGTATTACTGTTAACAAAATGAGCCATTTATATTTCTCAAAGTACTTTGTGTGTGTTTTGGTGGCAGAAGTTAGTTGGCATGACTACCAAACCAGTTCTCGAGGTTGAAGCTTAACAGTAACAGGAGCCTCTCGGGGTGTGAGCTGTTCCATGTGGAGTGGATCCTGACTGTTTCTAAAAGGTCTGCGGCCAGGTTCTACACGACGCGAGGCGTTTGTCGATACCAGAGGAATTTACTTGCCATGTTACTGAATAGTTTGATTTGACATTTTCTCCACAGAGAGAGGGAGCGGTGCGTCCGCAGATGCTGCGTGGAAGCGCAGGTTATCGAGCTCTCGGCATCTCGGTCTTTCTCTCGCTCTGTCCGTGGTGCTGAAAGCCTCCATTCACTGGCGGTGCGAATGTCTGTTTAGACAAGCGTTCTTCGCTCAGGGTCCTTGGACTTGTATTTCCATTTAGAAAAGCAGGCACTTTCTCCAAAAAAAAAAAAAAAAAAAAAAAGCCAGCAAGGCTTCTTCTGAATAGAGCCGCTCTTGTCGGCGTTGAGAGCACTGTGAGGGCTGATAGGAGACAATACCCTGTGCTGTTGTGGTCAGAATTACCTCGTCGACGGTGAATGTGATGGGCTGTGTGAGTTCAGAGATACAGCAGACCTGCTTTGTTAAGAAGAAGACACGGATGAAAGGGCTGTTTTTTGTTGTTTTTTTATTTTTTTACATGTCAACCTACAAGCTATGAGAGGATACTTTTAGCCGCATCATTATATACACAGTGTCCCTGCAAGATTTCAAGTACAGTACACACACACTGTGTAATTGTTGCTAAATTATAGAGGTCACTGTGCTTAGAAATAGCCCAGGTAGCAATTTGCAGCATTAATGAGCTCGTATTTAATTGCAGAGCTGTCACATGTTCGTAGTTTTAAAGAAAAGAATGGCCTTATTTTTTTTCTTCTTGGCACCATCTCTGTAAAGAATCCTTGACCTCTGACAGTACTTCAGTCAAAAGGCTTTCATAACTGCGCCGTGTTGTGTAACGTACCTGCGGCTTGTTCCTGCGTCTGGCTGAGCCGGCACGGACATCAGAGTATTTAGGTCAATTTCCTTGACAGGATAATCTCATCTAAACTGTTGTTGGATTATCAGATAAAATAAACCTGTTCAGATGATGGGTCACTGCCTGTTCAATGTTTAATCCATCGGATTAAATAAAAGTTTAACAAACAGATGTTCTAATTAGGGCTGGACTACTGGCGGAGGCTGGTATGGACACGGATAGTTTCGGATTTAAGATACTGAAAGCAAGTATTGTACTTTTTATATGTTTTTGTTCAGATTTACATAAAAAGTTACAAACGGGGCAAACCTCTAAGATAACCCCTATTATCACTGGATGCTAAAACAAAGCTGAAGTGTTTTCTAGCATGGGAAACAGCCTCTAAAGGTGGACTGAGGCATCTTCCACTCCAGGTTTTACACACTAAAAATCCAGAGGCTGCTGAAGAAAATCCTCCCACACCGACTGTCACAGAGCTGTCACGTCTGCAGTGGGTGACTGTGGTCGGCATCTGCTGTCAAACAGAAGGTCAGCATGGCCCCGACATTACAGACAGTCAATATTTCAGCCAAACTCTGGTTAGAGCCTTCCAGATTAGCAGACAAATCCTAGCTTTTTATTGATGATTAGCTGCTCATCTTGACAAGCCCGTCAGATAGACTGAGGCAGGACTTGCTCTCCAGTCCTAAAATAGGCTCCTGTTGTCGGAGTTTGAGTTGAACTGTGGCTTCTGATCTGCACAAGAGAGCCAGAGAAGGAAAACTGGAACAATGTTCTGGCTTCTCCGGACGCCTACAGTGAGATCCATCAGAGAGCGGTCCAGTTCAAAGACCTGACATTGGAGCGGTCAGGGGGAGGATACCAAGGCAGTCCTCCGTATCTTCATGTCATTTTGTGAGGAGTTCAGGGGGTCCAACTGAAACAGTACTCATGTTTGATGTCACTGTTTTTTTACAATTACAAATTCAAAAGCGGAAAAGCTTCTCTTCACAACACAGGCTGTATTTTCGTCTGACCTGTCGGACCTGCTCATTATGACTCACAGCAACTCGCAACTCCAAAATTAGGAGTGGAGATAAACAGTAGGGGGAACTCATTTTCTCCAACCATTAAACACTGCAGAAGATGAGGACGCAATGAGATGACCTCATTAAATGTTTGTTTCATGTATTCATTTCAGGAACACGTATCTGTTGTTTTCATCTGCCACCATGTTTGGTTTCTTCTCTCTTTGAGAGGGTTTCATTCCTGTGCTTCTTGAACACTGATGGTTCTGTTTCACTTTGTCACATTACTCTTTTACTCATTTTCCATCTAACCCCGGGGTAACAGCTGTTATAATATTCTGAATTTCTTTCAATTTTCATGCATTTTTATGTATTTATTTATTTATGTTTTATGATGGAAACAACACTATTATAGATCTACTGTTGACAATGCTAAAGAACAGAGCGTCAGTTCTGCTGTGTAGGATGAAGCTGCATGGATAGTATTTAAATTCATTCAAACCTTAGTCTTTGAATATGTGACAGCCCAATGGTAGATATTTAATAAGCGCACTCAGTATTTTTTAATTTGATGCCAACAAAATAATGAATGAATAAAGGCTGCACAGTTTTGTTTCTTTCAGAGTGGTAAAGGCTTTGAAACACTAAAAAGGCCTCTATGTCAAATAAGAATTATTATAATAATTCTCTATAAAAATATAGACATGAAACTTACTTTTGTTTTTTAGTTGATTCGAAGGGTGGTGGAGATGCACTGGGAGGACTCAGTATTTAAATCCTGGCTTTGGCCCTGATCTGACTTGATCTGATCTGATCTGACTCTATCTGAATATTGTGGCTCTGTTCAACAGGGGCCACAGTATTAAATCTACAGCAGCATTTGTCATCAGTACATCACTACTGCATTAATTTTTAGTATCTCCCTGTTTATTCTGTACATTAAAGTCAGGGATGCTGTCGGGGAGGAGGGACATAGGCCTTGTGGGTAATGTGGTTATAGATTTCAAAACACTGATGTTCTTTCTGCCGTTAAATAAAGGCAATTAATCATTTATGGCAATTGTAGGTAGCCCGGTTAATTTCATAATTATATACTGAGGTTCAAAAATCTGTCATGTTTAATCAAACAAAGCCACTCAAAGCTACAATTTCACTGAGTTCCTCCCTCTGTGTGCAGAGCCATGGGCTCAGCTGTCAGTGTGCATTCTCTGAGAGTGTTGGAGGAAATATCTTTATGTTCATGGAAGTATTTTCAAAATAGGCCACAGTGCACGACTGTGGCTCATGAACTCCATGGCTAAGCTACAATATCGCTTGAGGCTAACAGATGGCCAACCTGTGGCCCTTCCTCTTGAGATCTCGATTGCATGTGTGTGTGTGTGTGCAAGTGTCTATGTGTGTGTGAGTTTATAGCTGCAAGTACGCATTAACTCACATGTCATTCCTTTGTTGGGAGAGAGCGGTGGGAAATGGGATTTTGCTGCACAGAACGGTGCAGGTATTTAAAGCGAGGCAACACAACAAAAGAGGGAGACTCGGAAGAGAAAGTGAGATAGTGGATTTGAGTCATATGTTTACCTGCCAGTGGTGCTTTTTCTGTGTTGTTTCCATGGTAACGGCAGCTTGCTGTATTTGTGTGTGCGCTGTGCTTGTGTGTGTGTGTGTGTGTGACAGGGGATGTAATTCTGCCTGTCACCAGTGTAGCCCAGAGCTGGCTCCCCAGCTGCTGGTTGCCATGAGACCAGACAGACACATCCTCCGCTCCAATGATAATTCTTTTCTCCTGACGCTCAAATCGCTAAACAGATTAGGTACATTTTGTTTTCTGAGATACGGCATAACGAATGGCCACTGCTGTGCTCCGGATCGCCCCAAAATGTAACACATCAGTCACTGCAGAAGCAACGTCATTAGAATGGCATTAAAATGACCAACAGAGACTTCGGCTCTGGGAGGAGTTTTTCAAATGTAGTTTGAGTGGAACTTAGTTGCTGTGCCCTAATGGGGGTTTCCTCATATAATGTTAAGGAGGCAGAAGCACACTTATTTAATGGTTATAGGAATAAGACCCTGCACGTTACAGGACTCCTAAGCTACCCAATGCGTTCTCTTGCCTTGTTGTTGCAGTGCACTTTTCAAACGACAGGCCTAACACGTAACATCGTACCATGTCCCTCTCTTTATCACAGAGCGGTCCTGAGATGACAGAAGTGGAGCCAGTGTTGGACTTTGCCTCCTCGGGCCGCTCGGGGAGGAGAAATGCCCTGCCCGACATCCTGGGCTCTCCTGCCGGCGTAAACCCCGGCGACCTGCCTCTCAAGCTGGCTGAGCTGTCCCTCAAAGGTACGCAACGCTTTCTTCGCCAACATCGAGCGCAAGGCAAATTCAGACCGTGGTCAGCGTGTAAATTGAGTGTGCAGCGCAAGTCCAGATCGTGCACAGTCAGTCTTGCTATATTATACATGAGTACTTTATGTGAAAGGTCGCCTGCTGTGAACTCTGGTTAAACAGGCCATATCTGGTTTCTGGGATACGTACAGTTTACTCAACGAGGAGATGAAGGGAGACGCTGGGATAATCAAACATGATGACATGCCACATGTAATTCAAAGCGATACTCGTTGAGCACACTCAGCACTGACGGTCGCTCCTGCAGGCCTGGCTCTGGCTCAGATATGGGGCAGAGGACTTGGGATTGAGAATCACCCACAATGCCAGAATCATCCTAAATCAGTCATCACAACTCGCAAGTGTGGCCACCAGGTGCGCTAAACAGGGACCATCATTGGGCTCAGTATTTTTGGCTGCACGGGGAGCGAGCAAAACGAGCATGCTGCTAAATTAGATACAATGACACAATTTGCCATGCAGACTCTAAAACCTTAATAAGTACAATTCTGGCTTTGTGCACTCTCAGATCACGACTAACAGACTGTGCAGACTCAGTATTTCATTAACTAACTAACTGTCAGTGATTTTGTTATACTGTGCGTAGTGCAACTTCAAGCTAACTTAAGCAAGCGCCCACTTATTTCTTCATCCTTGTAGAGTTCTGGACATCATGTATACTATACCCTACTATAGGCCCAAAATGGTTCCAGATGTACCTTTATTTTAAAGCACTTGGTGCTTTGTTACTTTAGGTGATTTTGTAACTGGCTTTGCAGTTTTTTTTCACACAACAGCAGACATAAAATGACTCAGAAGCAGAAAATGTGGGCGCCTGGTGATGTAGTAATCACTGGATCGTTGGTATTGATCAGCAACAGCTTTGGGCAGTCTTATTTTTTCTCTCTTTTTGCCCTTGAAAATGACTGCGACACATTTCTTCTTTTTTCTGTGTTTGTGTGCAGATGGTCCGGGAGGGGCCCAGTCACCCACGGCGGAGCAGCCTCCAGAGCCGCCAGAGAGCTCGGAGGGCAAAGAGGGATCGTAGGGACTCGTTTATTTACCTCACCGGAGACCTGCAAAGATGACCTGAGAGAAGGGATGAGGAGCAAGGTGGAGGGCGACCTGCGGGAGAGAGAGTGATTATCTGTGGAGAGTCAGTCTGTTTGCGGAGCAGCTGAGCCACGGAGGGAGAGTGACGGACCGACTCCCCCAGGACTGCAGCCAGGAGCTCTGGACTGCTTGGCACTATGTGAAAAGAGTCAGACGTCACTTAGTTATGAACCATCATGAGTGTGTGTGTCTAGGTGAGTTATACGCTCACCACAGACACTACACTGAGAATCAAAGGGACCATGACAGATTGTATACTGTACACTACTATTTTTGTATGATTTATTTAAAATGAAAGAAAAACAGGAACGCATAACTGTAATATGTACCATTCCTTTGCATTTCCTGCTGATTTTTGTTTTCTAGTGGTGTGTGTGTTGTACATTGATGATAGCAGGAGGGGGGTTGATAGTAGCCTGTTGTGGCTCGGAGCTTTTTAATCCAGCTGGATGCAAAATGGCACACGTGACATTAGAAAACTGTAGATTTAAGAAAAGTGGGAAGTCTTTGTGTCGTCTTGCTCACTTCAGCTTTTACACTAAATGTGTGCGATCTTCTGTATGTTTTCAAATGTGAGGAGGCTGTTGTACAGTATATCTACATTGTAAATGTACAGTTTTTACCCCTCATTACAAGACTGTTTTGATCCTAGCAACAGCGACCAGGGATTTGATCCTTTTTTTTGTTTTTTATTTAGGCTGGGTGCGAGGTGATAACGTGGAGCCATCCATATCTTGAGACATTCCTTTAGAGAATAATGTCCCACTGCCAGCAATGTACACACTGCTTCATTATAATACTGAGAAGAGTCAGAGATTTCCTTTTTAATTTTTTGTTCAAGGCTGCTTTTAAAAGTCTCTTCGTTTTCCAAACCTCTGAAAATGTGCCTAGTGGCAGTTCACAACCGAAAACCTGTGTTGTGTTCTTTCTCTGTGAAGTACTGTTATTGACTATTTTGGGCTACTGATATTTCCTCAGTTTTAATAGGGGGTATCATAAACACCTCTTTACTGCTTGAACTGTAAATGAAAGAAGAAAAAAAAAACACTTTTGTAACACTGTGCAGACGTGCGTGTGCAGATCCTACACCACTCTGTCAGGAAAAGCGTTTGTGCAAACTCCAGCAGGGCTTTGGGGTTTTTTTTTGGGGGGTTTTTGTTTTTTCTCGCAGTGCGAGGCTCCTCACACGTGCTTCTTACAGCGACAGCAGCATATGCCCGCTGACTGGGCATGGGAGCAAGCGTCGAGCGACGCCGCCGCCGCAACAAGTTTGGAGCGCCGAGAATGGCAGCGCACTCTCTCTGCGCGGACGAAAAGTCTGTTCGCGCTCATCAACACATAAGCAGAGCTGTGAATAGGATGCAAAGGCAGAGAGCGAGAAGCACAGTGAGAGTCCACATTTGTCAGCAAGTCACTCACTGCTACTGTATATATACTCTGTACTGTATTGTAGTGTAACCCACGTGTGTCATACATACTGCCTGTATGATTACCAGACTTTATTCACATACCCACAAAGAAATGATGTTCTGTAATTGTCTCTATTTGAAGATGTTTTGCCGGTGGCCGTGTCTTTATGTGGATGTGTTTCACAAATGCAACGAGGAAAAGCCTGGTGTGCCGCTGCTCAGCCTGTTTTTGATGCTGTACTACTAAAGCTGATGAGAAGGTGTCCATGGTCTATCTGAAGCTGTGTGAAAAACACTTTTTAGGGGGGGCTTGATGAATCTGAGGTGTATTTTGTAGTGTCCTGATCTCTAAGTGGTGCATATATTTTACTTTTCTGGACTGAATCCCTTATGTTGATTCTATCTGGTGGTGGAAATTGCCATAATAAACCCACAAGCTTTACATACATCTGTGTGTTGAGTAGTGTCATTTCTGTGAAGGGCTCTCAGTCCTCTTGGTTGACCCTCATTTATACAGTGTTGGAATTAGGATGATATTATAATGATTGTGTTTTTAACCACGCTGGCGACAGTTATTACCACTGTAAAATCATTTTATAGCAGAGAGAATGAGTTCTGCGTTCCAAGGACTGAGCAGAAACGCTTGTCAGCAAAAGTCTAGATAAAACTGAACTAATTTTACACAACGTGTTTATTTCCAGGTTGTTGGGGAGCGCTACTGCATAAGTGGTAAAAGTTGTATAACTTCTTTAGTGTCTACAGAGGAAGCTGCACAAAATTGCCTCAAGTAAGTGATGTCACGTGAGTAGGTAGAGGATGAGGGCTACGAGTTTAAACAAGAAAGTTAGAGAGAAGTGAGCTCTCCAGGCCTCTGGCCTTCAGCCTGCTCCATGTCTCTGCTAAAGGGGCTTGAGGCTACGTTAGATGCTATGCTGGTCCTGGTCCTGCTGCTTCACTTTGGATTCTTTTTTTCAAACTGTCCATCATGAGGCCGCCAATGTCAGAGGAGTGCACCGAGAAAATCAGTCAAGTACTCTTAAGAATTTAATCAAAATGAGTTTGAGTTTCACTACTTGTAACTGATGTGATAAGAAAGATGGCAGCAGGTTGGTGATAATGATGATTTGATTGCTTTTTGTATTTGTCAAAATGGTCAACCACTAGTGTTTATGGCAGGCAGTTTGAGCCCCACAAGGACTAGTCTGAACAGCATGCAACAGAGTGAATGCAATATTTATCTTTACGATTACTGGCCAGACTGACACTTTTGCTGACCTCGCTGACCTTTCCTCTCACACAGCCATCGAGTCAAAGCACCGCCATCAGGCCAAATGTTCCACTTCTACACCAGTGAAAAAAACAAACAAGTAATCTGACATTCTATCAATCACTTATTCTAACATTGTTTGTGACATTGTTACACAGGTAAAATTCATAAGCCATGTATAAACTCATCATCAATTCATTTGACCTCACGCACATCTGAGGACCAAAATGTTGTAAATAAGTACCGACAGTGTGATGGATTTTTTTGGTTCTCTCACAGTCACAGTTCTTGATACAATACATCAGACTAAATGGACGCAAGGAGTTTTTTAAGTGTCACCTATACACAAGAAATTTCTAAATCTAACAGACAAATTGCCAGAAAAGACTTCATGCGACAAACTGGACTTGTCCTTTCCACATCACCCTCGAACCAAAACATCAGCTTTGAAGCCAAGATATCTCCATATGGACAGCTCATCTAGTAGATGGCAGAATGGCAATTTTTCCCTTTTCTTTCTTTTTGTTTGTTAACTGCAAGTGATCATTTGGTAGAAACTTATCTGATCTGAGTCAGCTGATTAAATATACTGTAGCCTTATTTGCAATAGTGCAGTGGTAAAGCAGATTTCATGTGCTGTACAGTATCAGTGTTATGCTGCCGTCTACTGCTGCTGTAAATTACAGGTTCACCACACAAGCACAGCCACGTAAATAAGTAAATATGCAAGGTGCTGTAACTGCAGGTAAATCTTAAGCTTTTGACAGATTGAATAACAAAGACAAAGCATACAGTTTTCTTATTGTGCTAAGTGCTCCACTGCTTTATGCCATTTGATTGCAGCCACCACCTCCGATGAACGGCACTTGAAATGGAGCCAATCATATTTTTTTACATCTTCTTAAGTGTAAAGTGAGAGCGTTTCAGAGTGCTCGAAGGGAGCACAAGGCAAGACATGCAGCCTTTCCACTCCCTCTAGGATAGCCATGTTTCTCCACTCCTGTTACATAATGTAGCAGTTCCTGTGGAAGTGCAGCAGATGGAGACATTCACTAAATTATCATTCACCCCACATCATGCCTCCACACGCGACGGAGGATTTCTTTGTTATGTCTGGTACAAAGAAAATGGCTGAAATATAGTTTTTACCACAGTATCTCTATGAATACTGCAAGTCACATAAATATGGGGACAGAAATCATGATTTGGAGGTGCTGGATTCTCGTTCCTGCACATAACTTTAATGTTTAAACCCAGTAAGGAGTTTGACTCGGACACACCCAGTGTTGTCTCGACGCTCACACAGCAGCAGGGAGGGTTCTGGATGAAAATAGGCTCTTTTTGAATGGGTTTCCCATTTAATTGTCTCAAAAGGCACTCCTAACCTGTGGAGGTGGTGGGTGGATAATGAAGGGTGTGTGTGTGTACAGAGTGAACCTTTGTGATCATGCAGGCTGATTGTCTGGCAGTGTCCTAGCATCCGTGGTGACAGGAGATGAGACCATCCACACACCCAAGGGCTCTTTGTCTCTCTGCAGACACAACCACAGCAAGGCGCCTGTGTGCAAACACATTATGTTTCTTAGCTGATGCTGTGGTCAATAGATTACATAACACAAGCATTATTTATTAATTAGATAGGAGAGACTCTATTTTATGTGGATCATTTATGTATTAATATTGGTCATTTATTCAAGCAAAACAGAAACGTTTAATCCTCTTGAGACTTATTGTTTTTGCTCAAACATCCCAGCTAGTCTCCACCTCTGCTCTCAGGCATCCTTCTCTCCTCTGAGGTGGCTCCTTCGCCCAGACTGTTTCTACGTAACTTGTTGCTAGGGTAACTTAGCCTTGAGAGATGCTTGGGCCTTATTTCACCGTATGCAGTCATGCTTTGTAAGAGCATGAGGGAAAGTGAGGAATTTATTTGAAGGCTTTGGCCACAATGAGGGCAGGAGGCATATGCATGATGTGAACTGGGTATTGCAAATTGTGGCGCTCTGTTAGCTGCGAGTGAGCGCAAATATGATATTTAGTTATTAGAATAAAAGATCAAAAAAGAGGAACATAAATCGAATGCGGTAGCAATATCTTAAAATAACTGGATGTAGCCCTAAAACACGATCATAAATCTCTGACACTGTGAACTGACAGTTAAACAAATGAAAAATAACAACTCAACATGTTTCTAAATCCTCAGAAAAGCAGCAGAGAGGAAAGCTCTTCTTACATAATTGAATAGCATGGTATAAGCGGTCAGCTATTGGCTTTCCTCAAGGAAATTGTCGCGTAATTGCCTGACAGAAATGCACTGTGGTTCCTCTCACAGACAGGTTAGAGCCAAACGGACTGTTATCAATCGAAGCTAACTGAATAAACAGCAGCTGCAGCCTGCTACGTACCCCGCCGCTCTCTCCCTTTCAATCTCTGTCTCTCTTCCTCTCTCACGCCCACCAACCCCCAACGACCGGGCCGAGGGAGCGAGTGATCCAGCTGCCGTGGAGGAGACAGCCAGTGCTGGAGAGGTGTATAGAGAGAGAGACAGAGAAAGGGAGGGAGGGTAGCTGATAAGACCGCCACTGAGGCCATGCAGAGGATGCCAAACAGGCAGGCAGGCAGGCAGGCAGCCCAGCGAATAGAAGAGCCTTCACGTGGAAGTCAACGTGCCATTTCCGACAAACGGGAGCCTCGGGAGGGAAGATGGAGAAGGAAAAGAGAAGTAAGACATGAGAGAGAGTGGCAGAGGAAGAGAGAGGAAGAGTAGAAACACAAGGTACAGGAGCTGCTGAGGCATCGATTCAACAAAACTCCTGAGCCAGTGACAATGTTGCTGCATTTATTATCATTCACCACCAACATATTCTCATCTCCTCATATCAAACTAAATTAAAAAGCTGAAAGTTTTTTTCTTGTTTTCATACAAAAAATACCAAAACCAACAATGTGTTAGTGTCCTTATACGTTCTGGCCTGTCTGATTCCTACTGAAAATATGAATCTTTAAAAACTGGTCACAAAAACATATTTTTTAGCAATGTCCTAAAGCAGCTGGACAAATGTAACTTTTAACAAACATTACAAATGCATTTGTTTAAGGATTGTTTTCGGTTGCAGATTTATACACATTTGGGGTCTTAGAGAGTATTTCTGACTCGGTATAAACTAGTGTCCATCATGTATTTTGTAGTTATTGGACAACACTGGAGGCCTATGACACAGAGGATTAAGATATATATCCAGCTTCGGCTGCACAGGCTGTAAAATACTTCCCTGTGCTATAGCTAGGCAAAGGTGCACGGGGATCATTCAGAGATGCTCACATGGCTGTTGGCAGCCATGGCAGATCAACCAATCTTCTAATGGGATGTCTTGACAATAAGAAGAATGATCCTCAGTCAAATGTCACTCAACTACCATATGATAGGAAGTCTTTGTGCTCCCTGATGGACTTTTTTTTACCAGAATTTTGCTAGTTTTGCTTAATATTTTATCTTTATTACCACCACAGCCTGTTGTTGACTCTGATGGCCGGGTCCTACTAAACAAGAGCTGCTTCGTGGCATGACACGTTGTTTGACCCTGCTGGAAAGCTGTTCTGAGTGGCCACACCGGGAGGAGGAGTGGAAAACCGACCGTCCCACAAACAGTTCTGATGAAGCCTTCTGCTCCTTAAAGTGCAGAAGGAAGCAACAAAGGCAAATATAGATAAAGTAATACAAAGCAAATAGATTTATGTGTGTGTGAATTGCATGATTCATAATGAACAAATGCCTCTTTCTGTTGAAGTCACACAGAATAACTCAGAGATTAAGGAGCATTGGGGCATCTCACACTTGTATCACATGGCTGGTGAAATTCTATATTTTTCTTAATGACAACTAATTGAATTTATCTCTCGAACAAGTCCTGTCTATTAAAAACCCATCAGTGACACTTCACACTGACTGACTTGGCCCTCCATTAGCATGAACACACACACTCTGGAGCTTATTTAGAGTCAATCTCACACACGCTGTCCTGGTGTCTCACAATTGTGTATGTATCTGCAGCTGAAAATAGCTGCTCTCCAGCTGCTTGAGTTATGTTTACTTGAACCTACAGTGCACAGTTTAAGGAAATGACTGTGCTTTTATGTAAAAATGAAACTGTATATTTGTGTTTTTACAAGGTCTCAGGGTTGAGGGCAAGAGACACGGTCAATGTAAAGTGTTTGCTTTGGTCTTTTCATTGGATTTCATGACAGATTCCAGACAAATATAAGACAACAGACTTACTCTTCAATGAATGCGAACTTTAAGATGGAAAACAATCAACTCAGAGCGTTTGGTGCCTGACTATTAAGCAGATTGATGGAAAGTGATTAGACTTTTCTAGTTGTGTAAACTATGAACATATTGCCGCGCGGTAGCCGAGCATGAATCGAGTTAAACAAGTGTAACTAAAACAATGCTCTAATCCTGTGTATGCTCAATGTATGTGGAAGAGACCACAACCATCAAGAAATGAGGGGGGGGGAATGAAACTGAGAGGGCCTATTCTGCAAAAAATTGGGTCACTTTGTTAATTTCTTCTAAATTCGCCTCCCCTCTCCCCTCCTTCCTTCCACCGCATCAAAGCCAGGCATCACTCTTTGTCCGGCGATTGGATCACAAGGCTGTAAACACGCACATGCTCGCACACTTTACAAACACACACAGGCAGACATATGACATCACCCAGGCAGTGACGGGGCGGAGACTGGCAGCATAAGCCTGGCATCACACACACATGCACAGTGGGACAGCACAACTCTCCTCTCCCACCCCGTAAGCTCTCTGTCAGACAGCTCGGCTTGGCATCGCTCTCTCCCAATAAGATGAAACGAGCATTAGCCTGACCTCGTTCTCACGACGACCAAGTCACTTTGCACAAACGGCTTGCGGTGCCAGTCTCTGCGGTCTGGCGCGTCTGGCCTTTCTAATACCCCATCTCCCGCCTCTACTTCAGCACATAATTGATAAAAATGTACTCAGATGACAGGGACAGACTTTCCCCATCCCCAAACCCTGACCTCTCCTCCGTCTCTCAGCTGAAGTCTGCTCCTAATTGGTTAGCTGTAGCCTCTGAGGGAGGAGTGTCCCTGTCCCTGTTTCAGCTCATCAATATTCTCCCTGCACAGTAATAGGTCAGTGGATTTACTGTCAGTTATACCCTGCAGACAGCCTTTTATAGACTTTTAGTGGCCAGAGCACAATGAACTTCTGGCACCTATTGTTTGTGTTTTATACCTTCTGTCTGTTGGGAAGCCAGCTGCAGTGCTCCCTCAAAAGGAACAACAAACAGCTCTTTGCAGGACATCAAATATTCTGTGACTCCAGGAGCTATTTTGGGATCAAGTGCTGGAATTTAATTTTCTGGCCTAGCTTACATCAACTTAAGTTAATGAGTAGCTACACGGCCTATAGTGCTTTTCACTGCCCAGACGGTGTTCCTGAACATCCCTGAGCATGTCGCATGGGAGTTCACTTTCTTTTGGCTGCACCTGGCTACCACCTGATGAAATGCAGTCAAGCTCCATTGTATCAGCACCTGAACGTGTCTCAACTTCCCCTTGCTTTGTGAAGAAAGAAAAACTGAGAGCTTGAAAGACCTTGGCTACTTTCACACCTTTTTTCTGTACTCACTGTACAGCTGGTATAATTACTTAGGGTTAGGGCTGTGCTTAAAGCAGCGATCGCAAATATCTCCATGGCGGCACTCATGGTGATAAGCGATAATTGCAGGTGTATTTTCAGACCTCACTTCCCTTGAGATCTAAACAATGTAACCTGTGTGATGACTCGAAACAATGGTGCACTATTTAGGTAGGCTAGATTTCTTTTATGTGTAAGAGTGAAAGAGAGAAAGAGAACAACATTGTTAGGGTTGGTGCAAGGTGAGGCGCAGAGTTGGACCCAGGATGCAGACGAGGCAGGAGACTGAGTAGACGTAGACTTTTTATTGAGGGCAATCACAAGAACACAGGAACCGAACAGGAAGGAAGGCAGCACAACACAGCACAGCACAGATCAGCACAGGACAGATCAGCACAGCACAGCACAGACAACACGACACAGAACAGAGGAGAAGGGCCGGTATAAATACCCTGGAGGAAAGGGAAGTGGAAACAGGTGAGGAGACTAATGGGGACAGGTGAAACCAATTGGGGCGGAGCAGGCAATCAAAAATGGGAGAGGCACATGAAAGGACAGGAAGTAAAGTAAGAAACAAGTGAGGAGAGGACGAGACTACAAAATAAAACAGGAAGTGCAGGACAGAGAACATGACCATCCCATTTCCTTTTCCAACTGTTTCCACCATGCCAAGGCAACGCTGATGCTAATTCTGGATTTCCCTCACTGACGGTCACTTTGCTTGTTTGACAGTTTGCCTTCACCTGAATCAAAGTTGTCTCTTTTTCTTTGACTTTGCACTTGTTTTAGATGTTTTAGATGTGATGAGATGTTAGATGTCATCATCTGTAGTCATCAATCTGTCTTTGTTTGTTCGACCATAGTAACTCACAATGCTAGTGGAGACCAGACTAACCACTGCTGTGTGATGGAAAATGTGTCACTAACTGCGCGTCATTAACTGATTTCTCTTCCTGGAAAGTCGTCACCGTCATCCAGTTTGTAGTACTGCTAATGCATGGGCTTTCATCAGTGGACTATAGGCTCAATCACCACTGTATTACCTCATTCAGCAGTAGATAGTGACTTGACAGGCATTTATTTAAATGAACATCTTTGAGATTATTACTTTAACATCTCCATTTGTAGATGGTTTTGAAGCTAGATTGTATATCGCAAAGTGTACTAATGGATCCATTATTGCCTTTTTTCCCAGTCATGTCTTGCTGTAATACTACCTTTGTTTGATTATTCAAATTGAAAGTATCTGCAGCATGTTGAGGAGACTTGTTGAAATAAAAGATGATAGCAAATGCTCATATTCCACACATCTTTATTTCATTTCTTACATCAGTTACAGACGGGGTTACAGATGGACTTCTCTTCTTCGCACAACATGGCTAAAGAGATCAGTGCAGTGTCATGTATAAGAGTGGCGGGCTAAGGGCGACTAAAACGCTCGGACAGTCTGAGATAATACCCCCACTCAAACTGAGCTGAGCCTCACATGCAGACATCTAGTCTGTACGAGTGAATGTTGGTATGATAATATCAGGATAACACTAATCGCTCAGATTGGGATTATGATTATCACTCACGAGCACACAAACAGAGTTATCTCAGAAATAATCAGTAAATGTCCATTTTCCAAGGCAGTCCAAGTTTGGACCAATCAGTGTTAATAAATGTTTTGGCATCACCTCATGAAGCCAATCAGTGTCATTCAGCAGAAATCAATCAGCATCATTCCAGCCATAAAACTAATTTCATCATGGCGGACAAAAATCTGATTTGCAGCTCTCTAATAAATTTCAATTGACATCCATCTTGCCGCTTTCAGCAGCCATCTGTGGATCATCTCTGCAGGTCTTCTTTGTCAATCCCCCTGTGGTTCTCCCTACCCGCCTCCCCCCTCGCTCTCCTCTTTCTCATCCCTTTGTTTGCCTCCCCTCCTCTCCCTGTCCCGGGGCTGACATCACAGTCCCAGAGGAGCCCTGTGATGGTAACAAGCCCTGATTCAGCACCAAGTCCTCCCATCCGTGCCACCCCCGCCCCCCCCCCCCCTCCACCCCTCTGCATCACGTTTCAGTCGGTGGTTGTCCCCCCCGCCAAGTAAGCCCACCCTTAATCACACTCCGGGGCTCAGACTCCTTTTACTGTGGTGAAAACAAGCTCTCCCAAGTGGGCTGGGCACTTATTTCGCCATTGGCTGTGCCTGAGACAGCTACAGTACATTAGTGGGAAACATCGGGGCAACACCAAAGTGAAATATTTATCGAAAGCATGAATATGGAGGAGGACATCGAAGTATTACCCTCTACATTTCACCTTCTTTTCAGACTAGATTGCTTCCCATTTTTGAGTCAGAGCATTTGGGTCTGACTTACAGCAAGGAAATGTCAACCAAAGAGTAAAATTCAACGTTAAAAGGTTATGACTTGAAATTTTAAAAATGCTGCTTAAAAAAGGACTGTCAAAATGGGAGAGGATCCTATAGGCTCGGCTGTAGGCCCCTGAAGGCTAGATGGGGCGTCAACTTTGCAAACATGAAAAGATTACTTCAGTATGACATGATGCAAAAGATAAAAACAGCAAATTAAGTATCTAAGCAACACATAAGCTTAAATTGCAAACTCATCTAATATCTTACAGAACTGCCTTAATTATGCATTCTTGAGAGAGAAATATTTTAATTGTTAAATACTATTGTAATGTGCTAACATACTGTAACTTTGGTGTTTTAGTAAATTATGCATTATGTCCATGTCTGATTTAGTATAGACGATTTATTATTACAACATTGACTGAATAATAGTATAAAGGCATCACAGGCATAAAGTGGTATTTCATTTATTTGCTCTCTATGTGATGTTGGATGAGAGGATTGATGACACTCTCATGTCTGAGCGGCGTATGAAGCCTGAGCCTGCAGATGATTAGCCTAGCTTAGCATAGACACTGTAAAGCTGGATTCATAGTTGGTGCAAGCGGTTAATGGGAGTCCTGTTGTAGATCTCTGAAATAAGTTTTGATGTCTAGCTGATCATGGGATATACAACACAGAAATACCAAGTAAATGGATAAAGAAGTGTTCAGCAAGAAGTATCCTCCACATAACTGAAACTCCACATATCCAAAACTTAGTGTTTGAAAAATTCACAGGGGATGACAGCCAATAGCTGTCTTAAGGCAGCTTTGCCATACTGAGAATGTCTTCCAAAAATTGCTGATGAGGCCAAGCCAACACAGTGTTGTTATCCTCCATGCTACTTGCATGCATTATTAATTCAGTCATTTAAAGTAATATCAGTTACTGGTCGATGTTCTCTCTCATGATAGCTGTACAAATCCTGTACAGTGACACGAACTGTTGTTCTCTCTGGGCCACTGTAACAAAAAGGTTTATCACTCTCAGCTCTCTCCCTGCCTGCTATTTTGGCGGGTGTGAGTCCCATCTGTTGGGCCTCATTAAGGGGAAAACCCAAATCAGGACTACAGTGTGCACGTTGTGGCGACAGGATGGTGAGAGGTCGACACCAAGGTGGAGGGGTGGGTGGGGTTGGAGGGGTAATGCAGGAGGAGTAATGCAGAGACCAAAGCATTAGCTAATGGGACAGCTTTACTGTAAGCCACAGATGGAGGGCTGGTTTCTGAGAGTCAGGGTCTGGATCTTGACAGGGGCAATCGCTTTGACCTCAAGAGTCAGCAGGTGCGTGCAAGCATAGCAAGCAAGACCATAAACACTCACCTGCTTATGCATATTCAACCTGTAATACAACAAATAAGTATCACCCAGTCACAGTTCCCATCAGATCTGTAGAGCTTTTCAACTTCTTTTAGCTCAGTGTTTTATTTTCCTGCCCACAAACAGGACCCTCATAATGTCTTTTCCAGCTGACAGCTGTTTTCAAAAATATAAATAATAATAATGATTTAATTTATGCTACTAGCCCAGAGCCAAGAAACATAACATCAGTCTATCTGTGTTAAAACTTTTCAAGGTGATGATATATCAACTTGACATCACCGAGACCCCAAAAGGTCAAAAACTTTAGGGAAACCTGTGAGCTGAGATCAGAATAGAATAGAATAGAATAGAATTCAACTTTATTGTCATTGCACCTGCAGTACAGAGCAACGAAATGCAGTTTGCATCCATCCAGAAGTGCTTTTTAGCAGTAACAATATAAATATAAATGTTACAATGTCCACAAGTATATATATATATATAGAGACATCAAATCTATGATTACTGAATTTATTCCATGTAATGACTCAGCATGACATGAGACTTTTCGTCACTCGCATTCGTTCCTGTCTTGGGCCACATGCTGGGCTTCCTCCCCTGGAAAGATTCGCCTGCTCAGCTGTCATTGGCCTCCTGCCTCAGCCTGTCTTTTCCCAAGCAGTTCATCTTTATGACAACTGCTGCACCCAGAGAGCATGGCCTAACCAATACAGATGTCGATGTTGGACTTTTTCTTTGTCCAGAACATCCAGCATGAGGAGCCCAATTAAAGGCATTTAATATCTAATTGAATATCTAATTCAGGTCTTCAGAAAGAGAAAAGAGTTCTATAGGGTGCCTCTAAGTCTGTCTGATATTGTATTCTTTCTAATAGCCAATTGATGGTCATTAGAGGGAAAGACCATGACTCTGCACTATGACTATGCACTCATCTTACACCAAGTACTTACCTTACACCTTATAGCTATGATGTCTTTATTATTTTCCATTTACTGTGGTGTTTTTTTTCTTCTTATTTCATTGCAAAATCCTTCTATTACTTGTCTTGATATATTTAAGAACAACAGGATCGAGAATAAGTGTGATCGATAGTTTAGTACCATCTGACATGTCACAAATGTTTCCCAATATCATATTTCCAATGATTGTTGCCATCCACAAAGATCATGGCTGCCCCTTTGTTTTGAGAGCACAACATATTTCCGTGTCACATTCTCCACATGAGGATGCATCACTCACACACACACACACACACACCAGGGTACACACATGCAGAGCAAATGTGGGGTGGGGGCAGGGATGCTGAAACCACTTCTAGACAGCCTGCAGCCTCCCAGAGAGGAGAGCAGCTGAGATGGTGATTATGTAACCCACAGTTACATAAAAGTTATCACTACACTTAAACATGACTGCCCCGTAGATTTAGCGTCATGGTAACAGAGGACATACTGTATCGTCTTGCATGCAATATTTACAAGAAGGGCTTTTGTGCTCCTTGTCAGCATTGGTTTACTCAGGGGGGTGAATTTTCATCTCTGCCTTATCGGCGTGCATCACGAGCAGTAAATGCCACTGTTTTTCTAGCTGTGCGCTTCCAGTGCTTAAACAGGATATTTTGCTGAGCTCTGGCCACCTGCACATGTAACTGTAACCTCCAGACAAACATTACCACCTGCCACACAGCACAGACTGATAGAGGCTGCCTGGAAACATGCAGGACTCCCGGACCCCATTTTCCTGATCTGCTCATTATTGGATCCCACTGCCTCTGTGGATGTGGGGGGGTTGGTAGGCGGGGAGGTGGCCCGCAAGTGTTTGTGTGGACTAAAAATGGGTCAGGCTTCCAGCTCCAGCCACAGCACACACCAGCATGGCTGAGTGCCTCTGAAAGGAGGGTCCCGCTCCTCGGCCGTCTTAGGAGGAATTCTTCCCGTGGATCAGCTGCTCGTGTGTGTGGTGACACAGCGGCAGCGCGGTAGGTGAGGTATAGATTAGTAATAACCCCCTTGTGTTTCCCATCATGAAACCACTTGTCCTCTCTTTTATCACAAAGCTTTGAAATCTCCATGCAGTTAACCCCAGCCATTGTTCACCAGAGATCATCCATCTTTAGCATGAAAATGTTTTCCAGTATTTTCACAATGCAGCAGACTCCCTCATAAGAAGACGCCAGAGCTCAACTCCTTATCTGCTCATAAACTTGTAAACTAGACATTAATATTGAATCACATCTGTCAAAGTTGTTTTTGGAAAAGTGATGCGTAGAAAATGTTGGTGTTTTTGTTGTTGAAAACTCGGCGAAAGATGCAAATGAGGGAGCACATTTCTTAATTCAAAGCAATGACCTGAAAACCAAAACAGACTTTTTTTTTAAAATCTTAGCCATGAGGCTGAATGTATGAAAAGATAATCAGCGACAGAAACACACACAAACAAAATCTAAAACCTCACTCCCCCAGACAGCCGATATTTTACCAAGACCCAAATCCTTTTTCACACACACACACACACACACATCTGCAAATTTTGGCTGGTGCTGGCACTGGACTGTGCTGACAGACAGCCCTCCTGTGCCTCCCCCTGCCCTCCCCCTCTGTCCCTCATTCGGCCGTCTTTGTCCCGTGAAGCACCACAGATCCAGTTAAGGGGGGAGACTGATGCTGGCAGGCCATGAACGCCATCTGCTCCTCTTCACTAGCTCGGCCACACTGAACTGCCTGGAACTGAACACGCAGGACACCACAGGCTCTTGTCGATAAGTGAACAATACTATAGGAGGACCACATGACATGTAGCATGCTGTTGTGAATCATTCTGCGTCACAGCAATGGCAGACGTGGCCGAGTTGAACCAGCTAACATACAGTAAGAATGTTTTATCTGCAGAGGATGGACAAAAAATGAAAAGTTGCTGATTAAATGAACAGTTTAAATGTAAAATGATTTGCGGTTTCAAACTTTGACTATGACTTTGTGCCTCCAACAACACTTTGATAAAACATTAGATATTTCCAGTGAATGTGGTGTATGATTGCTGAGGTTCTGTTCAACACACCTGCAGGAGACCTCAGACCTCAGTGTTGATCATAAGTCTGCTTTGTAAAATGAAACCTCACTAATATCTCACAAAAAGCTTTAACATCATCAAATATTTTCAGCAAAGCGAGTTGTGCAGTTAATCATCTAACAAATTTTGGTGTTTTTTTCATATTTTAATGTCAAATAAAGTAAAAAAAACATATATGTATATGCACTCTGTCAGATCTTACATCTTACTGTAGAAGTGTATTTATAGTGTATTTATTAGTGTAATTATTTCTTTGTATATATATATATATATATATATATATATATATATATATATATATATATATATATATATATATATATATATATATATCTATATATACACACATAATATATAAAATATATAGAATTTCTCAATAACATATTTTATTATAAACTAGAAAAAATTAATAGATACTAATTCACATATGACACTAATTCGCACTAAAAAAACTTTAGTTATCTAATAAAAAAATGACATTTTAAAAAATAATTGTCTGTCAAACAACTAATTGATTACTGGACTAATTGTTTTAGCTCTAATTGGATATTTAAAATAGTTCAAATTAAAACTGCTGACAGGGTTGGCATGGTTACACAGTAACAGGGGTATGTGAGCACTTTATTTTTTTTTTTTAGATTGGATTGAACCTACCTGTCAGTTATTTGGAGGCATTTACTGAGCAACAACACCAAAAATGTCCTGATTATCATTTAGCTTGCTTTTTATATTAGAAGCTGTTCTTAAAATGTGCTCTTGGGCCCTTTCAGTTGAAATGTCCACATTCTGATGCTCGGATGTGATGGGAGTTTTTATGAAAACCCTTCAGGCTGCTTTCAACTTAATAATTGGCCAGTTGGATCAGAGGAGGAATTGAACATTTGGACTGTTGTGGACTGTTTTCTATTCTTTTATCTTTTATCTGTGCCTAGTACACAGCTGCACTCTCACATTGCTGTCCACTGTGAAGGTCCTGCAGTCACAAATGCATTAGCCTCTGCGCTCAAAGGCACCTTGCTTCTTATCTGTGCGTGTTATTCTTTCAATTTTCCCACCCAGACCCTGGGGATTTGCACCAGTGACCTTTGGGGAATGAAGAATCATGTCAGAGTGCTGATGTGAGTAATTATGTTTCACCTCAGACTGTGAAAGCATGCAGCCCTGATGGTGACTACAGTAAAGTGTGAGACTGAATCAAGCTGCCTGTTACCATCTGATCAGTCCGGCCACTCAGTTCACTCAGTGACCTGATGAGGGAGACCATGTTTTACATGCCTCCTGTATCCAGCATAGACTGAGTTCTTTCTCTGCACTGAAACACCCCACTGAAAGTGCCTTCAACAAAAATTTCAATCAGTGGCCTAAATCACAAGATAAAATGACATCCACATGGCAACAGTAAAAATAGATCTAACTCTGGATCCTGTGGTTACAAATATTTTCAGTACAGCATCGCTGTGACTGAACAAATACTGATCTGCTCCTCCTGCCGTCAGAATAATGTTAAAGCTAAAAATAGTCTGAAATCAAATAGTCTGGGTTAGGTCGATTGAAGCTGAATACAGTCCAAGCACTGGCATTTACATAACGCCTGGCAGTTTAATTAGAGAGCTGTTTTAAATTGTGGAGCAGGAGCCACAAAGATTCTGAGATATCACTTAAAACCTTCCGTTTTTACGCTAAAGTGGGTCTGGACATAAATAAATCAAGAAGAAGGCAGCAGTGCACAGGGTACTTTAACTTCTGGGAGACACACGAACAACGGCTTTGGCAATTAATTGGATCAAAAGGGACAGAACATTTTATCAAATAAAAAAAAAATCTAATTTATTTATTTAAAGCCCAAAATCACAAACATTGTTTGCCTCGGAGGGCTTTACAATCTGTACAGTTGTGACACCCTCTGTCCTTAGACCCTCGAACCGAGTCAGGAAAAACTTCAAAAAACCCTTTATGCCTTTATGGGAAAAAGAAGAAACCTGAGGAAGAGCCACAGATGAGGGATCCCTCTCCCTGGGACGGACAGACGTGCAATAGATGCCACATGTACAGAGAACATCATCATCAATCATATTATGGAATTATACATGAGTCGTAATAAACTGTAGCTATACTGAGTTCATGGGTTTAGTCCATGTCCATGGACTCACATGGACTCCTTTTCCATTACCTGTGATACACAGGTAATGGAAAAGGAGTCCGTGAGTCCAAGTGCATCTCTAGATGTCCTCATATGGAGCTCTGGGCTGCTCGACCTTCTCTCCACAACTCTCTCTCTGCAAGACTGGAGAGAACAGGGAGGACTGGGGCTCCGACAGAAACATGCACTTTACAGGACATCAGTGTGTTCACTTTAACCACTTTAACCAGTCTATAGGCTGACTCCATTTTGCACTATTACCATATCTGTTTGCACTCTCTGTGATTTTGCCATGTCTTTATTTTATTGCCATGTCTTCTATGTAATATCAGATTTTCTGGATACAAAACAGAAACACACCACAGGATGCACTTCTCATGACCAGTTATTTGTCACAATATGACTCAAGAACAAGGTGAGAGCGGGAATAAGAAAAGATGACCAAAATATGAACTCCTCTCTGAAGCAAGCTATTTTTCCAGCTGCTTCCGTGACCTGATGTGACCTGAGGTATTAAAGTATCGGGAGAAAAGGCAGCACTCAGAGGTGTGTAAACCCAATATATTAGCTTTGCTCCTACATCCTGTCAGTCCTTTAAAGGGCGGCTGTCAGCTCAACTGAAAATAACATTAGGCCTGTTTCCCCAAAGATAAATTTTTTGACTGTCATGTGTTCATTTAAGCTGCTGACATCTTGTAAATGTGACCTTCACACCTTTAAGCAGTCATGGTGACGTTCTTATGACAGGCTGAGCTGTATGACTTCTCTGTGTGTTGTTCTGCCCAGCATATTGCTCTCCTAAATGCAGCAGTAGAACCCTTAAATCATGCACCACTTGTTATTGCTAATTCAGCTCGGTTAACTTACACAGTAATGGCTGTGTGTGCTGATGCCACTGACACCATCAGCAGAAAGGGAACAGTGGGCTGCAGCAGACTGCTCCTGCTAGATCTCTGTTTGCTTTTGGGCCGTCTGCATGTCTCAGTCAAACACTGTGCCGGGAACTGAGGCTCAGACAGTGAGCACACAGCAGCTTGTCATCATTTCCTTACAAATTTATGTATGTTTCTCTGTTCAATTTGTCACCTTATGTCGTACTTTATACATGCAGGAATTGTGTGTATTTCGGTGTAAGATAACAGTCATCCCTCTCCCTCCAGAGGAGTCAAAGGTTGGGATCAAAGACACTTGACCACGTTGGATGCTTGTTAAATTGAATCTTGAACCTGCGTGGTCTGTCTCAGGTCACTACCTGTCTTAAATTCCACTTCCTGTCTCTTTTCACTGACTGCTCCAACATCTTGGCCCTAAATCTAAAATCACTGGATTACTTACTAACGGGGAAGACCAAGTGTGCCAAAATATGTTGATATAGGATTGAAGAATACTTTAGGCAAGACTTAAAAGACTTTTCTCATCTATTTGTCTATATCATTACCTAGTAGTCTGGAAGTTTTGATTTCCCTGGGGCTCCTTTTATTAGATAAGAACAGTGCATGTTTATAAATCAGTCAATAAGAAGCTCCTGTGCAATGGAGTGTTTTTTTCTGATTTTATTTAAATGTAAAATCTATTTCCATTTATATTTATGTAGACTGCATGTTGAACCGTGACTGGTTCAAAATCACTGTCATAGTACACATCTGAACTCGGTGAACTCAGAAAAACTTACAGAGAAAAAAACGGCCTTGCAGTGTCAAACTCTGAATGTAGGCTCCACCACTCTGCACAAGGAAGCTCAGAATGCCAAAAATAAAACCATGTACGACAGCAACTAACAAATTAAATCATATTAGGAACTGGGTGGAGCACCAACCACTGTGATGCAGAACAATGACCAGAAACATTGCCACACTGTGTGTTTTTTTCTCACAAACTGCTTTCAAACATTATACTAAGGACTTCTGCCTCTCAGCGTGCCCCCACTGTAATAATAAACACTATTAATCAACGCTGTCTCGTGGAACAATTGAAGCTTATTGTCTAAATCCAAAACCCGGCACAGAAACCACAATTCCCAGAAGCACCCGGGCGCCAGGAGCGGACCAATGATCGGCAGCGGGCGGCGTGACGGCACCTGCTTTGGTCCATTTATGTGCGCGCGCCTCGCACGCTTGCACAGAAGAGCTCGCGGTAAACAGACAGAGAGAGCAGCTCAGCGTCCACAGCTCGGGAAGGTGGGTGTGACAGACAGCATCTTTATCACAGGAGAAGTCCGAAAGAAGCGTTTTTATCGCCCGTAGCTTCAAACACCGCCGAGGTAATGACGCCCTAAAGAGATGCGGGCGAGAGCAGATCAGTATTTGAGCGGAGGCGGTGTTTTTGGACAGTAATATTGAATTTTTCTTAATGTTTTTTTTGTCGTGAAAGCTTTGTGTCACTTGTAGCAGGCGAGCTAACGGACTGACGGGTTGTTTGTTTCTTATGTTGGACCTCGTTTTTTCTGTCCGTCTGTGATTAATTCAAGGACAAAAAAACGAGAGAGGGGCTGCTGCTGCTGTGGCTGCTCCTCATGGCGGGTAGTTAGCCTTTTGTATGATGGGAGACACTGGCACAGTTGGCACCGACAGACAAACAGACAGACAGACAGGCGAGGGTAGACTTAGAGGACTTTTTTCATGTCTGTCAATTTGTCTGAGACACTTTTGTCAATTGTCACTCGCCCTTCCAAGACACCACTGTGTGTGTGTGTGTGTGTGTGTGTGTGTGTGCGCAAATCTTTTTCTTCTTCGACATTTCGTGTGAACAACCTGCCTTCAGCTCGTCTTTTGTTCGCAGCTGCTCGTCGCGTTGCCGTCAAAAGCGCCTTTGTTTGCGGCTTCTCGTGATGCCCGAGCTAACGACGGCACAAGGACTGAGTGAAATCTGAATCTAAATGAAGAGAGAGAGAGAGATCCTGTCATTGTGAGCGGGGACATTGTTGGGTCAGGCAGCAGCTCTGTGGGTGTACATTTGGTATTTACAGGTGTGGGGAGGGGGCGCAGTCATCAGACCATGTCCTGGTGGTTTTGTTCAAGGAGGTTAAATTAAATTAGTGTATTTTTGGCATTTTCTAGAAGCAAGCTTCGTGTAAATGGCACATTTGGTTGTTGGGGTGTCTTTCTGAGAGATCAGGGGAGGGGTCTTTTCATTCAAGAGCCACATCAGATTTTAGTGATCGTGTTTGGCTCCCATTAACACTTGAGGAGATGACACGGTGGCTCTTGTCATTTCTCCAACACTTCCTCAGGTGTGAGTCCATATTTAGTCAAATAATACTACTGACATTATATTAAGACTAAAGACCAGCTACTGGAGCCCATGTTTAGTCTGCTGTTATGTGTGTGTGTTTGTGTGTCCTCCCTCCTGCGGCTCAAACACATGGTGTAAGGAACAGGTGCTCCCTGATAATTTTTCCCCGGATATGCTCCCTGATCTCATTTGAGATGGGGCATGTTGGTAGGCCGAGTGCAGGCCTGTGTGCAGCTCGCACCGCCGGCCGTGCCCACCCTGATCAGCCTTTTGTTTCCACTAACTGTGGCTTGCGTCGGTCATTAACAATTAAGGCAGCGGGAGGAGGGGGCATGCTTTTTAAAAAGCCCTCTCTTCTTGTCTGATGAAACTGTTCAAGTCATCACAGATTGATCTGACTGTCACTGCTGCCATAAGTTAGAAGAAACAATTTTTTGTGTGTTTGTGTGTGTCGACAACATGCAGGCGTTGCATGCATGTGCCGTTGTGTGTGGATTGATGGGCGGTGGTTGCTTGCAGTACCACAGACGGCCACTGGGTGCTGCCACTGGTCTGTTTGTAGCGTATTTGGATGGAGATAGTTGGAGTGGAAATGCACTGAAATATCCGCTAGAGGTCACTAATTTTAGAGCCATCAGCTGATGTGAAATCATCAGTCACACTGATCTGATCTTTTCTTATTTTCCCTTTCAGGTTAATTGACCTGCATCACACTTTTAAGATGGCAGCCTCTGAAGGTAAGTTGTATCTTAATGCACCAATAATGTACATTAAAATGTTAGATCACAGTTCATTGTACCTTAATTCATTGTTCTACCTTTTGTTTGTGCATGTAGATATCCAGGTCAAGGAGCTTGACAAGCGGGCCTCTGGTCAAGCCTTTGAGGTCATCCTGGCGGCTCCTGCCCCAGATGCCAAGGGTGACTTCCCCCTGTCTCCTCCCAAGAAGAAGGATGTCTCACTGGAGGAGATTCAGAGGAAGCTGGACGCTGCAGAGGAGAGACGCAAGGTAAAGAGATTTAGTGTAATAAATCTTTAGCCCATAGTGTCATACAAACATTTTAATAAATATTTTATGTTTTAACTGTCAGCTGTTTTAAATCTTAAACCTCCCTTTTAAAGATTTTGAATGTCTGTGGTAGATATTGGCTGGAGCTAACTTTTTTTTTTTTTTCTCTCACCATCCTTTCTCAGAATCATGAAGCAGAGGTTCTGAAGCACTTAGCTGAGAAGCGTGAGCATGAAAAGGAAGTGCTACAGAAAGCAATGGAGGAGAACAACAACTTCAGTAAGATGGCAGAGGAGAAGCTCAATCAGAAGATGGAGGCCAACAAAGAGAACCGCACAGCGCTCATGGCAGCGATGAATGAGAAATTCAAGGAGAAGGTCAGTGCTGTAGTTGAGATAAATAGATGAACTTGGACAGTTTTCCCACTGGGATGTTCAAACATAACATTTTTTTGTTTTTCTTGTGTTTTTTATTAATAGGACAAGAAGTTGGAAGAGGTCCGAAAGAACAAGGAAACCAAAGAGGGCACTTCGGAAGACTGAAAGTTACAAACGGGGGATTGTATAGGGTTTTTTACGTATCCAAAGATTGATTTATTTTTTGTTCAGCCAGTATTTTTGTTGTGTTCACTACCCACCTTTTTGAAATAAGAAGTACAAGTTCCACTTTGTGAATTTTTTCAATTCTCCTGCTATAAGTGTACTTGCGCTGGTTTTACATGTGGATCATTTCCCCCCTTGTTGAGTCTAATCCATTTGATATGTAGCTTGTCAGTGCAGCTTCTGCCCTTTTTGAAAATTAGCAGTGTGTACTTACCCTTTTTGAGTAAGCATGTTTCTATGCATAGGTCTTTTATCCCTGCCTATTTCATAGTGTGTTTTGAAAATGTCCCTGTGAAACACACCTGTTCTCAGCACTTACTGTATATTTAAAAAAAAAAAAAAAAAAAAAAGGTAGCACAAGGTTTGATCAAGGCGTTGGCTGTTATACATGCAGGTGTTTAGTGCAGCTTTGCTACCCAGATTCTGCTAGTTTGCTCCTGCAGATCATGTTTTGTGCCACTGCTGATTCTTCGCTTTTTGTAAAACATGGAGTTGTAATCAAAGCACATGACTTCTCGCTGTGAATTAACATGCCAGACATGGAAATGGATGCCATCTGGAACATCACTGAACAGGGGCCTACACATGGAATGCAAAAGAGCAATACACTTGGGCATCTCAGTAGATACAGTGGCTAGTTGACTTGAACTGTTGTACTAAAACAAAAAAAAAAAAAAAAAAAGTAAACACACTTGTGCTTGCTGTTGAAACTTTTGGTGTCCTCTTTATTATGACGGCTGTAGTTTGACTGTGGGGGGTGGCAGGCTGAACAACATAGTATGAGGCTACCCGTCGGTGAGCCTGGACTGACCTTTAAGGGGCTTCAACAACGTGACTGAATCAAACCTGGCTGTTTTGGTGGTCTCCAGGGGTGTAAAAGAGTTCACTGTAGCTGTATGAGACAGTTACGATCCACCCAGAGTAAAGGAGGATCAGGTGTATGTTGCTCCCTGCTTGGGGGGGATGGGGGAGTGTAAATACTGCCAGGTATTCATTACAAGTTTTCTAACTGTGTTTGGGCATCTAAAATAGTCAATCTTTACTACAGATGCAACAAATTAATACTTAATGACACTGCATGAAAGAATTGGTTTTAGCTGACATGCTGTTGATCATAACTGCACATGCATCAGTGACATCACTGCACATTATAAATAATCCAATCCAGCTTCTTGCAGTCTTTGTCTCCCTCTGTTGGTACATTTGAATGAAGTCATTGGTATCACAATCATTTCATATGATTTGGTCATCAGGCATGCAGATGTTTGTAGAATATGTTTTATTATTAAAGAAACTGAATATAGGTACATACAGGTAGCCTGATTTAAGAACATGGGCAAACCTGAAATAACAAAAGTCAAATTATAGGGATGTTAAGATATACAATATTGAGTTGTACATGTATTGAATTGTAAATGGATATTTAAATTTTTTTTAGATGGTGTTGATGGTGTCTTACAATTTGATACAGTGTTGTTTCTGGGAGATGCAGGTATGTATGTATGGTGCATTTCAGTAAAAGTAAGCTGGAAAGTAACTTCAGTCATTATATTAAATGATCCACAAAGGTAAAGGGCATTTGTCATTTGGAGACAGTATAAATGGCCCTATCAAAAACTTGTCTCAGACAACTACACAATCTACACCATATCCTTAAACCCTTCACTAAACTCAAAAGTCCTGCCTTCAAAACCTAAAAAGCACAGTATATTTCAGTTAGTCCAAAAACAAGAATAAACCTTCACCACCTGGGGATTCAAACTGTGGACCTCTGTATTCCCAGAGAGGGAGAATTACTCATTGTGCCCCCATGAAGACAGGCTGTTCACACACTGTCTTACAACAACAATGATATCACATTGCAAACCTAGGGTACTTTTATTTGTAAAGTTAAAGCCTTGATAGTCAAAATATTGCTGATATAATTCTGAAAAAAATAATTCACGCACCATGCTGCTGGTTTCTGGTGTCCTGTCAAATATTTTGGTGACATTTATTTGAAAATGAAATAAGGCACAGAATCTTAATTCAGTACAAATTGCAGCAAGGTTCTGAACATCAGACTCACTGTCTGACAGATCTGAACATTATTTAGTATCCAAAGAACGTTTGTGTCCGTTTTGCCAGCATTTGAATGAACAGTTTGGAGATACAACATGTTAATTGATTTTGCATATTTTGAAAAATATTGGAAGTGATTCAGTGGAAGTGATGACAAAGCTTCAGCTCTGTGGGATGCCCGGGTAATTTTATTTTATTCCTTTTTATTTGGAATATGACATGTCTAGGAATTTAAGTTTGTTAAAATAAACCACACCCACTTAAATCAATGATTACCAAACTTTATCTCTTAACTGAGTCATGACATAACGATCTAAATGGATTGATATATTGAAATAACTTTGATAGTTTTACATCAACAAAGTCAACAAAGGCAAATTAGATTTTGAAACAACTCAGAAAAGTCACAGAATTTGACATTGTTAGAGCAGAAAACCACTGGAGCACATGACTTGAGAGATTAAAATGATGAAATAAGTTTGAGCCTAGGTCAAACTGTTTTTGAGATAATTGCAAAAATGTAAAGTTTGTTATTACAGCACCACCTTAAGGTTAATTTGTGTCATCTTTGGGTCTGAGTGGTGTGTGAGATTTGCAGTCAATTTTCATCTCACAGTTTTTGCTGTATGAACATTTATAGCTGAGAAAAAAAAAAAATAAGAAGAAGAAGAAACAACAGGACTCCAGCAGGAGTTGCTGCTTGGATTCTTAATTAAATGATTAAAACTTTCATTTAGTTGACGTCCCCACTGTGTTACATAACAGAGAATAATGTTGTAACCGTGTTCCCCCTCAAATCCCTTTGATTACATTTGATTCTAAATTTGTTTTCAAGTCCAGAAAAGCTTCAGTGACTCAGGGTTGATCATTACTGAACAATAAATTAGGCACCTAAATATTTTGGGATCTGTTTTTTGTGCCCTCTGCAGTTTACTCAGTGGTTAGAGTGAACATGTTTAAACTGTAATTAGTCCATTGTATGTTCAGCTGATATTCCAACAGTGCTGACCTTTGACCAAACTTCTCTTCCTATTTGTAAGAGTAGCTTTGTTAAAGCAAGACACCTTGTTAGAAGCATCACTGTGCACGTGACACTGAAACAGCCTGTTCCTGTGTACATCTGTACATATCTGGATGCTCAGCTTCACTTTTCTTTTAATGGTGACCAGTGATTTCTTATGTTTTTATTTGATGGTTGGGGTATCTTTGTTACTCAAGTACACAATTACTTAAGTAAATGTAATTGATTATGTTCCACTATTAAGTTTCAGATGAGTATAAGGTCTACACAGATGCTCCAGCAAAATCTGAACAGTTCATTTTATTCATAGTCTGGAGAGATTTTATTTTTACACCTCAATTCTCTTTTCACAGTGTAGAAATGAGAATTTGGTGCTGCTCTTGTTCTAGTGATGACTTTAACAAACCAGTAGAGGGCAATGTTGTTCTTTGCTTCTCTCTCTCTCTCTCTCTCTCTCTCTCTTTCTCTCTCCCTCTGTCTCCTCCTCTCTCCAAATATCACCCTTATTATCTGTATCTTTAAAATCTTGGATTAAATCCATCTTTTTTTCTTTTTTTCCCCCACTAAAAGCCTACTTTTGCAGATTGAAGCAGCAAATTTTTCAAGCACCTCACTAAACTGTAATCAGTACTATTTAGTTGCATCACTTACTAACTTTTTATGAGTAATGGATTATGGATTTCTCAAACATTAGGGTCACATACCCTCATTGCATAAGGGCTTGCAGTAAACCATAGGGGAAAAAACTGAAGTTGTTGGTTTAGTGCTGAATTGTAAGACTATATAACATGCTGAATGTGTTCACCAATTTACTTAATTAAAAGTACAAATACAACGATGGAAAAATACTCAGGTAGACATAAGATTCATTTTTTATTTTCCTATGAAGTAAATCAGTAATAATCTCATTTTATGTAGAAAGCTCAAAACTGTTTTCCAGATACGAATTTAATTAATATTGAATGTTTTAGATGAGTGGTATCACAGATGCAGTAACATGTAAGCATGATTTCAGTGTTGCAGCTGCTCAAAAAGAGCTTTTTTTGACAAAACATTTAACTCAAGGACTTCTTACTTTCATTTTCAGTCACTTCTAAGTCTTCCACATCAATTGAGTTTGCACTGTTATAACTGAGATAGCTCAGCTGCCACCACGTGACCAAACGTCCATACTTTAGATAGCAGGTAACCGTATATGTATTAGGTTACAAGATGAGCACTAGGAAAAACTTCACTTTCTGATGAAGACATTGAGATGTGGTTGAAATAATCAAAAAAGCTTGAAAGGGGACTGTACTGTTTCCAAGGTCAATAATCAGCATTCATGCAGAGTTTTAGGTCATTTATATATTATTGGCTGACACTGCAGTGTCTCCAGCTGAAATCTCATTTTTCATCTGTCGTTTAAACGTGCATGCGTACATGTAAAAACGCGGGTCTGGAACTTTCTCAAGAACCGCTTACTCAAACAACTTCATACTCAACACATAACTTGTTTGGGCCCTCAGCAAAACACCCGCCAAGTGTGAAGTTGATTGCATGAAATGTTGTCGAGATAATCAAAGGACAGACAGACAGAAAAACAGAGATTTTATTAAGATAACAGAACGAATATTTTCCAAGCTTGCTAGTGGTTCTGTGAAGCAGCGCTGAGGAAAAGTGGTACTTTATTCTACAAATACACACTTAGTTTAGCATGTGAACATCTGACATTTTCTAATTAGCACTTAAAACAACAACAGCTGAATAACATGGGAATGACAGTAGTTTTGCAGGTATTGAATCATAAAGCAAAGTATTGGACAGGTGACATTTTTGACCTGGTGATGGCATATATGGAGTATAAAATTTATGTTAAAATGTTCAGTTGAAGTTCTTCAATTTGTACATAAGTACAGAAGTTGAATAAATAAGTTCCTTTCCACCAACGAGGGGGAATAATTACACAAGTTGGGAAACTAGAAATGAACTTTCTCACTGAGTCCATAAACCCTAAAACACCATCAAGTACCCCCAGGGGTCCCAGTTTGGGGAGCTGCTGTCTCAGCTTACATATTAACTGTAAAATACCATTTAAATCCTGTAGAAGTCCTGTCAAACCTCATAAGCTCATATAAGAGGCCCGCTCTCAGTTCCTACCTGGCTGAACACATGCTGCGTGTAATGCAGGTGACAATCAGGGTGTCATGGTGAAGCCTGGCAGTTGTCTGAAAGGAGAGAAAAAAAAAAGGAGTGACAAAAGAAATATCACGGCTGTTAAAGTCCTTGTCTGAGAACTCATTCTCCATGCCTGATTTGCCATGCTGTTCTCGCACAGAAAAGAGTAATTAAGGAAAATCCATTGAGACTCGACACCGCTGAAGAAAGGAGGAATGAGTGGGTTAAAAAGTGAAACGAACCATTAACGTCTCCAACTGTGGAGCTTTAACATGACTAGAAACAGAGCCCGCTCTGTCGACAAATGACCTGTAATAAACCTCTGTGATTGGACTTTGTTACCACAGCAGGAGTGACCCACGACAACCTTGTGCATGACAGCTCCACAATGCTCTGTATGCACAATAGCTCTTATAATTACTGATACACACAGCATGAAAGACCGGTTCTTCATGTTAAATACACACATTGGTAGCTCCATAAAGTTTGGTATAAGACAAGCAAAACTCTGCAGGCCCTCACTCTGATATTACTCACTGAGCACAGTGTTGACAGTATAGGCCGGCCTCTCATTATGACTTACTGCTTGCTAGTGCACAGCCTGCAGAGAGCTAATCACATGCATTCACTGCATCATCCCCTCTGAAGTGGAGCCCACGCCGTAACTTGATCTTTAGGCAGCGGTTCCCATCGTTTTTGGCTTGTGACAGCTCTTACAGGGGGTCTCCAACCATTTTACATTCAGCTTACTAGTCACGGTAAGATCACCCAAGTAAGTATGGATTACTTTCAGTTCGACTCCTCTGAGAACTAAAAACCATGTTAAAGGTGTGAAGATTTCAGTATGGAGGAGAATACGAGCAAAATGAATTAATTAGCAGTATTTGCCATCTGAGGTCCAAACACACACCTTCAACTGTGATGCTTCTCTGCTAGCTACACACACCAGCTAAGTGTTAAGTGCAGCGCTCCATGATGGGCAGAGTTTGCAAGTCAGCCCTCATCACGTTTGCCTTGATAAATCTGCCCACGGTTTCAAGATGAGTCACTGACATCTTCTAACTTTTGATGGGAAGAAAACAGGAAGCTTGTTTCAACATATATTTGGCAGAGATAACTATTTTTGAGAGATAACTGAACAATTAATTTTTATTGCACCGTCTTTAGTTTAGTAAGAGTCATCTATCTGTATTCTGCTGTTGAATGTGAAAGAGGTGATGGCCTATTTTCTTTAGATTCTACATTTTAAATTAGAAGACAATCTGACCAAATCTCTAGGAGAAGTTCGTTAAAGTGTGATACCTGCAAATGACAATAACTTCCTATTATAAATCAAATATCGAAATTCGCCACGCCACCACGCATGCAGTTTTTGATGAAAATGAAAAACTTCATAATGTAGTGCCGCACATGTCTCCAGATTTTACAATTCAAATTAGAAGTGGATCTGATGAAATCTGTAGGAGGAGTATGTTAAAATACAAGGCCTGAAAATAGGTGAAATTATGGCAAAACAGCACACATGAAATATCTCACTTCTTGTTTGATTTAGGATATGGGTCCAAGAGACTTTTTTATAGAGGCCAGGACAATACACTTGTGTGCCAAATTTCATATATATTGGACAAACACAGTCCGGGGCTGCTTTTTTGAAAAATTCTAGACTAGGGGGCGCTACAGAGCCATTTTGCATCAATCTGGCTCCAGGAGACTTTTTTGTAGGCCTTGTCAAGATACATGTATGTGCAAAATTTCAGACACGTGGGTAAAATGCAGTGGCGAGGCAGCTTCATTAAATGTATCTAGGTGGCGCTATTGCTCACTGCGAAAAGGTTGAAAGTCTTATGAAACAAGTTAAATTTGATCATGTATACATAAGTTAGAGCAACGTTTCCACTCATGGCGAGACATCAAAATTCGCTGTGCCGTCATGGCCACGCCCTCTGATGAAAAGTTGCCAACATCCACACCTAGTTTGAGGTGAATATACTCAACCACTTGGCGGAGAAGGCTATCATAATGTAAAACATGACACTTCCTGACACCAACAGGTGGCGCTATATCCATAACTGAATATTGTTGTTGTATAAATTTGTTCAGACCTGGACTACAATCAAACATGAAATTTCAGCCTGTTTCAACAACATATGTGTGAATTACAGCCACTTCCTGTTTGTTGGCGAAACATCGAAATTCGCCACGCCGCCATGGCCACATCCTTTGATGAAAAGTTGAAAGCTTGCATGCAATTTAACATCGCCCATGTCTCTAGATCATACAGTCCAAATTTGAAGACAATCAGATCAGATCAAATCTCTAGGAGGACTTCATTCAAGTACGAGACATGGAAATGGCCACGATCGTGCCAAAATATGATTTTAGATTCAAAATGGCAAACTTCCTGTTGGAGTTAGACCATGGCTCCAAGAGAATTTTTTGTGAGTCTTGGCGTGTTACATAACCCCTCCAATTTCATTTCAAATGAGTAGGTCAAAGCGTAGCCAATGGGGACCCTCCGAAAACATGCACGTAGGTGGCTCTGTAGAGACATTTTTGGGTGCCCATAAAATATGTAATTTTACACCTGACTTTGGGGGGTATGCAAAGAGTTTTCGAGCACCTTCACGCATAAAATGCGATTTATTTATGCACTGAATAAGGAGGAGAAGGAGGAGGAGAATAAAAATAAGAAACATTTGAATTTCAATAGGGCCTCACACCGCCATCGGTGCCCATCAGTGCTCGGGCCCTAAATATATAGATGTTAAAACCTGTAAACAGGGATGTGAACAGGTAGCAACCAACAAGTGATAGCAGTGACAAGTATTGAATCTGGAGAGTGGAACGTCTGTCTCCCCCTTCTGGATGTTAGAGTAATTACATTAATGTGAATGGTTGACTGGTGCCTGTTCTGTCTACTTACAGGTGAGCTTGCGACATCTCTACCACCCCATTTAAAGAAGGACAGACTGAAAAAAATACATTGAGTCATCTGATGAGGTAATGAGATAATTTATGGCAGAAATGTAGCCTATTTTCCACCACAAAAAAATTTACTTCCAGCAAAAAAGTGCTTTGACAGTCCTGACAGTTTGACTGTTTTGACAGTCTCCATCTACTGACAGGTTAGTAGATGGAGACGACCAGCTAGATAGTCTGTTTTTTTTAGCCCACCACTCTTTAGCGCTTTAGTAGCGGGTCATTGCCCAGTGACCAGTGAGTTCAGAGCAAAAACTACTTTCTTTTCTGTCGTAACAAAGTAACTAGTGGTAGTTACAAAGTAACGTTCCTGCATCACTACCGATGCACTAGCCCGGGAATGTTGCCACAAACATCAGATTTAAAAGCTCTGGTGAACTGTGAAATACAAAGAGAGTCCCCTGGAGGTGATGGGCGTAATTGGGTGAACTTGTGTGAAAGGGGCTTCAATGTAACACACTTTTATTTATATGTAAAAGTCCTGCATCATAGTTTTAAGTAACAAGTATTAAGCATTAATAAGGTGCAAGTGAAGCCAGAGACAGTAATGAGCTGGTGAGATCAAGAGTTCAGCAGTCTTGTGACCTGAGGGATGAAGCTGTCCCTGAGCCTGCTAGAGCAGGACCGGATGCTGCCGGACGTCAGCAGGCTGAACAGTCTGTGGCTGGGGTGATTGGTCTTTAATGATCCTGCTGGCCTTTGTCCTACACTGCTGGGTGTAGAGGTCCTCCATGGATGGCGGCTCCGTCCTGGTGATGTGCAGTCTTCACCACCACTTATGGTTGAGGGCGGTGCAGCTGCCAAACCAGGTGGTGATGCAGCCAGTCAGGATCCTCTCTGTGGTGCACCTGTAGAAGTTACAGAGGATCCTGGAGTCTATGTTGAGCCTCCGCAGCCTGCATGGGGAGAAGAGCCTTTATTTTTAAAGGCCTGAATTGGTAAAAGTCTTCAATATTTCACTAGAAATAGCACCATGTTATTTGTAGTAAGTGTAGTTCTAAAAAAGAAAAAAATGTTATTTTCTGAAAATTTCTTTGAATCTGACCATCCCCTTAATCAGCTTGTGATCTCATATTTATCTTAGGACCATTACGAGGGTCCTGACCCCCATTTTTAGAAACTTTTGTTTTAAGTTCAGGCATCTTAAACACAATATTGTGCTAAATTCATTATCTTAAAATGTCTTTGCCACTCGTCCATCTTATCCCCCCCCATTTGATACGTGTGTCAGTTATTTCTATTTACTTAAAGAGGGCCATGTTGAGCCTAGTCAGATGACAACAGAGACGAAAGATGTTCCGGCCTGTATCTCCCCGAGCAAACATAATACCGAATTAGTCGAGTCTATCCTGACATCATCTTAATGAAAACGTCTGTGGGAAAACAACAAATAGGGCCGGGCTAAGGCCGGGGCTACAGGGAATGTGGACGGTGTGCTGATAGACCGAGGCAGGGAGGGATAAGGCAGGCAGAGCTGAGCGGGGTCAGCGGAGACGATGCAGAAGGCACATTAAGACTGAGGAACACAGATCAGCAGACATGAGCGAGAGTGAGATAAAGCTGGGGTGGGGAGGGACGGGAGGACGAATAATGATCTGGACGTGAAAATACTATTACAGGGCTGACTGAGTTTTTAATGTAGCGAAGAGATGCTGTTAATATTGAAAGTAGCAGGTGGTTGAACATACTTACTGATGGGGGGGGTGTTGGGCCACTCATGGATATCAGCCGGGGCTTGACCGATGTCGTGTTTTTAATGCAGATACTGACACCAGGCAGGAACTTTGCAGCTGCCAGTAACTGATGTTTTCTGCTGGAATTTAAAATTGAGAAATGTCTTCTCTTTAATGTATTGTCTGCCTGGAGCTTTTTTGTTCTCAGAGTACCACCGGTGAAGCTTTTTCAAGGCTGGTATAGCAGATGCCAGCAGCAATTAAAACATGGATATAATTTTAACATAGGTATAGGAATATATGTGTAAGAATGCACAAATCCCATGGCTGCATTAACCTGCCAGGGGCCCGGGGCAGAAATGAGCTGTTGGGCCCCTGCTCTTTCCATTCACTGTGACATGTGTAGAGATGTTCTATGTACAATATCCTCATTTTCAGGTAACAAAGCAGAAAGGTCTTGCTATGTATCAGCTTGCCATAGTTCCATAAATGTGTCTGTTGTGGCTCTATGGGTCGGGATAACTTTGCATTCGCACCTCAGTCTGTAGAGATTTTTACAAACACTCTCAGTCAGACCCAAAGTAAGTGCAGAGAGTTGCCACCTGAAGTATTCTGGCTAACTGCGAGATCTAGATTCAGGGCAACTTACTAGCTTTTCATTTCAGATAATGTCACCATTGTAATGTTGAATCTGTTGTGGAAAAAATCTCGTTTTGTACTGTAAATAAAGAGAATTGATTCAACAGAGCTGAGTTTTTTACTTTTAATATATTCTTGCAAGAAGATGAGCCATCAGACAATCAGACATGGAGTGTGGATGAGGACTCATGAGTGACACAGAAAAGAACAGATGCTTATAGTGAGATACAATCAAAGGCATGGTGAGGCATGGTGACGGGTTGCAGGGTCCTGCCACATCGTCTTTGTGTAAGAAAGGATTGTGGCAAGAAGATAATTCAACAGACTGTTATGGTTTAGGATGAAAAGCAGCCAGAGACAACTTTGTGATGGGTTGTCTTCCTTTCGTAAGATGAGCGTTATCAGTCAGGGGTCTGATCTTTTACTGCAGATCAGGGGCCTGTCCTTTAAAAGGAATTAGCCCTGGTTACTCTAACATTGTATAAGAGAATAGCAAAACATTATATAGAGAACATAAAGGCAGTTATTAAGAATACAATAATAGTAATAGTGGAATTTCCATTACAGATCATAGCGGTCGAAGAAAATGTAGAACCAGGTGCTATTTTTGTTGCTGGTGGCAGTTATTTGTTACAGAGCTGTAATTACTCCTTTGATTATTACTATTGCTTTTTTGCCTCTGCCTCTATTCTCGCTACGTCTTCACAGTAAATACGGTTTTCCACTGAAACATTGCAGTTAGCTTTCCGAGTGTCCTTGGCAGACAGCATGAATACAACACACACGTGTAAGCAAACCAGCACTGAATATGCGGAGTGATTAGGTCAGACGGCAAGCTGGGCCGGCATGTAGATACCTGTGCAGTTATCAGTGGCTCTCTCTGGGGGCTACTTTCAGACTCAGAGGGTTGTTTATTTGTAAAGCTGTAGGAAGCTCACGCAGCCCTGTTTTCACAGTTAACAGGACCGATGAAGTCACAGTGGCTACATTTATGGGCAATATCCCAACAGTCTAGAAGCCAGAAGAAAAACATTTCCATGGGCGTCACCGTTTATTAAAGCAATCATTAATCATTAAAATGGTAATGGGAAATAATGGAAATGTTGCCAATATTTATATTTTATTTAATATATTTTACTTGGTTATTGTTGGATGGAATTCAGGGAGGAATGAATGAAGGCAATTGATTTTATTAGAGGCTGTTGCATCCCTTTGTTTTAATGCATTGTAATTTTCTTAATCTTTGCATTTGTAATTTACCAAAAAAAAACAAAAAAAACACACATTACAACAGTTCATCTTGTGTGCAAAAGTACAGTTTAGTCCATCTCGTCACGTTTGCCACATTTAAAATCACATCTTGACAAAAGCATATGATGTTTTGTCAGCAAAACAATTAGACAATTAAACATGACCCGGGTCAATTTGTCAGAAACCAAAGATCCCTATAAACATTGTTTATATCTCATTCTAACTCCATTAATAACCATTTCAATCAATATTTAGTTCAATGGTTGTTCTTTACCTCTCACAGATCATGGTTCAATGAAGATAATTCACTCATTTTGTTGTACAAAATGCATGTTAAAACCCTTTTTTAATGTACATTGGGAAGACCTACATATAAAATACAATAGTTTTAAATGACATAGATTTTTTTAAATAAACACCTCTTCTGTTCACTGTCAAATTAACCTGCTCACTTAAAATCAAGACAAATGAGTCATGAGGATTTGTATTGAAAGTAAACATTATTTAAGCACAGTTTTTGAACCAGAAATGAACATTGGGCATGACCAGCTCAAAAGCTGACTTGATGTCTGTCACACAAATCACTGCTATCCTGGCGGGCCCCGGCACTGTCCTTATTATGTTTTCTGCAGACAGTTTTGCCTGACGTATATTTGGGGATGAAAAAAAAAGATCACTGTATTTCACCATGTCTTGCTTGGAGGAATATGAATAACAGTTTCCTCATTTGGTTCATAATCAGAATCATCAGACTTTGAGTTTGCCCACAGGAACAGAAAGGTTCACGTCGAAAGTCATAACAACACCTACTTTCTCGCACTTTACAGATGAGGTCAACAGTCTAGGGACAGTGTGTGTATGTGTGTGTGTGTGTGTGTGTGTGTAGGGGTGTGTGTGTATGTGTGTGTGTGTGTGTGATTGGGGTAAAATATGTCTCACATTTTCAAAGAAACAAATAACATTTGCTTCTGCCCCCCTTTAGCTTTCCACATTGACTGTGTCTATGTAATATAAACATGCAGGGGGGGTTGCAAATATGTGAAATGAACCATTTTCATTCTATATGTTGATTACACTTATTAAGCCAAGCAGAAGAAGTTTTGTACCGAAAAAATACTTTTAACTATTTTTTTTTAGATTTTTAAACTTTAATAATGGGTCAATTTGACCCACAACACAACAGGAGGGTTGAAAAATTACTTTGAATAACACAGAAATCTCATCTTTGAGTGGCTAGTTCAAGTTGTTTTCAAAAGTATAGAAAGGTCTTATTGTTGACCCTTTTGCCTAGTGAGGGTGAAAAAAACTCCCCTTCGACCGTGGTGTTTTCCTCTAAAAGAGGAAATTTCAGTCAGAGGGGGCCATTATGGCTCGATGCAGCACAATGAAATTAATAAGATGATGCATTAGAAAATCTACTCATACAACTGAAAAGGTGAGATATATGCTTTCAAAAAATCAGTTTTTGCTTTTAAAGAATTGTGCTTCACTTGGCTTTTCATTGAGAAGCAGTGGGGCCACCAAGATCAAATAGCTGTAGCCAGTATTCACCATCTCACTGCTGGTCTTTGAAATAACTGCAGGCATTCATGGGAAGATGGTAAAGCCTTAGCCTTTGTTTGCTAGGTTTTAATTACTTCTTCAGTGCAAAAACAAACAGCACAGACATTTCAGCCACTGCATTCTTTAATAAGTTCTGTAATCAAAGGCACTGGCTGAACCATCTGTGCAGAGAAAAAAAATACAGAACGAAACCTGAATAAGTCAGAAACAACTTTGAACGAACGTCTCTTTCATTTAAGAAAGTGGAAAGTGCTCTTTCTTTTCCATACACCAAGAAAGAGTGGCAATGTTAATGTGGGTTAGTAAAAAGAAAGAATAAATGACTATCTCTCTCTCTCTCTCTCTCTCTCTCTATATATATATATATATATATATATATATATATATATATATATATATATAGTTAGTATGTTTTCTCTTTGACTTTGACTGTTTCCTAGATATGGGGACTTATATGGGTGACAGATTTTGTAGGTTATTATAGGTTTTATATCTATCTATCTATATATATATATATATCTGTATATATATATATATATATATATATATATATATATATATATATATATATATACACACATTCACATTCACATTCATATATAGCCTTCATAGTCACCTGATCTCAGCTGAGCAGCTGTGGGAGGTTTTGGAGCCACGTGTTAGACGGCGCTCTCCAGCTCCATCATCAAAACACCACATGAGGGAATATCTTTGAAGAAAGGTGTTCATCCCTCCAGTAGAGATCAGAGACTGTTCTGGTGTCACTTGTGGCCCAACACCTTACTAAGACACTTTATGCTGTTTTTTCCTTTAATTTGTCACCAGCTGTCATTTTAAGCATAGTGCTGAAATCAAAGCTGTCTTTGTTATTCTCTGTAAAATATCTTTAAATCTGACCATGTTCATGTCAAAAAGTTTCATGCATTCAGTGTTTCCCCCACAATGTTCTTCTTGTCAGGATTGAAAAGCCTTTAAACCGTGGTCTGAAGTCTTCTCTGACAGCCAAGCTAATGAAATTCTTTTGGCAGTGTTAACAGCTCTTGATGGGTAAATAAGTACTAAACCACAAAGGGCTGCTGCGCTGCTCTCTGTGGGCTGAAACTCTCAGACATGCTGCACTTGGCCCCACCCCAATCAGCAATGCCATAACAGGAACTCCCAAACAGCTGTCCAAGCCAAAACACCTGCTGTATCACTGACTGGGGTGTGGCCAACATGTTTGGCACATTTCTGGCACATACAGGGCATGACAGCAACAGTTTTCTGCCCCATTAGCGTTCATTACTGTTCAGCTTTTACAGCAGTTACAATGGATTCCAATGCAACATAGAGCAATCAAATCATCAAAATCCCAATGGAAACTTCTCAAAACACCCACGCATGTGAAAAGAAAAGCAGCCTTAAAATGTCAAAACTCAAGAAACCCTTCATTCTAAGGAAGGATGAAGCCATAAGCCAATGTGTGTTTTGGGTAGTTTACATTCTACAGCTGAAACCTTACACATGGTTGGGTGTTTAATTGGCTGATTCCAGTAAACATATTAAAATTTTACTACAACTTGCCAGCAAAATAAATAAATGAATCACTATTTCCCCACCGGAGTTCTAATATTGGAATTGAGACCTTCGTGTAGACAGAATAGTCTAAGAAACTCAAACAGTTAAATAAAATATTAAAAACCCAAATAAGTAAAACATTTTCAGAGACTTTAATTTGATCATCATGACCTCAGTATTTTTTTAATCTTGGCTGTATCCCTTGTCTCCTTATAACTCCAAGTGTTGTGATGGAAACATACAGAAAACAACTGACATAGTCTCCAACTGTCCAGTGTGACGAGTGGATTACCCAACGTGTGCCAGTCCATAAGTCCAGAGACAGACAGACAGACTGCAAAACCCCAGTATATAAAACCAAACTATCTGCATAGCCTGATACTATGTGTGGTTAGTGAGAAGATTTGGCTTTAAACCATACTATCAACGTAGCTCTAAGGATAGCAATGGTTTACCACTTTAGTCCACACTAAAATATCATTAACATAGTCATGCACAGACTTTGGCAAGAAGCTGCCAGTGATGCAGGAAGAAATGTCAGGGGACACTTTTAATTTTACTGCAGTATCTCAACAGCAGTCTTAGGGAGTGTTGTGAAATTTGGTACTGATATGCATGGTCCCCATAGGATGAACCACAGTGATTTTTGGTATTGCCACCAGCTGGTCAAAGTTTAAACTCACCCAGTGAAATACCTCAATATCTCCCTGATGAATGATCACAAAGAAATTGGTCACAATTCATATTGCCCTCAGGTTGAATTGTAATCATTACAGTGATCTCCTGACCTTTAATGGCCATCTGTGTCAGCTGCACTTTAGCACTACTTAGCAGACGTTAGCATGCTAACAGGCTCAACTTAGACAATCTGCTCATTGTGAGTAGCATCCTAACATTAGCATTTATGTCATAATGTTTAAACATAATGTTTAAACTGAAAAAAAAACAGAGTCAGAGATATTACAGAATTTCTGACACCAGCATTCTTTCCATTGATCAGAAGAACTGAAGACATGTAGGCACACTGCTGGAAGAATGTCTGCAAATGCAGTTAGATCTAAATAAAATCCTATATTTACACTAATACAATCAACCATTTCAGGAGCTACACTGTTTGTATCTGGCCCCACTTCATAACGAACTGCTCCAAATATGAATCCAACAAAAGTATCTAATTTTGGCTGTTTATCTGATGGGATAAGTCCCCTACAAAAATGGACAAAAGCTGTGGATTACTCTTATTGGAGCTCTGTTTTTAGAAAAGAGACATTGCTGTGAAGTAAGGTTATGTTTTACTGGTTTGAGCCAGGTCTGCAACCATGTTTGATAAATACTGAGGCCAATGGGTCTAAATCCAAATCACTTCAAATAAGAACATGACTTCTGTGGCTTAAACGGCAGCCTCACTTTGCAGCACATTGGCCATTCCATTTACCTCCTCTGCTTTGCCCCGACAGGCGCAGCTTTTGGAAGTAGGTCTCAGAACGCATGCACAGAAAACCAAAACGATCTGTCTCTTTGTGGTATGTGAAAAAATATGATATCTGAAAAGTAACCCTTTAAAATATGTTTGGAGAAACTTGACTAAAGGTTACTTTCACCACTGAACAAATAAGGAGGTGTAAAGCTTAAATTGTGTTGCCATGGTTACCTGCAGTTTAATGTACCCTGTATTTAGAGTGGTGGTTAAACATTTGACTGTAACTATGTCGGCATGTCCCAAATGTATAACAGCCTCTGGTCACCCAGTGATATACAGCAATAAAATCCAATAAAATGCTCTTCACACTTCTTCACAGCACCATCACCCTCTATTGTATATTTTATTGTAGTTGTATAGTTGTATTTTAGTGGTATAATTAATATTTTAGGTCTATATGTATTTTATTAGTCTAGTACTATTATTTATTTTAATATTTTTATTTCTTTTAATCTATTTTTTGCTTGAGTGCCTCTATTCTTGTTAATATTTTTGAGCATTGTTTTAGGGAGCTTGAAATTTAAGAATTTCATTGCCAGCGATTGCTTGATGTAAATCGCTGTGCATATGACAATAAATTCTTGAAATTGAAATTGAAATAAAAAATACCATTCTGATGATACCTGCAAATCAGTGCAATGCTTGACAAGGCTCTCAGGTTATCCACAGAGTACGTGCTCCATCAGAGCCTCTTGGTAAAGTGTTGATAAAAATGTTAGTGATGTCAAGCGGAGGAGGATGTTTTAGTGTCTGTGTGTAAGCAGCGTTTTTTGTGTAGGTGTCAGCAAGCCAAGCATCTCTTCACTTGAAGCAACATCACACATATTGATCAACAGCATCCAGAGAGGCCTAAAGTGTGTGTGTGTGTGTAAACCAACACCAAGTCATGCACACTTTTCACATTAAACAGTCCCAGAGTACAGCAGTGTGGGAGTAGATAATCCAAACGCCTCGGTGCTTATAGGAGATGACCCACAGTTAAGCAGCTAAAATCTCACCTACTTTTCAGGCACAGTGTGCCGTTGCTGCAATTTGCTCCCACTATTGTGAAGAATAATAACTGATTGTTGGGTTTTTATCACGGTTCAGCCCCCGTGGTGAACCCCTCCTCCAGGGATCGCTTCCAAAGTTGATTTATGCAAAGCCACTGTGGTAAAGTCAACTAAATCCTGACTTGTGCATATGCAGTTGTTTTTTTTCTGAGAGGTGAGGCACGTTCCTGGAAGCGGTGTCAAGTCGCAGCAACTCTGAGCCGCAATGATAGAGCGAGTCTGTAATGAAGCAGACTAGCAGATAAACAGAAATGTGAATAGGAAGTGGAACTTTACAGGCAGAAACGCTGCTTGATGTTTCTGCCTGAAAATTGAGTTGCTTTCAAACAGTGAGGAAGTATATGTGTGAGCGTGTGTCTGGAGTCTGGATTACTTGATTAAACTGGAAGAATGCCTAATTACATCAAGCACAGCTTGCTTGAGTGAATATTTGTGTATCCAAATACACTGAGGCTACATCTGCAAGTTTTAGATAAAGATTTATCTGAAGAAATATGAAAAAGCGGATGCGATTCCAATTACCATCCGGACGTAAGATTCCTACTTTCAGTCTGCACTCGTCCTTTTTGGACACCGTTGTTGCGCCATGTTGTGATACAGTAGGTACAATTTAATTTATGTTGAGGTCTGAGTGTACCAGATGGACTGTGTCTCACATTCCTCAGTTATAAGTTTATAGTCAACAATTTTAGCCTCCAAGTGAACAGAGCAGCAGGATGGAGGCTCAGGGTGACTCAGCTACATCTAAATTTAATTCACTTCATATAAAAGTGTCTGTTGCTGCTTTTCGTCCCACAGTGGTGATTCAAACTACATGCAGAGAATGTTTTTATTTTTACTGCAACACTGTTCCTTAGCACCAATCTTTGCTCTCAGAAAAAGCCAAAAGCTCCACTGTTGGATTCTGCAGTGTTGACTGAGAAAATGTGCACCAATCTGGAACAGAAAAAACAAGAAAGTGGCATGGTAAGTCTAATTTTCATGGCAATGAGAAAAGGCTTGGTGACATATTAACTACTTTTGTGTTGTGGCTACTGTTCAATGTCATTTCTTGCTAAATGGACACAAAGAGTAAAGTTCTCTTGGTGTGAGACCATGAGAAGGGTTGTTTAAAGCTGGTTGCTGCAATACAGAGCTTCCATTTTGGACCCTCAGGTTGACTTTTTCACATCAAAAGGTCCTTACTGTCCTTACAGGACTCACTGGCTCACTGGTTGGCAGATGACCTGAGCTGTGGATCCTGCCACTGAATATGCAAAAATTGTAACATCACTGTATTCAGCTGTTCTTCAGTGTTACTTTATCTCAGTGAAACTCTCCTACAACTCTTTATAGCTTTGTAACCTAAAACTAATGAACAACTAAACTTTTAATACACAAGAGCGTTCTCTCTTGTAGATGGATTGCACTGGTGGGTTTTTCTTTGGATTTCAGAGCATTTAGTGACGATGTATCACATTTCTTAAATTTCAGTGCTGTCTTCCAGGAATTGTATGCTGCAAAAGTTGTCTGATTGAAGGTAATTTTATTATTTTTTTTTTTTTTGATTTGCTACATATTGAGTCTGACTAAAATGTTATCAATTGAAGCTTAAAAAAAACAAAAAACAGCAGGGGGTGCTGCAGCACCAACTCTGACACTCATAGTCATCAATGCCAAGTGGCATCAAAATTGCACAAATTAATTGCACAAGTGTATTTTTTCCTGAATAAGTGAATCAACAGATGATGGCAAGACTGTTGAAATAGCTTAATTTCAGATAGAATACTCTGAAGACATGAATAATATCTTAGCAATTTGGCAGATAGACGTTGGGCAAAGTATTACAGTCTGATGAGCCCAGCAATGAAAATGGCAAAATTTCTTGGTGAAAGAAATTTGATTCAATTACATTTCTGCAATCACAAGATTCATTTACACAGCTGAATTAAATTTGAAGCAGACTTGTATTAAAGACAGGAACCAATTCCCTCTGTTTGATGAGTATATTTGGTCAGATATTGGTACAAAGCCTCATTGATTTCTGATCTGCTCTAGTTTGTCATGTTTTTTTTGTCAAAGTTTTTTTTTTTTTTTTTTTTTTACAAACTCAACACTTCTGGTATCCATGTCAAAATCCATGTCAAATTAAAAGCCCTCTAAGCCCTCAAGTTTTTAAGTACTTTAAGCACTACAAGTAACAATATTTCCCTCTTGTATTGACATTAGTCCTTAATGAATACGTAACCTTAAAAAAGTGGAAAAGTGGCCAAAAGTCCCTCATGAATCTGATGGTATTGGTTTTAGGGCATTGTCTTGTGTACCCTTTTTCCATCCATTGACTTGAATTAGATGGAGTCAGGGTGAAACTAGCTCTGAATTAGTGTGCAGTGCCCAGCTGGGATGATGTCCATTAGGAAAGAGAACACATAATAGAATCCAAAATTAAACAGCTTGAAAAGTAAAAAGTAATTCATTTGTTCATTTAAAAAAGTTCAATAATAGTTTATTAAGCTGGCTGACTACGGAACAAGCTTTGTGGCTGCTGTGGGAGGCTGACCACTGCAGTTAACCTCTGCTTAACCTTCCTTGCCAGAATGTAACCAGCCTGATAAAAGAGCTATAACAGCCTGCAAATAGTCGCTATGTCACCGAGCTTCTAGTACCACCATTTATACAAGGATGTGGATGAACTTCACCGTGTGCAAGGCCTGAGACAGTGAGATCAATCAGTCGGCCTGTATAGTCAGCTCCTTTGGCTCATATAGGAAAAAAAAACAAAGGAAGACCCATATGACTTTGTCGTCTGAGATAATATACAGTATACTGCATATTCAAGGTTATGTGACCAACAGAGAGGAAATGCTTATCTGCAGTGCTGTCCAAAAATAGAGAATGATATACAGACTCATGCCTACATTACCAAATTACATCTCCAGTTATTTTGAATCAATTGCACACAGAGAGGGTATGCACATCATATTTTGTCAGCGCTGTCCTCTGAGAAGAGATTACTGCACGGTCCAGGAGAAAATCAGGGGTCACAGCTGCTCCACAGAATGGATTTTTCAGGTTATTATCTGAGTTTGTATTCATGCTCGTAGAGATTCAAGGCCTTAAATCCCACAGTCAACACAGAATCAGCATCAGGAGAGAGAGAGAAGAGAGAGAGAGAGAGAGTTTCTTTATCATGAAGCACTTCAGTCAATTAATGTCTTTGATGTCACATATCATGTTCCTTGTTATGCAAATCACTCCCTGTGAGAAACACAATGAGGTGTATTTATCTGCGTGGATCTGGATGTCTGCAGTGAATACGTAAAATGAGACAGATTAAGAGGAAAATAAATAAATAAAAAGGGAAGGAGGTGTGAAAGTGAGAGATCTAGGAGGGGATAAATTTAGGAGAAATAAGACAGCATATTCTCTTGCAAAATGCAAAGCTGTGAAACGCTCTGCAATTTACCACTGAAATGATTTCCACTTCTCCTGGATATGGTCCCAGTTAGTCACTGATACCTTGCACACTACAGCTCCATGGGGGGAAATTAGGCGGAAGCAGATTTTTCTATATATATATATATATATATATATATATATATATATATATATATATATATATATATATATATATATATATTCTATCTAGAGTGTTAGAAATTGAAATGAAATGAAGTCGAGATGTCACAGATCACGGAGTACGGCACCATCGCCTGAATGGGCCTGCACACACTGTGCCTTGTGTATAACAAGTCGAGGAGTTTGCTCAGACAGCCATTCAAATTCTCTGAGAGCTTTGTCTCCATGCTGCATGTCTCGCCCTAAGTTCCAGTGTATCCGCACTGGAACTTAGGGCGAGACATGCAGCATGGAGACAAAGCTCCTGAACCTGGCAGATGACTATTCTTCATAATGACCGGGAACAGTCAAATGGCCTCTTTGGAACACTGCACCAAAGATTTTACCAGAGACGCTAATTTTGAGGATTACAGCTGAAAAGTCAGATGTGAGAACCAGGCAAATGCAATGAGGAGAGCTGCGTGAGGCTGATAGAGTCAGAATAATTCTCTTTCATTGCGATTTGGCTCTTATTTTTGGAGTTTGTCAAAAAGTACTTGGTCTGAAGGTCAGGTTTCAAGCTCACTCTCATGATTTGGAGGTAAAGGGTCAAGTCTTACTACCTTTTTTAACATGCAATAATCAATTTTTTTTTAAATGATCACTTGGTCAAATAGTGTCTGTAGTTCCCTTCAGCTCAACAGAATTTTTTGGTGTCTTTCTGTTTGTTTATCAAAACTTAACTGTTTTGTTCATTCAGCTATTTTCAATAAAAGGCTGTAATACAATTAGAAAATAGACATTGAAAATAAAGAATTAGAGATATTAAGTTATGAGGTTATAATAGACTCTGCTGCCAATTTATTATGTACACCAAGATAAAACTAATACAGACTCACAGGAGAGCGGTGCTGATTCAGGTGTATGGTAACTTTGGATGATGTTTGTGCTGCTGTTAAACTGTGCTGACAGGTGTTTCCATTATTTTGTCCGCCCAGTTATTTCAACAAGGGCATGCTAAATAACAGGAACATACACTTTCCCTATAATGGAATATAATTCAACAGTTCCAAAATGATTCTGCAGTTGAATCGACGCCTCTCCTCAACACTGAGATCTTTATGAGGGGCGGATTTATTGCACGGCTGTTGGATTAAACTGCATTAGTTTTAGCTAGCTGCTTTAAACGACTTCCTCTAAAATGTGTCTTCATGACACCTTTGAATCACTTCTCCCTCGTGGACATTTTTTTTTTAACTGCTTTAAGAGAAGAACGTTTTCGGGCACGTTTGCATGTTTGACAGTCATCTCTGCCTGTCAGTCAGTCGGCTGTGTTGGGTGGCTTCCTCTAACTTGTCCCACCGCAGCACTCCTCCCCTTTGTTTAAATATCTGTATCCTCTGGCTTCAGTAACTCAGCTGAGGCAAATCCACACTTCAAACAGCCTCCACAGACACCTCTGTGTGTGGTTTTTGCAGTGTCTTTGCAAAGCTGCTAAATACCTGTGATAATGAGAGCGGCAGAGCAGGTGAGATAGATGTGCTGCCATTATAAATACTGCAGGGAGGCCTGCCGAGGACACAGAGACTTGATCTCATGGGGATGTTCCTGCTTCCTTACAGGTACAACGCTGACACTGGAAATGTCATTTGGACAGGTTCAAATCCACTTCCCACACAGTCTCTTCTTTCTCTCAAGCTAATGTACAAGCTGCATTTACACTCTCTGTGACATACTGTATAGGCAGATTTTTTTTTAAACTCAGAGACAATATAATCGGTTCTGCTTTTCTGATTTTGAGTTTTCCTAATGCTATAGCCAATGAGTTATCACCCACAGCCATCAGCACAGATGTTTTATCAGCCAAGTGCTCGGCACACTATAAACAGAATCCCCATTTTACAGGAGCAAGCTGTATGTTATGCTAACACATGCCATGAAACATATGGTGCATCAGGCATTCCAGCACTTCCTCCTTCACACTGTGGGCTCTCTGGCTGCACATTTGACTTTAAATCACCCAGCAGCCCTTCTCTCTGTTCCCTTTTTATTTTCTGACTCTGAACTTTTTGGTTGTGACAAATTGATGAGGTTGCGGCGAAAGGCTTCACAATGCTATAAGTTATGGCGGGCGAAGGCCTTAAAACAATAGGCCATTAGCATACTTCCCCCCCATCCATCAGCAGGCAGTGCCAGCCCCTTGCAGCCATTTATCACATCCATGCCACCGAGCAAGCAGGCCCCGGGCCCCCGCTGCACTGCTTATAAAGAGATGTTTGAATACAACATGAACACGGTGGGCTAAAATAAAGACTAATACAGCCCAATTCAACTGTGACCATGAAGATGAATGTGTTAAAAGAAAGCGGTGACAACATGACTGATAGTTTTAATACAAGCAGTGAGTAAGCAATCTGTGTCGAAGGTGAGCTTAGCGTGTTTATTTTCATGAACTGTGACTATAATATGAGGTGCTAGAAAGCAGCTAAAAGAAGCCTAGTGCCTTCCCCGGGGGGGAAAGTCTGCAGAGGCTTTTGCGGGCTGCTTTAATGCACAGTGTTTGATGCAGATTAAGTTTCTCACATAGCCGTGTGTTTGTGTCTGAGCTCAGCTCGGTTTGGGACTCCGAGCCGGCGGCTGCTAGAGCTCCTGTCCATTAAGCTTGCTCTGGGGAGAGACTAAAAATGAACCTTAATGGACACTTTTCTCTATGAATTCAAACTAGGGGCTCTTAACTAAGTACCGCCGCACCTCTCCCACTGTGTGTTTGGCTATTCTTATTTATTTATTTCACCACAGAGGAGTTAATGTGTGAGAGTCACCGAGCTGACAGACGTGGCGACTCCGCAGAGGCCGCTCTCTCACAACCCCGCCTCTCCTCACCATCCCTCTTTCCTGCTGAGCAGCTCTCCATAAATGCCAATTAGCAAAAATTTAAAACCAATTAGAGCTGCTTTGTGCTCAGTAAATCTGATTATTAAAAGCCATGTACATCTTCTGTGCAATCAGCGCCCAATGCTGTACTACAGACAGACTCCCATGCTAGACCTATCAGTCTGCTATCCAAGCCAGTGACTGCTTCACTACACTCGGTGCCCCTCGCCGTCTAATCTGACTATAATGACATTTGCGTAAGGCAATGAACAGTGTTGTGCCACGCTTTTTCAAGACTCCACCACCCACCACACACATCAAAGACGTTTTTATGACTCCTGGGTGTAATATTTCCTTCATTTGCATAATGATGTCCCCTGTTTATTATAAACCTGTGCATCCATCTCACTAAGGCCCATTGAACAAGCGGTGGATTTGTACAAAATTAGAATGCAAATGGAATGTAATACTGTTGCACTACCAGTGATGGGCCAATAAACTACCTGACCCCCCTTTTCCTCAGCACCTAGAGGCAATATGCACTGCAGTCACACGCCCACGCAACACTTTAAACAACAAAGATGTCATCAATCAAACTTCTGGAATAAAGTTTCCAGCAGAGGCAGAGGCTGTAAACAGGTAGCATTAAAAATGTTGCAATCAGCAAGTTAAACTGTTTTTTGACGTTGTTGCTGAGATGTTGATGTGACCTAAAGTTGGGGGGGGGGGGACTTGCTTCAGAAAAAAAAATCCTGCCATCTCGCCATCTATGGAGGACTCTCGTAGTTAAATCAATAGATTAATTTATCATGTGAATGAATAATCCATCTGAGTGTGGAAGCTCTCAGTGGAGCAGTGAAGCCCCTGACCATGCAAGGACATTTTTGCTGGGTAAGGATCACAATCTATCCACTTAATATTTCTAACAGCAGCAGAGTAATATATTCACACAGTAATTAAGATGCACACGAAAGACTTATCTCTTTATGCATGGCAGCTACAGTTTTGATAACGCTTTATCAAATGCCACTGCAAAATAAGAACACTTTTGATTATACAAAGAAAACAGCATTCCCTTATGAAATATTAATGTCGGCGTTCTATCTTTGTCCCTTTAGCTGGGTCTGAATATCAACTTTTTGGCACTTGGGCCATGATAGTATGCGCCACAGGGCCCACTCTTTCCTCCTACGGTATTTAAATTAGATTACTGGCAAGATAAATTCGACTCAGTCTGTAACAAAATGCGCTGTGACAAATGCTGACTCAGGTGGCCACAAGCAAATCAAGACAAAAATCACTGTTGCAGTTCAAACCCAACGCTCCCTTTTTATTTTATTTCCCTCTCTGTGACAGCGTACTCTGAAGCTAGCTTCTTATGGGAATGGAAAGGCAGCATTTTGATTGGATTGAGATGACCATGCACTGGCCATTTAGCATTCTTACAACTTGAAAGTTTTTAGAAATTTTTTTTTTCTCACAATGCCACTTCTTCCTTCCCAGAGGGCTGGACACCTGAGGGAAAGCATTTCATGGTTAGAATATATCACATTTTGGCATACTGCACCAGGAAAACATCCCCAATGCAATAATAGAATATGATTCAAATCTGAGGGCTTGGAAGAAGAAAATTCCCTCAGGAATTATATTTTAGAGTTCTGCTCGAAATGGCAACCCATTCATGGGCTGTGAATCTTGAGATTATAACCACAGTGGATGCATTTCACAGTAGGCAAGTAAAATATCCCTGCTGAGAAGTCATCTGCTCAAATACATGGGATACATAAGGAGGTGTGGAATGTCTACGCTGCCGCAGAAAACTATTGTGAGACCCTTTTAACCTAGAAAAGAAATTAACGCCAACGGACAATGGGTCATACATATGAGAGGGCAGAAAATATATCCACTGTACTATTGCGTTAAAAGGTTTGAAAAATCCCAGAAGGATGAAGTTGTCAGTATGCTTCAGTGTGCTTGGTGGAAACTCTCATCCCACACAACGGCTGACAACTCTGGTAACCTTCCGAATCAGACAGTCCGACCGCCGCACCCACTCCATGCAGTGACTGGCCAGGTGTGCAAGAGTGTGAAAGAAAGTAGAATTTGAACACCTCTCTCATGCTTTAATTTTTTTACTACCACTTTTTGTGCATACAAACAAGTCCATAACCAACTCATTTTGCTCCTAAACCAAAGCTTAACTATGGATGTGGAAAAAAAAATCAGACAACGGTTTTATTTTTTTGCACCTCATTTTTTTCACTGATGATGCAGTCATGATGCAGGCACTGACAAATTGACCAGGGCCTCAGATCAGAAAACGCTTATGTGTTTGTTCTGAAAGGCAAATTACAAACAATGTATTTTGTCATTTAATTTGGATGACTGGTATTTTCCTTTAAATCGTTACCCCTTTCAGGCTTCTAGAAATCTTCGCCAAAAAAGAAAGGGATCATTGACCTGCTTGAAAAAGGTTCAGATGCACTGAGGTAGTCATTTAACGGAAAGTAAAGACAAGGAAACAATTACCAGTTGATATAATGATACATTGGTTGCACCCTCTCAGTTGTGACAATTTGCTGCTTTTCACACTTTCACATTATTGTCAGATGACTATGTCTGACTGCTGCTCAGACAAAATAAGCATCAATTTATGCTGAGATGGACATTTGCTACTATTTTTGACATCTTAGCGACTAAACTGATGCTGACTAATCAACAGAGTATTTACTAATGGCAGATAGTTTCAGTCTTATGTAACCCTATGAGACACTACCTTTCTCTGCACATTGCCTGCTTACTCACATAGTTTTAAACGGTGAGACAAATGAAGAAGCACACCAAGAAACATATAGGCATGATGCAAGAAATCCCCATGAAATGCTGCAGGGGGCAGTAGTTGGACATGGATACACAGCCGAGCCTGGTTCTAAATCTCCAATACACCCCAGCTGCAGCAGAGTCAAAGCTTTCTTATTGGGAGGTAAGATGAAATCCCGCTATCCATTCACAAGACATTAATATCCACCGCAAACTAGTTATTTTGCTCCTTGTTTGCTGCAAGTGTTCCAACTTGTTTCCATGTCGCAGACACATAAAGCCATTAGAGTCACCGCCCCTGTATGACAGACACCACTTGAGTTTTAGTCCCAGACATCCGCGTAAGGAGATTTTTGCATGTGATTGATTTATTTAGCTTTTTATAGGATTGTAGAACTGCAGGGAGATAATGGTGACGCGCCTGAAAACTGTGATTAGAATGCTGTTGTCATTCCTCCAGAATGTTACCCGGGATCATTTCTTGTGAATTCAATTACACTCAGAAGATGTGTCACTGTGCTGGGGGTCCCACTGGAGACCTTTCAAGGACTGGAAGAACCACACTGATTTGGTGATTAAATCATTCATTCCAAGGCACCATGGGAGCTTTCATAGACACAAGTACAGTTGCTGTAGAGACACATTCAGCAGGAACAAAAAAAGTCCCATATTGGCTTCATACTCTGCTGTGAGAAAGGCTCACTGACTGAAATAATCTAATTCTTCACACACCAGTATCCACCGGTGACCATCTGCAACTGGTCGAAAATATCGCACACATTGTTGTGTTGGCTCGTAGGAAGGCATCTCCATTTCTTTTTCCAGTTCATCGCCTTTTGTCTCCATCTCTGCGCGCTAACATCCAGTGATCGGGCTCGTTCAGAATGAATGGTCCGCGGGCTCGGCATGCTGAGCTTGTTAGAGGATTTCTGCAACTTTTGTGACCGATCAAACAGCATCTGAATCCTCACAGTCCCTCAGCTGTCTCTGTGCCTCTGCTCTTTCGCCACAGCCGCCGCGGCTTTTTTTTGATGCTCCCTGACTTTTTGTCACCCCCGCTTCCCGATGCTTATGGTTATCACTTTAATCTTACCCACCCCCTTTGTGGCGTGGGGTACATGTGAAGAAAGTTACAGCACACCATAAAGGCGGTGTGTGTGTTGAACTGCCTTTCTATTTCAGGAGTTTGTGTGAGTATACCTTTGCACCGAGCTGTACGGCAGTGTAGCACTGCCTCCGCCAGCTAGTCAACACCACCCACTGAGGTGTAACATGAGTGCTTGAGGGAGCTCATCCTATCACTCATCTCGCAACCACAGCCCTGCCATCCCATCATGAGACTCTCAGCCCTGCTCCATGCTTGGCTCCCCCATCAATGCAAAGCTGCCCATGTAGAAAAGTCTACTGATAGAGGGGACTTGCAGGGTGACTTCTGATTTATTACCCTTTCCTATAAGAGCTGTATGAGCTGCTGTCAGAAATTCTTCAAATATCGGCCTCTGTTTCCCCTCATCTCTGTGCTCCCATTCCATCTCATCTCTCTCTGTATATTTGATCACATTTCAGCTCATTCTTTTAATCCTCCCATTCTTCCTCCTCTCTCTTTCACCCCCTTTTTTTCCCTTTCACCGCACGATGCTCCCTCACCGCCTCCTGATTAGGAAATCTGATTCCACCATCCTACACAATGTTACTCTTAAGCACACATCTTCTCTCCCCAGAAATAAGGCTATGCGCACACACTCTGCATAACCCGGCTTTGACAGTGCTGCCTGCTGGATAAGTGCATGCAGGCTGGAATAACTTGCACTTAGCCTTGTAATTATGCAATGGACAGTAATAATTTACTGTTTGAGAGTAGGGGGGGAATGGGGGTCACTGAGCTGGGTGCTGTTACTGCCCTAAGATGAATGTACAACACCGCACTATATGCACAGATAGATGATGACAGATAGATTCCCCTCACTTTTTTCACTGCACAGCAGATTTGCGCATAGGACACCACAGCCCCTGTGTGTTGAATCTGAATCGTGTTCTGCTTTGGCATCCCCTTGTGGCAGTCACTGTGGCGGCAGTAGTGTGCTGCTCCTCCCCTGGAGACACAGTGGTGAATAGGCAAGTGACTCAAAAGACCCCCTCAGACATGTATATCGTTACATCAATGTGAGGGCAGTTTAACATCACATTTATGTCTAAGAGAGCGCCTGGGTCACTTTAATAGTAAAGTTACAATTATTATCTTACTGGGTCGAGCCCAGGGCTCAGTTACCAAGCTGACAACTTCCCCGGGGCCCTACACTGAGACGGATCACTAAAACATGCTTTGGTAATTTCATTCTTTGTAAATTTGTTTGGAAATCTGCAACAACTAGCATCTTGTTATCATTTCTTGTAGTAGAACCCTGTGTCAAATTTAGTTTTAAGAGGTTTATTATGAGAAGTTATATTGTGATTACATGGAGCATATTCCTGATAAAGCTGTGTTAAGTAAATTACTAAAACTATAAAGGCTTAGTCTACAATCTAGGAGAAAGATTGGTATTTTAACTAAACAGCCAAAGAAATACCCCCCGTCCTTCAGCGCTCCTTCACAAGGTTCCCCACAGAATTCATGGACACACAGCTGGGCTGGCTGACCAAAGAAGAAACATGGCAGAATCCAGAGCGTCTTGCAGCCCTGAGGATTAGTTTGCCTCAATAAGTAATGTAACACAAACAAAGACAAGGGGGAGAATGTGAGGTTTATATAGTTATATTAGGCATAAATAAGTTGTCAAAGTAATATTTCTGATGTTATTTTATGTTTCATTATCATGGTGTAGCTCTGTTCCTTGAGGACAACAGTAAGGAAGAGGCTGAGTAGTCATCAGAAACAGGACAGCAGCTCCATACAGCGATAACCACAACTGACCTCTCAGCTCTGTGAAACAAAGCAAAACTGTGTCAAACAGAAACAGAGCAAACAGAGCAACCCCCCCATCCATCTGTCTACGAAGAGTCTCAGCCATCCCGGTCATGGTAATTGTAGCAGTCCTTCATGAAAACTGGCTGAGAGAAACGTCTCCAAGAACCGCAAGTCCAGTTGACTTTCCTGAAACTCTTAGAACCTCCACAAGCTCCTCTCGCTCCCACAAGAACCGCCGTGCTCACAAGCATGAACGTGCCCTGTGTTAGTGTTGTCCTGTGCACGAGTGACTCAGTCTGAGCCACTCTGCCCATTTACAGAGCCAGGGCTGCGTATGAACACTGAACATTTTATCAGAGCATACACAGAACACAGAAGGACACATTTGCAGAATTTGGCAAAAAGTGCACTGGATTACAATTTCAGACTACACTTCCAAGTCTGCATTATTCCAGCGTAAAACTACCGGGTGCACTGGATATAATGGGGACTTTGAGGAGACAGGGTACATACAGGCACAGAGGGTTGTAGACAGGGTGTCAGTAAGAGTCCAATTTGTTCTAGATGTCGCAACTTTTCCTTGAAACTTCCTACAAGTTGTGACAGTCCTCCCAAGAAAAACCAGAACATCACTTCAGCAAGTGACCCAGAAAGACACACGATTACATTCAAGTGAAAAAGCCCCGGCAGACGTAGGAATTATGTCTCTTATATTATATTATATATATATTATATTTTATGTTATCTGGAGCTTAGGACAGTCCAGAGGGTGACAGGATGGGTCAACAAAACCATAACCAAGTGGTTATTATTGTGACCATGATGACACAGGTACCCACCCTGACCTTAACAAAGTGGTTATGGCTGGCAATAGTGTCCTGTCAGTAGTGGAAAATGCTTGTGTCTAACCGTAGAGTAAGGTTCAGCACTGCAGTTTTTTTTTTATTTGGAGGACTTGTTGCACATGTCTGAATTGAATGAGCTCAGAATGATGCACAGGCTACAGCAGCACAGCGTTATAACAGTGACAGACTGAACGTACGTCTTGTGCCGCCTCATTAAGAGCATTGTATTAAGCTTATCACTGAATAATCATATCTTATGCCCCTGAAAATAAAATCAATAATGCGAAATAAAAAAACACAAACACTGTGAATGCGCCAAATTGAAGCTATTTCTTAGATCTGATTATTATACTCGACCCTTTCAGTGCAAGAGAGTCCTTGAGTAATCACGAGATCAGTGCTTCCTTGCCATATTGTTGAGTGTTATGTCCAGTTGCACTGATGAAACACTACATACAGTCCTGACCTAACATCTTGTCATTTCATATGTATGCACTGCAGGATACTGAAAAACAGGGAACAGAGTTTGCTGTGTAATAAATAATCAAACTGATGAGAGCATTTATCGGGGTTCACTGTGAAAAGCAAGCTCACAAACCAGCACTAAAATAAATAGAAAAAGAAAAAAAAAAGAAAAACAGAAAAATATGAACCAAGCAATATTATTTATTCCATGTCTAAAAACAGCTAGAAAATGCAGTTTTCACTGGGATAGTCTCTTTGAAAAATAAAACCACTTGCATTGTACCATCAGGATTGTTTCAAAGAGGATTTAATCACACGCAAGTTCCACACGAAATGGTTCTAATTGAAGCTGTTTATGACCAAGGACATGTGGTGATTCATTGAGGAAAATTTAAATACAGCATGGGAGAGAATGCAACACTTTTTTTTTCATTATCATTAAAACCCAGAATGCTTCTGGTACTACTTCTGCTAATACTAATAATAAACATATTAATGTTTATTCATGTAGAAAATGTATCACTGCAATCAGTTCTAGTCGAGTGTTTTCTGTGGTTTCAGCGGCAACCACTATGGTGATTACAATAAATGTGTAATCAAACAAACGGCAATGTATCAGGGGACTGAAGGTACACTATGAAGAGAATAAACCCGGCCATATGGTTTTTATGGATAAAAAAAAAAACTTAAAAAATAAAGGTCAAAATAAGCTCATTTCATTACTAGACATCATTATTATACATGTTTCTTATTTGTTATCAGATTTTTCTTAAAAGTCAAATATACATAGCAGTGTGTTCAAGTGGGTAGCTGTTATGTATTCCTCTGAACACAACTTATTTTTCTCACATTATCATCAACAGAGTCCTGAAAACATTCAAAGGCAAATTCAGTCTTTGAAGAGCAGCTTCTCAGTTTATGTAACCTACTTGGTGAATAAAAGCGGATTTTTATTCTGATTCTGAAGCAGCAGCAGCAGCAGGCACCTGTGCTGGTGATCAGGCAGTGCTAATATGCACCAGACAGCGACCAGTGGGCCGAGAGGAGCGGATTAACTTCACTTTGGAGAGGAGGAGTAACTGTCATTTAAGGATTTGCACAGGGATATCTATATTTCCACTGCTAAGCTCTCGGTGAAGTGTCAAAGGGAGAGGAGTCTACCTTCCTGGATGACTTTGGGCCGCGTTCGTGACAAAGCAGAGCACATCTCTCCTCCAAAAACACTGGAGGTCAAACTGAAATCAGCAATTCTGCCCGCGCAGCGTCTAAGGACAGATCTGCTGTTTTGACTTGTCTGCACTCTCCCTGAAGCTCTCATCCAGCAGCCCGTGGCAATTGATCACATATGGATTGATGCGTTTGATTGACACCCTCAATTAATTTACACTTTCAGTCCCAGTTTGAGCTCCTCTTTGGGTTTCAGTGTGGACATGAGGTGCTAAAACAACACATTCAGTGCAATGAGGCGCTGTTTATAGCTTTCCTTGACAGTTTTCTGTGGTCATAAAGCGCTGCTTCCAAATTGAAACGCAGAAAATGATGTTGTTAGGACCACCGAGCACCGCAAGGCCTATTCTGAATTGACAATTACTTAATGTTTCCTTTGAGGCGAGCAGATGACTTCACCGAATGACAGTTGTGGTGTGTAACTTAAGAGTGTCAGCTTTTGATTTATGCTTCACTAAAGCTAATGGGAATTTGTGTGTGTTTGCTGTGGTGAGGGTTGGGGGTGGGGAAGGTGTATTAATACGGCATACAGCCATGCAATAACTCCAGCAAACCCCATAAACCTTCCTTACAGATAGAGTCACTCCCCCTGTCAGAAAACCACTTTCCTTGGGGCTCAACAGATCATTTGCTGGTTCCTCTCTGCGGGCAAACATGTATGTAGGAAATGGGTCTAATTACAGTCATCAGCGTCATCATCATTTGTAGTTCATTAACAGGGCGCTAATGCCTCAGAATGTCTGTCACACACATCTGTGATGGCAGCTATTTTTTGTGGCTCAGTACACTCCATCAGGTCCGCTGGCTGCGCTGGCTGCCGCTCGTCGAATACCATAATGAGCTAATCAGAGAGCAAATGCCAACTGACCAGAAAATGAAGTGCAAACAATGGACTCCATTCCTCTCCCGAGCGTCCCTTTCAGAGCCCCGGCCGGAGTGACCTTCATGACTCACGCGTGGAGGCCACCAACAGGTTGGCATGTCGCTTCTATCACAGGCTCGACTCTGTTCATGTATGTAGGCTAAAGGTCGATGTTGAACCGGAGCGTAGCGGCGTTTTTTTTGTGTTCCGCCGTGCTGAGCCGGAGGTCATGGAGCATTCAGCGGTTGCTGATGTGCTCAGATGAGCTTGAGAAGCCCCCAGTGGTCTATGTAATCGGTCTCAGATGCCCTCCACAGCCTCTCTGTGTTTTGAGGACTCTTCACTGCTTTTCTCACCAGCTCATCAAGGATGTCAAGGGTCCAGCCTCTCTATATCCCCCTCATTTTTTTGATGAAATCATCCATGGTGGTGTACAGGTGGCAGAGCCAGGGCAAAGGTTTTTACTCATTTCCTGCGTGACTCCGGGAGGTCACGGCATTGAGGATCACCAAAGTTTACCAGAGCACCAGCAAGCTACACCATTAAATCTGTTAAGAAGCCTCGCACCTCTAAATGACCTGCTTTTTCACGCAGCCTTCTGGTCATACAGAGTTTATGGGGTTTTGTTCAAGTCATAGATCAGTAGATTAGTACTGTAGAAAACAGCATGGAGACGATATCTGGGGAGACTTTGCTTGATCCTCGCCTGTACCATTGCCAGCAAATGAAAGCCCTTTAGAGCCAATGGAGCTGTGCGACTGTCAAAACTCTCCCCTGTGCAACACATGATCTTCTCCAGCCGTTGCTCTGCCATATGTTAAAGCAAAATGGAGGCAACACACTGCTGAGTTTGGCATGATTTGAGCTCTAGGGAAGGGAAGGCAGCGGAGATGGCGTCCTGTTGTCACGAACATATGGCTCCCGTGGCTCCGTCTGATGACTTCCATTGTGGAGTTGTGGAGTTTCACTGTACAACACTAAACTCCGACAGATGCGGCACTGGTTTGTTTTGAGGCGCAGCAGCTTCTTCAGTTAAAGTGAAACTGATTAAAAAGACCTAATGATCCTTTCCAACGTAATCCCTTTATCTCCACTGTGCTTGAAGTGAGTCTCATGTGATCGCTATTGAGATGTGTGTGGTTTTAGACTTCAAACACACACTATGAATGAAAGGATTAGTAAATAACTACAGCCAGATAACTCGCCATTCTGCCGTGCAAGGCAGAAATGGGACATCCAATGCTGTGATAGCATGCGCAGACACACACTTGTTTCAACTAAAACCGCCCCTGCGATCCTGGCAACACAAGGATGATTGTTAGCATGCTAGCGCTCCACTCTCTTTGTATTCCTGTGTGCGCCTCATTTTGCAGGGGAGTGTTGCTGGCTAATGCAATCCTGGATGGCCACTCCTATTAATCACTTCCTCCTGAGGAAGAGGGTTCATTAGGAAGCGATTCTCTTAATGGAGACTGGGATGGCCTATAGTTTAAGTGGTGCAGAGTCAGGGCAGAGGAGCTATATCCGTCTGCCCGGTGTCAGGTCTGAACAGGAGTGGAGGGGCCTCTCCCTCGGGTCCTGCTAAATGACGTTATCTACGGGTGCAGGGACCACTCACATAAATAAGCCCGGAGGTGGTCCACTCTGCAAAAAACACTCCAGCTCTGCAGGTAAAAAACCAAGGCCCTGTGCTGCCAGACTCTGCTGAGCTGTGAGGATTAGATCAGTTACAGCAAGGAAAAATATTCAACACAAGAAATATGACAAATTAATCTCATCGGGTAATGCGGGTGTCTCGGTGACAAATGTCGACTGAATACCTGAGTGGGGCAAGTAATTATACCCAAATGAACTTGTCAGAGCTTGTAGGGAGACTTTCACTTGAGTTAGTATCAGCTTTACACGACTCGTCTGCGCTAAGATGACGGCTCCCGGCCCGGAGACAAACGAGTTCCTAGAGTGCTCGTACGCTGACAAAATGATAATATGTTGCCTCTGCTTTGCGTGGCTTTCTGTTGTGCCACTTGGTCCTGACACTACTTAAATAACATGCAGTAAATTTTATGTGGAGGTGAGAGAGAAACACAGCTGCTTAGTGGTGATGGAAAGTTGAGCAAACTGCAGTTACGGCTTTGAGCCTTGATTATCTTCCCGAGCGCTTAATTCTCTGGAAGGGCTACAGTTCATGTGTATTTACTGTAACATCGTGCCTGTATTGACCTTTGTGAAGCCACAATGGTCCACCTTTGTGCATATGTAGCAGTTTGTTTGACTGCATAGTGATTAATGTAAGTGTCAGAGTGTGATACATGTGGCAGAGCTGAAGGCTGAAGGGGGGCATGGAGGGAGAGATGTGGTGTAATGCTGAGACGCATGCCGATGTTAATAATACAACAGAAAGTCTCTGTAGTCTGGCCTGCTCACTGACATGGTCAGCAGTCACAGCAGCGGCTGTGTCGCACAGCTCATGGATGTGAATAAGGTACTTTAAAAGCCTTAGCTTCCGACAGCTGTAATTTACATCCTTCTTTCAGTCACAGCTCAGACAAATCTCAAGAGACGGACATTACATGCATATTTTTAGATTCACTGTGACTTACATTTCATGAGGACATCTTAGTGCCTATATCCATCTTGAATCTATATATCCATTATTTATTATATTTTTGAAATAGACAGACAGACAGACAGATAGATTGATAGATAGCATACTCTATTAATCCCAAAGAAAAATCGCAGTTCTCGCCATGAATTTTCTTCTTCAAGAGCATCCAGTGATACTTGTTATTATGTCCACACAGGCACAGCTAATAGCTAATTCTGCATACTTTTAAAGGATCAGATTTTCCAAAATGTAAACAATGACACTGCTAGCTAAATGACTTCATGGAGAAAACTGGGAACTGTAGAACTGGGTTTTGGGAGCCCATATACTGAAGTAAAAAAAAGGCATTACAACCTGTTTGAGGGCCCACAGCTTCTGACATAAACCCCTGATCTATGGGTTATGTACAACAGCCATGTCCTGGAAAACAGCTGCATCTTCATCATGTTGATGGCGTAGATGTCGTCAATCATGGTCAACCTGCGCTGCACACATAAGTGTGGCAAAAAAATGAAATAAAAAATGATAAATACTGTCATATCATATCTGAAAGTAAAGACATCACATACAGCCAGCAGTGATACAGCTTGACAGGACCCTGTAAGCCCCTTTGTCCTCCCATAAGCCCTCTGTTGCAAAATGCCACTATGAATGACATCCTGTAGTGGAGGGAGTACTCAAATCAGTTACCTAATAAAAACAGCAGCAGTACACTATTAAATTAGCATCAAATATCTCAAAAATATCAAATGTAATCATTATGCAGAATGGCCCCTCAGTGTTATATTAGTCAGTATTGTCAGTTCTATATAAAAGATCATGATGTTTTATATAAAGTGTTCTCTGGTATAGTTAGTCAAGGTGAAGCTAATTTCTAACTACTTCATGTACCAGTGGGTAGTGATGTTGAAGTACTAATGATGCAAAAGAGAGAGGATAAAGGAAAAAAATAAGCAAACTGTGGAGTTATAATGTACTGTTTTTAACTCCTGAAGAACTATACTAAGGCTGTGTTCATTCATTTCAGTGGACAGTGTACTTCTGTACGATGTCATGGCATCCAAAACAACTTTAAATGTATTAATCTTTCATAGCAACTGGACTTCCTGTATTGTATTTGATAGGCTGTCCTGTGATATAAACACCTTCATTAAACCTTGCTTGTAACACAATAAATGACATTCTTAAATCACGAGTAGATTTGTTTATTATATTACCAATAGTGGATATTCTCTATGTGTCTCTTTGTTAAAGGTACTCAAGTGCTAGGATTAGCACAATTACACAAATATTACACAATATAATATATAATCCAGTATAGTCCTCAAATCAGAGCTTGGTGATGGTTGTAAATGTTTCAGGTTTGCTCACACTGTGAGTGAAGCGTCTCGTTTTTCACCTGCACAGGACTGCATTACCTTGTACCTTCTTGCTAATTCATCCGCCGGATAAACTAACAGGAGTTACTCAGCTGTAAGAAACACCTTCATCACTTTTATCCCTCCGTGTGCTATGTGCTGTTTACCTTGTGCTCAGGTGTGTGATTAGACCTGATGGCAAAGCCTATTCAGCTCAAATCTCTTCTCAGTCAATACCAGCAAATATTAATGATGTTTTCCTCATTGGTGTACTCGGGGAGTTCAGGGGCTTGCGAAAGAATAAACAACAAGCGCTGGAACAAAAGCACATTCAGTGTGCACAGCTCAGGAGAGCTTTCTCTGTACTTCCAAAATGCTGAAGGCGGGCTTTCGGTGCGTCCTCTATTCTGTCCATAACCTCATCAAGCTGAATAATTGTCGCAGTGCGAAGACAAGATTACCTGCAGGTGAAAAATGTCCTTTCTCTCTCACTGTGCTTTCCTTTCAGTCTTTCAGCTCTTTTCTGAAAAAGACGGCTGCCACGTCCGATTCCAACTAATGAGACACGACTCAAACACAAACTTTCCTTTGTGATTGCCTCACACCCCAGAGGCCTCCTTCTTTTGAAGTCAGAGGTCATTATTACAAGTGGGAAAATAACTTCAATTACTGCAGGCAAATAAAAGTGGATTAATCCTAACTGGCTGGTTCCACCACACAATAGCCAATTTTCTTGACTTATTTTACTTCGGTTTTATAGGAATGTGACGAGCAGCGGAGTCATGATTATTGATCGCGTTTTGTGTCTCTAAAATATTTTATTAAATGTGACTTCTCAAACCACAGTGATTTATGCCTGCATTTATTCAGGAATGGCTGATATAGGATTTATTCTGAGGACTAAAAAAATAATACATAAAAAAAAAGATCTTGGCTTTGTAATTTTTCCATTTAGTTAATTGATTCCTTGCTAATGATCCAAACTGACTATTAGATTATGAGACATTATGTTTGCAGAGAGTATATATTTTGTCATGAGTGGAATGAGTTCAATCTGAGAGAAAATGTTTGTGGTTTCAGGGTCATTAAAAAAAAATCCTTCTCAACAGGCCAGAATATAAAAGCATGGAGGTTTATTGCTCAAACAAAATTATCAATTGGTTGTAATTTCTTGGTAAATTTTAAACAATACTATTCTTTCTGGATTTTTTTAAACTATTTTTTTTCTAAGAATCTTCTAAGAAGCTAAAAAAAATAAGACCTTAACGACCTGAGATTCCTCAGGTTGGATTGTTCACATTTTGAAATTTAAGATGAAACATTCATTCAGGTTCATAAACTCTGAAATACACTTAAATAGGCACCTCAAAATCACCAAAATGCAGATAAAATGTTTTCAAAATTCAGTGGCATTTACATACAGAAGTGGTTCAATTTCACAATCAGGCACTCAGTTCAGTTCAAATAATCTCAGATTCAGATTTGCTTCTTGGATGAACAGGTGGTACAGCACTGATCTTGAAGCAACATTTAATTATAATCAGGCCAGTAGTTTTCCACTTTTAATCTATTGTGATGGAATGAAGTGTTGAGAATTAGTGATTCTGAATAAATGAAAGCTCACTGTGTTCATTTTTTAGTTGCTCAAGACCAGGATGGACATACTGGACAGGTGGACAGATCTCTGGAGGAGACTATAACAAATATTAAATTTCATGCATGTCCAGTCTTCATGTATTATATATTTCCTGTTGATTAAATAAACGCCAGTGTGTGTGTGCATGCGCTGTAAGACAATAAAGATAAGTTTGAACAGCAATCATCCTGACACCACAGGGGGGTTTACCTATCTGTGACAACCTGCCCTTTCCCACATACAGCCGGCAGAAAAATTGCCGGCCCAGCTCTTGTTGTCATGGAAACCTTTAACATGTTTTTGGTTGTCCTTGACGCTCCTTGCCTCAGTCCACAACAAAGCAAACTCAGGAGAAGTTGGGAAATCAATATGAGCAGCAGGCAGCAGACGTAGCTGTGCTGCGTCGGGCGGCGGCGGCCGTGGTTGAAATTCACCCGTGGTATCCATGTGGCTGTTTGAAAATGCATGAAATAATGGGAATTAAGGGCGTGCCAATCTGTCCAGCTTAGCAGAGTGCCTGAAAGAGATGGGAGAGGAGAGAGAGAGAGAGAGAGAGAGAGAGAGAGAGAGAGAGAGAGAGAAAAGTGACACGTTGACAATTTTCAAATGCAGCTCTCTCCAGTCAATCAGCCCAGGGACAAACTTTGATGGGACTTTACTCTGGAATAACATGCCGCATTGCCAATTTGGATGTCGCTCAAAAGGAAGATTCAGCGGCTCCTTGTTTCACTGGCGCTAACACCTTTAAAGAGCTGCTCTAATGCATCCATCTCTCTCTCTTTCTACCACTAACCTTGACATGAGAGGGCTCCCCATCTCCCCACAAAGCACCTGATTGAATCCCAATGTGAAAGAGTTAGCTAAAGCACAGACTTTGTATCCTGCCTGTGGACTCTTGATTGGATCTCCGGAGGCTCTCGCTATTTCTCATCACAAGGGCTCAATCACCATTCTCTGATTGGTGGTCTTAACCCTTGTGACCTTGCGGAGATGGACTGTACCAACGCAGAGTGTGGGTGGCCTCTCACTGCCCCGTCTTTTCTCTCTCTTTTGCGTAAAGTGAAAAAAAAAAAAAAAAGACAGCCTTCCACAAAGAGAAGGGGCTACGCAGAAGACTTTAAAGAGCCGCGCTCAGAGCTCTCAGGTAGCTTTATAAAACATTTGTTCCATTCAAACACCCACTTTCTCTGACGACAGCTCACTCGGGGGCAGGCATGGGGGATTTTTGGCATTTTGATCGTCTGCCAGTGGATTGTGGATTGTTGATGCTCCGGGAGCTTTGTGGGAATGCAGCTATACGGGCCAGAATATGAAGGGCGCTCCTGCGGCTCTTCTTCCAACAGAAGTAGCAAACACAAAACGAATAAAGAGTGTTGCGCTTCTGTAGATCAGTCAGCCAGAATTAAGCACAGCATCTGACAAAAACAAGCGGAGGAACAAGAAGGAGAAAGATTAATTTACTACTGAGATCTGCCTGATGACAAAATCCTGCAGCATGGAAATCAGAAAGGGCAAACTGTCTTTATTTTTATGGATCGTGTGTGCTGCAGAGTACAGTCAGGGAGGTGGGTATAAGCAACTCACAGCAGGGCTGAAAAAACGCTGCCTGTGTGGTTTCACAGAGGAAGAGAGACATAAAAACAGAGATTTGCAGAGAGAGAGAGAAACAACTTTGTGAGGCGAGGAGATGAAAACAGCCCTCGGGTGGTGTTTGACCAGGTGCAGTGCTACGCTGTGTTCAGAAAAGCTGCTGTGTTTACTTCTTCGTGGAAGCGTTTGAGCCTTCGCCTCCACATACTGTATCCCTGTTAAAGTGGATGCCTTCTCAGGTCAAGCTCTGATCGAAGGAAACACACACACACACTTCATTAGAGAGAAGTGAGGGAAAAAAAATACTGTACCTGTTACCATCACTGATTTTATCATATGCTTACAGTGGGGCAAAAAAGTATTTAGTCAGCCACCAATTGTGCAAGTTCTCCTCACTTAAAAGATGATGAGGTCTCCAATTTTCATCATGAGTACGCTTCGACTATGACAGACAAAATGAGAAAAAAAAGAAAATCCAGAAAATCACATTGTCTGATTTTTAAAGAATTTATTTGCAAATTATGGTGGAAAATAAGTATTTGGTCAATAACAAAAGTTCATCTCAATACTTTGTTATATACCCTTTGTTGGCAATGACAGAGGTCAAACGTTTTCTGTAAGTCTTCACAAGGTTTTCACACACTGTTGCTGGTATTTTGGCCCATTCCTCCATGCAGATCTCCTCTAGAGCAGTGATGTTTTGGGGCTGTCGCTGGGCAACACAGACTTTCAACTCCCTCCAAAGATTTTCTATGGGGTTGAGATCTGGAGACTGGCTAGGCCACTCCAGGACCTTGAAATGCTTCTTACGAAGCCACTCCTTCGTTGCCCGGGCGGTGTGTTTGGGATCATTGTCATGCTGAAAGACCCAGCCACGTTTCATCTTCAATGCCCTTGCTGATGGAAGGAGGTTTTCACTCAAAATCTCACGATACATGGCCCCATTCATTCTTCTTTCCTTTACACGGATCAGTCGTCCTGGTCCCTTTGCAGAAAAACAGCCCCAAAGCATGATGTTTCCACCCCCATGCTTCACAGTAGGTATGGTGTTCTTTGGATGCAACTCAGCATTCTTTCTCCTCCAAACACGACAAGTTGAGTTTTTACCAAAAAGTTCTATTTTGGTTTCATCTGACCATATGACATTCTCCCAATCCTCTTCTGGATCATCCAAATGCTCTCTAGCAAACTTCAGACGGGCCTGGACATGTACTGGCTTAAGCAGGGGGACACGTCTGGCACTGCAGGATTTGAGTCCCTGGCGGCGTAGTGTGTTACTGATGGTAGCCTTTGTTACTTTGGTCCCAGCTCTCTGCAGGTCATTCACTAGGTCCCCCCTGTGTGGTTCTGGGATTTTTGCTCACCGTTCTCGTGATCATTTTGACCCCACGGGGTGAGATCTTGCGTGGAGCCCCAGATCGAGGGAGATTATCAGTGGTCTTGTATGTCTTCCATTTTCTAATAATTGCTCCCACAGTTGATTTCTTCACACCAAGCTGCTTACCTATTGCAGATTCAGTCTTCCCAGCCTGGTGCAGGTCTACAATTTTGTTTCTGGTGTCCTTTGACAGCTCTTTGGTCTTGGCCATAGTGGAGTTTGGAGTCTGACTGTTTGAGGTTGTGGACAGGTGTCTTTTATACTGATAACGAGTTCAAACAGGTGCCATTAATACAGGTAACGAGTGGAGGACAGAGGAGCCTCTTAAAGAAGAAGTTACAGGTCTGTGAGAGCCAGAAATCTTGCTTGTTTGTAGGTGACCAAATACTTATTTTACCGAGGAATTTACCAATTAATTCATTAAAAATCCTACAATGTGATTTCCTGGATTCTTTCCCCCCATTCTGTCTCTCATAGTTGAAGTGTACCTATGATGAAAATTACAGGCCTCTCTCATCTTTTTAAGTGGGAGAACTTGCAACAATTGGTGGCTGACTAAATACTTTTTTGCCCCACTGTATGTGATTGTTTGCTTTGATCTTACATCATTACGGCTGCAACTAACGATCACTTTCAGTCTTGATTAATCTGCAGATTCTTTCTCAGTTCATTATTTGGTTTATAAATTGCTATTAAACAGTGAAACATGTCCAGTCGGTCAAAAACCCAAAGATGATCAATTAACAAAAAGCAGCCAATATTCATAACTGACTAATAAGATATATCTTAAAGTTAAATTTAACTTAAACTATTAACTGATTCAGTCAAATGTGTTGCTGATTAATTCCTTGTCAATTGTTTAAGCTCTAATTATAATTTTTAATTTGATTCTATATTGGATTTTTTTGAAGTGGCAGCACCATTATCTGTGGTTAATTACTAATGCTTTCTAGATCAGTCCTTAATAAGAACAACTTGTCAGGTTTTAAAATGCCTTTGGCGAGTGTTTCTCCTCCTTCAGCATGACACTTGTTCTGTCTGATCACTGCATTCATCTGATACAGCGCTGGACCACTTCTCTTTAGGAAAGAGCTGATGAGCATCCCTTTATTAGCAGTTTATAAAAATCTATTACTGTAGACTTGAAAGTGAGAAAGTGTTGCTAGCTAATAGCCTAAAACCGATCTATAAGCCATTGATTTCTTTGTGCTAATAAAAACTGTTGTGAAAAGTTACTCACTCTTTATAAGAATTTTTAAGGTGAGGAGCTCAGGCATCCATTAGAGTCGCTGCTTCGCTACGTTGAAAGGAGCCAGTTGAGGTGGGTGAGGCATCTGATCAGGGTGTCTCCTGGGTGTTGCCTTCCTCTGGAGGTCTTCCTGGCCTGTCCAACAGGTAAGATACCACTGGGCAGACGCAGAACACGCTGGAGGGATTATATATCTCATCTGGCTTGGGAACGCCTCGGATCCCCAAGGACGAGCTCAGGTCATTCATCACTGTCATACGTGGACATAAAACACAGTCCAACGCACATAGCTAGTGCAAGTTACAGAATGCAATTTTACACAAATGCAGTTTGGAGTGCAGCAGAATTACACATTACAACAGCTCAGTACTCACCTTATGAAGTGTTTTGCATGCCAGACGCATTACGCCAATTTATAAGAAGAGAGATTATGTTCTATGACAAGCATTCAGTGCAATATTATTTCAGTGCACTAATAGTAGACAGTTAGTATGTCAGTTAAAATGTGTTTTTTTGTCATTGTGTTATATTTCTAAAATGAGGGGTATCGGCTATATGATGATGATGATGATGATATTACATGGAGACAATGGAGCTATTAAAGAACACCCTCAGGCTGCAAAATATAGTGTAGTGACATGTCAGTGCATGTAGACTAGTGCTAACAACATCACACTGTTCCCAGGTCTGAACCACACCACGAGCCCACAAATAAATTCCTTTTCTAGAGACTGTGTGTACAACGGGTTGTCAATTATAGATAAACAACCTCCTTCCTCAGCGTGGCCTTACAACAATTAACCATCAAAGAGGAAGAGAGTCAGACAGGAATGACAAAAAAAGAGCTGGAACAACAAACATTATTAGTCTCCATAAATTACATAACCTGTCACCAAACGCCAGAATGAAACGTGACCATGGCAGCCAGCACAGAGATGCATCGACGATATCAACTTCAAAGAGGCTGCAGCCTAAAACACACAAATTAAAACTTAAAGAGAGCTTACGCACAGCACACACACACACACACACACACAACGTCACACTGCTACACAGCGGTTGTTGACGTTCTCATCTGGAGTTAGGGAGACAAAGACGACCATCAGTGAGTTTGTTGTTGTGCACGTCAGCCTGAAGGGCTTTGTGTGAGTCCTCCTCAATCTGCTCTAGGTTCATTTATTCTCCATGTGTGATATAAACAGTCCACTCAGCCTGTCCCACTGCGCTACTCAAACACTTCTGGGCTGAATGAGGCTCTGCAGGCGCAGCACTGACAGGGATTAACAGTGAGATGCAGCAGAGAGGCCTCACAAACCTCACCGAGGGCAGAGGTTCCTGAGTGAAGGCAGAATTTACTGCTGAAGGACCCACTGAGAGCATTTTTTTTACCTAGCATGCACCTGTTGGTCCTGCAGCAGTGTGGGGGTGTTTGATTTTGGTCACTTAATGCGCTGGCCAGTGGGTGCATTCACTCAATACAATAATTAAGGCAGATGCTAACTTTTGTTTTCCTATGTTGAGGTAATGCTAATCACAAGCCATGATCATGATGGGATAACGATGAATCCTTAATCTCACTGTAATGTTGTACATTTTTTATACTGTTCTCAAACCACTGGGCTGTAGCAATCACGCACCCCTGACACGGTGAAAGTAAACAGCTGGGTGCAGACTGAATGAATGTAACTGGAAACAAAGTGGAGGACAATTTTTTTGAGATAAACACTTAAGTACAAGTAAAATGACTCATTTCTAAATAGCAAACAAAAAGGCGCTTTGTTACAGCAACATGAGTAAATGCAATTTATCACTTCCAGCACCACAAGCTAAAACATCCAACAAAGGTTCCCAGCTGGCATCATGTGGACTGCTCCATCAACTTACAAGTCGTTTCACCAGGAAACTGCCAAGAAACTCTTTCAAGGAACAAATACAGAACAAGAACATTTGGATAGGTTGTTTTGAAGAATTACTATTTATGTTATGCATGATTCTTGTAACGGGGCGGAACAGCAGTGTCGCCTCACAGCAAGAGGGTTCTGGGTTCAATCCCCAGGTTGCTGACACGGGCCTCATGTGGGTTCTCTCTGGGTACTCCAGCTTCCTCCCACAATCCAAAGACATGCAGGTTAGGTTAATTGGTGACTCTAAATTGCCCCTAGGTGTGAGTGGTTTGTCTGTCTTTCTATGTCAGCCCTGTGACTGACTGGTCATTCTTGCCCAATGACAGCTGAGATAGGCTCCAGCACCCCCTGTGACCCTGTGTGTCAGGATAAGCAGGTATAGAAAATGGATGGATGATTCTTGTGACAGCTCTACACAGTGAGTGTAGACATAAATGCAACCATCAAAGTTTTTACAGAAACTATCTGACACCAAACCCATTCACACATACTGCACTGAGCCCAAATTGATGCCACAGCCGATACAGCTGACTGTGACTGGCTTCCTAAAAAAAAAAAAAAAAAAGACATGTTGAATAATTTTTCATACTGCATGCTGTTTTGCTATCACCCAATCTCCATGAGAGCCTTCCTCCTGCTGTACCTCTGTGAGTGTAAGGCCAAGTACCACGAGGAGATCGCATGGTGGAAGAAGGGTGAGTCAAACCCGGGCTGACTAGTCAACAGGAGGTAGTGTCAGCTCACCGTCAGCTTCCACTGTACCTGTGAACAAGCACATCCCCGCAGTGTTTGAGGTTTGAAAACGCTACGACTGAACATGACCAGAGCAATTAAAGGACTGCAGGAAAATGATTGGGAGGGGGAGGATTGCTATTTCTTTTCTTTTCTTTCTGTTCTGCTCTGCGTCTTTGTGTCACTTGCCTGTTGTCAGGAAACACCGGCGCTGTCCTTGAGCGTGAACTGACATGACTCCGCGTGGGGATTCAGATGATGTCAGCCAGCCTGAAGGAGGAGGAAAATTGCAATGAAGAGGCCATACATCACACTTCTGAATGAGGGAGGGGGGGGTGAAGTGTGTAATAACGGTCATTAATTGGTGAGTCATTGTAGCTGCAGATACATTATGATGATATGCTATCATTATGTGTAAGCAATAAAACCTAATCCATTCCGATTTTTAATTATATTTCCTTTTTTTGCTGTGAGAGCTAATTTCCTGACATGAGGGTTTCATCATATTTTGAAATGGTGTTATACTACACAAGCTATCTCATCGCACAATATGTACACACAAAGTCACGTGTCAGAAGCACCGGACAGGGACGTAAGGAGAGAAACGCCTGGATGGAGCGTTTTGCCTGTCGGCGGGAGCCATTGATCACTTGAACGTGATTTTCAAGGCAAATCTCTCCCGGGGGATGATTAAATACAATTGCCTTTCCTTCCTCCAAATCTCAAGTATGTGTAGCTAAACACGCCACCAGGCAATGAAAGCTGGCAGTATGAATGATGGTCATTACTCTCACTGCCGAAGCTGCAAATGCCTCATTCCAGGAAGGAGCCGTATGGTGAGCATCCTTAATGAGTCTTCAGGAGCAGGAATTCATATATTTACTCTTGGTGTGATTAAATTGCCGTGCTGGCGGGGCATACAGACAGAGTGGTTGTTTACCTAACAATGCATTATCCCTATATGTACAATCAATCTACCCAATTCTGTAACACAGAAGGACACCTTTGTTTTTGGAAATGCAAAACACCTTTCCAACATCAGGACTGGATGTTCTAAAACGACGGAGAGAATGCAGAGGGATTAAACATGAATGTGTTTTGCATTGCAGTGATTTTTCAGCCCGCTACGCCTGCCTTTTTTTCTTTTTTTTTTTTGCGAGACATTAAATTGATGTTGGAAAGGCAATAAAGCTGAGTATTTTTCCTGGCACACCAGCATCCCATACAGTGAATCTGACAGACATGTGAGAGATGGGAGAATAGCTGGCTGCTGGCTGTAAAGATCTGAGCTGCTCTCCCTCCCCACAATTTAGCAGGATGTTCAATTGTTCTCAACAAATACCACACCATTTGTCATCACTTATCAAACCAATTACCATCAATGCAGGGAAAAGCAGTGTGCGGAGAAATGTATGTGAAAATGAGATTCAGTGTTTCTCACAGTTTTCTTGTTTTTGAAGAGGATTTGAGTTGAGACACATTTTTACTTATATTGTACTTTCTTAGTGGCTCCAGCAGAATTGTAAGGCACTACTGTCGATAACACTTCAGTAAAGGTGGTGTTAAACATATTGTGATTTTTTTCTTACTTAATACATGATGTGAAAATATGTGAATAACAAACATCTGCAGAGTGTACGTGTAGGATGACTGCTGTCATCTTGACAGTTTTTCCACAGTTTCTAAGCTCTATGAGTGCGATATTGACTTAGAATTAACAGCTTCAAAACACATTCTCCAACTCACAGTATGTAAGCACTGACAAATGTCTTATTTGTCAACCAGAATTCACCCTCTGAATCACACCATCTCTCTCTCAAATCTCTTCAGTGAAGATTTGTTTGCCAACTTTCACTATTCAGAGCTAAGTGATGACATCATCATTAAAGGAGGATCTTTAAGCGATGTCACTCGAGTCAGAGTTGGCCGGGTCTGAAGGAACAAGACCTCCGTCGCTCATCATCATGAGTCTGGAGGCTGCAGGCTACATGATCCTTTTACTAGCATAACACCCCCAATCTCTGACTGAGAATGTGCGGAATAAATAAGATGATAACACAGGTTCTGCTGAATCAGTTTGATCCCTTTTTAATTGTCAAATCTGGAAATGTTACCAGTGCTGAACTGGTGGAGTCCTCTCAAAACACACAGTAGTTTGGTAAGCGGTGACCCATCATTATGTCATGGAGATTCAGGATAAATCTGGTGCATCTCAACTCTTAAATCGACCATTTCTCTTAAACAAACAAACAAACAAATGGCTGTGGCTCATCAGCACAATGAAAACAACACTTTTGGTCACTACTTTTTTTCTGTACACTGGTTATGTCATCGCTGTTCCAAGATTAAAACTTGCCACACCAACACTGGCTGATGGAGCTCCAACAATAAATATTGGCATGCAGTTTTGTGATAAATATATGATGGTTAACTCAACGTATTTTCCTTGTTTGTTGTGATGCACTGCTCTCCTCACATTAAACATTATTTTGCGCTTCTCTCTCACCTCTTTTCAGAATGCATTGTGGGATAGTTTAAGTCAGCACTACATAATGTCAAACTTAGCAGTGAATGAGTGTCTGTATCTGTGTGTTGGTGTGGGTGTGGCAGATTTTTCCGTGTTTTATACTCGCGCTCACCGTGTTTCTTTGTGCCATAGTGTCATCACATTGCTCTCTGCCCTCCAGCCTGCATGCCTGCCCACCCGCCTCCTTACCTCCGCGCTCACCCTGTTCCTGTCTGGCCACGCTCCGCCATCCTCTATTACACCTCTCCCTCCTGCATTTGCCGGACACCACTCCCCATCTCTGTCTCCTACACCCTGTAAAACCCCTGCAATAAACCTTTCTTAACCAACTTCACTCTAGTCTTTGTCCTGACCAGTTGGTCATAACACACAACATCCAGATTCTATAAACCACTATATTTGGAGGTAAAACAGATGGTGAGTGAAATGTTGGTAATAATCCTCTTTTTCACAGCTGACAGGAGAGAAAAGACAGCGAACGAGGGTAAAGACAGATTGGTGAATGACAAATGACAAAGTTGCTCAGCCAGTTGTGAACCGTGGACTTAATGGTCCGGGCCTTAACCTCTGGTCCACCAGGTGCACCAGGGTACCCCAATAATTATTTTCTGCTCAGGAAAAACTGTGTGCGCTGGTCTGCTGTAAGTACGTAGATTCAAATTAAACCAGGAAGTTAGTGTGTACACTGTGATGGATGTTTACAACAGATGATTTGGATAAAACATTTTTTTTTATTTCTTTTCCTCTATTCTATAAATAAGTTTGGTTAATTTATGTTTTTTGCAATGTCACCGTGTTCTCAGCAAATTACATCAGTGATTATGGTGGTACCAATAGGATTGATGGTGCAAAGCTACAAAAAAAGCTGCTACAAACAATAATTATTCTTTAGGATATTTTCCTCAGTTCAGTCTTGGACGTAAATTCAGTCTGTTGATGGTTCAAACATTTTAGTTTAACTGAATATGAAAACATCAACACGCAAGGTTTGAAGCTCAGCAACAGAGCTATCACATCTCTCATTAAACTTTTAACATCCTCTGTATCATGGCTAAACTGAGTAATGCACTTTAAGAGGTCAGTGAGGGGAGATCCCGTGCTCTGACTCGTAAAGTCAGTAACACTCATTTTGATTTTCTGTATTAACCACTTCTGATGTTGACGTTTTGAGATCTCCTAACACCAACCCGATATACAGGACGTACATGGAATCTGTGGTGGTCGAAGCATTGAAAAGAAAAATAACATTTAAAAATTGTCTTTCCACAAACAATGCTGTGGTCTCTGTGAATAGTTTTCTTTGGGATTACTTTTTAAAGAAAATAGTCCCAGTATTTGGTTTACATTAACATAGAGATGACAGCTACAAAAGGTCATAAACAACATTTACATCCTTACAAGCAGAGAGCAAAACTTGACTTCATGACTTGCAACTCAACACTAACTTCTACTGAGTCTCACTGGGGATTGATTCTTGGCAGCCTAATGTATGAAATTGCAGCAGCAGGGTCAGTGATGGAAAAATGTCAAGGATCGATTTATGGGGTTTATGATCTCAGATGATATAAAACTATTGAGGTTAGACTGTTTTGGCTTTGTGCGAGAAGAAAACTTTTATGGGTCTCTGTCTGAGGGCTTTGTGCATCACCAAGATTTAGAACTGCAGTTTGTTCTGACTTTATGAAGAGCAACAACTCTGTCCTTCTTGTAAGAAGGCCACGAAGACAGACGAAAACATTTGTTGGCACTTGGATTTTTAATACTTGAGAGATACAGATGCCAATTTGGTTGGTGAATTTCTTTGCATCTTAGAACAAATATTTTGTTCTTGCAGTATGGTCCTACTGTCTGTGTTTGCCTCTGTGCGTGTTTGTGCATTTGTTAATTTGGATTTGAGTGCTTAATTGGATTTATGATGCACTGCTGAGCGGAAACGACGCCATCTCCGCCGCAGACGTCTACCGTCGGTACTGGGTTTGGACCCACTTTTGTCTCACAGCCCATCTGCACCTCTCATCCTCTCCAAAAGCCATTATAATCCCACCAATCCCACGGCCTCTCACCATGACTGCCTCCTTTCTGGCAGCCCTGCCCTCCACATTAGGATTTGGAACTGGGCTGGAGGCTCCTTTCCCCCCATTACCATCTCTGAGAAAGCTGATTCTCTCCTGTCAGTGTGCCTCTCCCTCTTCACTGCTGGTAAATGCATTAGAGGCCTGGCCGCTGGGGCTGATTTTGGGGAGGTGGGTGGTAATTCAGTCACAGGCCGAACTGGAAGAGGCTTCTTTTTATTGGCCCTTGGGGGCCTCTTTTAGCTTTTGTCCTCACTCATGTGCTATTACAGAAAAACACCCAAAGTGAAGAAAAATTACTGATGGTTTTCTGTAAAATGCGATCTCACAGCTGAAGCTGGTTTGCAGGGAAGAAAAATATTGAAAACGAAGCCACTAACTGAAAAAAGGAGGTCCATGGGTCTCTGTAGTGCTCTCACACAGCTCATGCACCTCACAGCTCTACTACAGACAGAAAGTGTACCTGACCTCACGCTTTTGTTGTCCTCTGTCGGAGCATGGTTTTAAAAAGAGTGGCTCCCCCACCTTCTTCTCCACCGTCTCTTCCATGCCGTGTGGAGTTGATTGCAGTTCTCACTTTGATTGTTGGTACTTAATTGACTACAGTTCACATGGGAATGCTGTAATCAGAAATTTCCCCTGTGGTGGATCACTTAAGGCCAAATCAGTGTCAGTCATGTCTATATAAAATAGTAGTAGGACAAAGCAGCTTTTAAAAAAAAAACTCATGTAGTTACTAACTACTACAGTTGCTTTTACTGTAAGTACATCAGTGCTTTCACTAACTCGAGTATTATAGTAGTAACAACACTTTACATCTGTTTTTGGCTACTCTGCCTGCCTCTGCTCTTGACTTGCCTTTAAATAGTCTTCACTGAACAGCACAATCTTTTATTTTCAGTCCAGCACTGCAGTATTAATCCAGCACTCACAGATAAAAGCTGAGCAGCAGCCGTGTTATTCTTCAGTGGGATGCTGGTGTAAATAGTATTTAGCAGCTACAGTATCCTGTCCTGTGTGTGTGGACATGTCATGCCCTGTCTGTCCATTTCCATAATGTCAGTCCAGATGTGCGCTACTTATCAGCAGCCAGTTATCATTTATTGAGGTGCCGCTCGTCTCTCAGCAACTGTCGCTGTCAGCCCAACAGGGAACAGAGTGATTGATGTGATTACGGTGGGCTGAATCCCGGAGACCACTTTGTGTGGGTTCACGCCTACAGTTTGCTTTCTAGTGGAAATGTTTAGAAATTGATTGGGTAGCTGGACGGATGGTGATGGAGTGGTTGTAAAGAGGCATTAATGCGTTGTTCTTTTTGGTGGAGTTGTACGGTGGTGGGCTGGATGTGAGCTTTGTCAGAAATAGAAGCATAGGAGCATGGGAGCATAGGAGCCCCAAACTCCAACCCTCACCCCCCTTCCCCTCCACACACACACACACACACACCTTCCACCCCTTTACTCACCACACTTTAGCTGACCACTGGTCCTTACCAAGCCTCCGTTCAAGATATCCGCTCTGGTTGCCAGGATAGGAAGTCTTTGATGGAAATCAGTGTGATAACTCTCCAGTGCGTCCACAGTCCAAATATTCTTCTCTGGCGCTTGATGAGAGCAGTAATGATGTCAGTTCTGCTCCACACTGAAGGTATTCCATTAATGTCAGAGTCTATTAAGAAGAAGAAAGGTGAACTTTTGCTGTCATGGGGTCTTAGCTTTGGAACATTGTGCCTGAGAAACACCAGGGCCGTCATCTTGACAGAAACATTTCTGCCCTTTACTGGATATTTGTTTACTGTTACTTGTTATTCTGCCGGCTGAACTTCTATATGTTTGCATTACCTTACTTATCACATTCAGTGTGATCCTGTTTGTTTTTTTCAGCATTCAGTCACAAGAACAGTTTTGTGAGTACTTCTTGATCTGATGAACACATTTCATATATATATACATATATATACATACATATATATATCCATCCATCCATCCATCTTCATCCTGCTTTGATCCGGGGACCGGGTCGCGGAGGCAGCAGTCTGAGCAGAGATGCCCAGACTTCCCTCACCCCAGACACTTCCTCCAGCTCTTCCGGGGGACCCCGAGGCGTTCCCAGGCCAGCTGAGAGACATAGTCTCTCCAGCGTGTCCTGGGTCTTCCCCTGGGCCTCCTCCCGGTGGGACATGCCTGGAACACCTCCCTAGGGAGGCGTCCAGGGGGCATCCGAAACAGATGCCCAAGCCACCTCAGCTGACTCCTCTCGATGTGAAGGAGCAGCGGCTCTACTCCGAGCTCCTCCCGAGTGACTGAGCTTCTCACCCTATCTCTAAGGGAGCGCCCAGCCACCCTGCGGAGGAAACTCATTTTCGGCCGCTTGTATCCGCGATCTTGTCCTTTCGGTCATTACCCAAAGTTCATGACCATAGGTGAGGGTGGGAACGTAGAGATTGACCGGTAAATCGAGAGCTTCGCCGCCTTTCGCTCAGCTCCTTCTTCACACTACACGACGGTCCGGTACACTGACCGCATAACTGCGGACGCTGCACCAATCCGCCTGTCAATCTCACGCTCCATCTTTCCCTCACTCGTGAACAAGACCCCGAGATACTTGAACTCCTCCACTTGAGGCAGGACCTCTCCACCCACCCGGAGAGGGCACGCCACCCTTTTCCGGTCGAGAACCATGGCCTCGGATTTGGAGGTGCTGATTCTCATCCCAGCCGCTTTCACACTCGGCTGCAAACCGCTCCAGCACACACGCTGAAGGTCCTGGCTTGATGAAGCCAACAGGACAACATCATCTGCAACAAAAAGCAGAGATGAAATCCTGTGGTTCCCCAAACTGGACTCCCTCCGGCCCCTGGCTACGCCTAGAAATCCTGTCCATAAAGATTATGAACAGGACCGGTGACAAAGGGCAGCCCTGCCGGAGTCCAACATGTACTGGGAACAGGTCTGACTTACTGCCGGCAATGCGAACCAAGCTCCTGCTCCGGTCGTACAGAGACCGAACAGCCCTTAGCAAAGGCCCCCGGACCCCATACTCACGGAGCACTCCCCACAGAATACCACGAGGGACACGGTCGAATGCCTTCTCCAGATCCACAAAGCACATGTGGACTGGTTGGGCAAACTCCCATAAACCCTCAAGCACCCTGTGCACCCTGCGGAGAGTATAGAGCTGGTCCAGTGTTCCACGACCGGGACGAAAACCGCATTGTTCCTCCTGAATCCGAGGGTCGACTATCGGCCGAATTCGGCCGAATTCTCCTCTCCAGTACCCTGGCGTAGACCTTCCCAGGGAGGCTGAGAAGTGTGATCCCCCTGTAGTTGGAACACACTCTCCGGTCCCCTTTTTAAAAAGAGGGACCACCACCACCTTGGTTTGCCACTCCAGAGGCACTGTCCCCAACCTCCATGCAATGTTGCAGAGGCGTGTCAGCCAAGACAGCCCCACAACATCCAGAGAGACTTGAGGTACTCAGGGCGGATCTCATCCACCCCCGGCGCCTTGCCACCGAGGAGCTTGCGAACTACCTCAGTGACTTCGGCTTCGGGAGATGGACGAGTCCACCTCAGAGTCCCCAGCCTCCGCTTCCTCACTGGAAGGCAAGTCGGTGGTGGGATTGAGGAGATCCTCGGAAGTATTTCTTCCACCGTCCGACAATGTCCCCAGTCGAGGTCAACAGCTCCCCACCCGCACTGTAAACAGTGTTGGCAGAGTACTGCTTCCCCCTTCTGAGGCGCCGGACGGTTTGCCAGAATCTCTTCGAGGCCGACCGATAGTCCTCCTCCATGGCCTCACCGAACTCCTCCCAGACCCGAAGTTTTTGCCTCCAGGACCGTCCTGGGCTGCGGCTTGCTTGGCCTGCCTAGTCAACCTGTCAATTCGTCAGGAGTCCCACAGGCCAACATGGCCCGATAGGACTCCTTCTTCAGCCTGACAGCATCCCTTACTTCCGGTGTCCACCACCGGGTTCGGGGATTGCCGCCACGACAGGCACCAGAGCGACCTTAAGCGTCCAACAACTTCGAACTGCCGCGTCGACAATGGAAGGCAGAGAACATGGTCCACTCGGACTCAATGTCCCCAGCCTCCCTCGGAATCTGTGAGAAGCTCTTCCGGAGGTGGGAGTTGAAGACCTCCCTGACAGAGGGCTCGGCCAGACGTTCCCAACAGACCCTCACAATACGTTTGGGTCTGCCAGGTCTGTCCAACTTCCTCCTCTGCCAGCGGATCCAACTCACCACCAGGTGGTGATCGGTTGACAGCTCAGCCCCTCTCTTTACCCGAGTGTCCAAGACATACGGCCGGAGATCAGATGAAACGACAACAAAGTCGATCATCGACCTTCCGACCTAGGGTGTCCTGGTGCCACGTGCACTGATGGACACCCTTATGCTCAAACATGGTGTTCGTTATGGACAAACCGTGACTAGCACAGAAGTCCAATAACAGAACACCGCTCGGGTTCAGATCGGGGAGGCCATTCCTCCCGATCACGCCCCTCCAGGTATCACTGTCGCTGCCCACGTGAGCGTTGAAGTCCCCCAGTAGAACAATAGAACAATGGAGTCCCCAGTCGGAGCACTATCAAGCAAGTACCCCTCCCAGGGACTCCAAGAAGGCCGGGTACTCTGTACTGCTGTTCGGCCCGTAGATGCACAAACAACAGCAAGAGCCCTATCCCCAATCCCGAATTCAAGGCGCAGGGAAGCGACCCTCTCTGTTCACCGGGGTGAACTCCAACACATGGCGGCTGAGCTGGGGAGCTATAAGCAAGCCCACACCAGCCCGCCGCCGCTCACCCTGGGCAACTCCAGAGTAGTGGAGGGTCCAGCCCCTCTCAAGGAGCTGGGTTCCAGAGCCCAAGCTATGCGTGGAGGTGAGCCCGACTATCTCTAGCCGGTACCTCTCAACCTCCCGCACAAGCTCAGGCTCCTTCCCCTCCCAGCGAGGTGACATTCCATGTCCCTATTGCCAGAGTTTTGGTCCAGGGATTGGGTCGTGCCGAGGCCCCCCGCCACGACTGCTACCCAAACCACATTGCACCGGCCCCTCATGGACCTTCCTGCGGGTGGTGAGCCTACTGAAGAAGCGCGGACCCCACGCCGCTATTTCGGGCTGAGCCCGGCCGGGTCCCGTGGGCAAAGACCCCGGCCACCAGGCGCTCGCCATGCGAGCCCCAACCCCAGGCCTGGCTCCAGGGTGGGGCCCAGTGCACGCCAATCCGGGCGACGTAACGGTCCTTGTTCTTCCTTTATCCATGGTGGGCTTGTGAACCAAAGCTGCTCTTAGTCTGGCCCGTCACCTAGGACCTGTTTGCCATGGAGAGACCCTACCAGGGGCGTAATGCCCCCATACATGACAACATAGCTCCTAGGATCATTGGGCACACAAAACCCCTCCACCACAGTAAGGTAAGGGCGGTTCAAGGAGGGGACATATATATATAACATATATATATATATATATATATATATATATATATATATATATATATATATATATATATATATATATATATATATATATATATACATACATATACATACATACATAAACACATGCATATATATACACACACATACATATATATACACACACATACAAACACATCTATTTGTATTTAATTTAATTAATTTATTTAATTATTATAATTATGTTTAATATATTTAAGCCTTCGAAATCACAATCACACAGTGTGTACACACTTGTGCACACTGTGTGTGTGTGTGTGTGCGTGTCCTCCCGTGGTTTTCGGGCTTCACACTTCAACTACAGTTGATCACCACTCACCTGCACTCAGGCACTCAGTCGTCAGGTTGTTGTTAACCTCCGCAGTAGCTTCAGTTCAGGCCACCCACTACCTCCTCACTGTTTCTTGTGCTCATTCTAACTTGTGTCTCTTGTGCTCTGGGATCACCAGCTGCTTGAGCGTCCTTCATCTATTTCCTTGTCTGTCCGTTTGTCTTCCTACACCTGAGCCAGCAGCCATGCTTCCACTTCTTCTCACTACCACGTTGGCTCCGCCATCTCACCTCGTGGATTCCCCAATCCCTCTTCATCCAATCATCTCTTCTCATTGTGTCGATAAACCGGCTTCACACTCCACTACCCACTGTGTTGTATCCTGCATTTGCTTCCTTGTGTTTATTGAGACAGAATGTAATAATTTGCACTGACGTCAAGATACAGAGACCTGCAGAGTTAAACAGATCAGAACTCAGTAAAACATTTACACACTGAGGTGAAGTGGTTTGAGAACATCATATATTAGAAATACTGTATGTTTATTATTGTTATATACAGCTTATACGGTAGCTATTGTATATACATACACTAGTGTGTACAGTAATGAAGAGCAATGTAGTATAGACCTTCAACAATTAGCTGATAAATTGATAAGTTGTCAACCAATAATCACTAACAATTTTGAGTTTCGAGTATTTTTTTCTTAAACATGTCTGTGAATTCACTTCTCAAATGTATATATATTCTGGTTTCTTTAGCCCTTTATGACAGTAAACCACTAGTCAAATAACTATTCGATTAATGGAGAAAATGATCGACAGATTAATTACTACATTAATAATAATCATTTGTTGCAGCCATACTGCAGAACATACAAACAGGTGACAAATTAAATTAAAGGATAAACCATATATATATATATATATATATATATATATATATATATATATATATATATATATATATATATCCCAAAATGCCCTAACAGCATAAGGCCAGAGCCATATGCCATGTGTGTGGGTGTGTGTGTGTACATGTGTGTTTATAGGGGAAGCAATGGTTTCAACAATTAGTCATATTCAGTGGATCGTTATGAATACAAAATCTGAAGATTGAGCCACAGTATTATAAGATGTAGCAAATAACAGCAGGAGAACAGAACAGAAGAAGACCAACAAAAAGGAAAGCAAATATGTATGATAAAATATGCAAATGATGCAATCTGTGCACAAAAACAAAAAAAAAAGACAAATTACAAGATATCAAGATCTAAAGCACACTCTGTTACCCTTTAACTGAAAAATAAGCAGCCTGTTCCCCCAGTTGGTTTGGACTTTCATGGTTCTGACATATTGGACTAATTTAAGACCAAATACAAGAAATACTTTGGTTGAAAAATAAGCCATAGCTCTTTTTCTGAGGAAGAAACAATGCTCCAGTTAAACACTCATTACCACAAAGGCTGAGGAATTTACATGTAATTCACGGCTTGAAAAACAACATACTGTGGATATATATGCACACGAACAGTCTATAAATGACACTACTGATATTAATTTGGCACAGAGATATGGCTGCATGTCTGTACTACATGGTGTTCACGCATGTATATGACACATTACTGTTGTGACATTAATCCTGTCTACACACCTAAGGCCTGTGCATAAAACGCCCACTTGATCTTCACCTTAACAAGAATGTTATGACAGCAGAAATGGTGGTAGAATAAATGAAGAGCAGTCTATATTTTAATAATCAGTGTGTCAGCATACACTTCACTGCTGGATAGAAGAGCATTAAGTTCACATATTGAAGAGTAAAGAAGCATAAAAAAAAGAGTTCAGTGTTTCATTGTGTGAAAGCAAAAGCCACAATTCTGAGAACTGAATCAGAATTTTACATTAAAGGTCCAAAATTCACAGCATTAATAGAGCAGCAAACAACCATCTGCCATGTAAAGACAGAGTGGAGTAATGGAGCGCTGATCGGAGCATGAAGTCATGACCTCCCTGTGTACTTTGTTTAAAAGGCAGGATGACCGCGTGTGCGTGTTAGTGTTAGTGTGTGTGAGTCAGATCCATGTTTATAAGGAGAAAGGAGATCGACCTCCCACACAGTGCTCAGACTCAGAACTTAGCAGAGACTCCTTCAGCCTTTTCTTCACCTCCTCTGTAAATTTCCCCTCCAGTCAGCGGTCAGTATAGACAAAGAGAGAATAATTACAATATTAAGTAATAATTAATAATTACAGTACAGTAGTAACACCTACAGAGGAGGTCAGCAGCTCCAGTGCCAGATGTCAAACATGTGGGCTCTCCAGAAGTGTGTGAACGAAAAAAAAAAATGTAATGTTGTCCAAGCAAAATGTTTAACCTGTGTTGGACATTCAAAATCATGTAAGACCATAATGATTTGTTTACATTGTACATAAATAAAGTTGGGTTTCATAAAAAATCCAGCAATTCCAGCCATTTTCAGGGTACATACAGAATGCACTGAAAAACTGAAAAAGCATTTAAATATAAAGTACTGATTTGAGTTTCTTCCTTCAAACCTCTAAATCTGTCAAGCTCCTCTATTTTTTATTTTGTTATTATTTTGTCTTAAATCAAGGTTAATATGGTACAACAAATGGAAACACAGGATGATCAGTGCTAAATGCCTAATCGAGTTATTATCCTGTAATAAATGTTTCATTCGCATGGGGAAGGTGTCACCTGGCATTTGTGTTTTTGAAATAATGTGCTTTAAATAATGCACTTTAGGTGACATGTTCGGTCTTTGTACAACCTTTGCCTCCACCGCCTGGAAGCAGACCCGTCAACACCTTAGGCAAAATTCATTTATTACCCACTCTGACTCCCTCGTCTCTCATTTATTTTTCCAATCGAAGGTGCTCACGTTGAAGTCATATCAATCATTCAGCGGTGTCATCTGTGTACACACAAAACATTCTTCGAAGCAATACCCAGTTGGCTCATCCAGCACGAAGGGGAGGGGCCAGGAGAATAAAGAGCAACTGAACTCAGCCACTGTCAAAAGAAATATTCATGAATATCAACATCACGGTCTTCAGCGCGCGGCTTTGAAGTGCCCTTTGAATGAAAGATATTTGTCTCAGGCTCCTGTTGCAATCTCAGCTAACCTCGCCTTCATCTGTCCCTCTGATGCGGCATTGTGCAGAAAAAAAAAAAAAAAAAAAGGAAAAATCTTGCGTGTCAATTAATACCAAAAGAGCCTCTCACAGAGTTCCCCTCCTGTGCAATTACTGCAGTCTGTGCTCAGACTGCAACATTATCTAGCAGCGTGTAAGACGTTCTGTTGAGCATACTGCCTGTCTCGTTCACTACATTTTGTGATTTGGGTTCTGCAGGTTTTATTCATTTGCAGCAGCAGGTTAAAGATTCCTGGAAAGTCTTTGTTTGCAACCATAACCAGTCAATCAATGATGACTTAATGTTGATGCACTTGTTAGGAACTAGCTTGTAGGAAGTGTCCAAACATGTCTGAAGGCAAAAATCAAGCGAAGCCTGATAGCTGCTCCAAATGGCTGCACAAAAAGACAGGGTGGGGCCTTGGGGGTGGCAGTGTATGCCTGTTGATAGGTCGGTCTACCACTTTGGTCCAGACTGAACTCTCTCAACCACTGTTGAATGGATTGCTATAAAATTTTGTACAGACTTTTATGGTCTCCAGATGACAAATCCTAATAACTTCGTTGATCCTCTAACTTTTCCTCTCGCGCCACAGAGAAGTTGACATTTGTGGTTTTGAACATGTCAAGGATTATGGGAGTGACTGACATGAAATTCCCTCTGAATGAATTGGTGATCCCTTAACTTTTCATCCGGTGCATCACCACCATCAGGTTCATGACTAAGTAGCTGCAGAACTTACTTACATTCCCATCAGCTTCAGCTGTGTGTTTAGAGCTAATTAGCTAATGCTAGAATGCTAACATGCCAAACTATGATGGGGAACAAAAAATTATATTATTCGTACATTAGTAAACCTTACCTAACAAATTCAACCCAGCCTTTGGCATGTTAACTATAATGTTATTGTGAAAATACTTGTGAGAAGTGTGAATATTATTAAGCACGAGAGCAGAGGACTGATTGTGGACTTGCATGTAAAAACAATATAAACGTGCATAGAAAGTGGAGACTTCATCTGATACAAATTATACTGACAGGCTGATCGTTGATTTTGTACAGACTAAAGATTACATTGCTACATTTCAGAATCGGTGGAAAGAATCTTTACCTGCAGAGGTCTGTTTGTCCACTGAACAACAGTCGTTCAAGGTTTGTATAAATAGAACCATAAGTGGTGGGAATAAAAAGTAAGGAAAAACACTAATTTATAGTTATAGTAATAGCCTCAAATTTTATCATACTTCAGAAAAAAAAATCATCACATGTAAACAATGTTTTACAGTAAAGGTGCTGATTTTGCTGGAAAATGACTCCTTTGAATATTTTTGTATTATGACATCATCAGATTGTTCATACTGAGTCACCTATATTATCATTTTCCAAGGTCAAGGTTATCTTTATTATCCCAGAGGGGCATTTTGTCACATAGCCAACAGTAAAATACAATCATCACATCATTCAACACACACACACACAAAGAGAAAAACATTGAATTACCTCATGTTTTTCAAAAGGCCAACAACAGCAGGGATCAGTGAGTTCTTTAGTCTATTCGACCTGCATCTTGGCAGATTATATCGGTGACCGGACAACCTGAACTCAGTGACCAAAGGGTGACGAGGGTCAGCGAGGTCTGATGGGGTCCTCTTTGTGGCTCTGACTTTGTACACCTGGGAGAGGTCGTTTAGATTTGTGCCTGAGATTTTTCTGCACATTCTAACAATTCCTTCAAACCTACTACTGTTTTCAAAAGGTATGAGACCCACAGCAGCAAACAAGCAAAATAATAAACAAGTATAAAATATTCTCATAAAGGTGGTGTCAACATAAGGAAAAAAACTCAACAAAGTGGAGCTTCCCATAAAAGAACATGCACTGATTGGCCAATGCCAGTATTTGGTTCAAAGGTTGACTTATCATCAGTTGTTGTCACCAGATACTTATACTGCTGAACAGCCTGGCCATAAATAACATGGGACAGGGGAGGCTTCTTCTTAAAGTCAATTATCACTTCCTTTGCTTTAGACACATTTATGTCCAAGAACGAGTCACTAAATCCATCCACCACTGGACCATGGTCGGTTGTACCATGGTCAGGAGGGGCAGGGACACTCTGAAAGAATTATCTGTGATGGTATGTCTGCCCTCATAAAGACACTGACACTTATCTGTATGCAAAACAAATATCAGTGGTGAGAGACATACCCTTGGGGAGAACCGGTGGAAGATAAAGGGGCAACAGATAGGTCTCAAATGGTGAAAGTCAATGGCGTCTTATCAGTAAAAGAGTCAACCAGCCAACAAATGAATCCAGGGATAATGTTGTTGATGCTGGTATGTCTGCTAAAACGTGAGGCTGGATACGCTTACAAGCTGAGGAAAACTAGTTAAAAACAATAATACAAAATGCATTGCACCATCTAGTAGATCCAGCTACACCTTAAGTCGTACGCCTGTGCCATCCTCAACACTCCTTCCTTCTCTGTAAGCAAACTGGAGTGGAGCCAATTTTAGCAAAATCTCCTCTTTTATAATCTTTGTGAAGTTTTCATATGACAAGAGAAGTGCAACATGCCGATAGTCACTGAGTGATTCTGGTGCCTTTAATCTTGGGCATCCTTGGGAGTCTTTCCAGAGACAAAGCACCCTGTGGAGTTGACTTCATGAAGATGAAGGAAAACATATCAGACAATGGCTCTGCACGGTTCTTAAGGAGTCGACTATCAATATTATGCAAACCAGGACTTTTTCTCTCCCTTCACACCCGTGTAGACTTTAAAAACCTTGTTCCTGTCAGCATGTGCCTCTGGGCGAACATTTCTACACACTTTGTAAAGGGTCTTAATGAGTGTTAAATGCACAAGTATGATGTTATAGCTGGTCAAGGTGGAGGTAGTTTAACTACTTTATATACATACAGTTAGATCAGTAGGTCACTACTTAATTCGACCTCTTCGGTGGGACTTTTTTTGTAAGTGGTCACAAACCAAGAAAGTTGGAAACTACTGGTTTAATATTAGCTTATGTTACACCACTCAGACTGCGATGGTATGGTGTGGAGAAAGTTCACATTGTTATTATTTTTGGCAGGACAGGCAAAAACATGTACACTGTGGGCACAGCATCGGACACACCCCCACTTTTCCGCGCCAGGCGTCTGTCTCTGTTCAACAACAAAAAACAAACAAAAAAGAAAACACTATTTCTTCCTCCCTCAATATCTGGCTAGCCACCATCCACATCAATAACTGACTCTGCCTCCTGCTGCTGGGCTCCACCACACGCACCCAAACAAAAAAACTTAACATCACTGAAGTACAATGAATGGAATGCTGAACAAACGCCAGGAACCAACTCTAAAGATATAATATTCTTACCAGGCGTTACACTTATCATATGTTTTAAAGTAAAATCTTAATCTGAAGAGTTGCTGTCAAATAAATGTAGAAGAGTAAAGTACAATATTTCTCTTTCAATTGTAATGTAGAAAAAGTATAAATTAAAATGCAATGGACCAACTTGATCCAATAACTCATCATTTCCAAATATTTCATAAGTGGCTGTACACTCATAATATGCGTCCTCAATTTTAGTCTCGCTTTAAGAGTGTGTACTTTGAGCTATCAGTCAGATAAAATGTGTGGGATGACTGAGAATTTGGTTCAAAGAGTGAAACAAAATGAAGGAAGAACTGATCAAAGCAGCAAGGTGCTTCCCGATTCCCTGCAATAGCACAAGCTTTCAGGACATAAAAGAAAAACTATTCATACAAACGGAAAGTTAGCCATGTGTGAACAGAAAAAAAAGTCACTTTGAGTTACATCCTATAAAATCTAAAAAAATAAAAGACAACACAGAAGGAAAGACAAACGCGTGTTCAGTCAAGACTTTACGCTGCACATTCTGTCACTCCACATAGTGACGATTATCTCAGGAGCACTGGAACTCTGTGTAATGCTGTTTATTGTGTTTTCCATCAGTTCTGATGCCCCACAGTCACCTAAACAAAGCACGAGGCACAAGAAGCAGCATGTCATTTTGAGTTACATACTCAAAATCATAAAGAAAAGCACAATTTTTCCGCTTCTTGGCCAGGAAAACAATCTTGATTTAAAAAAAACAAAACCAAAAAAAAAAAACACCAGCAGTTCATTCTCCAAGTTGGAATGCACACTGTAAACTAAACTTGTGTATCACATGCCAATCTCCAGGCCTGTGGGCTGAATCTTGCCTGCCATGAATTTTTATCTTTTATGAAGTGAATCTACTGAAGCTTTTCTCCGAGCTATCTCTGAATGAATAAAAAAGAAATCTCCACCAAAGACAGACAATTCCAAAAGAGGTGGGAGACTGAGTACTTAAAGACTAGCATGTGCACGTCATCTGCCACTAAACCCTTAAATTTGATGATGTGCCATTTCACACTGTGTCGCGGGCTAAGCAGATTCTATGAAACCGAGAAGAAATCACCATGTGAAAGGCAATCTGTTATGTGACTGGGCTTTTATGTTTCCCCAATTTACTACACCCGAAACTACACAGATGCAACATGCATCATGATTATGCATGATGCTGTGAAAGCCTTGAATGTGAAAAGGGGGTTTGCTGGAAAGCCAAATGCGACGTGAAAACTTTACTCAGATTCCATTTTGTCAGCCTGCAGCAAATATGCACACCATCACTACTCTCCCCTCAAGGTTGAGGAATTCAATTTTTAAATTTTTTACACATTCATTTGCAGCTGATGTGGAGAGCCTGTCAGAGTACTGACGGGAAACGCCGAATGAATTACATTTCAGAGCGAGAGGTTTCTCCTTTCATCCGCTGCATGACGCCACATCTCCTCCCATGCAGTGGGAGTACTTGGAGCCACTTACTTGTGGGAACAAATGTTCTCTGTGATAAGGATCAAGGGATCTCTTCATACATACAGTACTGCAGGTCCAGCTGCAAAAGACAAAACACCCTCTGAGCAGGAGTTCGAGCATAAATGAAGCTGCTTTAAAAGAGGAGGTGTGAGGTGAAATAGTGGGAGCAAACAGGGTCAAGATAAGAAGTAGACGTCTCATTGAAACTCCTGCGGGAGAAGAGCTTTTCACTGCGATTGCTGCAAAAGGAATTCTCAAAGGCAGAAATTCAAGCACCAGGCTGAAAAGCATCAATGCACCAGTCAGTTAAAAGAGGGTACATTTAAAAATCGGGACCTTTCTTCCCTTGTTCGACGTGCGGCTTTCTTTAAGCAGCTGCCGAGCCGCCAAAGTCTGGCTGACGCAGCGTGCAGCCCGCTCTGTCACCTGAATTGTCTTAGCAGCGTAGCAGCGTTCCACAGAGCCGTAGCTTCTTCATTTGTTTCCTCTGATCTTGTTCAGCCATAACAAGAGTTACAAATGTCTTCTCGGTCCAGCGGTGATGACTCGCCATGCTGTGTCATGAAATGTCAGAAACAAAACAAACTAAAAAGCTTGCTGCTTCGGAAGATAATAAAAAAAAAAAAAACACAAAAAACGCAAAACAAAACAACCAAAAAATAAGACCATTACATGTTGTTTGGGATGCTGGGAGTGCATTTTGAAATCCAATTTGTCACTAGAAACTGGAAGGATGGGCAGCTAATGTTTCTTTAACTCTGTTGGACGGATATTTGTAATTTAATGTCATCAAATGTGTTAGCCAAACCGTTTTTGGACTGGCAGTTTGTTTCCGCATGGATGAAAGAAGCTCAAATGTTGAAGCTCTTTTTAATACAATATATTTACTGGGCCCCTTAACAAAACAATTTCAACGCCCTTAATATGTACATATTAAGAACCACTTACTATTTGTCCACCTGGAGCTTTAAACAGCATAAGTTGATGGTGTTTGCTTTGTCATCAACTGACTTACTTGTAGATAATAATCATGTGATATTAAATTATTGCGTACCATCCATATACATGACAACTATGCAAACTCATTCCCATCTCATTCACTGATGGAGAACATGAGACGCTGTTAAAAGCTATGGGGTAATAAACAGCTGAACCTTATATTAATTCTGCGTTAATTATTTATTTTTTTGGGCCACAGCCAACACAGCTGTAAACAAACTGATACTTTCAACATATAAAGTTGATAAGGTAAAGGTAAGGTAAGGTAAAGCAAGTAGTTGCCCATTCGCACATCCAGCAGACACAGAGCAACATGAGCGTTTGTTTGGGCTTTTATTTCTGACCACAGGGTGAACTCATGTCCAATATTTACTCTCTTTCAGCTCTATTTTTGGACTCTACTGACTCCTGAGAAAAAAACAAATCTGTCTATTTAGACACCTGCCTGCCATTAGGTGCTAGGCAATGAGTCTATAGTGGGTTGTCCATTAAAACCAGCTGCCTACTGTTGGTTTTAAGAGATGCTGGTGAGAGTGGACTGAACCAAAATGGTAATAAAAGCTAAAACAATGAGCTCTTTGCTGCTTATTAGCATCTTTCACCTGAGGAGAACTTTGAATCAAGAAATACCTCTGATGTTAGGAGTCAACTGAGCGTCTAAGCCTGTTTTTAGCGATTCCTTTTTTCTGTCAAACTACTTTTTCATCAATGGACTTTCATGTCCAACATCATATGCCCATAAAATAACTCGCACATAACTTGCACAGCAGCACATCTCTAAAGGTTTTAAATTATATGATCAGTTTTGTTGAAATCTTGCAGATCTTTTTGCACCTATGGCTCATTCACTGGCTGTCCCGACACAGCTTCAGCTTTCAAATAGATGAGCCAAAACAGATGTCACTTCAGTGAATGATGCAGCCACCACTTTTGGAAATCAGTCGCAAAATGCATCTCCAAGTTTCCTCAAAATGGCAGCTGTATAAAATATGAGGCTTTTAAAAGTTTAAACTGATGGTTATGTGTGCAGACCTGATGTACAGTATCAGAACATCTGCTCCTTTATATCGCACACGGTGCTTTCACTTCTATAGCAAACCTTTCAAATTGACCAAAAGTGGCTAATATAAGGTACTTTGCTTTACCTGGAGAAGTTATAGAGGCAGGCTGAGTGACCTTTTTCAAAAGGATTCTTATTACTCACATCACTGCCTCAGCTATTACTTTTAACCCTTTCCCATTTGAGACGTTTTTTATTTTATTTAAGCTTTTCTTCTACAAGTCATCATTTAGTTCGTAGCCACCTCATCGTAACCACAATTTTAATTTAACAAATTAACCAACAAACAATGTTGTTTTTTCTCATCATTGCTGGTATGTTGATCTTGGAACAGAGTAGTAATTGCAATAATTTTGTGGCAGTGAGGAATCCAAACACTTTACGGATGGCCAGGTTGAAACCGGTATTCAGGAGGTGGAACAAAAATTGGCGTCTCCGTCAGTTTGTTTGTTTATGTGACATCACAGGCTGAACAGTCATTAGTTTGATTAGCAGGACACACCATCATTTAAGTCATCTTTGACGCTGAAAAAAGTTATTTAAAGGACTTCATGTAACGGGGAACGGTGCGGTGTGGACCCAAATGCAGACAGAGCGAGACAGGACAGCGCTGATGTACACCCAGAGGAACTTTATTAGCTTACTATCAGGCAGGCAAGCAGGTCAACAGACAGGCAGGTAGACAGACACAGGGCAGGAGCAGGCAGGCAACATACATGGAAAAAATCAGGAAAAGACACCAGACAAACTAAGGAATGAGCACAGAACAAATTCAAGGAAAGAACACCAACCATCTGACACAGAACAATGGAAGGGGACCGGAATATATACTGTGGGTGATGAGTAAGTGGAAACAGGTGTGGAGACTAACAGGAACAGGTGAAATTAATAGTGTTGGAGCAGATGATCAAATGGGCGGGAAGAAAACATGAGGCAGGAAGTAAAGTGCTTGACAAGTGAGGAGAGGTAAGTAAGAATACAAAATAAAACAGGAAGTGTGCATGACCAGACTGAAAACAGACAAACACAAGGACAGAAAAAAAGAACAAACAAAGAACACAATGAGAGCGGGAACCTGGGTGACAAAAACACACCAGGGAACAACACGGGCAGAACCATGACACTTCAGGAAACTGTGATGGGAATTTTCCTCTATTTCTGATTTCCTCCTATTTTCTGATAATAATGAAAATAATATGGTAGATCAACTGATTAAGTAATGGCACAAAAAATGTGCTGTCGGTGGTGGCCAATGGGTGACCAGGCTCTACCAGGACATCCAGTATGTTGTGGTGCTCCCTCACATTAAACTGGAAATGAAATGCACTAGCGAGATGCATCACTCCACTAAGTCTGGATTTGTGGTTTTTGACACACCATGCATGCAGAATGGACTAACAACTGACTGACGCAAGGATACACTGATTAATCAAAGGAATTACACAATGAATGAACAGATAGGAGACTGAATATATGGAGACCATGGATCCACACTGTCCTATATGTCTTAGGAGCTTTTGGTACAGTGGGGCAAAAAAGTATTTAGTCAGCCACCAATTGTGCAAGTTCTCACACTTATAAAGATGAGAGAGGCCTGTAATTTTCATAGGTACATGAGAGACAGAATGAAGGGAAAGAATCCAGGAAATCACATTGTAGGATTTTTAAAGAATTTATTTGCAAATTATGGTGGAAAATAAGTATTTGGTCAATAACAAAAGTTCATCTCAATACTTTGTTGGCAATGACAGAGGTCAAACGTTTTCTGTAAGTCTTCACAAGGTTTTCACACACTGTTGCTGGTATTTTGGCCCATTCCTCCATGCAGATCTCCTCTAGAGCAGCAGTGATGTTTTGGGGCTGTCGCTGGGCAACACAGACTTTCAACTCCCTCCAAAGATTTTCTATGGGGTTGAGATCTGGAGACTGGCTAGGCCACTCCAGGACCTTGAAATGCTTCTTACTGAAGCCACTCCTTCGTTGCCCGGGCGGCGTGTTTGGGATCATTGTCATGCTGAAAGACCCAGCCACATTTCATCATCAATGTCCTTGCTGATGGAAGGAGGTTTTCACTCAAAAAATCTCACACGATACATGGCCCCATTCATTCTTTCCTTTACACGGATCAGTCGTCCTGGTCCCTTTGCAGAAAAACAGCCCCAAAGCATGATGTTTCCACCCCCATGCTTCACAGTAGGTATGGTGTTCTTTGGATGCAACTCAGCATTCTTTCTCCTCCAAACACGACAAGTTGAGTTTTTACCAAAAAGTTCTATTTTGGTTTCATCTGACCATATGACATTCTCCCAATCCTCTTCTGGATCATCCAAATGCTCTCTAGCAAACTTCAGACGGGCCTGGACATGTACTGGCTTAAGCAGGGGGACACGTCTGGCACTGCAGGATTTGAGTCCCTGGCGGCGTAGTGTGTTACTGATGGTAGCCTTTGTTACTTTGGTCCCAGCTCTCTGCAGGTCATTCACTAGGTCCTCTCATGTGGCTCCGTGGTATCTTTAAGATAGAGCTTTTGTTCCTCCTGTGGAAACGTGCGAGTCTGTCTTTTGTTAGTTCTTGAAACATAATGTGTTTGATTTCTCTCCCCTCTAAAAGTTCATACTCTTAAAACCTTTCAGAAAAGCTCAACAAGGGTTTTTTCAAAAGTCCTATAGAGAAACTGCACATCAAGCTTTACAGTAAACGCTCACTGCCTTCATGCACAAATAAAAGCTCCTAAAAACTCGCTCTCAGTGCAGTCATTTATCTTTAAACACCAGCAGTGTAAAACTTCTGCTCCCTTTAGTTGTTGCAATAAAAGAGAAAACCCTTCTTTAAAGCCAAAAAATATGCCAAAGACTCCTCTAACCTACAAGTAAAGCATCTACACAGTATCAATAGTTGTGAGAATGACCTTCAGAGATACACAAATCACATTATAACTTCAAAGGCTTGATCAAGCTTCATGAATCATTTATAAGTGCTCACTATGCTACGTAAATGATGCCTGAAGTTGTGCAGCGGTCGTCTGAGTGTGCCAGACTTAAATCCAGTCATATTCTACAATACACATGCACAGCACTGCAATAAAATGTGTTAATGGATGCAAACTGCCTACAGCTTTTTTTGCTGGAGTCATAAAGCTTTAGGCATTACAGCATAAAATATTTCATTCAAGGTGAGATCTAATTTTCTTTGGTGTCAGTGCCCCGTGCGTCAACCCCTGCCAGCTCACTAAATATTGGCGGTGGCGTGCCGGGCCATTTCTTATAATTAAACAGCAGTTGTGAAAGTGACGTAAGCGTGGTAGATTCTGTGCATTTATATCCTTTTGAGGAATGAAGCTTCAGGCAAACATTCTAATTTGATTGACCTTTGAGTCTTTTTATTGATCGTTGAATAGATTTTGAATAAATTAACATTCAGCTCTGGTCTTACCTTTAATGACAAAAGAAATGTTTATGTTTATCTGCATAGAGCATATTTTAATGACACTTTCCATTTTGCCGCAGTGAGATGATTTGTTTGTATCCCACGGTCTTACACAACATTAATCCCCAGCCAGCTGAAAGGATACAAGGCTGGAGCAAAGCTGGTTCCTGTGTCGCTGTCTCAGGGAGCACATTGACCTTTCAACTCAATCACTTTATCAAAATGCTCATTGTGGTGCATCTAAAGTATCAATCAGTGACCAACCAGGGAAACTGTAATTGCACGATAGAGCAGAGGAAGGTTATGTGGCTGTTAATTCTCTACTCAGTGAAAACAACATTTTAAAACAGCAACCTGGAGTGTGCTGTTTATATACAGTATCTCTGCAGAAAATAATCCCAGGTTTCTGCATTTAACAGCAGTAACTTTGATCACAAACACAAAATACAGGATTTGGTCCAGAGCACACCATAGTGCCCCGCTGATCTATAACAGCTTCCTGTGCTCAATTGTCCCTCATAAAATCAATGGCAGGGTCAGTGCTGTTAGCAGGCTTTTCATTTTTTATACAGTGGAAACCTCTTGGAGTGATCACATCTGTAAAATGGTCACTAATGATTATTATAACCACATTTCTTTTTCTTTATTTCTCATGCAGATAACCATCTAATTGACGTTTGTATATTTAATATAGCAATATAAAGTAATGAAATGGACAACTATTGACTGGGGTATGCTATAGTGGATGCATGCATGTGACATAGTCTGGCAGGTTTGTCATGGGAAGTAAGTCTCTCCTGTGTGTGTAGAAAAAGTAGCCATTTGTGCTGCAAACACCATGAAGCTCATGATTCCAGGGGTTGTTAGGTTACAGTAGTCAGCAGGAAGTGTCCAGATGAGCTCAGGTTGGAGTGAAGTGGAGTGAGTAAAGCATCTTTTTTATGCAACGTTACTAAGACGTCTCCCAACCATTATTTAAATCAGAGTGTGCTCCGACTGCGGAGGCGAGTTAACAGCTAACTGGTAAGCCAGGGTAAACCAAGTTGAATTGGCATAAAGGAAGCAGAGATCTTTCAACTACAGTTCAGAGGACAGAGGCTGGAAAGGTGACGTCTATTTGGATTTGTTTTCTGTCTCCATCACTAGCAGCCATGACTGTTTCTGGTTGTGAGAAGACTGCACATGGTCGCCTAGGGAAAACTATGTCATGATTTCAGTATGCATGCTGCAGCAGCCTCAGGTTGCTAGCTGGAAACAGACAAGTTACCATGAGGCAAAGTATTATGGGAGTACAGTAAAAAAAAAAAAAAAAAAAGGGCTGTAGTTTTAAAAAAATCAAATGATTTAAACAGGATTACAGGATTTGTTTAAGCGCTTGATCCCTATAAGTGTTCTTTGTAGTATAATTAGTGTATCCCTGCTTGGTATATGTGTGTTGCAAGCTTGTATCTGTCTTGAAAGAAATTGGTTTTTCAGGGGTGTGAATCTTAAGATTTGATTCAGATAGTAACTATTTGAAGCAAATCAAATGATACAAACTATCTGATAGTTACTCATTTCAGTTTCTTCGTCCAGAGTGCCAAACAGTTCACTCAGCAATGTTTTTAGCCCACTGAAATGTCATATGAAACTAGCAGTGAGCTAACACTGAAACATTTTACAGTCTTCTGAAGTCTTTTGAAGAAAATGGCCTATGTGTTCTGGGCTCAGGAAGAAAAAAAAGAGTCACAAAAGTTCCAGCAATGAAAAATACAGCGAGAAACCCATTGTTATCCACAACACTGTAGAGGCTCAGATCCTTTGGAATGAAACAGTTAAATTAAAGAGCTGACAGAAACTTGCCCATTTGACCGTTTCCTAAACAAACCTGGTTCAGACCCTGAAAAGAGCTCCGTCACATGTTCTGTTTGCTGAGGTACGTCTGCTGTGGGCACGTCACACGGTTCAGTGTGCACACATGCTGCACTAGTCTCTCCACTGTGGCTGTGAATAAAACAGATCGCACTTTTCAGCGAGCAGATGTCGAGGCTGACGGCTAAGGAAAGATGGAAGATTATGGTGAGCAAAATTAATAAAAAGCCCAAACATGATTAATACCAATTAGCTTCTGCTGTTCTAGTGAAATCTTAATCTAAGTAATGATTCATTAGAGGTAGCTCTCTCCATGTTCATAAATAACACTGTCGGGGTGAGGAGACACACTGCCCAAAGGGGGTTTCACATTGCTACTGACGATGCTCATGAGCACAACATGTTCTCGGCATGTGTAGCTATTTGACTTTGTGATATCTACGTTGATGTGCCAGAACAATACAATTATTCTGATGTGCTAAAAGTCTTTCGGTTTGGTAGATCCTTTAGGAGAGACTGGAGAGTCAGCACTGATGTCACACAAAGGCAAAGAGGCCTTGCTCATTAGCCACTAACACAAAACATCTGCAAGATGGCAAGGAAGCGACAGTGGAGATTTATTGATGCTTATTATAAAGGCTAATGTCCATTAAGACATTGATTTTTTTTTCTGTAAGCACCTTCAAAGGCCTCTTTTTTAACTTTTGAATGCAAAGCTAAGACATTCTGTCTCATACAAACTGAATTTAGAAGTAACAAAATGCATCTATCCTCAGTTCAATAGTCACTGCCAGCTAATGTTACTTTCAGTCAGGTCTCTTCCAGCATTTATTACTGTGTCCATGTGTATTAAGGAGTGCAGGATATCGGTACTGAGTTCAAAGATGCTGCCAAATCATTCTTCTGAAAGTTTCTAATGTTCTAACAAAGCCTCTGCGGGCTTCCTCATTGTTGGGCCCAGAGAACATACGCACCACTGTCCCTCTCCAGCTGAGCCGGTTGAGGACATGTTATCTCAAGGCTTCCCCCAGTCAAGCCGGTTGACTTCCTGTTGGTTCCCTGCACACATAAATGGGGTGAAATAATTCAATCATACAGCTCAGACATTACAGCAAAATTGCTTCACAGCCCAGCTCTGTTTCTAGGGGCATCCCACATTTTCCTGAGAGAGGGCACCGAACGTGATGTTGATGTCTCAAAAGAACTGACATGTGGTGAATCCTGGGAAATGTAATTAAATTCAATGCCATTATCCTGTAATTACCAGTTGTAGTCATAGTGGATGCTGTTTAGCAAAAACAACATGGACCCACTTTCAAAAATGAATAATATTAATGTATTATTAATATTATTGTTATGATACTTATTGCAGCACATAATATCACTTCCCAAGAACACAGTGTTTTTATGTTGCTCTCCCATTTTTAAATGCTAAAATGCTTTTTAATGTTCAAATATCTTATACATGAAGGCTTTAAGCTTTAATGCATCAGTCTAAAATTAGTGTTCTAACTAGCTGGAGCGTTTATTCTCTCTGTTTTCTTTGCACCTTTACAGTAGGGGAAGCTGTGCCAGAACCACAACTTGACTCCAACAACTTCATATCAGAGCAGAGAAATCAGTGTCACTTGGAATAAAATAAACGGGCATCTGAGCCAGTCATCAGTTCAGATGATAATACCTTCTGTGTATCCATGCGTGAAATGGCCCGTTGGTCCGTGCATTACAGGTTTATACCTGACAGTGACAGTGTGTACCTAGACAAGGGTGCAGTGTCTGTGCATGATAATGTAGTCACGGATGGGATCAACTTCTGAGTCACTTATAATATTCAGAGCTCATAGTACGTGAGGATGAGAGGTCTCCAGATCATTCCAATGTGGTGTTACAACACTGGGAAGAGGAGTGACTTGGGGACCTTTTTTCCACATGATTACAGTTATCCAAGTTATCCAGCAACAAACTTTATTTATTACAGTGCTTTTCTAAAAAAATGTAACACAGTGTATGACAACACAAAGAAAAGGTTACCAATTTAATTAAAGTGGGAAATATTGAAATCAGGATGCAGAAAAGGGCTGGTGAAATATCCTCTGCTATCTCATTGCACTTTTCCCAAGTGTATGCATTAACATGAAATTTGAGCTTATTTTGAGCTGAATATAGACCGTAGAATTCTGATTCAACTTTGCAATGAAACATTTCTTGTTAGCTGTTATGTATCACCTCTTGTGATGGAATTAGACGTCTCCAGAGTTTTTTTTTTTTTTTTAAAGCTGTAATTGAATGGGAGTGAATGAGCCAGAGAGATTTGGTAAAACTGGTTTAAAAATATCTTCTGTCCTCGTGCCTTCACTTGAAAGGGATGGAAATGTAAAATAAATAAATAAATATATAAAATGCAAAAAAAAAAAAAATGAAATCACACTGGAATTATGGAATTATTCTTAACACAATGTCATTATTCAAGTTTCCATTCAAATTTAGCACAACCTAATTTCCATATAACCAGCAAAAGAAAATGCAAATTAATGTGCATTTCCATTTACTACTGTTATGTACAACACTAATATTAGAAGCTGGTTTATCAAAGTAAACAGTTGGGGATGCTAATTCTCCGTTCAAGTACCATAAACCACTGCAGAATAGGAGGGTGCAATCAGATGATTTGTGATATTTTCACTTTTTTTCCTCCCCCCATTTATTTTATTCACAAATTGAAAATCCCTTTAAAAATGAGAACACACTCCCCAGAAGCAAAAGTATTACCTGCACAGGAATACCAGATCTGTCTCACACTGAGATCAACTTACACATCTGGTCTGGTTTGTACAGGTCCTGTAGTGTCTATTTTCTATATAGTATGATCTGTCGCAGCAATGGGCATATCTTTTTCCCTCTCCCCTCCAAAAGAAGCACAACTCTATCTTTTATTTTTTGTTGCTCTTATAACGTGTGAGTGAAATGGGAAGATGAGAAGCATGGGGATTTTTGACAGAGACTCAGAGCAGAGCTAATGGCCCATTAAGCGGAAAAGGCTGCTTTTGATGTGACTGAAAGAGGAAAGAGAGAAACATGCAAGTGCTGCGGAGAACAGAGGCATGAGAGGGAGAAAAGAAGGTGAAAACAATACAACAGAGCGATCATTTCCTCAACATCACCTACTTACGGATCGGGCTCGCGGTACAAAGAGTGGCTCGGATCGGCGCAGACACTCCACGGATTTTAAATCTTGTTATCTACTCCGTAGTTTTGATGTGCTGATGAGCTTTGACTGAGCACGTGCGCTCTCGGTCCTCCAGACGTGTTCCAGCACCGACACCATTTAAAACATTGTCTCACATCAAGCATTGCTCTCAGCATGCGGTAATTATCATGGCTATGTTAACACTCCAGTATGGTGCAGTTCAGTGGAGCACAATTCAAATTGATGGGAGTCACAGGCTCCATTTATGGCGCTTGTATCCACACGCGGTGGTTAGCTATCAGATATGTTTTGGCACGTAGACATACAGAACAAGACAGGGGCTCTAGCTAATCATGTATGGTACAAAAATGAGAAGCCAGATGATGAGGCTAATGGCACTTTAATGCTTCATATGAGCAAGATCATTTCATGTCACTGATAGCACCATCTATTATTGCTGGGCCTCGCTCACACTGTTGAGCGCCACTCAGTTTTAGTTCTATTTTTCTGATAAACGGAGAAAATGTTTGATGAATAATTGAATTTATCATCATGGCTTATCACACTAAATCTCTTTCTTCCTTTCCTTGGTTTGATCCACTTATTCAAGGGCTCAGCAGTTGAATCTGTCGACTTTACTGAAATGAGAAATTGTCAATCATGAACGATATCAGCAAGCTCTGTGTTTAGAGATTCCTAATAAGAATGTGAGTTAAAAAATATCACATGACTGGAATCGCAGATGGCGCTTCATATAAATTCTCCTTGTCTTCCTACCATACAGACACACAGCAAAATGACTATTCTAATGAAGCGGAGGCGATCAATGAGAGCATTTATTTTATACCCAAGTAAATCACAACTTTCATTTCATTAACTATTATGTTGTGTGTTTGCTCTTATTTTCATTGTCACTTGATCTGCCAGTTACGTGATACCATAGTTTAAAAACCAGACAACATGTATGACTACATGATACTGAGACGTGATAAACTTTGGTCAGAATATAATGTCATGTGGGTATATTACTCAAATGGCAATGTCTATTGGCTGACCTGAGTTATTCATTTCTGATTGTGATTGAATTATCAATAAAATGAACTCCAAGCAGTGATTCCCAATCAAAAGGTCAGAACTCTAATGGGCAGACAAATCTCAGGGGAGTAAGACATTTAGCGGGCAGAGCTGCAGAGAGGAGATAGTACTTTAGTTGTAGATATTGGCCCTCAGTGCTTGGCCTCTTCTCATGCCTGGCAAAAAAAAGTCATTCGTACTGATTAAGCTGGAGTTATGCTCCATGATGTCATTCTGACGCATTTTCTTGTGTTTCTTTTGTGTTTGTACAGACCAGGATATAACAAACGTGTCCACTGGGCTGAGGTGTCACGTTCAGTAAACCACACTGTGAAAAACGCACAAGAAATAAGGACACGGAAATCAATGTTACCCTGGCGACAGTGTAAACAAACCACTACAGCCATGAAACAGTTGTGAACGGATATGGATGCATCGGTGTAAACAGCCTCGACATTGGAAAGAAAAGGAGAAAACTTCCCATCAGGGTGCTGGATCAGCTGTATCAGTTTGCTTAATGCACTTTGCGTTGTCGAGATCCGGGAGGTGTGTGACCTACAGTTACTCATAACACCTTTCTTTAGGAGTATTTGTGAAGATTTATATCTCCACAGACACTTAATTCAAGCTTTTCTTGCAAAATGTGAATACTCAGCTCACTCCTGGTGTCAAGCTATTTATACTGAAAATTCCTCTAAAAAATATCTTTTGGTTTTTAAAGACTTTTCTTTGATCGTTATATTTTTCGGTAAAATGTTGTCTCGTTGTTGGGTTTCATGTCTCTCAGCTACTACAAACTGTAAGGGATAATGGAAGACAGTATACACATGATTAGAGGATCACAAGCAAACAAGGCTGAAAATCCCTGCTTTAAACTACATCAAAGTGCAATACAGGGACCCCAGGGAAATGTGTAATGGTATATAATGAATGAGCTAATGAGTGAAACAGCTCCGTCTGTGGGAGGTGTGAGGCATTACTTAGCCACTTGGGTTCAAGATTCAAAGCTCTCAAAACTTTCACGTTCCATCAACATTTGTCTTTGGACCCTTTGGACTGTGTTCACAAACTGTGTCATGTTGCATGAAGCCTAAATGAAGTTTGATATTTGTTAGATTTCTGATATTTCTTTCTTGATGTGGAGTGTGCTTTCACCCTTGCCTGTGATTTGTCTGAGTGCCACTGTCCCACACTTTTAAAATCCCTGCTCCACCCCTGCATCCTACAGAGGTCTATCACAGTGTTAGCCTTGAATTGGCAGAATTAACCCAACAGTGTGTTTTTGTTGTTATAAGACTGCTGAAGGAACAATGGTTTGCAAGGACAGGGTGGCTAATTATAGAGTCAAATCACTCTGAATCACAGTTTCAGTCCCCCCCCTAGCTTCCAGTATCAAATACAGAGGTCTGGACTAGACTGCAAATTCATTTATGCATAGAAAACTGTAACAATTAATTTAAGCACCAGCCCTTTCCAAACAGCATTAAGATGCTCTTGTCATGTATTTGTCTTCTGGGGTCTGTGACACATTCAGAGCCTCTGATGACATCTTGACCGCGCACAGCTGACATTTACCTGCTTCATACAGATATGAAAGCTCGTCTGATACAGCATTGAGGGTGACATTGAGTGTTAGCTGGTACTCAATAGAGCTGAAAAATAAGAATTGTCATTTACACATACTGGTGAAACCGGAACATGTCAGTGCATCCTTTACTACATCCTTTACCAGAGCCTGTATAGCCTGGATAGCACATTCCTCAGAGGCAAAGGTAATCATGTTGAATGAGATCACATGTGGGATGAAATACAAAAAACCAAAAACAAAAAGGACTGCTGTGAGGTGAGGAAGATATTTTGGGCACAGAGAAGGGGAGAAGACCAAAGGGGTGCATCAGAGATGGAGAAAAGGGAGAGATGATGGATTGAACATGAGAAGATAATGAGGAATGAAATACTGTTCAACAAAATGTCATCTCTCAGACACAGTCTGGGGAGCATTGCTGCCATTTCACTGAGATTGTTACTGTAGATGAATTTCACCTACAAAGACATCAATTCCTCGGGTGCAGCATTTCCTGGATTTCGCGGCGATAGAGGCAGTCTTTGAAAACCTGGCTTTGAAAGCGGACAGAGTGTCAGCCCCAATGAGGCTGCTTTGGCGCCGAGATGAAGGCTGAATAGGGAGAGAGCGCACGTATATCTTCGCATCAAGACTGCTGCTATGAACATTTCTTATTAGTGTGGATATTCAGATCTCAAAGGACAAACTGCCACTGTCGTATTGCTGTCTTGCATCATGTATGCCTATGGTAAAACTAATCAACCCAAACACAAAGATGACTTGCTTTTGCCAAAGTGTTTTGAACTAAAAAAAGGTCATCTGTGACTCTGGTTAACCAGGATATCAACTAGGATCAGGATAGCAGCTGCATTTTGCTGTAGGATGATATTTTTGAGCTCTTGTGTGGGCTTTTTTCAGCTGGGACGTTACCATCTAAAGCACTCGTTTTCCTCTGCTAGTCTTTAAAGGCCAGTGGATGTTGAAGGTCTGCAAGAAGGCCAACAAGCTGTCAATTAAAGGTGGTAAAAGGAGTTATATGTGCTATTTCCTTGTGTGACTTTGAAAATCTAACAAAACTTTGTACAAACAAAGCAAAGTCAGCAAAAGGTCTCAGAAGGCGCGCAGTCCGCCACATTTTAAAAGCCGAGATGTTCCATTTTAAGAGTTCAAAGCGGAGGTCAAATAACTGTGGTTCATCCTCTTCATTGGTGAGGAGGAAGAAATTACAGGCAAAAAATTACAGGCTGACTCCTGACTGAAATGGGGCCCTGCACAAACACAGCAGGGGAATTGGAGAACACCTCCTAAGCACTTACATGTCACATCCCAGTAATATCTTTTATATGCATTTCCTTAAAACAGTGTGACCTTCCATTAACTTTAAATTCCCTTTTCCAAAACAGTGTACATGTAATCTGAAAAATATGAAAAGTGTGGCAAAATGCTATGGCAGGTCACACATCAGCAGAGCGCAATTAATTTCATGCTACTTGAATTTGCAATAAAACAGCAGGCAGAGCACTTTAAAGACAAATTTAACTTTTACATTAACACATAAGTATCCTTTAAGTGTGGTATGTTGAGGTATAATGGCAGGAAACGTCATCAGATAAGAATCCTGTGCTGCAAAGGAGGACTGGAGGCTTATATCGGTTGGCAGATAGCAAAAACAGAAAAGTTGATTTAAAGTTTTCTGACTGGCCAACAACTAAAAGAGAGGATGTAATGCCTTCATTTTATACCTTTTTAAGCTCTTTATTTTACCCAAAAATCATTGCCATAGAAACAAATAATACCTGAAATTGCTATTACTGCACCCTGCCTTTAGCAAATCATGACAGAATATAATGACTACTATCTACTAAGCACTACTTTCTGCCAAAGCAATGTGTTTTTTTTGTTGTTTTTTTTAGCATTTAGCACAATTATACATGTTAATACAGTTAAGTTATGAGACTCATCTTCACCAAATCACATGAATTTTGCAGGAGTCCAAAGCGGAGATGGCAGGTACTGAAAAGTTTAGACTTTGATGGTTTTTAGCTCAGCTTTGTAGTTATTGCAACATTTTAAAAGCTTTGCCTTTTGTAAAGAAGTTCAGGCGTTACTGGGGGATGGGAATACGGCAATTAAACACAACTCCAAGTTACTTAGTTTGAAAGTTTGAAATATTTGAAAGAGAAAACAAAAGGAAATAGTATTATTTCCTCCAGTTGCCTGTTGTAAACACTCATCAGATGGATGATAGTAATCATGATAGTTGGATGAGTAATCCTATTTATCTTTTATTAACGCAGCCTAATTAATTATGGGTAACATACTGACTGAAACAGTTAATTGCAGAGTGCTGCGACTGCATATGCGACAGGCCTGGTAGTGTCCTGTCCAGAGGGCAGAAAATGGATGGTTGGGTAGAGTTCACTGTGACAAATTTTACCTGTTAAATGACAGTAAATTATCGTCAGATACAGCAGCCAGCATGAAACTTTTCCTTTCTGGGGTTATCTACTATAACTTACAATAGTCAATTGCTGTAAAAATGATTACAATACTATGCTGTATAAAATAAAAGCTGTACAATATAATCCTGTCAATTTTTTTGTTGCCATTATACTGTTATTTTAGTTTTCCTCCTGCAATTAACATTTTTTTATGTAAAATGTCTAAAAGTACTGTAGATCGTGATCTTTACAGTATAACATGGCTAGAAACTAATAATTGAAAAAGATTACATTTAAAAAGGAAAACCCCTGAAAACTGAGTAGAGTAATTCCATTTTTGTAAAATACAATCCATTAAAATACCACTATGAGAAATGGAACAGGCTCTCAATCTGCCTGTCCTAGTCCATGTACCCTGAATTCATTTTCCTTTTCACTTGGATAAGAGATGGTCATTTTACATTTATTAAGTCCACTGCTTCAAATACATTCAATAGCTGACAAAATTCAAGAAATGAAATTTCTGTAAAATACAATTCATAAGTATAATTAATCATGTCAGACTGGTTCTCAATCTGCATACAACTTATACCATACTTAATGTACCCTGCCTTCAGTAACCACATTTCATAAGTTATCATCATGGGTGATAAAAAGAGCATGATAGAATAAACCTGGAACTGCACAATTGATTAGTAACACAACGTAAGAGGCAGTATTTCTGACTTTGGTATACTTTCAGCTGAAAAAAACAGTCAGTACATTCAACACAAAATTCAAGACAAAGTGACATAATAGGGGAACCTTGACTTACAATGATCAGTGTTTGTAGGCGAGGAGGAAAGCAGCGAGTGGTGGTCTGTGCACATTGGTGCTGGCATGGTCAGAGCCGGGTAAAGAATCATTTTGTTTAGTTCTTCCTCCTCTTATTATTTATAATCTTGAACAAATGAGCTGTAATATTTTATGCCTATTTTTTTAATTTCCTTAGGTTGACTGCATGCTAAATGAGGTGGTGGGACCTCATGATGACAACGTGATTTTAATCAGATTAATTGTGGCAGATGCAAGCAACAGAGTCAGACTGAAGAAAAAATACTGTGTTACACCATGTACATTTACAGTAGCCTTCTTTTAATATATTGATCCACAACATTTACAGTGTTTTTTTAGAGTGCAGGTATAAAAACATGGGTGAATGGATGGAAAAATGGATGAGGCAGATGGAAAAAGGCTAAATGGAAGGATAGATGGATGGACTGATGGATGGGAAGGACACACAGAAAATATACAGGACAAAATTAATGATAAATGAAAAATAAATGAAAATAAAAAAAAAACAAAAATGTTATGTCTCAAAGGGCAGAAGGATGGATGGTTGAATATAAGACAAATATGTGAAGCTGGTATAGAAAACTGATGATTAGATTGAGTGGGTATAGAATATTGATTGATGGATGGATGGATAGAGGGGATATAAAAAAAATGGGTTACTCCAGATAGATGGATGTTTGAATTGAAAAATTGAGGTATAGATGATGCAAGTACAGGAAATGGACAGATGAATGAAAGACTGGATGGATGGTTGAAGGGATGGGCGGGAGAACTGATGGATGAAGCAGATATAGAACTATAGAATACTGTAAATTGGTTAATGGGCGGATAGATTGAAACTGAGGTAGAGGGGAGACATTAACATGGATGTAAATTGATCTGATCAATGGGCAGATAGATGAATGGTGCTGACAGACATAAGAATGAATGGAGTGGGTAAAATGAATGGCTTAATAAGCAAATGGATGATTGGTTCAATAGGAAGATGAATGGATGTGTGAATGGATGATATCTAATTAATGCTTGCTGTATAGCCCTAATCACAATCCCACCTGGATTTAGTGGAGGTAACTGGGCAGATTTATCTAGTGATATGATATGGATTAATGTATGTCTTATCACAACCGTGCCAATCTTTCAGTCAAACTTTTTTATTAAACCCATCCGTCCATGAAAATTAACATTTTCCAGACATCTTAATAGACATGAAGCTTTGATCAATTTGTTCCCCAAATCCACACTTCAGCTGAACACAAGATGCAAATGAGCAGGCGAACAGTTCATTATTTTTAATCCTTCATCTTATTTTGGGGGAAATCGTGTTTGCTGAACAATGAAATACTTATTAGAGCCCCAGACAAAGGACGTTGTGATTGACAGGATTATATTTAAACAAAGCCAGTGGTTAATCACTTCTCTCTGCATGAGGGCACACAGCCTGGTATTTGTTCTCTATCTCTAATTAAACAGAATTACATTCCATAACACATTGTAAAAGCCAGGGCGTGTTTCAGACCTCAAAACAAACTACTGCAGAACATTTTCAAGGAAATGAGGGGTTCACAGAGGTAACAGACAGTCATCCCGACAGGGTTATGAGACACTGCCACTGTCACTCAGTTGTAGTAATAGACTAAAATGGTCTTTCGATTCAGGTCAAGTCTATTCCTCAATAAACATTTCTGTGCTCTCTTCAATGTCACGATGTGTTCAGTTACCTTTTTGTTATTTACCATCATCAAAAATGTTTTTTCCTGTACCTTCCGGCCAACATAATACACATTATTTGGAGTGACCTCCAACATACTGTGGCCTAACTAATATCAGATCTGAAGAACACTTAAAGCTCTTGGAAGCAGTAAAGTCCATCATTCTGTTTGGAGTCTTTTGTGGTAGATTTGCTGAACATGGAGTGTAAAATGAACTTGTAATACATGTAGTGCTGTGACACAATGAAGAATGCGTATGTTCTATGTTTTACCTGGCAGTAAGATGCATTTGCCCTTGGGGGCAATAAAGCTGAAGTTGGTGGGAGAGGAAAATTTAAGGTTTCACCAAAGTTATTACAGTTCATCCTGAGGGGCACATGAATACCAGAATGTAATACGTTTCATGGCAACCCATCCAACAGCTGTTGAGACCGAATGTGTCAAAGTGATGGTGGTGCTAGAGGAAGAGTCAAGGGATTGCCAAAGTCACTAGAATTTATCATCTTGGGGAGCATGAATGTTTGTTCATGGAAATCCATCCAGCAGTGATATTTTCATCTGGAACACAGTGGACTATCTGAGTAACAGACACTGACATACCTACAGCCATGCCACCAACATGGTTAAAAAATGCTGTACGTTAACATTATTCAACTAGAGAATGCAGTTTCTGAAGAAACTGCGGTATGAATGCTGACTGCTGAAAGGCTGACGCTAAACTGGATAGCTGAGTAAAATGTTGAGTAAGTCCTGACATGTTTGAAATGAGGAATATTTGAAATTTTTAGAATTTTTCTGAAGAAATAGATGAAAGATGTGGAATATCTGAAGTTGTGTTTAATAAAAAGCTCACGCTAAACTGGACAGCTGGCTCATAAAGTTAAATACTGCCTAAAGTTTTTGAAGGATGTGGAATACCTGAAGGTTTTTCATTTTTATGAAGCAATTGAAGAAGTATGAATAGATGGAAGAGAGTGAAAGTTTAACTGATATGAACAGGATTCGAAAGTTGAATTAACACTTGAAGTATTAAAGGCATCACTCTATACACTGTTATTATGGCAAGTCTGTTGGGTCGGTCCCTTCAAGGTAGATCAGACATGCAATGTTGCAAAATATGTTTTCAGTTTAACAACTTTTATTATAATTGTCTTCATGCATAAATAGTGAAAAGCCATGCTGGACATGAGGGGTATGGCTAATTTGCTGGTCTTACTGCAAATGTCTTTTAATGCTTGTTAAAATGCTTGTTAAAAACAGTTATAAATATTTCAGTCTGTTGATAGCAGTGAGAATAATAAGTGGATAAAAGTAGCTCCAAAAGCAAACAACTTAAGAGCAAAACTATATATACATATTGGGGTAAGAATTACTTGCACTGCCCCTCTGTTTACCTGTTCTGCATGCCACATAGGAAGCTACATTTGTGCAGTCAATAATGATGAATAAGCAGGACAAGCAGGTGAGTGATAGATCTCCTTTATCAAGGTGGCACCCGAATCAAGCAGCCCCTCAAATGATAAGGAGTGATAGAACACCTCTGATCAAACTGATTGATAATAAGTGTTGCCATGTATGGAGTCACCACACGTTCATCACTCATACCGGTATCACCACCTATTCGTCTCCAGATGTACTTAGAATTAGTCATCTCCCACAAGACCACATACTTGTGCTATGAACAATTTGTAAGGAAAGTGTAAGGAAAGAAAAGCTAAACCCCAGACGATATGCTCAAGAGGTTCAGAACATTATTTCTTCTCTTTCTTATTCTGTGAGAATCAATCTTTTTTTTTTTGGTGATTTTAACGCGGTGGCCGCTGATGTGCTCTCTTTACTTTTCTGGAATGATCAGCGGGGCGGTTGCCTCCAGTCATTTTGTCTCTGTTGAACACCGCAAGGATTCATGACACGCTCAATTGAAACAGTGAATCCATCTGTGAATATTCTGCCCCATCAAATGCTGCTCACAGGAGGTGCTTGAAAAAAAATCTACACCTTCGTCTCACCATGTTTTACACTGAATACGTTCCTACATTCAGTATATGCATACTGAACTACGGGCTGTCAGCTCAGTTATAAATAAATAGGCTTTACAGTCAAAGGCAAATATTTTACATCAGAGATCCTTCGGGGCTTCCAGATCTCTAAATAGATACGCACAAGATACCAAATTTGACTACACAATCTGATAAGATTTTGTCCCTTTGGGGAAATATGGGAAAATATATTTCCTGATGATTATGAGGATTCCGTTTTTAATTATACAACAGCCTACACTATATGTGAGAAAACAATTAGAGAAGGGTTAGATAGTGGTAACACTGAAAGTGAGGATTAGAATTCCTACACACTCTCTTATTACCTTTTCACTGGAGACTTTCATTTGACATTCTTTAACTTTTGTCTCTCTTTGTTGTTCTTGACAGGTAAATGCTGAAAAAGTTCTTTTAACATCACTACAGCTGTGTTCACCAAAGCCAAGTCGGGTCAAATTTAACCCAGGTAATATGGGAAGTGGAGAAAATCTTGATCCTTTACAGCTCCAAAGAAAGCCTACTGGAACCCAAAATGCATGGAAATACTAAAAAAGCTTAAAAAAGACCCAAAATATGAGAACAGAAACAACAGAAACCCAGACCCAATCCAAAAGTGACCCCAGGTAATTAGACCCCAAACATTTGCAGCAGCATGGTGCACCAAAGGTTAATAAGCAGCAGTGATCAAAAAGAGGCAAGAAATATAATATTTTTCACAGTTCACACTGTCCAACTTGCCTCTAAAAACACATTTTCTTCCTCAGTGATTGATGCAGCAGATGATTAAAGCTGATAGCAAGTATCCTTGGATCCACTTGGGTATTAAACATACTGAAACACAGACCAAAGGCTTGCAGCAACAGAGTGGTACTCTGCCCAAACCCAATTAGATTGAATATAATTTAGACCTGGCCGTACTCACATGGATTAGCTAAGTAAAGAAGAGATTCAGGAAGACTTTTATCATGAAGCCAGGTCGGCTGACTGATTCAGAACAACGCTGGTTTAACCTATGTCACTGCGTCTTCAGTCAAATGGAGTGTGAAATGAATCTCTCCATCACTTTTCAGGGGACCCCATGGAACTTCGTCAGAGCCTTTTTGGGTGCTTATTTCGGCCTGAAAAGCTTAATGTGCCCTTTCCAAACAGTCCAAACTGTCTCTGTTCCCCAAGCTTTCATCCAACAATGTATTTCCTCGTAGGTTTCTTTCATTAGCTTTTTGAAAAACTAAATTTTGATATTGGGGTTCTTTGTCCTTATTCAAAGCTAACCCTAAGCCTAATGCTATGTACCATACACTCTAAAAAATCATTCAGGGGCTTAGTAAAAATCACAATTATAAAAAGGTATACTACTGTAACAGAGGACGAAGTAGAACAAGTTGATGTACAAAGAGATCAGCAGATCAGCAACTTAGCCAAAAAGCAGCAAGAAGTCATGACTGCTATTTCCTCATAGCAGTGCCTGCTAGGTCATATGTGTATGTGCCTAGAGAGCGTCGTATTGCACCATTTAGTGGGGATATTGATAAAGATGGGAGGTTTGTTGATGAATTTATTGAAGAGGTAGAGCGAGTCCTTTCTGCCCGGAACCAGTCCCCACCTGAGCAGTTTGATTTTGTGATGTCACTCTTGAGAGGGTCAGCTTTAGAGGAGGTGCGTTTACGTAAAGATGAGGAAACTGACCAGATAGGTGACCTATTTAACTACCTTAGGGAAGCTTTTGGAGATAAACGTAGCGCCTCTCAGCTGCTGCAATATTTCTACAGCTGCAAACAGAAAGACGGTGAAGACATACGTGACTTTTCACATGCATTATCACAAGCGTTAAGTTCCGTGATGAAGCGGTATCCAGGCTCTGTCGCCAATGAAAAACTGGCATTAAGGGATCAGTTTGTTGATGGTGTACGTGATTCTTCATTAAGAAGAGAGCTGCGTAAATATGTCAGAGCTCACCCTGAATCATCTTTGATAGAAGTACGTGAAGAAGCTTACTTGTGGGTCTCAGAAGAGCCAGCAGCAAGTGCAAAAAACGTGAGAAGCAAGGTGAAAGCTTGTAGCCACATGGCAACAGATGTGCAGTGTACAGCTGTAACTGCAACTGATAACGCGATGTACCTTGAGGATGTCATGAAGGTTCTTGCAGAGCAAGGGAAAGTCAGTACTGCCGGCCAAGCTAGTGAGAAATCTGTCTCACTTGATGTTATGAAAGTCCTTGCAGAACAAGGGAAAGTTATCACTGAACTGACTAAAGCAGTGAAGGATTTGACTACTCAAAACCAAAGACCGAGCACTATGGCAGCTAGTAAACCAAGAGTTTTACCAAAGTTTACAGCTGATGGCAAACCAGTATGCTTTAGATGTCAGACTGAAGGTCATGTTGCCAAGCAGTGCCCACAGAAGAGGCATAAAGATACAGAGAGTACTCCTGTTGAAAGTCAGCAGGGAAACGGGAACCCCTGGTTGCAGTGAGTCGCGCAATGCAGGGGCAGACAGTAGACTCAATCAAACCTGAACTGACACGAGAACGAGTCATTGAGCGTGCAATTGGCAAGTGTCCAGTAGTTGATCTCAGGCTCAGCGGTGCACCAGCTCGCTGTTTACTGGATACAGGTAGTCAAGTCAGCACCATCACAGATGAATTTTTCAGAAAGCATTTGTTTGGGGATGATGACGCCATGCTTGTTACTTCTAGTTGGCTTAAGATAACGGCTGCAAATGGCCTTGAAATTCCCTATCAAGGTTATGTTGAACTGGAGGTTGAGACAATGGGCTTGAAAATCCCTAACTGCGGATTCCTGGTTTTAAAAGCATCTGATTGCGCAGCCATAACAGAACACTGTATCATTGGAATGAATGTCATACGCAGGTGCCGACAGCTGGTCACATCAGAGTTTGATACAGTGTTAGGAGGAACCTTAGATTCTGGTTGGAGAACTGCATTCCAGCGAATGCAGACATGCACTGTTGAAAAGAAAACACTGGCCAGGATCGCCAGTAGAGACAAGGTACGTGTGCCTGCTGCCTCTGTTGCAACTGTACTGGTCAAGAGTCACTCAAAAGGTGTGGGCAAAGATGTACATCTGGTTATTGAGCCAGCAAACACGCCACTTCCGCCAGGTGTAGCTGTCATCCCAACACTTGTCGACAGCAAAAGCCACATCCTTCCAGTTCAGATTGTAAATTTTTCGCAGGAGGATGTGTGGCTGTATCCAAGGACCAGGCTAGGTATCATCTCTTGTGCTGTTGAAAGTGTCCAGACATGTGAAGTCAAGTTTCATCGCATCTCTGCAGATGTTGAACAAGTTTCTGTTGACACAAAAGATGAATCATTTCATTGTAAAGCGCAGTCTGTCCTAGACCAAGCTTGACATTGGTGGCACTGACAATGAGCACAATGCTCTGTGTGCATTACTGGCCAAGTACATTGATGTTTTCACAGATGATGATGACGATCTTGGTTCCACTGACAAAGTAAAGCACGAAATTAAGTTGGTAGATGATGTACCTGTCACCCAACCTTATAGGCGCATTCCACCCAACCAATATAAGGAAGTCCAGGAGCACATCTCAAAACTGTTGAAGAAGGGCATAATCCAGGAAAGTGAGAGTTCATATGCTTCCCCTGTGGTTGTAGTCTGGAAGAGTGATGGTAGCATTCGTCTATGTGTAGACTATCGCAAGCTTAACCTGAAAACCAAGAAAGATGCATTCCCACTACCCCGCATCGATGAGAGCTTTGATGCATTGAGAGGTGCCACATACTTTTCCACCATCGACTTGCCAGTGGATATCACCGGGTGGCGGTAGATGAGAGTGATAGGCATAAAACTGCTTTCACAACACCCTTTGGACTTTTTGAGTATCTGCGCATGCCTATGGGTGTTTGCAATGGTCCTGCAACCTTTAAAAGGTTAATGCAGGCAACTATGAATGACCTGATCTTTGAAATAATGTTAGTATATCTGGATGATATTCTGGTATACTCACCCTCTTTTCAGTCCCACTTAGAAAGGCTTGACGTAGTGTTGAGACGTCTCAAGCACACTGGACTTAAGGTTAAGTTAGGAAAATGCCATTTCCTTCAGAAAGAAGTCAGGTTCCTCGGGCATCAGATCTCTGCAGATGGTATTGCGACAGATCCCTCAAAGGTAGCAGCTGTTAAGGAATGGCCTGTGCCGTCCACAGTGAAAGAGCTACAATCCTTCTTGAGCCTATGTAGTTACTATAGACGGTATGTGGAAAGGTTTTCAAAGATCGCTGCCCCTTTGCATGATGTGGTGAATCAGTGTCTGAATGCTTACAGTTCAGCTAAAGCTAGCAAAAGGCTCAGTGCATTGTGGGATTCGGACTGTCAAGAGGCCTTTGACATGCTAAAGGAAAAGTTCATTACTGCACCAGTTTTAGGGTTTGCAGATTTCATTCGCCCTTTCATTTCTGGAAACTGATGCAAGTGGTCAGGGCCTGGGAGCGATCCTGTATCAACAGCAAGGTGACAGAAAAAGAGTGATTGCATACGCAAGCAGACGCCTAAGGAACGCAGAGAGAAATGATAAAAATTATAGCAGCATGAAATTAGAACTGTTGGCACTTAAGTGGGCCATAGTAGAGAAATTTCGGGGTTACTTGCTTGGATCAAAGTTTACAGTCATAACTGATAATAACCCCTTCATGTCATCTCAAAAGTGCAAAACTGGGAGCCATTAAGCAAAGATGGGTGGCACAATTAGCTGCTTTTGACTTTGATGTGCAGTATCGTCCGGGAAGATGTAACCCTGCAGCTGATGCTCTCTCACGACACCCTTTAGCAGGGGAGCCAGAACCTGATAGAGATGATGAAGAATTTGATGACTGCATTGCCATTTGTAACCTGATTTGTAGGGGAACCTCCCTTGAACCGGAGTTGGTCACTACAGGGCTGGAATGTTGTCAGGTCAATCAGATCAGAGCTCTAGAAGCAGGTGCTCATCCATCCAGCGCCACGGAAGCCACACCAACTCTTCCTGGCTATGCAAAGGAAGAATTACAGACATTTCAGCATCAAGATTCAGTGCTCAGTGTCTTTCGTACATTTTGGAATCGAAAGTGTAAGTCCACAGGAGTGGAAAAGTCTCCCCAGAGCTGTCAAGTTACTGTTTAAGCAGTGGAAACATATCAGAGAGAGAGATGGATTGTTGTATCGGGTGGTTGAGGATGTACGCCATGGAGACTGTTTCCAGTTACTGATTCCTAACAGTCTACAGAAACGAATACTGGAGAGTGTACATGACTCTATGGGACATCAGGGCATTGAGAGGACTCTACATTTGCTGAGGCAGAGAGCATTTTGGGTAGGCATGCATCGAGATGTTGAACTGTGGGTGAAGAACTGCAAGCGCTGTGTCTTAACCAAAATGCCCCATCCTAAGATTCACCCGCCAATGAAGTCATTCCTTGCATCCAGGCCTCTGGAGGTAGTGGCAGTGGACTTTACAATGCTTGAGCCAGCCACAGATGGCAGAGAAAATGTTTTGGTAATAACCGATGTGTTCACAAAGTTCACTCAAGCTTTTCCTACTCGTGATCAAAAAGCAGAGACCACAGCTAAGGTGTTGTTGAAAGAGTGGTTCATGAAGTACGGTGTACCTGAACGATTACATTCTGATCAGGGCCGTAACTTTGAAAGTGAGGTGATTGCGGAGCTGTGTAAACTCTATGGGGTGAAGAAAACGCGCACAACACCTCATCATCCTGCTGGCAACGGCCAATGCGAGCGGTTCAACCGCACGTTACATGAGCTGCTGCGTACACTACCTAATGACAAAAAGAAGCGTTGGCCTGAACATTTACCTGAACATAACTGGTGTATGCCTATAATGTAACCCCACATGCAACAACAGGTTATTCACCATATTATTTGCTTTATGGGGTGGAACCACATCTTCCGGTGGATGCACTTCTCGCGAGAGAGCATCCTGGAGACAGGAAACTTGACTGGATTGCAGTTCGTCAGCAGAGACTGAGAGACGCACATGCTCGGGCCAAAGAATACGCAGAGCAGAAAGCAGCAGAACGTATCGCTCTGCAACGCAACAAGGTCTACTGTCCGCCAGTGGAGGTAGGCCAGCATGTGTATCTACGGCACAGGCCTATAGGTCGCAACAAAATACAAGATGCGTGGCATCCAACTGTGTACCAGGTTGTAGACATACTAGGAAATACTTTCACAGTACAGCCTGTAGAGGGGGGACCATTTAAAAGGGTGAACAGAGTGGATATCAGACCATGTGTTAATCCGCAAATACTAACCCCGGGAGCTGTGACTGTGTCAGAGAGTGAGCTGGATGTGGTCATGGAAGTGGAAACTCATTCAGGGAGTTCAGATGAGGACTCAGACGAGGGAGTAGTAGTAGAAGAGGTTTCCTTTGGTTTAAACCCTATTTCAAATGTGGAAGAGGCTGAGGTTCCTGTGAGTGAGCCGGGGCCCAGTTTTACTGAGCATTCCAATTTGCAGGCTCATGTTCTAAGTGAGGGGGAGAAACTGATTCCTCAGTCCAGAGTCCAGCATCCTATACCCACTCCTTGCCGGAGTAAAAGATTAAATGCAGGAACTCACCCAAACCCATATCACGAGCCCAAATCAGTTTTAGAGTCAGTGTCTCTAAGCCCTGTGATGGTATCTCATATCCTTGCAAGTTTGGGCAGCGTATTTTTCAGAGAAGCCCTTAGTGAGGTTAAGAATAGCTACTCTGTCACCAAGGACGTTGACACTTAAGCAGGGGAGTATGTAACCAGGTGGTTAAAGTATAACCATAAAATTATATATGTAGGAAACAAAACCCATGTAAATGAAATTCTCAGCTATAGCAGGGTCGCTGTTTATTCTGACTTTGGACAGCAGGGGGCTTAGTTTTACCGTTTCTCAGAGCAGCGTATAGGTCAGAGTGCGCTGGGGGAAAAAATAGGAAGTACAACCACTACGCGCTATTTTACAGGGAGCGGCTGCTTTTCCTAACGGTGAGAGTGTTCGTTTGTATGTATTCATATGTTGTTAAAGAATTATGTAACTCAGTAGAGCAATATGTTGGTTCAGTGGTGTCTGGGCTGCTCATTGAAATCCTCATTTTATGCATTTGTTGAGTTTAGGATTGCTGATGCTTGTGGATTGAAAATACTATATGTGGGCCACTGAAGCTTCGTTATCCATGAATTAGGTATGAAACTGTTTGATTATCATTCCTGAATTGTTGTTTTGTATTGTTTCCTTGTTTAATGCATTTAACAGTATGGATATATGTTTGTAAAGTCACTGTAAAGTGAAGTAATTATTTTATTTGATAAGTTAGCTCAAGTACTGTATAGTGAGCATACAGGGCAGTGTTTTGAATGTGTTTTTTTGTCTTATTCATAGAGGAGGCCACTGCCGTATTTGAGATATTAGTACTGTACTGGTGCTGGAATAGTACTGAAATTATTTTATTTTATTTATATAGATTGTTCTTCTTTATTTGGGACAGTGAGCCATTTTTAGTGAACAGTGAAAGCCAACTTTGGTTTATTGATTTATTTTTTCAGAACTACAACATAACAGAAAAGACAATAAAGATCCCACTAAATAGCATTTGAAGTTGTGTGTGTGATCTATCCCAGCTTCACTACCTTAATAAAATCTCTGAAAATCACTGAAGTGATTATTTGAGTTGGACATACCAAAATAAATGCTTAAAAATATAACGGTTAATTTGTCTATATTTACATCTATTATTTAAGTTTATTTCACAAAGATAAATGAATATTTGACAAACAAATTATATTTTTAAGATATCCATAATATTTTCAGTAAATACCAGTCAGAATATTTTAGTATGGAGTTATTAAACCGATCAGTTTCAAGAACTATAATTATTACTCAATCTAACTCAATAGTCTTCATCTCTAGCAACAACTTAAGAAAGTGAGTGTTACGCAGAACGTCATGACGTGCCGCTGTTCGCGCGCAAAGAGAGTGGACTCATGGGAAAGTGCTTTTTTCAAAAGGTGGCCAAGGGCGTGGAGACCGCGGTGGAAATAACGTGGAGGACTCCATACACTGGTAAGTAAAAAGATAGCAAAATCTAATTAAAACTAACCCTGTCTTCCTGCATTTAACTCTGTAGGGTATATTTTTAATATTAATTAATTAACTGATTGATTGATTGTTTTAATACTAGTGCTGTTGTACATTGGCAAACTTAGTTAATAGCTTTCTATCCACCAAACTGCTCAGCTAATATACAGTTTATACAGCTAAAGTCTCCCAAAAATGGGTGTAAAATGAGCAATTTATTCATATTTTAGCACGGCACAACATGCCCAGACATGTCGGTTTTTTCCCCATCGGCGCATGCTGAGCAAGCGAGGGGTAAATATCCAATGTTTTCTTTTTTTATTTATTTATTTTATTTTATTTTTTTAAGAGTTTACACTTTTTCATGCTTTTCATGTCCAGAAAGACATGCCTTTTCCCCATATTGCATGAGACGAGGAGAGCGTTTTGTGCAGGAGGAAACGGTAAACACGGGCTAGCTGTAAGGAAAGTGCTAAACACCTATTAACCTAATCAATATTACATTTATCTATACAATATATTTTTAATGGTTTTTATTACAGTTTTATCATATAAATATCTCCCCTAACAAACACAACCCATGCTACTGTACATACTGTATATACTGTACATAATATACTGTAAATACACACCTTGTACAAAACACCTGAGGCATTGCCTGCATTTTAATGTAAAATAGCTATAAATAATTTTGTTGTTTGCTAAATTTGTACATAAGTTTTTGAAATTTACCATTTATATTGTATTCTAAGTTATAAAAATGGTTTGTTAGACATGTTTGTGGTTTATACAGAAAAAAAAGTTTTTTCTGTTTGGATTTTATGGTGTTTGGCAGGAATTTTAGGTCCAGTTTGTTAAAACAGTATGTCAAAATGAAAAAATAACTGTAAAATCACACATGTGAGGTTGTGCTGAAAACAATGACACCAAACAAGGCATGGATCTATACATATAGATCTGTATGATAAAATGTATTCAAAAATTATGTACATGATGGATGGAAATGGCATTGAATCAGTCTTTTTGCACCCTACTACACTCTCTAATGTAAATGCAGTTGAAAGATTTGAAATTAAAGCTTTTATAGTAAAGCAAAACTCTGCTTGAATGTGCAGAGTTATGGATTTTATTAGTTGTTGAAAGATTTTTTTGTTCTGCAGAGTGGAATCCCCATTCAACGGAAACGGGAGGTTGTTATCCGATGTCTCATCGACCATCTGGGAGAAGATGCCAGTGCCTTGTTCAAGGACTTTGATTTTAGTATAATACTGTAGTTTTCGTGATTTTTAAGTGTTAGTTTTAAAGTCTTAACAAATGTAATCATGGGTAACTGTAGAATTTCTGCAGTATAGTTTGTTTTTCCTTACTGCACACATTGGCAAATCCATTCAAACTGTTGAAACCATGTTTGTAGAGGTGTTTATGGTTATACTGTAGCAGCCTGTTATCATTTTAAATGATGTTAAACACAGTGACCAGGCCCTGTGTTCATTGGTAAGGTCTACCTGTTGAAAGGTTAACTGATGTACTATTGTTTTAATGCGTACATAAGAGTTGAGGTTTCATTGGTAGTGAAATTGCATTTTGGACTGGTATTGTTTGATGTTGTGGAACTTTAATGTGAAGTGTCGTTGTTCTTGGTGCATTTTAGACGTTCTCAGATGCTCTCATAGCATGAACTTTGTCACATGCTCATTGGCAAGAATAGTCATGGTTGAGTTATGGTATATAAAATGCCAGTAATTTCTATTATGTCATTCCCAAGTTAAGAGTTCTATTAATGCCAAATATCCTCTGTTGACTGAACTTTTACTTTAGGTCAGCACACAATAGCATAAAATGCTAGTTGGGTGAAGTTCTTTAGTCCATAAAAACACTCCTGGAGTTTCACAGGAAAACAGCATTGCAGCTTCCTCCCAAACAACCGAAGTAAATGTTGACCAGTTTTTAAAAAAATTGATGAATAATCATAATAATAAAAATAATAATAAAACATGAAGTGCCTTCATACTGCTCATATGGTGTAATCTAAGTCTCCCAAAGGCCCTGCATGCAAAGTACACCAATTACACCAATTTTCTTCTTGAAAACTGGTCAACATTGGCTTCAGTTTTTTGAACTGATATGTAAAATCATATCAGTTCCTCCTTAAGCTGTTCAGAAATAAATAAAATAAAAAAAAACACAAGCTAATGTTAAAGGTTAGGAATGGGACAGTACTTTGGGTGAAACATAATGGATTGCTGGGAGGAAATACTCCTTCTAGCATGAATCAGCTTTTCTGTTTTTGCTTAAAGAAACAGGGAATCATTGGGAAAGGCTGAGTAAATTACACATAATTACAAATGATCACCTGTGTATGGAGTAATTCCTTTCGAAAAGTGTTCTGTTTGGCTTGTGTTAGTAGCATATTATGCGCATTTGTTTCAAAGGTTTGGGGCACAACACTAATTTCAGCTTTTTCACATTTTCTATCGTCTCATTATGTTTCCCACGGCTCATATGCACGACTCCAGTAATGTGTAACAGTAGCCATGACTTCTGGTTGATCAGCACAAATAGCAAAGGCTGGAGCCTTCAAACCGGCAATTCAGTGCTGATGTACGCAGCTAACGATAAGGTATGAGTTCCAATAAGAGTGCAATATATGAGAACTACAGCGGCTAATGGGCTGAAACAAAAGCAGTGGAGTTACTTTAGATACGAACAGAGGGAAAACAGAGGGAGAGGGAACAGTTGATGGGGACTACAAACAGTCTGATGAGACACAACTCTTGCTATAACTGTGTCCATGAAAACTAGCATTCCCTACAATTTGCCACAACATTAGTTCCATTACAATAGAGTGGAGGTAATGGCATTGATAATTAGATTGTTTAGATGTATTAAAGTAGTGGCCAGAGGGTGCATGGGTAATTTTTTTTTATGCATAAGTGATTTTTATAGGTGGAGTAGAAAGGATGACAGCTCTGACACTGCAAAACCTGATTCTTGTCTTTGGGCCTTCACTGTTCCTTCACTATAGGCCTTGACACTCAGTTTTAAACAGTGCTGATGGCGATCAATTGACACTCATAGCAGAGCCAAGGTGGCCTAAAATGATGATAGAATTAGGATCTAAATCACTAACTACAGAAAAATCAATAACCCCATAAAAGAGAATCTACAGTAGAGTGATTAAAATCTGACTTAGTAAGGCAATAAATCCACATGGGATAATGCTGAAGTTGCCCTTAAGCGTACACATAAAAAAGAAGAAGAAAAAAAGAGTAAAAATATACATACAGTTACATTCACATTCCCAGCATGCCTGCCTTTTCTCACGCTCAAGCATTTAAAGTCTTTTCATTTTCTGCAATTTCACTTACACTGTGGGTGACATTTTTTTATGAGCATTCAAAGATTTTCTGAGGTACAAGCTGTTGTTTTTTTCTGCAGTGCTGTTTAATGTTCTGGATGATTACCTCTGTTCCAGCAGCCTGTGCTGACATGTTTAGCCAATGCATCTATTTTCCCATGCTGAGAGTGTAAAGACTTAGAAGGGTTTGAAGGACTGGATTAACAGAGAGGCAAATGGGCTGTGATGGGATGTGATGAGCCAACAACAGCGAGAGCCGAGGAGCGACCGTCAGATAGAAGCTCCTCCAGGACTGACTGTGCATTATTGCATCTTTAGTGGTAAATGCATCGCCTTGTCCACATAGGTAGATAGCTCGATGTAATACGATATATGTGTCCTCACAACAAAGAAGCCTTGCCTTTGTTTTGGTTCGCTTGTTTAGACCTCAGCATATGCATTACCCTGAGGAGATGTAAACTCCTCCAGACGGTGAGTCATGTATAAATAAAGTACAGCATGCAGATAGGGATAATAGGTTCTGTCCTTGTGGTTAAGTGTTGGCACAGGTAAGATAAGTGATTGAAGTGGATTTGAATATTAAGCTTGGTCCTAAATGTACTACTTTAAACATCAAAGAAAGAGACGGTGCCTTGGGATTGTGACACATACAGTAAGCCTCTGTTGGTAGCGGTGAGGTTCAGCAGTGAGGGATCATTGTGTGGGTAAAACCACAGTCTGCGGACAGCTCCCACACTCGGAAGGAAATCTTTGTGAGATTGGGAGTTTAATAATGGGCTGTGATTTACATTTGCTCACCAGAAATCCCAAGTGTTACTGGTTACCGTGCTGCCATTTCCCACCCCTTCCATATCGCACTTCACTTATTTGAACTCCTCTGCCCTCTGTGCCACCTGGAAGTGATTCATCGCCTCTCACAGGAAATGAATGGGAGGCAGCTGCTCCACCAAGTTTGCCATACTCACCCTGTTCAGTATCATACAGTGTAAATTAATCAGCTCGTAATTAGGCACAGAGAGGTAGTTGGATTTGATAGAACAAAGGGTTGGGAATTTTAAAATATGCATATGAGTTCAGTTTCTTGTAGTCTTGTAACCAAAGCTTGTTTTACATTTCCCTCTCCCTGGGAAGAACCAATGGATAACTGGCTGTTGTAGCAGCAGGTGTTTGTACATTCAGATGTTAAGCATAGTACCAGTGTTAGCTTTGTTTATATTGTTGTTACTGCTATTGTGATTTTTACTGTTTTACGATTAAGTGGAAGCTAAAAGGAATAGCTCTCAATTTGGGGTAAAATGATTATTTGCTTTCTTGCCCAGAAGTAGACCACAAAAATAATACTGCATCTTGGTCTTGAAACATGGGAGTGTTATGCTCTTGTTGCATGGATCAGTTGTCTGGCCTGGACGTGTGTGCTCACAATGAATGCAAGCACTGAGCCTTGTTTTTTTTTCCATTTTTTCCACCACGTTCTCAACAGTTTTGCTAAAAGAAAGAGAAAGGCAGCATTAGGCCATTAACTGAAAGAAAAAGAAAAGGCTCAGTTTACTCACAGTTTAATTCAGCACCAGGTTTTAGCCAGTGTTATGGAGAATTGGAGGTGCTTAAACTGTTATACAGCTGACCAAGATTTTTGACATTTTGATGTTTGAAATCGAACCAACCGCCCAGTAGGCTAATCATTTTGATAATGAGACATTGTGACCTCCCTCAATCTACACACACATGAAGCTGGGATAGATCACACACACAACTTCAAATGCTATTTGGTGGGATCTTTATTGTCTTTTCTGTTATGTTGTAGTTCTGATTTTTTGTGGTTCTAAAAAAATAAATCAATAAACCAAAGTTGGCTTTCACTGTTCACTGAAAATGGCTCACTGTCCCAAATAAAGGACAATCTATATAAATAAAATAAAATAATTTCAGTACTATTCCAGCACCAGTACAGTACGGCAGTGGCCTCCTCTATGAATAAGACAAAAAAACACATTCAAAACACTGCCCTGTATGCTCACTATACAGTACTTGAGCTAACTTATCAAATAAAATAATTACTTCACTTTACAGTGGCTTTACAAACGAACACTCTCACCGTTAGAAAAAGCAGTTAGGTTGCCTACATGTGGTGAAAACCACACTACCTGTCAGCCCGAAACACCACACACTGGAAGTGCTGAAAATAACTCAAGGAGGGTTGACACCTTGTCACCTGAGTTGATGAAATTCCAACATAGCAACAGAGCACCAGTCCCAGCAGATAACATTGCCACTACCAGTGCTGCTGCAAACTCATATCTCAACCTATCATGTGTTGTATCACACTGCAAGATTTACACTGTTATCAAATATCGTGTCTGATGTGCTGTATGTAGAAATGTGATCTCGATTTTGAGCATCGCCGACAAAGAAAGATGATAGTCATTGTATTTATTTATTATAAAATTACATTTATTATTATTTATTTTAATTGTCACTATGTGCACAGACCTACAGGTTGTCCAGCATTTAATCTGCATCAATTTAATCGCCCCATTTTAGTGGCCTGTGTGATTTTTTTGTAGTAGCATAAGGAAAAGTGAGAGACCCAAAGCTAAACCCTGGTGAATCTCACACGGAATAATAATCTGGAATGGACAATGAATTACCTACAGAGACATAAAAAATCATTAAAAACTGATGATGAAAGTCTGTGCCAAAGTCTAACATTTTTGCTGATATTTAAGAGAAAGGGAATTACTGACGAGGAGCAAGCTGTTATTTACTTTTAACAGCGTTTTTTTTTTCATTGTACTGGTTTTCATCAAAGCCAGAAATGACATCACTGATTAAAATATTCTCCTCAATCATTGGAACATCTAACTTGAATGCATGAAAATAAGTGTAAAACAGTCTCATCCTGTTCAGGTTGGCATGTCTTTGACAAATTAAGCTATACGACAAAAAAAATGCAACACTACCTTCCTGCCAAGCATCATCAGGCAGGGCGGTGGTGTGGATCCTTTTTAGCATCCCATTAAGCCCCGGAGTGCCAAATGTCCACTTTTAACACCGCAGTGTACCCTAAGATTGTTGCTGGCTGGAAGGATCCCAACCACATTTTTGGAGAAACCATGCTCGCTGTTCGAATGTGCTGCCAAGAACTGTGTGATCTTAATGACATTACCACACCAGTAGCTATGAACAGAACATTTCAAACCACTTGATGAGCCCAGGCCTAAACTGAAGATGATCTGGAGGCAAACAGGGATAATTCCTTCCACTACTGCTAAATGCACCATAATAATACACACACACACAAGTACCCTCGCTGTCTGTATAATGTTGAGCTTTGTCAGTATGTGTAGGTCTGCCTTTCCGTCCATGCGTAAAGGATGAGGCAAGCACCCACTTCCCACATCCGTGCAGGCCTTTTCATCAATAAGAGAGAACGTCCTTTTATCTCCTCATTGTCTTTTTAATCCTCCTTTTGAATGTTAATGTTGACATGAGAAGTGCAACATGAATCATTCATGTTTTTATTACATTAAAACTATGCTGTTGGTTCAAAGTCTCTGAGAGCAAAAGCAAAATGTCTAGAATGTTCTACAGAGGAGAGATAACACCTACTACAAGTGCACCTTTGATATGAGGCGAAAGATTTATGTTTTGATGCATCAGGGCCTGAAAAAAACACTTCAGCTGAAAGAGTCAACAATAAGGCATTAAATAAATTCTCCGGGGGAATAGTGGCTTCAAAAGAAAGGATATGTTAACAGTGCTCGGCTGAAATGGTTATTGATTTTATGCTCGTGTGAAACAAGTACAGACTCTTTTAATAATTCCGATGCACAACCCCCAGATTTAATCTGGTCAACAGGCAAAACAATCGATACATTTTCATCTCCATCAGCTCGCAGTTGTGCAACGCCTGCTCTCATTTCCAGCAGTCTTCATCCCACCTAAGCCCATATCTTAGGGAGATTTTCTCCGCTTTCGCCTATGTTAGTATTTCTACTGAGCTGTCATTTTGTCATGCTCTACCTGTGTCAGTGTGTGTATGTCCTGTATGTCTATCCTTCTGAGGACCAAAGTCTCCATTTGATAGAGAGATGCAGCTTTACAGAGGTTAGTCTTACGGTTAGATTTAGAGCTAATGGCAGAGTTATGTTGAAGTTTTATTGTGATCATGATTGATATATGAGAATGTTTGGGTTTTTTAGATTATTATTAGATTAGCTCGGCAATTAACTGACAAGAGCACTGGCGACAAGTTATAAATGAAGTTATAAGATGATTGAGACAATGCTAAAACTTAGACTCACACAATCTTCAGAGACCGACAGAGGGTAGCATTTCCCAAATCAATGTCCTTTTTTGTCAGAGGAGGCAACACTTTGAGCAAGTGCCAGACATCCTGAAGACCACTGGCTGTATTGATATGGAATTGGATAGAGATATTCATGGTCTCCCAGAGGATGACTCTTAAGTTAATGACCATTAAGTTAATAACACTGTATCTCCAAAACCACTGGCCAAGTTTAAATGACGTCTGCTGCAGACAATTATAATACATTTAGCTAGTCACAGCCAGGTCACATTTTTTAAACTATTTTAGACAGGTAAAAAAAAAAATCCACTTAGCATTATGGAGTTCTGTGCTGTTCTGGAGTGTTTGATCATGTAAAACTCATTTTTTTGGCCAACATGGAGGATATGTCCTTAAGATGAATAGAAAGAATAGAAATTGAGCAATTTAAAATTCCAATGAGAGCTGGGCAACTCCATCTGCTGAGAAACATCATGTGATTAAAAGTGCCACAACAGCAACTGAGTGGACCTTGTGGTCACATTGCTTTTATTAACTGCTGTTTTCAAATCAAGAATGAACTTCTCAACATTTTAGACATTTCTGGAAGCCCACTACCACTGTTCTTACTGTGGCTGTGTTTAAATGATAGTGTTCTGCTCTGACTCCAACCAGTCCCATCTCTATTTCATTCATTACCAGCATATTGTTTCTTCAAAAACAAAGCACAATAGTTGACGGCAACACACAATATATCAGCCCTTACATCAGCTCGAAAGCTCAACAGGGGGCAGCCCAAACACAGTCCAGTAAGGGCCAGAACTGTGCTTCCACCTCCAGTGAGCCCAGCGCCTCAGCCTATGTCCTGCCCAGACTGGGCAAGTGCAGACCTGTTAGCTGGATCTCTGTCACCTCATGAATCAGCAACTGACTATCTGTCAGTGTTATAACCCAAAAAAACACATGGGTGATAATACATTTGTTTTGGCAAGAGGGTTACCATGGTTACCAAGGTATTTGTGCAGGCATGTTTCTAGTTTTACTTTACACAGAACATATAATGAGCCAGAAGCTTTGCTCCTGCCTGTCCTCACAAATATAAGACCACAGTGTGTGTGAGAGATGACCCTAACGTGGATGGACAGTCCTTGCAGTGACTGACTGGCCCAGTGACTTCTAAGGCGACGGCCTCATGAAAGATGTCAGCGTAGCTGCAGTTTAATCTCCGGTAGACCTCCGCTCGCACTTTAAAAGAGGGCCTCAAACAAAAGAGATGCAGAGGCCCTAACTTGCAACACTTCATGCCTCAGCCAAATGACATGCATCAAGCATAAGGGGCCCGACTCTTTGCACTAGTAACTTGGCCACTTGTCAATTTTGATTATTAATCTGTTATGACCCCCCCCACCACCACCACACACACACACACACACACACACACTCCACCTCCATGGACTTAATACAACCTGCTTGTCAGTTGCAAAATGAAATTACTTCTGAATAACTGATGGTGTGTCTAGATCCATCGCTCTGATAGCTGCAAACACACTCCTAATCCCCCCTGCTGTTGGTTCAGCTGAAAACGGGAGGGGATGGGGGGGATATTTAAATCGATGAGGACACTTATTGGTTCTGACAGACTTGGCTTTTGATAGGTGGGGCAAGATGACAACTCCTTATCGACTGCAGGGTGTTCTGGGATGCAATGAAATGGTATTTCTTTTCAGGTGCCGAGTCCTTCCTCCCTGCTGGGAGGCCTTCGAGACTTCGACAGAAACTCTTGACAGACTTTCTAACCGAGATGCTAATTTCCCAAGCAAATGATGCAGATTCCAAGCCTTTGCCGCCTTGCGTGGAAAACACACATGTTATGAGAGTTTAAGAGGATGACATAGTGAGAGGAAAATCTGGGAATCACATGTTAAGCATAGTTCTACTGAGGCTTAGCAGCACTAATTATCAGGGGTCAGCACAGTACAGCATGTTTCCTGCACTTTTCAGCGCCTGTCTCCTTCCAGACGCATGTATAATGAAGATATAACCTAGAGCACGAGGCACACACTGCTTTGCTTGGTTCAGCCTCTCAGTTTTCACTCCACCACCCCTAACTGCCTCCCAAACATGTCCTCTCTCAGATGTACATTTTGTAACACTGTCATTGCGCTTGTTCTCCTTCAAACGCCTGCGTTGTCCCAGGAGCTCTCAGTGCCGGCATTCCCGTCCCCAGCTGCCTCATTAATGAACTGTAAATACTCTTTGCTATGCAGTGAAATTGATTGACTGGTGAGCCCACAAGGAGGAGGCTGGAGGAAACTGGGATAACAAGATGTATGTGCCGGGAAACAAGTTTTTTGTGTTTGTTTAATTTACATCTTGCTTAATTTAAAACTGTCTTTGCAGTGCCGAACACAAAAAATCAAGAACACAAAATACTTTGTCCTCTATGCCAGTATACTTAAAATACAGCCTCTACAGTAACCTGCCTAAGCACGTTTGTCTGGTATTAGCTTTCCTCTGTCGCCTTGTCCCTGCACGCTCAGACTGCAAATCCAATTAATCGAACAAAAAAATGAGTGCATATCTCTGACAGTGTGTCATATTTACAATGGGCCGGCAGTCTGAAGCGTGATGTCTCCACAGCCAGTCAAGGCCAGCCCTGTCAGGGCTCCAAAGGGAAGACAGGCATATAGTCTTAGCTCTATTCACCATCATACTTACAGGGAAGCCTGAGGACGATCACCCTAAGGCAAAATATCACCAGCAGTCTCCCTCTGTAACACGATCATTCTAATATTAATGAATGGGCAGCATTTCTAATCCCATAGCAAATTTACCAAATGCATATTAATCTTGTTAGATGCCACATGGAAGATGTCTTACTCACTCACTTAAATCAGTTACCCTCTCCATCTCTTGTAGGGTAAGACCTGGCACATATTGGCGACGTTTTTTAGCAGGCAGGCGCAGTATTGAACACAGACATTGAATTGCACTGTGTGTTTTTTTTTTTTTCATCCCACAAATCTGCAGATTCCATATCTTCACTGCTGAGGCCTTCTGTCTCCACTTTTCTAAAGAAATTTACAGAGATAGTGCTCTGATGGCCAAATGGCTGCTGCTAACTTCAACACTGAGTCAGTGTGCAGACTGAGGGAGGATCCCACTTCGTAATATCATGTTTAGGGCTGCAACTAACGATTAGTTTTCACATGGAATAACAACTTAGTTTCTTAAGATTAATTGCTTGATCTAGAAAATATAAAAAAATTACATTTTATTTATTTATTGTTTTAATCAATTGTCCAAACCCCCAAATAAGACAAGGGAAAGCAGCAAGTTGTCACATTTAAGTAGTAGGAATCAGAGACAGTTTCTTTACGATTATGCTATTATGAAAATAGATGCTAATTCATTTTCTGTCATTGCTTTAGCTGTAATTGTGTTCAGGGATAGCTGTTGTTAAAAATGAGAACGAAACACTGCACCAATGCTAAGAAAACCGCCTTCCCAGTATAAAACTGCAGGCAGACACAGTTTGTGGTTAGCTGGTGAAGAAAATGGAGCATTTAGCAGTTAAAGAGGAAGATGTGACAGATTTGAGTTTCCATTAATCAGGTGGAGGAAAAACATGACAACAAATGATTTGCTCTCTGTTGACTGTGTAGACTGTTTGTTAACACATTAGCGATACCAACTTTAAAAGATGATAATATCTCAGTGTTGTGTTTACAGCTTGTTCTGCTGCTGCCAAGTTGCAAAAAATTGAACTAATAAAGCTTTAAGGTCTGCTCTGATGTTTGTAACCTGAAAGTCTATAGATCCCTCTCATGTTTTAGGCTTGTAGCCTTGAGTTTTTATCATTTCTGTAGCAACACAGTTGCTTATCTATTACATACAGATGATTCAACTTGGAGATTTTTGTGCCCATCCAAGCTTTGGGAGTGCTCTAACTGCCAGTCACATAACACTATGCAGAAAATGAATCCACAGAGAATGAATCCACTGAGCTAAGTCAAGCAATATCCAGCAACAAAAAATAAAACCCATGCTATAAAATATTTTAGGATGAATAAAAGCCATTCTGTTATCAAGAGACATAGCCCTTAGAGAACCCATTAATGATACATTTGTAGAGTATAACTTTTTTACAGCTCTTATTAGCTCTTCCGACCAAATGAGCTTTAACTCACGGTAATGATAGTGTAATGTCACGGTAACCACCACTCATTGGCAGAATGCAATATGAACCTGTACAGAAAAATGACCATTAATGCCGTGTTTGGAGAGGTTATCACACTGAAGTTTTCCGTGGAAAATGGACCGGAATTCTTCAGCATTAGCTCACTGAGAGATTGATCTGAATGAGCTGAAACATGTTAACTTCATTGGGCGTCTAATGGACTCCAACAGGGAAGAGATATAGTGGTATTAGTCTGCATTAATGGTCATTTTAATCGCTGCCTGCTGAGGCATTATACCATTGTTTAATGATGCTGCTCAGCACTGAAAGTGATGTCTTTCATACGTTTACAATTTTTTTCCGCTGTTGCAGGTTTTTATTTCTTAGCATGTGCTTTAATCCACCTGCTGTATGCTGCATGTCATCCCTGTGGAAACCTACTTATGTACACTCTATTTGCAGTGGACTGCCTCTCATCACAGAACATAAAAATGTAGAGGAGGAGGGCAGTAATAACTGAATCCTACTTGAGAGGTTTTAGGCCGGTACATCTCCAGGCTTCACAGGACAGCTCAGGGTGTTTCCACAAAGATTTCCATGGTTTAAGTAAAACACAATTTGTTTCAGACTTCATTACTGCGTACCGGAGCCCGAAACTGACAGTAACGCTGGCTGTAGTTTGTTAACAATGTAGAGTGGGAATGTAAAGTATAAAATAAATGGAGAGGCAGCAAAGATGTGTATGAATCTGGGATACAGTACAAGCTGCAAGGGAAGACTGTGGGGAAATCGTCAGTGAGGAAATACTTTAGAGTGCTCTCAGCCTCACTAACAGATTGTCACCACAGCATCAAACTGCATGTTGGGAAAAGGAGGGAGGGAGAGATGGAGGCATTTGGTTCTTGTTCTTGTAGTATCAAATAGAGCATATGTCAGGCGGAGCGAGCTTCCCTTTTAGTGCAAAACAAGAAGCTCAACATTGCATTCTCTTTCTAAGCTTTCCCCAAAAAAAACTCACTTGGTCTGAAATTTGGTACAGCGAGTCGAAATTTTGTGCAGCTTTACAATTTCTTTTGAAGCCCCAACAAATGCAACAAAATGCTGCTTTATATTTAAATTTCCTCATATTTTCCATTATTCTGTTATTCTCACTTTGAAGATATAAAAAAAATGTTATTATGAACAATAAACCAGCACAAGAACATAAAGCAAGGCAGGTCACTAATGTCTGCAATTAACACAGTAAGTACTTGTTGGTTAGGAAAAAGTGACAAAACAGGCAAAAGACAGGAAAACATGTTGCATATTTAACACACACAAATGATTATCAGGAGTGGATTATAAGAATCTCACCAAACTGAGGCAAGAAAATGCTAAATTATTGGGGACAACTACAAGAAACAAGAGACCAAAGGGAGACTGGAAACAGATAACACAAGCTGTCTGTGAACACCAAGTCAAAAGCTACTCACAGCATCCACAGGGCAGAGGTCATAGGACAGGAAGGAAAGATCAGCGTGGATACTCAGAGTGTGTGTCCACACTGAGTCACTTCCATTTGCTAAGGAGGACTGAGATGCCATTAGATACAACTGAAAAAGCAACAGATGGGCTTTGAGCTGAGATCGCTTTGTTTTAAAATATAAAGCAGAATGACATAGTACAAGCTGTAAATACTCCTCACAGCCCTCACATGTCAGATACAGTGAGGCAAAAAAGTATTTAGTCAGCCAATAAATTGTGCAAGTTCTCCCACTTAAAAGATGATAGGCCAGGAATTTTCATCATAGGTATACCTCAACTATGAGAGACAAAATGAGAAAAAACAATCCAGAAAATCACATTGTCTGATTTTTAAAGAATTTATTTGCAAATTATGGTGGAAAATAAGTATTTGGTCAATAACAAAAGTTCATCTCAATACTTTGTTATATACCCTTTGTTGGCAATGACAGAGGTCAAACGTTTTCTGTAAGTCTTCACAAGGTTTTCACTCACTGTTGCTGGTATTTTGGCCCATTCCTCCATGCAGATCTCCTCTAGAGCAGTGATGTTTTGGGGCTGTCGCTGGGCAACACGGACTTTCAACTCCCTCCAAAGATTTTCTATGGGGTTGAGATCTGGAGACTGGCTAGGCCACTCCAGGACCTTGAAATGCTTCTTACTGAAGCCACTCCTTCGTTGCCTGGGCGGTGTGTTTGGGATCATTGTCATGCTGAAAGACCCAGCCACGTTTCATCTTCAATGCCCTTGCTGATGGAAGGAGGTTTTCACTCAAAATCTCACGATACATGGCCCCATTCATTCTTTCCTTTACACGGATCAGTCGTCCTGGTCCCTTTGCAGAAAAACAGCCCCAAAGCATGATGTTTCCACCCCCATGCTTCACAGTAGGTATGGTGTTCTTTGGATGCAACTCAGCATTCTTTCTCCTCCAAACACGACAAGTTGAGTTTTTACCAAAAAGTTCTATTTTGGTTTCATCTGACCATATGACATTCTCCCAATCCTCTTCTGGATCATCCAAATGCTCTCTAGCAAACTTCAGACGGGCCTGGACATGTACTGGCTTAAGCAGGGGGACACGTCTGGCACTGCAGGATTTGAGTTCCCTGGTGGCATGGCGTAGTGTGTTACTGATGGTAGCCTTTGTTACTTTGGTCCCAGCTCTCTGCAGGTCATTCACTAGGTCCCCCCTGTGTGGTTCTGGGATTTTTGCTCACCGTTCTCGTGATCATTTTGACCCCACGGGGTGAGATCTTGCGTGGAGCCCCAGATCGAGGGAGATTATCAGTGGTCTTGTATGTCTTCCATTTTCTAATAATTGCTCCCACAGTTGATTTCTTCACACCAAGCTGCTTACCTATTGCAGATTCAGTCTTCCCAGCCTGGTGCAGGTCTACAACTTTGTTTCTGTGTCCTTTGACAGCTCTTTTTTGGTCTTGGCCATAGTGGAGTTTGGAGTCTGACTGTAAACTGTAGACACGTGTCTTTTATATTGATATCGAGTTCAAACAGGTGCCATTAATACAGGTAACGAGTGGAGGACAGAGGAGCCTCTTAAAGAAGAAGTTACAGGTCTGTGAGAGCCAGAAATCTTGCTTGTTTGTAGGTGACCAAATACTTATTTTACCGAGGAATTTACCAATTAATTCATTAAAAATCCTACAATGTGATTTCCTGGATTCTTTCCCCCCATTCTGTCTCTCATAGTTGAAGTGTACCTATGATGAAAATTACAGGCCTCTCTCATCTTTTTAAGTGGGAGAACTTGCACAATTGGTGGCTGACTAAATACTTTTTTGCCCCACTGTATATTATGCATTCATCTTACATCATCACTCACGGCGATGTGCACTGTACACTTATACATGTCAATTGTGCTTATGTAAACAAAACACCTCATACGTGAGCAGGATATACCAGGCTTTATTCGCCCTATATTCAACCATATGCATACTTTGCTATTTTCGCATAACCCCAGGGCATATAGGTTTAGGGTTAGAGGGTTAGCTTATAAAGCGCACGTCGCTCGGTGTTGTCATGTAGAATGCGGAGCCATTCGGCGACAGAAACGCTGTAATTAACAGATAATCCTGAAACTGCCAACAAGCAAACAGTAGCTGAACAAACAGCAATTAGTAGGATACGGGGGGATAAAGCTTAAGTCACACCTGGTAGCTGCTCTTTCCACATTGCTTCCACAGTTTATTTACTGATACAGTAGTGTTACTCCACAAGTGCCGTTGTATTCAGAAGGAGGATTTGCGTGATGTAAAGCCAAAGTCTTCTTTCATGGATTCTTTTATGGCATCTTAATAGGTTCACTCAGGATGGCGACATTTAGTGTAGTTGCATTGTAGTATGGGTGTCGGATTTGTTTGTATTTGTGTTTACAATTTTTGGTGCTTAACTGAACTTCAGCCTGCTTACTCCTTTGCTTTTGATGTACAAAGTCACCAGATATGATATCATGATATGAGCCTATAGTATATGGTTTATCTAATTACATTCAACATCTAACAGAAGCTTAAAGAAATAGTTCCACATTTTAATACACTTCATACACTTTAGTTTCTTGCTTAGAGTTAGATCAGATGATCGATACCGCTCTATGCTAACTATTATGTCAGAGTCAGAGGGCAGTTAGCTTAGCATAAAGACAGGAAGCAGTAGAAGCTCCACATTTATAATTCGTTAACATGTTGTTTTCCATTCGTTCAGTATGTTGTGTTTGTGTAAGCTGTGGTTGTACAGAGGTTATGTAGTGGACTGCTTAAGTATTGTTGATATGTAGTGGATCACTGGAGTCCCTGCTGGATGCCTGAAACCTCATTGCGACAATATCATTTTTAATAAAGACTCAAAAAGGATGATATATTGTTAATTAGTGAACTTAAGAGATGCTGGTGAGTGGATTTTTTAAATCTTTGAACTGAGCTGGGCCAGCTGATTCACAGTTTCCAGTCTTCGTGCTGAGCTTTGCCTTAAGCCGGCTCTCGATTAATATTTAGTGTACAGACGTGAGTGGTATCGAGCTCTGCGCAAGAATGCAAATGAGGCATGTCCAAAAACTGTTAAAGACTGTGAGTGTAGTGGTGGCATGGTTACATTTCACACAAACGCTGCAAAAATGTTTACTCTGTGTTTCCTGCTGTTGCTTGTTAAAATGCTCAGATTTTTGCGACGTTCATGAAGGAACCAAGGAACCCTGGAGGAATAATTGCAGTTCACATTGATCTCCACATGAACATAACAATGGTGGCTGTTCAGTCTTTCTACTGTTGTTCTGTGCCACTACTGATGGCATAATGTAAAGAAACTCTCACTGGCGCCGCCTAGATTTACATTGACCTTTAGCTTGGTTCAAACCTGCTTCCCTGTGTGCTGTATTATTGTTCTGCACGAGATAAGAATTTACTGTAATCATAGCCATACACGCTTGTGGCTCTTCAACAACAACGCAGAGACAGATATTAGATCTACACAGCACATCTGTCATATTGTGGTTATCAAGATTGACTCCACTGCTGCTGTTTTATTGCCACCTACTAAACATGAAAGACAAATGTGTGGAGGCTGGCTCTTCATTTACAGGTATGTAGCTCTGTCTTCACTTTCATTAGCAGGTTCAGATTGGCGGCAGATTTTAGTCTTTCACTCGTTTTAGAAACATTTTTAATATGTTAACTACATTTCTCAACAGAAAATAAAAGTTTTGTTTTTCCCCTTTCTTGTGTAAATGTGTGCCAGTTGTTGCTGCCAGAGTTTTTCACGAGCATTTTCATCTGCTGAATAAACACTGTCATCAACTGTGATCCCTCTGCAGTTTCTCTTTTATTTTCAAGCTGCATAAATGTATGAGGAGTGATTTATTGCAACTTCTGAAGTTATGCAAAGCTCTGTAATGTATCAGGAGTCCCTGCGACTGTAAGCTGTTTACGGAGAGGATTTTTACACCACTTTCATTTGTTTGACACATTATCAAAAAGGCAAAACTTATGACCTTTGACTTCAGGTAACACAATGATACTTTTTTGTTTCACTAGACACGTGATTACCCTCGCTCTTCATCTGATTTGTTTTAACCCTCTTTTGTCAGTAAATATCTGCAGTCTCTTTCTTGTTATCCTGGTAGTCTTTTATCAGTGAACTAGCAGAAAAAACCCTTCCGACTGCCTTCTTTTGAGTAACTTATATTGGTGCATTTATGGGCAATCTATGTCACATCCATGCTTCACGCTCACGGTGCAGAAAGAAAATCAATCTCAGATCTCTGAAAGCTGCAAGCAGCTGGTAATAATGCAGTCCTTGGTAGAGTTTAGTCAGCTTCAGAATTTCAGACTGCCACTTCGACACAATTCTGCTAAATTATACTCTAAATGACTTTTAATGGCAAAGAGCCAGCCTCGGCAAAGAAGGGAGGAAATAAGCCATCAATTGAACGCTGAATATAACCCATTGAATTTATTGGGATAATGGAAAGAAAGCATGACAGAGGAATGTATTTGGTGGAATGACTCTCATTATAATGAGCAGGGCATTATCCATGTTCCAGGGTGACACTTTTGGATGAAATCCTCCATCTGTAAGAGCTCAGGGATCGCGGACCTACTCTTAAGATGATGCCATTGAAATAAGCAGCGCCCTTTGTTCGATCGCCATCACCGAGCTCCAAGCGGGCAGACACAAGAGTCTCGAGCAAACCCCAGGTCAGAATGAGTTAATGTAGCGGCACAATCTACCGCAGCATCAGATAAATAATTAGTTTTTGCTTGACCTTTAGCAAAGACTGCATAGGAGGGAAGTCTGGAATGAGAAATTTCTGGCAAAAAAAAAAAAAAACTCTTAAGCATTCCATCGCCGTATTCGAAAGTACTTAACAGATAATAATAAGGTGGTACTGGCAGGGCCCAAAGAAGAACAAAGCAAAACTTTAACTCTGTCCGGTATTTAGTAATAAGTCTCCCTGAAAAATAATACTGTTCAACTGCAGGAGGCAACCGGTTAAAAATGGCAAACAGCTGCAATAATAATTTTCAATCTTTTGTCAGATCCAATTACTCTGAATGACGAAACAATAAATTAATCTCATAAAGCTCTCTTTTTTTTTGCTCAGTATAGTTAGTTACCTTCTTACACAGTAGTACAAAGAGACAGATCATTTACCTAAAGACCACAGAATTCTTTGATCCTATACAGTATTCATTCATTTGTCGTACTCAAAGTCATTTTGCTCCCATCTAGCTGGTGTGGCCTAAAGGTTAGAGCTGCAGGCCTGTAACTGTAGGGTTTGATCCCCAACCCCTTAAAACCCCTGAACCCCAACTGCTTCAATGCATCTGCACCTGAGCTGCTCATTGGCCAGACCGTTGTTTTGCATTAAACGATATTAATAATAATAATAATAATAATAATAATAATAATAATAATAATAATAATAATAATAATAATAATAATAATAATACATTTTATTTATATAGCACTTTAAAAAACACAAGGTTACAAAGTGCTTCACAGGCAGGTTAAAAACACACATATAGTGCAAAGTCAACACACAAAAGACATACAAACAACATACACACAAATACACAAAAAAGAAAGTCATATAATCAAGATCCCAATGACGGAAAAAGTAAAGGGAGGGAGTCATGGGAAGGCTAACCTGTAGAAGTGGGCTTTTAAGAGCCGTTTAAAACAGAGCACAGATTTAGCGGATCTAATTGACTGTGGGAGGCTGTTCCAGAGTCGAGGAGCTGCAACCTCGAAGCATGGCCCCCTCTAGTCTTAAGACTGGAACGGGGTACAGATAGAAGACCCTGGTCTGATGACCAGAGTGGACGGTGGCTAGAGTAAGAGATCAGTAGCTCTGATAAATAATCAGGGGCCAGGCCATGTAAAGGCCTTGTATGTAATGAGAAGTATCTTGAAGTTAATTCTGAATTCTGAATAGTGGAAGCCAATGAAGAGATGCAAGGACTGGGGTGATGTGGGAACGGCAATTAGTGTTAGTCAGAACCCTAGCTGCAGCATTTTGTACTAGTTGGAGACGGGCAAGAGAAGATTGAGAGATATGCATGTGAAAAGAGAATTACAGTAATCTAAATGAGAAAAGATTAATTAAGGTGTGCACTAATGTGTGTTTCACTGATAGTACGGGTTTAAGTTTTGCAACGTTTCTTAACTGGAAGAAGCAGTACTGAGTGATTCTAGTGATGTGAGAATCAAAAGTCAGGTGTTGGTCAAATAGGATGCCGAGATTTTTGGCGACAGGCTTGATATGGTTAGCTAGAGGACCAATATATTGACTGATTTCTTTGGAGAAACTATCTCCGGACTTCAGTTTTTTCAGTATTGAGATGGAGAAAATTTTGTAACATCCAAGTTGAGACAGACATTAGGCATTCCTGCAAAGACTTTAGGATGCTGAGGTTATTGGGTTTAACAGAGAGGTACAGCTGAGTGTCATCAGTGTAACAATGATATGAAACATCATGAGTGGAGTTAAGCAGGCTGCCTAGAGGTAGCATGTATAGGGTAAGGATAGGACCAAGAACTGATCTTTGAGGGATCCCACATAGAAGAGGAGCAGAGGAGGACATGTAGTTGTTAATGTGAACAGTGAACTGTCTATCGGACAAGTAGGGGGAAAACCATTTTAGAGCAGTACCAGTAATACCGACCCAATTTTGTAGTCTGTCAATGAGAATATTATGGTCAATGGTGTCAAAGGCAGCAGATAAATCCAGCAAGATTAGGATGAAACTTTTTCCAGGATTTTAGAGATAAATGAGAGTTTGTAAATAGGCCTATAATTAGCTAGGACTGTTGCATCTAGGGAGGATCTTTTGAGGAGGGGAAAAACCCTGGCAATCTTGAAATGTACTGTTGTGTGACATATATTGATAGATATACAGTAAACCTATCATGACTGGCAACAGTGATAACAAACTAGCCCACAGGTAATCATCCTCCTGATCTTCTAGCCTTTTCCTGAACCTGGCATTTAGACTGTCTCAACTTTTTCAATAGCAGCTGTGTCCTCAATAATATCTCCCTGTGCCTTAGATCTGTTTTCATTACAGAACAGAGAGAGTCTGGACGTCTGACTGAAGACAAAGGGCAATTATCCCATGTCATGTATATTCTTTTGTACTTCTTCCGGGTCACTTCGCTCAAAATCATCAAAGCACCTGGGAAGAAAGAGATTTCATCTCCTTCGAGCACCCGCGCTTCATTAAATCAGAGATGGAGAACAAGCGCTTTCACAGACAGATTACATCAAAATAATGGGTTGTTTAAATTGCCTATCACAAACTTCAACTATTAGAATTATTTTCACAGCAGCAGTTCACTGTAGTTCTATCAGACAAAGTGAAAGACTCATTAATTGCCTCTGTCTCTGGTCTTACTATGCTGCACTGAGGCTCACACTGCAGGATAGCTCTTACATAGCAACTACAATACTAAACTAAAAAACACATAATGACTAAAAATACTCAAATTGTAAGGACTATGGGAGATGTTATGTGTGTTGCCAAAAACTTTACAGACAGAAATGTGACATGGACTCAAAGTAGATTTAATGTCAAAGCGAAAACAAAGTTAAAACAACCCTTTACAAAGTGTCCTAAGGGAATGACACATTTGAAATACTATATGCTGCATGTTTGCATGTATTCACCCCCTCCATGTCAGAACTCCATATTACCTATTATCTATAGACCTATTATCAGTCCATATGCACCTTTTGCAGTAATTACAGCCTTGTCTGTGTGAAGAGGCCTCAGTTAGATTCAATCAGATGCATTCTTCGTCACAGAGCTGCTCGAGCTCCATCAAGTCGCATCATGGGGATCACTGGTGAAAAGCCTTTTAGAAGTCAAGCCACAGACTCATGATTGGATTGAGATCTGGACTCAGGACATTAGCATTGTCGTCTCTCTGTGGAGCTGTGGCTTTAATCTCGGGCTCATTGTGTCGCTGGAAAACACATCGTCTTCCAAGTGGCAGGTGTGTTGCAGACTGTGCTGCTTTTCCTCCAAGACCTACCTGTTTTATATTGGAGCCACTTTACCCTCTACGCTCTCAAGCCGACACATCCCATCCCCAGAGATGTCTGTGGTGATGTGTGGGCCTTTAGTCTGATGGCCAGAAACCTCAACCTTGGTCCCATCAGGCCACAGAGGCTTCCTCCAGCTAACTTCAGAGCCTCCCTCGTGCTGTCTGGCAAGCCAGCCAACATGTTATGTCAGAGTGGATCACTCTCTGCCACTCTCCCATAAAGCTGAGCTGATGAAGAACCGGGCCAACTGTTCTCTCCTGTCTGAGTCTTGGAGCTCCATTGTTTAGTCTCTTTCTTGCAAAAGCTGGACCTTCCAGATGAAGATGTGTTAAAACCACGAAACTGAAACCCCTTAACTTCATCATTTAACTAATAATGTGACCTCCACTGGAAAGGGGGTGAATACTTGTATGTATGCTTATATTTTAGTGGTCCATGCAATTGCATTAAAACCTGGAGCCCAAATGTATTTGTTCCTATGCGTCTTCTTCATTCTTTTATTTTCTCTGTATTAAGTGTTTGTGCAGCAAAAACTTTTATTTGTACACTAAAAGTCACAAAAAATTGCAGGTGGGTTGTAAATTGTTTGTTTTTTTTTATTTATCTGGGAAAACAAGTTGGTTTTAAGTCAATTTTGCATAAATGCTCACAAATCAAAATTGACCTATGAGATTGTAACCAACCTTGATCGGATGTCAGGTCAGAGCTTATCAATGCATTCCTGGGATATCATGTCACTAGGGGGCACCAAAAACGCAAAAAGGCTGACGTCTCTTAAATGAGAGATTTGCATGATTTAGAGTCATGACTCAGTCAATGCACAAAATGTGGTAATGGCTGTTTAAAGTGAGTGTTGTTCATTATAAATCTAAACTTCTAGACATTTTACTATCCAAGCTTAAAAAAATCACACGTACATTCAAAGCTGAACATTTTCAGAAAATCACCTGAATTGTGACGAAATTTGCCTCACTACTACACTACATAACGTGTGTCAAATGGGGAGATAATCGTTCAAAAGCAAGCTGCATTTTCTGTTTTATTGAATTTTTAAACAGATTTCTCCAAATTATTTAAAAATATACTTAAAACCAGCATAATTATGTGTGATTTTTCCAGAAATTTATCACCAATATTTTGACTGTTTTAAGAGTAAAAAGATGAAAATAGCTCAGAATTTCCAGTGGTATCACTTCCTCAAGTTGTGAGAAGGTGTGCGAAAAGGCTGTCTCCCCTGTGGCACAGACAGTAATTCACCTCTTCTGAGCATTCAGAAGTCTACAGGTCCAATCGCCAGATGGCCCGGGCTGAAGTCAAAACTCTTTATTTTAACCTCTCAAGTCATCTTTATCTTTGCTCCTCTTGTTGTCTGCTATAAAATGTTCATTTTTGTGTTTTTTTTCCCTTATTTTTTTTCTCAAAATCCTATTTCCTCATTTCCTCGTAATCTGTGGAACCATGTCCGAAACTGTATTTACATTATAATGTGAACTCAAAAATGAAAATGCAGTTCCACAAAAGCATCATAATATTACAAATATGTATGCAATATTTGAGCAATAATAAAAGTGAAAATTCATTTGTCCAATTTCTGCTTTCATTTTCACATATTCATTTTTTCATTCCATGACTGTGCTGAAATAAAAACGGAAAAGCTGTTTGACAGGTAGTTTTCAAAGTTATAGCCAACTCCACAGTGGACAGTATTCATTTAAAAATTGCATTTGAAAGAATGAGACCTCATTTTCCATTTATGCAAGAAAAATTTAAGGCACATGAAAATAAAATTACAAATGAATGACAGTTTGAACAAGAAAATTAAAAATAGCATTTGACATTTCATATTCAAAGACATATTGAATGTCTGTATTACCGACATAATACAGTGGACAAAATAGTGCCCTTGGTCTATTTCATTTGCATGTACATGTCACCACGGTCTTTTGGGGAGACAATGAAAATCTAATACTGAACCCATCTCTGTTCTCTTCTTTCCTCCTCTCCTGGCTAACATTTGTTTATTCAGGGAACCGAGCCAGTGAAATAAACACTGACGTTTAGTTTGAAAGTGAACTTCTTAGATGACTGAAGGGTCTGACCTTTGGTCATATCTACTGTATGCAGATAGGTCCCTTTTCTTCTTACCCTACAAAACCAATCACTGAATGAGGAAGTGAGGTCCTAATTGAAGACTGAGGGGACTTACAGATAACATAGTCATTTTCATTGTGTCACCCAAAGAGCATGGTGACATGTAAATTTAAATGCAATAGACTAGTGGTGCTGTTTATTACATTTGAAATGTCAAATGCCCTTTTCAGAAAATTGCAATTTAATTTAAATTACTACTTAAATATTGCTTACATATATGGAAGATAATGTTACATTGTTTGGATATATTTTAATTTTCAAATTTGGATCAACAATTAAAACAACAACTAAATTCTCGTTCACTGTAGAGCGGGGTACAACTCTGAAAATGTATGTAAGTATGTTTTTATTTAAACGTCTTTTTCTGTTGATCAGTGTCAAAAAAACTTAATTATATCTACTTTGATACAATGTTGTAAAACAATAGGGCTCTATATACCCTTAAACAAATCCAATCTGTCAAACCGCATAAATTACCTGTGTCAAGAAGGTGAGAGGGGATAGTTTAGGAACACCAGCGTAGGTGTAATCGTATCTTAATGATTTCACCTCAACCAACCTGAACATGTAATGTATTTAGCTGCCTTGGAGGAGAGCGCAAAGAACTAATTGAAAATTATAGGAGAGAAATTAAAGGCGGGATTACAGGATTATACATTAATTAAAGTTGTACAGTATGCTCAGATCACTCCTCTATTTTCCCTTTTCAACCATTTAATTCCATCTCATTTATTGAACTCTGTGGGGATCAGCATGAAATGATTAGCATCTGTACATTTCAAATAAATACATCCAGCAAATATTATTTTATATGATTATAGATGATAGTTTGCTTAAAACAAGCTGTCTCTTATCAACAACAGATGTTGGGAGACAGATAAACTCCACTTCTTGCATTTAGACACTTTCAAACACAAAGTGAGATGAATTTTATTTACATGCTGTTCACAATGTAACTTGAAATGGAGTTGATTCAGGATAGCAGATCAGTAAAGGTGCTTTTCACCTTGCAACATTAGCACCATTGTAGTGACTAAACAAATCCACCCCTGAGTCACTGTCTCCACTGTATGTGCTAATTTTAAGTTTCATCTCGCCTTTGCCTGATCAATAACCGTTCCCTCCTGACGTTTTTCACCTTCACACGGGAAGGCAAGTTTGAGCTTTCTCTTCATGCAAGGAAATAATGAATTTATGTTCATTTAACATCCTGCAGTCAGAGACCTTCAACACCTGGTAACGCTGCCAAGTCCTGGCTTGGGAAAGACTGACTTTTCATCCCAGCAGCATAGCAGAGTGTACTGCAACAACATGCTGCAGATTTAGTTTAGAAGAGGATATTTTTTAATCCTTTAGATTTAGCATTCTGCCCACAACTGGGGCTGAAACAAATGATTATTTCCATTATTGATTAATCTTCTGATAAATTTCTCTATTAATGTTTCAGGCGATAAAATGTCATAAAACTTGCTGATAAGAGTTTTCTGAGGCAGAAGGGGAGGTCTTCAGCTTGGTTTTGTTAGAAACACAAAGACATCCAGTTAACTAGCTGATTAAAAAAGTTCTCACAGTTTAGATGCTTGAAAGAAAGTTTGATATTTTTGTGGAAAACAAGACATAAACACTGAAATTGTTATCGAAGTATTAAAAAAAATCTGTTGAGTATTTAATGGATTAATCTACTAATTAGTTTCAGGTCTACCTCTAGGTAGCCTTTCACTCGGTTTACAAGAATAATTAGTGTTAAATAGACATATTTCTTCAACCAACATCAAAAACAAAAAAATATTTAAAACTTTTAATTGCTCTTACTAACCACTAATGAGTGTCTGGTGACTTCACTTCATGTCAGTGGGTTATCTACAGTCACTGATGATTAGAATGCAGAATGAGCCAGAATGACAGAGTAGCAGCTCAAGGTATGTAGACAGTCTGCAGTGGTTGATGTATGAGTTTCAAAAAGAACAATATGCATTTTAAAGAAAGCTTTCAAACCTAGAGCTCATAACTTGATGTGCTTTCTCCGTGATTCTCTTTCTTTCTGCTCAGAACAATACACAAGTCAGTCTAAATGTATCATGCAAAGTCATGTGAGACCTTTCACTCCACTCATTACCTGTGTTTGGTGTGAAAAAGGAAAGAAAGTCCTATCTGGCCATATATAAAGATGGCAATAGACTTTCCAGGTTAGTCCTCAGTTAATTCCCCTGCTAGATGCTATCTGTTGATTTTGCTTATACACATCCCAGTTTGTAAAGTGCACCAAGAATTCCAGAATTAGTTTGGAACTGAACTAAGACCGCTTCATTGAAAACATCTTGTTTTGTCTTCAGATTTGCCGGTTCTAAATTTCTCTTAAAAACCTGCAGTAAGTTTCATCCAAAGTCATTGCAGTATGCTGATGACACCCAATTATATTTATACAATGGAGCCAGACAAAACTGATCAGCTCCTGAAACTCCAGGCCTGCCTTAAAGATATAAAGGCTTGGATGACCAGAAATTTCCTACTGTTAAACTCATATAAAACTGAAGTGATCCTATTAGGTCCCGAAACACCTGAGGAACACGTTTTCTCACTAATATAGCCTTGCTGGATGGATGGCATTAACTCGGCCTCCAGCACCACTGTAAGGAACCTCTGTGTTTTATTTGATCAGGATATGTCCTTCGACACCCATATTAAGCATATTTCAAGGATCTGCCTTTTACCACCTGCGCAACATCACAAAAATTCGGCACTTTTTGTCCCAAAGCAATGCTGAAAAATTAGTCCATGCATTTGTCTCTTCCAGGCTGGATTATTGTAATTCACTTTTATCAGGCTGCCCAAACAAGTCGTTAAAGACTCTACAGCTGGTCCAGAATGCTGGGTGCTGACTAGAACCAGGAAAAGAGACCATATTACTCCAGTACTGGCTTCTCTGCATTGGCTCCCTGTAAAATTTAGAGTGGATTTTAAAATCCTACTCCTCACATATAAGGCTCTACATGGTCTGGCACCATCATATCTTAATGAATTGATAACTCCTTATCATCCGACTAGAGTGCTGCGCTCCCTAAAACGCAGGCTTACTTGTAGTTCCCAGTTCCAGGGTTTCCAGAAGTAGTCTAGGGGGCAGAGCCTTCAGCTATCAGGCCCCTGTTCTCTGGAACCAGCTCCCAGTCTGGGTCCGAGAGGCAGACACAGTGTCAGTGTTTAAGAATAGACTTAAAACCTTCCTTTTTGATAAAGCTTATAGTTAGGGTGGGCACAGGCTCGCCCTTAGTTATGCTGCTATAGGTTTAGACTGCCGGGGGGCTCCCATGATGCATCGGGCACCTCTCCCTCTCTTCCTCTGTCTCTGCTTCCTCTTTCTCTGCTTCCTCTTCCTTTTTGCTTCCTCTACTCTTATTAATGGTAGTAGTGCAAACTGGAGTCACCTTATAAACTGGTAAAAGTGGCTAAAGTGGTTAAACTGGTTAAAGTAGTTAAAGTGGTTAAATGGTTAAATTGGTTAAATTGGTTAAAGTGTTCAAAGCGGTTAATGTGAATACTCTTATGTCCTGTAAAGTGCATGTTACTGCCGGAGCCCCGTCCTGTCCTCTTTGTTCTCTCCAGTCTTGCAGGTTCCTCACTGATTCTGGTTGTGGTCCATCTGTCTGAGGTTCACTGGCCTGGTGGGGACATGATCTGTGTCTGTGTGTTGTGGAGAGAAGGTCGAGTGGCCCAGAGCTCCATATGAGGACATCTAGAGATGCACCTGGACTCATGGACTCATTTCCATTACCTGTGATACCTTCACACATGGACTAAACCCAATGAACTCAGTTTATCTACAGCTTATTACGACCCATGTTTAACTCCATATATGATTGATGATGATGTTCTCTGTACATGTGGCATCTATTGCACATCTGTCCGTCCCAGGGAGAGGGATCCCTCATCTGTGGCTCTTCCTCAGGTTTCTTCTTTTTCCCATAAAGGCTTTTTTGAAGTTTTTCCTGACCTCGGTTTCGAGGGTCTAAGGACAGAGTGTGTCACAACTGTACAGATTGTAAAGCCCTCAGAGGCAAACAATGTTTTTGTGATTTTGGGCTTTAAATAAATAAATTTGATTTGCTTTTGATTTGAAATTTGTGTGACAGATGAACAATGAGCTCAAACTCACCATAAAGCTGCAGTGATCTCCAGATTCAGGTGATAATTCTCTGTAGGTTCACCACTATGAGCATCCCTGTACAGCATCATTTTATATGATGCAAAAATATCCTATGATAGCCGCTTTAAGGATCATGACTGTAACTCAGATTTAATGCCATCTTGAGCACTTTGTGTCATTCAGCACATTTAACTTTCTTCATTCCATTCATAAGTTAAAGCAAGATTAGACAACAGAACTATGACTCTTTTTAAAAACAATATTTCTAAAAATCTACAATATCTAGGCCATTGTTATTTCAACTTTCTCAACACCTCATGCCAAGAGACTGCAGCGTCTTTTCCTCAAACTCATTTAAAGCACATTATTCTCAAGTGCCCTTATTTCACACATGCAGTAGCTGTAGCTGTTTCTTCTTTTCTTCTTTGGTTAGTTTTATTCCCTTGCTGGAGTGTACCACACACATGGAAAAAAAAGATAAACAAAACTATTTTGCTAAACTGCTTTTCATTTGAATAATGTCAGCCTACCTGCATAATTACCCACATCACAGGCTGAGGATAATTATTTTGCAAACATGGTTCAAAACACAAATTTCTCTTGCATCTCTTTCTCTTTTGAATCTCACGTACGGTAGATTTGCAAATCCCATTTGGGGACATTCGACAATCTGAGCACAGCCAGAAATTATGAGACACTTTGTGACAGTGTCACAGTGGCGATGCAGAGAGATTCTTCACCGGCCCCGCTGCTGTTATCAGGCGCCCTGCACAAAGACAATATGCTGAAGCCGTGGAAACAGCATTCACCTGCTCCCATGGTCCATGCTGGCTACAGGATTAGTTAATGTCATGACTAATTGGCTCTGAAATTATGGTGATTCATGTACAGTACACAAACAGATACATACTTGTCATGCACAGGCATCCTTTCCTGCAAAGCAATTTCGTTTGGAACATCATGCATGATAAAAATCAGTGAATAATGACAGGAAAATCCAAGCAAACTGTTCACACCAGTCGCGACCTCATCTCTCTGAGGCACCTCACTCATTTCTTCAAATGTCACCATCAGAGCTGGAGCTGCTATGACGATATAAGGCTCCCTTGAATTTGTCTTCAAAAATAAATTCAAAGCTGCATTTGAATGAAGGACTACAGCTGCTCCCCCTGCTGATAACTACTGACTGAGGGCTTGGTTATAAAAATTAATCTGCTTGACTTGCCTCCTTGCACATCTGACATGTAGGCAATTCAGTTTGTCAGTTCAAGGGGAAGAATTAACTAATGCTGGAATGGAGTGTTTTATGCCTCATCTTGACTGCAATTTGTTTCAGAAAGCAAATGAAAAAGGGGCTACAGCCTAGTTCTGTTTGTTTTTGGCAAGGCTGCCTCATTCATCTGTCAAGGAAAGGTACTATTTCATCTTGATCACACCAGCTTGTAAACATAAAAATCAGTCTCAACTGTTTGATGATGTGGATCTCTTCAGGACAGAGTCAGGAGACAGACAGCATTATGGAAGTGCAGAGGTTCCATTTCCCTCAACATGCTTCCTTCTTTCCTTTTCAGCCTTCCTTTCCTTTATCAGCACTGTAGGGAGTGAGATCTCCATCTATGGAGCCCAACAACTATGTTGAATATATAAATGAACCAACAATTTGTGAAATAATTGGATACATTTTTAAAACTCAGATCTTTATTATACTATTCTATCATTCTAATCTTAAAAATTACAGTTTTATAAGGGTTCAGTTTTTTTTTGTTTTTTTTTATAAATTGCCCATTTTCAAAAGTCTGCTTTATTTCATAATGTCACTTTTTTTTGGCTCAGGCTAACAAGAGCTAACTGGATGATCTGGAGCCTTATCTGGTTGATTTAGTTAATTTACAAGGCAGGGGATTGGCTGAAAGGTGAGAGGTTGGGAACAACACCACTGCAATGAAAAGAAACATAAAATAAAGTGAGTCATTATGACAGTGACAATATGTAATGAGATGTGACATTATGAAATAAAACGTGTTATTGGAAAAATGTCAATCTGAAATAAAAACTGACTTTTGAAAGAAAAGGGGAATAGAAAACAAGAAAACAAATAATTATAAGTTTAAGTTCACAAATTGCTGTTTAATTCATATATTTTTACACAAAATTAATATATCTTAGACAAAACAAGACTCACTCCCCCTAATTTCCAGACTATTGAACCATATTACACAACAGTTTTGACTATGAATCAATTTATCAAAGAAAAATGATTTCTTCATTCCAGCTTCTCAAATGAATTGATTTGTATAGTCATATCATATACAGTGGGGCAAAACAGTATTTAGTCAGCCACCAATTGTGCAAGTTCTCCCACTTAAAAAGATGAGAGAGGCCTGTAATTTTCATCATAGGTACACTTCAACTATGAGAGACAGAATGAGAAAAAAAAAATCCAGAAAATCACATTTGTCTGATTTTTAAAGAATTTATTTGCAAATTATGGTGGAAAATAAGTATTTGGTCAATAACAAAAGTTCATCTCAATACTTTGTTATATACCTCTTTGTTGGCAATGACAGAGGTCAAATGTTTTCTGTAAGTCTTCACAAGGTTTTCACACACTGTTGCTGGTATTTTGGCCCATTCCTCCATGCAGATCTCCTCTACAGCAGTGATGTTTTGGGGCTGTCGCTGGGCAACACAGACTTTCAACTCCCTCCAAAGATTTTCTATGGGGTTGAGATCTGGAGACTGGCTAGGCCACTCCAGGACCTTGAAATGCTTCTTACGAAGCCACTCCTTCGTTGCCCGGGCGGTGTGTTTGGGATCATTGTCATGCTGAAAGACCCAGCCACGTTTCATCTTCAATGCCCTTGCTGATGGAAGGAGGTTTTCACTCAAAATCTCAAGATAAATGGCCCCATTCATTCTTTCCTTTACACGGATCAGTCGTCCTGGTCCCTTTGCAGAAAAACAGCCCCAAAGCATGATGATGTTTCCACCCCCATGCTTCACAGTAGGTATGGTGTTCTTTGGATGCAACTCAGCATTCTTTCTCCTCCAAACACGACAAGTTGAGTTTTTACCAAAAAGTTCTATTTTGGTTTCATCTGACCATATGACATTCTCCCAATCCTCTTCTGGATCATCCAAATGCTCTCTAGCAAACTTCAGACAGGCCTGGTGACATGTACTGGCTTAAGCAGGGGGACACACGTCTGGCACTGCAGGATTTGAGTTCCTGGTGGCGTAGTGTGTTACTGATGGTAGCCTTTGTTACTTTGGTCCCAGCTCTCTGCAGGTCATTCACTAGGTCCCCCCGTGTGGTTCTGGGATTTTTGCTCACCGTTCTCGTGATCATTTTGACCCCACGGGGTGAGATCTTCTTGTGGAGCCCCAGATGGAGGGAGATTATCAGTGGTCTTGTATGTCTTCCATTTTCTAATAATTGCTCCCACAGTTGATTTCTTCACACCAAGCTTGCTTACCTATTGCAGATTCAGTCTTCCCAGCCTGGTGCAGGTCTACAATTTTGTTTCTGGTGTCCTTTGACAGCTCTTTGGTCTTGGCCATAGTGGAGTTTGGAGTCTGATGACTGTTTGAGGTTGTGGACAGGTGTCTTTTATACTGATAACGAGTTCAAACAGGTGCCTATTAATACAGGTAACGAGTGGAGGACAGAGGAGCCTCTTAAAGAAGAAGTTACAGGTCTGTGAGAGCCAGAAATCTTGCTTGTTTGTAGGTGACCAAATACTTATTTTACCTGAGGAATTTACCAATTAATTCATTAAAAATCCTACAATGTGATTTTCCTGGATTCTTTCCCCCCATTCTGTCTCTCATAGTTGAAGTGTACCTATGATGAAAATTACAGGCCTCTCTCATCTTTTTAAGTGGGAGAACTTGCACAATTGGTGGCTGACTAAATACTGTTTTGCCCTAAATACTTTTTTGCCCCACTGTAACTGTGAATTGAAGGCATTTTGGTTTTTTAGACATCACACAAAACAAGTAGTAAGGAAGTTGTATTAGTATAATGGGCATTTATTGCTATTTACTGTTTAATTACTATGATGTCTTATCGGTTAAACACTTTTAGTGGTACTCACTCTTCCACAAAGATGGAATATACTCAAAATAACAGTGGTGGAGTTTTTGAATCGTCAGAGGTAAATATCTTATCTTGTAAAATATACAGTGATATAAAAATAAAACTCTATGGAGATCTTAACTAGTTATGAAACTGTTGTAATTTAACCCTGATGTCTCAACATGACCTACATAAGCAAATGAGACCAACAGTGAGAAAATTGGCTATTTCTATTAGTTTTTAACAGATATTCTTAGTGTCTGCCACTGGGTCAGATTTTTCCACACCATCAGATGAAACAGTGCTGGGGTTTGCAGAGGCTTCCATGTAAGGTGCCAAGCTGCCCATCAGGATCTAATCTAACTTATTCACACCAACACACACATATACACCAATGACTGTGCCTTTTGGGAGCAGGTTGGGGTTCAGTAGCTTGACCAAGGCTACTTTGACATGCATACTTGAGGACCCAGGGATCAAACCACAATTAGTGGATAGCTCACCTGCTTTTTAAAGGTGTCAAAAAAGAAAAAAGACTGTAGGAAGGGCTTTCAAAATAGTCAAAGCCACTGCTTAAAAGGCATGAGTCAGTTTGTCACTCTCATCGGGCTTGAAAGACACATCCAGCTGGATAACGTCATCATAACAGTGATATAAGGTACCTTTTAAATTTGCTAATAATGTGACCTAAGGGAGGCATGAAAGCAAATATTGTAGGACCCAAGATAGAACCCTGAGGCACACCACACAAAAGAGCAGAAGCGAGTGACACAGAAAAACTCCAATCTGAGAGATGGGAAGAGAACCAGTCTAGGGCACTCCCAGAGACGCCCACCCACCGCTTCAGCCTTTCAGTCAGAAAGCTCTGATCTACAGTGTCAAAAGCTGCAGTAAGATTTAGCAGCACCAAAACAGAGCGTTCACCCACATCAGAAGACATCATTATGTCATTGGAGACTGTGAGAGGGGCTGTTTCAGTGGAATGCTTCTGGTGGAAACCGGATTGGAATTTATTTAAAATGTTTCATGCAGTTAAGACACGGGTGAGCTGTTTGATGAGAACTTTCTCAAATATTTTTGAGAAAAAGGCAACTTAGATATAAGCGTATAGTTTTTGAGAAAGCATGGATTGAGGGTACATTCTTCAGAATAGGCTGTAAAACTTAAAAAAGCTGGGACACGACCAGATTGTGGGGAGGTATTTATAAAAGAGACCAGGCTTAAATCAATAGGCCTGAGTATATTTTTGAGCATGGAAGTCTACAGGGCTTGAGGAAGGGTTTTTGTAGCTGAGCACACCGGGCCCAGGTGCGCCCAACTAGAGAGATCGGACTCCGCCCTCCAGGTACCTGCTGCGCTATAAATGAAAACAAAACATCATGAGCATTGCAATCTTATTTTAAATGGTCCAGGGGGCCGTCACACATACTATCTTCAATATTATTAAGGCCTTGTAGGGAAATAGGAGAGAGTAAATGCAATACTGAGTTGGATGAATTGGATGAGCAGAGAGGGGAGTAGAAGAGGGGATGATGCTCGCCCTGACATTTCTAATCTCCTCCACAAAGAAAGAGAGAAAAGTTACCATGGTCCTGATTTAAAAAGACAGGTACATCAGGAGATACAGGAGAGACAATGTTGTTGATGGTGTCAAAAAGGATTTTAGGGATACATTTACTGGAGGAAATTAGGATTGCAGAGTAAGAAGAAGCTTTGACATTCACGGTGTAAACAAGGCATAGTCTCATTTTACCAGGGAGATGAACTGATGGGGGGAGCAACCTTATCCAAAATCACGGAGCAATTATGTATAGAAGGAGTGGACCACATTAGGTCCACAAAATAAGGAGACAACACTGAACTGGGTTAAAAGCAGCAGAAAACTCCAGAACAATTTACACGTTTACTGAGCAGAGAATGCAAATTAAAAGAGCGTTTGAACAAAACACATTTATGGTCAGTAACATGCTGCTTTTTAAATGAAGTGTAAAAACAGAGTTCAAGGTAAGACCCCTAATGTGAGTGGGGCCAGACACGTGTTGCATAAAACTAAAAGACTCTGTGACATTAAGACAATCAGCAGAAAAACTGCGAGAACAAACATGGACACAAATATTAATCACAACCATAATAACTGTCCAACCTAATGATGAAGATTTCTGAATTCAGACATAAAAGAACTATTAAAACCAGAGGGTTGGTAAATTGAAATAAAATAAAATAGATTTGAACAACCAGCCTCAGTTATCTGCGGTTCAACAGGAGAAAGCCCCTGTGCTCACTGAATGGAGGTATTATCAGCAGAATATGTTTGAAGAGTCATAAGTACATGTACACTTACAATACAAAATAGCTCAGTTTTATTTTATCATACAAGTTACACTATTTTTACGGTATGTGTACTATATTATTGGATTATTATTTTTCATAAATGAACATGTAAGCAGCATTTTTAACAGTTTGAAGTGGAGTAAATAAAATTCTAAAACAATTCACCATATTTATAAGATGATGCTATTTTGTATGTAAAATCTTAATCAGCAAGGTAGCACTTAAACATGGTTGTCAAATAAATGGAGTTAAAACCTTAATCAGCACAGGCTTTAAGTCCATGGTATGTTTAAAGTACAAAAACACCAGATCGAACACTTTCTTAATAAAACCAATAATATACTTTTGTTAGATTTTCCATGTATGGAAAATGATCAAATCATTCAAACTGCACTCCAGTTTGTCACTCAGTCTCCTTGTTAACAAGGGTCTCTTACCCTTACATGCTTTGAAGTTGTAATTAGGCACAACGATACTTTGACCTAAATGGTAACACATGTTAGTTTTGTGAGTTAGCATCTAACTATGCCCTTGTCTGTCAACCTCATCCATCTGGGAACCTGAATGTCTGTACAAAATGTGGCTTTTGCCACTAAAAAAGTGAAGCCCAAGCCCAAGACTCTGATGATGTCGCTTGAAGATGTTACTCAACCACTTTAACAGAAGACATCATACAGCTGTTCCCATTGGTTGATAGTACAACCCCTTGATGAGTTCATTGACCATGTTGTGACTGATAGCTGTTAGTTGCAGTCCAAATGCTCTTCGAGGCTGTTTGCAATCTTCACTTCTTTTCCTCAGTTCCTCCTAACTGTGTCCCATGGGGTGACAGTGAAGGAGGAGATTAAACAATATTTAGCATTCTCCCCATAAATTCAACCAAAGACTCCTCCATCCACCTTTAAACCAGTGAAGCGTCACTCATGATGCTGCAAAATGCACTTATGCAGAAGTTGCTAAATCGGCTGCTGGAATAACACCCCCACGTCGGGATGTTAGATATGTTAAACACATTCCTCCTGCAAAGCTTCTCCTCAGTATCAGTAATGTGACACTGCTTGGGAAAAGTGCTTTAATAAAGTGGCACTCCAAATAGCAAGCAGGACTCTGCAGGACACAATATATTCAGTTTTACTTTCACCACAGGAAAACTTACAGTCTCCTTCAAAGAGATTTTTTAATTTTCCATGCCACTCAGATGATTTATGATGCACAGACCTCTCCAAAGATGTACTGATGTCTAAAAATAGATAAAACTGTCATATGAAAAGCTCTGAGTGTTTGCTTTTAGTGTGCTTTAATCAATATGGAGGGTGCATATAGCAGAGGAACTGACAATAACTAATCTTTTATCTTTTTCTTTGCTGCCTCGTCATTCTACATTTTCATCAATAAATCCTTTGTCATTTATACACTTTGATCACCATCAGGTGTATAAATCTTTTTGTCAGCTGGAGTAGGATTTGTACGCCTAAATTACACTCCTACACATGCTGCTCGGGCAACTGACATTACAGGGAATGAATTTCTGGGTATTGCAACCAGAAAAGCCAAGACCTATTAAGATAAGACGTAGATGAAAGATAATATGAAACTTAAATGATCCCCGTCGGGAAATTAGGTCAGATACCAGAACGCATTAAGTGGCTATAAAAGACTGAAAAGCATGGAATGTGTGAAAAGCAGCATAACGAAAGTGAGTTAAAAAAAAAAAGTAGGCTGTGCACCACTGAGACTAGCATCCTATGGAAAGTACAATAAGTTATATGAAGATATACTGAACTACAACATGACACAACAAAATGACCAACATTTTAAAAGCCATCATTCAAAGGTTACCAATTTTAATAAAGGTAAAGGCCTTCTGTCGTTCACAACATTATTTTAAAGTACAATTAGTGACCATTTTAATAACACCAGTATAACCATCCCACCGGTCCACTCTACAGTGACACCCAACATCCAACTTCTTATTTGTGCAAGCCAGAGATGCTCAGCATTGATCCGCCATTGATTTGCTGAGCTTTAATGTTAAAGGGGAACTGTAAACAACTTAAAGGATCAAAGTGTGTTTACAGGTGTTGCAGGTGGAATACAACCTCATATGTGCATCAGGCTTTTAGCGTCACTGAGGGGGCTGTGTAAACTCTGATATGACCTCAAGTGATGTCGCTTGAATCAGCAGGAGATGAAAAATGATATGATGCGATATGAAAAACGCTAATAGATCTGTGGGTGTGGCATTATAAAAAAAGTGAGTTTGCCTGGAAGCTCAGAAGCTATTTGCTGAAAACCTGACAAGAAGAAGAAGAAATGATGTGGTGTTGTAGATAAGTGTCTCTGAAGGAGACTGTTTCAGTGCTTTTTTTTTAATTTGTGAAGGAGATGTGTTTAAGTGGCAGCACAGTGGTGTAGTGGTTAGCACTGTTAGTTGCTCCTTAAATAACTGTAATATTGATGGAACTAGTTTGGACTATTGAAAAACCATTTTAAAGCTCATTTTTGTCTTGGTTTTACCTACTTATAAGAGATTTGTGTATAGTTTTATTTACCTTTGTTCAGCTTTGTTGCCCTTTTATTTTAATGTTAATTGGTCTGTGTAAGTACACCAAGAGCAAGTTAAAATGCAGTCAAATTCCCTTATCCCCAGTCAATTTAAAATGTGTGAGCCCTTCAATGCCAAGAAAGCTCTGCCTAACAACGGCCTAGACTTGGCAAACCTGGTCACCTGACTTATGCCAGGATCCTGATGGACGACCTGCCAGAATCATGGGCTGACAGCAGCCCAAATCTAGCCCAGGTGCTTCTAGCTGGAGCTGATATGCAGTCCATATCAGACCCAGTGTGCACCCCTGAAACCCAGCTTCATCTGGCAGCCATTTATGGAGCAGAGCTGGCTTATTTTCAGTCCTCTGCTGTGAGAACGACATCCTGTGTTCTAACACGAGATACGGACGAAAACGACCAGCCTTTAATGGCTATCTGTGGTGTTTTTTCATATATGACATGAGCACAGCAATTAGGACCATGACCAGCTTTATCTTCTCATGACTTCAACTGACAGTGTCACGCACAGGCGACATCTCTTGATTAATCTCTGCAAACATGTAATTAATTAAGAAAATTTCTTTCATGAGCCATATGAGCTGAGTTTGATTTGCTAAAAAAACTGACATGAAAAAGTGACAGCAGCCTCTCATCCTGTTTGTTGTCTTCAAGGTTACTCTACTCATTGATCGTTATCAGATGCCATTTCATATTGACGGTGTCGCCTACAACATGGAAATCAGATGAGAGCGACTCAAACTTCAGACCGTGAGTGGAGTTGTGAATTGAGGGCACCCTTGTATCCTCACTCTTCCCCTGCATCTCCTTGGCGACTCTTGCCGGTAATTGAGTCAGGAAATTGTTTTGTGTTTGTTTATGAACCATGCAGTCCCAGGTGAGATTAATCCAAAAGGAGACGCAACACAAAAGAAGGTCATACGCCTGTGGTGTTGACGGTTGGTTCAGTGTTGCAGTTGCTGTAGAGTATTTTTCCTCTCCCGCCATCTCCACTTCAGAAAAACTCAGACGAGGCATGCTAATCAATCTGTGTCACAGCACAGGAGGAGAGACCCGCTCAAAATAACAATGAAATTATTCTTCACCTTTAAAGAACATCCAGTGTTCAAGGTCCCTCAGACCATCCCAGCCTCTTTATCATATAGACGATAATCCCTCATCTGCTCACAGATCTGCAGAGAGCCTTATTTTCCAGTAATGCAGGCAAATGAAAAGGTGATCATGGCACTCAATCTTCCTGTGGATTTCCTCTTGCTCTCCATGTCTGTCAGTTATGTTCTGATTCATCAGGTTGACCTTTCATTTTGCGGGTCTCATACTTATTAGAGTATTCATCCTTGACCCTTACATCCACCATATGAGTGCCTTAATTTTTTGCTTTTACATGTTGTTGGTTGGAACACAGAATTCCACTTTTGCATTTGCACAGTTTTATGAGGAAAAGTTGTACTGAAATAGCATTAAATGTGTAGTCTGCGATCCTGGAAAAGGCCTACATCACAGCAAAATCTTGGGATTACAACAATGTAGTAAGCAAGATAAATACAGATGACACATGACTTTCTAAATACACTGAAAATTAATTGATTTTGATACACCTATTATGAAACTGTCACTCATGGAGACAGATGGAAAGTTGATATTCACAGTAAACACAAATGATCCTCTGGTCAAACTGACACAAGAAACTAGGACAATATACACATCAGTGTTGTCCTGTGCATGAGCATGAGGTGACAAAACAATGGTATGTGATGATGTGGGAAAGAGAACAGGTTGGTGGTTTGGACTGAGCAACTCTGTTTGTCTCCCATTGACACAGCAAGGTCTGTCTATAAACACCAGGCTTATTTTATTCAGCATACACACAGAATACACAGCTAACAGACCCTGAGGAGCTATTCAATGAACTGAAAAGTGTATTGGATTCAAAGAAATAGAATTAAGATTTTTAGATGGACGACACATGACATTGGACTGGGTCATTCAAAGTTAGAAATCAACTGGAATTTCATAAAAGGAGAACCCATAAGCATTTTTTTGAAAGGGTTATGCTTCTCAAGTTGCATTTTGTGATGTGTGAGACTACAGGCCCAAAAAAACCCCATAACAGATGGCAGAGTGACAAATCTGAACTCATCTACTGTAAATCTGCAGACACAAACAGGAAATGTGTAGTAACAATGATAGACAGGAGTATATCTGAAAGGCACATATCTGCCATACTGAAAACGATGGGATGATAGGGTCACAGACGGGTCGCAGAAAGGCCCCATCATCCCATGAGCCCTGGGTCAGCAGCAGTTAATGCACTTGCTCTATTTCTGCTCCTGAGGTAAGCATTAAATATATAGTTTTCCAGAAAGCAAAGGATAAGAGATTTGAACAGGAAAAACATTTTTATAATTTTTCTGTGTTTGTGTATGAGTGACATGGTCAATAAAATTACATTGAACTATTTTGATATTACCAATGGATAGAATGCATTGAATGTGTGATGTTAAAGGAGTTATTTGTAGTGATGAGGAGTCTTTTAGCCTCTTATGGTTCTTTGTTTTGTTCTCTGATCCACAACACCGTTATCACTGTTAACCCAGCATTTTCTAGCAGTAGCTGAAAAAGCTCTGATAAAGTGTGTACCAGACAGAATCAAATAGAAGTTAGCAACTTTCAAGTACATTGGAGTATTTAGTATCTTAAGAGCCAGATTATTATTTTCTCAGAAGGTGGAGACCACTACAGAGTTAAAGTGAATTTTCCACTCACATTCATTAGTATGTCTAATATTACCATCAGTCAAGTCTAATATTCACAATCATATATGCATTCAAGAAAATGTTGATTAGACTGTCAAGTTTCCCACTTGTTCACTGATATTTCGTTCAGTTAAATAAAGCTCAACACCTGTATATAAAAAGACAGACTACCTCAGTGTTTATTTACACATCGAACAAGTAGCACACCGAGTCCATAAGAGTCAGGCCTCCAGTTGAAACAAGATGTTCAGGTTGATATAATAGAGGAAGAGCTTGTTCGAAATTGAGCAACAACGTCTGACAGAGAGGCAGAGAGAACATATTCTCTTACCTTGTGCTTCGTCTATGTTTTTTTTTCTTTTTTCATTTGCTGCCACTGGCCATGGCCACGTCTTGCTTTAGAAAAAACAAGGTTGTGCATCTCAATGTGATATACTTCAGCACTATGTTTGCTCATGTTTATCCCTTTGAAGAACTCATTTTGTCATTATAAACGAGCTGGAGGAGGCTTTTTCAAAAACCCACAATGCTGTTATTAGTTTAACTTTGAATATATATGCAGCTGTGCAACAAAGCCTGATTCAGTGAGGAAGTTTTGATTTGTAATGAACCCTTTAACCTTGCAAAAGCAATTAGAAACCAACTGAACCTCACAGATTTGTGATACACCTGGCAGTCAGGAAAAGCCAGAGACAAGGTCTTCCCTTAAGAATACAAATTTATTGCAAATACATTCAAACAAACAATACAACTGTTTAACTCATTTAAATCTGCTATCATTTTAAATCTGTATATATCTGTAATGTCAGATAACAGCAACACCTTCTTGATAAAATAACCTAACCAGAAACACAAAAGAACCAGTAAGTTAACAAAATAGTACAGCACTAAAAACCAAAGCAAAACATGTACAAAATGAAAGTAAAATGATCTAAACCAAACAGTATGTTAACAAAGCAGATTATCCTGAACAAAGCAGCAAGCACTCTACAGGAGAACAAATAAATATATTTGATCTGCCATGCACACATCTGCCATGCCTACTAAACAACAAACACTGCAACTCTACCTTGCCTGTCTCATGGATTACACAATGTCACAGGCTCACACAGTGGGCACAATTATACAGCATCACATTACATACACATAATACAACAGTTTTTGGTAGCTTAGCATTGGCTGAAAGCAGATATTGAAAAGTACCTGAAAGCAGCAGACTGATCTAATCTCAAAATTAATTTCTGTGAATGAAATAGTACAGGCATCTAAAGAGTCATCAGGCGGAAACCCTCTCAATAGAGTGTGGCAGGAATGAGTCCTAAACCTGGAAATGAGGTGGCATTTTTGCACTTCCGGTCACCTTATCTTGAAGTCAGTGGGTTTTTGGAGATGCACTCTGTGTCTTAAACTTTTCAGTTTGTAGCTCTATAGACCTATTGTATTTTGTACTTTTTGTTGTGTAGTTTTTCTAGAATCATAGAATAACCAATTAATGTTTCTTTTTTTCTTCAATTTTGTCCATGTTATTCATTTCTTAGTTAGCTAGCTGACCTACATTACTAGATAATGGTACTTTGTGATCACAGGTTCTTGGATAGAAGTTGCTTATTTTATCATTGTGCTTTTCATTTTAACCGTGTTTCCCTCACCACCCCTCCAATTTTAGGCCAGGAGCCAACTATGGTAATAACTTGACATGTTGCATGCAGTGTGTTTTTAGTTTGCAGAGTTTCAGATTTTAGTGTGTAGTTTTATTTGTTCGTTTTTAAGTACTGGGGGTTTGTGTTGTGCTTTTATTTTGAAAACCCATAATTGGATGCAACAGCCTGCAAATGACCTGCACCTGTTGGAGTGTGATTAGGCAGACTTTTAAATGGATGGAGTGTAAGACAACGGAGAAGAAGGAGACAGTGGAAAGAGGCAGCTGGAGCAAGGTGGAGAAGGAACAACGGCAGCAGACACAAAGGCAGCAGTCATGCGATGCCAGAAGCCACCAGCAGATGGAGAGCCACGGCGTCGACGAGCGATAGAGGGCTCCATGGTGGAAGCTGGCAGAGTGTAACTCTGCCCTGGCATGTGAGTAGCGGCCCTGGATGAGAGGGAACGTAACTGTCTGGTTGTAAAAGTGCAGTGACTGTTGTCTGGCTCCTCCTCAGCGATGAGGCCAGAGCTCAGCGGAGGACGATAACGGTGGGTCGGCGGAGCCAAGCAACCACAGACCGACAGAGCCGCTCCCATCAGTGTCTGGCCCTTGTGCTGCAACTCCAACTTGTGAATAAATATTGGTGTAGCTGCTCTGTCTGCATTTGGTGGTTTAGCAACTGCTCTCTTGCCTGATTTTTAAAACAATCACTTTTAATATTTGTATTAAACCTAAAGACAAGCATACACACTCAGCCCCTCCTCCACAAAAGGAGATCCACTCTCTCTTCTCTGTCACTAACAATGTTGAGGAACAACCAAGTGATAAACCACTGAGGAAGAGCTGCAGTCTGAACAAAGAAATCGGGTTCAAATTTACAGAACACGTTTACTGCAGCGCTAGCTTCCGAGCCTTGAAAAAATCCTCCAGAGTCTACAGGTTTGACTGCTAATTGTCTTTCATTGCTATGACTATAATGACTCTTTTGTAATCCAGAACACAAAGTAGCAGGGTTGTCATGCAGTGCAGTGAAGCTACCCCTATACATGGTGCCAGTTCAGATGGTTACCCCATCCTTACTGACATAGAAACGTGATTTTAAGTGCTTCAGTCATTTTCCTGGCACCGCAGTGACACCACTTCCAGCACCATGGAAGACCCCACTATACAATCTGGAGGTCCTCCCAACAATCCTGATGGAGGGAGCCACAAGCCTGACACTTGGACTGTCATCTGTGCTGCACTGGTGAATGGCCTGATACCTGCTCTCTTGGTCATAGTGTCCCACTGTCTAGATAATACACCATCCAGTGCTTTTTTTTTTTCAACTAGTGAAGTCATGCTTTGACTTAAGGACAGCTTCAAGCTTTCTTGCAATCAATTTCCCCTCTTCTAAAAAGTGCCATTTTGGCTAGGTGCACTGGCCAGTTGTTGCCAACCTCTGTTTCTTCTCTGACAAGGTCATGCTGGCTAGGGCAGGCTCAGATCCCTGATAATCACAGACTCCACAATTTTAGGAACAGAAAGCATTGCCAAATTGCATGGTTCCTCTTCTGGCTCAGGTGAGAGTGGCAGTTTTTCCAGAATGTCTTGGCCACTAAGTCTGTCCCTCAGCCAGTTGCGATTGTCAGTGGTTTGCTCTCTTGTCAGCAGGTTCTAGGGCTTATTTGGAGGGGGAGACAGCTCCTCCACTCAGTATGTCCTCTTAGATGCATTTGGCTTCTTCCACTGACAGGTGGTATGCATGCAACTAAAATTGTGAAGGGCAGATGTGGCCAGTGCAGCTGCATCGCTGCATTTGTATTCTCAACACTGGCATTCACATTGTATTGCAAAAATACCCTCTTCACCTATAGAGACCCGTGTAGTTATGGGTTACCAGTTCATTGATAATTTTGATAAACCTATTTTATGGAAATACATGTGTGTCTAAGTGCTTTTTGTTTGTTTGTTTTTTCATTTGAAGATCTTAATCTGTTATTGGGTAGAGGTTGTATTCAACTTCTTTCTGGTCAACTCCGTGATAAATGATTTGTGATTAAGGCTGAATTTTTAAAATCTACCTATGACATTAAACCAAGATGACACTGGACTGACCAAAGATTAGACATTGGACTATCTACTGTTGTTTGGATCAGAAATTAGACAAGGCTGGAGTGGTTAAGAATAATTTGTATATGGTATGTTCTTAACCAGGTGAGGTACCAGAGTGTACATTTAATGTTAAGAGACCATCATACTGGTTTGTAATGATTACAGAACATGAGCATAGATAACTGCATTACATTAGTATTTCTATACAGTAATCCAAAATTCATTCATTGGACTTTGTCACCTTGACAAACCTGGGCGATTCAAAATCTGGGTTCCCTACAGCACACTTTAACTGGGGTTTCATTGAGTTAGACCAAGACACAGAAGGCTCAACGGTGTGTTCCAGTGTTGAGGATTATATTTCCTTGTGTCTATTATATCAACTAATTGCACTCTTACCAACTACAACCTGCCTTGACAACCATGTCAATCGAGCCAGCATGTTGCTATCACTGGCAGCATGCTGCTCAAGCAACAAAAAAAAAAAACAATCTAAGCTGCAGCTACTAGCCAGCAAAGCTAATTATAAGTATAACTAAAGAATCCTCTGCAGTTACCCAACACCGTACCATGGGTAAAGCATACACCTTACCATACAATTAAACATGTTGATACAACATTGTATATATTATGCAGGTAAGTATCAGCAACATGCTGCTCAACCCACCTAACAGACCCGACCGTCCGTCGGTCGAGTGGAGCCGGGGGGGCGTCACGTAAAGTGTACGCTTTTAATTTAGTTGGGACAATATAACCAATAGTTGAATGTTGCCAGACAACGCCACCCTTGGAATTTTACCCACAGAATTATTCACTCAGAGGGAGAAGGATGCCCACAAAAAAAAAAATAAAATAAAATAAATCACCCAGATATGTGACAAACACACCCTATAGTAAAATAACCCGCGTCCCAGGAAAAACACAGCACACACGAGGGGCGGGGGACAAAGTCACCCAGGTCACCAGCACCGCCACCACCAGCAGTCAGCAACTGAAAGAGAAAAATTAGTTGGGTAACACTACCCAAAAATATACAAATCTACAGGCAGGTAACAACAAAACCACTTCAGTAAATTATATAATATAATAACTGCCCACCTGAATCAAATTAGCAATTCACATAACACAAAAACCCACCTGCCCCACACAATAGCTCAATTGCATAAAGAAACAAATTAAGAACAATTAACCAAGAAACCAAATGGGCAAGTATAGCAACTCAATCAACAATAATTAAACAAAATACAAATAATGCAAAAATAAGGGCAGTGTGACCCACACTTCACTCACTTAAAACAAACAGGTTGACCCTGAATTAAGAGTTCTCCACCGTCCTAGAGCAATGTTTATCATGACCTCACAATGTAAACAAGTAGCTGCAATACAGCTACAATACAATCAATTTATTTATCTATTTATCTATTTATTTATTCAAATTTCTGTATTATTTTCCCCCATAGAAAAACAGGCAACATCAGTTTATCAGCGAAGCAGCTATTGACAGGAATTTAGGGGAATTATAAAATAATGTTTGTAGTCCTTACTACTACTACTGTTACTTTAATTTATAGTTATAATGAGACTTTCCAGTTGCACCGAGTTGTTTGAAAGTTTTATCAGGTAAAACCAGCACAAGTTCTCAAGTTCTAGTTCTCAGTTACAAGATCCACCTTATTCGTTAATTACACGTCTTGTTTCTCCAATACCTACATACTGTATATATAGCTGTACATACTGTATACATTACAGTACAATATATACTCCATATATGACTGATGATGTTCTCTGTACATGTGGCATCTATTGCACGTCTGTCTGTCCCAGGGAGAGGGATCCCTCATCTGTGGCTCTTCCTCAGGTTTCTTCTTCAACTGTACAGATTGTAAAGCCCTCCGAGGCAAACAATGTTTGTGATTTTGGGCTTTAAATAAATAAATTTGATTTTTGAAATTTGAATTACTGGTACACCGTTTCTATAAAAGATTGTCATGTAACTCTTGAGTAGCCTACATATACACTGTAAGCTATAATTTTAATTTTTCATCAATTCAATTTCAGTCGATTTATTTTCTGGTCACTTGGCCATTTGGGAAATAGCAAGATAGAAAAGACATGGAGGAGGATTTGGAACACTTCCTGCAGTGGGTTATTAATGAATTCAACCAGGACCACAAGGTCAGAGTACACTTTGTGACTTGAGTATCTAAATCTATCTCTATCTTTATTCAGATGTATCTCACTTATGTGAAAACCATGCCTTCTGCCAAGCATTGATTTAATGTTTTATATTTAAGGCCAGTCTCAAAATAAAAGTCCATAAATTTCTCCCAAGGTTGTGTGCGTTCCACTGTTGTGGTTGATTCCATGGTGCTGAGATGACCATGAATGCAAAACTTTTAAAGAAGTTTTTTCTTCAAATCAACATGAACTTGTATTTTGAAGGCAGTTAAAACATGTTGTTGACATATGACATATTGATATATCATCACCTTATGAAGTTGTTATGGTGAACGTGTAAATTGTTGCTTATTTACAAAACCAGCAGACACAGAGCAACATTAGCATTATATTAGGATTGTGATTTTGGCAACTTTGTGAATTCAAGTAACCCCAAAAATCTGATCTGGAGCTAAATGCTCCACACATGATGCTTACCAGTGCAGAAAGCATGCACAGAAAGGTACCACATGGTCCTGTTATGACCCTAAGTCATAAGTTTGTGTTTAAGAGTGTGTGTGTTGTTGTCGCTCCCTGCCTGAGGGAGGTGCTCTCACCCTGTCCCTCCCCTTTTTGTGCTCTGTGTAGGTGGTGGCCGGTGATTGGACGGAGTATCAGCAGTACCAGCTTCAAAATGGGACCCGCCCATGCAGGCCAGTTCTCCTGACCAGACAGTGCTGTGTGCTCCTGTATTGAAGACTGTGTTTGTGTGTGTGTGTGCTGCTGCGTGTGCAGCGATACCAACTTTGAGTTTTTTGTTAGTTCTTTGGTGCAGTCTGGGTAATTGTAGGGGGGAGAAGCTATTTAATTTTTTAATTTAAGTTTTGTTATATGTGTATGTATGTATATGTATATGTATATATGTATATGTATATATGTATGTTGATATGTTTAGGTAGGCAGGTAAGAAACCTGTATTTTATTTTATTATTCAAATAGGTAAGTTAGTGGAATTTGATTTCTAGAGGGTTTTGTTTGTTGTTTTTGCCGTGCTCCCCCCGATGCCTATGATACCCAGTGTTTATTAATAAATATTTTTGTTGGACTGCAATTTGTGCTGATCTGGTCATCCTTGGGAGCAGGGAGAGAGGGAGTCACTCACACTTTATGTTGTGCCTTGGTATTCCCCTAGGCTGGGGCATAACAGTCCAGTTCTTTTTCTTTTTGTTCTTCTGTTGTTTCTGTTTTCTTGTCTCCATTCATTCATGTATTGGCATGGTAATACATGAAGTTGCAACATTTATCTGTGTTATAAATATTACTGTGGACACAACTTCACTTCAGTTTGCACTGCCCAGAACAAGCTCTCATCTGTTCCACTCATGTCTTTGCAAAGAATTTACATGCAGTTGTATTGAACCTGCTCAGTGCTGGAATTTGTTCAGTGTTCAGTCTGAACCCAGTTTAACTCAGAACCATCCCTCTCAAAAAGGCAGAGGGGCAGGCTTTTAAAACAGTTCCAGACGAAGAACAAGTCAGGGACAAGTCAGAGTTTGTGACAACATTTTGCCGATCTAATTCATCCTCAGTTTATTTTGCCACGAGTGCCTCCTTGCATGGCAACTACTCAGAGAGCTTTCTGTCTGATAAATTCTGTCTGATAAGTTCTATCGGTCTGCTCTGTTTGCCAGTCATGGCAGCCGTTCCATCTGTGCATACTGTACACCCACACACTCAACTCCATTCAATTCATTTCATGCTACTCATTTAAAATGTATTTGTATTTTCCCCGGGCTCTACCTTTGAGTGTTTTGCAAAACAGTGTTTCCTCCACAAAACTCTCCTCATTTACAAAGATAGTGTAAACAACTGTGCACTATTGGCTGTAAAAAAAAAAAAAAGTGCTGTCTGTGCTTTCATCAAGCCGCGATGCAAAGCACGCTTGCACTAGAGGCTGAAAAAACATGTCTAGGGTCAGCTCACTAAATGCAGTGCCTTCAGCGATTATCACACATTCAAACAGAATTGAAGGAGAAAAGACGCAGGAAATTTCTGGCTGTGTTTGGATAAAAACCCGCAAATCTCTGGGCGTCCAGGGCACACGGCTGCTGATATGTTCCCAATCAGCTTCTGGTTCCAGCTTTGTTGTACAACTTAACTGTCTCTGAAGTGCAACAATCTTTCATTTGTTTGATTTCATTAGTAAGGCAGCTTAACGTAGCTTGCTGGCTTCAGATAAAAACACCTACACAGTAACAAACTGTCCGGAACAATCTGCTACAGCTGCACTGCTCAACCAGTAGAAAACGCAAACAGAGCAAATGTTTTTCAGAGTTCCTGACGAACTGAGACATACACTGAGCAGAAACACCTGGTTTTATTATTCAGTGCACAATCCATCCTAGGTGAACAGGAGTCCCCAGCTGGTCTGCATTCTCCACCATAATGTGATGGTGAGGGAAAAAATCATTCTATGCAACAAAGACAGGGGAAACAGTTGTTTTGTTTTTTTGCTTTTTTTCCCCTTTGTTTCTTCCTGCATTCTTCCCAAGAATCAAGTCTGACCACAATCAGCACCACTGTAAGACTCATATTTCAAGCACTCTTCATGCTGGTAACATCCCATAAAGACTTACAGCTTTATGTAACACGAGGTGTGCAGTCACATGACAGAGTCAGCATGGAATAATAGATACTTCCTTCTCAGAAAGAAAAAGGTATAATAATGGGTCATCATGGGAGGCAAAAGTAAAAAAAAACACACACAAACACACACTAAACACACACTAAAAACAGAAAGAAAACCAGGAAAAACCCTCAGGAGACTTGCACTGTGCATTTTTAAATCCTCCCCTCCACCTCTGCACATCTTCTTTTCAACATCCGTGTAAACATCACACACTGGCACAACATTACACAACAACATCATGACTGCTGTTTTGTTGAGAGCAAAAACGTATGTCTCAAGTAAGGCTTTTTGCTTTTTTTTTTTTCAAAGCCTCAGCTTAATTTGCCTAATCGTCATGATTGTTCAGATGCAAACATGATCGCAATAAAGGGACCCCATTTAAACCTGACAGTCTATCTGGTTAATGATATCTGATCACAGGCCTTTGTATTTACACCTGGTGCTAATAAGGGTTCTCATTATCTCAAATTTGCCCCTATTTGGGCATCTCAGCATGCAAAATAGGTAGGCATAGCTGGCTAACTGCCGGCTGGCTCAACAAATATAACACATTCTCTGGCTGAGGTCTGAAAAATCACATCGGTATCAGCACTGATACTAACCTTATGAAGTAAATCGGGCTTTAGCCATGACATAATTGGTCCACATTCACTCAGTCATGGCAGGTCAGAGAATTTTTTCAGTGCTACAGAAATCCCTGGGCTATTCTTACCATGCATAAAAATGATCCCAATGAGTTCCATGCAGAGAGGTGTACAGATTTAACTAAAGGACAAGAAGAGAGCACTGGACTGGGTTTTTACTCTGTGTCGGCAGGCGTGCTGAGCTGAGGTGTGGGCGAATGGAGAAGCTGAATTGAAGCATTGAATTGAATTATTTTTGGGGTTATCTGTTAAAAAAAAAGAAGGTCCATAAGACTTTTTAATCAATTTAAATAGAGCGGAAATTTAGAACAACTATGATAACAATTTCACAACCAAGTGTTGCATGTTAGACTCTGACCATGATGCATCTGCCCACCTCAGGAACAACAGCTTTGGTACACCATCAAGTTTTCTAGACCATCTGTACATTTACAATGGTTACATAGAAAACATGTTACACATGAGCCTTTCATTTGTTATTTGGTGATGAGTTTGTGATCTGGAGACAGTGACACAGAGCGTGAGAGAAAGCCCATTAAAACAACAACAGATTGATGAATGAAAGAATCTGTCAGTAACGTACTGTCTGAACTGATGAGGTGTTTCAATGAAAAATCTCAAAATCGGGAGCTACTCCACAGTTTTTACTTGCCCACATTCACTAAGCGATGCAGAAGCATAATTAATATTTGATCCATGTGTCTAGGAAGAAATATAATGCCCACTGGATGACTGGTCACACCCTCTATTCAAGCTCATCATCTCATTGTGTGCAGAAAGTGTAATTACATTTTTATTTTTATTTATTTATTTTTTTTAGTGAACGAGCAAAGATGAGATATTCCTATCATTAACAATATAAAACGATACAACAACACAGAACACACAACACAAAAAGAAAAATAGAGCTGAAGAATGCAAACCATGTTCTTCTTCTTTTAATAATTTAATTCATGTCGAACTTTCTTCAGGTAGATTTGACCATGGCGAAACTATCCTTATTATACACACAGTATACAGAGTGCTGGTTTTGATCCCTTCAGGATTTTCTCTCTGGATGAATCTACCTCAGTTTTTTAAAAATGAACTGTTTTTACTGCAAGAGACTGTATGTTAAGGTACTTCTTCTTCATTTTTATAACACCTGTAAGGTATAATCCACCTCTGAAAAACTATGCTGGTGTTTTTTGGACAGTCCCATTCTTTCCCTTCCTTCAGTGAGGTCACATTTAGAGACCCATTTTCAGAGCACAACATTCTTGTCATGATTAATTGACTTGGAACAAATCAATATTGCCCACAGTGGGAAAAAAAAAATGACGGAAAAGAGACATGCAAGAATCCGTCTGAAATTCTTTGACCTTCAAATCACCGGATAACCCATACCATGTGACAGGAATCAATTTATATAGATGAGAGTCGACAAGGATGGAGCTGTGTGCCTCAAAGGAGAAAAGCAAAAAGAAAAAATATGTTTGAAATTATTACCTGGAAGCTGTGTTTGCCCATGTCTGTCATTTAAATCTTTGAAAATTGATTGCTCTTTACAAAAACATGTAGAAATAAAAAGTTTTTTTCACTAAGTTCCTTTAATTCATCCTTTCACAATTCATTGTCTACACCAGCCTTTTTTTAAGTCCTAAGAGGCTTCAGTATCTTCTTTTTCTATTCATGCTGACAGATAGTGATACTTGGGTGGGTGGCCATTACTTAGAACAAGAAATATGATCCACTGCTAAGGCTAGAGATGGAATATCTTAACAGGTAATACGTTCTTTTGTTAAATAAAGTCATAGTAATGTATATTTGTTATGGGTGATATGAACTCTGATATGTCAAATAGTAATTTCCTGTTTGGCCAATTAATCCAAATTTGTTAAGACAGCAAGTTGGTTCTTTCCACCAAAGAGCGAAGTGTTACCAGTAGATAGCAACACATATACCAGTGAAGCCTGGCATACATATCTTGGCCATATATATATATATATATATATATATATATATATATATATATATATATATATATATATATATATATATATATATATATATATATATATATATATATATATATATATATATATATATACATATATACATATATACATATATACATCTGATGCTGAAGAAAGTTAAGTTCTTAAGTGCTCTAGCCACAAAGGATCACATACCTTTCTCTATGATATTAAATATTGAGAACCTACATGAGCTGACCATTAATGATAACCATGAACAAAGTGGAACATTAGACTTGTTAAGGCTTTCAGGAGTTAGCTTCTGGCATTACAATCAACAGAGCCTAATTAATACTGATATATGACTTGATGCTATTCTGTGTGTCAGTATCAAATAAAAGCATGTGTAGTTTATGATAAAATTGTGAATTGTCCAAATAATGGCAGTAAATCATTCTGCCAAGAAAGGGAAAAACAACATAATTGCAGGACAGGACAGATTGAATGTGTCTGCCCTTCATGTAGAGGCCAAAGAAGCTGTACCTGGGTTAAAGAAACACAAAGATTGAAATGCGCTGTACCCTTTATTTGGAGAAATGAACAGGCCTGGAAGGCAAACTCCATGGCCAGAAAGTTTCAGCAAAATAAAGTTTATGAATTCTTTACAGACATTGAGGCTATCAATAACAGTAAATTGCCATCTCCATCCAGTATTGATGAGGTTGGTGGGTGTGAATGTACTGTTGAACTATGAAGGAAACCTTCTTGGGATATTTCTAACTGTGTTAAGAGTGATGAATTTAACGTTGGTGATGTTTCTAACAATGATGGTGTCTTTTTAGACCTGTTGAAGTGTGCTATACCACTGAGAAATTGGCAGTGAATAAAGCATGTGGCCTTAACCAGATAACACCAGTCTGAAATATGCTAGTTATAGAATTCCAGTATTCCTTACGTCCTTACTTATTCCTTAATGTTGTTTGTGTGTTGTGAGTGTTTTTTCTGGCTGGTGCATGGCATACTACATGACTTTATGTTGCCTGTCTTAGAAATGCCAGTACTCAAAGACAACTCTGATAAGATATCCAGCATAGAAAATTACAGCCCTGGCTAGCATTCTCTCCAAAGTATTGGAGCAAAATTGTCTTGGATCGGCTTCAAGATTACATAATAAATTATGACAATCAATTCGTTGTTCGTCAGTATAGAAGATATAACACTACAATATTTGTGTGTTTCCTGAATGTCTTCAAAGCTTTTGACCACATGAATAGTGGTAAATTGTTTGTAACAAACTACAATCTCAAAGAGTCGCCCTACATTTGATAAGGATCTTGTAATTTAGGCATTCATGTCAAACCATGCAAGCTGAATGGGGTATATCTGCACCTACCTAGTGACCAGTGGGGTCCGACAAAATGGAAAACATCATCTGTCCTTTTTAATCTGTGAGTGGATGATCAATCTAAAGTGATAAAAGAGTGTAGGACTGGATATATGTTGGCAGATAGCCTTATTAACCTTTGATGTATGCTGACGATTTCGTTTTCCTGTTTGCTCAGAGTCAGCTGAGGTTATGGTGAGCAACGTGACATTAAATTTGACTCTCAAAAGAGTGTTGTTGTGATTGCTAAAATCATTCTCTGACATGAAAATGGCAGACCAAGTGCTGAATGTGTTTTTAAAGTCTACAGCACTCCACTCTATACAGCCCACTTGTCATGCTACTGTAAAGCAGAAAAAATGGAGCTTCAAGTGGCATTTAACGATACATGTAGAATCTCGCACAAGCTGCCAAGTTGGACAGAGTGTACTCATGTTTTTGAACACTGGAACAAATTACTGTATGTATTTTATTCACTGTGGACTTGTGAAATGCAATGATAATATCTCTATGTTGTTGTCCTCGTTGTATTATTTTTATACTGATATGGACCTTTGTGTCTGAAACCCAGCATAGTTTTAGAGCCGCTTGTAATTTACTAAACCTCTTCCTCGTAGCTTTGTCGCTACCTCCTCCTTCATAGCTCAGCAACCGTAACATTACTGTGGGGTTACAGGTTCTATTAGAAAAATCCCCGGTCACAGTCAACACGTCCAAGCAAGTCAGCAACATTAAAAAGATGACCAACATTTTAAAAGAATAAAACATTTGAAAACTTACATTTTAAGAAAAAAAAAAAAAAAGATAACCCACCTGCTGGCTTGGTCCGGAGCGTTAAACAGCATCTTGCGGCCTTCCTCGGTGGATGGAGATCACTCAGTTGTCGTGGAGATAGTTAAGATCATCATGAGACCCAAGAATGGAAAATTATCACATTATATAATGATATGATATGACCAGATATGAACCATGCAATCACCATTTCCCATTATTCTTAAGTAATGAAGACGAGAATACGTGCACCTCATGCGTACTTCAGCTGAGTACACAGGTTGCTTACAGAGCTAGCTACAGGTCATAAGATAAGGCAGAAACATGAGGGTGAGACTGACTCTTTATTTTTTTTGGGGGGGGTTACACAGTTTATTGTTTTTATGGACAGGACAGACAGACAGGAAAGATGGGAAGACACGCAGCAAAGGGACCCCAGCCGGGAGTCAAACCGGGGTTCACTGCACCGAGACTTGAGCCCCAGATGTGTGCATGTACACGCTACCACTGAGCCACTTGCACCCACTGCATGCCACCTGATATATATATATATATATATATATATATATATATATATATATATATATATATATATATATATATATATATATAGCACATATATATATATATATATATATATATATTAATTTATTAGTTAGCCATCTTCACTAATTGTGTGATATAGCTGCAGCCTACACAGAAATTTGTAGTGCGTCAATCAAAGGAGATGAATTACTGGTAAAGACCATATGATGCGATTAAAAGCTACTGAGTAGCTGGTAGGTAAATTATACAAATATTACTGGAATACTAAATACAACTGAAGATTTTACTTTATATTCTGATAAAATGTTCTTACCTACTCCTCACCCTCCAGGCTAAAAATACCATAATCAACTGAGAAATTGGTTTCAAATATTATATTTCTGTGTGATGAAGGCAGCAGGAGATCCACAACTGATCAGTGACACCCAGCAGAGCAGTAACACCTACTGATGTGAAACCACAGACTTCATGGACTGACAGATCGACAGATTAATTGATTGCAGATCCAACATGGATGTCAGTCTGTGGCTCTTTATTTCTGTCTCACAAGTGTTTTGAATGACTTGAGAGTTGAAGAATATGATGAAAATGCTATCTAGTGTAAAAAATAATGAATTTGACTTTGTTCTAGATGGGAGAACTTGCAATTGATAGTAATAAAAATGTCTTTATAAGACTGAACTTTCTTTAGTTTGATAAAATAGCACTGATCAGTGTCTGTTGAGAGTTTAATTACCCTGAAGTACTTGAATCAGTGACACTCCAAAGATATATAAATGCACTACTCAGCGCACCCAGTGCCCAGAAAGGACGGATGACTGAGCATCTTACGTGAAACTCAGTCAGATTCAAAGAGGTGTGAGTATGTGTGAATTTGCTCTCTTAAGGATATTTCAGTTGATCAACAGCGGTTTTATCTTTCGTTTTTCTTTCATTTTTCAACAATAGCATCTGGCTTTCCTCTGCAATTGATTGTGAAAAGTGGTTTGTCTCGTCTGTGAATCACTTTGTGGCTCATCACCCACATTTTACCCCCGCTGAATAGGAGTGTAGAAAGTCAATTTATTTCCCCAAGATTGCAATTTCTCTTGTTTATAGTATGAAAATGAGTTTGTATCGAGATGAAAGGGAATCACATTCTAATTTGTTTGGAGCTTGCTTGAATGTGATAATGAGATTCTGTTGTACACCAGCAATTTTAATATATCTCCGGTGACGATGATGGAAAAAGCCACTACAATAAATACCAGAGCTGAAATCATGTCATTGCATCATACACAAAGTCCCAGACGTCTTTGTTTCTCCTGGTAATAACCTGTCCTGCTTTCATCCTTAAATTATGCATAAAGTGAGTTATAATACTGTTTTTTTTTATTATTTTTTATTTATTAGAACCTTATGTTACAGCTGAATACTCAAACAAGCTTCTCAATATATTGAAGGGTGTAACAGATGGTTTCTAATTGGAAGAGACATATTCTTTTTTTTTTTTTTTTAAATTCATATTGCAGGTAGGGGACAATTAGAGAGAGCAGTATAGATTAAACGGTATATTGAGTTAGGTGATTGTTCTGGAAAGCACTGCAAAATGTAAATTTCATACTCACAAGGATTTGAATTTGAATTATGGCCCTGTGAGAGGAGATATCCTGGCTTTGACCATAATCTCTCTGAGACATTGCAGCATACATGCGGTCTAATGAGAAAATGCAAATTGAACATGAAAAAATAAAACGGAAGATGTGACATTAAAGATATCACTTTTTAATGGGGAGGAGGGGCTAAATACCAACTGTCTCTCCCAGGAGCAGAGCCAAACACTTTTCATTGGGGTCACCAATGCTCAGTTTGTGGTACCACAGAAATAAGTACCTTGTTCGGGGAGTGGTATGGCATCGCACAGAGGTCAGATTATGATATTTTCTTATTGCCAAAATGTTGCTACCTCATAAATGTTACAGACACTTTGCTTTTAGTTTTTTTTTTCTCTCTCTACAAACACTTGTGAAAAATGATTTGGGTCTTTAGCTGCTAAATGCTCCACTATGATCACCAGCTACAGTGGCTGCAGTCTGCTGTTCGGTGGGTCAGTGTGTACAGTGGGTTTATCAGATTTGTTCTCTGAAAACAGCTCCGAAATGCTGCTGGAATTCACTCTGATCATAGTGGCAAGAAAGGAAGACAGTATAATAGTAATTCTCATCACTAAGCGTTAACCCTTTCACCTCACTTGCAGACATTTGATCCAGTGTTAATATAAAATAAATTATAAGGGCATTTTTAAGCTCCTGAAAGATGACTATAAGAGCATAAATTATGCTTTGGCTGCCAGGAGCAGATATTCTATGGTTCATTTGTTCATCATTTTTCAACACAAGGTCGTATAACAGAATTCATCTTGCAGTTCTTTTATGCTACAAGAAAGACCAAGGACAGGTTGAAGGTAAACATATTGCATACAGATTTGGTATTTGCAGAAACATCAGCACTAGAATTATGTCTCTCTCAAAAATAATTTGCAGATATAGAATAGTTGTACATAAACAACTGTTGAGTATGAATGACAGCATGGAAATTTTACCTTGCAAAGTTATTGTAAGGAAATGTCCTTACATGAGGTGACAGCGGCTGAAATCTGAAGTGTCTTTTCACATAATATCTAGATTTTGTGGATTATTATGACAATAAGTTATTTGTCTTTGTAAAGGACATCAAATAAAAGGAATCTAAGTGTCAGCGAGATGGAGGGGAAAGTCTTATGAATACACAAACAGGCCTGCAAGGTAATACTGTAGCTTAAGTAACAGTGAGACTAAATCACCCATGTAAAAAAAAAAAAAAAGAAAGGGGGTTCATAGCCAGAGCCAATCAGTGCTGGCTTTGGCTCTGCAAGGTCTTATTATACCCTGTTTTTGTAATGGAAATTTCTCTAGACCTTCGTTAGCTGAAATGAAGAAAATGTTTCATAAGCAAATGTGAGTTATTGGTCCAAAGTGTCCAGTACTGTGTAGATATCAATACAGACTAAATGAAAGTGAAAAGATTGGAGTTCTTGTGTCTAATGCCTGGCATTCCTCCAGAGCATTGATTCTCTGGACTGACATACCTGTCATACATATGTTCTGTGTCTGTAAACCTAATCTGAGGTCCTTATGTTTTGCCATAATATCAGACTAAACAGCCTGGCAGCCATTTTTCTGGGGCTTTAAGTAACAGGGTTTCAGCTCAGTGCTAACATCAGCATTCTAACTTGTATAATGTTTACCATATTCACTAGGATACTTTAGTGAGTTGCCCTGCTAATCTTTGCTAAGTTATCACAAAGTAGTTTTTTTTTTTTTTCTAAGGTTTTTTTTTTTAGGTATTTGGTCACAAACCAAAGTATTGAAGAAAAAAACCTTTTGTTTCTGACCTGGTTGTAGTACTGAATAAAGTGATCACCAAAGTGATTACAGATCAACCAGGGGAGCAACATAAACCAAATCTGATGGCAGTACACCCAGAAGCTGTCTCATGGCAGCACAAGGGGAAAAGATGAGCCACCAAAATGTCAAGGCTTTATCATTTGCTAATGGATCATCAAAGTCACAAGTCATTTATTAAAAAAGAAATGACTCTTTCCATTCACTGCTGTTAGCAAATATTAGGAGTTGGGTGCTAATTCTCCAGTCTGGTGCAATTAATCCATTTTAGAAAGAGAAGGCACTATGAGATGACATCATTAGACAAACTGTAAAAGAGCAGTCACATCTGAAATGATGAGCAACATTACAGTCTCCTTGTTGCTTGACAAAGAGTAAATGTTTTTCTTCTCAGGGCACTCCTCAGTTGGAAGTGATGATCACATATGTCGTGTAAATAATTTATTATTAGTTTATTCACGACTCTAAGTCAGTTTCTGTTGCACTTAGTCGTACTTTGTGTTTATCCATATGCCAACTTTTCCATCTCAGTTAACTCTACAAATAAACAAACACTTCAGTACTTATTGTCTGTATAAAATACAACAATGATCTATCCAATGATTCATCCACCAACCGACCAGACTGTCATTGCCATCTTTAGAGCCATGCTGCTTGTACGGCTAAGATCACCCAAAGTTTTCTGTTGCTTTTAAGATCATTTCAGTAGAAAATATAGAGTTAACTTGTTTTTGTTTTAATACTGTATTTCAGTCAGTTAATAAATCAGTTTAATGAGTGCAGAATTCAGTAAATAGGCACATAGCAGTCTTTGTTAGTAAATGGAGTAGTGAGGTGGGGGCATAGATGTACTTTTATATTCCTAAATTCATTAGCAAATCATTACTTTTCTGTGGCACACATGAACATGTATCATTGACTAAATGTTTTCCTATTATTCTGTCAAATTAGTAACTACTGCATGTGTCTGAATCACATCAGTGACAAAGTTCAAGGTAACCAGGTGCCATACACCATATTATGACACCAAGTGAGATGGTAGCGTTGCCATTGAAAGACGTGTGCTCCTGCGTGTTATTACCAGGTTTAATAATAAGGTTGTCAGGTCAAACTTTTTTTTTCATTTTTCTTCAGAAATACACAACATTAATTCTACAGTAAGTTCTACATTGTTGCACTGCTTCAAGGCAACTTAGCAGACACGCAGCCCAGATAATAATGTTGTTATATCTCTTGAGTTTTCAAGGTGCCGCTGCGAAGGTCTTCCTGACACCAGTGTGAAAACGTATTCATTAGGAACCACAGTCAGGCAAGGTTACAGGAATGTGAAAGAGCACTGTGAACACTGTGTGGAAATAGTTTGTGCGTATCTGTGGGGTCAGAACAGTGTTTAACCATTTCCTTCGTTCCTCCAGCAGACAAGTGAGGCAGCTACTGAAGTAATCTTGAGAGCCGTTTGAAGATGTCGGGGACAATGCATAAGCTTTTATTCCTCTGAAATGATAACTGCTTTGAAGTGAAATCGTATTGTCATCTGTGATATTTTTGATTGGAAGTGAAGTCATATTGTTATCTCTTGCTATTTTTGAAATTCTATTTGAAGACAGAGTAATGAGATTTGGGATGTCACATGGTTACAATCTGGTGTCTGGCTGCTACATTTTCATAAAGTCCACCACCTCATGACCGGTGTGCTGTTATTGGCTACACACATAGGGGCTACAAACCACTGCTCAAAGCTTGATGCCCGAAAACATTAATTTTAGTGGCTTTGTAGTCAAAACCTTAAACATGAACCTTTCTGTTCTGTCCTTACTTGCTAAATTACTGGCAATAACTTGCTGGCAATATTTGGGAGCCACAAACTGAAGCTCTCTTAAACTTAAATCTTTTTACTTGTGTTAGCTTGCTCTTTGCAACAGTAATTGGAACACACACACAAGCAGATTGTCACCAAAGAAGATCTGGTTACAACAGATGACTTATTAAGTCTGTCACAGATGCTCACAAGTCAAGGCTCAGGTCTCAAGTCTCATATGGTTGTAATGAGCCCTCTGTCATCTGCTGCATGACCCCTGGTCTGCTTAGCACACTGCAAAATTATATCAAAGGAATTCAAAGCATGTTCTGTATCATTATCACTCATTTCATCTATTAGCACACAATATCAGCACTGATTAGTTGTTTGGTATAGTATGATCACTTAACAGGCAATACAACATGAAAAAAACACAATGAAAGCTTTCCTAATAACTATATTTTACAATACAACTGTATTGTGTAATTACACTGGGTCTCCAACTAATGACAACTTGTAATCATCTGAAAATTAACACATTCTTCTAGCCTCTCTAATCCAGTGTAATGGTAACTTAATAAGTCTGTAATGTTATGTGTTTAACAACAAACCAATAACCTGCCTGTGGTTGACATTAATAATTAACATGGTTAACTAATTTTCACAGTACCAAGTGAGTGACATATCCAGGTGTGTTTACAGGTACCTGATAAAGTTTGATGGTCCAGCATGCAGCATTTATTTTGATACAGCAGATGTAGCATTTAGGAATTCTTGTTTGTGCCTTGTGTGAAGTCGTTATAGCCAAATGTTATGACAAATGTCACTGCAGCTGCAGAGTTGTTGCGGCAGCTTACAGTCATCTGTGGAAATGACATTCAGCTCAGACATCTCTTTCATGTATTCATACATAAAAAAATAAAGATTGTTCACAAGTACCAAATCTTGAGTTAGAGTCGAGTCTTAAGTCAAGTCTCAAGCCAAGCTTGTCCAAGTTGTAAGGATGATAGAAATGCTGTTAGTTTTGCAAGCATTTAGTCATAAACCAAAGTACTGGACAAATTAAATTTTTGTTGGTGATATTGCTTGATAAAAAGTCAGAAAATCACCAAAGTCAAAATGATTCATCCTCCAGACTCCATGAATGCCTGTAAAAATAGTGTGGCTAAAAATATCAGCATATTCTTGGGGGCTTGAGAGGGAGTGATGAAGATTATTATCATACATTGTATAATATGTCTTATAAAAATAATGTTGTATAATTAGAATTAGGCAAATGTCCAGAATCTGTTTCTTTGCAGCCTAATACCAAAAGTTAAGTGGCCTGGTACCAGTCTGCCATCCAGAGACTGGAACCACTGATATAAAATAAATTGTTATGTACTACTTTATCAGAGCGTAAAACTGGAACAATAGTTTCAAAGCAAACAAAAAAAGGAAAAACAAAAAACAATCCAGCTTTCTAGTGTTTGTTCTACATTTTCCACCATGAATAGTAGTGTACAGTTTTCAGACAACAGTGTGTCCTCTGACAGAGTTCTGTAGGCCTGACAACTCATCTTCAAGGGAAACACATTTGCACGAAACATTTGAATTTGCATTGTCAGCCTATTAGGATGACTCCATTTCTTATCTGCATGTTTTCAGCAACTAGTAGAGTTGCAGGAAGGCTTGTTAGAAGATTCCACCTGTGGCCATAGCGGTAAGATTATGAAGCATGTTCACAGCCATGCGACAGGAAGGAGGAGTTTGTTCACACCAGATCCGGCTGGTAGTGGGGTGGGGGGAGATTACTGTTCCCGTTAAGCAAGGCTCACTTGAGTAAATTGGTCTTTTTTTTTTTTTTTTTGAAAATTCAGAAGAGGTTGAATTAAGTCTGAGAAGTTACCATGGAAACTTTCCTGTACGTACTGCCACACAGTACATACTTCACATAAAATCTAAGCTCATATCTTTTTAAGCCTAAAGGTTCTGAACAGTATTACCGATACCACTCTGCATTTGAATGAACAGAAATAAAAAAAAGCCAAATAAACAACCTTGACTGACCTTCGACTGTAGTCTTATAGTTAGAAACATTTTCATCATTTGTTGTCCCTGTAAATACCATCTAAAAATGAAATACGAGAAACAGACACACACATACAATATGAGACTACAGCCTCTAGTATTTTCATCACATGGAAACTTATATCACTTGCACAAGCCAAGTAATAATCCAAGACTGCTCACAGCTCTGAGCTGGCTTTACGAAATAGCTGAAATCTGTTATGTTTGTTTGGCTCAAGTCAGGCTTTTCACAATGAGCCTGGCTTTTCTATGCCACCTTTATGAAACACCCCTCAGCTCACTTTGCAGAGCTAAAACAGACCTGATGTTAGCCCCAGAACAGCAACAACTAATAGTGTAGTCACACCAGGATGTAGAGCAGCAAAGTGTTGCAGCAAAATCAGTTCATACCAATGGAATTCCCACAATTGGAGGATCTCCTTGAGGAGGTGAAATTAATTTGTGAAAAGGCGCCATTGTGATGAACTCTGACACGCAAATGTGTGCAGTTGACCGCCAGCAAGATTTCGTGATGGTGCTGACCTTTAAAACGATGAAAAGCTGGAGAGTCTAAGATGGAGGATGCTATCATAGCTTATTACTTATATTGTGCTTTTCACCTTTAATTAACCTCATCTGTGGGTGTAAAAGCTGTTCAACAGAAGAGCAGACAGTTTTGAGGCAGGAGTCATGGTACAAGTATGTTAACTGTGCAACTGTGCAATATAAACTGTACAGCCGTATTGTCCTTGTGCTAACTGACTGTTACCAAGATTTTATTACCCTCTTAAATAACATCTTATTCTACAAAATGTCGACAAATCGACATCACCACCGTACATTTATATGGAGGATCGGCTATCTGTGGAGGAAGGAAACCAGGCTGTGGACACTGAGAAGTCAAGAATATGTTGATTCTGTTTGTCAATCCCAGGCCTCAGTTCCCAGGCCAAATCTTTCCTTGAATCATGCACTAGTCCGCCTGAAATAAACTTTACTACACTATCTTCAGCCTGGCTCACACACCACATGCACCGAGGACATTTAGAAAACGTGATTAGTTATAGATTTGCATTACAGATGCAAACAGATTTTCATTAGTGGTAATATTGTTTAACCAACAAGGTATGTTTTTCTCCCCAGCTGTTGACAGTCAGTCCCCGGGGAAGCAAATAACTTAAAAGGGTACACGATTCTAAATGAGTATGCTTTAAAAGGCAAGGTGAGGAACCTGTACTTCGTTAAAATAGCGCAGGGATCAATGTGGCAGAGCTGATTAGGTGAAAGACTTAATTACCCACGACAGGAAGCAAACTGGAAAAACTGTTGGAGACCTGCAGTCTTTTGTAAATGTAATTGGATGCTTAAAGAGTTATGCTTTGACATTACATTCAGTTTTCCAGTTACAATTGCAGTCACATTTTATAGACTCTGTCATAGGAGTTACTCTACTGCAAGTTATTTCAAATCTGTCAGCTAGCCAAGTTGTCAAAGAAGCTTTCTCACTCTAGTATTTGTAATTACTAACTCTTTGAAACCTCTTGCAGGTGACAGATTGCTCCCCTGTGAGTTTGTGACATCAATCAATTTAAGTAATAGCCTCAACTTTGAACAATAAGTAGCAGATATACAAACTTGAGTTATCACATCTAATAACTTTAAACTTTAAAAAAAATAGCGTCTTATCTCAGAGTCAGTGTGGGTGATATTTTAACTGACATGTTCTTAGCTCAGAAAGTACAAAAGCTGAACAGCTGCATCTTTGACCCATCAAATTTATTTTCATATTCATAACCTTGGAGAATAAAGTATTCTTCAGAGGGACAAGTTGGAAAGGAGGAAAACTCAGACATCAGGAGAATCAAAAATATGCCAGCGAGAGGGTTCAAAGCTGTTAGTGAGATAGCTTCCTCGCTTCCACCTCTCCTCATTTTCATCTTATCAAAGAAAGTAAAATAACTAATTGATTGTTTCATGACACTGCACCAAACCCTGAAGCTGTTGGCAAAGCGCAATGGGACGTCTCAGCAGTGGTTCAGTCTGGATTGTTGATAGCCTCGAGTCGATTCAGGGTTGTGTTCCACGATTGGCATCAGCAGGTATAGACCTGAGTCAACCTAAAAGCAGCAGGGTGTGTGTGTGTGTGTGTGTGTGTCGGATGGCCATTATAAAATCAACGCAATGCGATCATTAAAAGATGTGAAAGTTCAAGCATTTCAATAACTTTCATCTGTCAACTTTCATCCTTTGTGGTAAAATGTTGAACATACATTAGATGTATGTTTGACTCATATAAATTACCATATGAGAAAGCGCTGTATGAATAAACTTGCCAAATGAGCTTGTTCTTCATCTCAAGAAAGTTGATTGGAAAACACTTTTGTTGAGTCAGCACATTAAGAAATTCTCCATCCATATTGCTAACTTTTTTTCAGACAGTCTGAGCTAAAAGCTAAGTTCACCATGCTAACATGTTCAAAATGGTGCCAGTATCTAAAAATTTATTGGGACTCGATCTCTGGAGACCACATATGTCTGCAATCTGCCCAGTAGCTAGTGAGATATTTGAATCTCTGCATTAATGAACTTGGGGTAAGTTGTTTTTTTTAAAGTAGGCTGTGCATTTCATTCGTAGTTTCCCTGAAATTAAGGCTATATGAATATTTATTTAGATGACTGACCAAATTTCCCCCTAGGATAAATAAAGTATTCTGATTCTGATTGATGATTGTTTTTGAATGATTTTCCTTTATTCCTGTTCTGATTTATGTATGCTGTTTCTTTCCAGTTCCTGCCGTTTGTTTCCTGAGGGCACTGCAGAGTCAGGTGATAATTCTCTGTTGACTTGTCACTACCAGCAATCCCTCACACATTACGCACAGTCATTTAATCCATTTGTTTATACACAAATATTGATTAGTGCAGCTTTTAAGAGCACAACCGCTTATAATCCCATGTATCATTTAGTATGTAGTGCCAACATCAAAATAAGGGGTGGGAGTCCCTTACAAGTCTGCGGCTGAAGCAAGAACAACTGATGCAGACCTTTTAAGTAAGGAAGAAAGTATTCTTTGTGATATTAAATTTTGTGTGTCTAGTGGTGAAAAAAATGTTTGACCACAGCTGTTGTTGAAGGCTGAGGCATTGTGTTTCTGTCACGTTGAGCTGCTTCTTGGTAATAGATTATTAAGTGAAGGATGGAGGTGGTTGTTTTGGGGCTGAAAGTAAAGCTTGATGGCCGGATAATTGGTGTAATTAAAGAAGGTCAAGACATTCGCCTGCGGCACGAACTCTGCATTCTGTATTGTTAGAGACTTACTCCTGGTTTGGCATTTTTCTTTGTAATACGAGGCCACTTTGGATGTAGGAGTGTATGGAGAATGGCTGCATGAAGGTATGTATCGGAGACAGTGATAGTCTAATCTCAGCTACAACAAGATTAGACCACGCCATGATGATGGGCTGATAGCCTGTTATCACTGTGTCGGCTGTGGATAAAGAAAATGTCAAACAGAGGCCAACATGAGAGAAACTGCTGCGTGTGAATGTCAGATGCAAAATGTACACGCAGGGCTGTTGCAATGCAATGCAGTGTTTCTGGCCAAGTGACGATATCGCCTCATTACTTAGAGAGTCTTCAGTTAGACTGATGGCAAGTTGAGCTTTCCATAAACAAACATGTAATCTGACACTGACAATAAGGTAGACACAGTAAAGCATGGGAACACAGGAAACACATGGATGAAAGACAGGGAGGAGTGCAGGGACAAAACACAGACAAACTGACCACAGACAAAGGTAGGGGACTGAGATATATATACAGGGTGGCTGATGGGGAAGTGGAAACAGGTGGGGAGACTAACGAGGGATAGGTGAAATGAATTGGGGCAGCGCAGGTAATCAAACAGGAGGTAACATACATAAGGGCAGGAAGTAAAGTAAGTATATATAAAGTAAGTATACAAATTAAAACAGTACATACAAAAATGTGCATAACTAAATTGAAAACAGATAGAGACGAAAACAGACTAGAGCAGGGAACGAGACAGACCAGAAAACACAACGAGAGGGAGATGCTAGGAAACACTAGAGCAGGGAACGAGACAGACCAGAAAACACAACAAGAGGGAGATGGAGTAGGAAACACTATGGAGTGACTAGAGGCATCACACAGGACACCTTGGAAAAGTCAAATCTGAGGAAGCTGATTTTTTTTTTTTTTTTCTTAATAAACATCAACATTTCTGTCACACATTAGCTGTATCGCTGCAGTGGAAAAGGCCAGCACAGATTGTGGCCAGCACACGCAGATTGTTATTCCAGGAACATCCATTATAACACGCATTGGGTGAATCCAGGCACGTCATTCATGTAGTAGTTATAATAAGGTGAAAGCCGGGAATTCAAATTTTAGCAAGAAGCCAATGACAGTCAACACCAAAAACACATTCAGTGCAACAAAAACATGACTGTGCTGCTGTATCAGCGACTCATTCGGGGTTACTGATCACTCATATCCATGCTGTGGGTAAAGCCTCAGTAACTTTAATTCATTTACAGACACTTTATCCGCATTAAATCTGCAAGCAAAATCTCCAAAATGTGACAGAGAATTGTTCACAAAGAACACCATCTCCGAGACTGAGTGTAAGTGTGAGGGTGGAGCAGCAGAGGCACAGTAGCCCGTACTAACATGCATCAGACAACATGCATCAGGCTTACATGGAAAACATAGTGTGTACATAGTGTGCTAATCCATCACTTTAATTTAACCTACGTCATTTAGTATTTATAATCCTCTTATAGATATGTAATACATAGTTGATAAAACATGATAATACGCTCATAAGCACATACAAGAATGATAAAGACATTTTGATGTGAACCTCCTCCTGTCTCACAGCTGCAGCTGTTGGCTGATAGACTTGTCGTAAAAGCAAATGTGGCATTATAAAAGGCTAAATTCAAACTATGCTCAAAGGGATCCCTCACACAAAATATCATCAGTTCATCAAGGCAAAAAAAAAAAAAATTCTAAGACATAAAGCTATGCTTGTTTTCTTAATCATATGAGCATTTTCATTTTCCTGTGTGTTCAGAGGCATTCTGGGCAAGCTACTATATCATAAAATAAAAATAAATGATCTCTATTAAATTCTATATGCTTTTTTCTTGCCAAGCTTGCCCTCACATTTTCTCTCCCAAAAGTGTCAAGAAAAACTGAAGGAATTCATGACAATGAGAAAAGCAGCTCATCTCTAGCTGCTTTTATGCCGAGAAAATGTACAAGTTAAGGTTCTAAATTGTTCTGAATGTTCTTATTATCATCAAGTAGCAATGCCAGAGGCCTGTTGTTTTAACAGAGAGCTGTTGCTATCTAACTAAATGCTGTATGTCCTTGAATTTTGTCAGTAAAAATGTTCCTCCCGTCCATAGTCCTGCTCTCTCAGGCCGAGGTGACTGCTGCCTTTACGTCCTACATAGCCTCAGCATTTAAAGCCCTTAGAGATCTATGTAAAAATCTTTTTCCTGGCTATGTTTGTACATATTTCTTTAGAAGAATAAAGCAGCTCATATGAAAGAGAGCGTTCTCTTGTAGAATGAGAACTTTTTCTTTTTATGCCAAAGTTCTTGTCATTGGTGTGTGGACACTTTAGATTTAGATTTCTCTGCTGCACATAAAAGCAAAAAAGAAGCCTCTGCTTTGGCCTAAATGTTAATATCAGCATGTTGAAGTTTTACCATCTTAGTATAGCCTGTGATAAACGGGTAAGTTTGATGAGTTTGTCTTGTAAAAATTGGACTAAAGCAGTAGCCACTCAGACCAAATGACATTTGGCACCATAAGAAGCCACGCACAGCAAAGTGATTCTGATTGTACCTCAAGCACTTTTTCTCAAGTACCCCTCATTGCAAGCTGGAAGTCCGGGCAGGGTGACAACCTGTTCACCACCCAAAAAGTTTAACTGCTGCCCAGCAATGAAAAAACATGAAGAATCTCTGAGATGCTGATGGCTGTAGGTAGAATATGTGACTTGTGTTTGCTGCTGAGGTCTATTGTTTCTGCTCATGACTTTGGATTAACATTATTTATTTAAGTCTCACTCAATCAGCAACTAAAAAGTTAAGTAAAGTTAGCTGGCAGATAAGCTAGGTCTACTTATCCACAACAGGGATGTGTACTTAAGGTATTTTTGACCTACTCAAGTTTTCAAAAAGTGTGATTTCATACTGAAGTGATTAAGAACAAATAATTAAAAAAAAATCTTTCTGCAGCAAAAAACATCCTTACCTTACCTTACCCCCTTAAAGTATAAGGACATCACCTGAGGTGCAGTTTAAATTACTGGAGGACCAGGCAGCTTGAAAAAGTAGGTACAGCTGCAATTATCACCAGGAAGGGGGGAAAGAAAATACTCTAATGCGCTCTTGACACCCCACCTTCCCTGGAGAAATAAGAAGTCTGAATGGGGCTCAAAAGGCCTTCTGAGGCTATAAGAGTTACCATCTTTGATGCGGACAGTTACTATGGTTACAGATGTTGTTCTCATCTGGCAAGGTTAGAGGAAAAGGCGTTTGTTCACACACACACACGGCATCATGACTGTGCTCTGCAGTAATACAACAGACTTGACTCCTCTCAGTGGATCATTATTCCTGAAGTTTAGCTGTTTGAACCGAGACGCTCACTCACCATCTTGCTCATTAAACATTAACATAATGTTGCCTTATCTTACCTTTTTTGAAAAATGTTGGTGTGCTGGCCTGCTTCCTGTCATTGTGTTTCTGGCTGTTTTGTTGATGCGTCTTATTTCTTTTTTTGTAGATGCATTTAGTCCATAAATCTTTTTTTTTTTCCCTTCCAACACCCACTAACATTAGCTGACATTACTGACAGAGACACGGTGTTACTGAAATAAAAGATGCTGCTGATTAGTGCAGCAGTCAAGCAGCTAAATCAGGAAGGAATGAAGAGATACTTTTGCCGTACAAATCAGGACAATACAATGTGTGATCACACAGATGAAACAGTAATTGGATCATTTGTCCGTTTGTCACATTACTGATCTGTTGCTAAAGCTGCAGTCCATGTCGTCATATAATTTTTTTGTTAGAGGTTACTTTTTATTTAGTTTCTGCTGTAAAGACGGTCGCTCTTAAGTGCATGCAAATATGCAGTGATGAATGTACGCAGAGCTGTACACTGAGTCCGGTGATTGCTTGATTTGCGTGCAGCTACGTGAGAGAAAAACAGCAGAACTCTAAGGTCCCTGCACTGCTCTCATCAAAAAACGTATTTCCTGTTTCCTGCTGTCTTGCCAACACAGCGATGGCACACGTAACAATGTAGCACAGATGGGGCTCTCACAACATTAGATCCTTTACTCGGATTTGATTTTGAAGGATCTTAATTCCCTGCTGAGCCTCTACAACTAGCAGAAAACATATCTGTTTTTCACCTGATTGTGTGAAAAATGCAGCCTTGAATGGGGTGTTTATTTCTTCAGCATATATTCTGTTGCTGAAAAATCCTGCCTGGTTTCCTTGCAGGGTTTCTTTGATTACTGCAAGACCTGACTTTATGTATCCTACAAAAGGCCAGCTTAAAAAGGAAAAATAAGACGCCTTAAGGAGGGAGTCAGGGGTCAGATCTTTAATGCGATGTCTGTGCGGAGGGATATAAGGTTGAAACCTGGCTGATAGCAAACCTTTGACAGATAATTGCTAGTTTATATCTGCAGTTTCTGTAATATCTTCTGTGGATGTGGATTAAGAAGTGCAGCCGGGATGTGAAGTTTTACAGTCAAACTCACATTTCAAAACGACAAAACTTTAAGGAATTTCTGTTTCCGTGGGAACAGTGATTGAACAAAGAGGTAGTAAATAAGTTTGGATACTTTTACATTTTATATACAAAATGCAGACACTGTGTGGGAATGGTGAGTGCCTGCTCTGACTCACTTGAGATTGTCTCTCACTTACAGAGCCGTGGTGAGTGCTCGAGTAAAAAGGCATTCGTGCATACGGTTAAACTTTATAACTTATTATTTTTCAAATGCAGCAAGGTTTATCTCAACCATGACCAACTTCACATCTTCACATAAGATGTTTGAACAAATAAGGAATGTCTATAATGCCTGTCAGTAATTTCCTAAAGTAGCTAGGCTCTGTTTTTTTTTTTGTTTTTTTTTTTCTTAGTGCATTTGCTGAGGACAATTTTCAGCAGAGATAAAATGAATATCTGCTGGCAATGGATGGATTTGTTGTTTGGATATGTTAACAGTATGTAAAACTATCACTTAAATGTACACTGAAATACTAGAAAAAAAAGGAACACCTGTAAAATCGCACTAAATCCTTCCCTAATGAAGCCTGCTCTGCTGCGTTTTTGTGGACTTAGTATTTGTAGATAAAGCTTTAATGAGCTCATGTGATCCAACCATTTTATTTCCATTCCTTTTTTTTTTAATTAATTAAATTTTTGGTTTTGTCTTTTAATGTCTCACTGTTAGCGCTGACTATAGTTAACTGGAATCAAAAGCCTTGGTCCTGATTGGTTCACAGTTTGCCTTACATTTCTCAAGAGCGATGAACTAAACTGATCACAAGCAGTAAACATCTGTGTGAAGTTTGCATGTTCTCCCTGTGGGTGGGTTCTCTCCTTCTTCCTTCCACAATCCAAAAGCATGCAGATTAGATTAATTGGCGACTTTAAATTGTGTGTGAATGTGAGTGTGAGTAATTATCTGTCTCTCTATGTCAGCCCTGTGATTGACTGGCTATCAGTCCAGGGTGTACCCCTTCTCGCTCAGTGACAGCTGGGATCGGATCCAGCATCGCTGTGACCGTGTGAGGATGAGCGGTACAGATAATGGATGGATGGACAAGCAGCAGATGTCAGCTGCAAATGACACGTCCCCACTTCTGATGTAAACAGGAAGGTAAAAGATAAAATGAGACTTCTGCAAAACCATTCAAGTGAATTGTGGAAACAATAAAATGTTTGAACAGCAGAGACGATCTGTGTCTCAGCTCCTACCGACAGTCAACACCAGCTTCTTTTAACCTGAAGATGATATTTCTCTGAACTTAAAGCAAGGCTGTATAAATTTTAAAACAAGAATAACTACATGTTCATATATGTTAGCTAATGATAGTTAACTACTGTAAACTTTAGATTGAATGCTCTGGATATGAGATCACTAAGTCAGTTGAGACTTCATGACTTTCCTCTACTTGAAACTGCCTCAGTAAGTGAAATGAAGGTAAATTCAATGCGCCATTATCCTTTAACGGCCATCTGTTGCCACAAAGACTGCTGTTCAGCAAGTGTTACATAAGCTTGGTGTAACAAAGAGCTTTTGGTTGCCTAAATATAATACATCCATAAACACTGATGCATTTATGATGCACAGTTGACATATTTATCTTTTAGGTATAAGAACTGAATTATACTTTTAATGACTGTGTTAAATATCATCTGGCTTTATGCTGCACCTCCACCCTCCACTGTTTGAAATACAGTTTCAGTGGTGCATTCAATGCACTGCCTTTTCAATAGATTTTATACATGCAGATGAGGTCAGTTTGTGCTATAGGCAAATCAAGCTCTTCAAACACACTTGCAGAACAAGAACAAGACAGAACAAAGGGCTACAATTGTAGCTCTGCAATTAAGTCTAAAATGTGTGAGTTTTTACAAGTGATGCATATTTTTCTTTTCCTTGATCATGAGCCATTGGACTTCCCTTTCCAGGACGCACTCTACGGTAACACCAGTCTGCCCTCGCTGATTAGAAGTCTTTAAATGACAGTGGAGGTGATTTGGACTGGAGGTGGCCCTACTGTAAAGCACAATCCACATCCTGCCAGAGCAAACGAACTGATGAAATCTGGAGCTCCCCTACAACGTCTGCTCATTACACATATTGTGTAGACCTCTTGAAACACAAAGCAGGGAACAAATGTGCATTCACAGTACTGGAAATGAGCTTGGACATCACATCAGTAACCGCAAAAATCAGGATTAGACCTCAGATGTTTATTCACAGATTTTTACTCACTCTGCACGTGGATGGCTGTGATTTTACTTCATATTTCTTCATATTATGAAAATTCTGATGTGTTATTCTGTGAACTCAGAAAAAAAGCCTTGTATGGATGTTATCTACTCCATCATTTTTACCATTAAACCAGTGTAGTGTTTACACTGTATATGCAGATGTGCTTGAGTATTTTCACGCGGGCACATGCTCACCCATGTGGACACATACTTAACACGTATACACTTTGTTCACAGCCTGCTCCCTGAAATGTTCCTCCTGAAATGAGAGGACTATCTTAAAATGCAAATAATGCATTCAGTGCATTAAAAGTGAGTGCTTCTCAACCATGACAGGATTATGTGCAGGAGATCACTCTGGAAGCAGCCAACACCATCCATTTAAATGAAACAGTGGGAAGTACTTTAACCATTTAGGAAAAAGTCCTCTGATGTGAGTCGAGGTTTCAGAAGATTGAGTTTGGCGGCCCCTCTGGACAAAGGTGGTAGTGTTTCACCTAATGTACCTTCAGTTGAAGTCTATTATTATCATCTTTCTCTTGAACAGTTTCAAGCACACTCATGTTACATGTTCGTTCTATTGGTTAACAGTGATAACATTATTGGTCTTTTGGGCAATTTTTACCGAAGAGGACATTGAGGATACCATGTCCTCTGTGTCTTTCTAGGAATTTTTGGCATTTAATGACATGAGGTGGAGTGTATATTCTACATTTATAGACATATTACTTGTCAGATTTTTTATACTTAATTCCAGTATGTTTATGGACTACATATCTTAGCATCATTATTATTATTTTTTAGCTGCAAACACACCACTGACATATTATAATGTTGTTATGGCTAACATGTTAGCAAACAGTTGCCTTTTTTCATCCTGAAGATAAGGAGCAATATTAGAATTCATTGTGAATCTGGGGACCTGATCTAAGTCCAACAGTCACTATCCTTTTAGCTCTGCTTTGGTCTCCACCAGCTCTGTGGAATCTGGCTCTTTACTGCTTAAATGCTCCACTGTGTTCACCGGCTAGTCTCCAACGTTGTCTGTCAGCTGTTTCCTGCTGTTCAGGTAGTATACAGCGATTTTATTAGAAATCTTCGGGGAAACAGCTTCCTGCCACTGAGAGTGAACTAAAATGAGAAGTTGCAGAATTGGATGGTTCTCTGTGTGTTCGTCACTGTAAGTAGATAAAAAAATATAATAATAATAATGTAACAATATTGATTTGTACAGCTTAAAATTTAAGGCTTTTAGGCAAACAAATGCCTAAATACATTAAAAATAAAAAGGGGTAAGTATAATATTCCACAACAGAATTATATAAATAAACAATATTTAACCCTGTTGTACAGAGAACACATTACTGAATGATTAAATGAATACATTAAATTAAATACTGTATTTTAAAGAATAGAGAGAAGTTAGACTTGTTAGACTCTGTTTGGACTGCTTTGTAGCTCAATTTTTGCTCTAAGTTTGGGTTAACAGGTCAAATATAAGAAAACGTTGAAATGCAGCCAAGAAACAAACAACAACGACAACAACAACAAAAACTTAACAGGTAAGTCAGATTCACGTTTAGCAGAAAAGTGAAAGCAACTTCACCCCAAATTAGAAACATTTTTTGTTCATTATTAATACAATATAAGTTTGTTGTGGAGAGATTAAAAGTTTTGTAAAGATTATCCTTAATCTTTAATCACTTTCTATTTAAATAAGGTTTTAAAATTTTCCAGGTGCACTTTATGGAAACTGGTTGGATGACACTGCACTGGGGGTCTTTATAGTCCACAATTTGTCCTGACTGGATGGCTCAGTACTGGCTGTATGGTACTGAGACCCCCTCACCTGATACTCAGGTCTCTTAATCTTTGTGGTGTGGACATTGTTGTCCTTTGAAGCTTAAAATGTTTGACTTTTAGCATTACTATTAGGTGTATTTGGTTCAAACAGTGTTCTGTTATTCATTCAAATTTTAGGTGAAACGCAAAAAAAAAGTTAGAAAAGAAGGAAAATAATAAACTAGTGGGACAACAGCATGATTTCAGGCCCACAGGGTTGAACTTCTACAAGAAATTATGCTGAAGAAAATTACATTTCCTGAACTCCTGAAGTGAAATAACAGTCCTCCCTTCCACACTAGGCTGAGGTGTTAATACCTCCTGCTGCCTGAAAACACTGTTCTAGCCTCTAACTTGTAATGAGATCCATTATCTGAAAAATGTGTAATCACTATGAAAGCTGATGAGATATCATGTTAAAAGATATTTTTGGCATTACTATAAAATGAGGCTAATATTGACACGGAAGCCACACTATCTGCATCCAATTCTCAGGAGCACCTGCAGGCTGGGAGACAGCACCGATTACACTCCAGTGTATCTTTTTATCTTCGCGACAGAGCTGCACACAGCCACCTGACTGGACGACAACACAGCCGCATTCTCTTAAATTCAGCTTTCCTTCCTTTCAAGTGATTTTACTGTTTTTCATCATCCATACAGCAGTGTAATATCTGTTAATAACATCTCTCGCATAGCAGCATCTCCTTTGAAATGGTCCAGAGCACAGATGACTCATGATTCCTGCTCCTCATTGTTGTTTTTAAAAGCCATCTTCCCGGATGCATTTACTGCCTGAGATGGCTCACAGGCTGCTGTTTTAAGACAGACTGTTGCTGCGGTCGGAGAAAAGTCTCTCATAACCTGATATATTAATTATTCTCTATGGGCAGCTTACACAGTAAAGTGCCCAAAAAAAATTAAGCTTCATCTCTTTATATAAGCAATAAATTTTACAATATGAATGAACAATAAAAAAAAAAATACAAGAAGGGAGCTTGAACAAGGATCAGCCCTTATCAGATGAAGAGTTTCCATTTAGATTTTATGATTACACATATTATATGGCAATAATACTAAATATCTGGAAATTTAATTGCAAACCTAAATAAAAGTGTTTACTGTTCCCCCCATAATTACATACCTCGTAGTGTAGATAGGGATTAAAGCAACATTTAGACCATAATAAAGAGAAATAATGTTTTCAATAAATAAATATTCAACAATAAAATGAAAAGATAAACTGTACAATTCTGCGGTTTTTCCATCCATCCATCCATCTTCATCACCTCCCTAGGGAGGCGTCCAGGGGACATCCAAAACAGATGCCCAAGCCACCTCAGCTGACCTCCTCTCGATGTGAAGGAGCAGCGGCTCTACTCCGAGCTCCTCCCGAGTGACCTGAGCTTCTCACCCTATCTCTAAGGGAGCGCCCAGCCACCCTGCGGAGGAAACTCATTTCGGCCGCTTGTATCCATGGCGATCTCGTCCTTTCGGTCATTACCCAAAGTTCGTTCATGACCATAGGTGAGGAATGGGTGGGAACGTAGATTGACCGGTAAATCGAGACCCGGTAAACCTTCTTCACCACGACAGTCCGGTACACCGACCGCATAATAACTGCGGACGCTGCACCAATCCGCCTGTCAATCTCACGCTCCATCTTTCCCTCACTTCGTGAACAAGACCCCGAGATACTTGAACTCCTCCACTTGAGGCAGGACCTCTCCACCCACCCGGAGAGGGCACGCCACCCTTTTCCGGTCGAGAACCATGGCCTCGGATTTGGAGGTGCTGATTCTCATCCCAGCCGCCTTCACACTCGGCTGCAAACCGCTCCAGCACATGCCGCTGAAGGTCCTGGCTTGATGAAGCCAACAGGACAACATCATCCGCAAAAAGCAGAGATGAAATCCTGTGGTTCCCAAACCGGACTCCCTCCGGCCCCTGGCTAACGCCTAGAAATCATGTCCATAAAGATTATGAACAGGACCGGTGACAAAGGGCAAGCCCTGCCGGAGTCCAACATGTACTGGGAACAGGTCTGACTTACTGCCGGCAATGCGAACCAAGCTCCTGCTCCGGTCGTACAGAGACCGAACAGCCCTTAGCAAAGGCCTCCGGACCCCATACTCACGGAGCACTCCCCACAGAATACCACGAGGGACACGGTCGAATGCCTTCTCCAGATCCACAAAGCACATGTGGACTGGTTGGGCAAACTCCCATAAACCCTCAAGCACCCTGCGGAGAGTATAGAGCTGGTCCAGTGTTCCACGACCGGGACGAAAACCGCATTGTTCCTCCTGAATCCGAGGGTCGACTATCGGCCGAATTCTCCTCTCCAGTACCCTGGCGTAGACCTTCCCAGGGGAGGCTGAGAAGTGTGATCCCCCTGTAGTTGGAACACACTCTCCGGTCCCCCTTTTTAAAAAGAGGGACCACCACCCCGGTTTGCCACTCCAGAGGCACTGTCCCCAACCTCCATGCAATGCTGCAGAGGCGTGTCAGCCAAGACAGCCCCACAACATCCAGAGACTTGAGGTACTCAGGGCGGATCTCATCCACCCCACGGCGCCTTGCCACCGAGGAGCTTGCGAACTACCTCAGTGACTTCGGCTTCGGGTGATGGACGAGTCCACCTCAGAGTCCCCAGCCTCCGCTTCCTCACTGGAAGGCAAGTTGGTGGGATTGAGGAGATCCTCGAAGTATTTCTTCCACCGTCCGACAATGTCCCCAGTCGAGGTCAACAGGCTCCCCACCCGCACTGTAAACAGTGTTGGCAGAGTACTGCTTCCCCCTTCTGAGGCGCCGGACGGTTTGCCAGAATCTCTTCGAGGCCGACCGATAGTCCTCCTCCATGGCCTCACCGAACTCCTCCCAGACCCGAGTTTTTGCCTCCAGGACCGTCCGGGACTGCGGCTTGCTTGGCCTGCCGGTACCCGTCAACTGCGTCAGGAGTCCCACAGGCCAACATGGTCCGATAGGACTCCTTCTTCAGCCTGACAGCATCCCTTACTTCCGGTGTCCACCACCGGGTTCGGGGGTTGCCGCCACGACAGGCACCAGAGACCTTGCGTCCACAACTTCGAACTGCCGCGTCGACAATGGAGGCAGAGAACATGGTCCACTCGGACTCAATGTCCCCAGCCTCCCTCGGAATCTGTGAGAAGCTCTTCCGGAGGTGGGAGTTGAAGACCTCCCTGACAGAGGGCTCGGCCAGACATTCCCAACAGACCCTCACAATACGTTTGGGTCTGCCAGGTCTGTCCAACTTCCTCCTCTGCCAGCGGATCCAACTCACCACCAGGTGGTGATCGGTTGACAGCTCAGCCCCTCTCTTTACCCGAGTGTCCAAGATATATGGCCGGAGATCAGATGAAACGACAACAAAGTCGATCATCGACCTCCGACCTAAAGGGTGTCCTGGTGCCACGTGCACTGATGGACACCCTTATGCTCAAACATGGTGTTCGTTATGGACAAACCGTGACTAGCACAGAAGTCCAATAACAGTCTACCAACAGAACACCGCTCGGGTTCAGATCGGGGAGGCCGTTCCTCCCGATCACGCCCCTCCAGGTATCACTGTTGCTGCCCACGTGAGCGTTGAAGTCCCCAGTAGAACAATGGAGTCCCCAGTCGGAGCACTATCAAGTACCCCTCCCAGGGACTCCAAGAAGGCCGGGTACTCTGTACTGCTGTTCGGCCCGTAGGCACAAACAACAGCAAGAGACCTATATCCCGACCCGAAGGCGCAGGGAAGCGACCCTCTCGTTCACCGGGGTGAACTCCAACACATGGGCTGGGGAGCTATAAGCAAGCCCACACCAGCCGCCGCCGCTCACCCTGGGCAACTCCAGAGTAGTGGAGGGTCCAGCCCCTCTCAAGGAGCTGGGTTCCAGAGCCCAAGCTATGCGTGGAGGTGAGCCCGACTATCTCTAGCCGGTACCTCTCAACCTCCCGCACTGAAGCTCAGGCTCCTTCCCCCCCAGCGAGGTGACATTCCATGTCCCTATTGCCAGAGTTTTGGTCCTGAGGATTGGGTCGTCGAGGGCCCCGCCACGACTGCTACCCAAACCACATTGCACCGGCCCCCTCATGGACCTTCCTGTGGGTGGTGAGCCTACTGGAAGGCGGGACCCACGTCGCCATTTCGGGCTGAGCCCGGCCGGGTCCCGTGGGCAAAGACCCGGCCACCAGGCGCTCGCCTGCGAGCCCCAACCCCAGGCCTGGCTCCAGGGTGGGGCCCCGGTAACGCCAATCCGGGCGACGTAATGGCGGTCCTTGTTCTTCTTTTATCCATGGTGGGCTTGTGAACCGCTCTTAGTCTGGCCCGTCACCTAGGACCTGTTTGCCATGGGAGACCCTACCAGGGGCGTAATGCCCCCGACAACATAGCTCCTAGGATCATTCGGGCACACAAACCCCTCCACCACAGTAAGGTGGCGGTTCAAGGAGGGGTCTGCGGTTTTTATTTAATAATTAAAAAAAAAAAAGAACTTGCACAGTATTTGGTTGGGAGCTAGTCAAACATTTCATGGTGGGCTTCTGCTGTGTTTGGACTGCTTTGTGTGTCAGTTACAGCCATGCATCTATGACAGGCCGAGAATTAGACAAGTGTAGAAAAACGGCGCATCAACATGGATAAATCTGACTCAAACTGAGCTAATCGAAACTAACACACCTGAATGCCAAGTCATTTTCCAGTAAATGACAAATTCCCATCAAACTACAAGAACTACTCTAGACCTTGTTTTCTTCCTGAAATCTTTAAGGTACAACAGATAAGTGAGCTCTCAGAACTATATGTTCGTGTATATGTATGTTAAAGGTTAATTCTTTATTGTCAACAAATCCAAAGAAAATACCAAAATAAATTAATGTATCTACTATTAAGTATGTGTGTGTGTGTGTGTGTGTGTGTGTATCCAAAGCCTGATATATCTTATTCCTCTGGCCATAGAGCTCTCTTGTTATCCAAAAATAATTAAAAATAATTGAAAATGAGCCCCATTATTGCCCTGGGTGACGTGCATTCATTACCATTAAGTTGATCAAGAAATACTTGCTCGATCGCCAAAAATGGATTTCAACAAATGTGTGCTGAGGCATTTTAAAAAGTCTAACTAAATATTTGCAGTTGTATTTAAAGATGTACAGTACATGTTCAGCTCAGATTGTTGCTCAGATTAGATACAGTTTTTTTTTTTACTCATATTACTGAGCCTTTAAATTGCCACTTGTTCTGTTTGAGTATAAAGTGAAAAATATATTAAAATATTAATGCAGTGAGCACAACGATATTGGTAACCATCATCAGTTGAGACATTTAATTACAATTTTATTGAGCTCAAAGACAGGCATAAAGGTCAAGACGATGATAATAACGCAAGTCAATTTAACACTGATCAGAAGTAATGATTGCAAAGAGCTTTACAAAAGGCAACATATGATCTATAATAACACAGAAATGTAAACAGCTTTGAAGAAGTGATTAAAATACCCTCCTTTCACAAAGCCATTGTCTAACCTTTTCCCATCGACCTGTGGACGTGAGCTGCCAGAATCCCAGCCATGCGGTGAATGGCAAATAACACGGATGAATACACTTTACCCTGCTAATTTAATGACAAACTAACTCATTAAAATCTCTGCGCTTAAACCAAATCCCGACATCAGCCATCATAACAGAGAGGCGGCGGCAGAAAGTCATATTTTGGCCGGACTCAGACTAATTGGAAGAGATGGATGCAAGCGGAGCTTAGAGGAGGCGCTTCTGAAGGCATGAAAGTAAATACCAAGACAAAATGATTCCCATGACTGCACTAAGTCTGTCTACTTAATACTTATTGCCTGGGCCTTATTTATTACCACAAGTGTGTTTCTCGCTTGCCATACATATCAGTTTAGTTTGCTTTTATGCTTGTCCAACTTTGTTACGGCATCAGCTTATAACATTCCTTTAGATTTGTTATTAGACCTCTTTCTTCATCTCCTTCTTTGCACTGCTTGTTGGAATTAGTCTCATTTACCAAAACCTCATCTGGTGATCCTCTGGATTAAATGCAACGCGGCTGCAAGGGTAGTTGTTTATTTGTATTCATCTTGCACTGTGCGGATAATAAAATGCAACCCAAAGAAGAATGTGTTTGCAATTTTAGGATTCTTCAAGTGAAATCAGTGAGCTTTTAAAAAGCCCTTTGTATCCGGCTTCAGGCACAACAGTCAATACCCTCTGCTTTCTTTCTAATGGTTTGCCTCTTAGGGAAATACAAAGCTACAAGTTGAGGCCTTATGGTTTATTTGTTGTTTTGTAACTATCAATTTGAGCAATTTTTTTCATCATTAGCTGACTAGAAACTTTTATAAAAGGGGAATATTTTGAAATTAAACTTGGATCCATTTAATTGCAAGGGAGAAGGCACAGGCTATCATCCCTGCACGGTCTTTATCTTTACCAAATAGGATGCAGAGTAAACAATTGCATCTACTACTGCACTTCATTTTCTTCATTTAATTATAGTCCATTACAGCAATGAGGCTATAACAGTAAAAGGGAGTTTTTTTATTATAAACATTTTTCTTTAATTGGAGCTGCCTACTGAATGCCACTGAGGTCAGCAGGCAATTAGACGTGCCAATCGTAAAAACAGCTTCTCCAAACTGGAGATATCACTGCTGAGAGCTTGTGCGATCACACAAATATAATTTTAATGTGTACCTGTGGATCTTCCCATGTCACGTCTCAGGAAATCACACTCTCATCATGATCTGCTTTTTTTTGGCAAGAGTCATCTCTGTCCCTAAAAAAAAAGCAAAAATACACCCCAGATTCACAAAGGTTGCAGGTGCTTTTGCATAATCCACATCCCAAAGCTAATTAATCTGCCTCCCTTTATTCCCCCTCCTTTGTGATCAGTTTAATTTTAGTAAGGGAAATCAATCAGGTATAATGGTTTCTACCTGGATTCACCTCATCAGCTTACTGCATGAAAAGAGTGATGTGCTGTGTATTCAGTGTACACCAAAAGCTTTACAATTGGCTTTCAAACTCAAAGAGCTGTGGAAAAAGTCATTCCAAAACAGTGAAGGCAAATAAAATTGCGAGGAACGATATGACGAGTTACGCCTAATGTTGCAGTCTGACTGACTCTGCTTCATGTTTACTGTGATAACGCGGGGCGGACGTGAACTTCAAAGTGCTGCTGACGTCCCCGGGAGGCTGTAAGGAAGCCTGGACAACATACAGAGTCAAACAGGAGGACGAGGTGGAATACTGAGCACCTTGGTCATGCCGGGCTGACGGCTCGCAGCAGACTGAGTGATTTCATCCCACTGCAATCCCAAATCCAGCCGGATGTCAGGCATTTTATCGTCATCTGGGAGCGCTGAGATCCATCTGGAAAGCAAGGAAAACTTTGCATTTGAAAGAGAGCCCGTTGCTTTTTACATAAAGATTTCATACAGGCCACCTATATTGAGCATGAGAGAAAAAAGAAGGAGATGCACGACTGCAGATGACACACACACACACCCACACACACAGATGAAAGAGATGCAGAGTGCTTCAACATTAGAGTGGTATGTCCACAGGTTTTTTCTTCACACCTTCATAAGCCAGCTTGAAAATAGAACTTTTCTTTAGGTACACTAATGGAATAAAAGAAAAAAAAAGCCATAATTAGTGAAGAAAATCCTATGAACACAATAAAAAATACACCTGACAGAACTGTGTCTAATTGATGTTAACCAAGGAAGAGATTAAAGGTCCAAGCAATCACGAAAAAAACAGTCACATATAAAACACAGTAAAATTAACATAAATATGTTTATGAAACAGTTATTTACTTATGCGGTGGGTTGATAATGTGTATTATGTGTATATGCATGTGGGTGTACCAAACACTCCAGTTTAGCATTAAATTCACTAGATTCTGACAACAAGTGAAGGAAAAAAATGTACGTGAAGAGCCATGTTTGAAGGTGTTTCATGTTAAAACACTCAGCTGGAGTGATTGCCATTTACTGTTTTATTTATTTATTCAGTCTTCTTCTTTGTTTCTTTACTTTTCTCGACTTTCATCCATCTGCTCATGGTGTAGTGGCATTATTCCTGTAAAGGTGCTCTGATCGATACTTTTAAATGAACAATGGATTAAATGACTCTGCAATACAGTCAAATGGCTTTGCATATTAAAGAGGTTGAGCATAAATAAATAAATATGCAGCCTTAAGGGGATAACAGTGCTTAAATAAGAGTAGGAGGGTGTTTGCAGCTATGGGTTAATGAGAGGACTGGTGGTTAAGTTTCAGCCTACAAAGTGCCCTTAAGCAAGATGCTAAACCACAAATGGTGTGCTGTAAGTGGTGGGAAGTATGTAAGATGCTTTGGCCAAAAAAACAAAAGGTTAACCTGCTACTGCTTTTGCTTCTTCCATTTTTATTTGTTAGCACATTTATTTTAGTGACTCACATGAATCCTATACTTGATTTCAAAATTTCGAAATGAAATACCTCCTACTGACTAATGCATGAAAGTTACTGTAAATACTTTTATTTTTACTTTTTTTTTTTTTTTACACTGTTGCATCTCTGGCCACAGTTTTCCAATGATGACAAGGCAACTTTAATGGTATTAAAAAACTTGCTTAGGTATTCACAAATAAATGGCAAGTTATGTAACTCATAAAACTCAACGCACAAATAAATGCAGAATAACTTGTATCCATATATCCACCTTTGATTTACCACCCCTTTGTCATTCCTTATACTTTAGCTTTGCATTTTGAACTGGAAATGAATTTGTTAATCTCAGCCTACTCATGTGGATCCTTTTGACACTGCTCTACCACGTGACATTTATGCAACATTTATTTAATATTTATGGATTCCAACCACTGTTAAACTAAACAGAAGGAAAAATGGGATTTGGCTGATTTTTGTGTAAAACTGGCAGTCTGCAATATTCATTTAGGCTTTAGTCAAAAAGACGTGCTGCTTGTCATTTGTACAGTGACCCTAAGGGTCAAAACACAACAGTGATACAGAAAAAAAACGACATTCAAAAAAAAAAAAAGACGACGACAGAAAGGTTGGGACACACTTGCTTGTGATTGGACAGAACCCTAGAGACAGGCATGTCATTTCCTGATTCCATGTGCACTGCTGTCCTGGCGCGAATTTTAAACTGATTTTGAAAGGATGGAAGGTACTGAAATCATAGGGGCGTGTTTCAACAAAGTACATTCATATGATGTGACTCTCTACATGCTTTCGACATATCATGCAGCTTTGGGTTAATAAGAGATCCTGATTCTTTCAAGTGTGCTCTCAGGATTCCACAGGACATTTCAATGTCAGGATATGTTGAAAGCGTATTGAGAACTACATCGTATAAATATCCTTTACTGAACTGCTCCCAACATTCAAAGGAGTGGCTGAGCTTTAAAGGTGGAATGAACATGACATGAGGGTGGTGGATGAAGCTGAGGACTGTCAAAAATGTCTGATTGAGAAGGTAACAGAGAGTAGACAACACAGAGGGTCAGAGACAAAAATCATGTCCAAAAGCATCATATATAAAAACCTCATGTGACATACTGACAAAAAGGGTCCTACGATGAAAGAAAAATGCTAAATTGTGAGTGCATGTAGGGTCCAAAATATGAATGTAATGCTTATATTTAGAATATATTCCCCCTTTTTTCAGAGCATCTCAATCCTCCTCAGCAATCCCATAATAATATCAAAAATGTAATACTTAACTTGGGAATTTCTCCAAACTGACCAAGTAAATACCTCTATGCATGTAGTCAGAGTACTTCTGAATTTCCATGTTTTACTTTTTCAGAAACTATGGAGCAGTGTATCTTTACAGCATCTCCTGTTCCACACTTAAAGCCATTTCAAGGTAGAAAGGTGGTTATGGTAGAATCTGTGTTTTGGTCACTGAAAACAGACATTTTTGAAAAACCTTTTACAGAAACTGCATTTTCAATGTTGACATGTCCATGTGTAAAACAGGTAAAATGGAGCGTTGGAAAAGTGATTATGTCATCACTGCAAGTCACACATACCCATGTGAGACCCAAGTGAGAAATCTGACAGAATAAAGTAGTTAACTCTCCCGGTCAGCTCGCTCTGGGGCATTTCAATGCGTTTGCCATAAAGGTGAGGATACACATTCACTCAAAATTTAGGGACAACTGTAGAACAGTCTTAAAAGGATCCACATGAATGGGGTGAGATTTACCCATACATACATTTCTATTTAAATGTGTGATAAAGGCAAACATACAGATTTACCAATGAAAATCACTCTGCATTCATTTGTGCACTGTGTTTCACGAGTTACATAACTTGGCATTTGTTCGTGTATGTGTTTTAATCCCATCAAGTTCAACCTTGATGAGAACAGTGGGTCTGGCCAGAGGTTACACAGCCCTTCACAAACACATTTTATTATCAAATCAACAGTATGCTGATGATAAATGACACATTTTGCATGGTGGAACACGCCTCCTAATGTACAACCAGCAACAGAAGGCAGATGGGCTGGATCATCTCTTCAAAAAGTATTTGTCCAGCTGACACACTGAACGCCTGGGAATGAAGCACTATTGACGTTGGCTCCGTGTTCCATCATGGGCGTCTAAGGGACCATCGATGAGATTGATTCACGTGGAAGGAGAGTCAGAGAAGGAAATTACAAGGTCAAAAGACCAGAGGATATTATGCTGATGTGCGTTTTTTCTTCCTTCAGCCTAGATCCTCATCAATAAATGGGCCAATTTCTGTTTATGGTCACCTCTTTGGGTGTTGTATTAACCGTAAAAGAGGTCAGAAGGTCAAAGCTATTAGGGAAAATGTCTACAGTATATAAAATACACCTGCATCATTAACTGAAATACCAAAGAGGGGATCCATAGGGGCACACTGCAAGTCTGCTTCAATACTGAAAATGTAATTCTATTTTTTTTCCACAGGAACTGAATGTAAACCATGTGAGATTTTTCTGCTTTAAAAACCTTTTATGTCTGGAATAAGACGCTTCCTATTTATTGCAACAGTTACTGGTGTGTGTTGTATTGACCATTTTAGTTCTTTGCTAGTGGGAAAACATTGCTATTGCTCAGGTTCTGTTGGTAACTGAAATAAAATCCGAATTTACAAGTGACGAGAAAGCCAAAGCTGAGACTATTCTGGAAACTTAAAACATCAGTTACTTTTTAATTAACCACCAGAGCATTGTCAGTGAATCTGTGACGATGTCAGGTGACTCGCGCCTTCCTTACAGAGAACACTGCTATTATTGATGTGCGTTCAGCAATAAAATGTGGTGTAGAATACAAGTTCATTTATTTATCTCATTTTATTCCATCCATTTGAATTACCAATTCAGAGGCAGCAGAGCAGTCACTGGACTGGGTGGATCGTCACATCACTGCATGTAGTGGGTGGGAATGTGTGATCGAAGCAGCCTCCCAGTTTGGTGATGCTCTGGGGATTCTTACTGCAGCCACACGGGGCAGATCTGGCACCACCATTGGGGGTGTGGATGGTGGATGGTGGATGTCATTATGGCTGTTGGCAGTGGGTTTGATTGTAGCTGACTAAACCTCACTAACTATTTTAAAATCTGTTCTATCTATTGTTTGTTTTCTAATTAGCCGATTCATCCGACAATTATTTTTTCGATTCATTTGTTGATTATTCTCTGATTAGGCTATTGTTCCTTTGTATTAACTCACAAATAAATAGGTACCATAACTTCTATCACTAACTATTAAAGTTTTATATAAACATTTTCTCATAAATATATTTATTTTACAGAAAACAAAATGAAAAGAATTAAAAGACATATATCGGTTAGACAGATGTTCATCTTATGCAGAGTAGGTATAATTAAGAAAGGTGTTTTTTGCTTCAGCAATTACTGTAGATAGATAGATACTTCACTTTGATTGCATCTTAAAATATGATTACATGTAACAAATAAACTTGATTTACTGATTGATGGTCAGTTGAGTCAGAAATTCTCTACAGTATTTATCTGCAAGGTAACATTAATGGAGGATCTCTGTGTATTTATAAATGTATATGCAGATAAACAAGCAGCTTGCAACTTGCAAATGTTCTGGAAAGTGGCGTCACCATAGTTATCCATCAGCATCTGCTTGTCTGAGCAGCAGAGAAGGATGAAAGGACGACTCCCCGGCACCGACTGCCAACCAACAATCAGACAAAACTCACTGTAATAATCCAAATACTACCTGGACTATACACTGCTTTCTCGTTGTTTTGATGAGATAATGGTGTGAGCTGTGATGCTATGGTAACATTAGGCCATTTCACTTTTATCTTCATCTAGAGCGACATTTTATAAGGTCTCTGTTGAAAGAATCCCCACTCTTGTAACACTCTTGTAACGATTCTGGCTTTTTGGTATAAACTCTTATTTTCAACACACCCAGAAGTGAGAGCGGTCATAACTGGGGATGAACGCAAACAGTGTGACACATTCCACACAAATCGACATATTCAGGCAAAAAAACGTAATCAGTTATGTCGATGTGTCGTTCCAGCGGCACACAGGACATGGGGCTAGGAGCTCAGTTGGGGCGCAGGGCCTGTTATTATCACAGTGTGTGGGGCCGGACGTCCCCAACCTGTTCACTTGTATGAAAAGCAAGGCTATGACTATGACCGTGTGTCAAGTCCAACCAATCACAGGAGAGAACTCAAATAGACACATAGGGCCATTGAGGGTCCTACTGCCACCACAGAGACATATTTATTGTTTCAGTTCTTGTTTTCCTACTGCATGGTGAAATAGAACAAGCAGAAGAGAAAGAAAGGATTCTGTTTGGCTCTAAGGAGCACAAGGACATTTACAGAGGTTAATGTTTGATAAAGCGCTGCATAATTCACAGCTTTGTGGACTGCACTTGCCACACCAGCCATGCTGTCTCCTGCAGATTATATTTACAACTCCACCCATGCTCTCTCTACCTTCCTGACGGGGGACATCCACTGAGATGAGGTGGGTGGGGCGGGTGCTGTTCAGACGCAGCCTGACTCCAGAGGCACACTGCCAACAGGCACCACACTGCAGCATCTGGATGGGGACACATCACTGAAGCAGTGTTCGCTTGTTCCCACAATGGGGATAATATTGCATTTTTGACTTGTACACCAGAATTTGAAACAATTTGAAACCATGTATCTCATATTTAGTCATTTTTTTATTTTTAAATGCTTGTTTAAGTGGTGAGAAAACTCTCCTACATCTTAGTTTAATAGAAATCTTTTAAAAATCCATCAATCTGTCCAGAGCCAGCCCTATCCAATGTGGTGCCCTGGGCGAGATTTTACATGGCGCCCCCCTCCATCGGCGATTTACATACGCTTCACAAAAGAAATCGAATAGCATTGTTTTTACCATTGTCTTTAATTTATAAGATAACATGTCACCCAATTTACATGCTTAACAAATTACAAATAAATACAAAAAAATCTGAAATACAATATAAATACCCTTACCACAAAATAAAAATCCTGTAAATAAGTGAATAAATAATAATAATAGTAATAAATTATAAATACAACAATCAACATCAAACAATTTAAATAACCACAGTTTGCACACAATAACTCTATACATAAGCAGGAAAAACGTTAGCTAGCCAGATGTAAATAAAACAAATAATAAAAGCGTAGATTAGGCCAATGTAGACTCCTACTGAGCAGGTTTAATCTTTACAAATGATCCATAAAGTAAAGAGCCTCCATGCCGCCCAGCTACAGAAATATAAAACTGCTTATTTACTGATTAGCATGTTGAGGCTAATCGCTCAGAAGCAAGTTATCAACTTCACAGTACACTGTGAGATAACTGATGCTTCATTTCATTACTGTGTCTTTACTTTACCTCTTTCTTTCTCCCGTTTTTCCTCCTCTTCTTCTTTTTTTCTTCCCTGTGCTCCGGGACAGTTCAGCTCGTTTTGACATTTTTACAAACTTCTCTGGTCACATCAATAAATCTGCCCCTCCCCCCACAGAGAGCGAGCAGGTACCATCAGCCTGGAGGAGGGGGGGGGGGTTATTTGGTATTATCATTTGTAGTAATATTAATTGGGCATTGCTTCACATTTGAATCTATGTGAGTTTTTCGATTTTAAGAGTTAATAGTAGTAACTAGTCTTATATTCTTATATAATTATATTGAAGGTGAATTTTTTCCCGATTTTGTGGTGCCCCCTGGAGGCCACGGCGCCCTTAGCATTTGCCCTATATTGCCTAATGGGCCAGCCGGCTCTGAATCTGTCTAAAAGTGCCTCATCACAAGCTTGAAACAAGGCTGTTTTTTATTCCATGACAAGCTGACATTTTGGAGATACATGGCTTTCATTGGACAGCTATATTATTTCCTGCCCACACCAAAAAAAAAATCTAAAAAACACAGCCATCACCTCTCTCCCTTGACTCAATTTCAGTGGCATTTCAGTGATACATCATTCCAGCTGAGGAGGGGAGCTTACAGTTTTACACATTTCAAGCTGAGGTTACGGTAAATAGTTGAAGTGTCTCAGTACTTAACATAAATAAAGCCACGCCAAAGAGTAGCTATATTTGCCAGAGTTTTTTTTTCTCTTCTTGTTGTGGCCTGGGGTTCTCTGTGGACAGTCGACCAGCAGCTGAGCCTCTCAGATAAGCTCCCAGCCAGAGAGAAAGAGAGGGGAAAAAAAGACGAGTGAAATAAAGAGCAGGCCAACAGCGCTGTGTGATTGAGAAGGGCTCCATTTCACAGTAAAAAGCAGGCGGACGAGGGAGGAGGTCGCAGTCTACAAAATGCGAATGGGAGAGTGCCGGTAGGGGGGCGGGGATAAAAGGCACAACATAGTATTAGGATACGGCCTGTGGGAGCTTTTGGAGGGAGGAATGGGAGAAAGTTGCGAGAGCATGTCGGTGACTGCACCCTTCAGTGCCGCACTGCAGGGAAGGCAAGTTTGGTCTCACTCTAATGTTGGTGACAGCAAGCACTGAATGCTGAGCTGCACTCGCCCTATCTGTCTGTCTGTCTGTCTGCGTGAACCTCTCTCCCCCTGTCTGTTTGTTGATGTGTTGCTGGTGCTCAAAAGGATAGCATTTAAAAGATCCCATTTCTCTTTGGCAGTGGTAGAGTACAGCATTATGCTCACCAGTCTCTTTTCAAAGAATACCGTGGTTTTGAATGTGCTGTTTACCCATTTGAAGAACCACTGGCCATTGAGATCTATCTTATGACTAATATTATGTGACTGTGGAGAAGCTCAATGTTACGTTTTATGACAAACGAAATGTTCTTCAATCCGACTGACTTCTGACTTCAGCGTTTAGTATTGCATAAATACACATTCACTTATACGTTGTTAAACATCACGCAAGAATTAAGGCCTAGTCCACACACAGGAACACACACACGGAAAATTTTCAGAATTTTTTTTTCGATGTTGACATGTACACACTGGAAACAGAGAAAAACTGAGCTTTTGAGAAACACTAACACCTTCAACTCAATTTGTACATGTCCACATTTGCTACAGTGACAGTTTACTAGTTTGATTTGTTTGGTTACCACTGCTCCATCTAATTACAAGTTAAATAACTATAAACCATTTTTAAGTTACTTTAAAAGAAAATAAACTCACTACACATGCAAGTCTTCCTCTGTGGTGTTGGATGGATTGTTGACATTGTCTTTATCACCACCTGCTGGCCTAGCATGCTTGCAAGCATTTAAACATTTATTTTCATGTGTGATATTTTGTAATACTAAGATTGGGTGGACATATTTTTTTAGTATATCCTTTTTAAATACCTGTGTACTAGGCCTACATGGAATGGACTAATATTTTGTTTTTCGTGTTAATTAAACATAAACTGACATCGTGCACAAACGATTAACAGGAACTGGTCGGTGTCACTGAACCAGAGCAGTTTACATTCTCATTAACCTTGAATTCTGTCTTATTTGTTGCAGATCAATACATTATTCCTCATGAAAGACAATACAACTTGCTGAGAGTTGAAGCAATCAAGAGAGAGTATCCAGACAGTCTGCCTGCAGGCGAGTCAACGAATCGTAATGGAAACCTTTGCTGCTTCATTACACAATCTGAGCAAAACTAATAAGGGACCAATATGTGGATAGTTTACAGGGACAAGACCTGTATAAATAATATAGAATGACTATTGTGTTTAAATGAACAGATGGGAGCTAATACATGCTCGGATGTGTGCTTAGCTGAGGCAAATGGGGGAGGCAGAGGGTGGTTATTATGCTTTTCAAAGAGGGAAAAGAGCCTCTGCTTTTTTTTTTTTTTCTAGTTCTTTCTTGGCTTTGACAGGGAAGTTGGGGAATTGTTGGTGCACAGAAGGATTATGAATCTGCTGCAAAGCAAACACATTTCTCATGAGTTGCTGTTTTGATTTGAATGTAAATTCAGGAGTCCTGCGTGAACCCTGAAACATTCTGTCACCTGTGATATCAGCTTTGTAGCACTTGTTCATCCGACCTCCGTCCCAAAAGTGTTTCTAGATCAGGTCTAAATATTCAGCACGGACAAAAATGAGAACAAATGGTGGATCACTTCAAGCCTCCAGATCCAGCAATAAGACAATAAGAGCCCTGTAAATTTGAAGCTACTGTCTGTGTTTTTATTTGTTTGTCTGCAGGGAAAGCTTGCTATTAATGGGCTTCAGAAAAAGCATTAACCTGTTTATCTTCGCACAGACCTTCAGTTATCTCTTTGTTGCTCGCTAAAATATAAGAAGTAAAAACAACAAAATATAGCGGCACTGCCAGCACTGGAAAGAGCTACAATAACACTGTTTGCACCAGGAAACAAAGGGCCAAACAAATTTTATCTCCAAATGTGAATTAGTTTTGCATCTAACAAAAGATGAAATCATCAACTGTTTGGTTTCAGATAAATATAGAGACGTCGATGTTTTTTTTCAGCAGTTTCTCACAAACAATGGCAACTTTAATTATGTGCTATCAGCTGTTAATTGCACTAAGAATTTGTGTTGGAGCCACTCTGGAGTCGTGAGGCACTGCAGAGCCAAGCAAATTAGACTCTTACAAAAGCGGGCCAGGAACGTTGAAGCTTGCAGCAACACATAAAGTAATACATTCAGATTTGATTATCTCTCGGTAAGAATTCAGAGTTGAAAGGGTAATCAATCCGCTGTAATAAATGTGACTTAATTAACTATTGGTGAAGACATGTTGTAGTCGTATGTCTTATTTAAGATGGAAAAGGAGACCAAACACATAAGTAAGAAGTGATCACTGTGCTAGTGTGTAAGACAAGAAACAACAAGCCCCCCAAATCAAATGGCAAAATACATGTTTATTCATGGCCTTTACAAGGATAGATAGAAGTGTTTTCTGATTTTATGTTTCATAATGTTACAAGATTGCTAAGGTTTGGTTAGGAGCAGGATTAAAATGACTACTTTATTAAGGTTAGTGGACCTCCGTGGTCATGGTTACAATGATTAACACAGAATTATAGTTAGCAAAAGATCACTGCCATGCTTTCAAATTATTTATCCCTGAATGTTGGTTGGAAACTCGAAACGAACGCCGGCCCCCATCAGACATTTTGTTGACATCAGTGCTGGCTTTGTTCCTCTGTAGTAACATCACTTGAGACAAATTGCAAGTTGCAGCCCTGTTACAGCTCTAAGTGCAGGTATGAATCGAGGACACATTGAGATCGATCACTCAGACCACATTTGGAGGTGGTCTGGGCCTTTTTAGCAGTGTGTACACATATGGGTCCTGGGCCACACTGAAGCACAACCAACTCAAATGATGTCCTTCTTGTAAGCTGTCTGACTTCCATTTGGGCCGAAGAGTCAGTAAAACGAAAACTGGATAATTCATATCCCACATACAATATACCTGTTGATAGCCATGGGTGTAGTGCAGCTCACTGAAGTCTTTGTCACTTTGCCTCAAGTGGGGATATAGAATATCTGTAGTCTGCATAACCCAGTTGCAATTAAGAAACACTTTGTTTTTTTAAGATCAAATCATCAACTAAAGCGCATGTCATGAAAGAGAGCCAATAAATAAAATATATAAAGAAAAAAATAAATAAAGTTGTCATATTGACATTTAAGGTGTGCTAATTGATTCACAACATCAATTCAAGCATTGAGTAACTTGTAAGAGAAAACTCCACCTTAAACTTAAGGTTAGTTATTTTTTCTCCAGTCTATAAATAGCTATTTTTGACTAGTATGGTCACTTATAGTTGACTAATTTATGTAAACTGTAGGTCGCATAACCTTTGAAATGAGCCACAGATTAACTATGTGCACTCTGTACCTAACCTAATAGCACTACTGTTATAATATAGCTAAAAACAACAACTGGTCTTTCCAAACAGAAATATTGTAGGTGATTGTTTGAATATAGAGCGAGGAAATAAATCTGATCACAAGTGGTGACTTGACACATATGTGGAGATGCATTCTAATGCTGGATCTGAACTGAGCTGTCCACTTGTGATTTGATCACTCAAGACATATGCTAATGCCAGGTCTCAACAGACCCTATGGTTTAGTCTTCAGGATGGGTTTGATGTGGAATATTCTTCTTTAATATGTTGCTAACGGTAGGAGAAAGTTGGCTCCAGCGTCAGGCAAGGCGGTCTCTGACAGGCTAAACAGGTGTTGCACTACACTTCCACTATAATCGAGAAATCCTTTAGTGGTAAGATTAACACTAGTTCACATTACAAATCTAATGTTAGCAAATGTTGGAATAAGTTTTAGACAGTGTAATTATAATGATGAGTCTAGATCAGCATATATTAGAAAATCAGTGGACTTCTCAGACCCCCAATCAAGTCCGGGCTGGAGGTGGAGCCTCCCACCTCTGATTAGAGGGCATTTTTGCTCTTTTTAATATAAATTTCATGATGCACAGGAGTCCCAAGTGGTCAACTCTAATCATCGATAAGGGCTGATTTTAAACGGCAAAGGATATTTTAGGTGGTTTTCAACACCAAGAAATGTCAATGTTAACACAAGCAATGTTTCATCACATTACAGCTATTTTATTTAGTTTACAGCTCAAAAATAATTTTAGTGTGCAGTAAATTGTAAATACATTGATTCTTGGAAAGTAGAGCTCCGTTAAATGAATTTTTTGCTCCTCTCATAACTTTAACTATTGCAGTACTATACCCTCTCTGATAAAGTAAGGTATACAGTAGAGATTTGTAGACTTAACAAAATGAATACAGCAGAGCTCCAGTATACACCAGTATAACCTATAAAATATATGACGTTTCTTACCTCTGACCACAATCAACTGTTTTCATTATTCTTGACCACATTTCCATGTACTCAGTGGGATTATAAACACCTGTTGCTGAATTCAGTCATCTATGCAGCGCGCTCCCTTTCCATTTGTTAAAGGATAAAGCGGTTGTCGTTCTGTTGTTATCCGACTGCAAACAGATCCTATGAAAAGACCAAAACAAACAATGTGTTAGTCTGTCTCTGTCTCACAACCCTGTACGTGGCACTCAGCCTCACCAAATACTACTAAAACACATCAATCTTTAAAAAATACAAATATATAGTTCATTTTAAAAAAGGCTACATAATTTCCTTAAACATCAGATCAGTATGGTTTTTATTAAATGTGAACTGCATTTGTTGGGGACTATTTTCATCTGTGGATTAATACACATTTGGTGCATATTTAGTGATTATTTGACCCGTCAGGGTGGTGTATGTGTGGGATTGAGTGAAAATAAACTACAGTGTGTGTGTTCACAGTGATAAAGGGACATGTCACTCGGTGCAACAATGTGGTTCAGTCATGTGTCTTTAATAGGCTTAGGACAAGACTGGAGCCCCGAGATACTCAGACTCTGGATACACACACAGCTCTTGTTAGTGGGACACATTCATTGTTGGTTTTGTTCTTTTCATGGGATTTGTTGACAATAAAAAAAAGACAGAATAGTATTACCTTAAAAAGGGCATCTGATCAAATGGCCAGACACAATATTGATTTTTATGCCACCAGGTATCAGTATGCTTGGCAGTTACATTAAAATATTTTTTTTTCTCTGCACACTTTTTCTGATCAAGTGACTAAATAAGTGAATACTCTGCTAACTTTCTATTGTGTCCCTCGTACAGATGAATGATGAATATTAATGAAGGTCATATATCTGAGCTGTGGTCATAGAGCATATAACCATGAAATACAGATATGCCTGCTCTATAGGGGTCTACATAACAAAGTAAGGAATGAATAGTAAGTGTGCTCTTGGTTTTGAGGTCATTGTGAAAGAGGAATGACAAGCAAATCACTGAGCAATAACAGCCACTTGACTCTGAGCTGGAGTGTCCTCCTTACCGTATCACCTCTCGATGAGTGTGACATAGAATCTCTGTCTGGGTGGCCATCATCCTTCAGAAAGCCTACATTCACTCGTTCAAAGAGTTATATAAAGCAGGTTACCCACGCTACTAGCTGCATCCAATTTAATTAACATTGGAGGATATAAAAAGTCCACAGATCATTTGCAAGATTTAATGGGCTTCCCGTCTGAAAATGAAGTTCAATTTTTGACCCTCCGGGCCTGTAGGGTTGGGGGAGGGGGGCGAGGCCAAATCCCAACGCGTCAATTAACAGAGGAGACATCCATCATACGCAGTCCTCACCAAGCTGTAGCTACAGCACTGTCAAATGTTAATGAAGCATCCCAAATATGAACATGAAGACAGTCAGAGTGTAAGTCCATGGCCAGGCCACGAAGATGCGAAGAGCAGATTATGATCAAACAAGCTCTATCTAGAATGTAAAGAGTGCATATTGCTTGCTGGAGTTCTGGAAATTAATTCACGAAAATGCTCCGAAAAAAAGCCAAGTGGAAAATTGATATATTTTCCGTGCCTGTCAGGAAATGTGGGCTTGTATTGTAATCATCAGTGCTTCATATCTGAGATGTGTGTGTGTGTGTTTGTGTGTGTGTGTGCTGGGCGTGCATGTGGAAAATTATTTGCAGAGCTCCTACCGACATTGTGCAGTGGCCATAAAAAACCTCATGGAAAATAGATTTTTCTTCTGTTTTGTATGTTTTTTTTCTTTTTTTCTTTTTTTTCCCCACTGCGTTCTTGGCAGAGTGTGATCTTTATTTAATCTATAGCATTTAACGGCTTGATCAGACGAGACTCCAGGGTAGTTAAAGGAGGTGCAACAAAGTTGGTATAAAATAGCGAGAGGGGCCACTTGATGCCATTCTGCTGAAACACCGTGAAAGCAAGTGGATTCAGAGTTTGAACAAATGTCAAATAAATGACTTTGGTCTGACATTTTGAGAGCTCTCTGTTTCATTCGCCCATTGTTTTGTTGTGCGAACCTTTTTACAATGACATGCAATTTTTCTCTCTTCCTCCCAAGGGACAGTCTTTTATGTCCTTGTACAAACTTGCAGACACGAGACAGACCTCAGACAGGCATAAATGCAGAGTGCCGAAATTTGACGGCAAAAACCAAATCCCACTTTTCTCATAATTGCATTTTGGAATGTAAGAAAAACATTGAGGTGCGTCTAAGATGACAGGTTTCTCTGTATCTGCCGGGTGTTAAAATAACAGCAGTCTGCAAACACTGCCCATCTCCTCACTGTCTTCCCAGCTGTCACCCAGGACACCTTCAATAAAGTTAATAAAACAGTAATTGTTTATTGTCGCTCTGTTTTCCCAGCCATCACATCAGGCTGGCTGTAAGGGCCGCTCTGAATTTAAATATGCTTCAAGGAGCTTTGGTGGACAGACAGACATTTACTGGAAGTCTGTGCATCTAGTGAGCAATGACAGACTGTCTGATGTGTTATTATTGCTCACGCCTGAGAACAGTGGCTGTAATTAAAGGGATAGGTAGGTTTTTGGGAGACTTTTCACACAGTCAAACAAAATCATCACCACCTTCCACACTCTGCACGCAGCGGTGAAGTACGCTGACTGGTGAGATTAGATTAGCTCAATTACCGCATGTCCATGGGATCCTTTAACAGCTCTACCTCATCTGACACATTACAGGTGTTACTAACTTTTTGTGGTTCATTTAAAGTTAGCAAAGCGTAGCATACTGTGCAGTACAGCATAGCACAGCTCCGTGTAAAAGGCTATTTTTATTGATTTGCTAAAATTTATACAGGTGTCATGGAGCTCACTGTTCTTGCTTCAAAGTGCCACACATGCTCACTGAACACCTTATTGTCTATCCCTGTTCAACTGTTTTACTAACGCTAATATCTGATCAACCAATCACAGGGCAGCAACTCAGTGCATTTGAGGATAGTCAAGGTGTTCTGCTGAAGTTCAAACCAAGCACCAGCAGGGGGGGTAAAGGTGATTTAAGTGATTTAAGTGACTTTGAACGTGGCATGACTTTTGGTGGCTGATCTGATCTAATCTACTGGGATTGTTACTGCTGGGATCTATTCGGACCATCAGTGGGTTTACACTGAATGGTCAGAAAAAAAATGACTGAAGCAACCAAAACCCCTAAAATCCCCTTTATCTGGATCAGTAGAGGTCTGTTAATGGCGTCATCCATTGGTATTACACATGACACTTGGTGATATACAAACTACAAAAAGGTTCCAAAAAGAGATTCTTGTTGTCTATAAAATGTAAATTAGGTGAGGATAGATGGGGCCACAGTCCCAACAAGGCTGTCGATAGTCTCACAGTAGACCCAACAAGAAATGACCAGATGTAAAAGACAGGCTGATTTCTTCTAGTTTGCTCCTGTTCATCCCATTCTGCGGTTGATCTGATCCATCGGCGCCACCACTGGCATAGCATAGCAACCCTCCCTGTGCAGTAAAGTTACCTGGGCAAGTTCACATCGGTCACATCACGCAAGATGTATTTACTTATGGTGGTCATGGTAAATATTTTAAGCAATGAATGAAATGATGTGAAAACAGTGTACCAATGTGAAAGGGCTCACTCATACTGATGAACCTGCAAATAAAGAAATATGTGCAGGTAAAGTGTGGCTCCTCCAGAGCTGCTGTGCTGTTAGCTTCATTCAGAGCTGGTGTGAGCCGGACTACAGGCCCTGTCTGTGCAGCCTGTTTGTGGAGACGTGTTGTTTCTCTAATATTCTCACCTATAAATAATTGAACCAACTAGGCCTTGTGCTGCCTATCCTAATTATGTTTGACACACAGAACTGTGTCTCAAAAAATGTGTACTTTGCAACTAGTTTAAGACAGCTAACCGTAATAGCAAGCCAGACGATGGAGGATACACTCCAGGGTCTCACAGTTGGAAGATTTTGTTCAGTAACTACCTTTCATCTGTCTTATTTGAAAAGACCTTTTACAAATTTATAACATTTACTCAGTCATACCTTCATTCATCATTGAAATGCTTCCTGCATTTTTAGTAACAATTTGAGTGAAGAGAGGGGTTTGAAACACGTTAGTGTTAATGTCTGGGAGACACCGTGTCAAAGAACACACAGAGCCTTCAGTGTGAAAGACAGGTTACTTACAAATGAGGCACCACCATAAATGTGAGGAACACTGCTGATACATGGTTGACAACAACATACAACACGCTGGGTCAAGTACAATGTAAGAAACACACACGGCCAAATGCAGAAACATGCTGCAAAAACAGAAAGCACAGAAAGGCACCGGTCATTAAACGAAAAGGTCATCAATGAATCCCTTTGGTAGTATTTATATGAATATGAACATCTCAAATCTCATACAGAGAATATTTAGCTGGGGATAACAAGGAAACAAAAATTATTCACAGTTGCACAGTTTTTTTTTTTTTTTTTGCTTTCCACCGAAAAACAACGAAGATGCCAACACACAGTGGACAGGCAATGGTTTGCATTGCTTTGTTGACCAGTTAAACTGTCGAGGAATAGACAGCATTGTGTTTGTTAGACACAAATTATCAGACATTGTTATACGCACATAAATGCGTACGTTACTACTGGCCTATTATTTATTTATGCAACCTTGCCAGTAGAAACAAAAAGTGGCAATGTTTTAGAGCTCCCCTAAATTTTACAAATGAGGCTTTGTGGGGAGCTCATGTCTCTTTCGGTGCTGAGCCCTCCCATATTTAGAACCCTGTGCTACACAGACCCTCTCAATCCCCTGGACCGACGGCAGCAGGAACAATACAAGAGCAGAGTATAGAGCCCATCTATAATGCAATCACAACAACACAGAGCTTCATTTTCTGGACAGCCCCGAGGGACGCGGTTGCACTGGATGCATTTTCTCTCATTAAGCTTTCTCATAAGCATTACCTTAACATCATCTGCCTCAGCTGCAGCAGCTCCTCTGCTTTGGGTCGGGGTTGAATGTTTTCTTGCAGATTAATGGCTTCCTGGGATCATATCACTGACTAATATAAAAAAAGGCATTTCACACCATGATACCAGCTATGTATTTATATTCCTGTACCACGGATCATTAATCAACAGTTCCTTGTTGCCATTCTTTCATAAACAGGATGTGATCACATTTCTTAACTTAATTATTAAAAAATCAACACAACATAACTATTTCTAATGGCAGTCTATAGGTTTTATTTTGCTTACTTGTTGCTTGACCGGCTCAGTGCCCATTTGCTGGTTTTCATTCTGACTTTGGAGATTATTTCTTTGAATCAAGGGTCTTGTTATATCAATTCTACCTAATCAGAAATTGAGGTAATAGAAGGAATAGGTGAATTCTCTCCTCATGTTTATTCTTTTAGTGTATAAGTTTACTTTGTAGCTAAAGGTATCTTCAGAGGAAACAATTGCAGTGTGGGAAACAACCAATAAGGTAATATAACAAGGGTCCTGATCTGATCTCAAAGATCTGTCAGGAGTTGTCTGGGCCAATCAAAGCATTTATTTAACTGATGGGTACTGGCTATATTAAGCATGAACCTAAGACTGATCCTTTGTATTATGTCAGCCGTCACATAAGTGGTTTTACACGAGGCTGTAATGACAACAATTCAATAAGTGCAGCCGTCTCTCCTCCACTCCTTCATACTTATGAGGTCGACAGCTGCAGACTTGCAGACGGCATGCAGTTCCATTCATACTATAACTGAGGATGCACGTGTGTACAGATGCACTCAAAACAACAGACTGTCATGTTAGTTATGGCTGGTAGCTTCCTTGTTAAGTAGTGGCTAACTTGTATTGATCATGGCCACTCGTCTTGTAGTCTGTTAAAGACAGATAATAGTCAGCGTCTGTTGAAAAAGAGCAGAGGATGAGCCCTGCCTACGGCGACAATAGACACTTAACAGACTACAGATCATTCAGGTAACTCAGGAAAAAGGCTGCACCACAAGCAACAAACACTGGAGGATTTTAAAGATGAGAACTCTCTCGAGACAGCGAAGCCGAAAAGATGCGTGAGAAGGTTTGTTATTTTATACCAAAAACAAACAAAAAAAACATTAAGGAACAAGCTGAATGCAGCCAATTGTTTTCTTAATGCATTTGTCGAGCATACACTATAACTTAATAATGATCTGGATGTTACATCTTTAACATGTTAGCTCAGCAGCTAAAGTGAGACTGAAAGCCGTCAACAGGATCAATTATTATGATATATCTTGTGTTTTCTTGTGTTATCTGTACAAATACTAAGACAACTACATAGTAAGATAAGTATCACCTAATCAAAAGTTATAGTAAATTGATCTGGTTTTCTACAGTAAGTTCATTCACATTATTATTTTGTCAGAGGCACAGGTCTGGTGAAATAAAGTGGTATATTTCCATAATCACCATTTTTGTACATATGATTTTATAGCTATGATAAAAATCATAATTTCTGAGGTTTAATCAGAAATGATATATATGTTCACGATATCATTTTAATAATACCTTTTTTACATTATAGTATATTGTCCCTGGTGGGTGGAGCAGTGACTACAGTGAAGGAAGAGCTGGGAAATGGCCGCGCCTTAGATACGCTCCGGTCCTCCGCCTACAATTAATAACAATTAAACTATATAAACTCTCCATGAAAGTTTAATTAATGCCGTAGGTAGTTGGTGATCATACACAGGTTTGAACCGCACAATGAACCAGGGAAGACGAAGTGTGCAAACTCGCTTGAAGACTTCAGCTTCCATGGAAGCTAACCCTGCTAGCCCCACTAGCAGCAAAGCTAACCAAAGAAACAACATGCACGCGAGTGACGTGTCAACGACTAAGTCGGACACAACAGAGCTCAAAAACACAGTAAGTGCTTTGCAAACTCAGCTTGAAGAGGCGGAAAGTCATGTTGCTGATGTGGGGGATAGCAACGCTAGCATGACTAATGAAAACAAGGTGCTAAGACAAAGAGTGGAGCAACAATGGAGCCGTGTTGATGATCAGAAAAACCGTAAAAACATTAAGCTGATTGGACTGAAATAAGGAAAAGAAAGAGAAAACGCATCCTTTTTTCAGGAGGTCAATAAAATATTGGGAGAACAGGCACATCCCCCAGAGACAGAACAGCTATAGATACTTTACGGGAGGAACTGGGTTTAATAGATATTTGGACACTCATAAATCCAAAAGAACGGGAATACACATTTTAATCTCACTCTCATAGATCCTATTCACAAATAGATCTGCTTTTAATTTCAAATGGTTACCAAAGGGGATGAAATATTTAGGTATAGAATTAGATCCAGATATAAGGGAAATTATGACAACCAACATGGAAAAAGTATTAAATAAAATAAAAGCTAATTTGGATAATTGGAGTAAATTACACCTGACATTATGGGGTAAATTAAATGCAATAAAAATGGTTATGGCACCACTAATAAATTACCTAACCGGGATGATACCCACATGCATTCCAAAACAACTATTAGTAAGATATAACAAAATGATGAAATAATTTCTTTGGGATGGAAAAAAAACTTAAATTCATTTGGATAAATTATGTGAGTCCAAGAAGAGAGGGAGTTTATCATTGCCGAACATAAAATATTACAATGTTGCCTTTGAGATGTCCAAGCTTACAGGACATTGGGATGAAGCTGGTGCTGATCAGGACTGGGTCCTGATTGAGCGGGAACTCACCTCCCCCTTTAAACCTATTGAGGTTCTAGCACAAACAGTTAAAAATGAGAAAAATAAGGTGAGCAATCCTATTCTAAGGCATTCGAAAATGGTTTGTCAGGAGGTACATAAGAGATGTAAAATTTCTCAGTATACTCAAAAATATGCATCCATATGGCATAATCCAAAAATAAAGATAGACAGACAGTCTATCTATTGGGCTCAGTGGCTAAGAAAAGACATCAGCATAATAGATGATCTATTTGAAAATGGCAATTTTCCTTCATATATCAGATTTAAGGAAAAATTTCACTTAGAGGGCAGAGGCCACTTTTGGAAGTACTTACAAATTAGACAGTGTATTAAAGAGGTTGTTCCTGTCCGGTTGAATGCTACTTACAACTACCCAAAATGCATCATAAGGCTTCAAGGTGGTATGAGATGTGTCCTTGGACAAATAATAATGGTTGTAGTAATGTCAAGACGATATGGGAGAAGGATTTGTCTTGTACACTGGATGAAAAAACATGGGAGAGGATTCTTTCCAACACTGAAGAATACATAAGAGAAGCCAAATTTATTCAGTATAAAATAATTCATAGATATTATTTTACCCCAACAAGACTTAATAGAATGGGTTTACTTAACAATGATCTATGCTGGAAGTGTGGGGAAAAAAGTTTATCCATGCATTATGGGAATGTTCTAAGATTCTCCCCTTGTGGGAAAATGTTATAGATTATATGAGCAAATGGTTAAACTGTGAACTTCCCAGGTCACCAAGACTATGATGAACAAGAACTATGGTACCCCAGTTAATCAAGTATATTTTTAGAATATTAAAAACTGGCCTAATGACATGTGCACGGACTATTCTGAGATGTTGGAAGGAGCCTCAAGCCCCCACACTGAATATGTGGAAAACCCAGAGAAGATGTTGGGGGAGATTAAACTGTGAAAATGATATGATGAAAGAAAAATGGGATAGTTTTGGTTCACAGATGTGTTGAGTCGCCTACCTTGCCTGCTTACCTTTCTGCCTGTCTTGTTTTAATTTCATTTATTTTTTTTTTTTTTTTTTTTCTTTATAACCTCTATTCTGTCTGTTTTGTCTGATGTACGTTTGTCTGTTTGTATTCTTTGTTTGCAATAATATAATAAAAACTAAAAAAAAAGGAATTCTAATTGGCTGTTTTTCACCCTCACGAAGTTAAACATGAAAACAAATCAGAAAGACTTTATACTGCAAAATGCCAGCCTAGTCTTTCCTATCATGTTCAAGTTTTTATAGTTACTTGGTGGTGGTTGGAGCCAGTCTTTCTATGGCTTTAGACACACTGTCAGATATTCAACAGAAAAGCCTAAAAGTCGATGGCAAAGCTCTTCTGAGGCTCCTCAGCATCTCTTTAACAAACAGCTGAAAACCACTCTGCCAGATTAGAAGAGTCTGTTGCTTTCCAACTGATTACAGCGTCTCCGCCCTCAAATCAGTGTATCTAACTTATCCTTCACACACCTGACACCTACTCCTGTCTCTGCCTAAATGCCCTTCTTCAGACATGACACAAGATGAGTCAAAGAGGTCATAAAAATAAAGTGAAAGCAAGCACTACAGCCAGACTATTTGAGTTTTGTGCGGAGATGATTGGAGTGGCATAAGGCAATGCCTCTCAAACTTTATGGCTTGTGAACTCTTTAAATGAAGCAATGCTTTCTCGCAGTCCCCCATTGAGGCGTGCATAATGGTGAAGTTCAATCAAAGGAGGATTTTCCCTTTATAGATTGTTTCATTCAGTTAATTATCAGGGGAGGCCTAGAGGCAGAAAACTATTAAGTTTTTCACACAGCGCTGATAATACATTTCTATTGAAGATGTATGTCTTTTCCTATCCCGTAAGTTATCTTGCAGCTTCTTTTAAAATAATCCTTCAGCTTGCTTGGAGGACCTGTACCTCTTACAACAACAGTTTTTATTTTTGTGTGTAAACTTCTTCTTTTCTTGATGACATAATCTCACGATTCTGATATCAAAAAAGAGTAACTTTCGCACACTGAATCCCACCACGTTCCCATTTAAGAACATGATGGGGCTTAATGTCGATGATACACCTCTGAATATAATGCAGTTCAGTTAAACACCATCACTCACTATGACCACAATGCTAAAACAGAGCTATCTCTAATCTCTATGACAGTGTCAAGAGAAAGTTAACATTATAGGCATCATAACATTAGATGTTGTGAAAAAATAGTTGTATTGAGTTGCATTCAATGGTACAGATTTACTTAATAAAATAGCCACTGAGTAACAACAGATTGGGTCTGTAGTTGGCTGTGGTTAATCAGCAACAAATGATAATTCACTTCACAGAACAATAAAGCTATATATGTGAATATTTAGTCATGAAATTCAATAGTCATGATACAGGTATTTTCTTTTTTTTTTGTATTGTAGTGTTTTCGTTTGTACTGCCTTATTTGTGCAACAAGTGCAGGGTGGTAGGTCTTGGGCGCAGCTGGGACTGTGTTCACCTGCAGTTTTGGTTCATGTATGAGCAGCAGCACCAACTGCAAAATGAAGGTAGATGTAGATGGGAGGGTGTTGTGGTAACAATTATACACACAACAAGCCAATCACAGTGAAAGATGCTGACATGCTTCTTCAGGAAATCATACTGCTGTCTGAGTAATGCAAAGTAGAGCAGCATGATGTCACTACTAATCTACAGCCAGAGGAAAGACGGTATAGGTTTTTTGACATTTAATTACAACAATAATGATAGAAACGAATAATAAAACATTGTATATATACCTTTGTATGATTACATCAATCTGACACATTTTTAGTCATACTTTTGATGTATTTCATATCATGAATGGGTACACCATATCTCAAGCAGCATTTCCTTTATAACATATCTGCCCTGCTGCCTTCAGGTGTCTGCAGGGATTTAATGAACTGAAGGAGAAGCTTTTTATACACTATAAAACTCAATAATTTATAGACAAGGCTGCTTTAAGCATATTGTGTTATTGCGCTGCTTTTGCTTCAAGTATTTTGTTTGTTTGTTGCTGTTGACAAATTGACAAAGTAACGCGGCAGCTGACGGACGTTGCAGACGTGGCTCTCAGACGTCTGGTGTTTTTCCTTTCATTTTCCCTACAGCTGTATTTTCGATAACCCTACTTGATGTATTGGATGCATTAATGTGTTTGCTATAGCATCTCTTAGACGTCTGTGCGCTTCCAGCTGAGTTTTCATGTCATGTACTGCATTTTCTTCAGGAGTTGGAAAAAACAAAAAACAGAGCAACAAGGTAAGTGAATCCCCAAATGAATGCTAAAGTTGTGCTTTCTGTTGGATGTGAAAATTTTCCCCAATATGTTAGCCATAACAACTGTATGATGTAATACTATGTCAGGACTTTGTCGGATGTTTGCTCCACTGCCCCCAGGTGGCCAAATAAGATCTTTTATTGCTGCTTTAAACAATCTGACAGGATTGAAGATCCTTTCAGAAAATGTCTGCTTTAGGGTCAGCGTGCACAGCAGTCATCACTCTTTTCATCTATGATTTCTTGCACCAACATGTGATGTGCATATAAATGCAATCCTTCTATCTGTGATGTCAAGATCACTCAGGAACATTCTTAATTATCACCCTGCTGTATGTGGCAGCTCATCAATGCCTATGAATAAAGGATTTATTGATGCCACTCATGCAGCACACAGGGAACATATTGTCTAAAGTCAGAGCGTTATATTGAGGCCATGACTAGATCATATCTGCAAAGCATATCACAGAAAATTATAGCCGCATGCAAGCAATCAGTGCCACTTAATTTGTTAGCCCAGTGGACAAGATTATCTTGTGTATTGTTCATATGCGCTGCTGTAACAGCATTTACAACATTTGCACAAACCACAGATTGATTAGAAAAACATGCACCAGATAAATGAGTAAAAAAGTTGTGGACTAATAGTGTGCAGAAAATGAGATTTTAAATTGCCTGCATACAAGCTCCATAGAGTCTTGTAGGACAAATGCTTCAAGTACCGCTAAGTTGATTGGAACTGTCCCTGCTGTGATAGATGATGCCGGTAATGAATTGAGCTTTGTCCTGGGATCAAACTGCATGCAACACTGGTTGTAGACAAGAGTTTGGGCGTCCTACTGTAATCCCATGCGGCCTGTGCATCCATCTGATAAAGTGTAAAGTGATTGGTTGCCCTGTGCGGTGTTGTCCCATCAATCATGCCCGGGTCAAGCGTTTGAGGCTGTTGAGTGTCAACCTGAGAGGATCTCCAGGGGCGTTAATGTGAAAAAGGTGAGGCTCTGACGGAATTTGGACACACCAAGCACAGCGAGAACCTCCTTCACCCTCCCCAAGCTACTGTCACTGCAGGTGCACCATGGACTGTCTTTATTTGACCTCACAGCCTGAGCTAACAACTGTGTTTGTTTGCGATGTACTTTTTCCTCTTTCTCACAGCCTCCCAAAATGTAAAAGACAAAAAAAAAAAAAAAAGATGTACTGTGGGCCTTTTTTTTTAGCAGAGTGAGCAGAATGGGTATGTATGGAAGGTCACCAGAGTCGTTACTCTCATGTTCAAAAATGAAAGTTCATAGTTTAGTTCAGCCGTGAAAATGTAGAGATTGTTGCTCTATGACCTGAGTGGGTCAGATCAACATGACCCCTTTTATGTTTGTGTACACACAGTGACCCATTCCTGTGCGGTCAGATTATCTACTGTTAGCAACATTCTCAGTTCATAGTCAACCTGTCACTAAACATCAGTCACCCAGTCAGCGGGCTTGATAAATAATAGTTTGGAGGCCTACAACAATAACTTGTAACAGCTAAAGCTGTGAAACTGAAACTAACAGGTTTGCAGATATGATATTGGTTAATATATTGCTAATGCTAAATTACACTACATGTTAATCCACAATTTTTAAACTGAGTTTAACACAATAAAGCAAACCCCTAATACATACACGATGTGTGATGTGATGATGACATAGTGTTGTTTATAGCGGCACATCTTAAAAGGAGATGCACATACATCTGTTTCAAGTGAATGGTTTGACTCCCATTTCTAGGAAATATTTTGTTAACAATGGAGCAGCTGGTGCACATGCTGGAATACTAATAACTGGATTTTTTTCTGTTGCAGCATTAAACATAATCAGAATTTGCATCTTGTCATGCATTAAAGAAATACATAATGGAGAAACCCCACAAAGGCAATTACTGGCACTGCTTGTGTTTGTTGTAGTTAAAGTTACTCTGTGTGGAATTTGAGATTTTTCAACACTAGTGTCCCACAGTGGTAAAATGGAAAAAGACACTTTGGTAACGTTCAGCTGTGCCGGCAGTGGCCAGAGCAGGCATCATGTTAATAGTTTGCTTTTTAATAAGGTTGTTTAAAATAATGTTGTTAACGCTTGTTAACTAGCGTATCAATGTGAATAAATAAGATGTGTTGCCTGTGTCGAGTTGTGAGTTTGTTGTGGTAGACATTATCTTATCATACTACTGTAGTAAGTTGAGTATGCTCCCAAACTAAATTTGTTTTAATGTGATTTAATTGCAATAAATGGATCAAATAAATCTAATAAAATCTAAATCAAATAAGTGGTGCTGAAATAAGTACATCATGATGCTCATTGGTAAAGTCAGATCAATCAGGGCTATGCTAACATTTTAGGTGCTCCACTGACAAAATAATGCAATCTAAATTCAGTATAAATATGAAGTAGTATCATAGAGCTAACTAGTGTTGCACACTGTAGAAGAGCTGAAGAGAGGAAAGACCCTCTGAAGGCATTGCATATCTGGTGAACTTGGCAGTTGTCTGCTATCACATCAATTTCACACCACATCAGGTGGTGTGTTTGTAGCTTGCCGTGCAGCTCCCAAGAGCCAAAAAAAAATTAACAATGTAGGTTTAAATTTTCAATCCTTAAATTTCAGTTGTTGATGGTTGATTTGGCCACCCGTGTGTTTATTGGTGTTAACAGCCAGTGTGTTTTTTTAATTCAGACTTCCATTTATAGCTGACACATGTATCGACCACCAGTGGGCAGCAACTGTGGCTTGAACTGCTGCTCGGTCAGATAACAAAAAAAAGAGCGACCACCACCTGAGTTCACGGCACAGCCAACAAACTGTGGGATGACACGCTTCAACAGTCACATTGTTTTGTTAAGAAAGACATAACTCTGCTGACACCAGATGTTGTCTTTAACAATTGTTGAACTGTACTCATGTCACTGCTTCTGTCTTCCACATGACATCTACTGCACGTGTGCACAGCTTCCCGCCAATCCCCCGAGTGTGTGTATATATAATCTGAATCTCACGCAGGAAAGGCAGACTCTGCCAGTGACAATGACAACTACATATAGAGTTGTAGTCACAGAATAAGCTGAACTGCTACTGCTGATAAGAAGCCATACATCATATTAAACATGAGGCAAATCTTCAGGATTGTATCTAAGGAATGAGAATAACTGGAAAAGATGCTATAATTATATGACAACTCTACATTTATCGGCTTTAAAAGTTATGATTTTAATTACATTACAATCTACGAGTGCGCAGGTTGGACTGAGAAGGATTGGGATATGGAATCTTGGGCTGAAAAATGATCTTAACCTTAAGAAGATGATGAATACTAACTGAGTTCATGCACCTTTTCATTTATCACATCATGACTGGCTGCACGCTCAGACACATTTTCCCGAGCACTCCTTCACATCCGTCTCATTACCTGGTTTAGTGAAAGTCATACGGGGAAAACCTCTGCACCTTGCAATTGCATGTTTGAATGCAAAGCAGAATGCTAAAAATGTACTCCACCACTCAGTGCCTGAAATAATGACCCCGTGCCAGATCCCCTTTCTTCTGTGAGTAATTTCATCATTCTGAACTTTATAGCTGTTCCTTTCTATTCACATGCTCAGTTAAAAAGGCAATGATGCACATTTTCTGAAGTCATAAAGAAGCATATAGCATTCCATCTCTCCATGAAATTGGGTATTTTTTGTCCTTAAACTGGCACTTAAGTCACACTTTTTAGACACTTTGTCAAGCGTATTACTTGATAACTGAATAACTACCATCTACTTTTAATTAAAGAGACGAGGGAAATTATGATGTATATTTTAGGACCTAATTAGTACGCAGACTCTGGGGAGTGAAGTGATTAGATGAGTAAAGACTCCCAGTGGATGCTGCAGACGGGAATATGTAAAAATGCATACACACACACACTTGCAGGTTGTGGTTGCACTTGGACTCTCAGCCCAGCAGCACTTAAAGCCATTTTTTACTTTGGTGTGACATTTTCATTTTCCAGCGTGCAGCGCTAGCTTTATATTCACCTTCAGCGTTTCAGGCTTTTCCCCAGCTTTCTTTGTCAATAATTGGAGTCAAGCGCAATTATCTATTGAAAGAAGAAGACAGAAAACATACGCAGAGCACTATCGATAACAATAACATCACACAGCCGTTGTGTGTTACACTGGTTGCTTTCAGAGCTCCTATCAGTAAAGTGGCCACACAGTGAATAAAACAGCGAGAGAGGGAGAAGGAAACAGCGTTTGTTTTGCTTTCCGCTTTCACAAAGCAGTCTGGTCCACGGGAGCGCCCACTTGGTTCCCCTTAGAGAACAATGCAGACACAATGGTGACTTCAAGCAAAGCCACGCCTCGTTTTGAGACGGACATAATGGAGTCTGCACAGTTAAAACGCTGTAATTGTGGCCAAAATTACAATTCTGAAGTCATGTGGGATGTCTTAAATTGTGAACAACACGAGTAGAGAAGCCATAATTGCCAAAAGAAAGGAGAAGTTAGCTATAGAACTTTTTTCCTCTTTGTAGATCGACAGTCACACTCTGGGGAATCATCATACTGACCTTGATGTTCTTTTTTTTTTTTTTTAAATGCCTCTTCCCAGCTTTATTTATTAATAATTATAACACCATATTGTAACATTTAACAGCTCTGTGGTTGTTACTGCTCACTCCTTTCAACAGATAATTAGGCTACACTCCAATTTTTGATAAAGACCGCTGGAAAAGAGATGGATAAAGGAATATCAAGGTTAGTTAGGTGATTCCACATAGTGTTTTTAGGAGGGCAGAGCAGGCCCCAAATGCAGACAGGACGAGGAGGAGCTGACGTGGACCAACCTGTGCACTATAATGGAGTCTCACTGGCAGGCAGACAGGCAGGTAGACGAGGTTTAACACGGGAAACAGGCCTAAAACAAACAGGAAAAAGAGTCCAATGAGCGGTGACGATCTGACAGAAGAGTAGAGGATCTGGGCTGGTATATGTAGGGAGTGTGGGGATGAGGGAATGAAGTGCAGGTGGGGAGATGGGCGAGGAAGGTCAGGTGAGGGGAATGAGGTGATTGCCACGGAGATGGGAGCGGCTGCAGGGAGGACCTGAGAAACCTGAGGGCATCTGGTGGAAGGACGGAGAATGGCAAGGAAGACTTATTGATTATTGATGTTACATTATTAACTATACTGCCCTCAGATAGTTGATCACACTTTTATGTGAATAAATACATAAACAAAACTCATTAAACTAATATTAATACTCTCTAATGTACTTTACAATTGTCACTTCATTACCAGTCCTCAGTAAATTCTGTTATTCATTTCATCTCCTTACATAATATCAGATGTTTACACTGTACCAAATGCCCAAGATATGAATCACACACAACATTGGTGGTGGTAGTTTTCTTACACCTATTGGCATTCAAGCTAGCTTTAAACTATCTACACTCAGCACACCATCTCAGTTTGTTTTAGGTAAGAGGGCCTCCGTCTACAAACACTATTTTTACTGAGTTCATGGCCTGTATAACCCTGTGCCGCTCAGCAGACCTCCATAAAGCAGCAATAAGCAGCAGGACACGACAGCAGCCCATGTCAGGCTCCTTTATCAGCACAAATTTCAGTTTTGATGAGTCTTCATTTATCATCTCTTGAAGATATAATTGCAAAGATTTTTATTTCAATAAATGTCTTTTAAGTCACTATCTATCACCAAATGAGGACATAATGGTAACTGAGCCTGTGGCCAACTGACAAAAGCCTGCAGCATTCACAGTATTACAACCCGGGTGTCTGTGGTGACTTTCCAAGAAAAATCACAAGCGGTGCACTGTTGGTTTTTTTAACAAAACATTTAACACAATAGACTCACTCTTCAGCTCGCTGTTGTATTTCTGTTGTATGTCTGTGTGAAACTGCAAACTGGTTCTCTGCTAGTGTTGAGAGTCAGCCGTCACTATGGCAGAACAAAGAAAAGGTCTGCAGACGATGAAACTGAAACTGAAGTAAGGTCCAAAAACACACGCGTTTACCAATTATTGTTATAGGTACAGCAGAAGAGAATGAAATGAAAGTCTTTGAGATAATAACTTTAATTATCCAGCTGGCTTTCATTTCCCAGACATATCATTTAATTTAGATGCCCTAAATGCACAGCTCTATCTTTTATAATTGTCTTTTCTTTTTTTTCTTACAAAGCCAGCAGGCTCAGCTGTTTTGTTGTAATTCACTGCGCCGTTCATTCCCGGGTGTATTCCTTAAAGAGCCTGAGCACCCTAAGCGCCACCGTGAGTAAGCCAAACATTTATTCTCTTTCATGTGCTGTATGTCGTGGTTTTAGAGTCGCGTGTTTTCAGGAAATTGCTCATAAGGCCCTAATGCTCTTTTATCATGTCAGACAATCGAGCAGGTCCCTGATGAATTTTTCCATCCTGCTTTGAAAGCAGTGGAGGGATGACACGAGAACACCTTCTCGCGTCTGCTCATCTGCCGCTCAGCAGTGACTGTGTGACTTTGGTTGCTGTGTCGAAAATAAAGCTTCAAATTCTTTCGCAGTGGATCGCTATGTTTACGGAGATGGCTTAATGCTGTGTGTGTGTGTGTGTGTGTGTGTGTGACTTAAACGCTTCAACCCCACTGGACCCACTGCAGGGTCTGTCAATATGAATGCATGCTGCATGGCAAAGCACACAACTTTATTCTCTCAAAAGTATCTCAAGAAGCTAAGTGCAAAAACTAGGAAAGATGTGGATCCCCATACTAAATATACACTTTATGTGTTGACATTACTTTCTCATGTAATTTACTGAATGTAATGTATCTTTAAAACAATTACCAGAAAAACTGAAGCAGTTCTGCCTTTCTGCACTGTGTAAGACTTAGTCAGGTTTTTCTGTTAATGGCATCTGGCTTATTACGTTAAGCTCTGGTTGCTCAAAGGCTGTGGACTTAAAGGGAGAGAACAGCTGGCATAGAAAGACTTTACACAGTAGCCCAAATCTGATGAGTCAGACAAAGTGATACTATAAGCTGACTGTGAACTCTGAGGTCAGGTGACTTACTGTAGGAGTTGTGCAACTTTTAACATGGCAACATTATCATGGATTATATAAAGCAGATCATACATATATAAAACAGTAGTGGAGTTTATGATCAAATGTATAGTATCTGCTCTTAAATGTCCCACTGACTCCTGTTTAACATACTGAATGCTTATGTTTTAGTCTTTGGACCTCAGCTCACATCACAGCTTTCTAATGCTTTAGTGGACTATGCTAACATGCTAAAGTAAAGCAGGAATGATGTTTACCATGGCCACACAGCATGTTAACATGCTAACACATGCTAACAAATTAGCATTAAACACAAAGTATAGCCGTGGAAGATGGGAATACAATTAGTTTTGCATTTTACTGATATGTAACAGTTCAAATGAATTATTTTGAAGTCAAATATTACTCCGCTACCAGTGAAGTCAAATTTTACTTGATTTAATAAGATTTGAGTACTTGTTTTTAAACACACTTAAGCATTCGAGTATTAAGTATTCAAGCACACTTTCAATAATAACAACATATTGCTGTATTTTTTTTTTTACAGCACATTCATGAGGTGGTTTCAGAGCTTTACTTCTGTAAATGCAATGACTCACTTGTATAAGCACCATAAAACACAAAGCCTAGAAATGCACACACACACACAGGTGCTCTAGTTCTGAATCTCAGTGGTTATGTGCCATCTCAGTTACCATTACCAGGTTGATTGTCTGCACTCTGCTAACAAAATAGAGCAGGTGTGTTTTACTTTGAGAGCAGATGTCTTCCTTGGGCATGTTTCACAGAGCTGGCTGCTGTATTTCCGCTTTTACATCAAACCCAGCAGAGAGCGAGTACTGTGATAGCTTTTTCTCCTGTGGGGAACAAATACTCAGGTACAGAACAGTACTCAGGCACTTATGTATTTTGTTGCTGTCCACCGTTCCTAATATAGTTTTCCATTGTACGTACCTCCTTGAGGACAGAAAAGATATCACAGTGCACGATACGTACACCACGTTCCCTTCAGCATGATTATCTTCTCTGTTTATCATGTTTGCTTTCATTAATCTACTGCAGGGCGAGAGAAAAGACAGATTGTCTATAGATTCAGTGGCTTGGCTTTTTCTGTTGTAATAATGAAGACATAATCTGGAAAGCCTAATCAAGAAGCTCATCTCACATACAAAGGTACAAAGAGACAACAACCCTTTCATCATTCAGCACATCTATTCACACTTTGGTCTTTTTCTCTCTTTGTGAATTTGCTTTGTTTATGCGTGTGTGTGTGTGTGTGTGTGTATGTACAATCGTGACTCGTGACAGGATTCCACAAACCCGTTTGTTTGTCTGTGTAAAAGACTTTTCAGTTATCCTCAGGGAGAACTGCCTCTTGTAAATGCTCATTTTCTGACACAACAATCACGCGACTTGAGCTCCATATGATTTGACTAGCTGGCTGTTAAGCTGCAATGTGTTACTCAAACATGTTCACCTTTTCACAAAGTCAGTGCGCTCGTTAACATTTATAAACCAACCAATCACAGCCTGGATGGGACAGGACATTTAAAAAAAATTTGCCATGGTGCAGCAAGCTTTAGAAATGTTGAACTCATTGTTATTCATGAATAGTTATTGATTACTGACAAGTGAATACAGTTGCTGTTTGTCCACGGCTCACAGCGTACGTATCTTTGGTGGTCCCACCTGCTTACGATCAGGTAAATGATCGACTGGTGGTTTTTCTAGTGTCCCGCCCCCTCACACCTTGTGTGCTGTTACACAAGGCTGTCACATCACTGCTCAGAGGTTGACGCCCAGAAATGTCCTGAACACCGCAACCTAAGAAAACACACACACATCTAGTGGGTCATAAATGATGACTGAGAAGGATTATTTTCCAGTCCATACATTGTTGTTTAAGAAAATCCTACCTGTGATTTAAGTCTATTTATCACATGCAGGGTATAATCATAGTGGAATGAAACATTAACATAAAGCATTAACACATTAGAGACTAACCACCAGTGTAGACCACTTTTCTTTCACAAGGAATTAATGAAGGAACAAAATGCAGTAAAAGTATGACTGTTGGTTGTGTATTTCTTGAACTGCTGTATGCTAGTAATACAGATAGGTGACATATTAAAAGAAACCAATATAAATTGTCTTAGTATGGTTTTGGTCCACCACGTGCCTCCAGAACTCCTTAATTAACATTAACATTAATATTTCTGTATATATTATTTCCCATCTATTTTTTTTATTAAAGTTAATTTAATTAAATGTACTTACTACAAATCTATCTGTAGTAGAAAAATATGAATTATATACTGTCTTTTGTATTAATTTTGCTATTCATTTTTTTCTTTACGTTTTATTTCTTTTCTCTTGGGTGAAAAGACACCAGACACATCTCTCTCTCTTTCCTTTTTGCTTGTACAAAACAATATTTACTTGTGAGGAGAATATTTTGTGAATCAGTGGCTTATTTTATTGATGATTATTTTTGTAAGAAACCTTGTTTTATACAAATTATGATTCCATTAGCATAATCAAAATAGTCAAGTGTTGTTCTGTCATGTGCTGTGAAGCATGATATGAAGCTGATGTGACAGTGCATGGTAAACATTTACCCAGAATAAATGGTGAGAATGTGCAATAAAGGGATGGCTTTTTTTCAGCGGTGTATAACAGCACACAGCCTTCCTGTTTGGCATTGAGCAAATGTTTGTATATTTGCGTGGCTTTAGGACAAAAATGAACATATTGTCAAACCAACCTCCAGCTACATGACTGGAGATGGGCCCATGCAAATGAATGCTATCAGAGACAAAGTGTGATAAATGTGCTGTCAATAGAGATAGTGCGGTGCCACATCACACTCCCCATCACAGTCCAACAGAGCCAAAAGAAATCTCAGAGGCCCTCACAGGCAGCATTGCACATCATCTAAAGTGTATGAAATGCTGCATGCTGCAGCACCGTGGTAAACTGTATCATCTCGAGTGTTTGCCTGTTGGTTTTTTACTAGATTTTTCTACGCCTCAAAGACTCTGCCTTGTTCCTTTGTGGTCACTCAGATGTAACATAAATGAGAGAGTCATTTGGGTTTAACACCCACTTCTAAAAATGTTCCTGACCTTCTTAACATTTACTGTGTAGCTGGAGGTCTTCCCTGACACGGCTCTTCTAAAGAATAAAGTACAAAGGCCGATGGCAGCTATCAGTGAAATAGTCTGTCATCTTTTCTGAATAGGCTGTGATAGCAGACAATAAAATACCTACAGCTCAAGTGCTGCAATGTGATATTAATTTTCTTGCCAAATCAATCCCACTTAAGCTTGCATAATGTCCCATTTGCAGCCACAGTCTGTGGAGACCTAAGGAAAATGAGAAGGCGCTGCACATTTAGAGTTATTGGTTGATTCTTTTGCCACTCTGCTGTTTCCTCATCATATATAGGATCCGTCAAATGGTCCATACCCCCTGAGCCATTTACTGTGCAGCTCCCTGATGCCTGGGATTATTTCACTTCTCTGATGTGATTACTATTTTTGACCAGCTTGACAAGATGGGTAGCTGATTGCCTACATTCCCAAGGTTGCCGTGACAATAAGTACCTGCTGTTACGAAAACGAGAAGGGATTTTTAAGTGCTTCTAAAGCTGCACTAGAAAATTTTGCAAGTGGCCACAGAAGGCAGTGGTGTCGATTTAAGAGACGACTGTTCTTGGGCATGTGAACACTGAGGTTGAGATGGCTTGAGACATGTTTTTAATTAATTTAATGAGGAACTGGCCTGCCGTTAAGACAATTTAGAAATGCCCATGAGATTATTATATGGTTCTTATTTTCAAAGAAGTAGTAAAGGTTAATGTTGAGAACAGGGAGTACAGCAGCAACACTCCCACAGACAACGGGACAGGTTATAAACAAAAACGATTCAGTGAGACGATCTGCATCTTTATCTGCAGGTCATAACATTGGTTATTATAGCTAAATGTGTGTCGGCATAACTGCGGTATTTACACAAGGTAAAAGATGAACCAAAAGTCAGTCTGAAAACTGTGATGGGAGATCAGTCTGAAAGGTGAGAGTCATGTGATCAGCTAGGGTGACCGAGCTAACACCACCATTATTAAGCTAATCTATGAGCAGTGGTCCCCTCGAATGTCTCCAAACTGAGATAGACGTCTACACTGGACAGTTTGGGGGACAGATTCGCTGTCTGTCTTTGTTTTCTCTTCAATCAAGTGGGGGTTTGATTGACTAATATAGAGATGACTTTTCTTTTAAGGCTGCATTACATGGGAGCCAAATATACAGAAATGAACAAACATAAGGCTCAGTTTGTAAATGCATATGATGCATGGCGGTTATGTTATCTTTGAAGTTGTCAAATGTCATTGTCTTAGGAGGAGATTATGTGTCTTTCCCTTAGAAAATTTGTGTCTTTGGCAAAAATGCTTATATTGTATATATATTTAAATAAATACAGAGTGTAAAAGCTATTTCTGTAGTTCATGTGGTGAGTTTCCTACTCAGAAAAGAAAAGAATTTAATATGTTGTCTCAACCTTTTGTGACAGTTTGGTTTGGGTTTGGTTCAGCAGCTCATCCTCCCCCAGCATCAACAAAATGTAAAAGTTCAAAAGCAGTTTTCAAGCAATGGCAGCACTTTAGGAGGTGTGGTACAACCACAAACTCTTGCTGAAATAGAGGTAAATTGACCACTGACCAATTTTGTTTTACCCTAAAGCAGCTGTGTTGGTATTGCTGGCAAGTATACAGCATCTCCCTGGATACCATCACTGAAACTGTTGACCTAGGTGTTTTTCTCCATGTTTTTCTATCTTGCAACGGAATAGGTTTGTCCCACATGGCTGAGAGTGAAAACTGAAAGCTTTTAACTTAAGTACCCAGAAATCAGATGCCAAAAGGATAACAGCAGATAAAACTGCCAGGTTGGTGAGTCTGCCTCTCTGTAGCCCCATCACTGCTGGCTGCTTAGTACAGATATTTTGTGTTTTACTATGGAACTGAAGTGAAATTAAAATATTCTTTTGCTAAGAAATAAGTGCAAACATCCTTGATTTTGTTTTGGCTTGTGTACTTATGCGATCAAAATGTTAATTTATAAAACAAAGAAGCAGTACAAAGAAGTCATATTCATTTTTCTCACAGTGGCAGTGGCCCCTACATTAATGTTTGCCATACATCGGGAATCTTTGGCTGACTGACAGTGGAGGTGCTGGTGACACGATTGGTGCAATATCTCTGTGGGAAGACAGAAGAACTGTTTGTTATACCATTTAAATTCCAACGGCCACACAAGCAGCGAGAGGGCCAACTTTGCTAGTTGTTGCTTGTCCCGTCTGTGATTTCAGCTCCTCATTCTGACCACCACTCCATCTTGTGGTCAAAATGAGGGAGTTACGTACGTAGTGCTGAGATAATAGATTGGATTAAACGACTAGTAGTCCTGTGACCTCAGCACTCCCTGTTTTCCTCTGTGATTTGGTTACACAATGTTCCCTATGCAAACCTTAGAAAAGTATTCATTTTTTTGGCCACTGCAGCAGCGTGCAAGGAGGAGAGAGAAGAAGAGCTTAGGGGAGCGCAGCACTCTGTGTGAATGTTGGATTTAAATGTTGGCTTTGTCCCAGTCAAACATGTTATCATTCAGGGCAGACAGAAGACATCTGTAGGATCACAAAAATACATCTAAAGACACAACCTGCTGCTGGATAACAGCTGAAAGAATAATGTTTCGACTCCCCCACCCAAAGTTCTTGCAAAAGGAATGCTAAGTAACAAATCACAGGTAACATATGGAGTGCAGAGGTCACTGATGGAACGACTTGTTGCCTGGAGTTTTGGCAATCTGGTCACGGATGAGCAAAGCAGTGAATGTGCAGAGGTTTGATAATGGCAGCCAGGATAACTTGCTCCCACTTTTTGAGTAATAGCATGATGGGTTCTTCTAAATGTTGAATGTCGTAGGGACAGACATCTAAAACCAATCATTGTACATGACTAATGCTATATGAAAAAAAAATCCCTCTATCGGTGTTGATAGGCTGTCAGTTGCACACCGAAGGCGCTGACAATACATCTCCCAACATGGCCTGCACTCAGATCAGGTCAGTCAGCTGCTGCCATGAGAGACACCCACCCAGAAGCTTTAAGCTGAGGTGTCATTTCTATAGTATGTCCACAACTGGCTCTGTGCTCCTGTGATAAATGGAAAAATATGCCCAATAATTGCAGTATATACACACTATATACTTATTTTACTTTATATATATGTGTACTTTTTTTAATATTTTTTATATTTCCTTACACAAGACGTGAGGAGAACTCAAATTTCCGTTTGACTTTCAAGCTGCTACTATATACTCAGTACTTCTACATTACTAATGGATGCTTGTAGGTGAAAGAGCTCATAGAGACAAACCAAGAGAGACTGACTCTGCAGCTCTCAGCTCTGTGAAGCTTTAGAGCCACTTTCAGCCCATCGCTTTGGTTTTCTGGCCTTCAGCTCTACTGTTCTGGTTCACTCTCACTGCTCTCAGAGGCTGCTTTCCAACAGTTGTTTGCAGCGAATAAGCTCTAAAAACTGTCCACGCTGCCTGCACAGCAGCATACAGACAAAGTTAGCGACTAGCTGGTGAACACAATGGAGCAGGTGAAGAGCCTGCTGAGCCAGACAACACAAATGTATCATGCTGTTGCTTCTCCCTATGTAAGATAAGATAAGATAAGATAAGATAAGATAAGATAAGATAAGATAAGATAAGATAAGATAAGATAAGATAAGATAAGATAAGATAACCCTTTATTAGTCCCACAGGGGGAATTTAATAAATAAAATAAGTATACAAGGAGCAAGAAAATAGAATAGTATCTCAACATGAGGTAATTAAACCTGTACATAGTGCAAATGGACATGCCTGAGAATATACATATAGATAATCAAATATATATCCCCTAGTAATTGTTAAGTTCACCATATAAACTAAAAATCATCAGGTTTGTGTTCACAGTTTGTTTATGCCACCCAAAATGACCAAAAACCTGTTGCAGAATTTTATGTGAGTACTTGGGCTAAATCGACCATGTGGCCATGGTTATGAATATGGCACTACTTTGCTTCCTTTTATGAAAGTCTCTCCTAACGCAGCTTTCAAGCGACATTCTTGTTCATCTGTAAAGGTTTTTTTTTTAACTTCCAGCCCGAAAGTCACTGCGTCAGAAAGCAGAACACTATTAGAGTCTGACCCACTGAATTATTTCCCCATCACTTCCTTTATGAGTTTTCTTTCTTACTGTAGTTGTTGAACATTGTCTGAAGCCTTAATTCCTCCAGTCAGCAGCCAGAATCGGCGATGCTGGGCACTCGTGGCACTTCTTGACTCGCGAGGGGGGGAATTATATGTAAATCACTTGACATATTACCTCCCCTCTCACCTTCACAACGCAGAGCACATTTCTGCAATCCAAATGCGGTAGGCAAAAGATTTGTCACACGGCAGACTGGAGCATGTGCAGTTTTCTGAAGCAAGCGGTGTGAAATGCTTATTGGTGTGAACAGCATAGGCTCGCTGATTTGACTGATAATGCACGCCTGCGAAGGCAGGGCGGAGGGGGGCGGTCGATTGAAAGAAAGACCTCAGTGTGTCAGGAAATACGCTCGCTCAGATTGTTTATGTTAATCTTCTCCCTGCCAACCGAGAGAAGTGAGTCATTACATTAGATTTGTTGAGAGGATCCTCCGGAGAACAGGAAGCGCCGGTTAACGATCTGAAGAGGGGGGGATAACAGTTATGACAGGACAGGAAGGACGTGACCATGACTTGATAGCCATGGTAGAGATGTTTTATTAAAGACACTTAATTGTTCCTTTTAGATTTTGCTGTCAGATCCTTAAATGCAAAATTCCCTAATGGTTTTCAAAACGTGGCTTCTCTCAAGATTAGCATCCAGTAGTTTCCTCTTCCTTATGTCACTGTGCTCTCACAAAGTATTAAACTGGAGCAATTTACACCACTTCTATTAGGGGAGGTCAGCGCTGCTAAGTGATGCCCTCCCGATTGATTCATTCCCTCTCTTGGCATACCTCTTTCCCGGCGAAACACAACCGAGCACTTTCCATTTTCAAAAAAAATCTCACTCTCAACAGTCGGGTACCAGCACGACATGTCTGACTGGTGGCTCGTCTTCTGTGTCAGCGAGCAGAGGTCTGAGGCCAATCGTCACACTTCAGAAAGCTTTAGAGTTTCATTCCAACATCTCCTCACACCACCTCAGTAAGCACAGCCAACACTGTGTCTATCTTCCTTCCATTTACGAATCGCGAGGCACAAGAAATGTAGAGTTTCACAGAGACACGGACAAACTGAGGCCTCATAAATCCAAGTGCAGGAAGCAGTCAGTCAGGGGTACAAGGGGTTAACATGGATTATCAACCACATGGACAGCAAAGGAAACTGTATTTTTTGCGCACTAGCAGCCGGGCCAAAGCCATGTCAGTGTGTTTGTTGATCAGCAGGTTTGCCAATCAGTCCAACGCTGGCTTTCATTGAATCTGCCGTGGATACTCACAGTTCCCAAAGGATGATTCTTTATCGTTTGTCGATCCCCTGACCTTTAGTGTGACGCCACCATCAGGTCAGACTGCCCCCTACACTAAAGGCCCGGTATTACCAGCATTTAAAATGTCAAAATCAATTCATTTCAATTGACCTATTGTGATAAGTGAATTTGGTCATATAGTGGGGGTGATGTAAATAACGCATGTGAACTTTGACATACATTTAAAGTAAGTGCCACTGACAAATAGTGAACAGTTTTGACAGTGCTGACATTCGGAAAATGTAGCTCCGTACGCGTGCCGCAACATCCACTTTCCTTTAACCTCCTTTCTCTGAGGGTAAACTGCTCCACAGAGGAGACATGGTTTGCACAGTTCGGATGCACAAATTCATCTCTTGAATAATTGAATAGAGCTGTTGTGACTGATGTTCCCAGCTGCTGAGCATGATAGTGATTACTTTACTAACTAGTAAAGGTCACCGAGCTCACCAGGTTTGTCATCAAACCTGTTCTTTGACTCTTTCCAAATCAAAACCCTGCTGCAGATTTGCAGAACAACAGTCACGATTGTCTGTCAGGTATCTGCCAAGTTTTCAACACAATCTGCAAATTTGGACAGGTTTTGTAGGCATGATTACTGCATCTATATGGGTGTATTTTACAAAGCCGTGAGTTACAGCAGCCATTTTTCTTTTGAACAGTTGGAGGCAGTTTTGGCAGATTCTTCTCACAGATGTTTGCCATTCAACTTAACATCATTTTAATTGTTTATAGTAAAAAAGAAATGCTAGTCTAAATAATAACAATAATAAAAATAAGAATAAAAACCCCACTTGTATCTTTATGTGAAAAGGTAATATTGATTGATTAATGATAAGATTTTTTTTATGTGATGCTTTGCAATGTTCTTCAGTATGTATTTTAAAAATGTAAAATGTAAAAAAAAAGTCTTGTCTTGTGTCACCTCAGATGTATTAATTGATAACCAATGCTTCTTGTGGGGTTATAAGTCATACTGTATTGTCTTTTCCTCACAAATACAACTAGATTTTACAACTACCTTAGAAAACTTCCTTTAAAGATTGTTTTTAGGCAGTGCTCTTTAGGTATCACTGATCATGTTATTTACCAGTAGTAGGTCCTCTGCTTATAAAAGTAAAGTGGGAAGAGGATTTCTCAGGAAAGAACTATAAGCTGCACTGTTTCCATGTATCAGCTGGAGATAAAGAGAAGAGAAAGCACATTTATATGCAAATGTCAGAACATGACTGTAAATGATTGATCGCCTTGGTGTGAGACAGCACTCTGCTTGTACCCATGCTCCTCCCCATCGTATTATAAGACACCAGATATTGCAGCAATATTGACTGTTTCACCTGACTTGCAAAATGTGAGCATGTATACACACACACACACAGGCAAGATGAGGAACAAACAAATGCATAGTCTGTATTCGCTGTCAAATTCAAAGTCTTTTTTGGCCTCAGTGTCACATTATCAAATCCATTCACATTGAGCCTACAAGTTAAAAGGAGTGCTGATGGAAGCACATGAAATACATGTTGATAGGCCCCAGGGAGTGTTTTTTTTTAACTCCTCAGAACAACACTAGACACCCTCAGCAGAATGAAATGATAAGGGACAGATGAGTGGGTAGGAGCTGGGGGTGGCATAAAATGATTCACCATGGCCTAATTCACTCCTTGGTCACTCTCAGTCCTAATGTTTCAGAGCAATTTTACACCCTCCCTTGATATGCTGGCAGTCGGCCTCAGTTTCACTCTCGGGAGTCAAAAAGGCAAAGGCACCACTGGCTCCCTCACAGAGCGCAGCCCAGCATTTCCGCAGAGCTGCCTCGCCGTCACCGCGGGCTCAGACAAACACGAGCCCGGCAGAATCGGTACAACAGATAAGTCTGAAATCGTGCCTCGAGGCAAGCTTTCATGTACTAACTCAAACCCAGTCTTGCCAGATGACTACCGGCTGGTCTGACTGAGAGTCAGCGCTTTGATAAAGCGGTGCAGAGCTGAAGGATGTCTGCAGATATGGGTTCTGATAAATATTAAAAGTTAAGAGTTCAGCTCGGTTCGCTGGCCAGTGGTGATATGTGGCTCCAGAGCCGGTTTGTTTGTGTTGGATGTCCGCCGGCTCATTCCACCTGGCCAGAGATGAAAAATCCAAGTGAAGTCTTTTAGAGGAGGCTACTTAATATTGCACTCCTCTACCTCAGCGCTGGTTTCCACAGAAACAGATATAGCATTTATCTGTCATCTATGGCTCTCAGTTTATCTGTTAGTCTATATGATGTGAGCTCTGCTTTCCTCACCCTCTACCATACCATATCTCAACACAATGAGATGAGCTGCTGGTGTTTCACAGAAAAAAAATACTCACTTAACTCCTCCATCATTTCACTGTGACCAAATTGCCAAACGCTCTTTGACAGAATGAGGCTGGAGAGTTGCCTATAGCACCATTGAGGGAGTTTCATTTGACAGTCACAGGGGCACGGGCTTCTATTCTCCTTGACTTCTTTTTCCTGTATGGCTCAAAGACCACATTAAACAGAGGTCGCCTGCTCTGGCTGGGTGGATCACAGGACAGGACGCCTACTCAATATCCCCAGTTAGGATGAAAAGCTGGGGGAGCTGCTGCTCTGCATGGAACCTTTGCTTTGCAATCAAGAGGAGTTATACTGTTGGATTTTGTGTGCAGGAGGCCAGACGTCCAATGGAAAGTAACAAACCTTAACCGTGAAATGAGGTCCCTTAGGGTAAATGGGTTCTGTGCTCTGAAGGAGAGTAGAAAGAGTGAAGATGATATCCTTCTACCTGCACCATCTTGCATCCTGGGTGATCACATTGTAATTGGATGGCAGATAAAACTAATAAAATGTAGTTTAGAGGCTCAAAAGTTTAAGATAAGACCCAAAGTGCTTGATTTTTGGCCTGATACACATTTCTAGACAACTTTAAGCGCAATATTTCTGTTAAATACATTAACAACAAAATGCCCCCTAGTGTACATCAACACAGGAAAAAGTTTCCACAGTACAAACTTGTAACTACTATCCCAAAATTTATAGTCTCTCAGTAGCTTTGTTGTACTGGCTCAACACAAGTTTGATCTTAAATTTGAGTGTGAAGTCAACGCTAACTGCAGTTTCCACTCTGTTCGGTGGCACCATCTGTACTTACTTTACGACTGAGCAAACTTTCCTGTGATCAAATCGTTGTAGCTGAGATTGGTTGTTTCACCTCATGCAGCATTCAGGTACAATGGGAGAGAAAACCACTACCACCAAGTGAGAGAGGAGACCTACAACCGCGTGTCAAATAAATAAAAAACAGACAGTAGTGTATTATGTCATGTCTGAACTATTGTAGCTCACATATGATGAGCATGTTTGTGTCTCCCCTTAATAATTCAACAATCATTCATTAATGGTTTCTGTTGTGCCTATATCACATGTGGTCTATGGAAAACTCCTACAGTTGTTAATTTATGTAAAAAAACTACTCAATTTTAAGTCATATCTTAACTAACCAACTCCAAAGCCAAGTGGCTGAGTTTGGTGAAACAACAAAAATGTGTCTGAACTGTAAGAGTCCAAATGTTCTGGTCTGTAAGTGTTTTAGCATCAAACTGAGCTCCAGAGGACTCCTGCTTCACTAAGACATCCTCACAATCAGTGTGCTGCTGCTGGTTAAGGAATCTCACCATGTTGGCATTTTAAATGCCAGAAAAAAAAAAAAAAGAAAAAACACAATGCTGAATTTTAAAAAGGAGAGAATTTAATGGCCAGTTAATAGGGAACCAAAGTGCTCACCAGCAAACAGAAATAATCCAGCCACACTGGAGATGGTGGTTTGCACAACTCTCCACTACTTGGCCGCTGATAAAGTGCTGCAGTTTGCAGTGCTGATGAACTATCTAAGCTGTCTGCTTGAATTATTCATCACAGCCAAAATGCACTCAGAACCCAAGTTGTTTGACATGTCCATTAAGTGAACATTAAATAATCACCAACTGCAGTAAAGAAATAAATTAATAATGCTGACTTCATGATTACTGCTGGATTCAGATTGATGCTGAATTACACAATAAAAAATGTAGATTGTTTGGCCAACTGAAAAAAAAAAAAAAATCAGTATTAATATATGCAGATGGCGTTTGATGCAAGAATACACAGTAGGCTACTTCACAAGTTATTTTCTATTTATCTACAAATCGGGATAGATACATATAAATTAATTCGTTCCTGAGGTTCCTGTCTATTAATACATTTTCAATTTCACATTCACTGACTGACACTTCAGTGAAAGTTGCCCTCAGCAGATTTGTGAATAGATCATGAGAGGAAACTCTTAAACTGGGCTGTATGTTTTTATTTAATCATGTATGCTGTGTAAAAATCCATCAGTTGCGTCCAATCCAGGGTTAAGATCAGCAATAGTATATAACAGTATAGTGACATTGAAAACTCTGTGGTGTCCCTAACAGGGACTGAAAAGAAGTGGATGTCTGCCAACATCTCTGCGACACCCCGCTCCTGCAGACTCTCCTCATCCTCCACAACATCATGAAGATATGTCTGTTCCTCGCCCAGAAGGGAGTGCAGGTTCTCGTCTGGGCTCCATCTCAACTATAACTCACTCTTGGCTGATGTGGCTGCATGTGTCCCTCCCACCCCTGCAGCTCATCCAGAATACAGACACCTGGCTGGTCTTCAACATACAAAAGTTAACCTCACTACAACACTCCTCCGCTTGCACAGGCTGCCGATGGCTGCTTGGTTCATGGTCAGGACATGGTCACACCTTACACGCCAACCTGTCCACTTCGCTATGTTACTGCCAGTTGGCTCGCTACGTCCTCACTACGAGGGGGGCCCAGTGACCGCTCAACAACATCACAACCGTTTGTAGTCCCGGCTCCACAATGGTAGATCAAGGTCTCTACTGACTTCAGGACAACAGACACTCCAAATGTCTTCTGTCAAAGACTAAATCTAAACTGTTCAGACTGCACCTCAGAACATTAAGATCATCTTTCTCTACCTCCTGTTGTTATATATGCAGAATGTGAAACAGCTCAACATACTGGATGAAGATACTTCCATAATTCTTGCAATATTGGTTTCTGTCTACCTTGGATAAAAGTGTCCATTAAATAAATGTGATGTAGTGTATGGTGTCTGAACTTTAAGTGCTATTTAAGAGCACTCCTAGTGGTAAGATAACATCCATTAAAAAGAAAAAAAACAGACGCGCATGTCTTATATTTGGAAATATTTATGTATGTTTGTTTTATGTGGTAGAACAAAGCAGGGTTTATTTTGATATGAATGTCTGAAGAGGTCTGACACTTGACATGAAGTATGGTCTCACATTTTGTCAGACCCATTTCAGCAATTTGGCTCCAGTTATTAACACAAGCATGCAACTTTTAGGAAGGAACTTAGGAAGACACAGTTATACAGTGCATAAATAAATCAAAACAAGACACACTCCATGGCATGCCAACAGGAAGTAAGTCCATGCTGAGAAAATCTAATATATACACTATATTGGTGTAATTTCTGGAAGCTGTTTACGTTTTTCACAAACTGTCAAGGTGTTTGTGAGCATACATGCATGCTACACGTATTAGCAAATTTAGCTCAAGGCTGCACTGTGTTGCATGTGTGTTGCAACATGCTATGTTGCAACACACAGTAGCTTTGCTACCACTTGCACCCAAGTTGAACTTCAAACAGGAAAAAAAATCCTCCTCAAAGAGGCACATCGCCCCAAAACATGTTTACTGCCAGTTTGAGGGAGCTTAGATACCAGAGAAGGTTATGAGAATCTGTCCTGGAAAAAGGCCAAATTCATATAAATAAATAATGTTTTTAATCAAGAGACACTATAGTTCTCATAAAAAGTATTGATCATCAAATCGAGATGTTTCTGGTGCATATTAACCATTGTTACATTTATATTTCTGATTGGTTGGACCTTTGATGTTGTTGTTAGTGGTGACTGGATGTTAACATATGAGTCAGAAAGATATACTTTACTACAGGTGCAGCTCATTGAACTGATAACAGGGGTTTGTGATTGGCTCTTATTTTGCTAATGAGAGTGGACATTTTGGGGTTACGTAATTGGATGGATTAAAACAGAAGTTTTGAATATACTCTGCTTTGCATAACATTACTGTGACTATCTTCCTCTTTTAGTCCTCTAGTGGCACAGCAGTAAGGATGGCAGTCTGTCGGTGCAGACCATGAGAAATGTCTTTGTATGCTCTGAAACAAAAATTATATTATTATTAGAACTTTAATTGTGACTACGAAAATTTATTACTGAATGTTGAAATCAACATATTGGTGTATTTCAGATGTTTGTCAGGACTCTGGACACCCAGCTTGAAACTGGGACAGTCCTGGACAAACCGCGACGTCCAGTCACTGTGAATGGCTGTAGATATATAAATCATAAATATTTATCATATTCATATCATATCAGATATCATAAATAATCACTTATAGAACATGTTGACCAGAGATGAATGAGTGAACACTAATATCCAACTAAAAGTAAATCCAGATATCAATGTATGTTTATTTTGAGTGTGAAGGGGGCCTGATCTTTGAACGTGCTGACTGCTAAAAAATAAATATAAAAGCTACTGTATTAAGAGTAGAGAAATATGGGACAGTGTTATTATTGTCCCTCTGTTTAGCTTCTGTTTATTGCTCTATTGTGTGACTAAACCTCAGATCTTAGCTAACAGCCTCAGGCCCTTCAGGAAGACTTTAACTAGCCAAAACAGAAACTAATTGGTGTTGCTGAGGGCAAGTCTGTAGTGTATGACTCATTAAGTTTAGTTTTAATTAACTAGTGTAGTGCATGAGTAGGAGTGCAGGACAAAGACCCTATGCCCCAGCACATTAATGTGCTTTATAGTCTGACAAGTAGGGTCCTGGAGAGTCACAGGAGCTGGCGAGTGCTTTTGTTTTATGCCGCGCATTTATTTTTGGAGTATCGGTGGAGAATCTTTCAAGGTGACGAGATGGGAAGTCCTTCGGGTTACGGTAACGGCATCTGAACCAAGCAACAAACTCAAAAACAGCTGAGGGTAACCAAATAATGATGCAGTTTGTGAAGGGTTTATAGCAAACACCAGTGGAAAGACTTCAGAGGGAGGTTAAAAAATACTGGAGCATTATTCATCAACCAATATGCTGCAGCTCTAAGAGCTATCTTTTATCATTCTGCGCTGGTTTATGTCCCGGAGCTGTATGCTCGGTGTGCTCCGCTATCATTAGAGTGACAGACATGCATGGTTTCACTCAGCTCACTTGTGCTCATCAACATTTTACTCACTGGTTGCTGCAGCGTGATTGTTGAGGCACAGCAATGCAGGCTTTGATCCCGTGAAGAAAACCAAGCTCTTGAAGGAGACCTTTTTTTTATCAGTAAAAAAAAAATTAAAAATGATGATCCTTTTGGTTCAAAGTTTCAAAGTCAGCTTCTACAGCCAGTAACAAGATATGAAACTTCCTCTAAACGCTTCGACCCTTTTCTCTCTGAACAGATGAATAATAATAATCCTGTATAAATCCTGCCCAGTCCCACATTATACAGACAGACAGATGCGGTGTGTAACAGGCTGGGAGAGGGTAACAATAGTTCCTGTACAGCCAGGCTTTTGTCTTTCCTTCCCTCTTTTTATCTCCACGCTAACCCAAGTCCGCAGTTTCAAAGTGAGGCCCCACAGCAGTAAGGAGCCATGCGCTTTCATACAGCTGGCATAAAAGTAAAAGAAACCATTGATCATAGTCCTGGGTGTTCACAGAGCCTTGCTGTTATTCTTTGCCATTCCCTCAGGTCCACCTCACGGGCACTGCATGACACACACACACACACACACACACACACACACACACACACACACACACACACAGGAAAGGCTTAAATATAAATGATAATAAAAACATCTCTCCTTTAAATGGTTGGTATCTTGGTAGCTTAATCTGAATGAAAACATTTGTCCTGGGGGTTAACTACACAAGTACACCAATTCATGTCTTTGCTAGGTGATTGGCTATTGATTTGCCATCCGCGTAGTAGATTGGTCTGTGGCTTTTGCCCAACAGAGACAGAGCAAAGAACTATGGTCCCTTGGCATTTCATTTCTGGGGCCATTAACTGGGGAAGTCTTCAACTGTTGTTCATGGACTGTCGGTCATGTTCAAACATGACACTGCTTCAGGCCACGAAATGGCTCCAGATCAATAATCAGCAATTCAGAGGTGCGATATTATGTAGCACATTACCGTGGAGGTGTTGACTGGAATCATTTTCCAGCACTGCCAGAGATATGGAAGTCCAGATTTCCCTCACACACAGAGACACTGCCCCTGCTGCACACAGCTACCTTGGCTGTTCAGCAGCAACAAACACACGAAAGCGAAGTAAGACTGGAGTCCAATATGTTTAGTGAATAGTGATGTGGTGTTAGTATTCAGCATGTGCACACAAACTGGGTTCTTTGCAGACTCTCTTTCCTTTCCATTTGAATGACACAGAGAAATCAAAAGAGCGGCAGAGAGGCGCAGAGGCCTTTCATCTGCCACCAAGCAAAAGTAAGTGAAAGAACAGGGCAGAGTTAGAGAGGAACTGAGTCACTGCTTCCTCTGTAGATTATCTCTTTTTGCTCTGCATGCCATTCAGAAATCCTCTCTGACTCCGGTTTTGTTTTCTGGCTGTGGCCGTCTGCTCCTCTCTGCTCAAATAAACAATGGATGGACTGTCTCCAGAGGAACGGGGGTATCCATCTGAATTCAGGTGTATTTTTTACATATGAATAGAAGCGACATATATAATTCAGAATTTAAGGGAAGGTCATGTACCCCTTTAAAATGGATGTTAATTAAGTTTTAAAAGTTTTTTTTTAAGTAAGTGAGTTGGTCTTTTGGCCCTTTGAGGACCCTTTATATACCTCTTTACAACACCCTCAATTCATTAAGTCGTTTGTCAAATGTTTGACATTGTACAATATAGGATGTGTACATATAGGAAAGAGTCTTGTACACCTTAAAAGTGCAAAGTCAAATTAAAGCTTCACTACTCTGGATCTATGTGTTTAATAGCAGCTGCCTATTTTATATTAACGTGTGTATGGTGTGCACACATTTGAGCACATGGATGATGTCATATACATTCTTGGTTTCATGCTATTCTGTTCATCAACAGCTTTTGGTTGTACTAAGGAGACATTTACAGCATTGAATCAGCATCGGCAGGCAAAATCCCTGGAATGCATTCAACACACACAATAAGTTTTGGTAAGAAACACAACTTCTGTTAGTCAGGTTATAAACTCTTACAGACAACATGAAGACATATTATATGTATTACGTGTTACATTATTATTTATCACATATATATATATATATATATATATATATATATATATATATATATTCACTCCCTATGCTCACTTACAGTCCCCACTCTTAAAGCCCACACTGGCAACATTCACTCACCTTTTAGTGCCTCTGTTCATTATCTGCCATGTGAAAACCCTTTTCCACACAGAGGAGTAAACAGTCTGACTCTGGGTCAGCTCAAGTAGCTTAGACGACTTTTCATTCAGCATGGGAGCAGAGTGCGTCTGCGTCAGAGCAGCCAACAGAAAGGAGTCAGCTCGGTGGCTTCTCGACTGAAAATAGAATCATCTGCGTTTAGTGGCCAGTCCTATTTTTAAAAATACTCCACAGTGGAATTTTAAGGTGTTCTACACCTGCACCAGTGTTATTATACCAAGTCAGACAGACAGTTCAGGTGATATTAATGCCACAAATTACTCCGTGACAGTGAAAAAGTGTAAACAATACCAGGAAACTGAAAATGAAGCACTATCATGATCATTCACAACCATTATTTACACCTGTGCTTTTCCTCCTGTCAGACTGTGTTCTCTGAGAAAGACATTAACACGAGGTCGCTAAAGTTGATGGGAACCATAAAGGTGCAAGAGTTGCATCAAATAATCCTTTCCTATAGCAGACATTTTGACTGGTCAAACACAGGCAGTAGGTCAGCAAGTAGTTATACCAAGGGGAGGCTGGGGCGGGGGCTGAATTATTAACAGGGTAAAGTAGGAAACAGCCCTGGGGCATCAGAACTCCAGGGGTCTTGAATGCCCCAGGCTTACTGTGAATCTGCTGGTTTGTGCTTAATTAGTAGAGGAATATGCACCGTTAAAGCATACTATCAGCTGAAGTAATAAAAGACTTAAGATAAGTCTCACCTGATCTTTTGACAGGTTGTGCTCTGCACGCTGCATGGAGACGAGGAGCCCAGATGCTCATTTTTGCACCAGGCCCACATGCAGGTTTGTCTGCCAGCCATTGCATGAGGAAGATTACAGTAACATGACATGTGCTAAAAATTCATCCAAATGTAATATATGTAATATATAAACGACCAAATAATGGCCATAATGTGTGTTATGCTGTCTGAAGGCCAGACCCTCAAACCAGTATCATATATATATATATATATATATATATATATATATATATATATATATATATACACACACACACACACACACACAACATATGAGTGCTGACTATAGTATGTATTAATGTTTTTGACTGTAACAAAATACATACACTCACACATCACAGAGTGCAGACACTTTGCAGCCAGGTACAGTTAAAGACAGAAAACCATTTGTTGATACCATACAGTCTATGTTTGAGCTGTCAGAGGAAACACAGCATAAACTTAAACTGTGTTATAAACCACAAGGTGACATATAATGCTAGTAGCCCGTCATTTCCCTTTCACATAATTAAATGACTTCACCTCACAAGTTTCCCTGTGCAACTGTCACATGTAATTGAACCATCACCAGTACACTAACTGCCAAAGTGGCTTATGTACACAAAAAGAAAACTTGACTGACATTGATTGTTTAAGTCCAACATTTCAAGAGCTTCTAGGCCAGATTATTACCATTTTTAAGAGAATGTGATATGCTACTGCAGAGAATTGCAGTTCCTATACAAATACTGATACTGATACTTAAGAATAAACTGAACTTATCCGCTCTGTCTGTCTGAGTATTCAATCACTCTCCTGCTATTATTCTCTACTGTTTTGGTAAAAATGGTAGATCACGGCATCTCAAATGGGCTAATCAAGGCAGCGTAGACACCATCATCAAGAGAAGGCGGTGGAAATGGGAGATGAGATTGGACTCATCATGCAGCGGGAACAGGATGACGTCATGAGGGCTGCCTCGAGAGGGGAACAGCAGAGGCCTGATGAGCAGCACATCTGGGGTCTTATCCAGAGGTTTGCTCTAAACAGGCAGGAGCAGGGACCCTTTGTTCCTGCCCTACATGTCCACAGGCATAAAGGTGCAGTTTAGCAAATCACCTCAATTTTGCTAAAGCATCAAAATTTTTGGAAAAAACACAGATGAAGGCTTCCTCTGTAGTAGTTACAGCTCTGAATATAGACTCCAAGGCATCATGTGCTGCGGTAGCGCTGCAGCATTACAGCTTTACAGCAATTAGCAAAGGGTTTTCACATGGAGAGTACATTCACTTTGTTTTATACACTACCAGTCAACACTTTGGACACGCCTTAGTTATTCTTTATTTTCATGACTATTTACATTGCAGATTCTCACTGAAGGCATCAAAACTATGAATGGACACATATGGAATTATGTAGTAAACAAAAAAGTATGAAATAATTATGCTTTCTATTTTAGATTCCTCAAAATCGTCACCCTTTGCTTTGATGACAGCTGTGCAAACCCTTGGACTTCTCTCGATGAGCTTCATGAGGTAGTCACCTGAAATGGGTTCCACGTTTTCAGCACTGCCACGGGCTACCCAGACTGATGCGTCAAGGTTAATTTGTGGAATTTCTTGCCTTCTTAATGGGGTCGGGACTATCAGTTGTGTTGTGCAGAAGTCAGGTTGATACACAGTTGACAGCCCTATTTGACAACTGCTAGAATCCATATTATGGCAAGAACCACTTAGCTAAGTAAAGTGAAACGACAGTCTACCATTACTTTAAGAAATGAAGGTCAGTCAGTCCGGAAAATTGCAAAAACTTTGAATGTACTTCCAAGTGCAGTCGCCAAAACCATCAAGCGCTATGACGAAACTGGCTCACATGAGGACCGCCCGAGGAAAGGAAGACCAAGAGTCACCTCTGCTGCTGAGGATAATTTCATCCGAGTCACCAGCCTCAGAAATCACAAGTTAACAGCACCTCAGATTAGAGGCCAGATAAATGCCACACAGAGTTCTAGTAGCAGACACATCTCTATGTCAACTGTACAAACAGCTGCTAAGAAACCACTACTAAGGAAAAGCAACAAGCAGAAGAGTTGTTTGGGCCAAGAAACACAAGGAATGGACATTAGACCAGTGGAAATCTGTGCTTTGGTCTGATGAGTCCAAATTTGAGATCTTTGGTTCCAACCACCATGTCTTTGTGTGATGCAGAAAAAGTGAATGGATGGTCTCTACATGCCATCCGTCTAGTTGGACCATCATGTATTTTAGCAGGACAATGACCCCAAACACACCTCCAGGCTGTATAAGGGCTATTTGACCACGAAGTAGAGTGATGGAGTCAGGTGACCTGGCCTCCACAATCACCTGACCTAAACCCAATCGAGATGGTTTGGGATGAGATGGACCGCAGAGTGAAGGCATCTCTGGGAACTCCTTCAAGACTGTTGGAAAAGCATTTCAGGTGACTACCTCATGAAGCTCATTGCGAGAAGGCCAAGGGTTTGCAGGGTTTCCTGTTATTTCACACTTTTTTGTTTACTACATAATTCCATATGTGTCCATTCATAGTTTTGATGCCTTCAGTGAGAATCTGCAATGTAAATAGTCATGAAAATAAAGAAAAACTATTAAATGAGAGGGTGTGTCCAAACTTCTGACTGGTAGTGTAGGTCCGTAATTTCCTCAACAAACTGTCGAGGGAACTGGGGAGAGTGTGGAGGTTTGAACTCAATTAAACAGCGAGCTCAATAAATTGAGATTTTCTGTTCTGCAACTCATAATCTCAGTTAAATCCTGTCATGCCAGCACATGTAAAGATGTATTTCTTTAGGCAGCTGTCGGGTACCTCATACCTGTGACCAGTGTACACTCAGTGTCACAGCCACCAACATGAGCTGGGAGAGGAGCTCTGACAGCTGTGGATTTATCAAAAGTGAGGAGTGTGTGTCAGCCTGGGCGCACGGCATCACTCATATCAGTGAGGTCCATGCAGGTCGTGCCACCTCGGACCCCCTCAGCCTCCCTCCGAGCTTGTTGTCACACAGAGAGGTAGAAGATGGAGATGCAGGCCCTGTGAACTGCAAGCCTCTGGGATAAAGCAGGGTCATTATTGACTCGCCCTCGGCCAGCGCCTCGCATCTTCCATCCCACCTCAATAGATTATGCCGTGGGTGGGAGAACAGTCTCATCATTTTTTTTCCTGTCCCACGTTTTCAGCACTGCCACGGGCTACCCAGACTGATGCGCTGCCTTCTCACCAAACGACACATTTGTCATTAACCGCCGCCTTCATGGATGTTCTATCAGCTGGGACTGACATAATCAATGATGATTGCCAGGCCGAATGAGACATTTTCTTAAAAAACATCAGCTTTTATCGTCAGCGGGGACCTGGCGTCTTCAAATAGATTCCGCAGACCTTGTGCGACGTTATTTGATCGTGTAAGGAGATGAGAGAAGCTTCCGGTCCACATACCCGTTAAGAGCAATCTAATTTAATGCAATGTAAAGTCATGTCAGAGATAAGATGAATCCGCGCCGAGATCAAGCGAGCTCAAATTGAATCTGCCATCAGACACACAGATATGTCTCCATTCGCCAGCCGGGCTGCGGTCCGCCTCCCGTCGTGAATTTTTGTCAGAATGAAGGAGATATTCATTGATTCACGTGGCTCCCCTGCTGGAGCCTTAACACAAAGCCAGCGGGCGGAGGAGATGCGTCTTTGTGTTTGTGTCTGCACAGCTTTTCTTCCTGTGCACTTGTGAAGCCGGGGCGACGGGGTCTGCTCCCACACGCTCCCGCATCCCATCAGCCCGTTTGGCCCCGACGGTCTGAGCACTACAGACAACATACTGATTACTGATTACTGATTACACAAGTTAAAAAGCTGTGGACGCAGGCGGCAGGGATAAGGGGAAGTCCTGCCGAGCCCGCTGGACTCAACTAAAGAGAAACTTCTAGTCTGCTCAAACGACGCAGCGAGTCTGCTCTTGTATGTGGGTATTAATAACTTATGAGTGGGAATTTTAACAGTCAAAAAGCATGCATAAGTCTGTTGTGATTGCTCTCTTAGTAGGAGGGTGTGACAATGAAAAATGAAACAAAAGACCAAATAATAAACTATTCATGTGCGGAGCCGTGCAGAGAGCGCTGACTGCAGGTAGTCTGAAACGCTGCCACCCACTTTTAAGATTGCTGAGCTTTATTACCACCTTTATAGACTAATTAGATGGTCGCTACGTTTCTGTTGATTGCCTGGAATGAATATAATTTCCCTGTGAGTGTGTGTGTGTGCCGAAAACGTCCTGTGATTAATGAAATCATCAAGATAAGCATCCCCAGATACCCAGAAGCCCTCTTTCTGTTTCTCATTGCCTTCAGTCATCGAGAAAGTCTCAGTTCCAGCACTTGAATGCAGCCTTTCAGTACCAAACAATGGCCTCTATAGTAATTACAAACACTGCCGCTGTGACAATGAGCCTCGCACTGTACTCTTAAGCACTCAGATCAGCCTCCAAAAGAAAGAGGCAGCCGCAGCGGCAAATCTGAAGGCCTGTGTTTTCTTTCCAGCAACACATGAAGTACAAGAAAAAAAAAAACACAGTTCCAGGTTTGTGTAATGTGACATAAGCAGATGCTTCAAGGAGAGCGTTATTCCCGTCCTTTTGTGCGCTGCACACAATAGCAATTGTGTTGTTGTTTTTTATCCAGTGCGCATTATGCAGCTTTTCATCATCTTTTAAATGCAGTGGAGGAAGATCTATTGCCTGGAAAATACAAAGAGAAAATGTAATTGAACGTAGGAGACACTGGCAGCCTAACAATGCACCCTAGAATGACCTTTGACCTTAATCACATTCGACTATTTCTGGAGTTCATTTGTTCTGCTGCCTCCTGGCCGTCCTCTGCATATGTCGGAAAATCAGCCGTCAGTGTCCCGTCTCTCATTTACAAAGTGCTCAGGCAGCGGGGAGGGGGGAGTACGGTGTATTGATAAGAAACAGAGTGCAGGAAAGGGTCAAACCACGAATCACCAGAGCTTATCAGCCACTCATAAAACACAGTAACTAGATGTGACATTGCTTGTAAAGCGCCACATGCAGATTAAGCGCGTTGAGCCCTCGATCAATGGATCATCAAGACTCCCCAATTAAAACGGTGGCTGAATCCTAGAGGCTCTGTTTGGTGGTAATGATAAAAAGTCCATTAAAGTTGCTAATTAAATGATAAGTGTAAATTAAAACACAGGTCAAGAGAATGAACTGGGGGATTTTTAAGCAGCAATATCTTGCTGGTTGCAAGTGGCTAAAGCGGCAGTGGAGGTGTTAAGAGGCGTGGGGGTTGGCGGCGGGGCCATCAACAGCTCTCCCATGGTAAACTCAAAGGATTTGAATATACCTTTGCAGAGTGCAGTGTCACATCCAGCTGGAGCTCAGAGTTTAGAAAGTTTGGAGTGGAGGGAGTTTAAAGCTCGGGTTCTTGGCACTATTAAACTGAACATTATTAATAGTTATATTATTTATGAAGAGTTTAACTTCATATAAATGGACAGATTGTGTGACAGTGGACTCCTGGACACAGACAGGTAAAAGGCCCCCCACCAAGGCATCTCCTCCTGTGTCTCACGTTACTCATTTTGTGTCTCTCTGTGGGCACTTTGCTTGCTTTTGTGGTTGTTCTTTTGAATTTCGAACAAGAAGTCACTTCATACGGGCCCGTTCAGAACTAAGTCGACAGTCTATCACCCTCTGATTCTGGTGGGGGGGCACCAGGGATGGCCCGTGTCAAAGTCAGTGAGGTGTAAAAAATTATCTCAAAAAAGCAGAGTTGTTAAGCAACAACATATTTTATTTCTTTTCCTGTTTTATACACTATTTAGAAAATAAAACACATTGAATAAATACAAATTTAGAAAGCGACAGATTTCTGCCGTATTCTCACAGCAACACGTGGTTATTCTTACGGAGCTCTCTCGGGACTAGCGGAGGGATTTGCGTTGCAGAATCCACCCTAAAGCAGACTTGGGCCACACACTGCAATGAAACACTTAAGACTGGGCATGCAGATGCTGAAGTGGTCCCCATTTACAGACACAAAGAGAATGGATTGGCACATTGATAAGACGTAGAGAACATCTAGAAACACCCGGGGGAAGGAGGAAAAAAACATCTATATACACGGAAAATAAATAAAGAGAAATTAGGTCCAAGACAACTCTACTGTACAGATATGTCCATCGGATGTGACCGACTTCTTTCCTTTCCACCCTCAGGTAACCTTCAGTCGTCAGCCTCGCCCGCGATAAAGTTCAAATATAGTACAGTACGACATGGGATGTTCACCAACAGCAGATTGCACCATTTACAGTGTTACAAACAAACACAAAATATCACCCAGTGCTTTGCATCAACCGTAGTTCCCTTTCAGTGTTTGTTCATAGTAAGGCAGGACACAGCTGAGCTCTTTGCCATCGAGGTGTGTACAATAGGGAGTCCGGCTGCCTTGACAGTGGTCGTATAGAAAATGAACTCCGCTCCTGTTGGGTGTCCTCTGGTTTGGCAGATGTAAAGTGGCACAAAAGAGTACAGGTTGGATCAGAGCATGGAGGAAAAGCAAAAAGGGCGTCAGTAGTATGTTACAAGTTGTTCAGTGAGCTTTCTCGTTTAGTCTTTATGGCCGACAACGTTTCATCC